>JAQQTP010000088.1:23297500-24677500 GCA_029884605.1 Ormosia emarginata | reverse complement strand
TATATTACACAAAGTGTAGAAGATAGAAACTCTCTTGAAGAGTAGATAATACAACTTGAAGCTTATGGGTATAAAGGATTTACACACTTAGCTCAAAACAAAGATTTGGAGAAAAAGATGATGAAATTTGTTTTCAATACTCAAGAGTAATTTTCAGAATGTTCTCCAACATTTCTTTAATGCCAAAACACTTGTATTTATAGTCCACTAATATTTAGTGTCATTGGGTAAAGTTTGGAAAAGATTAATTAAGAAAACTAGCCGTTTTATGACCGTTTGGAGCGTTTCTAGTTTGCAACTAATCAGTTAGGACATTGTCCTAATCGGTTAGGCCTTTTAGGAAAAGCCTTCTGACTTATCAAATAATCGGTTAGGCATTTGGCCTAATCGGTTAGGCCACTTTAAAGTGCTTTTCGCGATCATTTTAAACACATACTAACCGGTTAGGGAGTTACCCTAATCGGTTAGGCCATTTTGATAGCCAAAGTGCATTTCACTTAAAAACATGTTCTAACCGGTTAGGAAATCTTTCTAATCGGTTAGGAGGCCATTTAAAACATGAAAAAGGCTCCTTTTTATCATCCTAATCGGTTAGGACAAGTTCCAAATCGGTTAGGACATTTCAGAAACGTGAAAATGGCTTTTGGTAGAGTGAATAATCGGTTAGGGAAAGTCCCTAATCGGTTAGGACACTCTGGTTTTGAAAACTAACTTTAAACGATCATAACTTCTTTGTTTCTTATCCGTTTTAAGCAAATAACCACTCATTAGAAAGATATTTGAGTCTATTTTCATATAAAATAAGTTTCAAAGCAAAACTCAAAGTATTTTGAAAGATATGATCAAAAGAGTAACCAAAGGTCAGTTTTGCAAAACACAAACTTGGCTATTTTTCAATGGTTTGGCCTACCACCAAGACTAACTTTCCAGAAACACTTTGTTGGGCATTTAAAATTTTTAGAAAACACTTTTTAAAGATGTTAAAACATGTTTTGAGCTTAGTGTGATTCCTTTTTACCTTTACACGAGATTTAAGTCCTATAAGCTATTCTTGAAGAACCTTGGGACTTAATCTTTGCACTTTCAATCCTTTGGCTTCTTGATATAATCCAAGCTTCCGAAATTTTCTTCTCTTCATGTCTTGCACAAGCTTGGAACATATTTATTATTTTCATCCTTCTTGAGTTGAGCATAGTTGTGATCTTTTTACTTTCTTGTTGTAATGCTTACTCTTGGTACTTGGACTATCCTACAAAGTATTGCTCACTTAACCAAACATAGTTAGTCCAAATTCATAACTCAATATCTTCATATGCATGATTCATAAATGTATAACTCTAGTTAGTCTAACATGCATACAAGACTTTCATAGACATATCCAATATTAATTCATTTATAACTCATATAAAATATTATTGGATATATTATATGATGAATGTTACATATATCTCTTTAAGCACATTTATGTAATATGATCAATATTCTTTTGTGATGCAATTGTCATCTATAAAGTAAATCTATCAAGCATATGCATAATTCTTTTTGTCTTGTATTTGTCATCATCAAAACTTAACATATTAAACCATTTGGGGCAAGCTTATTTCCACATTATAGGATTTTTCAGGAATTATATTCTTGATGTCTTATGGTTCCTTACTGGTTGGGATCATTCATATATGTTTTCTAGTATATGTTAAGACACAAATAGGGATATTTTAAGAGGGAAATTATCACCTAACAAGTATGGATTAAACTTAAACTAAATGTTCCTTTATTGAGTATTGAAATGAAATGAATGCATGATATTTGATATATGAATGTGATGAATTGAATTACTTATGATATGAATCATTACTTTGTATGGAATGAATGATGTTGAGGAGCATATTGAGATATGCATGTTAATGAATATTGTTGACAAGCATGGTATTGAGAGGCATAAAAATGAAAGGATAAGGGTAGATTGAGGTTGAGTGAGTCTCTCCCTCTCTACTTGAAAAAAAAATGAAAGGATTGAATAATCTTATATACAATGAATTGTATGAATTCAAAGCTTGATGACTAAGGTTATGCCTCTTTATTATGCAAAGAAAAACAAGGTTATGTGAAAAATGAATGAAGGAAAGGTTTTAAAATACTTTTGCATGTTTTGTTTTCAAACTTGTTATTTTCTATTTTCTTGTATGAATGACCTTATGGCTTGAGCAAAAAGAGCTCCTAGTGCCAAGGTTTTAGGTACTCATAGCTAGGGTTCTGGGTATTAAAAGTGGTAATAGGTAACCTCACTATTGTTGGGCGAAATAGACCACTCATACTAGGTAGTGAAAGGAGGTAAGGAACAAAAGGGCTTCCTACCCCTTTCTACCTAAGATATACAAGGATCAAATGGACTTCCTGGAACATAGGTCAAAGGGATTCTTGGAAATATGCAAGTAACATGTGTTTTCTGTATAAATGGTTTTAAAAGTAGCTTTGTATGTTTTGGTTTTCAAACTTGATGTTTGCTATTTCCATGTATTTGGCTTAGGCCAAAGGTGCTCCCAATGCCAGAGTTATGATATTAAGGGAGGTCAGGGGACAAAGGTTGTCCTAATACCTCATCTTACCCAGAGGAAATACAAGGAACAAAGGTTGTCCTAGAACAAAGGTTGTCCGAGAAATATGCAAATATCATGAGTTTTTCCAAAACAAAATGTTTTTGCTAACATTACATAAGCATACATTAGGGCCTCTCTTAGGCATACTCATACATTATCATACATGGCATAAAATGACAATTGTATGGGCAATTGTCTTGGTTTTAGAATTAAATTAATAAGGACCAAGGTTGATGCCTAATTGAGAATATCCCGAAAGAATGAAATGTAGTGATTATATGGAGGTACGATAATTGATATGGATCATTATAATTTTATGTTTTATTATGAAAGATGAATACATATGATGTAAACTAAGTATACTTAATGCTTATGCTTGCTTGCTACCATACTTGTAATAAATGACTATGTTGAATTGAGTTGAATTGCTATGTATTAACCAAACTATTTTACGTAATTAAATGAACTATCTGTTTCGGAAAGGGAAAGAAACAGTTTTTCACTTATGCCATCTTTCCATTTATTTATATATGTAACTTGTTTTTCTCCGAAATAGCTGGATTTGTTGTGAGGACACGTTTTTAAAATGAACTATTGAGAATTTGTAAATTCTCATCCTAGTTTTTTGTTTCCATGATAAATCTAGAGAAGGACCAAAGCCGAAGCAAGGCAAAACGTCGAAAACTTAGTAAAGTTACTTTATATATATATATATATATATATATATATATATATATATATAAAATAGTTTTGTACTCAAATTTATAGTTCTGTATTTAAGTCTATATGGCTAGTTTTACAAAAGTATGTAATCTTAGACATATTATGTAGTTGTATAGTAAAGAGAAAGTTTCTAGTTGTGTAAAATGTATTGTTCTCTTTACTTAGTTGACAAAGGCTCTATATATTTATATGTTGATAGTTATTATACAAGTTTTGTATTTATGTTTAAGTTTAGAAGTGATATGCTTAATTCTACTTACTCAAGTATATTAATAATATATTACAGTATCTAGAATTAGGGTGTTAAATCATATGCTAATTGTAACGTCCTAGATCGATTTACTATGGTATACTCGAAAGTATACATACGTAAATAGGATTAAGTCATTACCACTAGTTTTTAAACATAAAATCCTTTCAAACTATACATTTCGAGGATATACATCTAATCGAAAATAGAGCCTTGAAAAGAAAGTAATCGAAGAAAAGTACTTGAAACTATCCATCATAAACACCCAATTGAAAACTTTCGATTCATAATTGAAATGTCAAAAATTACATAATTTGTACATAAGTATTTGAATACAACTAGTGTAACACCCACTGTAGGGTGCCACATTTAAATGTTATTATTACCGAATTATTCCCAAGTTCATAAATTGTGATGTTATAATAAAAATATGAGTTGTAAAATTTCTTAATATCAATAAGATAAACTTAGCGAAAAATAAAAATATTATAACATCATCACAAATAATTTACATCATATATATACAAGTCTTAGTACTATCATACTTAAATATTTACAGACTAGGTTCTCAAAGTTTTTGAACATTATTCAAACTAACATATTGCCTAAGCATTACTAAGCAGCAGAACCCTCAGACGGGTCCTCCTCAGATTCCTCAGCAAGTAAGAATCCGACTTGACGCGACGTCCTACGAATAGGCGTTCACGTAGACGACACAAAACTAATTTCCGTTGGGACGTGAAACCTACTGCCCTAACACCATCTAATTGACAGCAAAAATTCAACATGTACATATATGGTTACAGAAAAGAAAAAGTCTCCATGAAAAATCCTACTCATGATGACCATCAAAAGTCCTTGATAAATGAGTCCCTCCTTATTGGGACTCAACCTCCAAGCACCAGCTCCACCGTGAAACTGTAGTCGCACGTACCCAAAGAAACTTGACTGGGATGCCATCCGATCAAAACTCAGCTTCCTCTACAAGAATCTGCTCCTCTTCACCCTCTTGTTCAATCCCTTGTTCAGCGTCTTTACAATATAAATACAGTACAAAATAGGCATACAAAGAGGTGAGATCACCTACACCAATACCAACATGGTAGCATGGAGATAACACAAACAACACACCATATAGATATATTATATCATAATTATAGTCATGCCATCAGCATCATTTATCATCACAACAGATGAAATAAATAATAATTACGATCATGCCCTCAAGAATATCCAAATATTCAACAATTCAATTATCATAAATAATAATTACGATAATACCCTTAACAATATCCAAGTATTTAGCAATTCAATTATCATAAACAATAATTACGATAATGCCCTCAATATTATCCAAATGTCCAACAGTACAGTTATCATAACTAATATTCCTCAATTAATATATCACACAAATATAGATATTCAGATTATGCATGTGCACAAAGACTTAATTTCCTACTCCATGGAGCTAAAACTCAAGTCGGAGAAATTGATCCAAAAGATCTGTCTGTACCAACATGCCTCAGACCACGTGCCACTATTCTCATTAGTGTTTGCACATCTAACATATACACGACATTCTTTAATAGATCTTGATTAAGGATAGTGTCTTGGTCAGGATCATCGGTGCGTTGCATCGGTCTAACCTACGGTACAGAAGAGCTACCAATTGCCCATTATGAGCAACCCACACCTCGATGCCCCCAAAATCAATAAGTAACTTACACTACGCATATCGCACCCACTTAAGAGGTGTACGTCTCTCCTAGGCAAATAGCCTTATCCAGTCCATCGGACCTTTTCAATGCATGTACAATGCACCATTCTCAGTTCAAATTCATAATTCATATTCAGGGTCCACACACTGGCCCATTTTCAGTTCAAATTTATAATCTCATAATTTCTCATACAGTGTCCATACACTGGTCCAACAGTAATCCTACCGTATATTCAATCGTGAAATCATATTATCGCGTTTTCATAGTCACGCATCACTTTTGTCACGTTTTCACAATCGAGCAACATTTTTGTCACGTTTTCAAAATCACATAGTGATTTTCCATCGTTTTCTCAATCACGTAAAATTATTTCATCATTTTTCAATCGCGTAAAAATATTTAAACGCTTTCCAAATCGTGTAAAAATATTTAAACATTTTTCAAATCGCATAGCTTAAAAATCACGTTTTTAAGTTACATAACACATTTTTCACCATTTTACAACCACGTAAAATATTCCTCACTATTCCAAACATCATTTTGGACATTCCAAAAAAAAATCAATGTCATTTCCAACATCATTTTCCACATTTTTTCCTTTAAGAAAACCTTTCCATAATTTATTCCATAAATTCACCGTTTCATTGAATTAAATCAATGCTTCCAACTTAAAATTTCCTAACGCGCTCCAAAACCCAAAGGATGAGTTATATGTTAGTAAATTTTTAAGTCACCAACGTATTCGTCATAATTCTCAATCAATTCTAAAAATCAATCCTCTTTAAAATAAATTAAGGTTCAAACACTTTCAACCTCTCTTTTCCATTCATATACAAAAATTCCATTTTTTCAAGTGACAAAACACTTTGTTTCCATTTCTTTAATCCTTGTACTAGATCAATTCTATTTCCACTTTGAAATCACTTTGTTTCATAAAACCAAGGCATTACAAGCTTTCAAAACTGTGGTACATGGCCATTGAAACTATCAAATATTTTTTCTTCTAAATCAACTAAGTTCCATTCATGTTTTTACACAAACAAAACCATTAAAATTCCTCCAAAAACCGTGAGACACTTGTTCTCTAAAACCAAAACATTTGGTCATTTTCCTTGCTTTTCTAAACATCAAATTTTACCATTCATGAAAATATTAATTTGTGAACACCTATTTTGAGGTGTTGAGGCCGAAATCCTCATGGTCATTGGAAACAAAATTCCTTTTCCTTTCCAACAATTTTTATGGCATACATAACATATAATCAACATATTATATTTCAAGTATGCCATAAAAGCAATAAAAATCATACTAATCATGCAAGCACAAATAAATCATGCAAAGCACATAAACCACATAAACACCCACAAATAATTACACAACCATGGATATGAATCCTCACATGGATTCACCATCCACCAAATACAATTTCATCTCTCACCACCATACTTGGTTGGTGAGATGGATCTCCCTCTTACCTCTTGAAGAACCTCAAAAGCTCCTTGCTTTGCTCCTTAAGTAAGTGATTCACCACCAAAAGCTTCTTAAAAACAAAGTAAAACACAAGTTTATTAGCATATCAAGCTTGAACAAGGAGAACCATGGATCAAACATAGCTTAGATCATGAAAAAGAGAAGAAGTGAAGTTTCCTTACACTTCATCTTAAAAACCCTAGAACTTTGCTCTTGAAGAAAGTCCTTGAAGATGATGGATTTAGAACTTGGTGTAAACTACAAAGGTTCTTGAATTGAGGTATAGATTTAAGAAGTAAGGTTGTTTGAAATTTTTGAGTGATGGAAGGTGGTCTTGGGTGCCTTGACCGAAACTAGCATGAAGAGAAATGGAGAGAAAAGTTTGAAGAGTTTAAGCTTTTGGAATGATCAAGAATGATCAATAATGGTCTTTAAACCTTGCTATAGCCTTAAGGCCATCACAAAACCGTCCCCCCTCCCCCTTCTTGCACTCTCAAAGAGTGACCAATGTCACTAGCCACCTTTTTAAGCATTCTTAGCCATTGATTAGATCAATGGTTAATATTAATATAGATTCTAATTATAGCCTCTAGATTAGAAGACTTAATCTACGCCATTAGATCTTTCTCCTTGAAATCCTAGCCATTAAATGTATCTCCAAAATGAAGGGTCAAGATCACCTCTTCATACTTTACATCCAATGGTCATAAATGGTCCTAGCCATTTTATAAGACCAAATCTCCACCGTTGATTAAATCAATAGTGGATATCCAAAGCCTTCAACATTAAGCTTGCTTCCTATTGGTTCGTCATAAAGCTGTCATAACCATTAATGTTAACTAACAGTATAATAATTATTTTTATCTGCTATTACCCTTCAAACAATATTTTTACTATATTTTTATTACCCGATAATTAAATATAGTACAAAACACAGTAAAAGAAAATTTTAAAAATTGTTTTTGATTTCGGGTTTAGTAAGATCCCCCATCCCTGTCTCAACAGTACAAAATTTTCTGGCTGCAGAAAAATTTTCACTTTTCTGGACCCACCTAGGCCCACATACAGCCCCCTTGAGCCCACAGACGGCCCATGGATAATATTAAAATAATCAGAGAAATATAAAAATTTCATAATCATCCACAAAATCATAAAAATTATAAAACTTATGAAAATCAAGTCAGATTACGTAAAATAATTAAGACTTAACAGTAATAATTAATTTACATAAGATTTTCCCCGGCCCTAAAATTATTATTTTCTTGACACGGAGTAAATCACACAAAACGATCAAATGTATTGACAGAATACTCAAAATAATTTTACAGTACATAGAAATCACTAAATAGTAGAATTCTGTTAACTGTCAAAATTACTGTCAAATAGTTAGAAAATTTGGGGTGTTATAACTCTCCCACTCTAAAAAGAAGTTTCGTCCTTGAAACTTGATAAACTTGATTTCACATCCTCAGAATAAATATGGATATTGCTCTTTTATCTTATCTTCCAACTCCCATGTAGCTTCACTGCTTATGTCGTTCCAAACTATTTTAACCAATGAAATTTCCTTACCTCAAAGTTGCTTCGTTCTTCGATCGATACGTTTCATAGGTTAAATTTTCCTTCAGTTGTACGGTGTCTGGTTCGATAACATGGGTAGGATCAGGAATATATTTCTGTAATTGTGATACGTGACATACATTGTGAAGATTTGATAGTAAAGGTGGTAATGCAATCTGATAAGCTACCAGACCTACCCGACGAAGTATCTGATACGGCCTGATAAAATTTGGAGTGAGCTTCTTTGACTTAATCACTCGTCCAACTCTAGTCATAGGTGTCACACGCAGAAACACATGGTCACCTTCTTCAAACTCAAGCGGTCTTCTCCTTTTATCCGCATAACTCTTTTGCCAAGTCTGAGTTATCATCATCTTGTCTTGAATCATCTTCACTTTCTCAGTTGTCTGTTGTACAAATTCTGGTCCTACCATAGTACTTTCACCATCATGATACCAACATAACGACATTCTGCATCATCTCCCATACAACGCCTTATAGGGTGCCATCCCTATGCTTGAATGAAAGCTGTTGTTGTATGTGAACTCTATCAATGGCAAAAATTCATCCCAACAACTAGTTTGTTCTAGAACACAAGCTCTCAACAAGTCTTCTAATGATTGAATTGTTCTTTCTAACTGACCATTTGTTTGTGGATGGTAAGTAGAACTCAAACGTAGCTTTATTCCCATAGCTTCTTGTAAACTATTCCAAAATCTCGACGTAAATCTTAGATCTCGATCCAAAATAATATTGGATGGTACACCATGAAGTCTAACAATTTCATTGATGTACTCTTGAGCTAACTTTTCCATTAAGTACTTAATATTAATCAGCAAAAAGTGCACTGACTTTGTAAGCCGATCAATAATTACCCAAATAGAATCGTGACCTTTCTGAGTCATTGGTAGTCCTGTCACAAAATCCATTGCTATGTCATCCCATTTCCATTTAGGAATAGGCAAAGGTTGCAACATTCCCGATGGTCTTTGATGTTCCACCTTAGCCTTCTAACAAACTAAACAAGATGATATATATTCAGCGACATCCTTCTTCATTCATTGCCACCAATATAACTGCTTCAAATCTTGATACATCTTTGTGGCTCCTGGATGCATACTCAACTTACTCCTATGAGCTTCATCCAAAATCAATTTCCTAAGTTCTGGATCGTTTGGCACACAAACTCTTCCTTTAAACTTCAAAATTCCATCAGCACCTTTGCTAAATTCTAACACCGCTCCTTGGCTCCTTGCTTCTTTTGCTTCTTGCAAATACTGGTCACTGTTTTGTCCTTTTTGTATTCTATCTATCAAATCATTTGAAATGGTGATTATGTTTAAACACATCTTCCCTGGTGTCAATTTCATAGACAAACGCATATCCTGAAACTCTTCTATTAGTTCCTTCTCCTTAATCATCATAACAGAAGCACTAAGCATTTTCCTACTTAAAGCATCTACAACATTCGCTTTTCTGGGATGGTACTATAACTGAAAGTCATAGTCCTTCAGAAACTCTAGCCAATGCCTTTGTCTCATGTTCAACTCTTTTTGGTCAAACAGATACTTCAAACTTTTATGATTACTAAAAACAGTGAACGTTGCCCCATAGAGAAAATGTCTCCACACTTTTAACACAAACACTACAGCTGCCAATTCCAAATCATGAGTCAGATAATTCCTCTCATACACTTTCAACTGCCTTGAAGCAAAAGCCACCACCTTACGGTTCTGCATAAGTACACAACCTTATCCTTGATACGAAGCATCACAATATACTTCAAAAGGTTCGTTCGGATCAGGTAGAATCAATACTGGTGAAGTAGTCAGTCGTCTTTTCAACTCTTGAAAACTTTCTTCACATGCATCAGTCCATACGAACGGTTGATTCTTTCGTGTAAGTTGGGTAAGAGGTCATGCTATCTTAGAAAATCCCTCAATAAACCGTCAATAGTAACTGGCTAATCCAACAAAACTACAAATTTCTGATACAGTCTTCGGCCTTTCCTATTCCAAAACTGTCTCCACTTTTGAAGCATCAACTTCAATTCCTTCCTTCGATATCACATGTCCAAAAAATTGAACTTCGCTTAACCAAAATTCACATTTGGACAACTTGGCATATAACTTATTCTCCTTTAAAATTTGGAGAACCACTCTGAGATGTTCAACATGTTCCTCCTGACTTCGAGAATAAATCAAAATGTCATCTACAAAGACAACAACAAACTTATCCAAGTACGAACGAAAAATTTTGTTCATAAAGTCCATGAATATGGTAGGTGCATTCGTTACACCGAATGATATCACTTGATATTCACAATGCCCATAACGTGTCCGAAACGTAGTTTTAGGAATATCCTCCGCTTTCACATGAATTTGGTGATAACCAGATCGTAAATCAATCTTGGAAAATATTGCGGCTCCTCGCAATTGATCCATCAGATCATCAATTCTTGGGAGTGGATATTTATTCTTAATCGTAATCTTGTTCAATTGTCGATAGTCTACACATAGACATGAAGTCCCATCCTTCTTCTTTACCAATAATACTGGAGCTCCCCAAGGTGACACACTAGGTCTCACGAATTGTTTCTCCAACAAGTCCTCCAGCTGTTTCTTAAGCTCTGCCAATTCTACTAGCGACATCCAGTAAGGCGTCATAGATATCTGTCCAGCTCCAGATACTAAATCAATAAAAAAACTCAATTTCTCTTTCAAGCGGTAGTCCAGGTATATCTTTAGAAAATCCTTCAGGAAATTCATTCATAACAAAAATATCCTTCAATACATCTTCACACTGAACCTCCAAAGAAGATATCAACAAGTACCCTTGATCTCCTTCCTTCAAACAAGCTTCTACTTGAGTAGCCGTTAAGAATCTAGAATCCTTAGCCTCAGGAAATACTAATGTCTTATTCGAACAATCAATTAGGATATAGTTAGAAGACAACCAATCCATTCCTAAGATTACATTAATCTTGGAAAGAGGCAAACAAATTAAGTCCACATAAAAAATTCTATCCATAACACATACAGGACAATTCAAACATACTTTTGTAGTTATCACAGGCTTATAAGTAGAAGTAGCAACACTCAAATCATAAGGTAATGTAGTCACAGTCAATCCCAAACACTCCACACAATCACGTGCAATAAAAGAATGTGTTGCTCCCAAATCATAGAGTACGGTTAAAGGATTACCTTCGATAGCACACTCCTCCATAATTAAGTCCTCTAACTTCGCGACTTCTTCCCCGCTCATGGTATACACTCGACCACCCGCCTGTGGCCTTGCGGTATGAACGTTCCCCACCGATGGTTCCGCTTTCAACTGATCACATTCCCTGGAGAAATGTCCAGGTTTCCCACATCTATAACATATAACTCCTTTATGCTGACAATCCTTAGTTAGATAGTCCTTCCCACACTTAAAACATTTATACATAGAAGTTCCAGCTTGACTTGCCTTACTGCCACCAGAACTTCCTCCAACAGATTGCTACCGGTTCTAACTTCCTGCCGGTTTGACATATAGTTTTTGCTGATAACGGTTGCCACCGGTACCCTTTCCTTTTTGGAATCTTATAGCTCCAAAATTCTTATTTCTCGCCACACGCTGTTGATCAATCTCCTCAACCTTACGATACTTATCCAACAATTCTGAAAATTGTTCAATTCCCAAGGTTGCTACAACTCACTTAATGTCAAGCTTCAATCCTTCCTCAAATTTTCTACACTTCCAATCCTTGTCTGGGTGCATCTGAAAATACCTCAAAAACTTAGACAAGCTTTCGAATTTTGTAGCATACTCACTTATAGACATCACCCCTTGTTTTAAACTAAGGAATTCCATCTCCTTAGCATGACGAACACTTGCTGGAAAATACTTCTCCAGAAACTTCTGCCTAAAGAGCTGCCATGTCACAACTCTTCCCTCAGCTTGTAACAGTCTTCGGGCTCCTGCCCACCAGTCTTCTCCATCTCCCACTAACATAAAAGTCGCAAAGGTAAGCTTTTGTTCATCGGTACAGCCCATACCATCAAATATCTTCTCTAATTCTTTGATCCACAGATCAGCTTTCCCTGGGTCAAATTCTCCACGAAACTTTGGTGGATTATTTCTACGAAATTCTGACAAACTGTGAGCATCCTCAGTTGCCCTTTGGCTTTGTTATACAAGGACATCAGCCATTTGTTGCATTGCTGCTATAGCTGTAGCCATGTTCTGGTTATCATCACCAATATTTCCAAATCCTGTTCTAGTATTGACGCGTCCTCTTCCTCGTCTAGCCATTTCATTCTCTCTCTAAATCAAACTGGACAGCACAAAGGAAGTAAGGTCAATCTTCAAACAAAGAAACTAGTCACAGAGAATCACACAATACAAACAAAACAGACCTAACCACAAACCCAAAAGACTCTAACTTGGGCTCTGATACCAACTAATGTAACACCCACTGTAGGGTGCCATATTTAAACGTTATTATTATCGAATTACCCCCAAGTTCATAAATTGTGATGTTATAATAAAAATACGAGTTGTAAAATTTCTTAATATTAATAAGATAAACTTAGCGAAAAATAAAAATATTACAACATCGTCACAAATAATTTACATCACATATACACAAGTCTTAGTATTGTCATACTTAAATATTTACAGACCAGGTTCTCAAAGTATTTGAACATTATTCAAACTAACATATTGCCCATGCATTACTAAGCAGCAGAACCCTCAGACGGGTCCTCCTCAAATTCCTCAGCAAGTAGGAATCTGACTTGATGCGACATCCTACGAATAGGTGTCCGCGCAGATGACACAATACTAATTTTCGTTGGGACGTGAAACCTACCGCCCCAATACCATCTAATTGACAGCGAAAATTCAACATATACATATATGGTTACAGAAAAGAAAGAGTCTTCATGAAAAATCCTACTCATGATGACCGTCAAAACTCCCTGATAAATGAGTCCCTCCTCATTGGGACTCAACCTCCAAGCACCAGCTCCACCATGGAACTGTAGTCGCGCGTACCCAAAGAAACTTGATCGGGATGCCATCCGATCAAAACTCAGCTTCCTCTACAGGAATCTGCTCCTCTTCACCCTCTTGTTCAATCCCTTATTTAGTGTTTTTACAATATAAATACAGTACAAAATAGGCATACAAAGAGGTGAGATCACCTACGCCAATACCAATATGGTAGCATGGAGATAACACAAACAGCACACCATACAAATATATCATATCATAATTACAGTCATGTCATCAGCATCATTTATCATCACAACAGATAACAATATCCAAGTATTTGGCAATTCAATTATCATAAACGATAATTACAATAATGCCCTCAACATTATCCAAATATCCAACAGTACAATTATCATAACTAATATTCCTCAATTAATATATCACACAAATATAGATATTCAGATTCTGCATGTGCACAAAGACTCAATTTCCTACTCCATGGAGCTAAAACTCAAGTCGGAGAAATTAATCCAAAAGATCTGTCTGTACCAACATGCCTCAGACCACGTGCCACTATTCTCATTAGTATTTGCACATCTAGTATATACACGACATTCTTTAATAGATCTTGATTAAGAATAGTATCTCAGTCAGGGTCATCAGTGTGTTGCATCGGTCTAACCCACAGTACAGAAGAGCTACCAATCGCCCATTGTGAGCAACCCGCACCCCGATGCCCCCAATGTCAACAAGTGACTTACACTACGCATATCGCACCCACTAAAGAGGTGTTCGTCTCTCCTAGGCAAATAGTCTTATCCAGTCCATCGGACCTTTTCAATGCATGTACAATGCACCATTCTCAGTTCAAATTCATAATTCATATCCAGGGTCCACACACTGGCCCATTTTCAATTCAAATTCATAATCTCATAATTTCTCATACAGTGTCCATACACTAGTCCAATAGTAATACTACTGTATATTCAATCGTGAAATCATATTATCACGTTTTCATAGTCACGCAACACTTTTGTCACATTTTCACAATCAAGCAACATTTTTATTGCGTTTTCAAAATCACATATTGATTTTCCATTGTTTTCTCAATCACATAAAATTATTTCATCATTTTTCAATTGCATTAGCGATTTTTCCACAATATCTCACTCGCGTAAAAATATTTAAACGCTTTCCAAATCGTGTAAAAATATTTAAACATTTTTCAAATCGTGTAGCTTAAAAATCACGTTTTTAAGTTGCATAACACATTTTTCACCATTTTACAACCACGTAAAATATTCCTCATTATTCCAAACATCATTTTGCACTTTCCAAAAAAAAAATTAATGTCATTTCCAACATCATTTTTCACATTTTCTCCTTTAAGAAAACCTTTCCACAATTTATTCCATAAATTCACTGTTTCATTGAATTAAATCAATGCTTCCAACTTAAAATTTCCTAACGCGCTCCAAAACCCAAATGATGAGTTATACGTTAGTAAATTTTTAAGTCACCAACGTATTCGTCATAATTCTCAATTAATTCTAAAAATCAATCCTCTTTAAAATAAATTGAGGTTCAAACACTTTCAACCTCTCTTTTCCATTCATAAACAAAAATTCCATTTTTCAAGTGACAAAATACTTTGTTTCCATTTCTTTAATCCTTGTACTAGATCAATTCTATTTCCACTTTGAAATCACATTGTTTCATAAAACCAAGGCATTACAAGCCTTCAAAACCATGGTACATGGCCATTGAAACCATCAAATATTTTTTCTTCTAAATCAACTAAGTTTCATTCATGTTTTTATACAAACAAAACCATTAAAATTCCTCCAAAAACCGTGAGACACTTGTTCTCTAAAACCAAAACATTTGGTCATTTTTCTTGCTTTTCTAAACATCAAATTTTTTACCATTTATGAAAATATTAATTTATGAACACCTATTTTGAGGTGTTGAGGCCGAAATCCTCATGGTCATTGGAACCAAAATTCATTTTCCTTTCCAACAATTTTTATGGAATACATAGCATATAATCAACATATTATATTTCAAGCATACCATAAAAGTAATACAAATCATACTAATCATGCAAAGCACATAAACCACATAAACACCAACAAATAATTACACAACCATGGATATGAATCCTCACATGGATTCACCATCCACCAAATACAATTTCATCTCTCACCACCATACTTGGTTGGTGAGATAGATCTCCCTCTTACCTCTTGAAGAAGCTCAAAAGCTCCTTACTTTGCTCCTCGAGTAAGTGATTCACCGCCAAAAGCTTCTTAAAAACAAAATAAAACACAAGTTTATTAGCATATCAAGCTTGAACAAGGAGAACCATCGATCAAACATGGCTTAGATCATGAAAAAGAGATAAGAAGTGAAGTTTCCTTACACTTCACCATAAAAACCGTAGAACTTTGCTCTTGAAGAAAGTCCTTAAAGATGATGGATTTAGAACTTGGTGCAAACTACAAAGGTTCTTGGATTGAGGTATAGATTCAAAAAGTAAGGTTGTTTGAAATTTTTGAGTGATGGAAGGTGGTCTTGGGTGCCTTGGCCGAAACTAGCATGAAGAGAAATGGAGAAAAAAGTTTGAAGAGCTTAAGCTTTTGGAATGATCAAGAATGATCAATAATGATCTTCAAACCTTGCTATAGCCTTAAGGCCATCACAAAACCATCCCCCCTTCTTGCACTCTCAAAGAGTGACCAATTTCACTAGCCATAATTTTAAGCATTCTTAGCCATTGATTAGATCAATGGTTAATATTAATATAGATTCTAATTATAGCCTCTAGATTAGAAGACTTAATCTAGGCCATTAGACCTTTCTCCTTGAAATCCTAGCCATTAAATGTATCTCCAAAATGAAGGGTCAAGATCACCTCTTCATACTTTACATCCAATGGTCATAAATGGTCCTAGCCATTTTATAAGACCAAATCTCCACTGTTGATTAAATCAATGGTGGATATCCAAAGCCTTCAACATTAAGCTTGCTTCCTATTGGTCCGTCATAAAGCTGTCATAACCACTAATGTTGACTAAGCAGTATAATATTTATTTTTATCTGCTATTACCCTTTGAACAATATTTTTATTGTATTTTTATTGCCCGATAATTAAATACAGTACAAAACACAGTAAAAGAAAATTTTAAAAACTATTTTCGGTTTCGAGTTTAGTAAGATCCCCTGTCCTTGTCTCAATAGTACAAAATTTTCTGGCTGCAAAAAGATTTTCACTTTTTCGGACCCACCTGGGCCCACATACAGCCCCCCTGGGCCCACAGACGGCACATGGATAATATTAAAATAATCAGAGAAATATAAAAAGTTTATAATCATCCACAAAATTATAAAAATTATAAAACTTACAAAAATCAAATCAGATTACGTAAAATAATTAAGACTTAACAATAATAATTAATTTACGTAAGATTTTTCCTAGCCCGAAAATTATTATTTTTTGGCACGGAGTAAATCACACAAAATGATCAAATGTATTGACAGAATACTCAAAATAATTTTACAGTACACAGAAATCACTAAACAGTAGAATTCTGTTAACTGTCAAAATTACTGTCACATAGTTAGGAAATTTGGGGTGTTACAATTAGGCCTTCCTGGCATATATATATATATATATAACATTAACAAATCGAAATAAAACCTTACTCGAAAATACTTTTCCCTTTCTTTGAATGATCTTGATTTCAATTTCTAAAAGTCAGGAATAAACAAACAAACAATAAAGGGGTGAGAATTCAAAAATTCTCAATAGCATAACATCAGACAGAACCATTCGAAATATAACTCAATAGTAAATATACAAGACAATATTTCAAGTAGAATTATGTATGGATGCTCATCGAAATGATAAATGTTAATGATGATGAAATGTATTATGTTGATGCATATGAGATGATAAATGTTAATGTTGATGCTTATGCAATGTCATGTTGTAACACCCCCAAAATTTCCTATCTCTTTGTCAGTAATTTTGACAGTTAATAGAATTTCACTGTTTAGTGATTTCTGTGTACTGTAAAATTATTTTGATTATTCCGTCAGCATATTTGATCGTTTTGAGTAATTTACTCTGTGTCAAGAAAATAATAATTTTTGGACCGGAGAAAATCTTTAAGTATTTATTTCTCTTGACAGTTAATTATTTTTAACAATCTGACTTGATTTTCATACGTTTTCTAATATTTATGATTTTTGTGGATGATTATAAATTTTTATATTTTTCTGATTGTATTTGGGCTGTGTGTGGGTCCAGGTGGCCTTACGTGGGCCCAGGTGGGTCCCGTAAAGTGAAAATTTTTTTACGCATAGAAAAATTCGTACTGTTGAAACGGAGACAGGGGATCTTACTAAACCTGAATCCAGAAACAGTTTTAGAAAATTTCTTGTACTGTGTTTTGTATTGTATTTAATTATCAAGTGATAAAAATACAGTAAATATATTCTTTCGTGGGGTTTTAGTAGATAAAAATAGAAATTATACTGTTAAGTCAACATTAGTGGTTATGACAACTTTTGACGGATCAATAGGAAGCAAGTCTAATATTGAAGACTTTAATATCAACCGTCGATTTAATCAACGGTGGAGATGGATCAATTATGACCATTGGATTTGGATTTAATCAATGGTGGAGATTTGGTCTTTTAAAATGGCTATGACTAATTATGACCCTTGGATTAAAAGTTAGAAGGAGTAATCTTGACTCTTCATTTTGGAGATGGATCTAATGGCTAGAATTTCAAGGAGGAAATATCTAATGGCCTAGATTAAGTCTTCTAATCAAAAGTCTACCTTAATCTTAACCATTGATCTAATCAATGGCTTAAATTTCTCTAAAAGGTGGCTAGAAAAGATGACAACCTTATGGAATGCATGGATGGAGGGGGGACGGTTTTTGTGTTGTTTAGGAGCTTAAGGAAAAAGTTTGAAGACATTATTAGATGTCTTAGTCAATTATGCATCATTATTGATTATTTGCACTCTTAAGAGATTGCATGAAGGGGGGGATGGTTTTTGGTGTCTTAAGGCCATAGCAAAAAGTATATGACCATTATTACTCATTCTTGATCATTATTGATCATTTCTAAAAACCTAAAGCTCTTAGAAAATTTTCTCTTCTTCTCCTTCAAGCATAGTTCGACCAAGCACCCTAAACCTACCTTCCATCACTCAACAATTTTATCCAACCTTATTTCTTGAATCCTTACCTTATTCTAAGCAACTTTCATGTTGGAGACTTTCTCTAAATCTTTCATCTTCATGGACTTTCTTCAAGATCAAAGTTATAGGGTATTTGAGGTGAAGTGTAAGGAAACTTCATTTCTTCTCTCTTTTTCATGATTCTAAGCTATGTTTGATCCATGGTTCCTCTTATTCAAGCTTAATATGTTAATAAACTTGTGTTTTGTTTTGTATTTGAGAAGCTCTTGGTGGTGAAGGACTTGGAAAAAGAAGCAAAACAAGGAGCTTTTGAGGTTCTTCAAGAGGTAAGAGGGAGATTCATCTCACCAACCAAGTATAGTGGTGAGAGATGGTTTGTGTATTTGATGGATGGTGAATCCATGTGAGGATTCATATCCATGGTCATGTAATAATTTGTGGGTGTTTATGTGCTTTGATTATTTGCCTATGCTTGGTATGATTTGCATGATTTATTTGCTTTGATTATGGCATGCTTGTGATATATATGTTGAATATGTATTTGTATGTCATGATTTGATGATGGAAAGGAAAGTGATTTTTGGTTCCAAAGACCAAGAGGAATTTTGGCCCAGACACCTCAAAATAGGTGTTCATAAATTAATATTTTCATGAATGATAAAATTGGATGATTAGAAAAGCAAGGAAAATAAACAAAGGGTTTGTTTTTCAAGAAGTAGTATTCACGGTTTTGAGAAGGATTTTTATTAATTTATTTTGTGTAAAAAGTTTCTAAGCATTTTACTAAACATGAGTTTTAAATAAAAATGGCAATGTTGATTTTAAGGATTTGCAAAGAAAGTGAAAATGAAAAATGAACAAATGATTTGATTTCAAAGACCAAGTGCTCATGGTTTTTATGAAGAATTTTTAATGGTTTTGTTTGTGTAAAACCATATTAACTTAGAAGGAAAAAAATATTTGATGGCCATTGGAATCATGTACCACGGTTTTGGAAGGCTTGTAATGCCTTGATTTTGATGAAGCAAAGTGATTTTTCAAATGGAAATATAATTGATTTAGTATAAGGAATTTGGAAAAGGAATCAGAGTGTTTTATCACTTGAGAAAATGGGATTTTTGTATATGAATGGAAAAGAGAGGTTGAAAGTATTTGAACCTCAATTTATTTTGAAGAGAATTGATTTTAGAATTTATTTGAGAAAAATGGAGAACATAATGGTGATTTGATATTTTCTAATGTGTAACTCATCCTTTGGGTTTTTGAGAGCATTAGTAATTTTAAAGTTAGAAACATTGATCTAATTCAATGGAATTGTGAATTTGTGGAATATATTGTGAAAATGATTTTTTTGAGTAAGAAAATGTAGAAACTAATGTGATAAGTCATATTATTTTGAGCAAATAATTTCTTATAGGAGAAATATGAAAAATGATGTTGGAAATGATATTGATTTGTTTGAAAGTCCAAAATAATGTTTGGAATATTGAGAAATATTTTAAGTGATTGTAAAATGGTGAAAAATGTTTTATGTATCTTAAAAACGTGATTTTTAAGCTACGCGATTTGAAAAATGTCAAAATATTTCTATGCGATTTGGAAATCGTTTAAATACTTTGAAAATGATGAAAAATGGTTTACGCGACTTAAAAGAATGATTTTTAAGTTACGCGATTATGAAAATGGTGGAAAATCGCTACGCGATTTGAGTAACATATAAATAATTTTACGTGATTGAGAAAACGTTGAAAAATCAATATGTAATTTGAAAATGCAATAGAAGTGTTGCGGAATTGTAAAAATGTAACAGAAATATTGCGCAATTGTAAAAATGTAACAGAAATATTGCGCAATTGTGAACACACGATGAAAGTGTTTTGTGACTATAAAAACGCGATAATATGATTTCGCTGTTGAAAATACAGTATGATTATTGTTGGGCCAGTGTGTGGACCCTGATTATGAGATTATGAAATTGAACTAAGAATGGGCCAATGTGTGGACCCTGAATATGAAATTATGAATTTGAACTGAGAATTGTGCATTTTACATGCATGGACTAGTGTGTGAACATTGTATGAGAAAATGATAAATTTTGCCTATGATTGGCATTGGTGCATTGAACATGCATTGGAAAGGTCCAATGGACTGTATGAGGCCATTTGCCTAGGAGAGACGTACACCTCTTGAGTGGGTGCGATATGCATAATGTAAGTCACTTGTTGACCTTGGGGGCATCGGGATGCGGGTTGCCTACAGTGGGCAGTGAGTAGCTCTACTGTAACCGTTGGTTAGACCGACGCGACACACCGATGATCCTGACCGAGACACTATTCTTAATCAAGATCTGATAAAGACTGTCATATATATGCTAGATGTGCAAAATCAAAATGAGGATTATAGCACGTGGTCTGAGGCATGTGGTACTAACAAATCTTTTCGATCAACTTCTCCGAACTGAGTATTAGCTCCATGGAGTAGGAACATTGAGTCTATGTGCACATACATAACATATGTATTATTATTGAGCATTGGTTATGATAATTGAACTGTTGAAATACTTGGATGATGATGATGATACTTGGATAATGATGAGGGCATCATCATAAATATTGAATGATATTTGAACTGATAAAAGATTTGATGATGATAATTGATTAATGTTGATGGTATGATATATCTGTATGATATGTTGTTGTGTTATCTCTGTGCTAACATGTTAGTATTGGCGTAGGTGATCTTACCTCTTTGTTATATTGTTTGGTTGGGCTTGTGTTGTAAAAAAATTATATAATAGATGGAACGAGTTGTCTTAGACATGACGGGTGGTAAATACTCTGAGATTGGTGACAACATTGAGGAGTAGCCATTCAGGATTCGATAGTGTGCAGTGTGAACAAGGAACATATGTCTGATGCATCAAGATGGATACAAGAAGGAATAAGTATGTTAAGTTTTACCGTTAGTGTTGTACTGTGCTATTAAGTAAGACCCGTGATGGGGTTTGCTGTTGTTAAAAAGAGAGTCTGTTAGTTTTATATTTCTCTTTAAATTATTAAATATTAATTGGTGTCAATATTGTATATTAATCAGTTTAATTATATTTTCAGTAATACTTATAGATTTCAGTAAGTTTATGTTTCTGTAATAAGAAATTTTAAAACTCACATTTTATAACTCAAACCTTTTATGAACTTCTTTACAGATTATGAGTTGGGAGTCTGAAATGTTATACCCTGAGGAGGGTGTTACATTAGTTGGTATCAGAGCACAGTTTGAGTCTTTTGGGGTTTGTGGTTAGGTCAATTTTGCTTGTGTTGTGTTCTTTGTGTTTTGTTTTCCGAAAGGAAACAAAGTTGTTTAAAATGGATATCAGATCCATTTTATTTTGATTCGTCCATCTTTGAAGAAAGGAAATGGCTTGTGGTAGACGTACGCGTGTGGAAGCGGAACGTGACATTAACGTTAAGGTTGCAGTTATGGGAGCAATGCGGAGGATAACAGACGTGACAGTATAACAGGAACAGAGAATCACCAAATAACGAGAATTGGAAGTTGAGGTTCAGGATTTGATGGAAGAGAATCAGTCTTGGAATATAAGATTTCATAATGTTGCAACCTGGTATTTCTTCTTAGGGATATTAGGAAAGTGATTGATTTCAACGGGAAACATAATTACAATCACCAGGAAATTAGCAGAAGCAGTGAACGTGTGGAGGTAGTGCTTGTAATAGTAAACCCATTTGGACCGTGATGTGTTTACTGTTTTGTAAGTGAAGTGAAAAGGGGCACTTAATGAAGGATTGTATGTTCAAGGAAACAATTTGTTTTAAGTGCGAAAAGTTTGGACACATTTCCAGAGATTGTGTTCTATTGAAAACAAAGTTTTATGTTAGTAAAATCTCGGATAGTAGGGAAAGTTGTTACTCTGAATGGAACAGGAGTGTTCTGAGCTGAAGACCTAAACAAGGGAGACTATGCCACAGAAGGTGATTCTTTAACCTATTCTTTATGACATATGATTGAGTAGATTAATTTTATGTTGGTGTTATCTGTGTCTTCATGATCTTCTGACTTGTTTAATTCTATTTCTATTCTTAGCCTATCGAGCTACTCAAAGTATTCAAATTATTGTTATAGATCAAAACTTTGTGTTAGTTTGATCTGTTTATCTCTTTCATAAATAGACGTGATCTTTGAAACGGATTGGTTATTTTCCAACCATATCCTATGAGATTGTCTTAGTAAAGTGTTAGTATTCCAGAAAATTCATTCCTAAAAATCAAGCAACATCAAATTCTTTGTTGGATATGTCTGGTAACATATCAGATAGTTTAGCTATCTTTCATAATGTTCTTTCATGTATTGCAATTGCAAAGAAAGAAAGAAAATATTGCAAAAAAGGATATTCCTATTTATATCAAGTCATAGTATCAGAGTGGCGCAGTGGAAACATAGTGAATTCTTCAAAGGTTGAAAAAGTTCATTAATGGGAAAAGTTAAGACGGTAATGGAAATCCGTAGAAAATTTATTGAGATATTTGTTTGATCAAGAAAAGTTGAACGCGAGACAAAGAACTTTCATTGGTTAAAATCGTTTGGAATGACGTGAGCTGTGAATCTACATGAGAACTGGAGGAAAAGATGAAAGAGTAATATCTATATTTATTCTGAGGGTGTGAAATCATGTTTATTAAATTTCGAGGACGAAATTTCTTTTTAGAAGGGGAGTATTGTAACACCCCAAAATTTCCTATCTCTTTATCAGTAATTTTGACAGTTAACAGAATTTCACTGTTTAGTGATTTCTATGTACTGTAAAATTATTTTGATTATTCCGTCAGCATATTTGATCGTTTTGAGTAATTTACTCCATGTCAAGAAAATAATAATTTTCGGACCGGAGAAAATCTTTAAGTATTTATTTCTCTTGACTATTAATTATTTTTAATAATCTGACTTGATTTTCATACGTTTTCTAATATTTATGATTTTTGTGGATGATTATAAATTTTTATATTTCTCTGATTATATTTGGGTTGTGTGTGGGTCCAGGTGGCCTTACGTGGGCCCAGGTGGGTCCCGTAAAGTGAAAATTTTTTTACGCATAGAAAAATTCGTACTGTTGAGACGGAGACAGGGGATCTTATTAAACCTGAATCCAGAAACAATTTTAGAAAATTTCTTGTACTGTGTTTTGTATTGTATTTAATTATCAGGTGATAAAAATACAGTAAATATATTCTTTCGTGGGGTTTTAGTAGATAAAAATAGAAATTATACTATTAAGTCAACATTAGTGGTTATGACAACTTTTGACGGATCAATAAGAAGCAAGTCTAATATTGAAGACTTTAATATCAACCGTCGATTTAATCAACGGTGGAAATGGATCAATTATGACCATTGGATTTGGATTTAATCAATGGTGGAGATTTGGTCTTCTAAAATGGCTATGACTAATTATGACCCTTGGATTAAAAGTTAGAAGGAGTAATCTTGACTCTTCATTTTGGAGATGGATCTAATGGCTAGAATTTCAAGGAGGAAATATCTAATGGCCTAGATTAAGTCTTCTAATCAAAAGTCTACCTTAATCTTAACCATTGATCTAATCAATGGCTTAAATTACTCTAAAAGGTGGCTAGAAAAGATGACAACCTTATGGAATGCATGGATGGAGGGGGGGGACAGTTTTTGTGTTGTTTAGGAGCTTAAGGAAAAAGTTTGAAGACATTATTAGATGTCTTAGTCAATTATGCATCATTATTGATTATTTGCACTCTTAAGAGAATGCATGAAGGGGGGGACGGTTTTTGGTGTCTTAAGGCCATAGCAAAAAGTCTATGACCATTATTACTCATTCTTGATCATTATTGATCATTTCCAAAAACCTAAAGCTCTTAGAAAATTTTCTCTTCTTCTCCTTCAAGCATGGTTCGGTCAAGCACCCTAAACCTACCTTCCATCACTCAACAATTTTATCCAACCTTATTTCTTGAATCCTTACCTTATTCTAAGCAACTTTCATGTTAGAGACTTTCTCTAAATCTTTCATCTTCATGGACTTTCTTCAAGATCAAAGTTATAGGGTATTTGAGGTGAAGTGTAAGGAAACTTCATTTCCTCTCTCTTTTTCATGATTCTAAGGCATGTTTGATCCATGGTTCCTCTTATTCAAGCTTAATATGTTAATAAACTTGTGTTTTGTTTTGTATTTGAGAAGCTCTTGGTGGTGAAGGACTTGGAAAAAGAAGCAAAACAAGGAGCTTTTGAGGATCTTCAAGAGGTAAGAGGGAGATCCATCTCACCAACTAAGTATGGTGGTGAGAGATGGTTGTGTATTTGATGGATGGTGAATCCATGTGAGGATTCATATCTATGGTCATGTAATAATTTGTGGGTGTTTACGTGCTTTGATTATTTGCCTATGCTTGGTATGATTTGCATGATTTATTTGCTTTGATTAAGGTATGCTTGTGATATATATGTTGAATATGTATTTGTATGTCATGATTTGATGATGGAAAGGAAAGTGATTTTTGGTTCCAAAGACCAAGAGGAATTTTGGCCAAGATACCTCAAAATAGGTGTTCATAAATTAATATTTTCATGAATGATAAAATTGGATGATTAGAAAAGCAAGGAAAATAAACAAAGGGTTTGTTTTTCAAGAAGTAGTGTTCACAGTTTTGAGAAAGATTTTTATTAATTTATTTTGTGTAAAAAGTTTCTAAGCATTTTACTAAAACATGAGTTTTAAATGAAAAGGGCAATATTGATTTTAAGAATTTGCAAAGAAACTGAAAAATGGATTTGCAAAGAAAATGAAAATTGATTTGCAAAGAAAGTGAAAATGAACAAATGAACAAATGATTTGATTTCAAAGACCAAGTGCTCACGGTTTTTATGAAGAATTTTTAATGGTTTTGCTTTTGTAAAACCATATTGACTTCGAAGGAAAAAAATATTTGATGGCCATTGGAATCATGTACCACGGTTTTGGAAGGTTTATAATGCCTTGATTTTGATGAAGCAAAGTGATTTTTCAAATGGAAATATAATTGCTTTAGTATAAGGAATTTGGAAAGGGAATCAGAATGTTTTATCACTTAAGAAAATGGGATTCTTGTATATGAATGGAAAAGAGAGGTTGAAAGTGTTTGAACCTCAATTTATTTTGAAGAGAATTGATTTTAGAATTTATTTGAGAAAAATGGAGAATATAATGGTGATTTGATATTTTCTAACGTGTAACTTATCCTTTGGGTTTTGAGAGCGTTAGTAATTTTAAAGTTAGAAACATTGATCAAATTCAATGGAATTGTGAATTTGTGGAATATATTGTGAAAAGGATTTTTTTGAGTAAGAAAATGTAGAAACTAATGTGATAAGTCATATTATTTTGAGCAAATAATTTCTTAAAGGAGAAATATGAAAAATGATGTTGGAAATGATATTGATTTGTTTGAAAGTCCAAAATAATGTTTGGAATATTGAGAAATGATCGTTCGTGGTTAAACAAACACTTTTTAGGGTGTTACAACACTCCCCCACTAAAAGAAATTTCGTTCTCGAAATTTACGTACCTCAGAATAGTTGTGGGTGTTGTTCCCTCATTTTGTCATCTAGTTCCCAAGTTGCGTCACCAGTTGCTTCATTCCAGATCACCTTTACCAATGGAATCTCCTTGCCTCTAAGTTGCTTTATCCGTCGATCCTCGATTCTCATAGGAAGCGTCTCATAGGTCAAGTTCTCTTTTAATTGTACTGTGTCCGGTGCTATGACATGACTCGGGTCGGGTAGATATTTACGCAGTTGTGACACATGGAAGACATTGTGTATGCTGGAAAGAAAATGGGGTAAAGCTATCTGGTAGGCTACTAGACCTATCCGGCGAAGAATTTGGTAAGGTCCAAGAATTTTGGAGTGAGTTTTCTAGATTTCAAAGCCCGGTCGACCCCAGTCGTAGGTGTGACTTTCAAGAATACATGCTCACCTTCGTCAAACTCAAGAGGCTTTCTCCTCTTATCCGCATAGCTCTTTTGCTGGCTCTGAGCAGTCTTCAACTTCTCTTGAATCATTTTGACCTTCTCCGTTGTCTGTTGAATGATATCTGGTCCAATCGTGAGACGCTCACCGTCTTGGTACCAACACAATGGTGTCCGACACCGTCGTCCATAGAGAGCTTCATAGGGTGCCATCCCTATACTTGAATGGTAACTGTTGTTGTAGGTGAATTCTATCAATGGCAAGATTTCATCCCAACATCCAGTCTGTTCTATAGTACAAGCTCTAAGCAAATCTTCTAAAGATTGGATCGTTCTTTCTGATTGACCATCGGTTTGTGGGTGGTACGCCGAACTCAGACGTAACTTTGTTCCCAGCGATGCCTGTAGACTCTGCCAGAATTTTGAAGTAAATCTCGGATCCCTATTCGAAACAATGCTCGTAGGCACACCATGCAGTCTAACGATCTCTCAAATATATAGTTGAGTTAACTTCTCTAGACTGTACTTTATGTTGATCGGGAGGAAATGAGCCGACTTTGTGAGTCGATCCACTATCACCCAAATTGAGTCGTGTCCTCTTCTTATCCTTGGCAAACCCACAACAAAATCCATTGCAATGTTGTCCCATTTCCATTCAGGAGTAGACAATGGTTGCAGTAATCCTGCAGGCCTTTGATGTTCCACTTTGGTTTTCTGACATACTAGACAAGTCGATACGCATCTAGTGACGTCACTCTTCATTCCGTGCCACCAGAACAACTTCTTCAAGTCTTAGTACATCTTTGTTATGCCCGGGTGCATATTCAGCAGGCTGGTGTGAGCATGATCCACGATATACTGTTTAAGCTCTTGGTCACGGGGAATGCAGACTCTACCCCGAAATCTCAGATCTCCATCTGTTCTTTCCTCGAATTCCGTTTCCTTGCCTTGCCTCATCAGCTCTCTCACTTCTTGTAAGAATTCATCGACCTTCTACTTTTCCCGTATGTCCTCTATTAGCTCGCTTGAGATGGTGACCATATTCATACAGATCCTTCCTGGTTTCAACTCTACAAATGACCAAACATCTCTAAACTGTTCAATGAGTTCTTTTTCCTTGATCATCAGGGCAGAAGCACTGATAGTCTTTCTACTCAAGGCGTCTGCCACGACATTCGCTTTGCCAAGGTGGTACAGCAACTGAAAATCATAGTCTTTTAGGAATTCTAACCATCTTCACTGCCTCATGTTCAGCTCCTTTTGATCATACAAGTACTTCAAGCTTTTGTAATCACTGAAGATGTTGAATGTCGCTCCATAGAGGAAATGCCTCCATATCTTCAGAGCAAAAACCACAGCTGCTAGTTCCAAATCATGTGTCGGGTAGTTCTTCTCATGCACTCGCAACTGTCATGAAGCATAAGCTACCACTCTTCTATGTTGCATAAGAACAGACCCCAATCCTTGGTATGAAGCGTCACAGTACACCTCGAATGGCTCATTCAGATCAAGCAGCACTAATACTGGTGAGGTGGTTAGCCGTTTCTTCAACTCTTGGAAACTTTGCTCGTAGCTATCAGTCCACTCAAAAGCTTGGTTCTTCTTTGTTAGCTGAGTGAGCGGTCCAGCAATTTTGGAAAACCCTTCTATGAACCTTCTGTAGTATCCGGCCAAACCCACGAAGCTATGAATCTCCGTCACTGACTTTGGCCATTCCCATTGTAGCACTGCCTCCACTTTTGATGGGTCCACTGCAATCCCTTCCTTCGAGATCACATGGCCTAAAAACTTAACCTCATCTAACCAAAACTCACACTTCGACAGCTTGGCGTATAATTCCTTCTCCTTCAGAATCTGGAGAACTATGCTGAGGTGTTCAGCATGATCCTCCCGATCCTGGGAATATATCAAAATATCATCGATGAAGACGACAACAAACTTGTCTAAATAAGGATGAAAGATCCTGTTCATGTAGTCCATGAAGATAGCCGGTGCATTCATTACACCAAACGGCATCACAAGGTATTCGTAATGACCGTATCGGGTACGGAAAGCAGTCTTGGGTATGTCCTTCGTTTTCACTCTTATCTGATGGTATCCAAATCTCATATCGATCTTCGAAAACACCACTGCTCCCTTCAGTTGGTCTATTAAGTCATCAATTCTTGGGAGTGGATATTTGTTCTTGATCGTCAACTTGTTTAACTGCCTATAGTCCACACACAATCTTGAGGTACCGTCCTTCTTCCGAACTAACAATACTGGTGCTCCCCAGGGCGATACACTCGGTCAGATGAACTATTTCTCCAAAAGCTCCTCTAGTTGTTTCTTAAGTTCTACCAATTCCGTTGGCGACATCCGATAAGGTGCTATAGACACGGGACCAGCTCCCGGTACAAGGTCAATAACAAACTCTATCTTGCGTATCGGTGGTAAACTAGGTACATCTTCTGGAAAGACTTCAGAAAACTCCCTCACTACTGGAATAGCACTTACGTCAGCCTCGTTCTTGACTTTCAAAGAAGACAGTAGCATGTATCCTTGAGCTCCTTCTTTCAAGAAAGCTCGCACTTGGTTGGCCGTCAAGTATCTAGGATCTTCATCTATAGGGAAAACTATGGTTTTTCTAGAGCAATCTAATAGAACATGGTTGGAAGACAACCAGTCCATCCCTAGGATTATATCTAGTTGTGAAAGAGGTAAACAGATCAAATCGACTGAAAAGATTCAACCTTCAACAATTAGGGGACACTTCAAACAGACTTTGGTAGTGACTACCGATTTGTCAGTAGGGATTGAGACAGTCAAATCAAAAGGTGGGGTAGACATTGGCAAGTCAAGTCGTAGCACACAGTCATATGATATGAAAGAATGGGTTACCCTAGAGTCATACAATACTCTTAAAAGATTACCTTCTATGGTGCCTTCCCCTTGAATCAAGTATTTGGATTCGAAGGCTTTAGCTCCGCTCATGGTGTAGACTCGACCTCCGACTTGCGGTTTCTTGGCTCAAGTTGCATTGACTGAAGGTTCAGCCTTTGCCTGGTTGCAGTCTCTAGACATGTGGCCCGGTTTGCCATATCTGAAGCAGATGAATCCCTTGATGGTGCACTCTCTCGTGGGATGATCTTTCCCATACTTTAGGCATTTGGAGGGATATGCCACATCCTGACCAGTCCGGTCCCCAGTAGAACCTCCACCAGAACTTCCACCGGTTCGTTGCTGACTTCCCGTTAGTCGGGAGTAGGGCTTCTTCTGGAAACAATTCGAACCATTGCCTCCACCTCTCTGGAACCTTACAGGCCCAAAGTTATTGCTCCTCGAATCTCTAGCTTGTTCCAAGGCCTCCACTTCACAGCATGTGTCCAACAGCTCCGAGAACACTTTAATTTTCAGGGTGATCACAGCTTTTTTCACTTCGTACCTCAATCCTTCGGTGAACTTCCAACACTTCCAAGCTTCATCTGGTTGATGTTAAAAATGAGTTGAAAACTTCTCCAAGTTCTCAAATTTGGCCGCATATTCACTAATGGTCATGTTTCCTTGCCTCAGGTTGAGGAATTCCATCTCCTTTGCGTGTCTCGCGCTTGCAGGAAAGTACTTATCCAAGAATTTGTCCTTGAACAAGTCCCACATCATGTCGCGTCCCTCGACCTCCAGTACTCTCTGAATTTCGTTCCACCAATCTTTGGCGTTGCCGACAAGCATGAAGGTAGCATAGTTCACCTTATTGTCTTCGGCACAGTTCATGCCACGGAAGACTTTCTCCAGTTCTTTGATCCATAAACTAGCTTTGTCTGGATCGAACTCTCCTTTGAACTGTGGAGGGTTGTGGCGATGAAATTCCACCAAGTTCTGTGCATCGGCAGTTGCTTCGAGTTGTTGGGCAGCTCTCTCTTGTTGTTGAGCGACACGTTCATTCTGTTGCGCGATGACTTCTACTATCCTCTGCATTGCCTCTATAGCAGCTGCCATTTCTCCGCCTCTTGCCATCTCACTTTCTCTTAAATCAAATTAACTGAAAAACACAAGGAAGTTAGATGTATCCATTCAGAATACCAATCACAGAGATTTACACAACACAAACAAGATAGACTCACACACAAGACCCAAAGAGACATAAACCGGGGCTCTGATACCAACTTAATGTAACGCCCTTTTTTGGGAGGGAGCGTCACATTGTCAAATATAAATGCGGAATATAAAATTCGTGAAATTAAGACTCGGTTCATTTTAGTTAAAGTTAATTTGTTCGATTCATTAGTACGTGAGTAAAAAGGTGGCATAAATTTTTTTTAATTAATAAAACGGAGTGACGAAATATGAATAACAATAAAAAGTAAGACAGGAAATAAAACTCTCATCTGATTGACTATATATATATATATATATCAACCGTGTTTTAGACACAAGCCTGGAATTTTCAAAAAGCAAAACTACACCTACCCAAAGGATCATACATATACATCCCCAAGATATCAGAATTTACAGCCCACCAAAAGTAAAACATCAGGCCCCCAAAATAAAACACTGGCAGCCATCAGTAGCTACCAGTAATGTCAGTCCCTCAGAGGAGGAGGGACCGTATCAGGATCCTCAACGGGGTCCTCCTCATCCGAGGAAACCACCATGGGAACCACAGAGCCACGGGCAGGAGCCCAAGCAGTGGAATCAAAAGAGTCCTCCTACGGGGTGTAGTAACGGTCACCCCACATCTCCTGGATGGGCAGATAAAACTCCAAGTGTAGGCTTACGTAGCAGGTAAAGATCGGCGTCACATGTCATCTCCAAGCTAAAGCAATCGATACATCTCCCAGGTAGACACAGCAGTCGGAACTCAGGTTAATGTACCAGCACTCTGGCCCTCCAAGGAAGGTCAGACGCACATCACCTAGAAATCCGCACATACGTGCCTCCATGCTCCACGATAGGTGCAAATCTCGATCAGGCCAGAAGCCGGGAAATCGGGAGCTTCAACCTCCTTGCCGTCGTCTTCGATAGATACAATATACACACAGGCAATAAATAACAGAAATACAGGAAAAAGGTAAGATATCCTACCATCATTACTAATTATAGCAGCCAAAAACCAATACGGCGCAACGTGCCCATATAGCATTCCAAAATAATAATAATAATAATAATAATAATAATAATAATAATAATAATAGGCAAGAAATACATCGGTAAGCGTGTAAACGGATTCCGAGCGGTCGGTCGTCATAATAATAAATAAACAGTTCAAATCCACATAAAGCAGTAACTATCATATAGTGTAACATCTCATGATGCATATGCACTCTGTACTCAATTTCCTACTCCATGGAGCTAGACTCAAACAGTCGGAGAGAAAGATCAGGAGACACGTCTGCAACTCGGCTGCCGAGGCCAAAGTGCTATAACTCAATAGTTTTCACGTCCACATTCAGGCATTGTACAGACAGTCTACGCTAGATCACGATATAGGACAATGTCTCGGTCCGGATCATCGGTGCGTTTACATCAGTTTGCCCCACGGACAGGAGAGCTACCAACTGCCCATTGCGAGGTATCCGCACCCCGACGCCCCCAAGGTTGTAACATGACCTATACTAGTCTACTCGCACCCGCACTAAGGTGTGTTCAATCTCCTAGGCAACTTGGTGACGAGCGCCGAACTCAGTCAAAATTATAACCGAAGTTATTACCTAAGCTTGTAGCACAGTGACAACACCGGATCATCTCCACGAGGATTGTAGATGCAATTTAATCAAATCAAGTGGAAATTAGCAAAGGGGGGTTTGACAGTTTAAGATCGCACTTAACAAAATTAAAGGAAGAAATAACAATTAAAGAGCGAAATAATTTAGAAACCTATCCAAGATTGGGTGGATTCAATCATAGACCCTTCATAGAACACTTGAAGCGCAATTGAATTGTTAATTTGGATCTAACCGAGATCTCTGCATCAAATCCAGAATTCATACTAGACGATCGTCTAGAATTTAATTAATAAGTCATACTCACAAATCCGTAATCACACCATTCATGAAGATCTATGTTAATTTCAAGTACCGAATTCAATTAACTTAGGCACAAATCAGTAACCTAACCTTTTCAATTCTGTGATTAATTTAGATCAATCAGTTCTAAGTTTCATCACAAATCTCAATCTTAAACCAAGATCAAATCAGATCAACATAAATAGAATCACTATTCATGCATTCAAGATCAAGAAGAAGAAAAGAGGAATTCAATTACAAATCAAATACAATACATAACCAAGATCTCAAGAATCCAAACCACAATCTCTTCAAGAGTTCTAAATTGACCGAAAGTAGCTTAGCCCTCCATTACCATGAAGCGGAGCATCAAAATATACAAAAGCTATGAGAAACTATGAAGAAACAAGAAGAAACTATGAGAGAAATGAAGGAGAACACAACTTGTTATTCATAATAACCAATGGTGCCTTTTATAGAAGTCTAGGGTAACAAAATAACAAAGGGGGTGGGTGGATGAGTGGGGTGGTTGAGTGAAGTGGTTGAGTGGAGTGGTTGAGTGGGGTGGTTGAGTGGGTTGGTGAGTGGAGTGGTTGAGTGGGTTGGTGAGTGGAGTGGTTGAGGATGAAAATTTCTTGTCTGACTTGGAAGCCAAAAATGACTAACTATACTTCAGATCCATGAAAAATACTCTTCATGAAAGTTGTAGATCTTTGTCTTGGCTATAACATGCATATCTGGATCGTCCAATTTGGCTTCCTATAGCCCAAGATATGACCCAAATACCGCAGGTTGCTCAAACCCAACTTTAGCACCTTTGTTCCGACTTGCAAGCTCAAACTGACCCATTAGACTTCATTTTTTCAAAAAGTTTTCTCATGAAAGTTGTTTATTTGGATCTTAACTATCAACTATCCAAATTTCAGCCCGTCTCCCTTATTACAGCTTGAGATATGATTTTATGAGTGCACACCGTTCGGATTCTAGTGACAGAACCCGTATTCTGACTTCCATGTAAACTTAGGTCCCTTAGACATCTGTTTAGGACTTCGAGCTCTTCATCAAAGTTGTAGAGCTTCCTCCTAGCTTTCCTACAAGGTAATATTCATGATTATCGAGATATCGGAACTCAAGTTATGGCCAAAATACGAAAACAGTGTCAAATCTCAATAATGCTGAAAATATTCAATTAGGACCAATTTGAGCTCAAACTCACAAAATCATACCAAACTCAATCAATTAAGAATATGGAGAGTGTAAATGACTAAACATAAGGGTTTCTTAATGAATAAAATATGTGATTATCAAATTCCCCACACTTAGCTTTTTGCACTCCTGGGCAAAACTCAAGACCAAAACAAGGACATAAGAGATTAACAAAAATTTAAATTCCAACGACATTCAAGAGCCCAAAATTTTACAATCAAGAAGAACAACCAAAGGTTCAAGGGATCAAAACATTCATGAGTTAACAATTTTCCACATCTCAAACCAACAAGCAAGGTATCTTCAACATGAATCGAGAATGATAGATCTTCACAAGATTCCCTCTCAATCTCTCAAGTGTTTAAAAGGTAGGTATTTCACTCAATTCAACCCATGAAAATTGCATTACCATAAGCTTGCTTATCTTCTACTTCTCCACTACTCAAAACACTTGCACACACAATCATGAGGACTTTTTTTTTTAAGGTTGTAGTGAGGTCAAGGTAACAAAAGAGGATAACATGGATATGAGAAGATAAATACCAAAGAGAATAAAAGCAAATGAGAGCTGAGTTCAAATAACAAGCATAAAAGTTCATCCCAACTCTAATGTATATCCCTTTACATATTCATTTCCCAATCCTTTTCTTTTATATATATATATATATATATATATGAACATAACTATATACATATGTTTTTTTTTTAGGCACTCTTTCCTTTTTCAACAACCATTTTGTACACACACCCCCACTCTTGTTCAAAAACTCATCCATTAACCAAGCTAATGTTCTTTTATTCCCTAAGGTAAAGTAAGAACACGATTTTTCATTTAAGGCACATAATGAGCTAGAAACAAGGAATGGTCAAATAAGCTCAAAGGGATTAAGTAAAGGAAAATATACAAGGTTGGCAGGAATCAGAGAATTTTCAAGAAGTCAAAGGAGTGCTTGATATCATATTGAAAACAAGGTTGGCTATTTGGCTAAACTAGCTAATTAAGAAAGAGGGCCTCAATCATGTTCATGCATGCAAGTGAAATGTAGCCTCAAAAAGAATCAAAGCAAGTTCTAGAGTGATCATTAACATAAGTGAAAATCACACAAGAAAGAAGAGAATGACATAAATGTTGAATCCATCCATTAGGCTCAAAATCTCACAAGGTATGCATCCATCAAACTCAATTCATCAATTCAATCATCTATTACCAAGCATATCAGTTCAAGAAGGGAGAAAAGTTATTCAATCATGCAATGAACCCCTTTTTTTTTGATTTTTTTTTAACAAAAAAGAAACATGCTAAAATCTCTCCCCCACACTTAATAAAACATTGCCTTCAATGTGAAAGGGAGATATAGAAAAGAGCAACACAACCTGATAAGAAGTGAATCAATGCCAAGTAGAAAAGAGACACACTGTCAGTGCCGCATCAGACCCTGAAAAGAAATCAAACAATAAAATTTTAGTACTTCCACAATTTAATACTAATTAATTACTACCTAAAAACTCCTTACTCTGCCACCAATTAAGATGCGTCTCAAGAGTAAAATTAGTCCTTACTCTGCCATCACTAATTGGTTTAATAAGTTCATGACAATCACATCATATTTTCCAAACAAAACAACAAATTTTTTTTTTTGGTCAACTATCCTTCCCCCCAACTAGATCACAACATTATCCTCAATGTTAAAATATAGATGAGTAAAGAATAGAAGATATTACCTGTTGGAGATAGCTGACACAAATTTAAACAGAAACAAAGTACAATAAAATCAAACCCATTAAAGATAAAGTTTCAGATCTGGCTTTTTTTTTCTTGTTACTTCCTTCGCTGCTTCCTGTTGACCAATCTATCTGAGCTAATACCTTATCAGGTACATACTCAAAAGCTTCTAATTTATCAATGAGCTCATCAATAGTGGAGGCAGAGATAAGAAGTTGTCTTGCCGAAGGAGTGATAAATTTCTGTTCCACAGCTTTGTCAAGAAAAGATAACAAAAGATCAAAGAAATTATTAACATTCAACAAACCAATGGGTCTATGGTGGATGTTCAGTTCGGCCCAAGAGACAATTTGAAAAATTTCTTCCAAAGTACCAAAACCACCTGGTAAGACAAGAAATGCATCAGAATTGTCAACCATTGTTTTCATTCGTCCATGCATAGATGTTACCTGAATTTCTTCTCCAACTGTCTTTCCAGTGATGTTATTTTCAGCTAAAGGTTTAGGAATAACACCTAAAACCTGACTGCCTCCTATAAAGGCAGCAAGTGATACAGCCCCCATTAACCCACGACAACCTCCCCCATATACAAGATGAATATTCCTCGCAGCAAGTGATCGACCAAGAGTGCTAGCTGCGTTTACAAACTCTAATCCCTTCCCATAACTCGACCCATAAAAAACACAGACATTTTTGAGGTTACGAATAGAAGACTCCATTCTATACTCTTCCACCCTTTGAGTGTTTCTGAGTTGAAGGAAAATGGAGAAAATGAAGTGTTTAAATAAGAAAAAGAATGGAAAGGGGAATAATTGCACCTATAAGGGTAGGTTGGCTGTTGTCAGAAAAGGTTGAAATTAAGAGACACAGAATCTCTTCTTCTTCTTTTTTTTGACTTCAAGAAAACCATCAAGGTAAAGAAGTCTAGAAACCCCTGAAGGACCCTGCTCAAAGGATCGTCTGTACAAAAATCAAAATACAACAAAATGATACAAAGATAAAAGAAATAGAAAATGATGACATACCTGTATGTACAGTTTCCATGGCGTATCTTTATACTGCGTGTCATGAGTGCAGTAGACATCACGTCCGTTTTTTTTTTTGAAATTGTTAGAAAAACTTGATGAAAGATGAGTGTATACTTACTTAAGATTGGGATGGAGGTAGTCTGCTCTTTCGGCTTTGTGCCAAAGCATTGTTGACCAGTATTCGACCCATTCAAGACCAGCGCAACATAGGGCTCCCAAAAGGGACAAGTAGCCATAATACGACTGGCTGCCTCACATGTGGGATACAATCTACCTTTCTTTGTTTTTCAATTAAGAAGGCTGGATCAGGATGCATGCATTTCCCCATTCACGGTTTGTGTTACCAAAGCCAACCCTAAGACGTATACATAATTTTTTTTTTGAAAGATGACATGAAGAAGAAGAAGAAGAGGATGATATGTACAGATTGTTTGTGAATATGACTCACATCTGCCTTTGGTTTAACGTCCAGTAACGGCTTAAACGTCTTCTATGAGTCGAGGATAAGCTTCCTATCCAATTTTCTTATAAATTGGCAAACAGGGTCTTTTAGAGTCAGATTCCCAAGACTGTAGCGTTTTTCTTCATCCTTGAAGAGATTCCACAATTTAAGAATTTCACGATGCACCAATCCACAAGAATGCGTCTCAAGAGTCAATAAGATATCATCTAATGACTCCTTACTTAGTCCATTCTTAATGAAGAAAATTTTATCTTCTCTATTTGTGATAACCATCCCCAAAGTACGACATCGCTTGTTACAGTTCCATCGTCCACATTTGTGACAGACTTGTAACCTTTTTGCTCTTCTCCTTTTAGAATATGAACTTCTTCCAAGACCGGGCATATATGAGTCAAATGAAATTGAGGACTCACCTGCTAATCGGACCTTCACTTTAATTATCCAGCGTATATCTTCTGGCATACCTTTGTGCATTAACAATCTCAATCTTTCACATCGAACTTTGTAGATTTTTCTCAGAGCATTTTGAGGAAGAGAAAGAAAATGTTTTCTCAGGTTTGAAAGAATGACATCTATTTTGAAGGAGAAGAAGGATTCAGTTATTTTGGGAAACTGAAAAATAAACCGACTTGAGAGTCACGGAGTATCGTATCCGCCACTTAACCGGCAACACAAAGAACTCAAGAACTTGGTTTTCCAGGAATGGTTGAGTCTTTGTCCATTAACTTTAAGCGCATTACCATTCTTAGGATCCTCAATATCTACGGCCCCAGAGGATACACGTGTTTGACAACAAAAGAACCGCGCCACCTAGATCTCAATTTTCCAAGGAGTAGGTGCAGATGATAATCTCAAAGCAGAACTTTTTTGACCAATTTCCGCAGCTTTTGCAAAAGGTGTAACAGACCTTGAATAAAATAGGCCAATAAAATCCATACTGCAAGATTTTCGCAGTTGTTGTCGCTGAAGAAAAAAATGACCTCCACATGCTTCCGAGTGACAAAATTTAATAGCACTACCTACCTCATTGTCGGCCACACAACTTTTTTTTTTTTTTTTTTTTTTCTCTCTTTTTTTTATTCATAATGTGGATGGAGAAGGTTCATCACCTCCATTTCTGCATTCTCTGGAAGTTCATGATACTGTTTGAGGCGATGTCCATTTACGATGAAAGCTTTGGCAGTGACCTCACTTTTAATCTGAACAGCACCAGAAGGAAAAATCTTAGTAACAATAAATGGTCCATCCCATCTAGACCTTAATTTGCCAGGCATGAGTCAGAGGCGGGAGTTATAGAGGAGAACTTTTTGACCAATCTCAAATGTTTTCCTCAGAATCAACTTATCATGGAAGGCTTTGGTCTTCTCCTTATAAAGTTTGAAACTTTCATAAGCCTCCAAGCGGATCTTCTCCAATTGCTGCAGTTGCAGCTTCCTCTCCATACCTGCTTGATCTAGGTCCAAGTTGCACCTTTTCACCGCCCAGAATGCATGATGCTCAATTTCCACCGGCAGGTGGCAGGCTTTTCCAAAAACAATCCGATACGGAGACATCCCGATTGGTGTCTTATAAGTAGTTCGGTAAGCCCATAGTTGGCAGGTGGCAGGCTTTTCCTCAAGCCTCTTGCTCCAGTCCTTTCTGTTAGGTTGAACTGTCTTCTGGAGTATCTGCTTGATCTCCCTGTTGGAAATCTCGGCTTGCCCATTAGTTTGGGGATGGTAAGGTGTAGAAACTCTGTGCAAGACCCCATACTTTTTTATCAAAGCTTCCATGCTTCGATTACAAAAGTGTGAACCCTGATCACTGATGATGGCCTTCGAAACTCCAAACCTGCAGAAAATTTGTGATCTAACAAAATCTATAACAACTTTGGAATCATCAGTCCGAGCAGCTTTCACCTCCACCTACTTAGATACATAATCAACAGCTAGCAAAATGTAAACAAAATCAAAAGAAACAGGAAAGGGTCCCATAAAATCAATACCCCATTCATCAAAAATCTCACAGAATAATAAGGATTTCTGGGGCATCTCATTCCTTCGAGAAGTGTTTCCTGTTCTTTGGCATTGGTCACAAGATTTACAAAACACATATGCATCATGAAATAGAGTGGGCCAATATAATCCAGATTCCAAAACTTTCCTAGCAGTCCTTTGGGGACCAAAATGACCGCCACATGCAAGTGTATGACAAAAGCTAAGAATAGAATAGAATTCATTATCAAGCACGCATCTCCTAATGACTTGGTCACTACAAAATTTCCACAGATAAGGGTCGTCCCACACATAATATTTTGACTCACTCTTCAATTTATCAATCTGAGCCGTAATAAAATGTGCAGGGAAAACACCAGCAACTAAGAAATTTATCAAATCAGCAAACCAAGGAATGTTACCTTGCAGCTTGAAAAGCTGCTCATCAGGGAAGACATCATGGATAGGAAAAGTATCTGCCTCCTTTTCAATTCGGCTTAGGTGATCAGTCACTAAATTCTTCGCTCCACTTTTATCACGGATTTCAATATCGAACTCTTGGAGGAGCAAAATCCACCTAATCAACCTAGGCTTTGCATCAAGCTTCTTCAGGAGAAACTTCGGAGTTGTATGATCTGAAAACACAACCACTCTAGAACCAAGCAAATATGATCGAAATTTGTCTAAAGCAAAAATAATTGCTAAAAGTTCCTTTTCAGTGGTGGTGTAGTTGACTTGTGTAGGATCTAAAGTTCTTGAAGCATAGGAAATGACATGAGATATTTTGCCGACCCTTTGTGCAAGAACAGCTCCCAAAGCATAATTAGAGGCATCACACATGAGCTCAAATGGGAGTGTCCAATCTGGTGGCTGGATGATAGGTGTACTGGTCAATGCTTGCTTCAAGTGATTGAAGGCATCCTTGCATTTCTGGTCAAAATGGAACTCCACTTCTTGTTGTAGCAAGTTAGATAGTGGAAGAGCAATTTTGCTGAAATCTTTTATGAATCGCCTATAGAAACCTGCATGACCAAAGAAAGAACGAACCTCCCACACGCATGTGGGGTAAGATAGGCATGAAATAACATCTATTTTCGCAGGATCTACCTTAATACCCTTGCTAGATATTATATGCCCTAAAACTATGCCTTGCTCCACCATGAAATGACATTTCTCAAAATTCATAACAAGGTTAGCCTTAATGCATTTATGCAAAACCTGAGTCAAACTATCCAAACATACCTCAAAGGAAGAGCCATAGATAGTAAAGTCATCCATGAATACATCCATGCAATTTTCTAAAAGGTCAGAAAATATACTTACCATACACCTTTGAAAGGTGCCTGGAGCGTTGCACAGACCAAAAGGCATCCTTCTGTATGCAAATGTGCTAAATGGGCAAGTGAAAGTAGTTTTATCTTGGTCTTCTGGGGCTATATGGATCTGAAAATAACCCGAATATCCATCCAAGAAACAGTAATGCGACTTGCCAGCTAGTCTTTCTAACATCTGATCAATGAAAGGTAATGGGAAATGATCTTTCCTGGTGGCTTGGTTAAGTCGTCTGTAATCAATGCAAACCCGCCAGCTGTTTTGAATTCTTGTGGGTAGTAGCTCATTGTTCTGATTTTCAACTACTGTGACCCCAGATTTCTTTGGAACAACCTGCACGGGGCTCACCCATTTACTATCAGATATGAGATAAATAATGCCAGCTTGCAGTAGCTTGGTAACTTTCTTCTTTACCACATCCAGAGTCAGGGGGTTCAGTCTCCTTTGGGGCTGCCGTACTGGTTTAGTATCTTCCTCCAACAAAATCCTATGCATGCATGTGGAGGGACTAATACCAGGAAGATCTACAAGTGTCCATCCGATGGCTTGTTTATTCTGCCTTAAAACCTGCAGTAATTTTTCTTCTTGATCAAGTTGCAAATTTTTAGCAACAATCACAAAATTTTCACCATCTTCCAAATATGCATATTTAAGATGGTCCGACAAAATCTTTAATTCTAAGGATGGAGGTCAGTACAATGGAGGCGACAAAAGTCGTTTGAAACAACTAACTCAAAGAACATTACATTCAACATACTTCGACTCTCATTTTCACATGCTTTGCATCATTCAAGTCGTGACTACATCACCACTCATAATCGCATAAATCTTAGCACATGCGGCAGACATGGTACAATATCACAACCGGACATGTTTCACGGTGTAATGAAATCCGAGAAAATCAAAGAATATCACGAAATTCAACATAAATATCAGCATAAGCATCGTCAACTAGCATATCAATCACATCAACATGGAAAACAGAATGCTCCTCTAGGGGATGTCTCATGGCCTCAAAAATGTTAAATTGTACCACATCGTCGCCAAATTCCATGGAAAGGGTGCCAGCAAGCACATCTATCTTGGTCTTGGCTGTCTTAAGGAAAGGTCTGCCTAGGATCAATAGAGCATGGTTTGTTGAAGACTCATCTTCCATGTTCAGAATATAGAAGTCTGCAAGGAAAATTAGCTCATTCACCCGAACTAACACATCTTCTAGTCCTCCTGCAGGATGAGCAGTGGTCCTATTTGCCAACTGAATCACTATACCAGTAGGTTGCAAAGTGCCAATGTTCAAGGACTGATATATTGACATAGGTATGACATTAATCGAAGCACCCAAGTCTAGCATTGCATGTTCAAATTTGGAGTTAACTATCGTGCAAGGAATTGTGAAAGTTCCAGGATCTTTGCATTTTTGTGGCATACTTGGTAGAATCATTGCAGAAACATTTCTGCCCATGCTTATTTTCTCAGTACCCTTAAGTCTTCTCTTGTGAGTACACAACTCTTTGAGGAATTTGGCATACATGGGAATCTGCTTGATTGCATCAAGGAGGGGAATATTAATTTTCACCTTCTTGAATGTGTCCATGACTTCTCTTTCTATTTCTGTTTGCGCAGTATGCTTGGACTGTGTGACTCTATTTGGAAAAGGTAGTGGAATGGCCAGATTTGAATTCTCTGCACATTTCTTCTGTGTCACAGATTTTTGGGTGAGCTATCCACTTTCTTCGTTTCGGTCACCTTCGATTCTTTGCACTTGTAGTTCGGGTTGTGGTGGAGTAGGACCGTCAACTTCTCTCGCCACTTCTCAAGCTAATGGCACTTACATTGCCTCTTGGGTTGTTGATCTGTTTGTGAAGGCAATTGGTTCGACCCTTGACTTTTCAGCTCACTCAGAGTGGTTGCCATCTGCCCAATTTGAGTTTGTAATTTATGGATGGTGGCATTGACATTCTGCTGAAACTGTTTCATCAAGTCTTCGAAAGGTGGCTCACCGGAGAGTGGGCGCTTTGGAACAGTGTAGGCGGAAGAGGCTCGCCATGGGCGGCGGCGTAGGTTGTGCTTGCCTAAATGCAGGTGGTTGGTACTTGTTGCCAGGGCCTGTAGCTTGGTATCTAAACTGCGGTTGCTGCTGTTGGTAGGGCTATTGTTGTTGTTGACTAGAATTTCCATATCTCAGGTTGGGATGGTCCCTCCAGCCAGGGTTATAGGTATTAGAAAATAGATCATACCTAGGCTGCTGCTGTGATTGCTGATATTGGGGTCTACCAGGAAAAATACTAGCTGCTGCAATAGATTGCTCTGGAAAAATAGAACCACCATCCTGAAGTGTGGGGCATTCATCAGTAGGATGAGATAAACAAGAGCAAATGTCACACACAGTTGCAGCCATCTGCATTGGTGCTTGTTGTCCCACTGCTAACTGTCTCACCAAAGAAGTCAATTCATCAAGTCTGTGTTCCATTCTCTGTTAGTCTACATGAGACGAGTGAATCTCATTGACTCCTCTGGTTGAGGTAATAATTCGTGTGCCAAATTGTTGGGTGTTGGCTGCCATGTTTGCTATCAAATCTCTTGTTGCTGCAGGGGTCTTGTCTACTAAGGCTCCTCCAAAGGTAGCATCCACCATGCTTCTGTCATTTGGCAGCAAGCCTTCATAGAAATATTGAATTAAGAGTTGATCGGTGATTTGGTGGTGGGGACAGCTCGAGCACAGCTTCTTGAATCTTTCCCAATATTCATGCAAGGTCTCTCCTGTCATTTGTCTTATGCCACATATATCTTTTCTAATGGCAGCAGATCTAGCGGCAGGGAAAAATTTCTCTAAGAACAACCGCTTCATGTCACCCAACTTGTTACCGAACCTGGTGAAAGATAAAATAACCAATCCTTGGTCAGTATCGACAAGTGAGAAAGGAAATGCCCTCGGCTTGATGTGCTCTTCGAGATCCCATGTGGCTTCATGGTTGAACAAACTACATGGAACTCCTTTAGATGCTTATGGGGATCCTCACCGCAAAACCGTGAAACTTGGGCAACAAATGTATCAATCCAGATTTTAACTCAAAATCAAAGATCAAGATCCGGGTATTGAATACACAAAGACCGGTTAGTTATATCGGGAGCAACAAGTTCCTTAAGAGTTCTATTCTGCATGTTATCAGCCATGGTTTCGAATTATTCAAGATTTCAAGTTCACTCCCAATATTAAGATCAAATTCAGAAGCAATTCTCGCACTTAGCCTACGAGCTCTAATCAACCTATGCAAGGTTCTATCAATCTCAGGATCAAAGTCAACCAAGTTATCAGGCTCGGACCTAGTCATGCATCACACAAAAACAAATAAATAAGCAAATACACTAGACAATGGATAAAAATGTTAGAAAAGTTAATAAAAAGCAAAGGTTAGTAAAAACACTTAAAATGAAAAGATTACACTCCCCGGCAACGGCGCCAAAATTTTGACGAGCACCGAACTCAGTCAAAATTATAACCGAAGTTATTACCTAAGCTTGTAGCACAGTGACAACACTGGATCATCTCCACGAGGATTGTAGATGCAATTTAATCAAATCAAGTGAAAATTAGCAAAGGGGGGTTTGACAGTTTAAGATCGCACTTAACAAAATTAAAGGAAGAAATAACAATTAAAGAGCAGTCAATTTAGAAACCTATCCAAGATTGGGTGGATTCAATCATAGACCCTTCATAGAACACTTGAAGCGCAATTGAATTGTTAATTTGGATCTAACCGAGATCTCTGCATCAAATCCAGAATTCATACAAGACGATTGTCTAGAATTTAATTAACAAGTCATAATCACAAATCCGCAATCACACCATTCATGAAGATCTATGTTAATTTCAAGTACCGAATTCAATTAACTTAGGCACAATTCAGTAACCTAACCTTTTCAATTCTGTGATTAATTTAGATCAATCAGTTCTACGTTTCATCACAAATCTCAATCTTAAACCAAAATCAAATCAGATCAACATAAATAGAATCACTATTCATGCATTCAAGATCAAGAAGAAGAAAAGAGGAGTTCAATTACAAATCAAATACAATACATAACCAAGATCTCAAGAATCCAAACCACAATCTCTTCAAGAGTTCTAAATTGACCGAAAGTAGCTTAGCCCTCCATTACCATGAAGGGGAGCATCAAAATATACAAAAGCTATGAGAAACTATGAAGAAACAAGACGAAACTATGAGAGAAATGAAGGAGAATACAACTTGTTATTCAAGATAACCAATGGTGCCTTTTATCGAAGTCTAGCGAAGAAAATGACAAAGGGGGGTGGGTGGAAGAGTGGGGTGGTTGAGTGAAGTGGTTGAGTGGAGTGGTTGAGTGGGTTGGTGAGTGGAGTGGTGAGTGGAGTGGTTGAGTGGGGTGGTTGAGTGGGTTGGTGAGTGGAGTGGTTGAGTGGGTTGGTGAGTGGAGTGGTTGAGGATGAAAATTTCTTGTCTGACTTGGAAGCCAAAAACGGCTAACTATACTTCAGATCCATAAAAAGTACTCTTCATGAAAGTTGTAGATCTTTGTCTTGGCTATAACATGCATATCTGGATCGTCCAATTTGGCTTCCTATAGCCCAAGATATGACCCAAATACTGCAGGTCGCTCAAACCCAACTTCAGCACCTTTGTTCCGACTTGCAAGCTCAAACTGACCCATTAGACTTCATTTTTTCAAAAAGTTTTCTCATGAAAGTTGTTTATTTGGATCTTAACTATCAACTATCCAAATTTCAGCCCGTCTCCCTTATTACAACTTGAGATATGATTTTATGAGTGCACACCGTTCGGATTCTAGTGACAGAACCCGTATTCTGACTTCCATGTAAACTTAGGTCCCTTAGACATCTGTTTAGGACTTCGAGCTCTTCATCAAAGTTGTAGAGCTTCCTCCTAGCTTTCCTACAAGGTAATATTCATGATTATCAGATATCAGGAACTCAAGTTATGGCCAAAATACAGAAACAGTGTCAAATCTCAATAATGCTGAAAATATTCAATTAGGACCAATTTGAGCTCAAACTCACAAAATCATACCAAACTCAATCAATTAAGAATATGGAGAGTGTAAATGACTAAACATAAGGGTTTCTTAATGAATAAAATATGTGATTATCAAATTCTCCCACACTTAGCTTTTTGCACTCTTGGGCAAAACTCAAGACCAAAATAAGGACATAAGAAATTAACAAAAATTTAAATTCCAACGACATTCAAGAGCCCAAAATTTTACAATCAAGAAGAACAACCAAAGGTTCAAGGGATCAAAACATTCATGAGTTAACAATTTTCCACATCTCAAACCAACAAGCAAGGTATCTTCAACATGAATCGAGAATGATAGATCTTCACAAGATTCCCTCTCAATCTCTCAAGTGTTTAAAAGGTAGGTATTTCACTCAATTCAACCCATGAAAATTGCACTACCATAAGCTTGCTTATCTTCTACTTCTCCACTACTCAAAACACTTGCACACACAATCATGAGGACTTTTTTTTTTAAGGTTGTAGTGAGGTCAAGGTAACAGAAGAGGATAACATGGATATGAGAAGATAAATACCAAAGAGAATAAAAGCAAATGAGAGCTTAATTCAAATAACAAGCATAAAAGTTCATCCCAACTCTAATGTATATCCCTTTACATATTCATTTCCCAATCCTTTTCTTTATATATATATATATATATATATATATATATATATATATATATATATATATATATATATATATATGAACATAACTATATACATACGTTTTTTTTTAGGCACTCTTTCCTTTTTCAACAACCATTTTGTACACACACACCCACTCTTGTTCAAAAACTCATCCATTAGCCAAGCTAATGTTCTTTTATTCCCTAAGGTAAAGTAAGAACACGATTTTTCATTTAAGGAACATAATGAGCTAGAAACAAGGAATGGTCAAATAAGCTCAAAGGGATTAAGTAAAGGAAAATATACAAGGTTGGCAGGAATCAGAGAATTTTCAAGAAGTAAAAAGAGTGCTTGATATCATATTGAAAACAAGGTTGGCTATTTGGCTAAACTAGCTAATTAAGAAAGAGGGCCTCAATCATGTTCATGCATGCAAGTGAAATATAGCCTCAAAAAGAATCAAAGCAACTTCTAGAGTGATCATTAACATAAGTGAAAATCACACAAGAAAGAAGAGAATGGCATAAATGTTGAATCCATCCATTAGGCTCAAAATCTCACAAGGTATGCATCCATCAAACTTAATTCATCAATTCAATCATCTATTACCAAGCATATCAGTTCAAGAAGGGAGAAAAGTTATTCAATCATGCAATGAACCCCTTTTTTTTGATTTTTTTTAACAAAAAAGAAACATGCTAAAATCTCTCCCCCACACTTAATAAAACATTGCCTTCAATGTGAAAGGGAGATATAGAAAAGAGCAACACAACCTGATAAGAAGTGAATCAACGCCAAGCAGAAAAGAGACACACTGTCAGTGCCGCATCAGACCCTGAAAAGAAATCAAACAATAAAATTTTAGTACTTCCACAATTTAATACAAATTAATTACTACCTAAAAGCTCCTTACTCTGCCACCAATTAAGATGCGTCTCAAGAGTAAAATTAGTCCTTACTCTGCCATCACTAATTGGTTTAATAAGTCCATGACAATCACATCATATTTTCCAAACAAAACAACAAATTTTTTTTTTGGTCAACTATCCTTTCCCCCCAACTAGATCACAATATTGTCCTCAATGTTAAAATATAGATGAGTAAAGAATAGAAGATATTACCTGTTGGAGATAGCTGACACAAATTTAAACAGAAACAAAGTACAATAAAATCAAACTCATTAAAGATAAAGTTTCAGATCTGGCTTTTTTTTTTCTTGTTACTTCCTTCGCTGCTTCCTGTTGACCAATCTATCTGAGCTAATACCTTATCAGGTACATACTCAAAAGCTTCTAATTTATCAATGAGCTCATCAATAGTGGAGGCGAGATAAGAAGTTGTCTTGCCGAAGGAGTGATAAATTCCTCGTTCCACACTTTGTCAAGAAAAGATAACAAAAGATCAAAGAAATTATTAACATTCAACAAACCAATGGGTCTATGGTGGATGTTCGGTTCGACCCAAGAGACAATTTGAAAAATTTCTTCCAAAGTACCAAAACCACCTGGTAAGACAAGAAATGCATCGAATTGTCAACCATTGTTTTCATTCGTCCATGCATAGATGTTACTTGAATTTATTCTCCAACTGTCTTTCCAAAGTGATGTTATTTTCACTAAAGGTTTAGGAATAACACCTAAAACATCGCCTCCTATAAAGGCACAAGTGATACAGCCCCATTAACCCACGACAACCTCCCCTATATACAAGATGAATATTCCTCGCAGCAAGTGATCGACCAAGAGTGCTAGCTGCGTTTACAAACTCTAATCCCTTCCCATAACTCGACCCACAAAAAACACAGACATTTTTGAGGTTACGAATAGAAGACTCCATTCTATACTCTTCCTCCCTTTGAGTGTTTCTGAGTTGAAGGAAAATGGAGAAAATGGAGTGTTTAAATAAGAAAAAGAATGGAAAAGGGAATAATTGCACCTATAAGGGTAGGTTGGCTGTTGTCAGAAAAGGTTGAAATTAAGAGACACAGAATCTCTTCTTTTTTTTTTTTGACTTCAAGAAAACCATCAAGGTAAAGAAGTCTAGAAACCCCTGAAGGACCCTGCTCAAAGGATCGTCTGTACAAAAATCAAAACACAACAAAATGATACAAAGATAAAAGAAATAGAAAATGATGACATACCCGTATGTACGCTTTCCATGGCGTATCTTTATATTATGGCGTCATGAGTGCGGTAGAGACATCACGTCCGTTTTTTTTTTTTGAAATTATTAGAAAAACTTGATGAAAGATGAGTGTATACTTACTTAAGATTGGGATGGAGGTAGTCTGCTCTTTCGGCTTTGTGCCAAAGCATTGTTGACCAGTATTCGACCCATTCAAGACCAGCGCAACATAGGGCTCCCAAAAGGGATAAGTGGCCATAATACGACTGGCTGCCTCACATGTGGGATACAATCTACCTTTCTTTGTTTTTCTATTAAGAAGGCTGGATCAGGATGCATGCATTTCCCCATTCACGGTTTGTGTTACCAAAGTCAACCCTAAGACGTATACATAATTTTTTTTTTGAAAGATGACATGAAGAAGAAGAAGAGGATGATATGTACAGATTGTTTGTGAATATGGCTCACATCTGCCTCTAGTTTAACGTCCAGTAACGGCTTAAACGTCTTCTATGAGTCGAGGATAAGCTTCCCATCCAATTTTCTTATAAATTGGCAAACAGGGTCTTTTAGAGTCAGATTCCCAAGACTGTAGCGTTTTTCTTCATCCTTGAAGAGATTCCACAATTTAAGAATTTCACGATGCACCAATCCACAAGAATGCGTCTCAAGAGTTAATAAGATATCATCTAATGGCTCCTTACTCAGTCCATTCTTAATGAAGAAAATTTTATCTTCTCTATTTGCGGTAACCATCCCCAAAGTATGACATCGCTTGTTATAGTTCCATCGTCCACATTTGTGACAGACTTATAACCTTTTTGCTCTTCTCCTTTTAGAATATGAACTTCTTCCAAGACCGGGCATATATGAGTCAAATGAAATTGAGGACTCACCTACTAATCGGACCTTCGCTTCAATTATCCAGCGTATATCTTCTGGCATACCTTTGTGCATTAACAGTCTCAATCTTTCACATCAAACTTTGTAGATTTTTCTCAGAGCATTTTGAGGAAGAGAAGGAAAATGTTTTCTCAGGTTTGAAAGAATGACATCCATTTTGAAGGAGAAGAAGGGTTCAGTTATTTTGGAAAACTGAAAAATAAACCGACTTGAGAGTCACGGAGTATCGTATCCGCCACTTAACCAGCAACACAAAGAACTCAAGAACTTGGTTTTCCAGGAATGGTTGAGTCTTTTTCCATTAACTTTAAGCGCATTACCATTCTTAGGATCCTCAATATCTACGGCCCCAGAGGATACACGTGTTTGACAACAAAAGAACCGCGCCACCTAGATCTCAATTTTCCAAGGAGTAGGTGCAGATGATAATCTCAAAGCAGAACTTTTTTGACCAATTTCCGCAGCTTTTGCAAAAGGTGTAACAGACCTTGAATAAAGTAGGCCAATAAAATTCATACTGCAAGATTTTCGCAGTTGTTGTCGCTGAAGAAAAAAATGACCTCCACATGCTTCCGAGTGACAAAATTTAATAGCACTACCTACCTCATTGTCGGGCACACAACTTTTTTTTTTTTTTTTTTTTCTTTTTTTTTTATTCATAATGCGGATGGAGAAGGTTCATCACCTCCATATCTGCATTCTCTGGAAGTTCATGATACTGTTTGAGGCGGTGTCCATTTACGATGAAAGCTTTGGCAGTGACCTCACTTTTAATCTGAACAGCACCAGAAGGAAAAATCTTAGTAACAATAAATGGTCCATCCCATCTAGGCCTTAATTTGCCAGGCATGAGTCTGAGGCGGGAGTTATAGAGGAGAACTTTTTGACCAATCTCAAATGTTTTCCTCAGAATCAACTTATCATGGAAGGCTTTGGTCATCTCCTTATAAAGTTTGGAACTTTCATAAGCCTCCAAGCGGATCTCCTCCAATTGCTGCAGTTGCAGCTTCCTCTCCATACTTGCTTGATCTAGGTCCAAGTTGCACCTTTTCACCGCCTAGAATGCATGATGTTCAATTTCCACTGGCAGGTGGCAGGCTTTTCCAAAAACAATCCGATACGGAGACATCCCGATTGGTGTCTTATAAGCAGTCTGGTAAGCCCATAAAGCATCCTCAAGCCTCTTGCTCCAGTCCTTTCTGTTAGGTTGAACTGTCTTCTGGAGTATCGGCTTGATCTCCCTATTGGAAATCTCGGCTTGCCCATTAGTTTGGGGATGGTAAGGTGTAGAAACTCTGTGCAAGACCCCATACTTTTTCATCAAAGCTTCCATGCTTCGATTACAAATGTGTGAACTCTGATCACTGATGATGGCCTTCGGAACTCCAAACCTGCAGAAAATCTGTGATCTAACAAAATCTATAACAACTTTGGAATCATCAGTCCGAGTAGCTTTCGCCTCCACCCACTTGGATACATAATCAATAGCTAGCAAAATGTAAACAAAACCAAAAGAAACAGGAAAGGGTCCCATAAAATCAATACCCCATACATCAAAAATCTCACAGAACAATAAGGATTTCTGGGGCATCTCATTCCTTCGAGAAGTGTTTCCTGTTCTTTGGCATTGGCCACAAGATTTATAAAACACATGCATCATGAAATAGAGTGGGCCAATATAATCCAAATTCCAAAACTTTCCTAGCAGTCCTTTGGGGACCAAAATGACCGCCACATGCAAGTGTATGACAAAAGCTAAGAATAGAATGAAATTCATTATCAGGCACGCATCTCCTAATGACTTGGTCACTACAAAATTTCCACAGATAAGGGTCGTCCCACACATAATATTTTGACTCATTCTTCAATTTATCAATCTGAGCCTTAATAAAATATGCAGGGAAAACACCAGCAACTAAGAAATTTATCAAATCAGCAAACCAAGGAATGTTACCTTGCAGCTTGAAAAGATGCTCATCAGGGAAGACATCATGGATAGGAAAAGTATCTGCCTCCCTTTCAATTCGGCTTAGGTGATCAACCACTAAATTCTCCTCTCCACTTTTATCACGGATTTTAATATCGAACTCTTGGAGGAGCAAAATCCACCTAATCAACCTAGGCTTTGCATCAAGCTTCTTCAGGAGAAACTTCAGAGCTATATGATCTGAAAACACAACCACTCTAGAACCAAGCAAATATGAACGAAATTTGTCTAAAGCAAAAACAATTGCTAAAAGTTCCTTTTCAGTGGTGGTGTAGTTGACTTGTGTAGGATCTAAAGTTCTTGAAGCATAGGAGATGACATGAGATATTTTGCCGACCCTTTGTGCAAGAACAGCTCCCAAAGCATAATTAGAGGCATCACACATGAGCTCAAGTGGGAGTGTCCAATCTGGTGGCTGGATGATAGGTGTACTGGTCAATGCTTGCTTCAAGTGATTGAAGGCATCCTTGCATTTCTGGTCAAAATGGAACTCCACTTCTTTTTTTTACAAGTTAGATAGTGGAAGAGCAATTTTGCTGAAATCTTTTATGAATCGCCTATAGAAACCTGCATGACCAAGGAAAGAACGAACCTCCCGCACGCATGTGGGGTAAGATAGGCATGAAATAACATCTATTTTCGCAGGATCTACCTCAATACCCTTGCTAGATATTATATGCCCTAAAACTATGCCTTGCTCCACCATGAAATGACATTTCTCAAAATTCAGAACAAGGTTAGCCTTAATGCATTTATGCAAAACCTGAGTCAAACTATCCAAACATGCCTCAAAGGAAGAGCCATAGATAGTAGAGTCATCCATGAATACATCCATGCAATTTTCTAAAAGGTCAAAAAATATACTTACCATACACCTTTGAAAGGTTCCTAGAGCGTTGCACAGACCAAAAGGCATCCTTCTGTATGCAAATATGCTAAATGGGCAAGTGAAAGTAGTTTTATCTTGGTCTTCTGGGGCTATATAGATCTGAAAATAACCCGAATATCCATCCAAGAAACAGTAATGCGACTTGCCAGCTAGTCTTTCTAACATCTGATCAATGAAAGGTAATGGGAAATGATCTTTCCTGGTGGCTTGGTTAAGTCATCTGTAATCAATGCAAACCCGCCAGCTGTTTTGAATTCTTGTGGGTAGTAGCTCATTGTTCTGATTTTCAACTACTGTGACCCCAGATTTCTTTGGAACAACCTGCACGGGGCTCACCCATTTACTATCAGATATGGGATAAATAATGCCAGCTTGCAGTAGCTTGGTAACTTCCTTCTTTACCTCATCCAGAGTCAGGGGATTCAGTCTTCTTTGGGGCTGCCGTACTAGTTTAGTATCTTCCTCCAACAAAATCCTATGCATGCATGTGGAGGGACTAATACCAGGAAGATCTGCAAGTGTCCATCCGATGGCTTGTTTATTCTGCCTCAAAACCTGCAGTAATTTTTCTTCTTGATCAGGTTGCAAATTTTTAGCAACAATCACAGGCAGCTTCTCACCATCTTCCAAATATGCATATTTAAGATGGTCCGGTAAAATCTTTAATTCTAAGGATAGAGGCTGTACAATGGAGGGCAGCAAGCTGTTTGAAACAACTAACTCAGCAACATTACATTCAACATACTTCTGACTCTCATTTTTACATGCTGCATCATTCAAGTCAGCAGCTACATCACCACTCATAACTGCATAAATCTTAGCACATGCAGCACATGGTACAATATCACAGCCAGCACATGTTTCACAGGTAACAGAATCCAGAAAATCAGCAATATCACGAAATTCAGCATAAATATCAGCATAAGCATCGTCAACTAGCATATCAATCACATCAACATGAAAAACAGAATGCTCCTCTAGGGGATGTCTCATGGCCTCAAAAATGTTAAATTGTACCACATCGTCGCCAAATTCCATGGAAAGGGTGCCAGCAAGCACATCTATCTTGGTCTTGGCTGTCTTAAGGAAAGGTCTGCCTAGGATCAATAGAGCATGGTTTGTTGAAGACTCATCTTCCATGTTCAGAATATAGAAGTCTGCAAGGAAAATTAGCTCATTCACCCGAACTAACACATCTTCTAGTCCTCCTGCAGGATGAGCAGTGGTCCTATTTGCCAACTGAATCACTATACTAGTAGGTTGCAAAGTGCCAATGTTCAAGGACTAATATATTGACATAGGCATGACATTAATCGAAGAACCCAAGTCTAGCATTGCATGTTCAAATTTGGAGTTAACTATCGTGCAAGGAATTGTGAAAGTTCCAGGATCTTTGCATTTTTGTGACATACTTGGTAGAATCATTGCAGAAACATTTCTGCCCATGCTTATTTTATCAGTACCCTTAAGTCTTCTCTTGTGAGTACACAACTCTTTGAGGAATTTGGCATACTTGGGAATCTGCTTGATTGCATCAAGGAGGGGAATATTAATTTCCACCTTCCTGAATGTGTCCATGACTTCTCTTTCTATTTCTGTTTGCGCAGTATGCTTGGACTGTGTGACTCTGTTTGGAAAAGGTAATGGAATGGCCAGATTTGAATTCGCTGCACATTTCTTCTGTGTCACAGATTTTTGGACTGAGCTATCCACTTTCTTCTGTTTCTGGTCACCTTTTGATTGCTGCACTTGTAGTTCATGTTGTGGTAGAGTAGGACCGTCAACTTCTCTGCCACTTCTCAAGCTAATGGCACTTACATTGCCTCTTGGGTTGTTGACTGTTTGTGAAGGCAATTGGTTTGACCCTTGACTTTTCAGCTCACTCAGAGTGGTTGCCATCTGCCCAATTTGAGTTTGTAAATTCTGGATGGTGGCATTGACATTCTGCTGAAACTGTTTCATCAAGTCTTCAAAAGGTGGCTCAGCTGGAGTGGCTGCTGGAACAGGTAGCTGGAGGGGCTGCTGCATGGGTGGCGGCGCAGGTTGTGCTTGCCTAAATGCAGGTGGTTGGTACTTGTTGCTAGGGCCTGTAGCTTGGTATCTAAACTGCGGTTGCTGCTGTTGGTAGGGCTGTTGTTGTTGTTGACCAGAATTTCCATATCTCAGGTTGGGATGGTCCCTCCAACCAGGGTTATAGGTATTAGAAAATGGATCATACCTGGGCTGCTGCTGTGATTGCTGATATTGGGGTCTACCAGGAAAAATACTAGCTGCTGCAACAGATTGCTCTGGAAAAATAGAACCACCATCCTGAAGTGTGGGGCATGCATCAGTAGGATGAGATGAACAAGAGCAAATGCCACACACAGTTGCAGCCATCTGCATTGGTGCTTGTTGTCCCACTGCTAACTGCCTCACCAAAGAAGTCAATTCATCAAGTCTGTGTTCCATTCTCTGTTGGTCTACATGAGACGAGTGAATCTCATTGACTCCTCTTGTTGAGATAATAATTCGTGTGCCAAATTGTGGGTATTGGTTGCCATGTTTGCTATGAAATCTCTCGTTGCTGCAGGGGTCTTGTCTACTAAGGCTCCTCCGGAGGTAGCATCCACCATGCTTCTGTCATTTGGCAGCAAGCCTTCATAGAAATATTGAATTAAGAATTGATCGGTGATTTGGTGGTGGGGACAGCTCGAGCACAGCTTCTTGAATCTTTCCCAATATTCATGCAAGGTCTCTCCTGTCATTTGTCTTATGCCACATATATCTTTTCTAATGGCAGCAGCTCTAGAGGCAGGGAAAAATTTCTCTAAGAACAACCGCTTCATGTCACCCAACTTGTTACCGAACCTGGTGAAAGATAAAATAACCAATCCTTGGTCAGATCAAGCAAGTGAGAAAGGAAATGCCCTTAGCTTGATGTGCTCTTCTGAGATCCCATGTGGCTTCATGGTTGAACAAACTACATGGAACTCCTTTAGATGCTTATGGGGATCCTCACCTGCAAAACCATGAAACTTGGGCAACAAATGTATCAATCCAGATTTTAACTCAAAATCATCATCAAGATCTGGGTATTGAATACACAAAGACTGTTAGTTATATCAGGAGCAAAGAAGTTCCTTAAGAGTTTTATTCTGCATGTTATCAGCCATGGTTTCAGAATTATTCAAGATTTCAAGTTCACTCCTAATATTAAGATCAAATTCAGAAGCAATTCTCGCACTTAGCCTACGAGCTCTAATCAACCTATGCAAGGTTCTATCAATCTCAGGATCAAAGTCAACCAAGTTATCAGGCTCGGACCTAGTCATGCATCACACAAAAACAAATAAATAAGCAAATACACTAGACAATGGACAAAAATGTTAGAAAAGTTAATAAAAAGCAAAGGTTAGTAAAAACACTTAAAATGAAAAGATTACACTCCCCGACAACGGCGCCAAAATTTTGACGAGCGCCGAACTCAGTCCAAATTATAACCGAAGTTATTACCTAAGCTTGTAGCACAGTGACAACACCGGATCATCTCCACGAGGATTGTAGATGCAATTTAATCAAATCAAGTGAAAATTAGCAAAGGGGGGTTTGACAGTTTAAGATCGCACTTAACAAAATTAAAGGAAGAAATAACAATTAAAGAGCAGTCAATTTAGAAACCTATCCAAGATTGGGTGGATTCAATCATAGACCCTTCATAGAACACTTGAAGCGCAATTGAATTGTTAATTTGGATCTAACCGAGATCTCTGTATCAATTCCAGAATTCATACTAGACGATCGTCTAGAATTTAATTAACAAGTGATAATCACAAATCCGCAATCACACCATTCATGAAGATCTATGTTAATTTCAAGTACCGAATTCAATTAACTTAGGCACAAATCAGTAACCTAACCTTTTCAATTCTGTGATTAATTTAGATCAATCAGTTCTAAGTTTTATCACAAATCTCAATCTTAAACTAAGATCAAATCAGATCAACATAAATAGAATCACTATTCATGCATTCAAGATCAAGAAGAAGAAAAGAGGAATTCAACTACAAATCAAATACAATACATAACCAAGATCTCAAGAATCCAAACCACAATCTCTTCAAGAGTTCTAAATTGACCGAAAGTAGCTTAGCCCTCCATTACCATGAAGGGGAGCATCAAAATATACAAAAGCTATGAGAAACTATGAAGAAACAAGAAGAAACTATGAGAGAAATGAAGGAGAATACAACTTGTTATTTATGATAACCAATGGTGCCTTTTATAGAAGTCTAGGGTAACAAAATGACAAAGGGGGGTGGGTGGATGAGTGGGGTGGTTGAGTGAAGTGGTTGAGTGGAGTGGTTAAGTGAGTTGGTGAGTGGAGTGGTGAGTGGAGTGGTTGAGTGGGGTGGTTGAGTGGGTTGGTGAGTGGAGTGGTTGAGTGGGTTGGTGAGTGGAGTGGTTGAGGACAAAAATTTCTTGTCTGACTTGGAAGCCAAAAACAAACAACTATACTTCAGATCCATGAAAAGTACTCTTCATGAAAGTTGTAGATCTTTGTCTTTGCTATAACATGCATATCTGGATCATCCAATTTGGCTTCCTATAGCCCAGATATGACCCAAATACCGCAGGTTGCTCAAATCCAACTTCAGCACCTCTGTTCCGACTTGCAAGCTCAAACTGACCCATTAGACTTCATTTTTTCAAAAAGTGTTCTTCATGAAAGTTGTTTATTTGGATCTTAACTATCAACTATCCAAATTTCAGCCCGTCTCCCTTATTACAGCTTGAGATTTGTTTTATGAGTGCACACTGTTCAGATTCTAGTGACAGAACCCGTATTCTAACTTCCATGTAAACTTAGGTCCCTTAGACATCTGTTTAGGACTTCGAGCTCTTCATCAAAGTTGTAGAGCTTCCTCCTAGCTTTCCTACAAGGTAAAATTCATGATTATCAGATATCAGGAACTCAAGTTATGGCCAAAATACAGAAACAGTGTCAAATCTCAATAATGCTGAAAATATTCAATTAGGACCAATTTGAGCTCAAACTCACAAAATCATATCAAACTCAATCAATTAAGAATATGGAGAGTGTAAATGACTAAACATAAGGGTTTCTTAATGAATAAAATATGTGATTATCACTTGGCCTTAACAACAGTCTATAGGACATTCACAATGCATAAAGACTCTATGCATGAACATGTATGATCATAATTACATATTATTCCACAATATGCCACAATTGGCCAAAGAGAGCATCAATACATCCTTTGTCACGCACATGGACTCACACTATCATAGCATTGAAATTAAATAGAATAATACATTTTTAAGGTGTATTATGAATTCTTACTTAAAATTAATCTTTCTTACAAAGTTTGTCTCTACTTGAATTCTCATAATTAGTTAAATTTTCTAATGTAATTTATTCTCCTACACTTAGAATGTTATTCTAAGGTCTCCAAGTCTCACATTCTCTTGTTCTTACCCTAATTGAATTTACCTTAAGTTTTATGACAAGTTTCATTCTTAGTTCCTTAAAATTTATGAATCCCAAAGTATATTTAATTCTTCCAATTTACTACTATTCCAATCTATCACCTACGATTTAATCATTTAATTATCTAAGTTCCAAGATTACTAAAATTGCCTAATTAAGCCTCAAAGTGGCCCTAGAGGCCGTGGCCTCCCTAGAGGATTCAATTCCCAATTTTTCCATTCCATTGATTTTTATATTACACACTTGATTAATGAATACATTCACTTGTTATAATTTGTTCACAAAGAACTCATCTTCTAAACCCCAAAACCGTGGCCTCCCAAGAGAAAATCCCACATCAATTTCTTCCATTTCATGTCATCCAATCCATTCCAATATACAAATACACATCAACAATCAATCCAACAACATAAATCAATTTCAAACAACATGTAAACATACTAGTCATACAATCAAAGAATAACCCTCATTAGGGTTTTCTCACAATCAACCACAAACAAGGTTCCTAGATGCTAATAGAGGTTGAGGAGGAGTGTCTTCCTCTTACCAAAGTGAAGAAATCAAGAGAAGCCTCCAAGAAATCCTTGCAAATTTCGGATTGGGTGCCACCGAAACCCTAGAAATTTCAACTTAGTTAAAATAGCACAAAGGCTTGAGAAATGAAGTGTAGATGGTCACAAGGAGGACCTTGAAAACGAAAATGAAGAGAGGTAATGAAGAGTCAAGAAACTTGCCAAAAAACCCTAAGCTTGAAGCTTGAAGAAGGTGGTGAAAATGGTGGATTTTCAAAATGCCACGAGCAAGAGAAGTGTTTAGGAGGTGGAGAGGATTAAGAAAATGGTGTTGGTTGAAAATTTTGTGAAGGATGAGGGTGAGGAAGGGTCAGTCAGTAGCACTCTAGAGAGAAGGAGGAGAAAAAATTTTAATAAAGAAGAAGAAGAAGAAGAGAGAGAAGTGCTTTAGGAAAAATAAAAATTGATGTAATGTAATTAATTAGATGAAGAGTAATTCTTCCCCCCCAAAAGTGGGCTGCAGCCGTGAGTGAGGAGAGAGGGAAGAGAGAGGATTTTTGGCTTCCCTTGGAAGCTAAGGGCATTGGGGTCATTGTTGGTCAAAGCTTCTCAAAGAAGCTTTGATTATAATGCATTAAATTTGAATTAAAGTGAATTGATTAGACATAAAGTAAATTATATTAGGATAATGTGATAGGATTTTCTTTTTTTTATTACATGCTATTATCCAATGGATAATAGTTACAGTCGACAGAAGTCAATATTAATTAATCTGACAGATAAATTTTACGCAGTATTATTTTATTTTATCTGTTAAAATTTCTTGAAAATCATAAAATCTCGTAAACTGTGTCCAGCCTCGGGTTTAGTAAGATCCTCCATCGACGTGTCCATAGTTCAAGGTTCTCGGAGAAAACATCTCGTTTCTCCGGTTCTACTCAGCGCACACGCAAAACGAAGAATATATTAAAATATTCGACGTTTCCGGAAAATTCCCAGAAAATTCTCAAAAATTACAAATATTGTAAAACGACTATTCGTCTCATCATTTCCCAATATTTGAAGCATTACAGTCGTTTTCCCGACTCTGCTCAATATACACGCAAAACGAAAAATATATTAAAATATTTATTATTTTCGAAAAATTCTAGAAAAATTCACATAGCTCATAAATATTAGAAAATGACTATTTATGACAAAATAAATGATTTCCGAAGCGTTACACTGACATCAGCAGGTTTCTGCTTAGTGTGCACGCAAAAACGAGGAATATATTAAAATATTCGTCATTTCCGAAAAATTCTAGAAAAATTCCTAAAAATCAAGAATATTATAAAATGATCGTTCGTGGTTAAACAAACACTTTTTAGGGTGTTACAACACTCTCCTACTAAAAAAAATTTCGTTCTCGAAATTTACGTACCTCAGAATAGTTGTGGACGTTGTTCCCTCCTTTTGTCTTTTAGTTCCCACGTTGCATCACCAGTTGCTTCATTCCAGATCACCTTTACCAATGGAATCTCCTTGCCTCTAAGTTGCTTTATCTGTCGATCCTCGATTCTCACAGGAAGCGTCTCACAGGTCAAGTTCTCTTTTAATTGTACTGTGTCTGGTGCTATGACATGACTCGGGTCAGGTAGATATTTACGCAGTTGTGACACATGGAAGACATTGTGTATGTTGGAAAGAAAAGGGGGTAAAGCTATCTGGTAGTCTACTAGACCTATCCGGCGAAGAATTTGGTAAGGTCCAAGAAATTTTGGAGTGAGTTTTCTAGATTTCAAAGCCCGGCCGACCCCAGTCATAGGTGTGACTTTCAAGAATACATGGTCACCTTCGTCAAACTCAAGAGGCTTTCTCCTCTTATCCGCATAGCTCTTTTGCTGGCTCTGAGCAGTCTTTATCTTCTCTTGAATCATTTTGACCTTCTCCGTTGTCTGTTGAATGATATCCGGTCCAATCGTGAGACGCTCACCGTCTTGGTACCAATACAATGGTGTCCGACACCGTCGTCCATAGAGAGCTTCATAGGGTGCCATCCCTATACTTGAATGGTAACTGTTGTTGTAGGTGAATTCGATCAATGGTAAGATTTCATCCCAATATCTAGTCTGTTCTATAGTACAAGCTCTAAGCAAATCTTCTAAAGATTGGATCGTTTTTTCTGATTGACCATCGGTTTGTGGGTGGTACGCCGAACTCAGACGTAACTTTGTTCCCAGCGATGCCTATAGACTCTGCTAGAATTTTGAAGTAAATCTCGGATCCCTATCTGAAACAATGCTCGTAGGCACACCATGCAGTATAATGACCTCTCCAATATATAGCTGAGTCAGCTTCTCCAGACTGTACTTTATGTTGATCAGGAGGAAATGAGCCGACTTTGTGAGTCGATCCACTATCACCCAAATCGAGTTGTGTCCTCTTCTTGTCCTTGGCAAACCCACAACAAAATCCATTGCAATGTTGTCCCATTTTCATTTAGGAATAGACAATGGTTGCAGTAATCCTGCAGGCCTTTGATGTTCCACTTTGGCTTTCTGAAAGACTAGACAAGTCGATACGCATCTAGTGACGTCACTCTTCATTCCGTGCCACCAGAACAACTTCTTCAAGTCTTGGTACATCTTTGTTATGCCCGGGTGCATATTCAGCAGGCTGGTGTGAGCATGATCCACGATATACTGTTTAAGCTCTTGGTCACAGGGAATGCAGACTCTACCCCGAAATCTCAGAACTCCATCTGTTCCTTCTTCGAATTCCGTTTCCTTGCCTTGCCTCATCAGCTTTCTCACTTCTTGTAAGAATTCATCGACCTTCTGCTTTTCCCATATGTCCTCCATTAGCTCGCTTGAGATGGTGACCATATTCATACAAATCCTTCCTGGTTTCAACTCTACAAATGACCAAACATCTCTAAATTGTTCGATGAGTTCTTTTTCCTTGATCATCAGGGCAGAAGCACTGATAGTCTTTCTACTCAAGGCGTCAGCCACGACATTCGCTTTGCCAGGGTGGTACAACAACTGAAAATCATAGTCTTTTAGGAATTCTAACCATCTTCGCTGCCTCATGTTCAGCTCCTTCTAATCATACAAGTACTTCAAGCTTTTGTGATCACTGTAGATGTAGAATGTCGCTCCATAGAGGAAATGCCTCCATATCTTCAAAGCAAAAACTACAACTGCTAGTTCCAAATCATGTGTTGGGTAGTTCTTCTTATGCACTCGCAACTGTCGTGAAGCATAAGCTACCACTCTTCTATGTTACATAAGAACAGACCCCAATCCTTGGTATGAAGCGTCACAGTACACCTCGAATGGCTCATTCGGATCAGGCAACACTAATACTAGTGAGGTCGTTAGCCATTTCTTCAACTCTTGGAAACTTTGCTCGTAGCTATCAGTCCACTCAAAAGCTTGGTTCTTCTTTGTTAGCTAAGTGAGTGGTCCAGCAATTTTGGAAAACCCTTCTATGAACCTTCTGTAGTATCCGGCCAAACCCACAAAGCTATGAATCTTCGTCACTGACTTCGGTCGTTCCCATTATAGCAATGCCTCCACTTTTGATGGGTCCACTGCAATCCCTTCCTTCGAGATCACATGGCCTAAAAACTCAACCTCATCTAACCAAAACTCACACTTCGATAGCTTGACGTACAGTTCTTTCTCTTTCAGAATCTGGAGAACTATGCTGAGGTGTTCAGCATGATCCTCCCGATCCTGGGAATATATCAAAATATCATCGATGAAGATGACAACAAACTTATCCAAATAAGGATGAAAGATCCTGTTCATGTAGTCCATGAAGATAGCTGGTGCATTCGTTACACCAAACGGCATCACAAGGTATTCATAATGACCGTATCGGGTATGGAAAGCAGTCTTGGGTATGTCCTTCATTTTCACTATTATCTGATGGTATCCAGATCTCAGATCGATCTTCGAAAACACCGCTGCTCCCTTTAGTTGGTCCATTAAATCGTCAATTCTTGGGAGTGGATATTTGTTCTTGATCGTCAGCTTGTTTAACTGCCTATAGTCCACACACAATCTTGAGGTACCGTCCTTCTTCCGAACTAACAATACTGGTGCTCCCCAGGGAGATACACTCTGTCTGACGAACTGTTTCTCCAAAAGCTCCTCTAGTTGTTTCTTAAGTTCTGCCAATTCTGTTGGCAACATCCGATAAGGTGTTATAGACACGAGACCAGCTCCCGGTACAAGGTCAATAGCAAACTCTATCTCAAACGTCGATGGTAAACCAGGTACATCTTCTGGAAAGACTTCAGAAAACTATCTCACTACTGGAATAGCACTTAGGTCAGCCTTGCTCTCGACTTTCAAAGAAGACAGTAGCATGTATCCTTGAGCTCCTTCTCAGGCAAGCTCGCACTTGGTTGGATGTCAAGCATCTAGGATCTTCATCCATAGGGAAAACTATGGTTTTTCTAGAGCAATCTAATAGAACATGGTTGGAAGACAACCAATCCATCCCTAGGATTATATCTAGTTGTGAAAGAGGTAAACAGATCAAATCGACCGAAAAGATTCGACCTTCAACAATTAGGGGACATTTCAAACAGACTTTGGTAGTGACTACCGGTTTGTCAGTAGGGGTTGAGATAGTCAAATCAAAAGGTAGGGTAGACATTGGCAAGTCAAGTCGTAGCACACAGCCATATGATATGAAAGAATGGGTTACCCCAGAGTCATACAAGACTTTAAAAAAGTTGTAGATTACCTTCTATGGTGCCTTCCCTTGAATCAAGTCTTCGAATTCGGAGGCTTTAGCTCCGCTCATGGTGTAGACTCGACCTCCGGCTTGCGGTCTCTTGGCTCGAGTTGCATTGACTGAAGGTTCAGCCTTTACCTAGTTGCAGTCTCTGGACATGTGGCCCGGTTTGCCACATCTGAAGCAGATGAATCGCTTGATGGTGCACTCTCTCGTGGGATGATCTTTCCCACACTTTAGGCATTTGGAGGGATATGCCACATCCTGACCAGTCCGGTCCCCAGTAGAACCTCCACCAGAACTTCCACTGGTTCATTGCTGACTTCCCGTTGGTCGGGAGTAGGGCTTCTTCTGGAAACGGTTCGAACCATTGCCTCCACCTCTCTGGAACCTTGCAGGCCCAAAGTTCTTGCTCCTCGAATCTCTAGCTTGTTGCAAGGCCTCCACTTCACAGCATGTGTCCAACAGCTCCGAGAACACTTTAATTATCAGGGTGATCATAGCTTTCTTCACTTCGTACCTCAGTCCTTCGGTGAACTTCCAACACTTCCAAGCTCCATCTGGTTGATGCTGAAAATGAGTTGAAAACTTATCCAAGTTCTCAAATTTGGCCGCATATTCACTAATGGTCATGTTCCCTTGCCTCAGGTTGAGGAATTCCATCTCCTTTGCGTGTCTCGCGCTTGCAGGAAAGTACTTATCCAAGAATTTGTCCTTGAACAAGTCCCACATGATGTCGCGTCCCTTGGCCTCCAGTACTCTCTGAATTCCGTTCCACCAATCTTTGGCGTTGCCGACAAGCATGAAGGTAGCATAGTTCACCTTCTTGTCTTCGGCACAGTTTATGCCACGGAAGGCTTTCTCCAGTTCTTTGATCCATAAACTAGCTTTGTCCAGATCGAACTCTCCTTTGAACTGTGGGGGGTTGTGGCGACGAAATTCTGCCAAGTTCTGTGCATCGGCAGTTGCTTCGAGTTATTGGCCAGCTCTCTCCTGTTGTTGAGCGACACGTTTATTCTGTTGCGCGATGACTTCTGCTATCCTCTACATTGCCTCTATGGCAGCTACCATTTCTCCGCCTCTTGCCATCTCACTTTCTCTTAAATCAAATTAATTGAAAAACACAATGAAGTTAGATGTATCCATTCAGAATACCAATCACAGAGATTTACACAACACAAACAAGACAGACTCACACACAAGACCCAAAAAGACATAAACCGGGGCTCTGATACTAACTTAATGTAACGCCTCTTTTTGGGAGGGAATGTCACATTATCAAATATAAATGCGGAATATAAAATTCGTGAAATTAAGACCCGGTTCATTTTAGTTAAAGTTAATTTGTCTGATTCATTAGTACGTGAGTAAAAAGGTGGCATAATTTTTTTTGTTAATTAATAAAACAGAGTGATGAAATATGAATAACAGTAAAAAGTAAGACAGGAAATAAAACTCTCATCTGATTGACATGCATATATATATATATATATATATATATGATATATATATATATATATATATATATATATCAACTGTGTTTTTGATACAAGCCTGGAATTTCCAAAAAGCAAAACTATACCTGCCCAAACGATCATACATATACATCCCCAAGATATCAGAATTTACAGCCCACCAAAAGTACAACATCAGGCCCTCAAAATAAAACACTAGCAGCCATCAGCAGCTACCAATAATGTCAGTCCCTCAGATGAGAAGGGACCGTATCAGGATCCTCAGCAGGGTCCTCCTCATCCGAGGAAACCACAGAGCCACGGGCAGGAGCCCGAGCAGTGGAATCAAAAGAGTCCTCCTGCGGGGTGTAGTAACGGTCACCCCACATCTCCCGGATGGGCAGATAAAACTCCAAGCGTAGGCTTACATAGCAGGTAAAGATCGGCGTCGCATGTCGTCTCCAGGCTAAAGCAATCGATACATCTCCCAGGTAGACACAACAGTCAGAACTCAGGTTAATGTACCAGCACTCTGGCCCTCCAAGGAAGGTCAGACGCACGTCACCTAGAAATTCACGCATACGTGCCTCCATGCTCCACGATAGGTGCTAATCTTGATCGGGCCAGAAGCCGGGGAAATCAAGAGCTTCAACCTCCTTGTCGTCATCTTCGATAGATACAATATACGCACAGGAAGTAAATAACAGAAATACAGGAAAGAGGTAAGATATCCTACCATCATTACCAATTATAGTAGCCAGAAACCAATACGGCGCAACGTGCCCATATAGCATTCCAAAATAATAATAATAATAATAATAATAATAATAATAGGCAGTAAATACATCATCAAGTGAAGCGTGTAAACGGTTCCGAGCGGTTAGTCGTCATAATAATAAATAAACAGTTCAAATCCACATAAAGCAGTAACTATTATATAGTGTAACATCTCATGATGCATATGCACTCTGTACTCAATTTCCTACTCCATGGAGCTAGACTCAAACAGTCGGAGAGAAAGATCAGGAGACACGTCTGCAACTCGGCTGCCGAGGCCAAAGTGCTATAACTCAACAGTTTTCATGTGCATATTCAGGCATTGTATGTAACACCCCAAACTTCCTATGTATTAAACAATAATCTTGACAGTTAACAGAATTCTACTGTTTAGTAATTTCTGTGTACTGTAAAGCTATTTTGAATATTCTGTCTGCATATTTGATCGTTTTGAGTAATTTGCTCCGTGTCAGGAAAATAATAATTTTCGGGCCGGAAAAATCTACGTAAATTAATTTTTACTGTTTAGTCTTAATTAATTTACGTAATCTGATTTGATATTTGTGAGTTTTGTAATTTTTATGATTTTATGTGTGATTTTGGAATTTTTACTGTTTGTGGGCCCCACGAGGTGTATGTGGGCCCAGTGGCCATACGTGGGCCCAGTGGGTCCCAAAAATGAAAAATTTTTCTACGTATAGAAAAATTTGTACTGTTTAGACGGAGAGACAGGATCTTACTAAACCCGAATCCTAAAACAGCTTTTAGAAAATTTCTTTTATCTTGTATTTTGTCGTATTTAATTATCGACGATAAAAATACAAAGAATTATATTTTTGTGAGGTTATAATGGATAAAAATAAAATTCTATATTATTAAAATATTATTAAGATAACATTAGTGGTTTGGATATCCACTATTAATTTAATTACGCTTAGACATTCGGTCTTGATTTAATTAACGGTGGAGATTTGATCTTAAAAGTAAATAGGATCAATTATAACCGTTGGATTGAAATTAAATCAAGGGTAGGGATTTAATCTTCTAAATGGCTATGACCATTATCAACCCTTGGATGTAAAATTAATCAATGGTGGAGATGGATCATTAATGACCATTGGATTTGGATTTAGATCAATGGTGGAGAATTAGTCATCAAAAATGATTACAACCATTTTGGACCCTTGGATGAAAAGTTTGAAGGTGTAATCTTGACCATTCATTTTTGGAGACACATCTAAGGGATGGGGTTTAAAGAGAGAAGATCCAATGGTCCATAATAAGTCTTCTACCTATAATGCTTTTAATTAATACCTATTTTACCTATAATGTTTTAAATTAATATCTAAAATGACTAAAAACAAAATGACTATCAAATTGTCATATTTTTCCATGCATGAAGAAGGGGGGGGACGGTTGAAGAAGCAAGGAAGGAAGGAGACCAAGATAGAATAGGCTTTTTAGGCCAAAGAAAAAGGATAGAAAAGGTTAAGGAAAATTGCCAAGTGTTAAGACAATTTCCTATTGATCATCAATGCATATGTTTTTCAAACTTCACTTTTTCTTCTCCCTAATAGCATGCTACGGCAATGCTTTTTCTTTGAAGACTAAAAACACTCATTTCTATATTTCCTAATACCATTTCTTCATTCTTCCACTTAAGTTTCAAGACCAAACCAAAGCAAACTCCATTTCTCTCCCAAAAACACACCATTCGCCAAGTCTCCAATTCTCTCTTCCATCACTTTTTAATTTCATACAACCTAGTTTCTTGAATCCTTTCATCATTCTAAGAACCTTTTTAGTTCACACCAAGTTCTAATTCTTCCATCTTGAAGGACTTTTACTAAGATCAAGTTCTAGAGCTTTTGTTGGTGAAGTGTAAGAAAACTTCATTTATTCTTTTCTTTTTCATGTTCTAAACCATGTTTGATCCATGGTTCTTCTTATTCAAGCTTGATATACTAATTTTCTTATATTTGTTTCATGTTTAAGAACTTGTATTGGTGGAGATCTTGCTCCAAAGACAAAGCAACAAGCTCTTTGGTGGTTCTTCAAGAGGTAAGAGGAGATTCATCTCACCAACCAAGCATGGTGGTGAGGGATGGTTTTATATTTGATGGATGGTGAATCCATGTGAGGATTCCTATCCATGGTCATGTAATAATTTGTGTGTGTGTTATGTGCTTTAATTATTTTTGCTTATGCTTGATATATTTTGCATGATTTACTTGTGTTTGCATGCTTAGTAAAATTTTTAATTGCTTATATGGTAAGCTTATGATGTGCATGATGATATATGTTGAATATATTATGATGGATGTATGTTGAAATAAGCAAAATTTTGGCTCCAAAGGCCATGGAGGAGGTCACGATTTTGAGCTTCCAAGACTAGGGTTTTTATTGAAAAATTTCAAGAACAATGAAGTTGATTGTTAGTCCTTGAACTAAAATAAATTTCAGCCAAGACACTAATTAAATTAGCGTTCACAAAAATGATATTTTCATAAGTGATAAAATTGGATGATTTGAGAAGTAAAAAAAATAAACAAGAGGGTTTGTTTTATAAAAAGAGTGTACACGATTTTAAGTAGTATTTTCATGAAGTTATTTTATGTAGAAATAAAGAATGAAAATTATTTAAGATAGAAGAAAAATATTTCATGGTTCCAATGGCCATCTATAAGGTTTTGATAATTTAGAAAAAAATGTTTTGATGCAATAAAATATAAGAATTTTCAAATAAGGACTTTGGAAAGGAATTTAAGTGTTGAACTTTAAATTATCTTAAGAAGAATTGATTTTTAGAAGTGATTTAGAAATATAAAAGAAAACGTTTGTAACTTAAACATAAAATTTGATTTAATGTTTAGAAATGATTTAGAAATATAAAAGGAAACGTTGTAACTTAAAATTTCTAACGTAGAATTTAAGTATTGGGTTTTGGAAAATGTTAGGAAATTTAAATTTTGAAATAGTAATTAAATCAATTAAATATGATTTGGTAAGATTAAATCAATAAAAAGTGATTTTGAGAAAATATAGTACGGAAGGGATTTTTGATTTAGAATAGAAAGAAAATAATGTAAGAAATTATATTTTTATGAGAAATGTTCAAAATAATATTTTTAAAGTTAAGAAATATTTTGTGAAGGGTAAAAACGGTGAAAAAGCGATTTACGTAACTCAAAAACGTAATTTTTAAGTTACGCGATTTGAAAAACGTTAAATTATTCCTACGCGATTTGTAACGCGTTTAAATATTTTACACGATTTAAATGTTGTGGAAACATTGCTATGCATTTTAAAAATAAAAGATTATTTTTACGCAATTTAGAATACAAAAGAGAAAATAGTTTTGTGGTTTTTAAATGTAATGTAAAAATGTTACAAATCATTACCGTATTTAAAAACGTAACGAAAATATTTTGCGAATGAGAAAAACATAGTAATGTGATTTAACTGTTAATTATACAATAAACCTTACAGTTAAAAACAATATATGAATACTGTATAAGAAATTGAGAAGTTTGCCTCGTAATTGGCATTAATCCATTTTACGAACGAAAAACAGTATTTGAATCTGAATGAGAAATTATGTGATTTACCTTTGGTTGGTAATTGGTGCATAACACATGCATTGAAAATGGTCCAACGGACTGAATATGGCTAATTGCCTAGGAGAAACGTACACCTCTTGAGTGGGTGCGATATGCGTAGTGTAGGTCACTGGTTGACCTTGGGGGCATCGGGGTGCGGGTTGCTCGCAATGGGCACTTGGTAGCTCTTCAAAGACCGTGAGTTAGACCGATGCAACACACCGATGATCCGACCGAGACACTATTCTTAATCGAGATCCGACAAAGACCGTCGTGTATGTGCTAGATGTGCAAGATATAATTATAGCACTTGGTCCGAGGCACGAGATACCGGCGATCTTTTCGATCAATTTCTCCGACTTGAGTATTAGCTCCATGGAGTAGGACATTGAGTCTATGTTCGCATGCATGAATTTAACATATACATATGTGGTAGCCTTACTGTAATTAATTGTGGTTTGAACAAAGGATGATGGCATGATGGTAATTATTTTTACACTATGATAATGCAATAATTGTGATCATGATATGATATTCTTGCATAATATGTTGTCTGTATTATCTCTGTGCTATCATGCTGGTATTGGTGTAGGTGATCTCACCTCTTTGTATGTATATCTATTTATTGTATTTATATTGGGTGAAGACGTTGAGAAAGATATGGTACTAGAAGGAGAAGAGGAATTACTTCTCACATCAGGAACCGCAGAGTTCTGACAACATGTCATCAGGAGCTAGTTTCTTCGGATATGTACGTTTACAGTTTCATGGAGGAGCTAGAGAGTGGAGGACAAGTCCGATGATGCGAGGACTTATTTATGAGGGTACCGACCGTTAGTATTAGTAGGTTGTATCGTGGGGATCCGTTTTTCTGTGTGACTATCTTTGTTCATGTTGAATTTCCGTTGCATATCGGGCGACATTGGGACACTAGAAATTATGTCCCAACGGAAATCAGCATAGTGTCGTCAGCTCGGACACTGTCGTAGGGCTACTCGTCATAACGGATTCCTACCTGCTGAGGAACCCGAGGAGGACCCATCTGAGGGGTCTTCTGCTTAGTTAAACTTGGGCATGTTTGAACTCTAATATAAATAATGTCTGTAATTATTTAAGTGTGTTTGTTGTTTCAAGAAAACGGTCTGTAATATAAATAATCCTGACAGTACGTGTGTAATGTGTAATGATGTAAATTATGAGTGATGACTGTTATGTATAATGATGTACTTTATGTGTGAGATTGTTGTATCATAGTTTTATTTTTCGCTAAGTTTATTTTATTGTTATTGTCATCAAAGAAGAAAAAAAAAATTTTACAACTCGTATTTTTATTATAACATCATACTTTATAACTTAGGGTAATTTGGTAATAGAGTAACATAAATGTAATATCCTACGGTGGGTGTTACATTGTACAGACAGTCTACGCTAGATCACGATATAGGACAGTGTCTCAGTATGGATCATCGGTGTGTTTGCATCGGTTTGCCCCACGGACAGGAGAGCTACCAACTGCCCATTGCGAGGTACCCGCACCCCGACGCCCCCAAGGTCGTAACATGACCTACACTAGTCTACTTGCACCCGCACTAAGGTGTGTTCAATCTCCTAGGCAACTTGGCCTTAACAACAGTCCATAAGAACATTCACAATGCATAAAGACTCTATGCATGAACATGTATGATCATAATTACATATTATTCCACAATATGCCACAATTGGCCAAAGAGAGCATCAATACATCCTTTGTCACGCACATGGACTCACACTATCATAGCATTGAAATTAAACAGAATAATACATTTTTAAGGTGTATTATGAATTCTTACTTAAAATTAATCTTTCTTACAAAGTTTGTCTCTACTTGAATTCTCATAATTAGTTAAATTTTCTAATGTAATTTATTTTCCTACACTTAGAATGTTATTCTAAGGTCTCCAAGTCTCACATACTCTTGTTCTTACCCTAATTGAATTTACCTTAAGTTTTATAACAAGTTTCATTCTTAGTTCCTTAAAATTTATGAATCCCAAAGTATATTTAATTCTTCCAATTTACTACTATTCCAATCTATCACCTACGATTTAATCATTTAATTATCTAAGTTCCATGATTACTAAAATTGCCTAATTAAGCCCCAAAGTGGCCCTAGAGGCCGTTGCCTCCCTAGAGGATTCAATTCCCAATTTTTCCATTCCATTGATTTTTATATTACACACTTGATTAATGAATACATTCACTTGTTATAATTTGTTCACAAAGAACTCATCTTCTAAACCCCAAAACCGTGGCCTCCCAAGAGAAAATCCCACATCAATTTCTTCCATTTCATGTCATCCAATCCATTCCAATATACAAATACACATCAACAATCAATCCAACAACATAAATCAATTTCAAACAACATGTAAACATACTAGTCATACAATCAAAGAATAACCCTCATTAGGGTTTTCTCACAATCAACCACAAACAAGGTTCCTAGATGCTAATAGAGGTTGAGGAGGAGTGTCTTCCTCTTACCAAAGTGAAGAAATCAAGAGAAGCCTCCAAGAAATCCTTGCAAATTTCGGATTGGGTGCCACCGAAACCCTAGAAATTTCAACTTAGTTAAAATAGCACAAAGGCTTGAGAAATGAAGTGTAGATGGTCACAAGGAGGACCTTGAAAACGAAAATGAAGAGAGGAAATGAAGAGTCAAGAAACTTACCAAAAAACCCTAAGCTTGAAGCTTGAAGAAGGTGGTGAAAATGGTGGATTTTCAAAATGCCACAAGCAAGAGAAGTGTTTAGGAGGTGGAGAGGATTAAGAAAATGGTGTTGGTTGAAAATTTTGTGAAGGATGAGGGTGAGGAAGGGCTGCTGGCCGTAGCACTCTAGAGAGAAGGAGGAGAAAAATTTTTAATAAAGAAGAAGAAGAAGAAGAGAGAGAAGTGCTTTAGGAAAAATAAAAATTGATGTAATGTAATTAATTAGATGAAGAGTAATTCTTCCCCCCCAAAAGTGGGCTACAGCCGTGAGTGAGGAGAGAGGGAAGAGAGAGGATTTTTGGCTTCCCTTGGAAGCTAAGGGCATTGGGGTCATTGTTGGTCAAAGCTTCTCAAAGAAGCTTTGATTATAATGCATTAGATTTGAATTAAAGTGAATTGATTAGACATAAAGTAGATTATATTAGGATAATGTGATAGGATTTTCTTTTTTTTACTACATGCTATTATCCAATGGATAATAGTTACAGTCGACAGAAGTCAGTATTAATTAATCTGACAGATAAATTTTACGCAGTATTATTTTATTTTATCTGTTAAAATTTCTTGAAAATCTTAAAATCTCGTAAACTGTGTCTAGTCTCAGGTTTAGTAAGATCCCCTATCGACGTGTCCATAGTTCAAGGTTCTCGGAGAAAACATCTCGTTTCTCCGGCTCCACTCAGCGCACACGCAAAACGAAGAATATATTAAAATATTCTACATTTCCGAAAAATTTCCAGAAAATTCTCAAAAATTGTAAATATTGTAAAATGACTATTCGTCTCATCATTTCCTAATTTTTGAAGCATTACAGTCGTTTTCCTGACTCTGCTCAATATACACGCAAAACGAGAGATATATTAAAATATTCATCGTTTTCGAAAAATTTCAAAAAAATTCACATACCTCATAAATATTAGAAAATGACTATTTATGACAAAATAAATGATTTCCGGAGCGTTACACTGACATCAGCAGGTTTCTGCTTAGTGTGCACACAAAAACGAGGAATATATTAAAATATTCGTCGTTTTCGGAAAATTCCAAAAAAATTCCTAAAAATCAAGAATATTATAAAATGATCGTTCGTGGTTAAACAAACACTTTTTAGGGTGTTACATAGACCACAAGTGGATTAGTGGTTGAACCAGGATAAAACTTTGTATTTGTCTTCCTAAACTCATCTCCTTTACTTTGTGTATTGTTTTATTGAATATCTTGCATTATATCTTGCTTGATTGATTTACTTGTATGTGTAAGCCATCTATTCTCTCTATTCACTCAATTCTAACAAACAATAGCTTCAACGAAAATTGAGAATCAAGTGTTTTGCAAAAGAATTACAAACTTGTTTTACAAACTCAATTCCCCTCCCCCCCTTCTTGAGTATTGAGGCTACTTGGTAATAAGTGGTATCAGAGCTAGACTCTTATATAAAGAGCTTAGCTGCTTCAAGAGAAAAGATGACTTCAAATGGCTTTTCTAATGAAGGTTCTTTATAAATAGACCTCCCTTTTTCAATGGGGATGGTTATGCATATTGGGAAGAAAGGATGAAGATTTTTATTGAAGTTATTGATATTGATGTGTGGGATGCTATTGAAAATGGCCCTTTTGTCCCCACACGTCTAGTTGATGGTGTTAGAACAAATGCACCAAGAAATGAATGGACCGATGATGATAAGAAAAAGGTCCAATACAACTTGAGAGCCAAGAATATCATCACTACTTCTCTAGGGTATGATGAATTTTTTAGGGTGTTAAATAGTAAGACCACTCAAGAAACGTGGGATACATTGCAAGTAACCCATAAGGACACAAGTGAAGTGAAAAGATATAGAATAAATACACTCACCCATGAATATGAATTGTTTAGAATGAACCAAGGGGAAAGTATTCAAGAAATACAAAAATGATTTACTCATATAATTAATCATCTTGCTTCATTGGGAAAAACTTTTGCCAATGAAGATCTTATTAATAAACTTTTGAGATGCTTAAGCAGGAATTGGCAACCCAAGGTGACGGCTATATCGGAATCAAGGAATCTAGCCGCAATGACTTTGGCTACTCTCTTTGGAAAGCTTCAAGAGCATGCATTGGAGTTAAATAGATTAAGTCAAAATGAGGAGCAAGATAAGAAAAAAAAAGAGAATTACTCTCAAAGCCACCTCCTCCTCAATCGAATATGAAGATGAAGATGATGGAAATGATCTTGACAATATTGAGATGAATGAAGAGAATTTTAGCCTCCTTGTGAAGAAGTTTGGAAGATTTCTCAAGAATAAAAGTAGTCAAAGAAAACCTCATTTTCCTCCTAAAAAGTCATATCAAAAGGGAGAAGGAACTTCATCTACTCTAACGTGTTATGAATGTGGAAAACCAGGACACATGAAGATGGAATGTCTGGTATATCAAAAGAAGATGGAGAAATTTGAAAAGAAGTCCTTCAAGGAAAGAAAAAGAAGCAGAGCATACATTGCATGGGAAGACAATAATATGGATTCCACTGATGATTCGGAGGATGAGGAAGCCCATCTTTGCCTTATAGCAAATGGAGAAGAAGAAGAAGAAGAAAGTGAAACCGAGGTGTGCTTGAAGTCCAAAAGCTCAAGTTGGTACCTTGATAGTAGTTGCTCCAAGCACATGACCAGTGATGGTTCCAAGTTTTCCTTCCTTGTTCCCAAGAAGAGTGGTCACGTGACTTATGGTGACAACAACAAAGGAAAGATCCTTGGAGTTGGTAAAGTTGGTAAAATCCCTTCCTTATCCATTGATAATGTTTTACTTGTTGAATGACTCAAACATAACTCGCTTAGCAGTAGTCAACTATGTGATAAGGGAAATAGAGTAATATTTGATTCAAATTGTTGTATAATTAAGGGTAAGGATAATAAGCATGTTAAGTTTGTTGGTCATAGGGTCAATAACATATATATGATTAGCCTTGATGACATTTCCTCAAATGATGCTAAATGTTTTATGACTAAAGAAAACGATTCATGGTTATGGCATAGAAGAATTGTTCACATTCACATGAATCACTTAAACAAATTGGTTTTTAAAGAACTAGATTGGTCTTCCAAAGCTTAAATTTGAAAAAGATAAACTTTGTGAAGCATGTCAAAAGGGAAAACAAGTAAAGGTCTCTTTTAAAGCCAAAAATGTGATTTCAACTTCTAGACCTTTACAACTTTTGCACATAGATCTTTCTGGTCCCTCTAGAACTATGAGCTTTGGTGGGAATTACTATGCCTTAGTGATTATGGATGATTTTTCTAGATTTACATGGACATTATTTTTGTCTCATAAAAATGATGCTTTTCAATCATTCAAAAAGCTTGCCAAAGTTATCCAAAACAAAAAAAGCTTTTGTATTGCATCCATAAGAAGTAACCATGGTGGTGAGTTTGAAAATCATGAATTTAAAACCTTTTGTGATGAACATGGCATTGAGCATAATTTTTCGGCCCCTAGAACACCACAACAAAATGGTGTTGTAGAAAAGAAAAATCAATCTTTAGAGAAAATGGCAAGAACTATGCTCAATGAGGCCAACCTTCCTAAGCATTTTTGGGCAGATGTGTAACATCCTAATGTCGATAACCTAGTATATCAAAATATATCGGGATAAGCAGTATTAGTTATGCTACTTCTATCTTAACTTAATACTAATCCATATTATTTTAAACAAATAATAATGGAGAGCCTTGTGGAAAACTAAAAGTTATATATATAACATTGCCACTAAAGGGCTCATTGTATACATAACTTCATACAACTAAAAGCACGTAAATAAATATAAGCTTTAAACTAGAAAGCATAAAAACTATCTTTGTCTTCATACTTCTTCTTCTTGCCTTTGGTTGAACATCCACCTGAATTTACATGGCAACAAATGGGGTGAAAAATCACATTTATCAGTATAAGTATACCAAAACCAGCAGTTTAAACATTCAAAATGAATAAACCCAACTGAACTAATACATTATGCATAAGAAACAATTACAACTCTCTCTTTATGCAATGTTCCTTAGCAAACTATACTTCTATTCTGATAACCGAAACCACGATGATATTAAATAACCGCCCATACAATCATTTGAAATCATCGGCCAAACAACCACCCATACAGCTGTCACCGATAGCACAGAGTAACACATACACAATAATCACATCAATATATTCAAACCGAATAAAACATTAAATAATGCAATGATGGAATGATGTATGTCTATGCTCAAAGGAAAGTGTATGTTAGTGTTAGTGCAATGTCATGAATACTCAGCTATTCCCCTTAGGCGTAGAGGAATTGTGCCATGGTAACGTGTGACCCCTTATAGCCTACTTTTAGGAACGAAGTCTGTTACCACAACACCTGACCTCCTACACCCCTAGGCGCAGAGGAATCCTGCCATGACAACATATGACCCCTTATAGCCTACTGTTTAGGAACGAAGTCTGTTATCACAACATATGACCTCCTACACCACTGAGTGGATGCCTCCACTACCTATTCTCTAGGGATAGCAAGCATATGTGAAGTGTGATGTGTGTGTAAATGCGGAGTTATGTCCTAACTCTAACATAACAACCACATGATCTCATACTAAGCCCATCTTGTATTACTAACTCCACCTCTTCTCTATGGGAACATTTCATGCACTACGACATTGAACCAATATTAACTAGACTTAGTACACTACTATCTTTGCATTACTAACTCTCTTTCACTCTTTGAGAGCTCTTTGTAACGCCCCTTTTTGGAGAGGGAACGTCACATTATTCAACATAAAAGAAAATGAGGAAAATAAATTTTTAAACAATTAAGACCCGGTTCATTTAGTTCAAAATTAACTTGCTTAGTACTTCAATACGTGAGTAAAATTGGCGGTATATTTTTTTTTGTAAATTTAACAGTGCGGAATATGAATAACGGTAAAGAACAAAATAGTAAACAGAAACCCACGTCTGAATAACATACACATACATATATATTTAGATGCCAAATATACTTTAGATACAGCCTGGAAATTTCCAAAAAGCAAAACTATACCTGCCCCATGGGATTAAACATATATACCCCAGAGATATCAGAATATACAGCCCACCAAAAATAATACATCAAGCCCCCCAAAATAAAACACTGGTAGCCATCAGTAGCTACCAGTAAAATCAGTTCCTCAAGGGAAGAGGGACCGTGTCCGGATCCTCAGCAGGATCCTCCTCTTCAGAGGAAACCTCCATGAGAACCACGGGCAGGAGCCTAAGCAGTAGAATCAAAAGAGTCCTCCCAAGGGGTGTAGTAACGGTCACCCCACATCTCTCGAATGGGTAAGTAGAACTCCAGCCGCAGACTGACATGGCAGGTGAGGATCGGCGCCTCATGACGCCTCCAGGCTAGGGAAATCGACACGTCTCCCAGATAGACGTAGCGATCGGAGTTTAAGTTGATATGCCAGCACTCTGGCCCTCCGAGGAAGGTCAGACGCACATCGCCCAGAAATCCGCGTATGCGTGTCGCCATCGCCTCAGTAGATGCTAATCCCGTTCGGGCCAGAAGCCAGGAAAATAGGGATCTTCCGCCTCCTTGCCGTCATCTTCGATCAATACAGTGTACACACAGGCAACAAATAATAGAAATACAGAAAAAGAGGTAAGACATCCTACCATCATTACCAATTATAGCAGCCAGAAACAAAACGGCGCAACGCGCCCATGTAGCAGTTCAGAAACAACATATCCAAGTAATAGGCAGTAAATTCAATAATAAGCAGATAAACAGTTCCAGGCAGTCATTTATTGCAACATTAAACAAAACAGTTCAAATTCACAAAGTAGTAATTATCAATAGTAAAGTATGTCATGATGCACATGCATGCTTTCCCAATTCCGACTCCATGGAGCTAGACTCAAACAGTCGGAGAGAAAGATCAGGAGACATGTCTGTAACTCGGCTACCGCGGCCAAAGTGCTATACATCAATAATTTTCATGTGCACATCAGGCATTGTACAGACAGTCCACGCTCGATCACGATATAGGATAGTGTCTTGGTCCGGATCATCGATGTGTTTGCATCGGTTCGCCCCACGGACAGAAGAGCTACCAACTGCCCATTGTGAAGGACCCGCAACCCGATGCCCCCAAGGTCAAACATGACCTACACTAGTCTACTCGTACCCGCACTAAGGTGTGTTCAATCTCCTAGGCAACTTGGCCTTACAACAGTCCATAGGACATCCACAATGCATAAGACTCTATACATGAACATGTATGATTCACAATTTCATACAATCCCATAATATGCCACAATTGGCCAAGATAACATCAACATGCAATTATGGTCACTCACATAGACCCATAATGTCATAACATTAAAATCAAATAAGGTAATACATTTCTAAGGTCCATTATGCATTCTTATTCAAGATTTGTCATTCTTATAAGAATCTGTCACTAAGTAAGTTTTCATAGTCAAATAAATTTTCCTAAAGTAATTTATTCTCATTCACTTAGAATGGTCATTCTAAAGTATCAAAACTTCACACTCTCTTGTTCTTGCCCTCTTGGAATTTCCTAAGTCATGTGACAAGGTTCTTCTTGGTTCCTCTAAAATTTATGGAATTTCTGATTATATTTCATTCTTCCAAATTGGCTAATTTACTAATGTATTGCCTATGTTTTAATCATTTAATTCTCCAATCTCCAAGATTACAAAATTTTACATAATTAAGTCCTAATTTACCCTAGAGGTCGTGGCCTCCTTAAAGGGTCCAATTCCAAATTTTTCCTTCCATTAATTTTTATTCTACATACTTAGTTTCAATGTGGCTTATCCTTATTACAAATTGATCACCAAGAAGACCACCCTTTTTGGCCCAAAACCGTGACCACCAAGGAGGTCTCAAATCCAAGTTTTCCTTCCATTAAATTCCATTTTATCACTTGGTTAATTTAAGTCTCATGCTTGTTACAACTTAACTACAATTTACCCAATTTTTAACCCTCAAAACCGTGACCCTCCAAGAGTTACTCCAAATTCATTTTCTTCCATTTCAAGACATCCAATCCAATCTAATATACTATTATACACAACCAATCAATCCAATAGCATAAACAAAGTAAAATCAACACACAAACATACTAATTACAAAATTAAAGAGTAACCCTCATTAGGGTTTTTCCACAAATAACACAACCAAGGTTCCTAGATGCTAAAAGAGGTTGAGGAGGAGTGTCTTCCTCTTACCCAAATGGAGAAATCAAGAGAAATCCCAAGAAAGCTCCTTGTAAATTTTGGATTTGCACCTCCAAAAACCCTAGAAATTTGGACATGATTAGAATAGCATATGGACTTGAAAAATGTGATGTAAATGGCCATTAGAAGGCTCTTGAAACTGAAAATGAAGAGAAGGGAAGAAGGGTCTTGAAGCTTACCCAAAAACTCAAAACTTGAGGCTTGAAGAAAGTGGTGAAGATGGTGGATTCTCAAAAAGCTCCAAGCAAGAAAGGTGTTTAGAAGGAGGAGAGGATTAAGAAAATGTAGTTGGTTTAAATTTTTGTGATGCATGAGTGGGGAAGAAGAGGGCTGGCCGTAGCTATGGTGGAGAGAAGGAGGAGAAGAAGAAAATGGAGAAAGAAGAATAAAGGTAGAGAGAGAAAAGCAACACATTTGGTCTCCTAATGAAAAGCAATTGAATTAATGAAAAGCAACACATTTCCCTCCTAATTGGGGACTGCTGCCATGCATGGAGAGAGAAGTGAGGGAGAGTGTTTTGGCTTCCTTTGGAAGCCAAGGGCCATTTGGTCATTGTTTTGGTCAAAGCTTCTCAAAGAAGCTTTGATTATTTAACATTAAATTTGAATTAAAGTAAATGAATTAGACATAAAGTAGATTGCATTAGGATAATGTGATAGGGTCTTTGGCACTTAACTTTAGGGTCTTTGGTACTTAACTTTTGCTAACTCGGCACCTCGGCCCTTAACTCTTGCCACTAGGGTCTTTGGCACTTAACTTTTGCCAACTCGGCACCTCTTAGGCACTATGGCACTCTGCTATTGCCATCTTGCTTCTTAAAACTCTTATCACCTCTCTTGTGACATCTGTGCAACTTTAAGTTGCTTAAGAAGCTAAACTCTTGATATCTAGCAATCCATGTCTAATGGATGCACAACTTTTCTTTTATCTTTCCTTGTATGCCACTAGGTTTTTCTCTCAAAGAAATACCCTCTCTAGTGCCTCAACACATTCTACTAGGCGTAGACAAAGGATTCTATCAACTAAGGATCTCAAAACATCCAAAAACAACATTTTGGAGCTTCAGGGTCTCACGCCGCGGCACTTAACTCTCAGGTGCAACTTCTGGGCAAAAAATTGCCCCACGTCGCGGCATGCAACTCTCCATGCCACAACATGCTCACGCCTCGGGCCATGCCTCCGTACACGCCACGACGTGACATGCAGAACTCAAATTCTACAGAATTCTACAGAAAGTATGGTACTGTTTCATTCATTTTTCTCTTGGATTTTGGTAATTTCTATCCCATCTCTCAATGATTCTATGTCCTTAATCAGTTCTTTAACACATAGGAAACATCAAACACTAACTTAAACCTCTTAATTTGGATTATGGATCAAAATTCCTCATACTTTAACCTAAACCCCTCTTTGGGCATTTAGGATCTAACTTGGATAGTTTTTGTTTCTGATTTGAATTCCTTGTATGAACAAGTCATAAACCTCATTTATAACTCATCCAAACAAGAAAAACACCTACAACATCCCTAAAACTCAAAATGACACATTAAACCCCAAAAGGCTTAACATGGAAAGATGAGAAAGAAGATGAAGTTAGAGCTCAAGAACCCCTACCTCTTGGTCTTGAAGATGAAGATGAAGCCAAGATCTACTTGATTCCTCTTCCTTGGTGGTTGATCCTTCTCTTTGGTCTTCCTTCTTCCTCTTTCCTCTCTTTCTCCCTTCACGTTTATCCAAGGGAAGTCAAATATGACTTCTCTTGGATAAACACTAAAACCTCGTTCTGCTAAGAATACTCAGATTCCACCAAATCCAGTATTCTAACTTCCAACAAATTCAAAATAAATCCTAAGATTTATTAAAAATCATGCTGTACTTTTTCTCTATTTTTCCATATCTGCTGGGGGTAAATCCAGTATTAAAATGCACAACCAGTATGCTTAAAAATACCAAATTAACTCCGATTACTCTGAAACTTTAACTACATCTTACTTAGCTTATTTGTGACCTTGGGCTAATTGGTTAGTGTGATTTCTGGAAGAAACGTGAATTGGTTATTTTAATATCCTAACCGATTAGGATGTCCATCTAATTGATTATTTGTGAACTCAGAAGCTAATATTAAGATGTCCTAACTGATTCGAGACTTAGTCTAATTGGTTAGTATGTATCTTTTAAGAAACAAAATTGTTTTATAAAATGTCTTAACTGATTAGTGTTTCTACTAATTGGTTAGTATCGTTTTTAAACAAAGCCACGTGAACCCCTTGTTTAAATAACTAGCCGATTAGGCAAGTCTGCTAATTAGTTATTCTATTAAACAGAGGCCCTGGAAGTCATTTTCCAAATGTCCTGACTGATTAGGACTCCTTCCTAATTGGTTATCTGGGAAACCAGTAAACTTAGTCAACGGCTCTTTCACAGAGCATTAAATGTTTCCAACTACCCCAACGGCTCTTAATTGTATTTGGCTATAAAACTAAGTTGTTGGGCATTTATGAAGATAAGACAATCAATCTGAAAAAAACATTCTTAAGCATTGAACTCACGTTTCTCTATCTCTAAAATCATACTCTATTTTTGAGCTTTAGTAGAGTGAACTCTTAATGCCCATAAGCTTCAATTTGTATTATCCACTCTTGTGAGAGTTTCCATCCATCTATACTTTGTTTATTCTAAAAAGAGGGTGAAGTATCCCAAGGTGTGTTGAGTGCTCCATCTTGTAAAGGTTGTCAAGCACCTGTTTGAAGCTTGAAGATATAGTGGAAATCTTGGGTGTTTACTTGAGGACTGGACGTAGACCACAAGTGGATTAGTGGTTGAACCAGGATAAAGCTTTATGTTTGTCTTCCTAAACTCATCTCTTTTACTTTGTGTACTGTTTTATTGAATATCTTGCATTCTATCTTGCTTGATTGATTTACTTGTATGTGTAAGCCCTCTATTCTCTTTATTCATTCAATTCTAACAAACAATAGCTTCAACGAAAAGTGAGAATCAAGTGTTTTGCAAAAGAATTACGAACTTGTTTTACAAAACTCAATTCATCCCCCTCTTGAGTATTGAGGCCACTTGGTAACATAGCATATACAAAGGAACCGAGGTTCCTGGAAAATAAATAAGTAGCATATGTTTTCTAAAACTAAAATCTGCATTAACATTGCATATTCATATTATTAGGACTTCATGTGAGCATATCCATACATCATAACATAATGCATTGCATTTGTTGACAATTGTATAGGCAATTGTCTTGCTTGCTTGATGATGTCTTACGATTGTATAGACAGTTATTTGATATCATTATTTGTTATGAATGTGAGTTAGGTTATTGCTTACCTTGTGAATGTTACATAGGGTTGTATGTATTTTCTGATAGTAATGAGCAGTGGCTCATTTATTTGTTGCAGGCATAACTTTATGTTTGTAGTGTGATTTATTCATTGTGAATTATTAAACTCTGGTTTTGGAATGCTTATACTGAGAAATTGTGATTTCTCACCCCATTTGTGTTTCCATGTAAATCCAGGTCGAGACCCTATTAAGGGAAAAGAAAAGAAGCAGAAGCAAAAGAACTAGTGTAGTTTATTTGTTTCTTTTGAGTTTAAGCTATAATTATTACACTGCTTTGAGGTTGTAAAAAATTATATATTACAGTATGCCTTTGTGAGGTTAATGATAGGTGTATATAACTTTTTATTGTCCAGGCTCTCCATATTTATTTGTGTGAATGAATGATATGGGTTTAGTTTGTTATAAGATAGAAGTAACATAGCTAGTACTGTGCACCTTATATATGACAAATATATCAGGTTCTCGATATTAGGATGTTACATTATGGTATCAAAGTAGCTCATCCTGTTGAGCCAATAACCATATACTCAGTAAGTAGTATCAGGATAGTCACTTCTAAACCTAAACATAAACGCAACCTATATAGTAACTAATGATGTATAACTATATAGAGCCTTTAACAAAAAGTAAAGAGAATAAGATAATTTTAAACAACTGGAAACTTGCTCTTTACTATGAATTTACAACATATGTCTGAGATACACAAAAGAACTAAAACAAGCCATGAGGGCATAAGTACAAAACTAATAAACTAAATACATCAATAATATATATACAAAGTAGCAAACTAAGTCTTCACTGTCTTCTTTTGCTTTTGCTCTGATCTCTTTCTGGATTTACCATGGAAATAAGAAACTAGTGTGAGAATTGAAATTCTCAGTAGTAAGTTTAAAGCATGACATCATAATAAATCCAACTACTTCATAAAAAAAAATATTTATATATATAAATGATTGGAAAGGTGACATAAGCCAAAACTCAATCATTTCCCTTCATCAAGCAGGCATTCCAATTATTAATTAAAAAAACAATTTAATCAGTATATAGCAATTCAACTCAAATCAGTATATTCATTTACTAATAGAAAGGTGGTAAATAACTTAAAAATTCTTCATCATTGTATACACTTAAGTTATCCATCAACTTTTCATCAGTATAAAATAAGACAATCGCCCATACAATTGTCATTTTATACAATGCATGTTGATATATGAATATGTCTAAGAAATGTCATAAGGTATGCTTGTGTCATGATTTTGCAAAAACTTTATTTTAGAAAACACATGTTATTTGAACATTCCTAAGAAGCCTTTTTGTTTTAGGAAGCCCTATTGTTCCTTGTATTGTCTCTGGGTGGACAGGATGCCCTTTTGTTCCTTGCACTACCAAACATTCATAACCTTGGCACTAGGAGCCCCTTTGTCCAAGCCATAGGGTTACAATACATGGAAATAACAAATAACAAGTTTGAAAATCAAAACATGCATGAATATTTTAAAACCATGTAACTCCCAAGTAGCCTCCTCTAAGCCGACACCATTCCAAATAACCCTCACTAAAGGAATTTGCTCACCTCTGAGCTCTTTGGTTCCCTCATCCACGATCCTCACAGGTTTCATTGCATATGTCAAGTCATCTTTCAATTGTATTGATTCAAGTTCCATAATGTATGAAGGATCAGGATTTTACTTTCAAAGTTGTGATATATGGAAGACATCATGTAGGTTTGACAAGTTTGGTGGAAGGGCTGTCTAGTAAGCTACTGACCCAACTTTTTTCAAAATTTGATAAAGGACTAAGGAATCGTGGGTTTAACTTTCATGTTTTCAAAGCTCTTCCAACCCCTGTAGTAGGAGTGACTCTTAGAAAAACATGTTCTCCTTCCATGAACTCTAGAGGTCTCCTCATTCTATCAGCATAACTTTTTTGTCTACTTTGAGTTATAACTAATCTATTTTTGATCATCTTAATCTGATATGTTGTTTGTTGCACTAATTCTAGTCCAAGAATGGTTCACTCACCTACCTCATACTAACATAGAGGTGATCTACATTTCCTACCATACAACGCCTCATAAGGTGCCATACCTATGTTGGAATGGTAATTATTATTATAGGCAAATTCTATCAAAGGCGAGATCCTATCCCAACTACCTTTTTGTTCTAACACATATGCTCTCAGCATATATTCCACGGTTTGAATAGTTCTCTTAGACTATCGATCAGACTATGGATGGTAAGTTGAGCTGAAATGCAATTTGGTCCCAAAAGCTTGTTGCAAAGCTTACCAAAATCTAGAGGTAAAGATCTCTATTTGATACTATACTGGTGGGGACTCCATGCAACCTCACTATTTTAGGTAGATACAATTGAGCTAGTCAGTTTAAAGAAAAGTTAGCTCTAATGGCCAAAAAGTGGGCAGATTTGGTTAACCTATCCATAATCACCCATATAGCATCAAAACCCTATTAAGTTCTTAGTAATCCCATAACAAAATCTATTATGATGTATTCCCACTTCCACTCTGGAATTGTTAGGGGTTGTAATGGCCCTGAAAGTTTCTGGTGTTCTATCTTGACTTTCTGGTAAACTAGACACTTGGATATATAATTTGCTATTCTGTTTTCATTCTTGACCACCAAAACATTCTTTTGAGATCTTGATACATCTTAGTTTCTCCAAGATGAAGGGTATACTTGCTCTTATGTGCTTCCTATAAAATCTTCTCTCTAAGGCCATTCTCCTTAGGAATGCAAATCTTATTTCCAAACATAATGATTCCATCATTTGCTATACCAAAACCTTTAGGTTCACCTGACAAGATTTGCTCCCCTACTTTCCTCAAGTAATCATCTCTTTCTTTAGCATTCTTAATTTGAGTCCTTAAGCCACTTATGATATCCACCTTACTCATATCGAGACTGTGTGGAGACATAGTTACCATTAGACTTAAATCCCTAAATTTTTCTAAAAGATCTACTTCTTGAATCATCATCCCGGACACATGTAGGGATTTCCTACTGAGTGCATCAACCACCACATTGGCTTTACCTGGATCATATTTCAACTCAAAATCATAATTCTTGAGGAATTCCATCCATCGTGCAACACCCTACTGGGAATGTCACATTTCTGAACAATAATAATAACCTCTACCCAAGTTATAAATTATTTCTTAATATATAATAATATAGGTTGTAAAAAAATATTTTTTTTAAAACACATTATATTATAAAATAAAATAAACAGCACATAAAATAAAACAAACTATTACATACACACCATAATTATACATATGATTTTGTTTTTAATAGGTACAAATAATTTACATATTACAAACTAGTTAATTAAAAAAAGAAAATTGTTTGGTTTAAAGCAAACCATAAATTAGCCCAAGCATAACACTAAAAGTTCTGATCCTCCGAAGAATCCTCCTCGGGAAGACCATCGGAAGACAGAAATACTCCGGTAACACCGTACCACACTGAAAATCAATCCATATGATATGGATGATCTCGAGGTTCGCCTTCCTCGAACTGGTCACTCGGTTGCTGCTCCTTGTTGTATTGACAATCCAACAGTTGCTCCTCTTCTACTTCCTCAACGACTTTACGGAACATAAATAATAATACAGAAAATATATACAAAGAGGTGAGACAATCTATATCATTACCAGTATAGCAGTAAGAAAATGACAAAACATACAGATATAGCAGTTAAAACAACAAAAATCATAATAGCACAACATATATCATATCTCAACTAAGTATAAATGTCTCAGATGCAAAATATCACAAATCAAATTATAACTATTCACACAGTGATGCAGATTAAATATGCCATGTACTCAGACTCATTCCTACTCCATGGAGCTAAACACAAACATCAGAGAGAATGATCTGGTAGACATGTCCGCACATTAGGCTGCCTCAACCAACTGTTACACAGTCAAATACGTCGTGTAAACTGCACACAGTCAAATACGTCGTGTAAACTGCACACAGTCAAATACGTCGTGTGAATGGCACACAGTCAAATACGTCATGTGAATAGTACACAGTCAAATACGTCGTGTACATTCAGGCATAGTACTAGACAGTCCCCAATAGATCCTGATGAAGAATAGTATTTGTCGAGATCGCTAGTGTGTGTTTTCAGTTACCACGGCCCAGAGGAGCTACCAACTGTCCACATGTGGAATCTACTGCACACTAACGCTTCCAAGTTCTCCACATGAACACACTACGCCTATCACACCCGCAACACGGTGTAATTTATCTCGTCAGTCAATTGTCAATTTCAACCAAATTGACATACCACTCTATGAATGTAATGATCCATAATTACAAAAATACCCTCAGTATCACCATGAATCATAATTACATAAATATCCTCATTGTCACCATAATTACAAAAATACCCTTAGTATTAATAATTCCAAAAATAGTATGTCTCCACTTGACAGTACTATTTCCCAACATGTCCGGGTCCACCACTTTGGCCCGACAGTAAAAACTTACTATTTTCATAAGTCGCATAAAAATTTTATCGCATTTTCACAATTACGTCACATTTTACAAACGTTTTTCAATCGCGTAAATATTTTTCAACGTTTTCTCAATCGCGTAGTTTAAAAATCATCATTTTAAATACGCGTAAGCTATTTCTACAATTTTTCACTGTATAAAATATTTCTTGACGCTCCAAATTAAATTTTTAAACTTTCCAAAACTAAAAATATTATTTAGACATTATTTTCCATTTTTCTTTACAAAAATTACTCTAAGTAATAATTTCTGACGTTTTTCTCAAAAATTCGATTTTAATAAATTCTTCTACAGTTAATTTTATTCTTTAACTACATAAAATACTTCTTTGCTTTCTAAATATTATTTTGAAACGTTCTTCATTACTTACTCATTCTTAATCAATTTTGACAGCATTTCGTTTAGAAAATCTACTACATGATATTTTCTACGTTTTCCTTTAAAAATTCTTTTATTTAATTATAACCATAAAATACACTTTGAAAATTGCTAACATACTTTAAAAACTCAAAGATAAGTATTTTTCAAGTGTTAAAATTTATTTCTTTACCATACTAGACTTCTAGTAAAAATTCATTTACTTCTTTGACTCTTGAAAATCCATCGTAATTGAATTCATTTTAGGTTAATAGACTAGTTTAAACTTAGAAAATAAATTTTGGATCAATTAAACATTAAAAATATATTTTGGCCGAAAATCACCATTTTTATACAAGCCAATTTTAAAATTATTTTTCATCCATTAAATCGTTGAAAAATCCTTTAACTTAATTAGATCAATTAGGTTATCCTTTTAGAAAATGGTTGAGAACATATTGGTTCTCTTTCCATAGTAAAAACCATAAGCTCTTCATCTTGTGTTCTTTGGAACACTTTTGCAAGTCTCAACATATTTACACATCCAACAATAATTATCATAGATCCATGAACATATACATATATTTATGAACACATACCATATATTAAAGCAATAATAAAACACATACCAAATATCAAAGCAATAAACATGCTTGTATGCATAATAAACCACAAATAGAAAAGAAAATAACATGCACACATAAACAATCACAAATAGAGAAGACAATAAACAACCAAGTGAATGAATCCTTATGGATTCTTCACCACAAATACATCCATTTTCTCACCACCACACATGGTTGATGAGATTAAATCTCCCTCTTACCTATAAGGAAGACAAGATCTCCTTGGACTCCTCCTTAGAAATTTTGTGTAGCTTCAACAAAAATCCTAACAAGCTTAAATAAATTATAAAATCATAAACTATGGATGAAAAAGATAAACCATGGATCAATCATGGCTTAGAACATCAAAAATCAAATTAGAAACAAGAACGAAGAATTTTCACCTTATAAGAAAGAAACTTCAAAGTGATTTTCCAAGCTCCAAATGGATGATTTTGTGAAAACTCACAACTAGAGATGTTCTTAGAATATGGTTTAGGTTTAGGAAATTGGGTTGGATGAAATTTTTGATGGATGGAAGTGTATTGAAGAGGCTTGGCCGAATGGTGTGGGAAATGAAGACTTAGAAGTTTTCTTTGGTTTCTCTGGGTAGGAGAGAAAAGAGAGAATGAATTAGAATTATTGAATGAATGATTTTGAAGTGAATAATAGCCCCCCCCATCATGCATGGCCGTAGACTTCCAAGACAAATGCAACCCCCTTTTTTGACAATTTTGCTAACATAATTGCTTTTGATGATTTGGATGGTGGATGACTAAGCATCTAGATCTCCATGATTGCATTTGAGTGCATAATTGAATGCATAATGCATGCATAAATCCAAAAATAGCTATAGGAATTCTAATAAAAAAATTGATTGATTTTTAATAACTTATTTATGCTTAAGTCCTCCTAATTAGGTTTAATTAAAAGTTAGATAGATTCCTTTGTATTTTAGTTAATCATTAGTTTACTTAGAATCCTTAAAGTTCTACTGAATTATACTAATACATTTGTCTAACTAAAATTTGATAAAAACTAATTAGGTTTTACTCCATTTAATTACCACTTAAACCCTTTAGATTAACTTAATTAGATTTTAAATTAACTAATCTATTAAATTAAGTTTTGAATTAACTAATCTACTAAATCTAACCATTTTTATGGATTTTTAACCTTTTGGTCTAGAATTTTACAAGCCTTTTACGTTGGTAAATTTTTTCTAAAAGTAGGTCTCACAAACCCAAACGTGGGTCTCACAAACCCAAACGTGAGTCCCACAAAACAAAAGTGGGTCTCACAAACCAAACGTGGATCCCACAAAACAAAAGTAGGTTCCACAAACCAAACGTGAGTCCCACAAAACAAATGTGGGTCCCACAAGCCAAACGTGGGTCCCATAGACTTTTCTGCATGATAAATATTTTTATTATATAGAAAAATCCTAAAAATTAAAAGATTGATATATATATTATTCGGATTGGGTTTAGTAAGATCGCCCAGCTCTAAATAATCAAACAAGATTTTTGTAACGCCCCAATTTTTAGAAAATATTCTGAATGTACTGTTTTCTGTTTTTCATGCTTTTGTATGAATGACCGCTGTGTCCCTGTTTTTCTGTTCTTGATTTTTGTATGAAAACAATTTCGATAATACAGGTTCAAATTTTATTTGATCGTTTTACGTAATTTGCTTCGAGACGGTCAAATAAAAATTTTTCTCGAGCTACTGTATTAATTTTTCTGAAAGATATACAACTAAATAATACTTCTTGGATATTTTATTTGAACGTTTTGGATAATTACCTACGTTGTGTCAAAATAAGAATGGATATTTGATGAAAACATATTTGAACTTAGCATTCTAGATTAATCATAAGATCTAACTCTTGCTAGGGAAAAAATGAGAAAATGACCGTTACGTCCCGAACGTCTTGTTTTCTCTGTTTTTGTCTGTTTTTAATTGTTTTCTTCTTGATTTAATGCCAGAAAATACTGTCTGTGATTTTATATGAACTTTTTGTGTGATTTGCTCCGAGGCAGGAAAATAATATTTTCCGGGCCGGGGAAAATCTTATTTTATTATTTAGAATTGGGGGATCTTACTTAACCCGATTCTGAATGAGTCTAAAAATAATCTTTTAATTTTTAGGATTTAATCATCAATAAAATAATTTTATATTATTATAATATTATTTTATTAGTCAAGATGTTTTAGTGACAAGTGGACCCGAAATATTTTGCGGGACCCACAATTAGCGTAACGGTTAGATCGGTAGCTTAATTAATCACCGTAGTCGTAGAACTTTCCAGAACAGTGACTCAAATAGTGACTCAAAGAAAATTAAATACACGTGTGACTCAAAGATGTGAGTCACCATAAGCTAACCAATGAGAAGAAGGCTTGCTCACCAAGGCTTAATCTTAGCCTTTGATTCATCCAATGGCTTGATGAAGCCAAGCAAGGTGCCCACCTTGCACCCCACTTGAAGTCCACGGCCAAGAGGCCTTTGGTGACCAAAATATCACTTTGTCTTCATCACTTTCTCTCTTCTCATCAAGAACCCTAGCCACCATTCTTGCCCATTTTCTCCACCATATTCGCCAAGACACAAACTACACCATCCAACCATCCAAAAATTTTTCTAACCAAGTTTCCTTAATCTAAACACCATTCTAAGAACCTTTGTAGTTGGGAGTTTCTTCAAATTCTTCCATCTAAGGCTTGGAAACCAACCTTGGAAGTTTTACCTAGAAGGTGAAATTTCATACTTTTCTTTTCTCTCTTCTTTTTCAAAGTTCTAAGCCATGATTTTTCCATGGTTTAGCTTCTTTTTCATGGTTAGTAACATGTAGGTTTTGTTTGAAAATTTTAGGTGTTTGGTGGAGTGAAAACCGTGGCCTAAGGAGGTGAGAAAGCAAGTTTTTGTCTTCATTTAAGGTAAGAGGAAGACAATTCTTATCATCCCTTGATGGTGGTAAGAAGATGGAGTTATTTGTGATGTTGTAGAATCCATAAGGATTCGGTGGTCATGTGTTATTTATGTGTGTATTTGTTAATTTTTGTGGTTGCTAGTAGCTTAAGTGTTATGTGTTAGTAGCTTTCTTATTTGGTAATTGTAATAATCTTGCATGTCTAATAGCTTTTGAATGCATGTCTACAAGCTTTAATTTAGGTTGTATGTGTTAGAAAATATTTTGCATGTGTTAGAAATATTTTGCATATGTTAGAAATATAATGCATGTGTTAGAAATTGTATGATAAGTCATAGGATGTGAATAACATGTGTAAGTTGCATGAGTGTTCCAAAGAACACAATCCAATAGCTCACGGCAATGACAAGTTTGGAGGACCAAAATGTTCTCTTGATTTTTCCTAAAGTGTAGCTTAATTAACCTAGGAGAATCAAGCAAGTTTTTAATTGATTTGATCAAAGAAAAATGCATTTAGAAATCAAATGGTACAAACTTAGTATTTTGGGCCAACATGCCTAAAGGATTAAATTGACTATAGATAACTATTTTCTAAAATGATTTAATGAACTTAGACTATAGAATACATTTGATATGATTTAAAAGGTGAAAGACATTTTGGAAATCAAATGCAAAAGTTTTATAAAATTCGCCAACATGCCACTATAGGAATTCATGATTTTAAAAACTTGTTTCTAAACCTTTTTCAATTAAAAAGAAACAATACAAGTTAAGAAGAAATTTTCTATAATAATTTATGAAGGAACCAATTGATTAGAAGTAAGTCTAAAGGGTTAAAATTCATAATTTTATCATTAGGAAGGAAATACAGTAATGTTAAGAAATTTTCTAACATATAGCTCACTTTTAGTTTTGAAGCATGTTAGAGATTTCAAAAAGAATTTAATGAAATGGTTAAAAATTAGGTAAACAGAAATTTTTATGGAAAAATTAGAAAACCATTATTATAAGTTTCCAAACAAAATACTGTCAATTTTTAGTAAAAATGAACCTATAAGATAGTCAAAATATCCTAATGACAGTATACGGTATGAAAAATTATTATACGTAGTTTAAAGGTACTAAATATTATTTCTATCTGTTTAAACAGTAATTTTAAAGGCATTCGAATAAGAAAATGATTTAAAAATCCTACGCGATTGAGAAAACGAATTAAAAATGCTACGCGATTTTAAAAACAAAAATATTTTTACCCGATTTTTAAACGTTTGTAAAAACGACGAGATTTCAAAAACGCGATAAAATTTCTACGCGATTGAACGTTACCGTATTTATTTTTCGCTGCCGTCGGAAAACGTGAACCCGTACAGGTTTTTGAGGTTATTTTGCTGTCGGGAAAAAGTGAACCCGTACAGGCTTTTTGCCATTGAGGGCATATATTTCTATCTTAAGGGCATTTTCGTAATTTCATATATTTGGAATTATGTTTTGTCTTTATGCCAGTTTTTGGTGTTTTGGGTTGACGAGACGAATTACATCGTGTTGTCGATGCGATAAGTGTAGTGTTGTTTATTGTTCTAATAAACTTGGAGACTTTAGTGTACGGGATCCCACATGTGACAGTTGGTAGCTCCACTGGGCCGTGGTAAACCGATAGCACATTATTGTACTCGACATTCACTATATTTAATCGAGGTTTGTAAAGTCTAGTAGTACATTGCCTATAGTGCCACAACGGGAGATCAGAACTATACTACGCCTGGATGGTAGATTCCCAAGTGTCGTAGGCTATCGACGCAACGTGTGATCGCGTAATAGTTGGTTGGGCAGCCGTGGTACTAATAGATTTTGCAAGTCATTCTCTCGATATCTGTTTGGGTTTAGCTCCATGGAGTAGGGTTGTGTTTTGGTGTATTTGATTTTATCTTGGATAATATTCCATTTTTCTCTATTTATCTTTATCCGGTAATATCTTGGATATTCTTACATTTTCTCTATTTATATTTATCTCGATAATTTTTATGTTAGTTGTCTATTTCTTATCTTATCTTATCCGTGAGATTGATTTATCTCGTGTGATTTTCTTTATTTGTGATCCGTCTATGATGTTCTCAAACCCTAGGATATTTAATATGTATTACTTGTTATAGCTTCTTCATATTGTATAAACCGTGTAATTGTTATTTGTCGTCTTCTTATTTGCCATGTATGCGATGATTTTATGTTGTCTTACCTCTTTATTGTATGTGTCTATTGTCTATTTATTTTATGCGGTAAAGAGTTTGAAGAGGAAGAAGAGGAACAACCTCTTGAGATCGTGTACCCTGAGGAAGAGGGAGACCAGCAGACCGACGATCAGTTTTACGAGCAAGAACCATCCGATCATCCATATCCTCTGGATTGATTGTGTGAGGGATGGCGACGCCTGCATTTTTGGGATTTGTAGAGCTGGTATTCCATGGAGGTGATCTGGCTTGGCATTTGCGAGGAGATCGTGCTTCTGTTACCTATGCTGGACGTATGACTGTGATTCTACGTCATCAGTTTGATGGAGATCCGATTTCGACGACGACGCTTTTTCTGCATTTAGAGTTACCCTTATCCATTAGGCGTTATTGGGGTGCTGAAAACCCTGAGCCTAGTGAGATAAGCATCGTGTCGACTGCGCGATCCCGTTATCGCCGTATGTCGAGACATCAGGGATATTTATCTCCTGATGATCATTTTCACACCGAGAGTGATCCATCAGAGGAGTAGATAATCATGATGTTTTTTTTGGGCGCGTCAGTACGTATCGTATATATATTAACTCTTTTATTGCTTTCTTTACTTTGTTTTTTGTTTAAATAATTGTAGTCTTAGTTGTAAATTATATGTACAGCTTTATAACTTAACCATATGTATATTATTAGTGATGATGTTTTTTTTTTTATTTCGTATTTTCCGTATTATCTTTTATTACATATTTCTGTTTATCGTCGAGAATTATTTTTACAACCCGTAATAATTTTAACAAATATTCCGCAACTTGGGTAGATTTTATTTCTATTTATTTTATTTTATTTTATGTGTGACATCCTCCAAAGGGGTGTTACATTAGTTGGTATCGAGCCCAAGTTAGAGTCTTTTGGGGTTGTGGTTGGGTCTGTTTTTGTTTGTCTTTGTGTGATTCTCTCGTGATCTTTGTGATTTATATCCTTTTGGAAATATCTTAAAGGATGTATCCGACTTTGTTTTGTTATGTTTGAAGAAAGAAGATGGCTGGTCGAGGTAGAGGACGTGCTAACGTAAATCGAGATGAGGACCCGATGTTGGTTGCCGCTTTGAGGCTATGCGTGATGGTCAAGTGATAACTCAAAGAAAATTTGAGAGCAGCCCAACAACAAGATGCTACAAAGAGATGCCCTAAATTTATCCGAATTTAGGCGTCATAATCCGCCACAATTTAGAGGCGAGAGGTGGATCCGGAGAAAGCGAGTCGTGGATGCAAGATTTAGAGAGAATATTCGAGGGGATGAGATGTACCGATGAAAAGAAAGTGACTTATGCCGTTTTCATGCCGAGAGGAGATGCGTAGAACATTGGTGGAGAGGAATCCGCCGAGTGTTGCAAGTCAAGGAACCGAGATCACTTGGGAAGTATTTTCTAATACTTTTCTCGGATAAATATTTTCTCGCGAGTGCTAGGCATGCCAAGGAAATGGAATTTCTTGGGTTGCGACAGGGGAATATGACGGTGAATGAGTATGCCACAAAATTTGAGAGTTTATCTCAATTCTCGATTATGCTCGACACGACAAGATGATGTGTGGAGATGCAGAAGTTTGAATCAAGTTTAAGGGTGGAACCGAAACGAGGAGTGGTATCTTTGAGGATGACTCGCTTTCATGCTTTGGTGGATGCTTGTGCTCGACTAGAGGAGTTGGAGCCATCTAGAGATCAAAGGAATCGAATTTTGGACCGACAAGGTTTCGTAGAGAGGTGGAGGTGGTAATGCAAATCGGTTTCAACGTAAGCCGTACACCAGCCAACAGAAGTCAATCTCAACGACCATCCGTTAGTGGAAGTGCAAGTGGTAGTGGAGCCGATGACAGCAGGGTGGCGTTTACGCCAACATGTTTTAAGTGCGGGAAGAAAGGTCATATTTCTCCCGAGTGTACAGTTAAAGGTGCGCTTTGTTTCAATTGTAAACAACCCGGGCACATAGCAAAGGATTGTCCACAAATGAGAGAAAACCCGTTGTTCGGTATGTTAAAGCTAATCAGCAAAAAATCTGAAGTACTCAACCGAGATCTGGAGGACGAGTATATACAATGGTGGGATCTGAGATTTCTAAGTCTGATGATCTTATTCAGGGAGAAGGAGACATTGGAGGTAATCTTCTGACTGTATTGTATGATTCTGGAGCTACACATTCGTTTATTGCCTATGATTGTGTAGAAAGGTTGAAGTTGCCTATATCTTCTCTGAATGTTATGTTGAATGTATCTACACCAACTGCTAAACCTGTAGTTACTTCTAAGGTCTGTTTGGATTGTCCTATTGTTGTGAAGGACCGTTTGTTTTTGGTTGATTTGATTTGTTTGCCTCTCATTGAGATAGATGTAATCTTAGGGATGGACTGGTTATGTTCTAACCATATCCTCATAGATTGTGCAAAGAAAACTATAGTTTTTCCTAAGGAAGAAGAGTCTGGATTCTTAACTGCTGTTAAGGTCAAGTCTTTACTGAGAGATGGAGCACAGGGATATCTGGTATTATCTTCTCTAGAAGTTAAGAATGAGAAGGATGTAAATACTATTCCTGTTGTCAACGAATTTCCGGATGTTTTTCCTGAAGATGTACCTGGTTTACCGCCTGAGCGGGAGATCGAATTCTCAATTGATTTAGTACCGGGAACAGTGTCCTATCTCAATTGCACCATATCGTATGTCGCCGCAGAGTTGGAGGAGCTGAAAAAGCAATTGGTGGAACCGTTGGAGAAAGAATTTGTACGACCTAGTGTTTCCCCATGGGGTGCGCCAATATTTTTGGTCAAGAAGAAGGATGGAACGTCACGACTTTGTGTGGACTATCGGCAATTGAACAAGGTGACTATCAAGAATAAATATCCGCTTCCAAGAATCGACGATTTGATGGATCAATTGAGAGGAGCTGTGATATTTTCCAAGATAGATCTACGATCGGGTTATCACCAAATTCGTGTGAAAGGGGAGGATGTGCCGAAAACCTGCCGAACTCGTTATGGACATTATGAGTATCAGGTAATGCCATTCGGGGTGACGAATGCTCCTGCTATATTTATGGATTATATGAACAGGATATTTCGTCCGTATCTAGACAGATTTGTCGTTGTCTTTATCGATGACATTCTGATCTATTCTAGATCGAAGGAAGAGCATGCTGAACATCTGAGTGTTGTTCTTCAGATTTTGAGGGAGAAACAGTTGTATGCGAAGTTATCTAAGTGTGAGTTCTGGTTGGAAGAAGTTCAATTTCTTGGTCACGTGATTTCTAAAGAAGGTATAGCGGTGGACCCATCGAAAGTGGAGAGTTTTTTACAGTGGGAGAGACCTAAGACAGTAACCGAAGTTCGAAGTTTTGTTGGACTTGCTGGTTATTATCGGAGATTTATTGAAGGTTTTTCCAAGATTGCTGGACCGCTTACACAACTAACGAGGAAAAGTCAAGCTTTCGAATGGACGGAAGAACGTGAAGCTAGTTTTCAAGAGTTGAAGAAGAGGTTAACAATTGCGCCGGTGTTAATCCTACCGATTCGACGAAATCTTTCGATGTGTATTGTGACGCTTCTTATCAAGGACTAGGATGCGTGTTGATGCAAGACCGGAATGTGGTGGCGTATGCTTCTCGACAATTGAAGGTTCATGAAAAGAATTATCCTACGCATGATTTGGAATTGGCTGCGGTGGTTTTTGCTTTGAAGATATGGAGACACTTTCTCGGAGCAACGTTCAACATTTTCAGTGATCACAAGAGTTTGAAGTACTTGTACGACCAGAAGGAGCTGAATATGAGGCAGCGAAGGTGGTTGGAATTTCTGAACGATTACGATTTTCAGCTTTTATACCATCCTGGTAAGGCGAATGTCGTGGCCGATGCCTTGAGCAGGAAAATTATTAGTGTTTCTGCGCTAATGATTAAGGAAAAGGAGCTCATTGAACAGTTTAGAGATGAGTGGTCGTTTGTTGAGTTAAAACCGGGGAAGATCTGTATTAACATGGTTACTATCTCGAGCGAACTGATGGAAGACATAAAAGAAAAGCAAAATGCCGATAAATTTTTGCAAGGAATAAGGGAGCAAATGAAACAAGGCGAGACACTAGAGTTCAAGGAAGGAACTGATGGAATTCTGAGATTTCGGGGTAGAGTCTGTGTTCCTCGTAATCGAGAGCTGAGAAGATATATTGTGAAACATGCCCATACTAGTCTGTTGAGTATGCATCCAGGCATAACAAAGATGTATCAAGACTTGAAGAAGTTATTCTGGTGGCATGGAATGAAGGGTGATGTAGTTAGATGCGTGTCAACTTGTCTAGTTTGTCAAAAGTCGAAAGTTGAACACCAAAGACCAGCTGGGATGTTGCAACCATTATCGATTCCGAATGGAAATGGGACAGCATTTCTATGGATTTCGTATCGGTTTGCCAAAGACAAGGAGAGGTCATGACGCAATATGGGTTATAGTCGATAGACTTACGAAATCGGCTCATTTCTTACCGATCAATATCAAATATTCATTGGAAAGATTAACCCGGTTGTACATCAGTGAAATTGTCAGACTACATGGTGTACCGACAAGTATAATTTCTGATCGTGATCCGAGGTTTACGTCAAGATTTTGGCGAAGTCTGCAAGAAGCTATGGGAACTAAGTTACGACTGAGTTCAACGTATCATCCGCATGACGACGGCCGGTCGACAGAGAGAACTATACGCCTTTGGAGGATTTATTGCGTGCTTGTGTTTTGGAACAACGGGGAAAGTTGGGATGAATTTTTATCTTTGATAGAATTCACCTACAACAATAGTTTTCACGCAAGCATTGGAATGGCACCTTATGAAGCATTATATGGAAGACGATGTCGAACGCCGTTATGCTGGTATCAAGATGGAGAAAGTATGACTGTTGGACCGGAGCTTGTACAAAGAAACTACGGATAAAGTCAAGATGATACAAGAAAAGATGAGGACGACGCAGCGCATACAAAAGAGTTACGCGGATAAGCGAAGACGACCTCTTGAATTTGAGGAGGGTGAGCATGTGTTTCGAGAGTTACTCCTACGACCGGTGCTCGGAAGAGTAATTAAATCTAAAAAGCTTACTCCTAAATTCATTGGACCATATCGATTATTCGACGTATAGGTCCCGTAGCATATCGATTGCTTTGCCGCCTTTTCTATCCAATTTGCATGACGTGTTTCATGTGTCTCGCCATTACGGAAGTATATGCCGATCCGACACATGTTATACAACCGATGACGTGCAATTAAAGGAGAATTTGACTTACGAAACTTTACCTGTCGGATAGAGGACGAAAGGTAAAGCAACTTCGAGGGAAGATGATCGAGCTGGTGAAGGTTATATGGAATGATGTGACGGGTGAAGCTACTTGGGAACTGGAAGATAAAATGAAGGATCAGTATCCTCGTTTGTTTGGATGAACATCAAATTTCGAGGACGAAATTTTTATTTGTTGGGGAGTGTTGTAACGCCCCAATTTTTAGAAAATATTCTGAATGTACTGTTTTCTGTTTTTCATGCTTTTGTATGAATGACCGCTGTGTCCCTGTTTTTCTGTTCTTGATTTTTGTATGAAAACAATTTCGATAATACAGGTTCAAATTTTATTTGATCGTTTTACGTAATTTGCTTCGAGACGGTCCAAATAAAAATTTTTCTCGAGCTACTGTATTAATTTTTCTCGAAAGATATACAGCTAAATAATACTTCTTTGGATATTTTATTTGAACGTTTTGGATAATTACCTACGTTGTGGGAAAAAATGGGAAAATGACCGTTACGTCCCGAACGCATCGTTTTCTCTCGTTTTTGTCTGTTTTTAATTGTTTTCTTCTTGATTTAATGCCGAAAAATACCGTCTGTGATTTTATATGAACTTTTTGTGTGATTTGCTCGAGGCAGAAAATAATATTTTCCGGGCCGGGAAAAATCTTATTTTATTATTTAGAATTGGGGGATCTTACTTAACCCGATTCTCGAATGAGTCTAAAAATAATCTTTTAATTTTTAGATTTAATCATCCAATAAAATAATTTTATATTATTATAATATTATTTTATTAGTCAAGATGTTTTAGTGACAAGTGGACCCGGAAATATTTTGCGGGACCCACAATTAGCGAACAGTTAGATCGGTAGCTTAATTAATCACCGTAAGTCGTAGAACTTTCCAGAACAGTGTCGACTCACTAGTCGACTCAAAGTTGAGAAAATTAAATACACCGTGTGACTCAAAGATGTGAGTCACCATAAGCTAACCAATGAGAAGAAGGCTTGCTCACCAAGGCTTAATCTTAGCCTTTGATTCATCCAATGGCTTGATGAAGCCAAGCAAGGTGCCCACCTTGCACCCCACTTGAAGTCCACGGCCAAGAGGCCTTTGGTGACCAAAATATCACTTTGTCTTCATCACTTTCTCTCTTCTCTCTCATCAAGAACCCTAGCCACCATTCTTGCCCATTTTCTCCACCATATTCGCCAAGACACAAACTACACCATCCAACCATCCAAAAATTTTTCTAACCAAGTTTCCTTAATCTAAACACCATTCTAAGAACCTTTGTAGTTGGGAGTTTCTTCAAATTCTTCCATCTAAGGCTTGGAAACCAACCTTGGAAGTTTTACCTAGAAGGTGAAATTTCATACTTTTCTTTTCTCTCTTCTTTTTCAAAGTTCTAAGCCATGATTTTTCCATGGTTTAGCTTCTTTTCATGGTTAGTAACATGTAGGTTTTGTTTGAAAATTTTAGGTGTTTGGTGGAGTGAAAACCGTGGCCTAAGGAGGTGAGAAAGCAAGTTTTTGTCTTCATTTAAGGTAAGAGGAAGACAATTCTTATCATCCCTTGATGGTGGTAAGAAGATGGAGTTATTTGTGATGTTGTAGAATCCATAAGGATTCGGTGGTCATGTGTTATTTATGTGTGTATTTGTTAATTTTTGTGGTTGCTAGTAGCTTAAGTGTTATGTGTTAGTAGCTTTCTTATTTGGTAATTGTAATAATCTTGCATGTCTAATAGCTTTTGAATGCATGTCTACAAGCTTTAATTTAGGTTGTATGTGTTAGAAAATATTTTGCATGTGTTAGAAATATTTTGCATATGTTAGAAATATAATGCATGTGTTAGAAATTGTATGATAAGTCATAGGATGTGAATAACATGTGTAAGTTGCATGAGTGTTCCAAAGAACACAATCCAATAGCTCACGGCAATGACAAAGTTTGGAGGACCAAAATGTTCTCTTGATTTTTCCTAAAGTGTAGCTTAATTAACCTAGGAGAATCAAGCAAGTTTTTAATTGATTTGATCAAAGAAAAATGCATTTAGAAATCAAATGGTACAAACTTAGTATTTTGGGCCAACATGCCTAAAGGATTAAATTGACTATAGATAACTATTTTCTAAAATGATTTAATGAACTTAGACTATAGAATACATTTGATATGATTTAAAAGGTGAAAGACATTTTGGAAATCAAATGCAAAAGTTTTATAAAATTCGCCAACATGCCACTATAGGAATTCATGATTTTAAAAACTTGTTTCTAAACCTTTTTCAATTAAAAAGAAACAATACAAGTTAAGAAGAAATTTTCTATAATAATTTATGAAGGAACCAATTGATTAGAAGTAAGTCTAAAGGGTTAAAATTCATAATTTTATCATTAGGAAGGAAATACAAGAATGTTAAGAAATTTTCTAACATATAGCTCATCACTTTTAGTTTTGAAGCATGTTAGAGATTTCAAAAAGAATTTAATGAAATGGTTAAAAATTAGGTAAATAAATTTTTATGGAAAAATTAGAAAACCATTATTATAAGTTTCCAAACAAAATACCGTCAATTTTTAGTAAAAATGAACCTATAAGATAGTCAAAATATCCTAATGACAAGATACGGTATGAAAAATTATTATACGTAGTTTAAAGGTACTAAATATTATTTCTATCTGTTTAAACAAGTAATTTTAAAGGCATTCGAATAAGAAAATGATTTAAAAATCCTACGCGATTGAGAAAACGAATTAAAAATGCTACGCGATTTTAAAAACAGAAAAATATTTTTACCCGATTTTTAAACGTTTGTAAAAACGACGAGATTTCAAAAACGCGATAAAATTTCTACGCGATTGAACGTTACCGTATTTATTTTTCGGCCGTCGGAAAACGTGAACCCGTACAGGTGTTTTTGAGGTTATTTTGTTTGTCGGGAAAAAGTGAACCCGTCATGTGCTTTTTGCCATTGAGGGCATATATTTCTATCTTAAGGGCATTTTCGTAATTTCATATATTTGGAATTATGTTTTGTCTTTATGCCGCTTTTTGGTGTTTTGGGTTGACGAGACGAATTACATCGTGTTGTCGATGCGATAAGTGTAGTGTTGTTTATTGTTCTAATAAACTTGGAGACTTTAGTGTACGGGATCCCACATGTGGACAGTTGGTAGCTCCGCTGGGGCCGTGGTAAACCGATAGCACATTATTGTACTCGACATTCACTATATTTAATCGAGGTTTGTAAAGTCTAGTAGTACATTGCCTATAGTGCCACAACGGAGATCAGAACTATACTACGCCCGGATGGTAGATTCCCGTGTCGTAGGCTATCGACGCAACGTGTGATCGCGTAATAGTTGGTTGGGCAGCCGTGGTACTAATAGATTTTGCAAGTCATTCTCTCTGATATCTGTTTGGGTTTAGCTCCATGGAGTAGGGTTGTGTTTTGGTGTATTTGATTTTATCTTGGATAATATTCCATTTTTCTCTATTTATCTTTATCTGGTAATATCTTGGATATTCTTACATTTTCTCTATTTATATTTATCTGATAATTTTTATGTTAGTTGTCTATTTCTTATCTTATCTTATCTCGTGAGATTGATTTATCCGTGTGATTTTCTTTATTTGTGATCCGTCTATGATGTTCAAACCCTAGGATATTTAATATGTATTACTTGTTATAGCTTCTTCATATTGTATAAACCGTGTAATTGTTATTTGTCGTCTTCTTATTTGCCATGTTGCGATGATTTTATGTTGTCTTACCTCTTTATTGTATGTGTCTATTGTCTATTTATTTTATGCGATAAAGAGTTTGAAGAGGAAGAAGAGGAACAACCTCTTGAGATCGTGTACCCTGAGGAAGAGGGAGACCAAGAGACCGACGATCGCTTTACGAGCAAGAACCATCCGATCATCCATATCCTCTCGGATTGATTGTGTGAGGATGGCGACGCCTCGCATTTTTGGGATTTGTAGAGCCGGTATTCCATGGAGGTGATCCGGCTTGGCATTTGCGAGGAGATCGTGCTTCGTTACCTATGCCGGACGTATGACCGTGATTCTACGTCATCGCTTTGATGGAGATCCGATTTCGACGACGACGCTTTTTCGCATTTAGAGTTACCCTTATCCATTAGGCGTTATTGGGGTGCCGAAAACCCCGAGCCTAGTGAGATAAGCATCGTGTCGACCGCGCGATCCCGTTATCGCCGTATGTCGAGACATCGTGGATATTTATCTCCCGATGATCATTTTCACACCGAGAGTGATCCATCGAGGAGTAGATAATCATGATGTTTTTTTTTGGGCGCGTCACAACAGTATGTCTCGTATATATATTAACTCTTTTATTGCTTTCTTTACTTGTTTTTGTTTAAATAATTGTAGTCTTAGTTGTAAATTATATGTACAGCTTATAACTTAACCATATGTATATTATTAGTGATGATGTTTTTTTTTTATTTCGTATTTTCCGTATTATCTTTTTTATTACATATTTCTGTTTATCAGGAATTATTTTTACAACCCGTAATAATTTTAACAAATATTCCGCAACTTGGGTAGATTTTATTTCTATTTATTTTATTTTATTTTATGTGTGACATCCTCCAAAGGGGTGTTACAATTTTCCCCGGCCCGAAAATTATTATTTTCTCGACTCGAAGTAAATCACACAAAACAATCAAATACAGTTACGAAACAGTCTAATTAATTTTATAACATACAGAAATCAGAAAACAGTACAATAAGGGCAAAAATGTAATTAACCAAAAATTGGGGTGTTACAACTCTCCCCCACTAACAGAAATTTCGTCCCTGAAATTTTTATCGTACCTTAGAAAAGATGTGGGTATTGCTCCCTCATTTTGTCTTCTAGCTCCCAGGTAGCATCTCCCATTATCTCATTCCATATAACATTTACCAATACAATCATCTTCCCTCGAAGCTGCTTCACTTTCCTGTCCTCAATCTTAACAGGAAGTGTCTCATATGTCAAATTATCTTTCAGTTGTACTTCATCAGGTTGAATGACATGTGTTGGATTAGGAATATATTTTCTCAACTGAGACACATGGAATACATTATGGAGATTGGATAGAAAAGGTGGTAAAGCTATCTGGTAGGCTACAGGGCCTATCCGACGAATGATTTGATAAGGTCCAATGAATTTAGGAGTGAGTTTTCTAGATTTGATAACCCTTCCGACACCAGTCGTAGGTGTTACTCGCAAAAACACATGCTCACCTTCCTCAAATTCAAGAGGTCGTCTCCGCTTATCAGCATAGCTTTTCTATCGGCTCTGAGTTGTCCGCATTTTCTCCTGAATTATCTTCACCTTCTCTGTAGTTTGTTGCACAAGATCAGGTCCAATGGTCATACTTTCCCCATCTTGATACCAACACAAAGGTGTTCGGCATCGTCGCCCATATAGTGCTTCATAGGGTGCCATCCTTATACTTGAGTGAAAACTATTGTTGTAGGTGACTTCTATCAAAGACAGAAATTCATCCCAACTCCCTTGTTGTTCCAACACACAAGCACGCAACAGATCTTCCAACGATTGAATAGTCCTCTCCATTTGACCATCAGTCTGCGGATGATAAGCAGAACTTAGACGTAACTTCGTCCCCATGGCTTCTTGTAGGCTTCGCCAAAACCTTGACGTAAACCTCAGGTCTCTATCAGAAACTATACTTGAGGGTACACCGTGAAGTCTAACAATTTCACTAATGTACACCTGGGTTAATCGTTCCAACGAATACTTGATATTGATCAGCAAGAAGTGTGCTGACTTCGTAAGCCTATCAACTATAACCCATATAGAATCATGACCCTTCTTCGTTCTTGGCAATCTGGTAACAAAATCCATCGAGATACTATCCCATTTCCACTCGGGAATAGTTAAAGGTTGTAACATACCGGCTGGTCTTTGATGTTCCACTTTTGCATTCTGACAAACAAGGCAAGACGCCACATGTTCCGCAACATCTCTCTTCATCCTTGGCCACCAAAACATCCGCTTTAAATCTTGATACATCTTTGTCATCCCCGGATGCATACTCAACTTACTAGCATGAGCTTCGTTCAGAATTGCTTGTTTAAGATCGGGATCATCAGGTATACAAATACTTCCTTTAAACCTTAAAACTCCATCAAATCCTTCCTCAACTGTTGCCTTATGACCTTGCTTCAAAAATTCTTTATCATTCAGTAAATATAGATCCTTATCCTGTTTTTCCTTGATTTCTTCCAGCAAGTTATTCGAAACAATAACTCTACTTAGACGAATTCTTCTTGGTGCCAATTCCACTGACAACCGTAAATCTCTAAACTGATTGATTAATTCTTCCTCTTTTATCATCATAGTAGAAACACTGATCACCTTTCTACTTAAAGCATCCGCCACCACATTCGCCTTTCCCGGATGGTATTGAAGTTGAAAATCATAGTCCTTCAAGAACTCTAACCATCGCCTCTGCCTCATGTTCAATTCCTTTTGATTGAACATGTATTTTAAACTTTTGTGGTCACTGAAGACATTGAACACAACTCCATACAAAAAATGTCTCCACACTTTCAACGCAAAGACCACTGCATCGAGCTCCAAATTGTGTGTTGGATAGTTCCTCTCATGAACCTTCTACTGTCTTGAAGCATAGGCTACCACATTTCTGTTCTGCATTAACACGCATCCTAACCCTTGGTAAGAAGCGTCACAATACACCTCAAAAGCCTCGTTAGGATCTGGCAAAATCAGCACTGGTGCAGTAATCAATCTCTTCTTCAACTCGTGAAAACTTGCCTCACAGTCTTTCGTCCAATCAAAAGCTTGACTCTTCCTTGTGAGTTGCGTAAGAGATCCAGCTATCTTAGAAAAGCCTTCAATAAACCTTCGGTAATATCCGGCCAATCCAACAAAACTTCGGATTTCAGTTACTGTCTTCGGCCTCTCCTATTGCAAAATAGTTTCTATTTTCGATGGGTCCACCGCAATACCTTCCTTGGAAATTACATGACCCAGAAATTGAACTTCTTCTAACCAAAACTCATATTTTGCCAATTTTGCATACAGCTTCTTGTCCTTCAAAATTTGGAGAACTATACTGAGATGTTCAGCATGCTCTTCTTTATTTTGGGAATAGATCAGAATGTCATCGATAAAAACAACGACAAATCTGTCTAGGTATGGATGAAAAATCTTATTCATATAGTCCATGAATATTGCAGGAGCATTCGTCACTCCGAACGGCATCACCTGATACTCATATTGCCCGTAACGAGTTCGAAAAACTGTTTTAGGTATATCCTCTACCTTGACACGAATATGATGATAACCTAATCGCAGATCTATTTTAGAGAAAATAGCTGCTCCTTTCAGCTGGTCCATCAAATCATCGATCCTTGGAAGTGGATATTTGTTCTTTATCGTGACCTTATTCAGCTGACGATAGTCTACGCAAAGACGAGAAGTTCCATCCTTCTTCTTGACTAGTAGTACTGGCGCTCCCCACGGTGAAACACTCGGTCGCACAAATTGCTTTTCCAACAATTCCTCCAATTGCTTTTTCAACTCCACCAATTCCGATGGTGACATCCTATATGGTGTAATCGAAATAGGACCTACTCCTGGTACCAAATCAATAGCAAACTCGATTTCTCTTTCCGGTGGTAAGCCAGGTACATCATCAGGAAAAACTTCCGGAAATTCATTCACGATTGGAATAGCATTCACATCTTTTTCACTCTTGACTTCCAAAGAAGACAGTAGCATGTATCCTTGAGCTCCGTCCCTCAATAAAGATTTGACTTTGACGGCAGTTAAAAATCCAGAATCCTCATCCTTAGGAAAAACTAAGGTTTTATCGGCACAATCTAATAGGATATGGTTAGAAGATAACCAATCCATTCCTAATATTATATCTATTTCAACAAGAGGTAAGCAAATTAAATTGACCAAAAAGACTCGATCATTTATGGTAATAGGACAGTTCAAACATACTTTAGATGTAACAATAGGCTTGGCAGTTGGTGTAGAAACAATCAATTGAAAACTCAAAGAAGACACAGGCAATTTCAACCGATCCACACAGTCATACGCAATAAATGAATGCGTCACACTTGAATCATATAGTACAGTCAAAAGATTACCTACTACGACACCTTCCCCCTGAATAAGATCTTCAGACTGAGAAGCCTCAGCCCCACTCATCGTGTACACTCGCCCTCTAGATCGCGGCTGAGTAGCACGAACATTGCTCACAATTGGCTTCCTTTCTGACTGGTTACATTCTCTAAAAACATGCCCAGGCCTTCCACACTTGAAACAGATTAGCCCTTTAATTGAATAGTCTCTAGATATGTGGCCACTCTTTCCACATTTAAAACATCTTGGCATAAACGCCACATTTGTACTAGCTTTGTTGCCACTAGAACTTCCCCCGATACATGGACGTTGAGGCTGACTTCCTGGTGGTCTCGAATACGGCTTGCGTTGAAACTGACTATTGTTATTGTTGTTGTTGTTGCCTTCTCTTTGGAATCTAGTCGGTCCAAAGTTACGATTCCTTGGATCACGTGACGACTCCAACTCCTCGAGTCATACACATGTGTCCACCAAAGCATGAAACTGGTTCATCCTTAAGGGTAGCACTCCTCTCTTCAATTCTACCCTCAGCCCTTCCTCAAACTTACGGCATTTCCACACATCATTCTGTTGAGTTTGAGCATAGTCTGAGAATTGAGACAAGCTCTCAAATTTAGAAGCATATTCATTGACAGTCATGTTGCTCTGACGTAAACCAAGAAATTCCATCTCCTTGGCATGTTAAGCACTGGCAGGAAAATACTTTTCCAGAAATACCTCACAAAATAGCTCCCAAGTAATTTCAGTTCCCTCAGCTTGTAGTAAGCGTCGGGTTCCTCTCCACCAGTTCTCACCATCCCCTCTAAGCATAAATGTAGCATACATCACCTTTCGATCATTGGCGCACCCCATTCCTTCAAATATCTTTTCGAGATCTTGGATCCAAAGACTCGCCTTCTCTGGATTAAATTCACCTCTGAACTGCAGCGGGTTATTGCGCCTAAACTCAGACAAGTTTAGAGCATCAACGATGCATCTTCTTGTTGAGTCCGCTCGTTCATTTTGTTGCGTAATCACCTCTGCCATACGCTGCATAGCCTCAGCAGCTGCAATCATTGGGTTAACATTACGGTTCATGTTTGCATGCGTTCCTCTTCCGCCAGACATCTTCTTCTTAAATCAAACAAGACAAAACAAAGTTAGATGTACCCTTTCGGACACCAATCACAGAGAATCACACAACACAAGCAAAAACAGACCCAACCACAACCCCAAAAGACTCTAACTTGGGCTCTGATACCAACTAAAATGCAACACCCTACTGGGAATGTCACATTTCCAAACAATAATAATAACCTCTATCCAAGTTATAAATTATTTCTTAATATATAATAATATAGGTTGTAAAAAATATATATATATTTTTTTTGAAAACACATTATATTATAAAATAAAATAAACAAAGACATAAAATAAAACAAACTATTACATACACACCATAATTATACATATGATTTTGTTTTTAATAGGTACAAATAATTTACATATTACAAACTAGTTAATTAAAAACAGAAAACTGTCTGGTTTAAAGCAAACCATAAACTAGCCCAAGCATAACACTAAAAGTTCTGATCCTCCGAAGAATCCTCCTTGGGAAGATCATCGGAAGATAGAAATATTCCAGTAACACTGTACCACGCTGAAAATCAATCCATATGATATAGATGATCTCGAGGTTCGCCTTCCTCGAACTGGTCACTCGGTTGCTGCTCCTCGTTGTATTGACAATCTAACAGTTGCTCCTCTTCTACTTCCTCAACGACTTTACGGAACATAAATAATAATACAGAAAATATATACAAAGAGGTGAGATAATCTACATCATTACTAGTATAGCAGTAAGAAAACGACAAAACATACAGATATAGCAGTTAAAATAACAAAAATCATATTAGCACAACATATATCATATCTCAACTAAGTATAAATGTCTCAGATGCAAAATATCACAAATCAAATTATAACTATTCACACAATGATGCAGATTAAATATGCCATGTACTTAGACTCGTTCCTACTCCATGGAGCTAAACACAAACATCAGAGAGAATGATCCGGTAGACATGTCCGCACATTAGGCTGCCTCAACCAACTGTTACACAGTCAAATACGTCGTGTAAACAGCACACAGTCAAATACGTCGTGTACATCCAGGCATAGTACCAGACAGTCCCCAATAGATCCTGATTAAGAATAGTATTTGTCGAGATCGCTAGTGTGTGTTTTCGCTACCACGGCCCACAGGAGCTACCAACTGTCCACATGTGGAATCTACTGCACACTAACGCCTCCAAGTTCTCCACATGAACACACTACGCCTTTCACACCCGCAACACAGTGTAATTCATCTCATCAGTCAATTGTCAATTTCAACCAAATTGACATACCACTCTATGAATGTAATGATCCATAATTACAAAAATACCCTCAGTATCACCATGAATCATAATTACATAAATATCCTCATTGTCACCATAATTACAAAAATACCCTTAGTATTAATAATTCCAAAAATAGTATGTCTCCACTTGACAGTACTATTTCCCAACATGTCCGGGTCTACCACTTTGGCCCGACATTAAAAGCTTACTATTTTCACAAGTTGCATAAAACTTTTATCGCATTTTCACAATTACGTCACATTTTACAAATGTTTTTCAATCGCGTAAATATTTTTCAACGTTTTCTCAATCGCGTAGTTTAAAAATCATCATTTTAAATACGTGTAAGCTATTTCTACAATTTTTCACTGTATAAAATATTTCTTGATGCTCCAAATTAAATTTTTAAACTTTCCAAAACTAAAAATATTATTTAGACATTATTTTCCATTCTTTACAAAAATTACTCTAAGTAATAATTTCTGACGTTTTTCTCAAAAATTCGATTTTAATAAATTCTTCTACAGTTAATTTTATTCTTTAACTACGTAAAATACTTCTTTGCTTTCTAAATATTATTTTGAAATGTTCTTCATTACTTGCTCATTTTTAATCAATTTTGACAGCATTTTGTTTAGAAAATCTACTACATGATATTTTCTACGTTTTCCTTTAAAAATTCCTTTATTTAATTATAACCGTAAAATACACTTTGAAAATTGCTAACATACTTTAAAAACTCAAAGATAAGTATTTTTCAAGTGTTAAAATTTATTTCTTTACCATACTAGACTTCTAGTAAAAATTCATTTACTTATTTGACTCTTGAAAATCCATCGTAATTGAATTCATTTTAGGTTAATAGACTAGTTTACACTTAGAAAATAAATTTTGGATCAATTAAACATTAAAAATATATTTTGGCCGAAAATCACCATTTTTATACAAACCAAGTTTAAAATTATTTTTCATCCATTAAATCATTGAAAAATCCTTTAACTTAATTAGATCAATTAGGTTATCCTTTTAGAAAATGGTTGAGAACATATTGGTTCTTTTTCCATAGTAAAAACCATAAGCTCTTCATCTTGTGTTCTTTGGAACACTTTTGCAAGTCTCATCATATTTACACATCTAACAATAATAATCATAGATCCATGAACATATACATATATTTATGAACACATACCATATATTAAAGCAATAATAAAACACATACCAAATATTAAAGCTATAAACATGCTTGTATGCATAATAAACCACAAATAGAAAAGAAAATAACATGCACACATAAACAATCACAAATAGAGAAGACAATAAACAACCAAGTGAATGAATCCTTATGGATTCTTCAACACAAATACATCCATTTTCTCACCACCACACATGGTTGATGAGATTAAATCTCCCTCTTACCTATAAGGAAGATAAGATCTCCTTGGACTCCTCCTTAGAAATTTTGTGTAGCTTCAACAAAAATCCTAACAAGCTTAAACAAATTATAAAGTCATAAACTATGGATGAAAAAGATAAACCGTGGATCAATCATGGCTTAGAACATCAAAAATCAAATTAGAAACAAGAACGAAGAATTTTCACCTTATAAGAAAGAAACTTCAAAGTGATTTTCCAAGCTCCAAATGGATGATTTTGTGAAAACTCACAACTAGAGATGTTCTTAGAATATGGTTTAGGTTTAGGAAATTGGGTTAGATGAAATTTTTGATGGATGGAAGTGTATTGAAGAGGCTTGGCCGAATGGTGTGGGAAATGAAGACTTAGAAGTTTTCTTTGGTTTCTTTGGGTAGGAGAGAAAAGAGAGAATGAATTAGAATAATTGAATGAATGATTTTGAAGTGAATAATAGCCCCCCCCCATCATGCATGGCCGTAGACTTCCAAGACAAATGCAGCCCCCTTTTTTGACAATTTTGCTAACATAATTGCCTTTGATGATTTGGATGGTGGATGACTAAGCATCTAGATCTCTATGATTGCATTTGAGTGCATAATTGAATGCATAATACATGCATAAATCCAAAAATATCTATAGGAATTCTAATGAAAAATTTGATTGATTTTTAATAACTTATTTATGCTTAAGTCCTCCTAATTAGGTTTAATTAAAAGTTAGATAGATTCCTTTGTATTTTAGTTAATCATTAGTTTACTTAGAATCCTTAAAGTTCTACTGAATTATACTAATACATTTGTCTAACTAAAATTTGATAAAAACTAATTAGGTTTTACTCCATTTAATTACCACTTAAACCCTTTAGATTAACTTAATTAGATTTTAAATTAACTAATCTATTAAATTAAGTTTTAAATTAAGTAATCTACTAAATCTAACCTTTTTTATGGATTTTTAACCTTTTGGTCTAGAATTTTACAAGCTTTTTACGTTGGTAAACTTTTCCTAAAAGTGGGTCTCACAAACCCAAACGTGGGTCCCACAAAACAAAAGTGGGTCTCACAAACCAAACGTGGATCCCACAAAACAAAAGTGGGTTCCACAAACCAAACGTGGGTCCCACAAAACAAATGTGGGTCCCACAAGGCAAACGTGGGTCCCACAGACTTTTCTTCATGATAAATATTTTTATTATACAGAAAAATCCTAAAAATTAAAAGATTGATATATGTATTATTCGGATTGGGTTTAGTAAGATCGCCCAGCTCCAAATAATCAAACATGATTTTCCCCGGCCTAAAAATTATTATTTTCTCGACTCGGAGTAAATCACACAAAACAATTAAATACAGTTATGAAACAGTCAAATTAGTTTTATAACACACAGAAATCAGAAATCAGAAAACAGTACAATAAGGGCAAAAATATAATTAACCAAAAATTGGGGTGTTACACATCGCCTTTGTCTCATATTTAATTCTTTTTTATCAAACAAATACTTCAAACTCTTGTGGTCACTAAAAACCTCAAACTGAACACCATAAAAGTAATGCCTCCAAATTTTCAAGGCAAACGCCACAACTACCAATTCCAAGTCATGAGTGGGGTAATTCTCTTCATGTGACCTTAACTATCTAGAAGCATATGCAACTACCTTTCAATTATGCATAAGGACATAACCTAACCCCATCCTTGAAGCATCACAGGATACTTCAAAACCCTTCTGAGGATCTAGAATCACTAAGACATATGTCATAGTTAGCTTCAACTTCAATTCCTAGAAACTATCCTCACAAACTTATGTCCACACAGAAGGACTACCCTTCCTCGTTAACCTAGTTAAAGGTAAAGATAGTTGGGAAAATCCCTTTATGAACCTTCTATAATATCTGGCCAAACCCAAAAAACTCTTAATTTTTGTTACTGTAGTGGGTCTCTCCCATTGTAACACTGCTTCAACTTTACTAGGGTCTACAGATATTCCTTCCTTGGATATCACATGCCCTAAGAATTGTACTCTTTCTAACCAAAACTCACATTTCGACAATTTAGCAAACTCCTTTGAAAACATTGTTGCACCTCTTAATTGATCTATCAAATCATTTATCCTAGGCAATAGGTACTTGTTCTTAATTGTAACCTTATTCAACTGTTTGTAATTGTAACACCCCTTTCGGGAGGACGTCATACCGAAAATGAAACTCAAAAAGATAACACTAAGACTCGGTTTATATACATATAGATAGTAACCTGATCATTTATAAAGCATATAATAACTTGGCAATTTCTCTTTTTTTTTTTGTAAGCGGAAAACATAAACTTAGCGAAAATTAACATGAAGATCAAACTATGCCTTTATACAAAAGATACATGACATAAGTATTTTAGTTGCACTAATAGTTTTAGCAAAAGAAAACAGAAACTTTACGTGCCCAAAAAGATATATACAGACAGCTACCAAGGCTACAAAAAGTATCATGCCCCTAACAACTACTGAGAAGGAGACTCAGATGGGTCTTCCTTAGTTCCTCCTCAGAAGAGAAAATCCTCATAGGAGCAACAGACTCTCGAGTAGGGGCTCGTGCAGAGGACAAGAACGAATCCTCCTGTGAGGTATACTCGCGGTCACCCCACACCTCGCGTATCGGCATGTAGAACTCCATCGATATAGTAACATCAAAAGAGAAAACAGGTGGATCATAGTGACCCCAAGCCAAAGATACGGTCACATCTCCCACGTAGATGAAACGCTCGGTATTCAAGTCAATGTGCCAACAGTCAACGCCTCCGTGGAACCTCAGCCTGGCATACCCAAGAAAACCTTATCGGGATGCCATCACAAAACAGAAGACTAGGTTGATTGAAAACCAAGAAACTCGGGCCCTTCTTCACCTCGACCTTTAAAGAAGCACATATATAAAAAGAATAACAAAGCAAAGAGGTGAGATATCCAACATCATTACCAATTATCGCAATAAGAAACAGAAACAGCACATAACGCCAAACAGTATAGTAAAATAGCAAGCAGCATCAAGGTTCAAATAATAAACAATTTACTAATCCAGGCAGCCATAACATCAGTAAAAGAAACATTTCCATAATCACATACACACACACACACACACACACACATATATATATATATATATGTTAAGTAAATATGTTGATCGACTATGCACATGCACAAGGTACCAAAATCCTACTCCATGAAACTAAACACAACATTGAGAATGATCAAGGAGACATGTTTATATCTCATCAACCTCAAACAAAGTACTTCAATATTAACAAATTATACAACATGGCTTATACAAGACATTCTTCACAAGATTGCGATATAGGATAATGTCTCAGTCTAGATCGTCGGTGTGTTTGCATCGGTCTATCCCACAGTACAGAGGAGCTACCAACTGCCCATTGTGAGATACCCGCACTTCGATGCCCCCAAGGTCAACAAGTGACCTACATTAGTCTATTCGCACCCGCACTAAGGTGTGATTCATCTCATAGGCATAAAGCCTTACAACAAAGTCCACCGGACTTTCACAATACATGATGACTCGATGCATATACATATATATTCAACAATGATATAATTTTTCCATAATCACATGTCATAATTGGCCAAATTAATTATCAACAAATTCTTGGTCCCACTTATGGACCCACAACAATTCATTGTCCGATTCTCAAATGCGAAAACATACTTTTAAGGTTTGATATAAAATTACACTCCAACTTCAACACTTTTCCTATTAAGCCTCTCTAGGAGAATTTTCTTGTATTTTTTTGCCTAATCTTTGTTACTCTAATTAAACAAGTCCTTTACTTAGTTCTAAACATAACTCACTTAGAATAATTATTTTAAGTTTCTCAAAACCTCACTTACACTCATGTTCTTTCTTTGGCCAAAAATCACTTCAGGTTGTAGGATAAAATTTTATTCTTTGTTCTTTCCATTTTATGAATCCCTAATCAATATCTAATCATCTAATTAATTAAGTTTCCATCTTAACACAAAATTTTGCCATTGGATACCTTATGGGCCGTGAGCTCTAAGGGGCTACGAACCTAATATTCTCATCATTCCCTTCATCATTAATCACTTAATTAGTTAGTCCCCAAATTATTACAAAATTTTGATCATGGACACCCCATTAATGGGTGCTTGGCCGTGAGCCTCAAACAAATTGACAAATAGCCCTTGCTTTCCTTACATGATTCCAATCCATCTAAACCATTCCAAATCCATCAAGATATACAATAGCAAGTAGTAAAATCATACAAGACAAAATAACCACAAAAATCATCAAGAATCACCAAAAACCATACAACAAAGTGAGTAGCCCTCTCGTGGATTCCTCACTATCAATAGAAAAACATGTTCCTCACCACCATGATAGATTGAAGAGGATGATCTCCCTCTTACCAAAAGAGACAACAAGAAAAGCAAGCTCCTTTGTTGCTTCTTGCAATTTTCATCCACCACCACCAACAAAATCCTAAGATGATCAAACTCACATAATCAACAACCAAAGCTTGAAAAGAGAAGTCCTTGATCACCAAGGTGACCAAGAATCACGAAAATGGAGGAAGGAAAATAGAAAATCAAGAACTTTACCTCAAAACTTCAAGTTTAGGGCTTTATGGAAGAAGATAAAGATGGATGAATCAAGTGATGGTCACAAAAGGAAAAAACTTCAAGGTGATGAGTAGATGCAAGAAATAAGGTTGGTTGAGCAAGCAAGCATAGATGGCCAAAAATGGTGTGTTTGGCCGTGGAAGTGGAGAGAAAATGGAGAAGAGAGAAAATGTGAGAGAGAAAGTGATAGAAACTTTTGAAATTTGAAAAGTGAAAAGTGTTTAGGTGAAAAATGACAATTTGTGCCATTTTCCCCCCTCATTGTTGTGGGGTCTCCAAGGAGGAGAGAGGAAAGGTGAAGCTTCCTTGAGAAGCTTGGTGCAAAGCTTCCTTGAGAAGCTTTGTCCATTTTTTGAAAAAGTCAAGGGTGATGTCACTTTAATGATGTCATCTTGGTGATGTCATTAAAGTGCTCTCTAGAAAAGATGACTAATACTCTACTAAAGCTATTATCTAGTGAACAAAGGTTACAGTTAACAAAACCAGTATTTATTGTCCAATGGATAATAAAATGTACTGTGATTTTTATTTATCAGATAAAATCTCAAAAAAAAAATTGTAAATTGTGTCCGATCTCGGGTTTAGTAAGATCCCCCATCACCGTTTCTACAGTCTAAGGTTTTCTGCCCTCAGTGTGTATGTAAATCGAGAAATATATTAAAATAATCAAAATCACCAAAATAATTTACAAAAATCACAAATATTATAAAATGAATATATATTATGAAACAAGTAATTTTCGGAGTGTTACAGTAATCTACACATCACCGCATACTCTCATCCTTTTTCTTCACTAGAAGTACTGGTGCTTCCTATAGTGAGACATTGGGTCGAATAAATTATTTATCTAGCAACTTTTCTATTTGCTTTTTGAGTTCTACTAACTCTAAGGGAGACATCCTATATGGTGTTATAGATATAGGGCCAATTCCTGGCACTAAATCTATATTAAATTTTGTCTCTCTTTCAAGTGGCAACTCAAAAACTTCTTTAGGGAAAACTTCTGGATATTCTCTCACCACAGGTATCTCTTCTAAACTTTGCTCAACATTTACAGAAAACAGGAGAACATGTCTCTAAGCCCCTTCTACTAAGCAATGGTTGACTTGTTTAGCATTTAAAAACACGGATTCAAAAGAAACAGGTATAGGAGATTTATCAGACATGAACATCAAAGTCTTATTGGAACAATTTAAAACAACATGGTTAGAAGACAACCAGTCCATTCCCAAAATGATATCAATATTAACAAGGGGTAGACAAATAAGATCTACAAAGAAGATCCTATTTTCTATTTTAACACAACAATCCAAACAAATGGAAGAAGTGATTACAGGTTTTCCTATTGGGGTGGATATAGATAGAGTGATGGGGAGTTCAGACACGGGTAATTCTAACCTCTTCACACATTCATATGAAATAAAAGAATGAGAAGCTCTTGAATCATATAATACAATTAAAAGATTATCCTTAACTATACACGTACCTTGAATAAGATCATGAGATCTAGCTACCTCCTTATCACTCAAAGTATAGACTCTTCCTCTGACTTGAGGTCTTTGATCTGATGTGACTTTCTACATTTGTGGATAACTTTTAGCAAAGTGTCCCTCCTAACTGCAAAGGAAGCACCTGGTCTGACCAACCAGACAAGGTTTTCTTCTATGATTTTTCCCACATTTCAAGCATTTGAAATCCTTAAATCCTGCTTGCCCTGTTTGTACTTGTTTACCTTTTTCTTGTTGATAATTAGGCTGAAATGCACTTTCCTAAAATCTGTCATCTCCTCACTTTCTCTTTTGTAAACCTATGGTCTTTTGCTCTGATTGAATCTTGGACTCACTCAATTCCACAATCTTGCATTTCTTGATTAGGGTAAGAAAGTCCCTAATTTCTAGGGGCCTGTCAAATCTCTTGATCTGATCTCATAACCCAAACTCAAACATAAGGCACCTCCAATTTTCGTCTAGATTCAACCAAAAATAAGAGAAAAACTTGGAATGTTCCTCAAACTTCGCTTCATACTGTGGAATGGACATATTACCTTGTTTTAACTCAAGAAATTCAACCTCCTTATCATCTTGTACATTTCTTGGGAAATGTTTATTTAGAAAAGTCAATCTAAATACTTCCTACATCATATGAGTACCAGCAGCTTCTAACAATCTCCTCGAACTCCTCCACCAATTCTCTGCTTCCCCTTTTAACATAAAGGAAGAGAAGGACATATTTTGTTCATCTGTGCAACCCATCACCTCAAATATCTTTTCCATCTCACTAAGCCACTCTTCGACCTTAGCTGGATCGGGCTCTCCTCGGAATGCTGGAGTATTTAGCTTCCTGAATTCTAATAAGTCATGGAATTACTAATTTCTTACTACCGCTACGTCTTCAACTGGTGGATTTTGATTCTGCCCCATTCTCTCCATCATTCTGGTGGTAGCTGTAACACCCCAAACTTCCTAAATATAAGACAGTAATTTTGACAGTTAACAGAATTCTACTGTTTAGTGATTTCTATGTGCTGCAAAATTATTTTGATTATTCCGTGACTGCTTTTGATCATTTTGAGTGAATTACTCTGTGTCAGGAAAATAATAATTTTTGGGCCGGGGAAAATTTTACATAATTTCATTATTACTGTCAAGTCTTAATTATTTTATGTAATCTGATTTAATATTTGTGCATTTTCTAATTTTTGTGATTTTGTGTGTGATTATGAAATTTTTATATTACTCTGTTTATTTTAGCATTATCCGTGGGCCATCTATGGGCCCAGGGAGGTCGTATGTGGGCCCCGCATGGGTCTAGAAAGGCAAAAAATTTTCTATAAACAGAAAAATTCATACTGTTGAGACGAAGACGGGGGATCTTACTAAACCTGAATCTGGAAATAGTTTTTAAAATTTTTTTTTACTGTGTTTTGCACTGTATTTAATTATCGGGTGATAAAAATACAGTAAAAATATTATTCGAATGGCAATAGCATATACAAAAATAAATATTGTACTACGAAGTCAACATTAGTGGCTTGGATATCTACCATTGATGTAATCAACGGTAGAGAATTGATCTTGATTTAATCAACGGTTGAGATTTAGTCTTATAAAGTGGCTAGGACCATTTACAGCCCTTGGATGTAAAGTTTGAAGGAGTAATCTTGACCCTTCATTTTAGAGACACATTTAATGGCTAGGATTTCAAGCAGGAAAGATCCAATAGCCTAAATTAAGTCTTCTATGTAAGCCTAAACCTAGAAGCTACATTAAATCCTAACCATTGATCTAATCAATGGTTAAGATGACCTAAAATAATGGCTAGGAGATTTGTTGCATTTTGAAGAGTGCATGGAGGAGGGGGGACGGTTTGGTGCTGCATTTAGGAGCTAAAACAACAAGTTGAAGACCATAATTGATCACTTTAGTCATTATTGATCACCTTGGTCTTCATTGAACATTTTCAAGAAACAAAGTTATCAAAATTTCTCTCCATCTCTCTTCTTCTCTAACCTCACAGCCAAGCACTCCAAAACAGCCTTCCATCACTTTTTAATTTTAAACAACCATTTTTCTTGAATCCTTACCTATTTCTAAGACACTTTGTAGTTTACACCATGTCCTAAATCTTACATCTTGAAGGAGTTTTTCCAAGAGCAAGTTTTAGGGTTCTTAAGGTAAAGTTATGGAAAACTTCATTTTTTTCTCTTCTTTTTCATGTTCTAAACCATGTTTGATCCATGGTTCCTCTTATTCAAGCTTAATATACTAATTTCTTTGTATTTGTTTTGTGTTCAAGAGACTTTTATTGGTGGAGATCTTGTTCAAAACACAAAGCAAGGAGCTTTTTGTGGTTCTTCAAGAGGTAAGAGGGAGATCCATCTCACCAACCAAGTATAGTGGTGAGAGATGGTTTATTTATTTGATGGATGTTAAATCCATGTGAGGATTCATATCCATGGTCATGTAATAATTTGTATGTGTTTATGTGCTTTGATTATTTTCCTATGTTTGATATGATTTGCATGATTTTGCATGATTTTATTGCTTATATGGTATGCTCATAATATGCATGATTAAAGCATGTTGAATATATTATGGTGGATGTATGTTGAAACAAACAATTTTGACTCCAAAGGCCATGGAGGAGGCTACGGTTTTGAGCTCTAAAAATTAGGGTTCATGTTGAATTTTTTCAAGAACAAGGGAATTAATTTTTGGTCCCTAAACTAAGGTGAATTTCGGCCAAGACACCTCAAATTAAGTGTTCACAAAATTATATTTTCATGAATGATAAAATTGAATGATTTGGGAAGCAAGGAAAATAAACAAAGGGTTTGATTTTCAAGAAACAATGTACACGGTTTTGGAGAAGTATTTTTATTAATTTATTTTGTGTAAAAACAAGAATGGAACTTAGTTGATTTAGAAGGAAAAATACAAGAATGATTTCAATGGTCATGTCCACGATTTTGAAGGCTTGTAAGGCCATGATCTTTATGAACAAAGTGATTTTCAAAGTGAAAATATAACTTGAATTAATACAAGAAATTTGGAAAGGGAATCGGAGTGTTTTAACACTTGAAAAATGGAATTTTCATACGTAAATGGAAAAGAGAGGTTGAAGTGGTTGAACCTCAAGTTATTTTAAAGAGGATTGATTTTTAGAATTGATTTGGAATTATAAAGAATACATTGGTGACTTGGGGTTTTCTAAGGTATAACTCATTCTTTGGGTTTTGGAGAGCGTTAGTAAATTTTAAAGTTAAAAACATTGATTTAATTCAATGAAATGATGATTTTATGGAATAAATTACGAAGAGTATTTTCTTGAGTAAGAAATGTGTAAAATAATGTGAGAAGTCATATTATTTTGAAAAATGTTGAAAAGGAATTTTTAAATGGTTGAGAAATATTTTATGAAGTTGAAAAACAGTGAAAAATGATTTACGTAACTTAAAAGCGTGATTTTTAAGCTACGCGATTGAAAAAAACGTTTAAATATTTCCACGCAATTTGAAAAATGTTGAAATATTTCTACGCAGTTTGGAAAACGTTTAAATATTTTTACGTGATTGAAATATTGTTGAAAAATCACTACGTGATTTAAAAATGGTGGAATATTTTTACGTAATTGATGAAAACGTTGAAAAATCTATATGTGATTTGAAAACGTAACAGAAATGTTACTAAATTGTGAAAACGCGACAAAAGTGGTGCGCGACTATGAAAATGCGATAAAATGATTTTTGCGATTAAATATACAGTAAAATTACTGTTGAACCAGTGGATGAGCACTATATGAGAAAATGATAATTTTGCCTGTGATTGGCATTGATGCATTATATATGCATGAATTGGTGTATGAACACTGTATATGAATTTTTGCCTACGATTGGCATTGGTGCATTGAACATGCATTGGAAAGGTCCGAGGGACTGTATGAGGCTATTTGCCTAGGAGAGACGTACACCTCTTGAGTGGGTGCGATATGCGTAGTGTAAGTCACTTGTTGACCTTGGGGGCATCGGGCTGCTGGTTGCTTACATGGGTGGTTGGTAGCTCTTCTTCCCGTAAGTTAGACCGATGCAACACACTGATGATCCTGACCGAGACACTATTCTTAATCGAAATCTCGTAAAGATTGTCGTGTATATGCTAGATGTGCAAATACAAATGAGAATTGTAGCACTTGGTCTGAGGCATTTTGGTACAGACAAATCTTTCGGATCGACTTCTCCGAACTGAGTATTAGCTCCATGGAGTAGGAAGTTGAGTCTATGTGCGCATGCATGAAATTGAGCATTTATATCTATATGATATATTAATTGAGGGATATTGGTTATAACAATTGTTTTGTTGAGGAATAATTAGATGATGATGATGATGATAATCATATGATGGCATTACTGTAATTACTGTTACTGTATACACTATGATGATTGCATAATTGTTATTATAGTATGATATATCTGTATGGTATGTTGTATGTATTATCTCTGTGCTACCATATTGGTATTGGCGTAGGTGATCTCACCTCTTTGTATGTTTATTTGGTATTGTAAATATATTTGTAAAGACACTGAGCAAAGGGTTGAACAAGTGGGTGAAGAAGAGCAGGCTCTAGAGGAAGCTGAGTTTTGATCGGATGGCATCTCGGTCAAGTTTCTTTGGTTACGTGAGATTGCAGTTCCACGGTGGAGCTGGAGCGTGGAGGACTAGTCCCAATGAGAGGGGACTAATTTATGAGGGACACTTGACAGTAAACTTTAGTAGGATATTTCATGGGGATCCATTTTCTCTGTAACTATTTTTGTGCATGTGGAATTTCTGCTGTCTATTATGCTTCATTGGGATACTAGAAACTATGTCCCAATGGAAATTAGTATTGTATCATCAGCCCGGACACCTGTCAGTAGGGCTACGTGTCAAATCGGATTCCTGCCTGCTGAAGAATCTGAGGAGGACCCGTCTGAGGGTTCTACTGCTTAGTTAGACTTAGGCGAGTCTAAACTCTGTTACAAACTATGTCTGTATATATTTAAGTGTGTTATTTAGTTTTAGAGAAATGGTCTGTATATAAATAATCCTGACAGTATGTTTGTAATGTATGATGATGTAAATTATGTGTGATGATGTATAATATTTTACTTTCCGCTAAGGTTATTTTATAGTTATCAAAGAAGAAAGAAAGAAAAAATTACAACTCATATTTTACCACAACATCACATTTTATAACTTGAGGGTAATTTGAAAATTAAGTAACATAAATGTGGCACCCTACGGTGGGTGTTACAGTAGCCTCAGTCTACTCTCTCATTGCCTCCACCATCATCCTAACCATCTCAAACATATCATTATTACTTCCACTATTAGCTTCTCTACTCTCCCATGTTGTTCGCCTAGGTGGTGTCATAATTTCCTGTTCACATGAAATAATACATATTAAGTTGATCAATCTCAATATCATGTAACAATGTGTCAGTAACTATTAACAGTTAATCCTAAGGCAAGTCATGCAATACAATTTAGATATCTCACATAAGAGATAAAAGAATGCATAACTCAAGCAAAACATTTTAAATATGCCCTAAAGCATAGTCAGTCCATTCCCCGGCTCGACAGGATAAACTGTTCTAATACCAAAATGTAACACCCTAAAATTACCACTAGTATATATCATCAATATACTCAGATAAGTAGTATCAGGATAGTCACTTCTAAACCTAAACGTAAATGCAACCTATATAGTAACTAATGACGTATAGCTATATAGAGCCTTTGACAAAAAGTAAAGAGAATAAGATAATTTTACACAATTAGAAACTTGCTCTTTACTATGAATTTACAACATATGTCTGAGATACACAAAAGAACTAAAACAAGCTACAAGGGTATAAGTACAAAACTAATAAACTAAATATGTCAGTAGTATATATACAAAGTAGCAAACTAAGTCTTCATTGTCCTTCTTTACTCTTACTCTGATCTATTGCTGGATTTACCATGAAAATAAGAAACTGTGGTGAGAATTGAAATTCTCAATAATAAGTTTAAAGCATGATATTATAATAAATCCAGTTACTTCAAGAAAAAAAGGCAGTTATATTTATAAATGATTGGAAAGGTGGCACCAACCAAAACTCAGTCATTTTCCTTCCTAAAGCAGGCATTCTAATTATTAATAAAAGAAAACAATATAATCAGTACATAGCAATTCAGCTCAAATCAGTATATTCATTTACTATTAGAAAGGTGGAAAATAACTTAAACATTCTTCATCATTGTATGCACTTAAGTTATCCATCAACTTTTCATCAGTATAAAACAAGACAATTGTCGATATAATTATAATTTTATGCAATGCATGATGATGCATGAATATGACTAAGAAATGTCCTAAGGTATGCTTGTGTCATGATTTTGCAAAAACTTTATTTTAAAAAACATTTGTTATTTGAATATTTCCAAGAAGCCCTTTTGTTTCAAGAAACCCTATTGTTCCTTGTATTGTCTTTGGGTAGGCAGGATGCCCTTTTGTTCCTTACAGTACCAAATATGATGCACCTAAATGTACCAACTGCAGCGCAATCGTCATTATACCACAGTTACTAAATCCAAGTGTGTCACAGTCATGATAACAGTAGTTTCCAAATTTACGAGTTTATTTTTTCGCATTTATGCATAAGTAGAAAATACGAGCCATGAATGGAATATAAATGTATTCAACCCTTACTACAACCATTGGAATAAAATCATGTTCCTTATATATATAGTTTATAGCCAATTTACACGAATCACTGATAACATAGAATATAATAATTACAGAGTCAAGTAAAATACAGCGGGAATAAAAACATTAAAAGGGAGGAGTAGTAACCTAGGGATGGGTACTACCAGCAGACAAGGCCGCAACCCCATATGCACATGACACGACAGACATCAATGCCACCACATGGCTGCACTCTTACGTAGTCGATGAAATCTTGTCCAGATGCTCAAGTCAATCAACCAAGGCATGGTCCCTCTTTATCTTCCTCACGATCTTTTATCAAATATAAATGTAAAACAGAAATGCACAAATATAGGAAAGAGGTGAGATTCCCAACTTTCAGTACCAACAAGGCAGCAAAAAAATAAATGGCGTCGAACGCCCACATAAGACACAGTTAATACATACAAATGCAGTAATACCCGAAAGCAATTCACGAGAGTAAAGCAGCAAAGAACAATAGTTAGCATTATCCATAGCCAGCTAGCAACATTAGCATTACCAAGAGTCAAATAAATATCGCAGTCATAATAGTAAACACATTATCTAATTATAAATGCTCAATGGACCATGTGACTGACAACTCACAATGCAACAAGGGTACCAAAGTTCCTACTCCATGGAGCTAGACGTAAACATTTTCAGAGTGAATGATCAAGGAGTAATACTAGTATATCAGTAGCCTTAAAATACAGTGTGCTTTCTTTCATAAAATTGTTTGCGCAATGACTCATACATGGTACCTCAACAGTTGATCGTGATATAGGACAGCGTCTCAGGCAGGATCGTTGGTGTGTCGCATTGGTCTATCGCACGACCCCAGTGGAGCTACCACTGTCTATTGTGAGACACCCACACCCCAACGCCCCCAGGGTCAACAACATATGACACCTACGCTTAGTCTACTCGCACCCGTACAAAGGTGTTATTCAAACTCCTAGGCAACATGGCCTTCTCAACAATGTCCAACGGACAACACACATGCATGATGACACAATGTCCAATCATGTATGTTCATCAATGATGCATTCAACATAAGCATTGCCTCAATGGTACATAAGCATTAATCAATGTCCAACATGACATATCAACAACACATTTATTAAAACATTGCCTCAATGGCATATCATCAATCTTATCTCATTGAGTACTAAATCAATAAGTGCATAACCCACATAGGGAAATCACTCTTACATCAATAATTCTCAATATCAATATATGTTCCTTATTTCACACATACCACAATTTCCATGTCATGGATCCAAGAATTCCATTTTCAAAATCATTTCTTCTCTATCGATATGAATACATATACCTATCGCATTTAAGTAAGGTAAAATCCTTGAATCCAGGGTTTTTAGGTTATGTTTGAGTTACAAGGGCAAAGAACCATAATTTCAATCATTTCTAGCTCAAAAATCTCATTTGTGGGTCTTGGTAATCGATTACATCACCCTGGTAATCGATTACCAGCGTAACAAAATCTCTGTAATCGATTACAATCTCATTGTAATTGATTACGTGATTCCCAGAACCACGATTCGTAACTTCAAGGACTGTAATCGATTACACATCCCTGGTAATCGATTACTAATTGGACAGAACCTCCGTAATCGATTACCCACAAGTTGTAATCGATTACGTGATTCCCAGAAGCACCATTTCGCGACATCAGAGGCTTGGTAATCGATTACACCACTCTAGTAATCGATTACAAGCTAAACAGAATCTCTGTAATCGATTACACACAAGACGTAATCGATTACCAGATTTCCAGAATCATGATTTCGCACCATTAAGAGCTTGGTAATCGATTACAAGCCCTGTGTAATTGATTACCACGCATAAACTTGCAGAAAACAGAGTTCTCCAGGTCCTTTAACTCAAACTAAACCAATCATTATCATATTTAATTAACAAGTTGCTCAAATATATCTTCAAATCATGCAAGAGGCATCAATAAATCATACAAACCCAACAAAATGCACTATCATGAAGAACAACATAAAAATGAGAGAACTTTGTACATGGATTTAGAAATCAATAACAACACACATACAAGACATTCCCTTACTACCAAGATTGGTTGAAGAGGATCATCTCCCTCTTACCTATTTGGAAGACAACACAAGGTGTTACCTCTTCTTGCCCTAGATTTTCGTTTTCCCCTTCAAGAAGAACACCAATGTGAGTGCTTTCCATAATGTCCACTCAAACCATGGAAAAATGAGTTCTTGATCACATAGGTGACCAAGAAAAACGAAAATGAGAAGAAAGTAAAAGAAAGGTGAAGACTTTACCTCCAAGCTCAAAGCTTTAGCTTCAATGGTGGATAGTGGAAGAAGAAGAACCAAAGGATGGTCTTGGAATGGTGGAAGAAAACACGAAATGAGTTTAGTGGTAGCAAACAATGGAGATGATCTCCAATGAGTGTGTGTACGGTGGTGAAGCAAGGAGAAGAAGAGAAGAGTGTTTGAAGTGTAAGAGTGGAGTGATAAAAGTGAGAATGAGAAAAGTGGGTATTTTAGGCTCCCAAAATAGCCATCTGCCGTGGGAATGAGTATGGGGAGTGAAGAGAGAGAAAGTGAATTATTTGGAAAATTTCTAGGAAGCTTCCCTTGACAAGCTTAATTAATTTAATCATTCTTTTTGAAATTAAAGCTAATGGATGTGATACAAAGTAGATTTTGGATAGTAGGATAATGTTTTTAATACATGTTATTGTTTAGTAGACAATTATTACAGTTGATAGAAGTCAGCATTAATTTACCTGATAGATAAAATCTACACAGCGTTTCATTATTATTACTGTTAAATTTCTTGAAAAATGTGAAACCTTGCAAACTGTGTCCGGTCTCAGGTTTAGTAAGATCCCCCGTCGACGTTTCCATAGTTTAATGCGTTTGGAGAAAATATCTCATTTCTCCGGTTCTGCTCAGTACATACGCAAAACGAGAAATATATTAAAATATTTCGCATTCTCAGAAAATTCCAGAAAAATCACAAATATTTTAGAATGAATTCTGATAGTAGAAAAGTAAATTTTGGGGTGTTACACCAAACATTCATAACCTTGGCACTAAGAGCCCTTTTGTCCAAGCCATAGGGTTACAATACATAGAAATAACAAATAACAAGTTTGAAAACCAAAACATGCATGAATATTTTAAAACCATTCCTGATCAATCTTGTATCATAATGCATCCATTCAATTGTACACTATGATATTTCTCATCATCACATCATAACATGGCTCAAAGCCTCATCTTTCATCAACATACATTAATAGACATTTAAAGGTTTTTCTCATCAATCTAACATTAGTGCATCACAATATATTATTTTAAGCTTAAACCTTGTGCATTTCATGTCATTTTGTTCCAGAATTTCCACTTTTGTTGATGAGTGTCGCGATTCCCATCTCTTTTGTGTCGTGGCCTCAGACTCTCGGGTAGAATTTCCTACATCCAGAGAGTGAAGTGTCATGGCTTCCCTCATGGAGTGTCGCAACTCTCCTTCATTTTTTTGGTTTTTCCAAAAATCCACAAAAGCATCACTCCCACATGCCTCCTTTCACTCATAACCAAAGCCTAAATCACACAACTTCCATTATCAACTCAAAATCTCAACATATTGCCAAGTTTTTTCATACACAATCATTCAAGAATCCATTTTCAAAACAAGAATGAAATATGGGTTTCATACCCATTTTCAAATTTCAATCTCAACTATGATCATTAACTAAAGCAAATCATTATCATCTCAAAATAAGATGAACCAAGCATAAAAATCATTATACAACAACCAAAATCCATTTATTTCACTCTTAAATATTCAATACATAAGAAAGAAAAATGAAAGAAAAGTGGTGAAAATGTTTCCACTACCTCTAATCTCCAAGGATGTTGAAAATCAAGCCTTGTTCTTCCTTTTTTCCTTTGCTTCTTTCCCTCCTTTCTCTTCCTCTTTTCTTAGCTGCTGCCCCTCTTCGTTTTTCACTTTCCTTTCTATTGAAGAGCACGTAAGTGAGTGAGGAAGAGAGTTGAAAACAAAAGTCAAGTTCTAGATAATAACATATGACTTTGGTTTAAGTTACTGAAACTTTGTATCTCTTAGGAACACTTTGATTTTACTAAATCAAGTTTCATAACCTCCAAAGATATTAAAATAAATCCTAGGATTCACTTAAATCCTAGTTTCACCATTTCCATAATTTTCATATCTGCTACAAGTCAATTCGATATTGAAACGCACAACTAGTGTACTTAAAAATACCAAATCAACTTAGTTTATCTTAAAACTTTAACTACACCTTATTTTATACATTTGTAACTTAGAAATAAATTTTTCATATTTATTTCCTTTATCTAAGCAATTCATGATATTTTTCTTTGTTAAAATAGCCAATTTGCACATTCTGGGTTGCAGCAAAGTGCCTAAACTAACTCAGAAAGTCACAAGATTACCTTGACATGTTAGACAAATGTTATAGGTCATTTCAATCCATAAATATTACTAACTTGTTAAGGAGGATGTTACACTCCAAGTTAGCCAAAATCACGATCTGGTACACCATCTATGATGGGCAGTTATACCAGCGTGGATTCTTTTCACCTCTCCTTAAATGTCTCACGCCAAAAGAAGTAGAATATGTGCTGACTGAAGTCCATGAAGGGAGCAGTGGACACCACTTAGGAGGCAAAGCTTTAGCTTTAAAGGTACTCAGGGCAGGATACTATTGGTCTACAATGAAAGTCAACTCCCTCGTGCATGTCCAAGTATGCGACAAATGCCAAAGGCACTCGGACCATTATCACACTCCACCTGAAGAACTATCCACGACATCTGTATCCTAGCAATTCTATAGGTGGGGTATCGATATTTTGGGTCCATTCCCCCAAACACCTAGACATTGTGACGGATAACGGGATATAGTTTAAAGACAAGGGGTTTGAAGAACTGCTTATTATTTGAAAATCAAGCATCACTGTAGTGCCATTGAGAACCCTCGGACAAATGGACAAGCTGAAGTTGACAACTGAGTTATCGTCCGCAAACTAAAGAGAAAGTTAGATGAGGCTAAAGGTAACTGGGCTGATTAACTAGACCACGTCCTTTGGGCCTTTTGGACTATGCCCCACTCTACAATAGGTGAAACTCCCTTTAACCCCACTTATAGGTGTGAGGCCATGATCTTGGTGGAAATAGGAAAACCTAGCTAGCGTCTTCAACACTTCTCACCCAATAGTAACCTCGGATTGATTAGGAAAGACCTAGATCTTCTAGAAGAAAGAAGGTGCATTGCTCATATACGCGATGTCACCATTAAGCAGAGGACGACAACATGGTATAACCTAAAGGTCATTCCTACGAAATTCCAACTAGATAACCTAGTCCTCCGCAGAGCTGACATCGAAGGCAAGAATGCCTCCCAAGGAAAGTTAGCTCTTAATTAGGAAGGCCCCTACCATATCATGGTCAGCACTGGAAGAGGAGCCTACACCTTGGAGACACTAATAGGGAAGCCGGTCAAGAACTTCTGAAATGCGAACAAACTTAGAAAGTACTATAGCTATGTGCCTTCTAAGGCCTAGTCTCTTAGATTACTTCATGTTTGATCTGCCCCAATCATTATAGTAGTACTTTGTATGGACCTTAGCACTTTATACATCTACTTGCTTCAAAAAAGTTTTGAAGGACTGCCAAGGCTATAAACAACTTCCAAGTTAAGAGGACAACCCACTAAACCCCTATTTGCGGGTTGGCCGCGAGTTGTAGGGTTTACACCCAAAACCTCGACACTTGGCTACAACCATTATGTGGTTATTGGCTGCATGGGTAATGATATCTGTGTCATGCCATTTTGGTGGCCATCGTGAGCTGTCTTTTGTTAAACAGGTTGCGTAGTAGAAAAATCCTAAGTCTAGGGAAAATTCATGCACTAAATCGTAAACATTAAAAGACCCCGACCAAGGACCACTTAAAATTATGCCTAAGTCACGTGGGATCCTAAATACCAAAGTGAATGGTGATGGACCTCGGATAAGGTTTTTACTTTAAAGCCTAAGTCAAGTAGGATTCTAAGTGTCAAAATGTTTTGGTATAGAACCCCAGACAAGGCCTTATTTCCAAATTATGCCTAAGTCCTAAGTGGAATTTTGATTGCCTAAATGTAATAGGCATTGGACCCAAGACCATGGTTTCCCTCGATTGGAAATATTCCTAAGTCCGTAAAATGGTTGTGACAAGCAGCACAATGGGCATTGGACCCAATAACGACTATGGAAGAGAAAATCAACAATAAAAATATATTCAACACCCCGACAATCGGGGTAATTGTCTTGGCAAAATTAAAAAGCCCCACGCAGGGGGCAACAAAATGGACAAAAGGAAAAGAGTAGGAACATGCTATTCTTCGACTTTGTCTTCCTTTATACTCCATTGATCCACATTTGGGCCTCTTTTCAGTCAAATCCATTATAGGAGTGGAAGCCTAATTAGTATGGTCAGCGACAGTCGATTCGCTAACCGACCCCGCAATAACCAGATATCCTTCCCGAAATTTCTTATCTAGACTAAGATCCTGCAAAGCCAATTCAATATCGGGATTGAAGTACTGAACTTGGGCAATTGCATTGTGAAAATGTTCAACACCAATATTGGTGCTGATAGTGAATAGCTCTTAGCCTGAAGGGTGGCATTAACAGTGTTGGCTTCATCAAACCAAGCTTTTTCGTTGATGAGAAAAAGTTTGGAGTTAGCAAGCTCCCTTTCCAACCTAGCAACCTTTGCCTCTGCCTCTTCTTTGCCCTTGAGGGTATGTTCCAGTTGTTGTCTTCCCTCGATCTCCATCGTTTTCATCTAGTCCTCCACTCTCCTTTCGAGTGCCAGCACCATCCTTTCAAGAAGTCGGGCTTCAGCAGCAGTCTAGAGGGCGTAAGTTTGAAATAAAGATAGAGCCTCGGGCACCCTATTCCAAGTGATGAGTTTAATAACATCATCACTCAGAAAGACGTTGTCGATGAACTCCCCGGGTAACCTGTCCCAAGTAATCAAAGGCAGAGGATCTATCCTCTGGCCAGGATCTCCCTCCATGGCAACGATCTTACTGCAGTCTTCTGCTACGACACTCTCCACAACCTTCCTCTTCCTCCCCTTGTAGGGTTGTGTATGGGGCTCTGGATCCGACTCCTAGATAACGAGAGGCGGAGCAACGATGGGCTGGGAACGAGAAGATCCAGCTTGATCCTTCTTCGCCCTCAAAGCTTGGAGCGCCTTGATAAAAGATGCAGCACCCTTGTTAGTAGCCATGTTATCTGTAACGCAATAAGAAAAGGAAACAGGTCAAAAATACATGCAAAATCATATGCTAAGAGTGAAGAGAAATAAGGTGGAGATCGTATAGCGGTTGAATTTCCTACCAAGAATGACCTAGAGGTAATCATCACCAGCAATGCTTAGGATATCCTTGCATTTGATTTGGCCAACTTCCACCCCTATCTGATTATGAAATCGACACACTCAACATCTCCCTCGTCAAGATGCTTCATTTCCCTTTCGATAAACTCAATGTGGGTGTCCTATGCCTGCTAAGACCAATACAAGCAGAATATCGGTTCCCCATTAGCCTTCAGATAAAATGGTTAGGTGCCTTGCGGCGCCATTAGCTTAAAGAATTTTTGCTTGAAATCTTTGTAGTTATCTTAGAAGACTTCAAAGGTTTTTTGCCTAAACCTCGATTTGACTGACATCCATGACTACTGCAGCGTATTCCCCTCTAGAGGCTCTATCTCATAAAAATAATAGAAAAAAGACCTCTTCGAGTACCAAAGTCCTACTACCTGGAAAAACCTCTCAAAGGCTAGGATATTACCCTAGGCGTTAGGGTGAATCTAGGTCGGAGCGGCGTAGAGAATCTTGAGCACCACCATATGAAAATCATTGAATGGAAGCTGGAGATCAAAATCAAGGAAAATGTCTTCATATAGGAACATGAAGTCTTGACCTTCTTCTCGTTCCACGCATACCTTGTCATCTTGCTTCGGACACAAGACTTGAAACTCCAGGTCCCTTAAACCCTTTCTGTAAGCACTAAATATTTCAAGAGCTCTCGAAGCCTTGCTTCAGAGGAATGTATGGACGTATATTTCCAAATGCCATCAGTAACCCAAGCATATGTGGGTCTCATTGGGGCGAGGACCAGGGGCTCCTCCTTGGCTATCCTACTTTGCCTCGCTGCTCTTCTCCTTGCCATTGGGCACCTGGAAAACACTTATTGAGGTTGTTAAGCTAATGTCAGAATCAAGAAGTTCTTACTAATTCAGACAAAGAAGGGGCGGACCCTAGAGGATCCATATCCGTCCTCAAACCCTAAGATTACATCCTCGAAGCCCACAAAGGTTTAAACCTCAGTAGGACTCTTCCGCCGCATGTGACGTAGCAGAATGGATGCTTCACAGAGAAGGTGATCCAGGAATGAGGGCAGAAAGAAAACAAAAAATAGAGGTTAAAGAAAGATATGCCTTTGAAATATAGAAGGAAAAAGGGATTTGAAAGGGATGATTGAAGCAAGAACCACTAATAATCGCAGCAAACCGCTCGGAATCACACCCCCTTGGTCATAAAACCTCATCAAAATTCCTTTTAGATGACCACAAATGCTCAAAAATAGTAAAGTGTGATTAAGACGACCTTAGCCCATATTTATAGGGATAAGATGGTTAAAGGACATTTCTGTCAAAACCCCTTCAGTTTCAAAAAGAAACCCCCATCATGGCACGCAAAACACTAGGCACGTCTGTCTGGTCGAAGCATGCCACGTGGCCTTCACAGTTGTCATGGTAGTTGAAAGGATGGGTATGTGCAAAACCAAACGTCACATGAGCCAATTATTTTTTCCATGGACCACAGATTTTTAATCTAACCACGCTCATCCTAGAAATGTTAAATGGCAATCAACAACCAAGTTAAAATTCTCAACCACACTCGGTACACGAACCCTAAGGGCAGGAACTCAAGCTTGCCACTTCCCTATACCAACCAAGTACTAAGATGGGGGCAACATAACAAAGTTGAAAATATCTTTACAAGTTGAGTGTTGGACTCAACACAGATAGCAAATAATGGTAAAAAGATAAAAGAAGACTGATAGCAGAAGACAGAAAGAGAAAAGAGAAGGGGTAAGACAGAGAATGCAAGACATAATTCAAAAATGAATTTTTATTACTTGTTCTCATTCTATACATCATTGGTTTTAACAAAAAGAGAAGAAAAATCACATCAAAAGTGTTCAGAAAAGAGTGACCACTGGAGAACTCAGGGAAGGAAACCCACATCACTGTCACGGCATCCCGGATCATTGCCACCTCCACGGTTCCTCTAAAACCAGCACCGGTCTTTTCCCTGTTGAACAGAAGGCCCATTGGAGAACTTGGCAAGGGCAACCGGAACGGAACACTTGATCCCCAGAGTCACCATCATCCAAATTCTTTTTCATTATGTCCTTCACAGTGATAATAAGGCCGACAACTGCCTTCCCCTATTGGATATGACACAACCTTCCATCAAAAGATTGTTCCACCGGAACTTCGATCGGCTTCACAATCACCCCATATTGCTTTAGAACATAGAGAGTTGCTCCAATAGGCCCTTATGCTTATCCAATTGCACTTAGAGGACCAGCCAAAAGATCGGCCTGGTGCCTCCAAATCACTCAGGAAGGAGGAAGGGCAACAGCGAAGCGTGTCCAAGTGTCGCTGTCCAACATGATAAGAACCACCGATCCTCCTGACAAGAGTGGGTGGATCAAACACTCTCACGTATGCTAGGAGAGAAAGGCTCCTACTGTCTATTACGCCAAGAAAGAAAGGCCCCCATCAGAGGGACTAACAAAAAGCGAAGCAAACACCTTTAGAGATTTTGGAAAGAACATGAAGATGATCTACGCAAAAGGCAAAACCCTCCATGTGCGCACAGATAATTCTCAAGGTTTTCCACAAAGTAAAAGGAATGCAATGAAGGGAACACCAAACTTAATGCAAACATTCTCTATTTATAAAGAGAACGAAGCATTCTGATTGGTCCTTGGAATGATGAGCTGATCACACAACAAAACCCGCATTTAATGCTCTCTTTTTCCAATTGGTTGCAAGAGCAGAGGTCAGTTAGGAAACAACATGAAGCTGATATCCTCTCTTAAAGGATCTTTAATTCCCAATAAAGTCAAAGTAGCAAATTTCCAAGTAGGCTCAGAACTGTTACGAATCGCAGAGCAAGGCTTCAAGAAATGACAAATGTAACACCCTCCATTAGGAGTCACATTTCGTACAACAAAAGAAAACTAAAACTAGTTATAAAAGACTTAATATTATAAAATACGGGTTTTAAAATTTATTTTCGCTTAAAACATAAACTTACCAAAGATATAAGTAATACAAAAACATATTGAACTGATTAATACACATTACATACACCACCTAGTATCCAACAACATTCAAAACATAAAACTTACATACTCAAAAAGAAACAGTAACAAACCCAATGATGGGTCCTACTCAAAAGCACAGTTGCAAACTTAACAAAACTCAAAACACACTGTATCCAGATGGATACTCCACGTGTCGGTACTTGCACAAAGCTGCGTCCTAACCAAACCGATCTCCGCTTCGCCACCATCTCGATCTTTAAAGAACATAAACATAAAAATAGAATAATACAACAAAGATGTGAGATCCCCTACATCACATACTAACATGGCAGCATAGAAACAGTAATGACAATAATGTCATACAATTATAGAAATAACAAGCATATTCATTAAGTCAAGTAACAGATATATTCAACAGATATTATGTATATCACAATGATATGTCAACTGACTATGCATATGTATAATGTACCAAATCCTACTCCATGGAGCTAACACAATTTCGGAGAGAATGATCCAGAAGATATGTCTATATCTTGTCAGCCTTAGTTCAAATGCTATAATTTTCTTAATTTGCACATCATGGCTTATACAAGACAGTCTATGCCAGATTGTGAATAAGAATAGTATTCTCATCGAGATTGTCAGTGCATTTACATTGGTTGCCATGGCCCAATGGTGCTTCCACTGTCCACTCGTGGAATTCTGCACCCCGACATCCCCAAGATCATTCATAGACCTTCACTACACAATTCACATCCGCACTAAGGTGTAATTCAACTTGTAGGCAACAATAGCCTTAACAGACACCGACTATATAATGTTCAATGCATGATGAATCAATGCATAAAAATAAGCCACTACGGACCACAACCATATATTAACACATCCGGGTCCTGTACGTTAGCCCGACAACAAAATGTTGTATTCTCAATCACGTAGCACTTTTATCGCATTTTCATAATCGCGTAACAATTTTGTTACGTTTTCAAATCACATAAATATTTTCTAACGTTTTCTGAATCACGTAAAGATTTTTAAACATTTTCAAAATTGCATAGCTCAAAAATCATTATTTTTGAAATGCGTAAGGTTTTAACACTATTTTTCAGTCACGTAAAACATTTCTTAATTTTCTAAACTTAATTTTGAAACTTTCCAAGTTTAATATAAATTTAAACCTCATTTCTAATATTTTCTTGCAAAAACTTCTCTAGGAAATATTTTCTAACATTTTTCCCAAAACTTGCATTATTTTAATTTATTAAAACCTTCTCCATTTATTTTATTAAAAACCCTCTTGAATATTATACTTCAAATTTCTATTTTTCTTCTCAACCTTATTTTACAACATTATTGCCAAAAATTTCTTAATGATTAATAATAAAAACTTTATTCATTCTCTTTTCCATTTACCTTCTGATGTGTGTGAAACAACATCATATTTTGTTCTTGTTTTGCATGCATTATTAGGCATTTTAGTTTCCCTTTTTATTTGTTTTTCCCCTTAGTTCGGATAACTGCGGTGTTTTTTGTGTTGTTGTGCAGGATTTGTGCTGAATTGGTCTTGAAATGGATGGAAAGCTTGCACGATTGAAGTTCGAGCTTTACGGATAGCAAATTAGGGCAAAAAGCTCACTTCAAAGAGTTCCACGGCCTACTTGTGGAATTTTCGACGGCCATGGATCGAGTAGTTGCGTGAAGAAGCAAAAGAAAATTTTCAGAGAGTTCCACGGCCTGGCCGTGGAATGATCCACGGCCGTGGATCGCAGTACGAGATAGATTTTTAAGTTTTGTTTTTATTTCTTTTTATGGGCTGAGACTAAAGAAAACCCCTAAGGTATTTATAGATGTTCTGAATACAATATTAGGTTCCAATTTTGGTTTTGAAGAAGGCACACTGGGAGGCTCTTGATCTTCATCTTTCTCCTCTCTTCTCTCTTTGATTACGGGTTTGGATGTTCTTGAATTTGATTTCTTGTTTCTTCTTCTCCATGTTTGAGTAGTTTCTTTTGTTTTTAGGATTGGGCAATGCCCTTTGATACATTGATGATGATTAATTGACTTTGTTTACCCCTTTTATTAATCTTGAATGTTCTTTGATTCAATCCTTATTGCACTTATTCATGTGAATTTGCTGGCCATATATTTGCATCTTATAGACATTTAGGGACGTACTGAGAGGTGAACCTAAGTGTTGGAACCATAAGAATTGAACTTAAGGTCTAAATCACGAAAGTAAGTTTAACCTTTCGAGGATTTAATGAATTACCATAAAGCGTAATGGGTTTAATTTAAATTCAATTACCACGAGTGTAACACTCCCCTCAGGGTATCACATTTCTAACTTCTAACTCATAATATGTAAAGAAATTCATAAACAAGGTTTGAGTTATAAAAGATGGGTTTTAAAATTTCTTTTCATCAAAAACGGAAACATAAACTTACTGAGATCCATAAATATTACTGAAAATATATTTAATATACAATATTGATACCAATTAATATTTAACAATTTAAAGAGAAATATAAAACTAACAGAAAACTCTCTCTTTTTAACAGTAGCAAACCCTATGACAGGTCCTACTTAATAGCACGGTACAACACTAACGAGAAAACTTAACATACTTATTCTTTCTTGTATCCATCTAGATGCATCAGACATCTGTTACTTGTCAACACTGCACGCTATCAAATCTGGAATGGTCATTCTCTGATGTTGTCACCAATTTCAGAATATCTACCACCCATCATGTCTAAGACAACTCGTTCCATCTATTATATAATTTTTACCGCACAAGCCTAACCAAACAATATAACAAAGAGGTGAGATCACCTACGCCAATACCAACATGGTAGCACAGAGATAATACAAACAACATATCATACAGGTATATCATACCAGAATTCCAATAATGCCTTCAACATTAATCAACTATCATCATCCAATTATTTATCAGTTCAAATATCATTCAATATTCACGATGATGTCCTCAACAATATCCAAATATTCATCAATTCAAATCATACGATAATAACAATAATGGCATCAACATTATTTATCATCATCATCATCCAATATTTCTCAACAGAACAATTGTCATAGCTAATATTTCTCAATTACTATATCACATAGATATAAATGTTCAGTTTCATGCATGTGCACATAGACTCAATGTCCTACTCCATGGAGCTAATACTCAGTTCGGAGAAGTTGATCCGAAAGATCTGTCTGTACCAAAATGCCTCAGACCAAGTGCTATAATCCTCATTTTGATTTTGCACATCTAGCATATACACGACAGTCTTTACGAGATCTTGATTAAGAATAATGTCTCGGTCAGGATCATCGGTGCGTTGCATCGGTCTAACCTACGAGAAGAAGCGCGACCAAACACCCATGTAAGCAACCCGCACCCCGATGCCCCCATGGTCAACAAGTGACTTACACTACGCATATCACACCCACTCAAGAGGTGTACGTCTCTCCTAGGCAAATAGCCTCATACAGTCCATCGGACCTTTCCAATGCATGTTCAATGCACCAATGCCAATCATAGGAAAAATTTATCATTTTCTCATACAATGTCCATACACTAGTTCATGCATATAAAATGCACCAATGCCAATCACAGGCAAAATTCACCATTTCCAATGCATGTTCAATGCACCAATGCCAATCCCAGGCAAAATTCACCATTTCATATTCAGGGTCCACACATTGGCCTATTCTCAGTTTAATTTCATAATCTCATAATCAGGGTCCATACACTGGCCCAACAAGAATAATCATTTGTATTTTCAACAATAAATCATATTATCGCGTTTTTATAGTCACAAAACACTTTCATCGGGTTTTCACAATCGCGCAACATTTCTGTTACTTTTTCACAATTTCGCAACACTTCTGTTACGTTTTCAAATTTCGTATTGATTTTTCAACATTTTCATCAATCACGTAAAAATATTCCACCGTTTTTAAATCGCGTAGCGATTTTTCCAGAATATCTCAAACGCGTAAAATATTTAAATGCTTTCTAAATTGCGTAGAAATATTTCAACGTTCCTCAAATCGCGTGGAAATATTTAAACATTTTTTTTTTCAAATTGCGTAGCTTAAAAATCACGTTTTTAAGTTACGTAAATCATTTTTCACCATAATTTCATTACGAAAAATATTTCTCAACCTTCAAAAATTCTATTTCAACCTTTCTCAAAATAATATGACTACTCACATTATTTTCCACATTTTCTTACTCAAGAAAATTCTCTTCATAATATAATCCACAAATTCACAATTCCATTGAATTAAATCAATGTTTCTAACTTTAAAAATTACTAACGTTCTCCAAAACCCAAAGGATGAGTTACACGTTAGAAAATATCAAATCACTATTATATTCTCCATTTTTCTCAAATCAATTCTAAAATCAATTCTCTTCAAAATAAATTGAGGTTCAAACACTTCAACATCTCTTGTCCATTTACATATGAAAATTTCATTTCTCAAGTGATAAAACACTCTGATTCCCTTTCCAAAAATCCTTGTACTAAATCAATTATATTTTCACTTGGAAAATCACTTTGTTTCATCAAAATCAAGGTATTACAAACCTTCCAAAACCGTGGTACATGATTATTTAAACCATCAAATATTTTTCCTTCTAAGTCAATATAGTTTTACACAAACAAAACCATTAAAAATTATTTACAAAAACCGTGAGCACTTGATCTTTGAAATCAAACCATTTGTTCATTTTCATTTTTTACTTTCTTTGCAAATCCTTAAAATCATCAACTCATTGCTCTTTTCATTTAAAACTCATGATTAATAAAATACTTAGAATCTTTTTACTCAAAAATCACCCTTGAGGCCGTGTGCCTCTATGGTTCTTTGGAACCAAAAATTAATTTCCTTTCCATCATCAAATCATGATATATATATATATATATATATATATTTCATCATAAATACCACAATCATGCCATAATTAAGACAATAAATCATACTAAGCATGCAAGCACAAATAAACCATGCTAAGTATATAAACCACATAAACACATAAACACCCACAAATAATTACATGACCATGGATATGAATCCTCACATGGATTCACCATTCATCAAATACACAACCATCTCTCACCACCATACTTGGTTGGTGAGATGAATCTCCCTCTTACCTCTTGAAGATCCTCAAAAGCTCCTTGTTTTGCTTCTTTTTCCAAGTCCTTCACCACCAAGGGCTTCTCAAATACAAAACTAACATATATTTATTAGTAAATCAAGCTTAAACAGGATAAACCATGGATCAAACATGGCTTAGAGCCTTGAAAATCAAAAGAAAAGTGAATATTAATAAACTTCACCAATAAAGCTCCAATCTTTAGCTTGAAGAACAAGGCTAAAGATGGATGATTTAGAGAAAGTCTCTAACATGAAAGTTGCTTAGAATATCATGTAGATTCAAGATCTATGGTTGGATGAAATTAAAAGAGATTGGATGGTGATTTTAGGTGGTATGGCTGAAATTCCTCTTGAAGAACAAGGATGAAGTTTTTGATTTTTGTAAAAGAAAGGCTTCTTAGACTTGGTTAAGATAAAGAATGAAGTGAAAACACCTAGTTTTCCTTCCTACCAATTTCGTAGATCTCCAAGGAAAAATCTCTAAAAATCATAAACAAATGTTAAAATCAATAACAAGTAAAAGAATAGGTAAACCATGATTAAAGCATGGCTTAGAAAATCAAAACTAAAAGATTAGGTGAAGAAATATGAACTTTACCCTTTTTGATAGAAACTTGAAGCTTGGATTTGAAGCTCAAAATGAATGATTTAGTGAAAACTCATAACTAGAGATGTTCTTAGAATGAGGTAAGGATTCAAGAAATAAGGTTAGTTGAAATTTTTAAGTGATGGAGGGTAGATCTAAGGGTCTTGGCCGAAACCTCCATGAAAGGAAAGTGGAGAGAAAAGCTTGATAACTTAGCTTCTTGAAAATGAATCAATGATGACCAAGAATAGCAATAATGGTCATGAAACACTTTGTTATGGTCTTAAGCCTCTAAAAACCGTCCCCCCCTCCATGCATTCTCCTAAGAGTGCAAAATGAATCAATAATGATTCATGAAGACCAAGACCAGTAATAATGGTCTTCAAACATTCCTTTAAGTCCTAAAACAAGCACAAAACCGTCCCCCCCCCCTCCATCCATGCATTCAACAAAGTTGTCATCTTTTCTAGCCACCATTTAGAGCCATTTAAGCCATTGATTAGATCAATAGTTAGGATTTAGGTAGACTTTTGATTAGAAGACTTAATCTAGGCCATTAGATCTTTCCTCCTTGAAATCCTAGCCATTAGATGCATCTCCAAAATGAAAGATCAAGATTACTCCTTCTTACTTTTAATCCAATGGTCATAATTAGTCATAGCCATTTTAGAAGACTAAATCTCCACCATTGATTGAATCCAAATCCAATGGTCATAAATGATCCATCTCCACCGTTGATTTAATCCGAATCCAACGGTCACAAATGGTCCTAGCCACTTTGTAAGATCAAATCTCTACCCTTGATTAATTCTTCATCCAATGGTTATAAATGGTCATAGCCATTTTCTTAGACTAATCCTACACCGTTGATTAAATCGATGGTTGATATCAAAGTCTTCAATATTAGACTTGCTTCCTATTAGTCCGTCAAAAGAATTAAACTTGTTTCCTATTGGTCAGTCAAAAGTTGTCATAACCACTATTGTTGACTTAAGCAGTATAATTTCTACTTTTATCTGCTATAACCCCACGAAAGAATATATTTATTGTATTTTTATTGCCCAATAAATAAATACAGTACAAAACACAGTACAATAAAATTTTAGAAATTGTTTCCAGATTCAGGTTTAGTAAGATCCCCCGTCTCCGTCTAAATAGTACAAATTTTTCTATCCGCAGAAAAATTTTCACTTTGTGGGACCCACTAAGGCCCACGTAAGGCCACCTAGGCCCACAAACAGTCCAAAAACAATCTGATAAATATAAAAATTTATAAACATCTACAAAAATCACAAATATTAGAAAACGTATGAAAATCAAGTCAGATTGTTAAAAATGATTATCAATCAAGAGAAATAAATACATAAAGATTTTTCCCAACCCGAAAATTATTATTTTCTTGACAAGGAGTAAATCACTCAAAACGGTCAAATACGCTGATAGAATATACAAAATAATTTTACAGTACACAGAAATCACTAAACAGTAGAATTTTGTTAACTGTCAAAATTCCTGTCTAATAGATAGGAAATTTGGGGTGTTACAATACTCCCCCTCTAAAAAGAAATTTCGTCCTCAAAATTTGATAAACCTGATTTCACATCCTCAGAATAAATATAGATATTGTCCTTTTATCTTATCCTCCAACTCTTATATTGCTTCTCCACTTACATCATTCTAAACGATTTTAACCAATAAAAATTCTTTGTCTCTCATTCAACTTCTCCTGATCAAACAGATATCTCAGATTCCTATAATTACTGAAGATGTTAAATTTTACTCCATAAAGAAAGTATATCTATACTTCTAATACAACACAACATCTACCTACCTCCATTCATGCGTAGAATAACTTTTCTCAAATGACTTCAATTTCCTAAAATCATACCCTACAACTCTTCTGTTCTGCATAAGCACACATCTTAAACTTTGATGTAATACATCATAGTACACCTCCAATGGTTTACTGAGATTAGACAAAACTAATACCAGAAAAGTACTTAAACATATTTCAACTCCTAAAAATTCTCCTTGTATGCATCAGTCTATACAAACACTTAATTCTTTCTAGTAAGCTAGGTAAGAAGCCCTCGATCTTAGAAAATATCTCAATAAATTTTCTACGGATTTCCGTTACCGTTTTTAACTTTTGAAGAATCCACCACGTTTCCGCTGCGTCACTCTGATACTATGACATAGATGTAAACAAGAATATCCTTTCTTGCAATTTCAATATATGAAAGAAAACTATGGAGGTTTAGAAAGAAGAAAATAGCGAAGCTATCTGATATGATACCAGACATATCTAACAAGAATTTGATGTTGGCTGATTTTCAGGAATGCATTTTTCTGGATTATTAACACTTTATTGAGACAATCTCATAGGATATGGTCAGAAAATAACTAATCCGTTTCAAAAATCAAATCTATTTATGAAAGAAATAAACAGATCAAACTAACACAAAAATTTGATCTATAACAATAATTCGAATAACTCGAGTAACACGATAGGCTAACAATGGAAACAGAAATAAAGAAATCAGAAGATCACGAAGACACAGATAACACCAACATATAATTGATCTACTTAATCATATGCTATAAAGAATAGGTAAAGAATTACCTTCTACAACATAGTCTCCCTTATTTATGTCTTCAGCTCAGAACACTCCCGTTCCATTCGACGTATCGACTCTCCTTACTACCTGAGATTTTACAAACAGAAAACTCTATTTACAATGGAACACAATCTCTAAAAATGTGTTCAAACTTTCCACACTTAAAACAAATTGTTTCTTCGGACGTATAATCCTTTGTTAAGTACCTTCTTCCACACATCTTACTGCTGCTGATTTCCCAATGGTCGTAAATATGTTTTCCGTTGTAATCAATTACTTTCCTAATATCCCTTCTTTAGAATACCCAATTCCAAAATTACGAATTCTTGTATTTCAAAACTGATTCTCTTCCATTAGATCCTGAACCTCAACTTTTAGCTTCTGTTGTTCGGCGATCCTCTGTTCCTGTTATACTGTCACATCAGTTGTCTTCTGTATTGCTCCCGTAGTGGTAACCATATTGTCAGTGTCATGTTTCGCTTCCACATGCGTACATCTACTATGAGCCATTTCGTTTCTTCAAAGACGGACGAATCAAAATAAAATGGATCTGGTATCCATTTCAAATAACATTGTTTCCTTTCGGAAATCAAACACACAGAGAACACAACACAAGCAAAACAGACCTAACCACAAACCCCAAAAGACTCAAACCGTGCTCTGATACAAACTAAATGTAACACCCCCCTCAGGGTATCACATTTCTTACTCCCAACTCATAATCTATAAAGAAGTTCACAAACAAGGTTTGAGTTATAAAAGATGGGTTTTAAAATTTCTTTTCATCAAAAACGGAAACATAAACTTACTGAGATCCATAAATATTACTGAAAATATATTTAATATACAATATTGATACCAATTAATATTTAACAATTTAAAGAGAAATATAAAACTAACAGAAAACTCTCTCTTTTTAACAGTAGCAAACCCTATGACGGGTCCTACTTAATAGCATGGTACAACACTAACGAGAAAACTTAACATACTTATTCCTTCTTGTATCCATCTGGATGCATCTGACATCTGTTCCTTGTCAACACTGCACACTATCAAATCTGGAATGGTCATTCTCTGATGTTGTCACCAATTTCAGAATATCTACCACTGACGAGCGCCGAACTCAGTCAAAATTATAACCGAAGTTATTACCTAAGCTTGTAGCACAGTGACAACACCGGATCATCTCCACGAGGATTGTAGATGCAATTTAATCAAATCAAGTGAAAATTAGGGGGGTTTGACAGTTTAAGATCGCACTTAACAAAATTAAAGGAAGAAATAACAATTAAAGAGCAGTCAATTTAGAAACCTATCCAAGATTGGGTGGATTCAATCATAGACCCTTCATAGAACACTTGAAGCGCAATTGAATTGTTAATTTGGTTCTAACCGAGATCTCTGCATCAAATCCAGAATTCATACTAGGCGATCATCTAGAATTTAATTAACAAGTGATAATCACAAATCCGCAATCACACCATTCATGAAGATCTATGTTAATTTCAAGTACCGAATTCAATTAACTTGGGCACAAATCAGTAACCTAACCTTTTCAATTCTGTAATTAATTTAGATCAATCAGTTCTAAGTTTCATCACAAATCTCAATCTTAAACTAAGATCAAATCAGATCAACATAAATAGAATCACCATTCATGCATTCAAGATCAAGAAGAAGAAAAGAGGAATTCAATTACAAATCAAAAATAATACATAACCAAGATCTCAAGAATCCAAACCACAATCTCTTCAAGAGTTATAAATTGACCGAAAGTAGCTTAGCCCTCCATTACCATGAAGGGGAGCATCAAAGTATACAAAAGCTATAAGAAACTATGAAGAAACAAGAAGAAACTATGAGAGAAATGAAGGAGAATACAACTTGTCATTCATGATAACCAATGGTGCCTTTTATAGAAGTCTAGGATAACAAAATGACAAAGGGGAGTGGGTGGATGAGTGGGGTGGTTGAGTAAAGTGGTTGAGTGGATGGATTAGTGGATGAGTGGGTGGATTAGTGGATGAGTGGGTGGATTAGTGGATGAATGAGTGGATTAGTGGATGAGTGGGTGAATTAGTGGATGAATGAGTGGGTGGTTGAGGACGAAAATATCTTGTCTGACTTGGAAGCCAAAAACGACTAACTATACTTCAGATCCATGAAAAGTACTCTTCATGAAAGTTGTAGATCTTTTCTTGGCTATAACATGCATATCTGGATCGTCCAATTTGGCTTCCTACAGCCCAAGATATGACCCAAATACCACAGGTTGCTCAAACCCAACTTTAGCACCTCTATTTTGACTTGCAAGCTCAAACTGACCCATTAGACTTCATTTTTTTAAAAAGTGTTCTTCATGAAAGTTGTTTATTTGGATCTTAACTATCAACTATCCAAATTTCAGCCCATCTCCATTATTACAGCTTGAGATATGATTTTATGAGTGCACACCGTTTGGATTCTAGTGACAGAACCCGTATTCTGACTTCCATGTAAACTTAGGTCCCTTAGACATCTGTGTAGGACTTCGAGCTCTTCATCAAAGTTGTAGAGCTTCCTCCTAGCTTTCCTACAAGGTAAAATTCATGATTATCAGATATCAGGAACTCAAGTTATGGCCAAAATACAGAAACAGTGTCAAATCTCAATAATGCTGAAAATATTCAATTAGGACCAATTTGAGCTTAAACTCACAAAATCATACCAAACTCAATCAATTAAGAATATGGAGAGTGTAAATGACTAAACATAAGGGTTTCTTAATGAATAAAATATGTGATTATCAAATTCCCCCACACTTAGCTTTTGCACTCCTGGGCAAAACTCAAGACCAAAACAAGGACATAAGAGATTAACAAAAATTTAAATTCCAACGACATTCAAGAGCCCAAAATTTTACAATCAAGAAGAACAACCAAAGGTTCAAGGGATCAAAACATTCATGAGTTAGCAATTCTCCATATCTCAAACCAACAAGCAAGGTATCTTTAACATGAATCGAGAATGATAGATCTTCACAAGATTCCCTCTCAATCTCTCAAGTGTTTAAAAGGTAGGTATTTCACTCAATTCAACCCATGAAAATTGCACTACCATAAGCTTGCTTATCTTCTACTTCTCCACTACTCAAAACACATGCACCCACAAATCATGAGGACTTTATTCAAGGTTGTAGTGAGGTCAAGGTAACAAAAGAGGATAAAATGAATAAAAGATAAATACCAAAGAGAATAAAAGCAAATGAGAGCTGAGTTCAAATAACAAGCATAAAAGTTCATCCCAACTCTAATGTATATCCCTTTACATATTCATTTCCCAATCCTTTTCTTTTTTTTTTTTTATATATATGAAAATAACTATATACATACATTTTTCCTCTTTTTTTTTTAGGCACTCTTTCCTTTTTCAACAACCATTTTGTAAACACACCCCCACACTTATTCAAAAACTCATCCATTAACCAAGCTAATGTTCTTTTATTCCCTAAGGTAAAGTAAGAACACGATTTTTCATTTAAGGCACATAATGAGCTAGAAACAAGGAATAGTCAAATAAGCTTAAAGGGGTTAAGTAAAGGAAAATATACAAGGTTGGCAGGAATCAGAGAATTTTCAAGAAGTCAAAAGAGTGCTTGATATCATATTGAAAACAAGGTTGGCTATTCGGTTAAACTAGCTAATTAAGAAAAAGGGCCTCAATCATGTTCATGCATGCAAGTGAAATGTAGCTTCAAAAAGAATCAAAGCAAGTTCTAGAGTAGTCATTAACATGAGTGAAAATCACACAAGAAAGAAGAGAATGGCATAAATGTTGAATCCATCCATTAGGCTCAAAATCGCACAAGGTATGCATCCATCAAACTCAATTCATCAATTCAATCATCCATCACCAAGTATATCAGTTCAAGAAGGGAGAAAAGTTATTCAATCATGCAATGAACCCTTTTTTTATTTTTTTTAAATAATAAAAAAAATGCTAAAATCTCTCCCCCACAATTAATATAACATTGCCTTCAATGTGAAAGAGAGATATAGAAAAAAGCAACACAACCTGATAAGAAGTGAATCAATGCCAAGCAGAAAAGAAGCACACTGTCAGTGCCGCATCAGACCCTGAAAAGAAATTAAACAATAAAACTTTAGTACTTCCACAATTTAATACTAATTAATTACTACCTAAAAAACTCCTTACTCTGCCACCAATTAAGATGCGTCTCAAGAGTAAAATTACTCCTTACTCTGCCATCACTAATTAGTTTAATAAGTCCATAATAGATGAGTAAAGGATAGAAGATATTACCTGTTGGAGAAAGCTGACATAAATTTAAACAGAAACAAAGTACAATAAAATCAAACCCATTAAAGATAAAGTTTCAGATCTGGCTTTTTTTTCTTGTTACTTCCTTCGCTGCTTCCTGTTGACCAATCTATCTGAGCTAATACCTTATCAGGTACATACTCAAAAGCTTCTAATTTATCAATGAGCTCATCAATAGTGGAGGCAGAGATAAGAAGTTGTCTTGCCGAAGGAGTGATAAATTGTTGTTCCACAGCTTTGTCAAGAAAAGATAACAAAAGATCAAAGAAATTATTAACAATCAACAAACCAATGGGTCCATGGTGGATGTTCAGTTCGGCCCAAGAGACAATTTGAAAAATTTCTTCCAAAGTACCAAAACCACCTGGTAAGACAAGAAATGCATCGAATTGTCAACCATTGTTTTCATTCGTCCATGCATAGATGTTACCCGAATTTCTTCTCCAACTGTCCTTCCAAAGTGATGTTATTTTCACTAAAGGTTTAGGAATAACACCTAAAACCCGACTGCCTCCTATAAAGGCAGCAAGTGATACAGCCCCCATTAACCTACGACAACCTCCCCCATATACAAGATGAATATTCCTCGCAGCAAGTGATCGACCAAGAGTGCTAGCTACGTTTACAAGCTCTAATCCCTTCCCATAACTCGACCCACAAAAAACACAGACATTTTTGAGGTTACGAATAGAAGGCCCCATTCTATACTCTTCCTCCCTTTGAGTGTTTCTGAGTTGAAGAAAAATGGAGAAAATGGAGTGTTTAAATAAGAAAAAGATTGGAAAGGGAAATAATTGCACCTATAAGGGTAGGTTGGCTGTTGTCAGAAAAGGTTGAAATTAAGAGACACAGAATTTTTTTTTTTTTACTTCAAGAAAATCATCAAGGTAAAGAAGTCTAGAAACCTGCTCAAAGGATCGTCTGTACAAAAATCAAAATACAACAAAAATATACAAAGATAAAAGAAATAGAAAATGATGACATACCTGTATGTACAGTTTCCATGGCGTATCTTTATACTGCGCGTCATGAGTGCAGTAGACATCACGTCTGTTTTTTTTTTGAAATTGTTAGAAAAACTTGATGAAAGATGAGTGTATATTACTTAAGATTAGGATGGAGGTAATCTGCTCTTTCGGCTTTGTGCCAAAACATTGTTGACCAGTATTTGACCCATTCAAGACCAGCGCAACATAGGGCTCCCAAAAGGGACAAGTGGCCATAATACGACTGTTTGCCTCACATGTGGATACAATCTACCTTCTTTGTTTTTCAATTAAGAAGGCTGGATCAGGATGCATGCATTTCCCCATTCACGGTGTGTGTTACCAAAGCCAACCCTAAGACGTAAATTTTTTTTTTGTGTTTTGTTTTGTTTTGTTTTTTTCTTTTTTTTAATATTTTTTTTTGTTTGAAAGATGACATGAAGAAGAAGAAGAGGATGATATGTACAGATTGTTTGTGGATATGACTCACATCTGCCTCTAGTTTAATGTCCAGTAACGGCTTAAACGTCTTCTATGAGTCGAGGATAAGCTTCCCATCCAATTTTCTTATAAATTGGCAAACAGGGTCTTTTAGAGTCAGATTCCCAAGACTGTAGCGTTTTTCTTCATCCTTGAAAAGATTCCCCAATTTAAGAATTTCACGATGCACCAATCCACAAGAATGCGTCTCAAGAGTCAATAAGATATCATCTAATGACTCCTTACTCAGTCCATTCTTAATGAAGAAAATTTTATCTTCTCTATTTGCGGAAACCATCCCCAAAGTACGACATTGCTTGTTACAGTTCCATCATCCACATTTGTGACAGACTTGTAACCTTTTTGCTCTTCTCCTTTTAAAATATGAACTTCTTCTAAGACCGGGCATATATGAGTCAAATGAAATTGAGGACTCACCTGCTAATTGGACCTTTGCTTCAATTATCCAGCGTACATCTTCTGGCATACCTTTGTGCATTAACAGTCTCAATCTTTCACATCGAACTTTGTAGATTTTTCTCAGAGCATTTTGAGGAAGAGAAGGAAAATGTTTTCTCAGGTTTGAAAGAATGACATCCATTTTGAAGGAGAAGAAGGGTTCAGTTATTTTGGGAAACTGAAAAATAAACCAACTTGAGAGCCACGGAGTACCGTATCTGCCATTTAACCGGCAACACAAAGAACTCAAGAACTTGGTTTTCCAGGAATGGTTGAGTCTTTGTCCATTAACTTTAAGTGCATTACCATTCTTAGGATCCTCAATATCAGAGGATATACGTGTTTGACAACAAAAGAACCGCGCCACCTAAATCTCAATTTTCCAAGGAGTAGGTCTAGATGATAATCTCAAAGCAGAACTTTTTTGACCAATTTCCTTAGCTTTTGCAAAAGGTGTAACAGACCTTGAATAAAGTAGGCCAATAAAATCCATACTGCAAGATTTTTGCAGTTGTTGTCGCTGAAGAAATAAAATGACCTCCACATGCTTCCCAGTGACAAAATTTAATGGCACTACTTACCTCATTGTTGGGCACACAGCTTTTTTTTTCTTTTTTTCTTTTTTTTTCTTTTTTTTTCTCTTTTTTGTTATTCATAATGCGGATGGAGAAGGTTCATCACCTCTATTTCTGCATTCTCTGGAAGTTCATGATACTGTTTGAGGCAGTGTCCATTCACGATGAAAGCTTTGGCAGTGACCTCACTTTTAATCTGAGCAGCACCAGAAGGAAAAATCTTAGTAACAATAAATGGTTCATCCCATCTAGACCTTAATTTGCCAGGCATGAGTCGGAGGCGGGAGTTATAGAGGAGAACTTTTTGACCAATCTCAAATGTTTTCCTCAGAATCAACTTATCATGGAAGGCTTTGGTCTTCTCCTTATAAAGTTTGGAACTTTCATAAGCCCCCAAGCGGATCTCCTCCAATTGTTGTAGTTGCGCTTCCTCTCCATACCTGCTTGATCTAGGTCCAAGTTGCACCTTTTCACCACCCAGAATGCATGATGCTCAATTTCCACCGGCAGGTGGCAAGCTTTTCCAAAAACAATCCGATACGAAAACATCCCGATTGGTGTCTTATAAGCAGTCCGGTAAGCCCATAAAGCATCCTCAAGCCTCTTGCTCCAGTCCTTTCTGTTAGGTTGAACTGTCTTCTGGAGTATCTGCTTGATCTCCCTGTTGGAAATCTCAGCTTGCCCATTAGTTTGGGGATGGTAAGGTGTAGAAACTCTGTACAAGACCCCTTACTTTTTCATCAAAGCTTCCATGCTTCGATTACAAAAAATGTGAACCCTGATCACTGATGATGGCCTTCGGAACTCCAAACCTACAGAAAATCTGTGATCTAACAAAATCCACAACAACTTTGGAATCATTAGTCCGAGTAGCTTTCGCCTCCACCCACTTGGATACATAATCAACAGCTAGCAAAATGTAAACAAAACCAAAAGAAACAGGAAAGGGTCCCATAAAATTAATACCCCATACTTCAAAAATCTCACAGAACAATAAGGATTTCTGGGGCATCTCATTCCTTCGAGAAGTGTTTCCTGTTCTTTGGCATTGATCACAAGATTTACAAAACACATATGCATCATGAAATAGAGTGGGCCAATATAATCCAGATTCCAAAACTTTCCTAGCAGTCCTTTGGGGACCAAAATGACTGCCACATGCAAGTGTATGACAAAAGCTAAGAATAGAATGGAATTCATTATCAGGCACGCATCTCCTAATGACTTGGTCCCTACAAAATTTTCACAGATAAGGGTCGTCCCACACATAATATTTTGACTCACTCTTCAATTTATCAATCTGAGCCCTAATAAAATGTGCAGGAAAAATACCAGCAACTAAGAAATTTTTCAAATCAGTAAACCAAGGAGTGTTACCTGGCAGCTTGAAAAGCTGCTCATCAGGGAAGACATCATGGATAGGAAAAGTATCTGCCTCCCTTTTAATTCGACTTAGGTGATCAGCCACTAAATTCTCCGCTCCACTTTTATCATGGATTTCAATATCGAACTCTTGGAGGAGCAAAATCCACCTAATCAACCTATGCTTTGCATCAAGCTTCTTCAGGAGAAACTTCAGAGCTATATGATCTGAAAACACAACCACTCTAGAACCAAACAAATATGATCGAAATTTGTTTAAAGCAAAAATAATTGCTAAAAGTTCCTTTTCAGTGGTGGTGTAGTTGACTTGTGCAGGATCTAAAGTTCTTGAAGCATAGGAGATGACATGAGATATTTTGCCGACCCTTTGTGCAAGAACAGCTCCCAAAGCATAATTAGAGGCATCACACATGAGCTCAAATGGGAGTGTCCAATCTGGTGGCTGGATGATAGGTGTACTGGTCAATGCTTGCTTCAAGTGATTGAAGGCATCCTTGCATTTCTGGTCAAAATGGAACTCCACTTCTTTTTGTAGCAAGTTGGATAGTGGAAGAGCAATTTTGCTGAAATCTTTTATGAATCGCCTATAGAAACCTGCATGACCAAGGAAAGAACGAACCTCCCGCACGCATGTGGGGTAAGATAGGCATGAAATAACATCTATTTTCGCAGGATCTACCTCAATACCCATTCTAGATATTATATGCCCTAAAACTATGCCTTGCTCCACCATGAAATGACATTTCTCAAAATTCAGAACAAGGTTAGCCTTAATGCATTTATGCAAAACCTGAGTCAAACTATCCAAACATGCATCAAAGGAAGAGCCATAGACAATAAAGTCATCCATGAATACTTCCATGCAATTTTCTAAAAGGTCAGAAAATATACTTACCATACACCTTTGAAAGGTGCATGGAGCGTTGCACAGACCAAAAGGCATCCTTCTGTATGCAAATGTGCCAAATGGGCAAGTGAAAGTAGTTTTATCTTGGTCTTCTGGGGCTATATGGATATAAAAATAACCCGAATATCCATCCAAGAAACAGTAATGCGACTTGCCAGCTAGTCTTTCTAACATCTGATCAATGAAAGGTAATGGGAAATGATCTTTCCTGGTGGCTTGGTTAAGTCGTCTGTAATCAATGCAAACCCGCCAGCTGTTTTGAATTCTTGTGGGTAGTAGCTCATTGTTTTGATTTTCAACTACTGTGACCCCAGATTTCTTTGGAACAACCTGCACGGGGCTCACCCATTTACTATCAGATATGGGATAAATAATGTCAGCTTGCAGTAGCTTGGTAACTTCCTTCTTTACCACATCCAGAGTCAGGGGGTTCAGTCTCCTTTGGGGTTGCCGTACTAGTTTAGTATCTTCCTCCAACAAAATCCTATGCATGCATATGGAGGGACTGATACCAGGAAGATCTGCAAGTGTCCATCCGATGGCTTGTTTATTCTGCCTCAAAACCTGCAGTAATTTTTCTTCTTGATCAGGTTACAAATTTTTAGCAATAATCACAGTAGACTTCTCACCATCTTCCAAATATGCATATTTAAGATGGTCCCAAAAAAATCTTTAATTCTAAGGATGGAGGTCTGTACAATGGAGGGCAGCAAGCTGTTTGAAACATCTAACTCAGCAACATTAAATTCAACATACTTCTGACTCTTATTTTCACATGCTGCATCATTCGAGTCAGCAGCTACATCACCACTCATAACTGCATAAATCTCAGCACATGCAGTACATGGTACAATATCACAGCCAGCACATGTTTCACAGGTAACAAAATCCAGAAAATCAGCAATATCACGAAATTCAGCATAAATATCAGCATAAGCATCGCCAACTAGCATATCAATCACATCAACATGGAAAACATAATGCTCCTCTAAGGGATGTCTCATGGCCTCAAAAATGTTAAATTGTACCACATCGTCGCCAAATTCCATGGAAAGGGTGCCAGCATGCACATCTATCTTGGTCTTGGCTGTCTTGAGGAAAGGTCTACCTAGGATCAATGGAGCATGGTTTGTTGAAGACTTATCTTCCATGTTTAGAATATAGAAGTCCGCTGGAAAAATTAGCTCATTCACCCGAACTAACACATCTTCTAGCACTCTGATAAACACATATTTTATTCATTAAGAAACCCTTATATTTAGTCATTTACACTCTCCATATTCTTAATTGATTGAGTTTGACATGATTTTGTGAGTTTGAGCTCAAATTGGTCCTAATTGAATATTTTCAGCATTATTGAGATTTTACATTGTTTCTGTATTTAGTCATAACTTGAGTTCCTGATATCTGACAATCATGAATTTTATCTTGTAGGAAAGCTAAGAGGAAGCTCTACAACTTTGATGAAGAGCTCGAAGTCTGATTCAGATGTCTAAGGGACCTAAGTTTACATGGAAGTCAGAATACGGGTTCTCACAAGAGAATCTGAATAGTGTGCACTCAAAAAATCATATCTCAAGATGTAATAATGGAGATGGGCTGAAATTTGGACAGTGGATAGTCAATATCCAAATAAACAACTTTCATGAAGAACACATTTTGAGAAAAAGAAGTCTAGTAGGTCATTTTGAGCTTTCAAGTCGGAACAGAGGTGCTGAAGTTGGGTTTGAGCAACCTATGGTATTTGGGACATATCTTGGGCTTAAGGAAGCCAAATTGGACGAACCAGCTATCCATTTTATAGCCAAGACAAGGATCTACAACTTTCATGAAGAACACTTTTCATGGTTCTGAAGTATAGTAGGTCGTTTTTGGCTTCCAAGTCAGACACGAAATTTTCGTCCTCAACCATCCACTCATCCATCCACTAATCCACTCATCCACTAACTCACCCACTCATCCACTCATACACTAATCCAACCACTTAACCACTCCACCCACTCATCCACTAATCCATCCACTCACCCATTCATGTCCATAATTTCCCACTCACCAAAAGTCCTTTGGCATTTTTCACTAATTCAACCACTCAACCATTCCACTCACTCATCCACTAAACCAATCCACTAAACCAACCCACTAATCCATCCACTAAAACACTCCACTCACTCATCCACTCATCCACCCACTTCCCTTTGTCATTTTGTTACCTTAGACTTCTATAAAAGACACCATTTATCATGAACAACATGTAACTCTCCTTCATTTTCTCTCACTTTTTCTTGTGATTTCTTTCTAGCTATGTGTAACTAAACCTCCCTTGGTTAAGGGGGTGATGAAACCGCTAGTATTAATGTTGTAAACTTTGCATATTTGATTATTTCAACACGCTTATGTTTTTATTCATATATTTCTGAATCTATTGTTGGTATGAAGGTTTTTGTACTTGTTCCTACTTTCAAAGTAGTAGATCTAGGTTTATTATGCGCGGTTGCGGTAGTAGATCTAGTGGGATGTATGATGTTCATGTGGGTATAATTATCTTTGTGCTATTTGCCGCTTATAAAAGTGGTAGATCTGGGTTTATTATGCGCTGTGATTACGGTATTAGATCTAGAGAAATATATGTTCTAAGTAATTTAATCCCGGTGTGTGATTAGACCTTAGTGTAATTAGTTTTCTAAATCTTAATGCAATTGTTGGATAGTTGTAAGAGCGGTTGCTTTATGACTAATCAGTGATTAGGAGTTGATTTGAGTGGTTGCTAAATTGGCCAACACGTAAGGAAAACAGAGATTTAATCTCACAATTGCATAAAAACATAATTGAGCATGTTGGAATAAAAGGATATGTGGATTTACATTATCATATAAATCTAGTGGTGGATTCAATCTCTTAACCAATTTTCTTATATTGTTGATTTCAGTTTGTTTATTGTTATCTTTGAAGTTGTTCATTGTTCATCAAAACTCCAAACCCCCTTTTACTTGTTTATTGTTAATCGAGTCTAAATTGGGAATTGTTTAATAGTGTTAATTGAATTGGTTCTCTGGATCGACCCTTACTAACTACAATTAGTTGTAAGGTTTTTATTTTCTCGTGGGCCTAACAACTGATTTTTATCTTAATTTTAATCACTACATCCGCACGCATCGAATTTTGGCGCGTTCTTGGGAACCAATTTTTTCAATTACACTATTAATTTATTTCCTATTTTTATTCTGTTTTTATTTTATTTTATTTTATTTTATTTTTAATCTTTCTTTCTGAGTGTTTTGTAGGTGTTGATGTCCCTTGAAGGAGTAGACGAAGGATTGCTAAATTTGAGGAACTATATTGATCAACTCACTTCACATCCTCAATTTCCCTTCCATCCGGCTAACTTCCAACTCACACTTGCTGACATTGAAGCTGCCCGTTACATTGATCTATCAAGTTCAGAGACATTTGAGCCATCTGAAATATCTGAAGAAGTGACAATGGTAGAAAACACTTTAAGGGCATTGGGTGCTCCAGATCTAGATCAACAGCCTCTTTGCATAGACATTCTTGAAAATGAAGAGGCATTTGAATTGAAATCCGGTTTAATCCATCTCTTGCCATCTTTCAATGGATTACCCTGGAGAGGACCCCAACAAGCACTTGAAGGAAATCCATGTGGTATGTTCTAGCATGAAACCCGCAGGAATTCATGTAGAGCAAGTCAAGTTGAGAGCTTTTCCATTCTCATTGAAAGACTCGGCTAAGGAGTGGCTTTACTACTTGCCACCCGATCCATCCAATCATGGCGGGACATGGCCCGAACTTTCCTAGACAGATACTTCCCCGCCTCAAAAGCTGCAACAATCGAAAAAAAATCAGTGGTATTCAACAAAGGCATGGGGAATCACTCCATGACTACCGGGGAGAGATTTAAGAAGCTATGTTTCAGCTGCCCTCATCATCAAATAAATGAGCGACTTTTAATTCAAGATTTCTATGAAGGCTTACAAGTGATGGATCGCAACATGATTGATCTTTGCTAGCGGAGGAGCATTGATTGATAAAACTCCTCAAGAAGCTAGAAACTTGATCTCAAGAATGGTGCCAATACTCAACAATTCTACTCTAGAAATGACACTTTGGAGTAAGAGCGGTGAAAGAAGTAGAGACAACCAAGATATACTGACGAAAATGACTCAATTGACTCGCTATGGTTCAAATGTTAATGGATTCGGGTAAAGCCCCGTTCATGCTTGTGGGATCTATTGTTCATCTGGACATCCCAACGATATGTGTCCCACTCTCCAAGAAGACACAAATGAGGAGATAAGAGCAAGAGGGGATATCTGGACTTTCAAAAAATTATAACCCCTACTCAAACACATATAATCCGGGTTGGAGGGATCATCCAAATTTCAGCTATGCAAAGCAACCTCAAAATCAACCTCCAAATTATGGACCTCCGGATTCCAACAAAGGCAAGTACCTTTCCCTCGAGACAAGAAGAAGTTCAAGCTCCTAAGCAATCTGAGCCTTCATTAGAGGAGCTAGTAAAACAAATGGCCACTAATAATTTGCAGTTCCAACAAGAAACAAATGCAACTATACAAAGTTTCAAACAAGAAACAAGGACTGCAATCAATAACTTGCAGAATCAGATAGGACAGTTGTCCACAGAATTCAACAAGTTTCAAAGCCAAGCTGGAAACTACCCTCACAAATGAAGTGAATCCGAGGGAAAATGCTAGTCTTTGTCACATTGAGAAGCGGAAAGACGATGGATGAGCCTACCTCTCTTCCACCAATCATTCAAGAGAAGGATGAACCACCCAAAGAAGCAAATGATAAGGGGCAAACTTCCAAAACCCCTAAGGTAAGTATTTCTGAACCCCTTCCTAAATATGTCACTAAAGCTCCTTTTCCTAGCAGGTTGGTTAAAACCAAGAAAGAAGAAGCGAGAAAAAGAAATACTTGAGACTTTTAGGAAGGTAGAGGTTAATATCCCTTTGTTAGATGCCATTAAGCGGTACCTAGATATGCAAAATTTCGAAAGAATTATGCACTAACAAGAGGAAGTTAAAAGGAAATGAAAAGGTCCAAGTGGGAGAAAATGTTTCAAATTGTAATTAAAAAGAAACTCCCAACCAAATGTAAGGACCACGCACATTCACCATTCCATGCACTATAGGTAACACAAGGTTTGAAAGGGCAATGCTTGATTTAGGTGCATCTATAAATGTCATGCCATATTCTATTTATGCATCTTTATACTTGGGTCCTTTGGAACCTACTTTGGTGTTGTTATTCAATTGGTGATAGATCTAATGCATACCCTAAGGGTGTGGTTGAAGATGTTTTGGTACAATTGAATGAATTAGTGTTTCCTGGAGACTTCTATGTTTTAGACATGGAAGAGGATGAGTCTCCCAAATCTGCTCCTATCTTGCTAGGAAGACCATTTTTGAAGACTGCACGGACAAAAATTGATGTGCACTCGGGAATTCTAACAATGGAATTTGATGGGGAATTAATTAGATTCAATATTTTTGAAGCTATGAGATACCCAAGTGATGTGCACTCTGCTTGTTTAATTGATTCTTTTGATCCTTTTGATTCTTTAATTTCTGCACTTTTGATACCGACCATTTTGATGCTCTTGATACAATTCTAACTCATAGCTTAGATGTACGGGAGGAAAAGAAGAAGAAGAGTGAAGAAGAGCCATGGAGTGAAGACATTGATGAAATTGTTGCTTTGCCTTACAAGAGCTCTCTTCCACTCCCGAAGAAGAGCATGAGGTAACTTTTGTTGATTTACTTGTTACTACCGATATACCTCAACCTTCTGTTGTGCGGGCACTGAATTGGAACTGAAAGCACTACCTGATCATCTTAAATACATCTTCTTGGGGGAGAAGGACACCCTTCCAATAATAATTGCAAAGTCACTCACCCAAGAGCAAGAAGAGAAACTGGTAGCTATTTTGCAGGAACATAAGACAGTCATTGGTTAGTCAATAGCTGATATCAAGGGTATTAGTCCCTCCGTTTGTATGCATAGGATATTAATGAAGGAGGATACTAAACCTGTGAGAGACCCTCAGCGGAGATTGAATCCTCCCATGATGGAGGTTGTGAAAAAGGAGATACTGAAGCTCCTAAGTGTGGGGGTGATCTACCCCATTTCTGACAGCAAGTGGGTAAGCCCAGTCCAGGTAGTACCAAAGAAATCTGGAATTACTTGTGGTAAGAAATGCTGAAAATGAGCTTATTCCCACTAGGTTACGATGACGGTGGCGTGTTTGTATTGATTACGGGAAGTTGAATGCCGCCACGAGAAAAGACCACTTTCCTTTACCTTTCATTGATCAAATGTTAGAAAGATTAGTGGTCATTCTTATTATTGTTTTCGGATGGTTTTTCGGTTACAATCGATTGCCATAGCTCCGAAGACCAAGACAAGACTACATTCACTTGTCCATTTGGTACCTTTGCATATAGGCGAATGCCTTTTGGACTCTAATGCACCAGGAACTTTCCAAAGATGCATGATGAGTATATTTTCTCGATTACATTGAAAACATCATTGAGGTTTTTATGGATGACTTTAGTGTCTTTGGAAATGATTTTGAAAATTGTTTGGAACATTTAACTTTGGTGCTTAAAAGATGCATTGACACTAACCTGGTACTTGAATTGGGAAAATGTCATTTCATGGTGAATGAAGGTATTGTGTTAGGTCATGTAATTTCGCTAGGGGAATTGAAGTAGATAAAGCTAAGGTAGAACTCATGCATTCTTTGCCACCACCCACTAGTGTGCGGGAGATTCGTTCTTTTATTGGTCATGCGAGGTTTCTACCGGAGATTCATTAAAGACTTTTCTAAAGTCTCATTGCCCCTTTGCGACTTCTTCAAAAGATGTTAATTTTAACTTTGATGAGAAATGTATGGAAGCTTTCAATAAACTCAAGAAGTTGTTAACTGTTGCACCTATCATCAGGCCACCCAACTGGGAGTTACCTTTTGAACTAATGTGTGATGCCAGTGACTTTGTAGTAGGAGCTGTCTTGGGACAACGAGTTGATAGAGTTCCTTATGCCATTTACTATGCATCAAGGACTCTAAATGATGCTCAACTTAATTACTCAACCACAGAAAAAGAACTTCTAGCTGTTGTATTTGCTTTAGAAAAATTTAGATCATATCTAATTGGTTCTAAAGTGATTGTGTTTTCAGATCATGCAGCCTTGAAGTATCTTCTAACAAAAAAAGAAGCAAAGCCTAGATTGCTCCGATGGATTTTATTGCTCCAAGAATTTGACTTGGAGATTAAAGACAAGAAAGGGAGCGAAAACTTGGTGGCTGATCACTTGAGTAGATTGGTAACTGAAGAGGAAGAAATGCCTATCATGGAGACTTTTTCGGATGAATATTTGATGGTTGTCAACACCATAATCCCTTGGTATGCTGACATTGTTAACTACCTGGTTACTAAGGACTTTCCGGAGGGTTTGAACAAGGCCCAAAGAGATAAATTAAGGAGTAATTGTAAATACTATATCTGGGATGACCCGTACTTATGGAAGCATTGTGCATATCAAGTCATTAGGAGGTGCATTCCTGATTCTGAGAAACACTCCATCCTCTCCTTTTGCCACACCTATGCATGTGGAGGACACTTTGGCAGTAAAAGGACAGCCAATAAAGTGCTTGACAAGTGGTTTCTATTGGCCTTCAATTTTCAAAGACGCTTACAACTTCGTAAGTCTTGTGACCATGATCGAGAAAGGGTAATATTGGTCCTCGTAATCAAATGCCTTAGACTCCGATCATTTTTGTGGAACTCTTTGATGTGTGGGGTATTGATTTCATGGGAACATTCCCTCCTTCATTTGGTTTCACATACATTCTTTTATCTGTTGATTATGTGTCTAAATGGGTGGAAGCAAAAGCCACTCGATCTGATGATTCTAAAACTGTTGCAGATTTTGTTAAGTCACATATTTTTTCCAGGTTCGGGACCCCAAGGGCTATCATCAGTGACCAAGGGACCAATTTCTGCAACAAAACCTTTGATGCTCTATCGAAGAGATATGGAGTAATGCACGAAATTTCCACTCCTTACCATCCACGGAGACAAATGGGCAAACTGAAGTGTCCAACCGGAGATTAAGTCAATCCTTGAAAAGACAAGAATCCCTCAAGAAAGGATTGGAGCACTCGACTTGAAGATGCTTTATGGGCTTATAGGACTGCCTATAAGACTCCCATCGGCATATCACCATTTCGGTTGGTGTATGGAAAGCCTGTCATTTGCCCGTTGAGTTGCAACATCGATCTTCTTGGGCCATTAAACAAGTTAATATGGAATTGGAAGGTCTTTGGAAAGCAAAGGAAGTTCCAAGCATTACGGAATTGGAAGAACTAAGAAATGAGGCCTTTGAGAATGCCCCGATTTATAAGACTAAAGCTAAGGCATTCCACGACCAATTGATTTCCGAGAAAGAAATTTCACGAGAGGACAAAAAGTCCCGCTATTCCAATCAATACTCAAATTATTTCCGGTAAACTGCGTTCTAAGTGGATTGGGCCGTTTGTGGTAACTAATGTTTTTCCTTTTGGTGCGATTGAGATCGAGTGAAAATTCGGCAAAGCATTTAAGGTCAATGGTCATCGTCTCAAACCATATCATGAACTTCCTGACAGTGCAGAGATGGAAGTGATGACCCTCATCCTTCCACAATATGAGGAGCATTGAAAGTATCATCATGTCGGGCTGAGGACAAAAAACTAAGCGCTCATTGGGAGGCAACCCAACCAGATTTGCTCTCTTTATCCCTTTTTATTTTGTGTTTTCATTAGTTTCTTAGATTATGTTTTTATCTGTTTGTTGGTTGTAAGCATTTGAATCTCTAAAAAAAAAACAAAACAAAACAAAACAAAACAAAAATTATGTATACGTCTTAGGGTTGGCTTTGGTAACACACACCGTGAATGGGGAAATGTATGCATCCTGATCCAGCCTTCTTAATTGAAAAACAAAGAAGGTAGATTGTATCCCACATGTGAGGCAGCCAGTCGTATTATGACCACTTGTCCCTTTTGGGAGCCCTATGTTGCGCTGGTCTTGAATGGGTCGAATACTGGTCAACAATGCTTTGGCACAAAGCCGAAAGAGCAGACTACCTCCATCCCAATCTTAAGTAAGTATACACTCATCTTTCATCAAGTTTTTCTAACAATTTCAAAAAAAAAAAAAAAAAGAGGACGTGATGTCTCTTCGCACTCATGACGCCAAAGTATAAAGATACGCCATGGACACTTTGTACATACAGTATGTCATCATTTTCTATTTCTTTTATCTTTGTATCATTTTGTTGTATTTTGATTTTTGTACAGACGATCCTTTGAGCAGGGTCCTTCAGGGGTTTCTAGACTTCTTTACCTTGATGGTTTTCTTAAAGTCAAACAAAAAATAAAAAAATAAAAAAATAAAAATAAATAAAAATAAAAAATAAAAAAAAAGTAAAAAAAAGGAGAAAAGATTCTGTGTTTCTTAATTTCAACCTTTTCGACAACAAACCAACCTACCCTCATAGGTGCAATTATTCCCTTTCCATTCTTTTTCCTACTTAAACACTCCATTTTCTCCATTTTCCTTCAACTCGAAACACTCAAAGGGAGGAAGAGTATAGAATGGGGCCTTCTATTCGTAACCTCAAAAATGTCTGTGTTTTTGTGGGTCGAGTTATGGGAAGGGATTAGAGTTTGTAAACGCAGCTAGCACTCTTGGTCGATCACTTGCTGCGAGGAATATTCATCTTGTATATGGGGAGGTTGTCGTGGGTTAATGGGGGCTGTATCACTTGCTTTGCTTCTATAGGAGGCAACGGGTTTTAGGTGTTATTCCTAAACCTTTGGCTGAAAATAACATCACCGGAAAGACAGTTGGAGAAGAAATTCGGGTAACATCTATGCATGGACGAATGAAAACAATGGTTGACAATTCGATGCATTTATTGTCTTACCAGTGTGGTTTTGGTACTTTAGAAGAAATTTTTCAAATTGTCTCTTGGGCGAACTAAACATCCACCATAGACCCATTGGTTTGTTGAATGTTAATAATTTCTTTGATCTTTTGTTATCTTTTCTTGACAAAGTCATGGAACGTAAATTTATCACTCCTTCAAAGAAGAGAACTTCTTATCTCTGCCTCCACTATTGATGAGCTCATTGATAAATTAGAAGCTTTTGAGTATGTACCTGATCCGGTATTAGCTCGGATAGATTGGTCAACAGAAGCAAATAAGGAAGTAACAAGAAACAAAAGCCGGATCTCCGACTTCATCTTTAATGGGTTTGATTTTATTGTACCTTGTTTCGTTTAAATTTGTGTCGACTTTCTCCAACAGGTAATATCTTTTATCCTTTACTCATCTATATTTTAACATTGAGGACAATGTTGTGATTTAGTTGGGGGGAAAGATAGTTGACCCAAAAAATATATATATATATATATATATATATATATATATATATAAAAAAAAAAAAAAAAAAAATTTGTTGTGTTGTTTGGAAAGTATGATATGATTGTCATGTACTTATTAAATCAATTAGTGATGGCAGAGTAAGGAGTAATTTTACTCTTGAGACGCATCTTAATTGGTGGCGAGTAAGAAGTTTTTTAGGTAGTAACTAATTAATTACTAAACTAAAGTTTTATTGTTTGATTTCTTTTCGAGTCGATGCGATCGACAAGCAGTGTTTCTTTTCTCGCTTGGCATTGATTCACTTCTTATCGGGTTGTGTTGCTCTTTTCTATATCTCTCTTTCACATTGAAGGCAATGTTATATTAAGCGTGGGGAGAGATTTCAGCATGTTCTTTTTGTAAAAAAAAAAAAATTTCAAAAAAAAAAAAAAAAAAAAAAAAAATAAAGGGGTTCATTGCATGATTGAATAACTTTTCTCCCTTCTTGAACCGATATGCTTGGTGATAGATGATTAAATTGATGAATTGAGTTTGATGGATGCATACCTTGTGAGATTTTGAGCCTAATGGATGGATTCAACATTTATGTCATTCTCTTCTTTCTTGTGTGATTTTCACTCATGTTAATGACCACTCTAGAACTTGCTTTGATTCTTTTTAAGGCTACATTTCACTTGCATGCATGAACATGATTGAGGCCCTTTTTCTTAATTAGCTAGTTTAACCAAATAGCCAACCTTGTTTTCAATTTGATATCAAGCACTCTTTTGACTTCTTGGAAATTCTCTGATTCTTGCCAACCTTGTATATTTTCCTTTGCTTAACCTCTTTGAGCTTATTTGACCATTCCTTGTTTCTAGCTCATTATGTACCTTAAATGAAAAATCGTGTTCTTATTTTATCTTAGGGAATAAAAGAACATTAGCTTTGTTAATGGATGAGTTTTTGAACAAGTGTGGGGGTGTGTATACAAAATGGTTGTTGAAAAAGGAAAGAGTGCCTAAAAAAAAAGAAAAAAACAAAAAAGAAAAAGAAAAAAAAAACAAGTGTTTAAAAAAAGAAAAGGATTGGGAAATGAATATGTAAAGGGATATACACTAGAGTTGGGATGAACTTTTATGCTTGTTATTTGAACTCAGCTCTCATTTGCTTTTATTCTCTTTGGTATTTATCTTCTCATATCCATTTTATCCTCTCCTGTTACCTTGACCTCACTACAACCTTGAATAAAGTCCTCATGATTTGTGTGTGCATGTGTTTTGAGTAGTGGAGAAGTAGAAGATAAGCAAGCTTATGGTAGTGTAATTTTCATGGGTTGAATTGAGTGAAATACCTACCTTTTAAACACTTGAGAGATTGAGAGGGAATCTTGTGAAGATCTATCATTCTCGATTCATGTCGAAGATACCTTACTTGTTGGTTTGAGATGTGGAAAATTGTTAACTCATGAATGTTTTGATCCCTTGAACCTTTGGTTGTTCTTCTTGATTGTAAAATTTTGGACTCTTGAATGTCGTTGGAATTTAAAATTTTGTTAATCTCTTATGTCCTTGTTTTGGTCTTGAGTTTTGCCCAGGAGTGCAAAAAGCTAAGTGTGGGGGAATTTGATAAACACATATTTTATTCATTAAGAAACCCTTATATTTAGTCATTTACACTCTCCATATTCTTAATTGATTGAGTTTGACATGATTTTGTGAGTTTGAGCTCAAATTGGTCCTAATTGAATATTTTCAGCATTATTGAGATTTTACACTGTTTCTGTATTTTGGTCATAACTTGAGTTCCTGATATCTGACAATCATGAATTTTATCTTGTAGGAAAGCTAAGAGGAAGCTCTACAACTTTGATGAAGAGCTCGAAGTCTGATTCAGATGTCTAAGGGACCTAAGTTTACATGGAAGTCAGAATACGGGTTCTGTCAGTAGAATCCGAACAGTGTGCACTCAAAAAATCATATCTCAAGATTTAATAATGGAGATGGGCTGAAATTTGGACATTGGATAGTCAAGATCCAAATAAACAACTTTCATGAAGAACACATTTTGAGAAAAAGAAGTCTAGTAGGTCATTTTGAGCTTGCAAGTCGGAACAGAGGTGCTGAAGTTGGGTTTGAGCAACCTACGGTATTTGGGACATATCTTGGGCTTAAGGAAGCCAAATTGGACGAACCAGCTATCCATTTTATAGCCAATACAAGGATCTACAACTTTCATGAAGAACACTTTTCGTGGGTCTGAAGTATAGTGGGTCGTTTTTGGCTTCCAAGTCAGACACGAAATTTTCGTCCTCAACCATCCACTCATCCATCCACTAATCCACTCATCCACTCACCCACTCATCCACTAACTCACCCACTCATCCACTCATACACTAATCCAACCACTTAACCACTCCACCCACTCATCCACTAATCCATCCACTCACCCATTCATGTCCATAATTTCCCACTCACCAAAAGTCCTTTGGCATTTTTCACTAATTCAACCACTCAACCATTCCACTCACTCATCCACTAAACCAATCCACTAAACCAACCCACTAATCCATCCACTAAAACACTCCACTCACTCATCCACTCATCCACCCACTTCCCTTTGTCATTTTGTTACCTTAGACTTCTATAAAAGGCACCATTTATCATGAACAACATGTAACTCTCCTTCATTTTCTCTCAGTTTTTCTTGTGATTTCTTTCTAGCTATGTGTAACTAAACCTCCCTTGGTTAAGGGGGTGATGAAACCGCTAGTATTAATGTTGTAAACTTTGCATATTTGATTATTTCAACACAGTTATGTTTTTATTCATATATTTCTGAATCTATTATTGGTATGAAGGTTTTTGTACTTGTTCCTACTTTCAAAGTAGTAGATCTAGGTTTATTATGCGCGGTTGCGGTAGTAGATCTAGTGGGATGTATGATGTTCATGTGGGTATAATTATCTTTGTGCTATTTGCCAGTTATAAAAGTGGTAGATCTGGGTTTATTATGCGCGGTTGCGGTATTAGATCTAGAGAAATATATGTTCTAAGTAATTTAATCCCTGTGTGATTAGACCTTAGTGTAATTTGTTTTCTAAATCTTAATGCAATTGTTGGATAGTTGTAAGAGCGGTTGCTTTATGACTAATCAGTGATTAGGAGTTGATTTGAGCGGTTGCTAAATTGGCCAACACGTAAGGAAAACAGAGATTTAATCTCACAATTGCATAAAAACATAATTGAGCATGTTGGAATAAAAAGGATATGTGGATTTACATTATCAAATAAATCTAGTGGTGGATTCAATCACTTAACCAATTTTCTTATATTGTTGATTTCAGTTTGTTTATTGTTATCTTTGAAGCTGTTCATTGTTCATCAAAACTCCAAAACCCCCATTTTACTGTTTATTGTTAATCAGAGTCTAAATTGGGAATTGTTTAATAGTGTTAATTGAATTGGTTCTCTGTGGATCGACCCTTACTAACTACAACTAGTTGTAAGGTTTTTATTTTCTGGTGGGCCTGACAACTGATTTTTATCTTAATTTTAATCACTACATCCGCACGCATCACACTCCTGCAGGATAAGCAGTGGTCCTATTTGCCAACTGAATCACTATACCAGTAGGTTGCAAAGTGCCAATGTTCAAGGACTGATATATTGACATAGGCATGACATTAATCGAAGCACCCAAGTCTCGCATTGCATGTTCAAATTTGGAGTTACCTACCGTGCAAGGAATTGTGAAAGTTCCAGGATCTTTGCATTTTTGTAGCATGCTTGGTAGAATCATTGCAGAAACATTTCTGCCCATGCTTATTTTCTCAGTACCCTTAAGTCTTCTCTTGTGAGTACACAACTCTTTGAGGAATTTGGCATACTTGGGAATCTGCTTGATTGCATCAAGGAGGGGAATATTGATTTCCACCTTCCTGAATGTGTCCATGACTTCTCTTTCTATTTCTGTTTACGCAGTATGCTTGGACTGTGTGCCTCTGTTTGGAAAAGGTAGTGGAATGGCCAGATTTGAATTCTCTGCACATTTCTTCTGTGTCACAGATTTTTGGACTGAGCTATCCACTTTCTTTTGTTTCTGGTCACCTTCTGGTTGCTACACTTGTAGTTCAGGTTGTGGTGGAGTAGGACCGTCAATTTCTCTACCACTTCTCAAGCTAATGGCACTTACATTGCCTCTTGGGTTGTTGACTGTTTGTGAAGGCAATTGGTTCGACCCTTGACTTTTCAGCTCACTCAGAGTGGTTGCCATCTGCCCAATTTGAGTTTGTAAATTCTGGATCGTGGTATTGACATTCTGCTGAAACTGTTTCATCAAGTCTTCGAAAGGTGGCTCAGCTGGAGTGGCTGCTGGAATAGTTAGCTGGAGGGGATGCTGCATGGGTGGCGGCGCAGGTTGTGCTTGCCTAAATGCAGGTGGTTGGTACTTGTTGCCAGGGCCTGTAGCTTGGTATCTAAACTGCGATTGCTGCTTGTTGGCGGTGGCATTGTTGTTGTTGACCAGAATTTTCATATCTCAGGTTGGGATGGTCCCTCCAGTCAGGGTTATAGGTATTAGAAAATGGATCATATCCGGGCCTTCTTTGTGATTGCGATATTGGGGTCTACCAGAAAGATACCACCGTTGCAATAGATTGCTCGGAAAAATAGAACCACCATCCTCGAAGTGTGGGGCATGCATCGATGAGGGATGAGATGAACAAGAGCAAATGCCACACACAGTTGCAGCCATCTGCATTGGTGCTTGTTGTCCCACTGCTAACTGCCTCACCAAAGAAGTCAATTCATCAAGTTTGTGTTCCATTCTCTGTTGGTCTACATGAGATGATTGAATCTCATTGACTCCTCTGGTTGAGGTAATAATTCGTATGCCAAATTGTTGGGTGTTGGCTGCCATGTTTGCTATCAAATCTCTCGCTGCTGCAGGGGTCTTGTCTACTAAGGCTCCTCCGAGGCGGATCCACCATGCTTCTGTCATTTGGCAGCAAACCTTCATAGAAATATTGAATTAAGAGTTGATTGGTGATTTGGTGGTGGGGACAGCTCGAGCACAGTTTCTTGAATCTTTCCCAATATTCATGCAAGGTCTCTCCTGTCATTTGTCTTATGCCACATATATCTTTTCTAATGGCAGCAGCTCTAGAGGCAGGGAAAAATTTCTCTAAGAACAACCGCTTCATGTTAGTCCAACTTGTTACTGAACCTGGTGAAAGATAAAATAACCAATCCTTGGTTGTATTAGTGATAATCACATATTTTATTCATTAAGAAACCCTTATGTTTAGTCATTTACACTCTCTATATTCTTAATTGATTGAGTTTGGTATGATTTTGTGAGTTTAAGCTCAAATTGGTCCTAATTGAATATTTTCAGCATTATTGAGACTTGACATTGTTTCTGTATTTTGGCCATAACTTGAGTTCCTGATATCTGATAATCTTGAATTTTACCTTGTAGGAAAGCTAGGAGGAAGCTCTACAACTTTGATGAAGAGCTCGAAGTCCGAAACAGATGTCTAAGGGACCTAAGTTTACATGGAAGTCAGAATACGGGTTTTGTCACTAGAATCCGAACGGTGTGCACTCATAAAATCATATCTCAAGTTGTAATAATGGAGATGGGCTGAAATTTGGATAGTTGATATAAGATCCAAATAAACAACTTTCATGAAGAACACTTTTTGAAAAAATGAAGTCTAATGGGTCAGTTTGAGCTTGCAAGTCGGAATAGAGGTGCTGAAGTTGGGTTTGAGCAACCTGCGGTATTTGGGTCATATCTTAGGCTGTAGGAAGCCAAATTGGACGATCCAGATATGCATGTTATAGCCAAGACAAAGATCTACAACTTTCATGAAGAGTACTTTTCATGGATCTGAAGTATAGTTGGTCGTTTTTGGCTTCCAAGTCAGACAAGAAATTTTCATCCTCAACCACTCCACTCACCACACTTAGCTTTTTGCACTCCTGGGCAAAACTCAAGGCCAAAACAAGGACATAAGAGATTAACAAAAATTTAAATTCCAACGACATTCAAGAGCCCAAAATTTTACAATCAAGAAGAACAACCAAAGGTTCAAGGGATCAAAACATTCATGAGTTAGCAATTCTCCACATCTCAAACCAACAAGCAAGGTATCTTTAACATGAATCGAGAATGATAGATCTTCACAAGATTCCCTCTCAATCTCTCAAGTGTTTAAAAGGTAGGTATTTCACTCAATTCAACCCATGAAAATTGCACTACCATAAGCTTGCTTATCTTCTACTTCTCCACTACTCAAAACACATGCACACACAAATCATGAGGACTTTATTCAAGGTTGTAGTGAGGTCAAGGTAACAAAAGAGGATAAAATGAATAGAAGATAAATACCAAAGAGAATAAAAGCAAATGAGAGCTGAGTTCAAATAACAAGCATAAAAGTTCATCCCAACTCTAATGTATATCCCTTTACATATTCATTTCTCAATCCTTTTCTTTTTTTTAATATATATGAAAATAACTATATACATACATTTTTCCTCTTTTTTTTTTAGGCACTCTTTCCTTTTTCAACAACCATTTTGTAAACACACCCCCACACTTATTCAAAAACTCATCCATTAACCAAGCTAATGTTCTTTTATTCCCTAAGGTAAAGTAAGAACACGATTTTTCATTTAAGGCACATAATGAGCTAGAAACAAGGAATAGTCAAATAAGCTCAAAGGGGTTAAGTAAAGGGAAATATACAAGGTTGGCAGGAATCAGAGAATTTTCAAGAAGTCAAAAGAGTGCTTGATATCATATTAAAAACAAGGTTGGCTATTCGGTTAAACTAGCTAATTAAGAAAAAGGGCCTCAATCATGTTCATGCATGCAAGTGAAATGTAGCTTCAAAAAGAATCAAAGCAAGTTCTAGAGTAGTCATTAACATGAGTGAAAATCACACAAGAAAGAAGAGAATGGCATAAATGTTGAATCCATCCATTAGGCTCAAAATCTCACAAGGTATGCATCCATCAAACTTAATTCATCAATTCAATCATCCATCACCAAGCATATCAGTTCAAGAAGGGAGAAAAGTTATTCAATCATGCAATGAACCCTTTTTTTTATTTTTTTTTTAAAAATGCTAAAATCTCTCCCCCACACTTGATATAACATTGCCTTCAATGTGAAAGAGAGATATAGAAAAGAGCAACACAACCTGATAAGAAGTGAATCAACGCCAAGCAGAAAAGAAGCACACTGTTAGTGACGCATCAGACCCTGAAAAGAAATCAAACAATAAAATTTTAGTATTTCCACAATTTAATACTAATTAATTACTACCTAAAAAACTCCTTACTCTGCCACCAATTAAGATGCGTCTCAAGAGTAAAATTACTCCTTACTCTGCCATCACTAATTGGTTTAATAAGTCTATGACAATCATATCATACTTTCCAAACAAAACAACAAAATTTTTTTTTAATTTTTTTTTTTTGGGTCAACTATCCTTCCCCCCCAACTAGATCACAACATTGTCCTTAATGTTAAAATATAGATGAGTAAAGGATAGAAGATATTACCTGTTAGAGAAAGCTAACACAAATTTAAACAGAAACAAAGTACAATAAAATCAAACCCATTAAAGATAAAGTTTCAGATCTGGCTTTGTTTTCTTGTTACTTCCTTCGCTGCTTCCTGTTGACCAATCTATCTGAGCTAATACCTTATCGGGTACATACTCAAAAGCTTCTAATTTATCAATGAGCTCATCAATAGTGGAGGCAGAGATAAGAAGTTGTCTTGCCGAAGGAGTGATAAATTTCTGTTCCACAGCTTTGTCAAGAAAAGATAACAAAAGATCAAAGAAATTATTAACATTCAACAAACCAATGGGTCTGTGGTGGATGTTCGATTCGACCAAGAGACAATTTGAAAAATTTCTTCCAAAGTACCAAAACCACCTGGTAAGACAAGAAATGCATCGAATTGTCAACCATTGTTTTCATTCGTCCATGCATAGATGTTACCCGAATTTCTTCTCCAACTGTCCTTCCAAAGGATGTTATTTTCAGCTAAAGGTTTAGGAATAACACCTAAAACCTGACTGCCTCCTATAAAGCGACAAGTGATACAGCCCCCATTAACCCACGACAACCTCCCCCATATACAAGATGAATATTCCTCGCAGCAAGTGATCGACCAAGAGTGCTAGCTACGTTTACAAACTCTAATCCCTTCCCATAACTCGACCCACAAAAAACACAGACATTTTTGAGGTTACGAATAGAAGGCCCCATTCTATACTCTTCCTCCCTTTGAGTGTTTCCGAGTTAAAGGAAAATGGAGTGTTTAAATAAGAAAGAGAATGGAAAGGGGAATAATTGCACCTATAAGGGTAGGTTGGCTGTTGTCAGAAAAGGTTGAAATTAAGAGACATAGAATCTTTTTTTTTTTACTTCAAGAAAACCATCAAGGTAAAGAAGTCTAGAAACCCCTGAAGGACCCTGCTCAAAGGATCGTCTATACAAAAATCAAAATACAACAAAATGATACAAAGAAAAAAGAAATAGAAAATGATGACATACCTGTATGTACAGTTTCCATGGCGTATCTTTATACTGCGTGTCATGAGTGCAGTAGACATCACGTCCATTTTTTTTTTTTGAAATTGTTAGAAAATCTTGATGAAAGATGAGTGTATACTTACTTAAGATTGGGATGGAGGTAGTCTGCTCTTTCGGCTTTGTGCCAAAGCATTGTTGACCAAGATTCGACCCATTCAAGACCAACAAGCAACATAGGGCTCCCAAAAGGGATAAGTGGCCATAATACGACCGTTGCCTCACATGTGGGATACAATCTACCTTCTTTGTTTTTCAATTAAGAAGGCTGGATCAGGATGCATGCATTTCCCCATTCATGGTTTGTGTTACCAAAGCCAACCCTAAGACGTATACATAATTTTTTTTTATTTTTTTATTTTTATTTTGTTTTTTTTTTTTTGTTTTTATTTTTGTTTTTGTTTGAAAGATGACATGAAGAAGAAGAAGAGGATGATATGTACAGATTGTTTGTGGATATGGCTCACATTTGCCTCTGGTTTAACGTCCAGTAACGGCTTAAACGTCTTCTATGAGTCGAGGATAAGCTTCCCATCCAATTTTCTTATAAATTGGCAAATAGGGTCTTTTAGAGTCAGATTCCCAAGACTGTAGCATTTTTCTTCATCCTTGAAGAGATTCCACAATTTAACAATTTCACGATGCACCAACCCACAAGAATGCGTCTCAAGAGTCAATAAGATATCATCTAATGACTCCTTACTCAGTCCATTCTTAATGAAGAAAATTTTATCTTCTCTATTTGCGGAAACCATCCCCAAAGTACGACATCGCTTGTTACAGTTTCATCGTCCACATTTGTGACAGACTTGTAACCTTTTTGCTCTTCTCCTTTTAGAATATGAACTTCTTCCAAGACCGGGCATATATGAGTCAAATGAAATTGAGGACTCACTTGCTAATCGGACCTTTGCTTCAATTATCCAGCGTACATCTTCTGGCATACCTTTGTGCATTAACAGTCTCAATCTTTCACATCGAACTTTGTAGATTTTTCTCAGAGCATTTTGAGGAAGAGAAGGAAAATGTTTTCTCAGGTTTGAAAGAAAGACATCCATTTTGAAGGAGAAGAAGGGTTTAGTTATTTTGGGAAACTGAAAAGTAAACCGACTTGAGAGTCACAGAGTACCGTATCCGCCACTTAACCGGCAACACAAAGCACTCAAGAACTTGGTTTTCCAGGAATGGTTGAGTCTTTGTCCATTAACTTTAAGCGCATTACCATTCCTAGGATCCTCAATATCTACGGCCCAAGAGGATACACGTGTTTGACAACAAAAGAACCGCGCCACCTAGATCTCAATTTTCCAAGGAGTAGGTGCAGATGATAATCTCAAAGCAGAACTTTTTTTGGACCAATTTTCGCAGCTTTTGCAAAAGGTGCAACAGACCTTGAACAAAGTAGGCCAATAAAATCCATACTGCAAGATTTTCGTAGTTGTTGTTGCTGAAGAAAAAAAAAAGACCTCCACATGCTTCCGAGTGACAAAATTTAATGGCACTACTTACCTCATTATCGGGCACACAGCTTTTTTTTTCTTTTTTTATTTTTTTTTCTTTTTTTTATTCATAATGCGGATGGAGAAGGTTCATCACCTCCATTTCTACATTCTCTGGAAGTTCATGATACTGTTTGAGGCGGTATCCATTTACAAGGAAAGCTTTGGCAATGACCTTACTTTTAATCTGAACAGCACCAGAAAGAAAAACCTTAGTAACAATAAATGGTCCATCCCATCTAGACCTTAATTTGCCAGGCATGAGTTGGAGGTGGGAGTTATAGAGGAGAACTTTTTGACCAATCTCAAATGTTTTCCTCAGAATTAACTTATCATGGAAGGCTTTGGTCTTCTCCTTATAAAGTTTGGAACTTTCATAAGCCTCCAAGCGGATCTCCTCCAATTGCTGCAGTTGCAGCTTCCTCTCCATACCTGCTTGATCTAGGTCCAAGTTGCACCTTTTCACCGCCCAGAATGCATGATGCTCAATTTCCACCGGCGGTGGCAGGCTTTCAAAAACAATCGATACGGAGACATCCCGATTGGTGTCTTATAAGCGATTCGGTAAGCCCATAAAGCATCCTCAAGCCTCTTGCTCCAGTCCTTTCTGTTAGGTTGAACTGTCTTCTAGAGTATCTGCTTGATCTCCCTGTTGGAAATCTCGGCTTGCCCATTAGTTTGGGGATGGTAAGGTGTAGAAACTTTGTGCAAGACCCCATACTTTTTCATCAAAGCTTCCATGCTTCGATTACAAAAGTGTGAACCCTGATCAATGATGATGGCCTTGGAACTCCAAACTGCCAGAAAATCTGTGATCTAACAAAATCCACAACAACTTTGGAATCATCAGCCCGAGTAGCTTTCGCCTCCACCCACTTGGATACATAATCAACAGCTAGCAAAATGTAAACAAAACCAAAAGAAACAGGAAAGGGTCTCATAAAATCAATACCCCATACATCAAAAATCTCACAGAACAATAAGGATTTCTGGGGCATCTCATTCCTTCGAGAAGTGTTTCCTATTCTTTGGCATTGATCACAAGATTTACAAAACACATATGCATCATGAAATAGAGTGGGCCAATATAATCCAGATTCCAAAACTTTCCTAGCAGTCCTTTGGGGACCAAAATGACCGCCACATGCAAGTGTATGACAAAAGCTAAGAATAGAATGGAATTCATTATCAGGCACGCATCTCCTAATGACTTGGTCACTACAAAATTTCCACAGATATGGGTCATCCCACACATAATATTTTGACTCACTCTTCAATTTATCAATCTGAGCCCTAATAAAATGTGCAGGGAAAACACCAGCAACTAAGAAATTTATCAAATCAGCAAACCAAGGAGTGTTACCTTGCTGCTTGAAAAGCTGCTTATCAGGGAAGACATCATGGATAGGAAAAGTATCTGCCTCCCTTTCAATTTGGCTTAGGTGATCAGCCACTAAATTCTCCACTCCACTTTTATCACGGATTTCAATATCGAACTCTTGGAGGAGCAAAATCCACCTAATCAACTTAGGCTTTGCATCAAGCTTCTTCAGGAGAAACTTCAGAGCTGTATGATCTGAAAACACCACCACTCTAGAACCAAGCAAATATGATCAAAATTTGTCTAAAGCAAAAATAATTGCTAAAAGTTCCTTTTCAGTGGTGGTGTAGTTGACTTGTGCAGGATCTAAAGTTCTTGAAGCATAGGAGATGACATGAGATATTTTGCCGACCCTTTGTGCAAGAACAGCTCCCAAAGCATAATTAGAGGCATCACACATGAGCTCAAATGGGAGTGTCCAATCTGGTGGCTAGATGATAGGTGTACTGGTCAATGCTTGCTTCAAGTGATTGAAGGCATCCTTGCATTTCTGGTCAAAATGGAACTCCACTTCTTTTTGTAGCAAGTTGGATAGTGGAAGAGCAATTTTGCTGAAATCTTTTATGAATCACCTATAGAAACCTGCATGACCAAGGAAAGAATGAACCTCCCGCACGCATGTGGGGTAAGATAGGCATGAAATAACATCTATTTTCGCAGGATCTACCTCAATACCCTTGCTAGATATTATATGCCCTAAAACTATGCCTTGCTCCACCATGAAATGACATTTCTCAAAATTCAGAACAAGGTTAGCCTTAATGCATTTATGCAAAGCCTGAGTCAAACTATCCAAACATGTATCAAAGGAAGAGCCATAGACAGTAAAGTCATCCATGAATACATCCATGCAATTTTCTAAAAGGTCAGAAAATATACTTACCATACACCTTTGAAAGGTGCCAGGAGCGTTGCACAGACCAAAAGGCATCATTCTGTATGCAAATGTGCCAAATGGGCAAGTGAAAGTAGTTTTATCGTAGTCTTCTGGGGCTATATGGATCTGAAAATAACCCGAATATCCATCCAAGAAACAGTAATGCGACTTGCCAGCTAGTCTCTCTAACATCTGATCAATGAAAGGTAATGGGAAATGATCTTTCCTGGTGGCTTGGTTAAGTCGTCGTAATCAATGCAAACCCGCCACTGTTTTGAATTCTTGTGGGTAGTAGCTCATTGTTCGATTTTCAACTACTTTGTGACCCCGATTTCTTTGGAACAACCTGCACGGGCTCACCCATTTACTATCAGATATGAGATAAATAATGCCAGCTTGCAGTAGCTTGGTAACTTCCTTCTTTACCACATCCAGAGTCAGGGGGTTCAGTCTCCTTTGGGACTGTCGTACTGGTTTAGTATCTTCCTCCAACAAAATCCTATGCATGCATGTGGAGGGACTGATACCAGGAAGATCTGCAAGTGTCCATCTGATGGCTTGTTTATTCTACCTCAAAACCTGCAGTAATTTTTCTTCTTAATCAGATTGCAAATTTTTAGCAACAATCACAGGTAGCTTCTCACTATCTTCCAAATATGCATATTTAAGATGGTCCGGCAAAATCTTTAATTCTAAGGATAGAGGCTGTACAATGGAGGGTAGCAAGCTGTTTGAAACAACTAACTCAGCAACATTAAATTCAACATACTTCTGACTCTCATTTTCACATGTTGCATCATTCAAGTCAGCAGCTACATCACCACTCATAACTGCATAAATCTCAGCACATGCAGCACATGGTACAATATCATAGCCAGCACATGTTTCACAGGTAACAGAATCCAGAAAATCAGCAATATCAGGAAATTCAGCATAAATATCAGCATAAGCATCGTCAACTAGCATATCAATCACATCAACATGGAAAACAGAATGCTCCTCTAGGGGATGTCTCATGGCCTCAAAAATGTTAAATTGTACCACATCGTCGCCAAATTCCATGGAAAGGGTGCCAGCATGCACATCTATCTTGGTCTTGGCTATCTTGAGGAAAGGGCTGACTAGGATCAATGGAGCATGGTTTGTTGAAGACTCATCTTCCATGTTCAGAATATAGAAGTCCGCTGGAAAAATTAGCTCATTCACCCAAACTAACACATCTTCTAACACTCCTGCAGGATGAGCAGTGGTCCTATTTTCCAACTGAATCACTATACCAGTAGGTTGCAAAGTGCCAATGTTCAAGGACTGATATATTGACATAGGCATGACATTAATCGAAGCACCCAAGTCTAGCATTGCATGTTCAAATTTGGAGTTACCTATCGTGCAAGGAATTGTGAAAGTTCCGGGATCTTTGCATTTTTGTGGCATGCTTGGTAGAATCATTGCAGAAACATTTCTGCCCATGCTTATTTTCTCAGTACCCTTAAGTCTTCTCTTATGAGTACACAACTCTTTGAGGAATTTGGCATACTTGGGAATCTGCTTGATTGCATCAAGGAGGGGAATATTGATTTCCACCTTCCTGAATGTGTCCATGACTTCTCTTTCTATTTCTGTTTGCGCAGTATGCTTGGACTATGTGACTCTGTTTGGAAAAGGTAGTGGAATGGCCAGATTTGAATTCTCTGCACATTTCTTCTGTGTCACAGATTTTTGGACTGAGCTATCCACTTTCTTCTGTTTCTGGTCACCTTCTGGTTGCTGTAGTTCAGGTTGTGGTGGAGTAGGATCGTCAACTTCTCTGCCACTTCTCAAGCTAATGGCACTTATATTGCCTCTTGGGTTGTTGACTGTTTGTGAAGGCAATTGGTTCGACCCTTGACTTTTCAGCTCACTCAAAGTGGTTGCCATCTGCCCAATTTGAGTTTGTAAATTCTGGATGGTGGCATTGACATTCTGCTGAAATTGTTTCATCAAGTCTTCGAAAGATGGCTTAACTGGAGTGGCTGCTGGAACAGGTAGCTGGAGGGGCTGCTGCATGGGTGGCGGCACAGGTTGTGCTTGCCTAAATGCAGGTGGTTGGTACTTGTTGCTAGGGCCTGTAGCTTGGTATCTAAACTGCGGTTGCTGCTGTTGGTAGGGCTATTGTTGTTATTATTGACCAGAATTTCCATATCTCAGGTTGGGATGGTCCCTCCAGCCAGGGTTATAGATATTAGAAAATGGATCATATCTGGGCTGCTGCTGTGATTGCTGATATTGGGGTCTACCAGGAAAAATACCAGCTGCTGCAACAGATTGCTCTGGAAAAATAGGACCGCCATCCTAAAGTGTGGGGCATGCATCAGTAGGATGAGATGAACAAGAGCAAACGCCACACACAGTTGTAGCCATCTGCATTGGTGCTTGTTGTCCCACTGCTAACTGCCTCACCAAAGAAGTCAATTCATCAAGTCTGTGTTCCATTCTCTGTTGGTCTACATGAGACAATTGAATCTCATTGATTCCTCTAGTTGAGGTAATAATTCGTGTGCCAAATTGTTAGGTGTTGGCTGCCATGTTTGCTATCAAATCTCTCGCTGCTGCAGGGGTCTTGTCTACTAAGGCTCCTCCAGAGGCAGCATCCACCATGCTTCTGTCATTTGGCAGCAAGCCTTCATAGAAATATTGAATTAAGAGTTGATCGGTGATTTGGTGGTGGGGACAGCTCAAGCACAGCTTCTTAAATCTTTCCCAATATTCATGCAAGGTCTCTCCTGTCATTTGTCTTATGCCACATATATCTTTTCTAATGGCAGCAACTCTAGAGGCAAGGAAAAATTTCTCTAAGAACAACCGCTTCATGTCAGTCTAACTTGTTACTGAACCTGGTGAAAGATAAAATAACCAATCCTTGGCTGTATCAGCAAGTGAGAAAGGAAATGCCCTCAACTTGATGTACTCTTTTGAGATCCCATGTGGCTTCATGGTTGAACAAACCACATGGAACTCCTTTAGATGCTTATGGGGATCCTCGCCTGCAAAACTGTGAAACTTGGGCAACAAATGTATCAATCCAGATTTTAACTCAAAATCAGCATCAAGATCTAGGTATTGAATACACAAAGACTGGTTAGTTATATCAGGAGCAGCAAGTTCCTTAAGAGTTCTATTCTGCATGTTATCAGCCATGGTTTTAGAATTATTCAAGATCTCAAGTTCACTCCCAATATTAAGATCAAATTCAGAAGCAATTCTTGCACTTAGCCTACGAGCTCTAATCAACCTATGCAAGGTTCTATCAATCTTAGGATCAAAGTCAACCAAGTTATCAGGCTCAGACCTAGTCATGCATCACACAAAAACAAATAAATAAGCAAAATACACTAGACAATGGATAAAAATGTTAGAAAAGTTAATAAAAAGAAAAAGTTAGTAAAAACACTTAAAATGAAAAGATTACACTTACTAATCCCCGACAACGGCTCCAGAATTTTGACGAGCGCTGAACTCAGTCAAAAATATAACCGAAGTTATTACCTAAACTTGTAGTATAGTGAACAACACTGGATCGTCTCCTCAAGGATCGTAAATGCAATTTGATCAAATTAAGTTAAGTTAGAAAAAAGGGGGGTTTTGATGGTTCAAGGATCACAGTGACAAGATTTAAAGAGAAATAACAATTAGAAGAGCAGTCAATTCAGAAATCTATCCGAGATTAGGTGGATTCAATCATAAACCTTTCAACAAACACTTGAAGCACATTTGAATGGTTAACTTGGATCTAACCGAGATCTCAGCATTAGATCCAGAATTCACACTAGACAATCGTCCAGAATTCAATTGACAAATGATAAACACAAATCTGCAATCGCACCATTCATGTAGATATATATCAATTTAAGCACCGAATTCAATTAACCTAGGCACCGATCAGTAACCTAACCTCTTCAATTACGTGATTAGTTTAGATCAATCAGTTCCAAGCTTCATCACAAATCTCAATCTTCAGTCATGTGATTAGTTTAGATCAATCAGTTCTAAGTTTCATCACAAATCTTAATCTTAAATCAAGATCAAATCAGATCAAACATAAACAGAATCACCATTCATGTATTCAAGATTAAGAAGAAGAAGAAGAGAAGAGGAATTCAAATATAAATCAAATACATTACATAACCAAGGTCTCAAGAATCCAAACCACAATCTCTTCAAGAGTTCTAAATTGACCGAAAGTAGCTTAGCCCTCCATTACCATGAAGGGGAGCATCAAAATATACAAAAGCTATGAGAAACTATGAAGAAACAAGAAGAAACTATGAGAGAAATGAAGGAGAATACAACTTGTCATTCATGATAACCAATGGTGCCTTTTATACAAGTCTAGGATAACAAAATGACAAAAGGGAGTGGGTGGATGAGTGGGGTTGTTGAGTGAAGTGGTTGAGTGGATGGATTAGTGGATGAGTGGGTGGATTAGTGGATGAGTGGGTGGATTAGCGGATGAATGAGTGGATTAGTGGATGAGTGAGTGGATTAGTGGATGAATGAGTGGGTGGTTGAGGACGAAAATTTCTTGTCTGACTTAGAAGCCAAAAACGACTAACTATACTTCAGATCCATGAAAAGTACTCTTCATGAAAGTTGTAGATCTTTGTCTTGGATATAACATGCATATCTGGATCATCCAATTTGGCTTCCTACAGCCCAAGATATGACCCAAATACCACAGATTGTTCAAACCCAACTTCAGCACCTCTGTTCCGACTTACAAGCTCAAACTGACCCATTAGACTTCATTTTTTCCAAAAGTGTTCTTCATGAAAGTTGTTTATTTGGATCTTAAATATCAACAATCCAAATTTCAGCCCATCTCCATTATTACAGCTTGAGATATGATTTTATGAGTGCACACCGTTCGGATTCTAGTGACAGAACCCGTATTCTGACTTCCATGTAAACTTAGGTCCCTTAGACATCTGTTTCGGACTTCGAGCTCTTCATCAAAGTTGTAGAGCTTCCTCCTAGCTTTCCTACAAGGTAAAATTCATGATTATCAGATATCAGAAACTCAAGTTATGGCCAAAATACAGAAACAGTGTCAAATCTCAATAATGCTGAAAATATTCAATTAGGACCAATTTAAGCTTCAACTCACAAAATCATATCAAACTCAATCAATTAAGAATATGAAGAGTGTAAATGACTAAACATAAGGGTTTCTTAATGAATAAAATATGTGATTATCAACCACCCATCATGTCTAAGACAACTCGTTCCATCTATTTTATAATTTTTACAACACAAGCCCAACCAAACAATATAACGAAGAGGTGAGATCACCTACGCCAATACCAACATGGTAGTACAGAGATAATACAAACAACATATCATACAGGTATGCCATACCAGAATTCCAATAATGCCTTCAACATTAATCAACTATCATCATCTAATTATTTATCAGTTCAAATATCATTCAATATTCACGATGATGTCCTCAACAATATCCAAATATTCATTAATTCAAATCATACGATAATAACAATAATGGCATCAACATTATTTATCATCATCATCATTCAGTATTTCTCAATAGAACAATTGTCATAGCCAATATTCCTCAATTACTATATCACATAGATATAAATACTCAGTTTCATGCATGTGCACATAGACTCAATGTCCTACTCCATGGAGCTAATACTCAGTTCGGTGAAGTTGATCCGAAAGATCTGTCTGTACCAAAATGCCTCAGACGAAGCGCTATAATCCTCATTTTGATTTTGCACATCTAACATATACACGACAGTCTTTACAAGATCTCGATTAAGAATAGTGTCTCGGTCAGGATCATCGGTGCGTTGCATCGGTCTAACCTATGGGAAGAAGCGCGACCAACCACCCATGTAAGCAACCCGCACCCCGATGCCCCCAAGGTCAACAAGTGACTTACACTATGCATATCACACCCACTCGAGAGGTGCACGTCTCTCCTAGGCAAATAGCCTCATACAGTCCATCGGACCTTTCCAATGCATGTTCAATGCACCAATGCCAATCATAGGCAAAATTTATCATTTTCTCATACAGTGCCCATATACTAGTTCATGCATATAAAATGCACCAATGCCAATCACAAGCAAAATTCACCATTTCCAATGCATGTTCAATGGACCAATGCCAATCCCAGGCAAAATTCACCATTTCATATTCAGGGTCCACAAATAGGCTCATTCTCAGTTTAATTTCATATTCTCATAATCAGGGTCCACACACTGGCCGAACAGTAATAATACTGTATTTTCAACAGCGAAATTATATTATCGCGTTTTTATAGTCACAAAACACTTACATCGTGTTTTTACAATCGCGCAACATTTCTGTTACATTTCCACAATTCCACAACACTTCTGTTACATTTTCAAATTTCGTATAGATTTTTCAACGTTTTCATCAATCACGTAAAAATATTCCACCGTTTTTAAATCGCGTAATGATTTTTCCACAATATCTCAAACGCGTAAAATATTTAAACACTTTCTAAATTGCGTAGAACTATTTCAATGTTCCTCAAATCGCGTGGAAATATTTAAACATTTTTTTTCAAATTGCGTAGCTTAAAAATCACGTTTTTAAGTTACGTAAATCATTTTTCACCATAATTTCATTTAGAAAAATATTTCTCAACATTCAAAAATTCTATTTCAACCTTTCTCAAAATAATATGACTACTCACATTATTTTCCACATTTTCTTACTCAAGAAAATCCTTGTCATAATATATTCCACAAATTCACAATTCCATTGAATTAAATCAATGTCTCTAACTTTAAAAATTACTAACGCTCTCCAAAACCCAAAGGATGAGTCACACGTTAGAAAATATCAAATCACTATTATATTCTCCATTTTTCTCAAATCAATTCTAAAATCAATTCTCTTCAAAATAAATTGAGGTTCAAACACTTTCAACCTCTCTTATCCATTTACATATGAAAATTTCATTTCTCAAGTGATAAAACACTCTGATTCCCTTTCCAAAAATCCTTGTACTAAATCAATTATATTTCCACTTGGAAAATCACTTTGTTTCATCAAAATCAAGGTATTACAAACCTTCCAAAACTGTGGTACATGATTATTTAAACCATCAAATATTTTTCCTTCTAAGTCAATATGGTTTTACACAAACAAAATCATTAAAAATTCTTTACAAAAACCATGAGCACTTGGTCTTTGAAATCAAATCATTTGTTCATTTTTATTTTTCACTTTCTTTACAAATCCTTAAAATCATCAACTCATTGCTCTTTTCATTTAAAACTCATGATTAATAAAATACTTAGAATCTTTTTACTCAAAAATCACCTTTGAGGCCATATGCCTTTATGGTTCTTTGGAACCAAAAATCAATTTCCTTTCCATCATCAAATCATGACATATATATATATATATATATATATATATATATATATATATATATATATATATATATATATATTCATCATAAATACCACAAGCATGCCATAATTAAGACAATAAATCATACTAAGCATGCAAGCACAAATAAACCATGCTAAGCATATAAACCACATAAACACCCACAAATAATTACATAACCATGGATATGAATCCTGACATGGATTCACCATCCATCAAATACACAACCATCTCTCACCATCATACTTGGTTGGTGAGATCAATCTCCCTCTTACCTCTTGAAGATCCTCAAAAGCTCCTTGTTTTGCTTCTTTTTCCAAGTCCTTCACCACCAAGGGCTTCTCAAATACAAAACAAAACATATATTTATTAGTAAATCAAGCTTAAACAAGATAAACCATGGATCAAACATGGCTTAGAGCCTTGAAAATCAAAAGAAAAGTGAAGATTAATAAACTTCACCAATAAAGCTCCAATCTTTAGCTTGAAGAACAAGGTTGAAGATGGATGATTTAGAGAAAGTCTCCAACATGAAAGTTGCTTAGAATATCATGTAGATTCAAGATCTATGGTTGGATGAAATTAAAAGAGATTGGATGGTGATTTTAGGTGGTATGGCCGAAATTCCTCTTGAAGAACAAGGATGAAGTTTTTGATTTTTGTAAAAGAGAGGCTTCTTAGACTTGGTTAAGATAAAGAATGAAGTGAAAACACCTAGTTTTCCTTCCTACCAATTTCGTAGATCTCCAAGGAAAAATCCCTAAAAATCATAAACAAATGTTAAAATCAATAACAAGTAAAAGAATAGGTAAACCATGATTAAAGCATGGCTTAGAAAATCAAAACTAAAAGATTGGGTGAAGAAATATGAACTTTACCCTTTTTGATAGAAACTTGAAGCTTGGATTTGAAGCTCAAAATGAATGATTTGGTGAAAACTCATAACTAGAGATGTTCTTAGAATGAGGTAAGGATTCAAGAAATAAGGTTGGTTGAAATTTTTGAGTGATGGAGGGTAGATCTAGGGGTCTTGGCTGAAACCTCCATGAAAGGAAAGTGGAGAGAAAAGCTTGATAACTTAGCTTCTTGAAAATGAATCAATGATGACCAAGAATAGCACTAATGGTCATGAAACACTTTGTTATGGTCTTAAGCCTCTAAAAACCATCCCTCCCCCTCCATGCATTCTCCTAAGAGTGCAAAATGAATCAATAATGATTCATAAAGACCAAGACCACTAATAATGGTCTTCAAACTTTCCTTTAACTCCTAAAACAAGCACAAAACCGTCCTCCCCTCCATCCATGCATTCAACAAAGTTGTCATCTTTTCTAGCCACCATTTAGAGCCATTTAAGCCATTGATTAGATCAATGGTTAGGATTTAGGTAGACTTTTGATTAGAAGACTTAATCTAGGCCATTAGATCTTTCCTCCTTGAAATCCTAGCCATTAGATGCATCTCCAAAATGAAGGGTCAAGATTACTCCTTCTTACTTTTAATCCAATGGTCATAATTAGTCATAGCCATTTTAGAAGACTACATCTCCACCATTGATTGAATCCAAATCCAATGGTCGCAAATGATCCATCTCCACCGTTGATTTAATCCGAATCCAACGGTCACAAATGGTTCTAGCCACTTTGTAAGATCAAATCTCTACCCTTGATTAATTCTTTATCCAATGGTTATAAATAGTCATAGCCATTTTCTTAGACTAATCCTACACCGTTGATTAAATCGATGGTTGATATCAAAGTCTTCAATATTAGACTTGCTTCCTATTAGCCCGTCAAAAGAATTAAACTTGTTTCCTATTGGCCAGTCAAAAGTTGTCATAACCACTATTGTTGACTTAAGCAGTATAATTTCTACTTTTATCTACTATAACCCTACGAAAGAATATATTTGTTGTATTTTTATCGCTCAATAATTAAATACAGTACAAAACACAGTACAATAAAATTTTAGAAACTGTTTTCAGATTCAGGTTTAGTAAGATCCCCTGTCTCCATCTAAATAGTACAAATTTTTCTATCCGCAGAAAAATTTTCACTTTGTGGGACCCACCTAGGACCACATAAGGCCACCTAGGCCCATAAACAGCCCAAAAACAATCTGATAAATATAAAAATTTATAATCATCTACAAAAATCACAAATATTAGAAAACGTATGAAAATCAAGTCAGATTGTTAAAAATGATTATCAATCAAGAGAAATAAATACATAAAGATTTTCCCCGACCCGAAAATTATTATTTTCTTGACAAGGAGTAAATCACTCAAAACGGTCAAATACGCTGATAGAATATACAAAATAATTTTACAGCACACAGAAATCACTAAACAGTAGAATTTTGTTAACTGTCAAAATTGTTGTCTAATAGATAGGAAATTTGGGGTGTTACAATACTCCCCCTCTAAAAAGAAATTTCGTCCTCGAAATTTGATAAACCTGATTTCACATCCTCAGAATAAATATAGATATTGTCCTTTTATCTTATCCTCCAACTCTTATATTGCTTCTCCACTTACATCATTCTAAACGATTTTAACCAATAAAAATTCTTTGTCTCTCATTCAACTTCTCCTGATCAAACAGATATCTCAGATTCCTATAATTACTGAAGATGTTAAATTTTACTCCATAAAGAAAGTATATCTATACTTCTAATACAACACAACATCTATCAACCTCCATTCATGCGTAGAATAACTTTTCTCAAATGACTTCAATTTCCTAAAATCATACCCTACAACTCTTCTATTCTGCATAAGCACACAGCTTAAACTTTGATGTAATACATCATAGTACACCTCCAATGGTTAACTGAGATTAGACAAAACTTATACTAGAAAAGTACTCAAACATATTTCAACTCCTAAAAATTCTCCTTGTATGCATCAGTCTATACAAATACTTAATTCTTTCTAGTAAGCTAGGTAAGAAGTCCTACGATCTTAAAAAATATCTCAATAAATTTTCTACGGATTTTCGTTACCGTTTTTAACTTTTGAAGAATCCACCATGTTTTCGCTGTGTCACTCTGATACTATGATATAGATGTAAACAAGAATATCCTTTCTTGTAATTTCAATATATGAAAGAAAACTATGGAGGTTTAGAAAGAAGAAAATAGCGAAGCTATCTGATATGATACCAGACATATTTAACAAGAATTTGATGTTGCCTGATTTTCAGGAATGCATTTTTCTGGATTATTAACACTTTATTCAGACAATCTCATAGGATATGGTCAGAAAATAACCAATCCGTTTCACAAATCAAATCTATTTATGAAAGAAATAAACAGATCAAACTAACACAAAAATTTGATCTATAACAATAATTCGAATAGCTCGAGTAACATGATAGGCTAGCAATGGAAACAGAAATAAAGAAATCAGAAGATCACGAAGACACAGATAACACCAACATATAATTAATCTACTCAATCATATGCTATAAAGAATAGGTAAAGAATTACCTTCTACAATATAGTCTCCCTTGTTTATATCTTCAGCTCAGAACACTCCCGTTCCATTCGACACATCGACTCTCCTTACTACCTGAGATTTTACAAACAGAAAACTCTGTTTACAATGGAACACAATCTCTAAAAATGTGTCTAAACTTTCCACACTTAAAACAAATTGTTTCTTCAGATGTACAATCCTTTGTTAAGTACCTTCTTCCACACATCTTACTGCTGCTGATTTCCCAATGGTCGTAAATATGTTTTCTGTTGTAATCAAACACTTTCCTAATATCCCTCCTTTAGAATACCCAATTCCAAAATTACGAATTCTTGTATTTCAAAACTGATTCTCTTCCATTAGATCCTGAACCTCAACTTTTAGCTTTTGTTGTTCGGCGATCCTCTGTTCCTGTTATACTGTCATGTCAGTTGTCTTCCGTATTGCTCCCGTAGTGGTAACTATATCGTCAGTGTCACGTTCCGCTTCCACACGCGTACATCTACTATGAGCCATTTCGTTTCTTCAAAGACGGATGAATCAAAATAAAATGGATCTGGTATCCATTTCAAATAACATTGTTTCCTTTCGGAAATCAAACACACAGAGAACACAACACAAGCAAAACAAACCTAACCACAAACCCCAAAAGACTCAAACCGTGCTCTGATTCCAACTAAATGTAACACTCCTCTCAGTGTATCACATTTCTGACTCCCAACTCATAATCTGTAAAGAAGTTCATAAACAAGGTTTGAGTTATAAAAGATGGGTTTTAAACTTTCTTTTCATAAAAAACGGAAACATAAACTTACTGAGATCTATAAATATTACTGAAAATATATTTAATATACAATATTGACACCAATTAACATTTAACAATTTAAAGAGAAATATAAAACTAACAGAAAACTCTCTCTTTTTAACAGTAGCAAACCCTATGACGGGTCCTACTTAATAGCATGGTACAACACTAACGAGAAAACTTAACATACTTATTCCTTCTTGTATCCATCTGGATGCATCAGACATTTGTTCCTTGTCAATACTGCACGCTATCAAATCTGGAATGGTCATTCTCTGATGTTGTCACCAATTTCAGAATATCTACCACCCGTCATGTCTAAGACAACTCGTTCCATCTATTATATAATTTTTACAACACAAGTCCAACCAAACAATATAACAAAGAGGTGAGATCACCTGCGCCAATACCAACATGGTAGCACAGAGATAATACAAACAACATATCATACAAGTATATCACACCAGAATTCCAATAATGCCTTCAACATTAATCAACTATCATCATCCAATTATTTATCAGTTCAAATATCATTCAATATTCACGATGATATCCTCAACAATATCCAAATCTTAATCAATTCAAATCATACGATAATAACAATAATGGCATCAACATTATTTATCATCATCATCATCATCCAGTATTTCTCAACAGAACAATTGTCATAGCCAATATTCCTCAATTACTATATCACATAGATATAAATGCTCAGTTTCATGCATGCGCACATAGACTCAATGTCCTACTCCATGGAGCTAATACTCAGTTCGGAGAAGTTGATCCGAAAGATCTGTCTGTACCAAAATGCCTCAGACCAAGTGCTATAATCCTCATTTTGATTTTGCACATCTAGCATGTACATGACAGTCTTTACGAGATCTCGATTAAGAATAGTGTCTCGGTCAGGATCATCGGTGCGTTGCATCGGTCTAACCTACGGGAAGAAGCGCGACCAACCACCCATGTAATTAACCCGCACCCCGATGCCCCCAAGGTCAACAAGTGACCTACACTACGCATATCACACCCACTCAATAGGTGTACGTCTCTCCTAGGCAAATAGCCTCATACAGTCCATCGGACCTTTCCAATGCATGTTCAATGCACCAATGCCAATCATAGGCAAAATTTATCATTTTCTCATACAATGTCCATACACTAGTTCATGCATATAAAATGCACCAATGCCAATCACAGGCAAAATTCACCATTTCCAATGCATGTTCAATGCACCAATGCCAATCCCAGGCAAAATTCACCATTTCATATTCAGGGTCCACACATTGGCCCATTATCAGTTTAATTTCATATTCTCATAATCAGGGTCCACACACTGGCCCAACAGTAATAATACTGTATTTTCAACAGCGAAATTATATTATCGTGTTTTTATAGTCACAAAACACTTTCATCGTGTTTTCACAATCGCGCAACATTTCTATTACGTTTTCACAATTCCGCAACACTTCTGTTACATTTTCAAATTTCGTATTGATTTTTCAACGTTTTCATCAATCACGGAAAAATATTCCACCATTTTTAAATCACGTAGCGATTTTTTCACAATATCACAAACGCGTAAAATATTTAAACGCTTTCTAAATTGCGTAGAAATATTTCAACGTTCCTCAAATCGCGTGGAAATATTTAAACATTTTTTTTTTCAAATTGCGTAGCTTAAAAATCACGTTTTTGAGTTACGTAAATCATTTTTCACCATAATTTCATTACGAAAAATATTTCTCAACCTTCAAAAATTGCATTTCAACCTTTCTCAAAATAATATGACTACTCGCATTATTTTCCACATTTTCTTACTCAAGAAAATCCTTTTCATAATATATTCCACAAATTCACAATTCTATTGAATTAAATCAATGTTTCTAACTTTAAAAATTACTAACGCTCTCCAAAACCCAAAGGATAAGTTACACGTTAGAAAATATCAAATCACTATTATATTCTCCATTTTTCTCAAATCACTATTATATTCTCCATTTTTCTCAAATCAATTCTCTTCAAAATAAATTGAGATTCAAACACTTTCAACCTCTCTTATCCATTTATATAAGAAAATTTCATTTCTCAAGTGATAAAACACTCTGATTCCCTTCCAAAAATCCTTGTACTAAATCAAATATATTTTCACTTAGAAAATCACTTTGTTTCATCAAAATCAAGGTATTACAAACCTTCCAAAACCGTGGTACATGATTATTTAAATCATCAAATATTTTTTCTTTCTAAGTCAATATGGTTTTACACAAGCAAAACCATTAAAAAATTTTTACAAAAACCGTGAGCACTTGGTGTTTGAAATCAAATCATTTGTTCTTTTTCATTTTTCACTTTCTTTGCAAATCCTTAAAGTCATCAACTCATTGCTCTTTTCATTTAAAACTACCCTTGAGGCCATGTGCCTCTATGGTTCTTTGGAACCAAAAATCAATTTCCTTTCCATCATCAAATCATGACATATATATATATATATTTATATTTCATCATAAATACCACAAGCATGCCATAATTAAGACAATAAATCATACTAAGCATACAAGTACAAATAAACCATGCTAAGCATATAAACCACATAAACACATAAATACCCACAAATAATTACATGACCATGAATATGAATCCTCACATGGATTCACCATCCATCAAATACACAACCATCTCTCACCACCATACTTGGTTGGTGAGATCAATCTCCTTCTTACCTCTTGAAAATCCTCAAAAGCTCCTTGTTTTGCTTCTTTTTCCAAGTCCTTCACCACCAAGGGAACATATATTTATTAGTAAATCAAGCTTAAACAAGATAAACCATGGATCAAACATGGCTTAGAGCCTTGAAAATCAAAAGAAAAGTGAAGATTAATAAACTTCACTAATAAAGCTCCAATCTTTAGCTTGAAGAACAAGGTTGAAGATGGATGATTTAGAGAAAGTCTCCAACATGAAAGTTGCTTAGAATATCATGTAGATTCAAGATCTATGGTTGGATGAAATTAAAAGAGATTGGATGATGATTTTAGGTGGTATGACCGAAATTCCTCTTGAAGAACAAGGATGAAGTTTTTGATTTTTGTGAAAGAAAGGCTTCTTAGACTTGGTTAAGATAAAGAATGAAGTGAAAATACCTAGTTTTCCTTCCTACCAATTTCGTAGATCTCCAAGGAAAAATCCCTAAAAATCATAAACAAATGTTAAAATCAATAACAAGTAAAAGAATAGGTAAACCATGATTCGAGCATGGTTTAGAAAATCAAAACTAAAATATTTGGTGAAGAAATATGAACTTTGCCCTTTTTGATAGAAACTTGAAGCTTGGATTTGAAGCTCAAAATGAATGATTTGGTGAAAACTCATAACTAGAGATGTTCTTAGAATGAGGTAAGGATTCAAGAAATAAGGTTGGTTGAAATTTTTGAGTGATGGAGGGTAGATCTAGGGGTCTTGGCCAAAACCTCCATGAAAGGAAAGTGGAGAGAAAAACTTGATTACTTAGCTTCTTGAAAATGAATCAATGATGACCAAGAATAGCAATAATGGTCATAAAACACTTTGTTATGGTCTTAAGCCTCTAAAAACCGTCCCCCCCCCTCCATGCATTCTCCTAAGAGTGCAAAATGAATCAATAATGATTCATAAAGACCAAGACCACTAATAATGGTCTTCAAACTTTCCTTTAACTCCTAAAACAAGCACAAAACCATCCCCCCCTCCATCCATGCATTCAACAAAGTTGTCATCTTTTCTAGCCACCATTTAGAGCCATTTAAGCTATTGATTAGATCAATGGTTAGGATTTAGGTAGACTTTTGATTGGAAGACTTAATCTAGGCCATTAGATCTTTCTTCCTTGAAATCCTAGCCATTAGATGCATCTCCAAAATGAAGGGTCAAGATTACTCCTTCTTACTTTTAATCCAATGGTCATAATTAGTCATAGCCATTTTAGAAGACCAAATCTCCACCATTGATTGAATTCAAATCCAATGGTCACAAATGATCCATCTCTACCGTTGATTTAATCTGAATCCAATGGTCACAAATGGTCCAAGCCACTTTGTAAGATCAAATCTCTACCCTTGATTAATTCTTCATCCAATGGTTATAAATGGTCATAGTCATTTTCTTAGACTAATCCTACATCGTTGATTAAATCGATGGTTGATATCAAAGTCTTCAATATTAGACTTGCTTCCTATTGGTCCGTCAAAAGAATTAAACTTGTTTCCTATTGGTCCGTCAAAAGTTGTCATAACCACTATTGTTGACTTAAGCTGTTTAATTTCTACTTTTATCTGCTATAACCCCACGAAAGAATATATTTACCGTATTTTTATTGCCCGATAATTAAATACAGTACAAAACACAGTACAATAAAATTTTAGAAACTGTGTCCGGATTCAGGTTTAGTAAGATCCCTCGTCTTCGTCTAAACAGTATAAATTTTTCTATCCGCAGAAAAATTTTCACTTTGTGGGACCCACCTGGGCCCACGTAAGGCCATATGGGCCCACAAACAACCCAAAAATAATCTGATAAATATAAAAATTTATAATCATCCACAAAAATCACAAATATTAGAAAACGTTGAAAATCAAGTCAGATTGTTAAAAATGATTATCAATCAAGAGAAATAAATACATAAAGATTTTCCCCGGCCCAAAAATTATTATTTTCTTAACAGGGAGTAAATCACTCAAAACGGTCAAATACACTGACAGAATATACAAAATAATTTTACAGCACACAGAAATCACTAAACAGTAGAATTCTTTTAACTGTCAAAATTACTCTCTAATAGATAGGAAATTTGGGGTGTTACAACGAGAGTAGGAATTGGTTTAATTGGGCACGATTCTTATCTCTTGAGAAAGAACATTAACTAATTTAGGATAATTCACCTTCAATTGAATTTCAATTTTAATAAAAGGGTTGTCAATTAGGAATTGTCTTGTATCATTGTGGTTATCCCCAATCTTGGAAGCTTTCTTGAATTTGAAAACCTTTCTTAACAACTTGCTATTTTTGTTCTCAATTTTGCACTTTGATATTTATTTATTTAATTGCTTTGTTACTACGTTCTTGTTAATCAACAATTATCTCCCCTTTGTTTAATTGAATTGAATTAATTAATTAATTGGTATTCATAGACATAATCCCTGTGCATTCGATCTTTTTATTACTTGACAACGAAATTGTACACTTGCAGATTTCACACACCACCTTCACTAAAACACTTTTAAATGAAATATTCAACACTCCAAATCATCTTTGAAACTCATTTCCTTTCTCATAACCAAAAATCAATTCCTTTCCAATAATAAAACTTTGTTCACTTCTTTTTTCAACTTGTAAAACCTTAACTCATCTTTTACTTTATGATAAAAAATCCATTTCCTTCAAATTATAAAATCTTGCTCATTTCCCTTTTTCGTCTTGAAATTCCTTAATTCAAATCATTGTCACCTAATCATCTAAGTTCATAATTAATAAAATATTTTGGCTTTGAATACCCTGCTTTAGGCATAGTGGCCGTGAGCCATGATGGTCTTTGGAACCAAAAATTTTCATCCTTCCACATGATTCAAATCATACAACATATATCAATCATCAATTTCTACCATAGCAAATATCATGTATACTATAAAAGCAATAAAAATCACATAAAGCAAATAAATACAAAGCACTAAATTTATACAAATAAGTGAATAAATCCTTACATGTGTAACACCCTTGTGGGGATGTCACATTTATGATGCAATAAAATAAAACCTTACCCAAGTTAAAAAACATTTGATACATAATTAATATGAGTTCTAAAAAATTTTCCTTTTATACTAGATATCATTAAATAAAATAACACGAAACATAAAATAAAACAAACTATTATCACACTCCATAATATACATATGATTTTGTTTTAAGTTGTACAAATAATTTACAACTACAAATATTTAAATAAAGCAGTAAAGAGTCAGTATAAATACTAAAACATAAAGTGCCTAAGTGCACATAAAAGATTCCTAACCCTCCGATGGATCACTCTCAGATGGATCATCGGATGATAGAAATCTAGGATGTCTCACAGCTCTATGGACAGGAGTTCGTGTTGTCGACACACTACTGATCTCACTAGGCGTATGGAAAAGCCCTCCCCAATAACGCCTAAGAGTCAGTGGCAACTCAAGATGTAAATACAAAGTAGTAGTAAAAATAAGCTCCCCATCAAACTCTCCACGTAGGGTCACAGTCAGACGCCCCATGTAGACTACCGATCCTCTATCCTCGCATAGTCGCTAGACTTCAGAGCCTCCATGAAAATCGAGTCTCACAAAACCAAGGAATCCAGGCAACGTCATAACCACAAGATCAATCCCGATAGCATGAGTGGTTGAACGGCTCGCCTTCCTCGAACTGGTTGCCCGGCTGCTGCTCCTCAGGATACAGAATCTCTAGAGGTTGTTCCTCTTCCTCTTCCTCAAACTCTTTACAGAATATAAATAATAATATAGAAACACATATAAATAAAGAGGTGAGACAATCTACATCACTACCAGCATGGCAATAAAGAAAACGACAATACAACATATATCACAGTTTAACATAATAATGCATACCATAGTATCATAAACAATAACCCAATTTAACACGTCATACATAATATCACAAATAATAACATTATAATGCATGCCACAATGCAAATGCATAACGACTCGTTCCTACTCCATGGAACTAGACACAGACATCAGAGAAAATGATCCGAAAGAACCATCAGTACCTCAGGCCACCTAACCAAACTATTGCACTGTCCAACGTCGTGTCTATAGCCCACAGTCCAAAACATCGTGTAGTAGTACACAGTCCAAATATGTCATGCACTACAGGCATTGTACTAAACAGTCTCCACAAGATCTCGATTAAGAATAGTACGTGTCGAGATCATTAGTGTGTTGCCAATTACCACGCCCCAGAGCAGCGACCAACTGTCCATAAGTGGAATACTCCGCACACTAATGCCTCCAAGTCCACTCAATGAACCACACTATGCTTATCACACCGACAACACGGTGTAATTCGTCTCGTCAATCAATCGCCAATTTTCCACCAAATTGACACAACTCTCAATGCATGAATAAGAACTATAATTACAAAAATACCCTCAATCTCAATATGTCACCATATTTATGAAAATACCCTCAATCTCAATATTCCAAAATATAGTACATCTCCACTTGACAGTACCATATCTCAACATGTCCGGGTCCACCACTTTGGCCCGACAGCAAAACTCACTGTTCCAATTAATCGCGTTGAAATTTTATCGCGTTTTACAATCGCGTCACTTTTACAAATGTTTTTAAATCGCGTAAATATATTTTGACGTTTTTAAAATTGCACAGGGTTTTTAAATCATTTTCTCAATCGCGTAAGATTTTTAAATCATTTTCTTAACTGTAAAGCTTAAAAATCATTATTTTAAATAAGTGTAAGCTATTTCTAATACTTTTAAACTACGTAAAATATTTTTCTTACGTTATAAATATATTGTGAAACTTTCTGTTTTATTTGTCCGTTTCTAATAAATTTTGATAGCATTTTATCTAGAAAATCTACTTAGTGATATTTTCTATGTTTTTCTTTAAAAATTCCTTTGTTTAGTTTATAACTACAAAATACACTTTGAAAATTGCTAACATACTTTAAAACTCAAAGGTAAGTATTTTTCAAGAGTTTTGTTTATTTCTCTTCTATACTATATTTCTAATAAAATTCGTTTACTTATTTAGTTCTTGAAAATCCATTGCAAATGAATTCTTTTTAAGTTAAATAACTAGTCTACACTTAGAAAACAAGTTTTGGATTAATTATACATTAAAAGGGCATGTTGGCCGAATTCAACATTTCTTGTATAAATCATGTTTAAATTATTTTCTATCCTCTAAATCATTGTAAAATCCATTAACCTTATTAAATAAATTAATTCATCCTTTTAGAAAATGGTTGAGAACATTTTGGTTCTCATTTTCATGGTGAAGTTGTGACCCCCATGTTGTGTTCTTTGGAACACTCATGCAAACCTTACATGTTATTCACATCTTATAGTGATAATCATACATCTATAAATGTAACACCCTAATACCGATAACCTAGTATATCAAAATATATCTGGATAAGTAGTATTAGTTATGCTACTTATAACTTAACATTGTACTAATCCATATCATTTAAAACAAATAATAATGGAGAGCCTTGCGGAAAACTAAAAGTTATACATATAACATCGCCACTAAAGGGCTCATTGTATACATAACTTCTTTTACAAACTAAAACCACGTAGATAAATACAAGCTTTAAACTAAAAAGTATAAAAACTATCTTTGTCTTCATACTTCTTCTTCTTGCCTTTGGATGAACCTTCACCTGAATTTACATGGCAACAACGGGGTGAGAAATCACATTTCTCAATATAAGTACACCAAAATCAGCAGTTTAAACATTCAAAATAAATAAACCCAACTGAAGTAATACTTCCTGCATAAGAAACAATTACAACTCTCTCTTTATATAACATTCTTAAGCGAACTATAATTCTACTCTGATAACCGAAACCACGATGATATCAAACAACCGCCCATACAATTATTTGAAATCATCGGCCAGACAACCGCCCATACAGCTGTCACCAATAACACAGAGTAACACATACACAACAATTACACAAATATATTCACCAAACAAAATATTACATAATGCAATGATGGAATGATGTATGTTTACGCTCAAAGAAAAGTGTATGATAGTGTCGGTGCAATGTCATAAATACTTAACTATTCCCCTAGGCGCAGAGGAATTCTACCATGATAACGTGTGACCCCTTATAGCCTACATTAGGAACGAAGTCTGTCATCACAACACATGACCTCCTACACCCCTAGATAGGGAGGGAATCTGATACGATAACAAGTAACCTCCCATAACCTACCAAGTAGGGAGGGAGTCTGCAATCATATCATGTAACCTCCTATAACCTACCATAAACTGAGTGGATGCTTCCACCATCTACTCTCTAGGAATAGCAAGCATATGTGAAATGTGAAGTGTGTGTAATGCGAAGTTATGTCCTAATTCTAACATAACCACCACATGATCTCATACTAAGTCCATCTTGCATTACTAACTCCACCTCTTCTCTGTGGGAGTATTTCATGCACTACGACATTGAACCAATGCCAACTAGACTTAGTATACTGCTGTCTTTGCATTACTAACTCTCTTTAACTCTTTGAGAGCTCTTCATGCACTATGGCATTCACCCTTGCCAGCTAGGGTCTATGGTACTTAACTTTTGCCAACTCGGCACCTTGGCTCTTAACTCTTGCCACTTAGGCACTATGGAACTCCACTACTGCCAACTTGGCACCTTGGCCCTTAACTTTTGCCACTTAGGCACTATGGCACTCTACTAATGCCATCTCGCTTCTTAAATCTCTTATCACCTCTCTTGTGACATCTCTGCAACTTTAAGTTGCTTGAGAAGCTAAGCTCTTGATCTCTAGCAATCCATGTCTAATGGATGCACTACTTTTCTTTTATCTTCCTTTGTATGCCACTAGGTCTTTCTCTCAAAGAAATAACCTCTCAAGTGTCTCAACAATCTTTACTAAGCATAAACAAAGGATCTTAACAACTAGGGATTTCAAATCATCAAAATAACATCTTTGATGAAATCTGCTCTGGACCCTTTAAAAGGCTAATTTCCATAAATGCACCAGAGCTACATCCTAACTTTAATGATTCTAAAATTTTATAGGCAAATAGCCTTATGTCTTAGCTTTCAAATGGCTTTGGAATCAGGTCATTCTGATATCTACAACTCAAGTTATGTAACAAACAATGCAAGTTGTCTGAATGTTGCCCTGTCCACGCCTAGGCTTGGTTTTACCACGCCTAGGCATGGTTCTCTCTGTCTCACAGGGCTGAAAACTAATCAACCCACGCCTAGGCTTGGAAATATCACGCCTAGGCGTGACCATTCTGCAGAAAATTCTGCAGAATGCGAATTCTGCATAATTGGTTGAAAAACCAATTTCCAAACCTTTCCTCGTGGATTCTAAGCAATTTCTAACATTAATCTTGGCCCTTAAACTTGTTGTAACTCTTTTACAACCAATGAATTCTCTTAGGGCATAGATTTAGGTCCAAAATCACCTAACTGCAACCATTTTCCAAATCCATTTCCTATGGATTCTAATGGTTGTCTTTGAGCCATAAATAGCTATCTAGCATTCTCTAAGCTTAAACTATCTTAACTTAGTTCTTGGAATCAAGAACCAAGCTAAGAATTAGGATTTAGCCATCCAAATCCTTATTTCTACTCAAAATCTCTAACCCCATCAAATGAGAATTAAAAGGAAAAGATGAGTAGAAAACCCCTTACCTCTTGAGGACTCTTGATCTTGAAGTTTAATCCTTGATCTTCTTCCTCTCCTTCTTCCCTTCTTCCCTTTTCTCCTTTCTCCCTTTTCTTTCTTTTCTTTCTTTCTCTATTTTTCTTCATTCTGCCGAAAGAGAAGAGAGAAGAGAGATATAGAGGGTGGGACATGGAGGGAATTAAGAGAAAAGATTAACTTAAGTTTTTACACTGAAACTTATATCTACTAAGGACACCCGAATTATGCTAATTCAAGTTTTCCAACTTCCAACAACTTTAGAATAAATCATACGATTCATCTAAATTATTGTTTCACAATTCTCATCATTTTCTATATCTACTGCTAGTCATTTGGTATTAAAATGCACAACCAGTATGCCTAAAAATACTAAACTGACTTTGATTCTCTTGAAACTTTAACCACAACTTATTTAACTTATTTGTGACCTAGAAACAAATTATCTAAACTTGTTTCCCTTCAAATAGCAATTTATGCTATTTACTGAGTCATTATAAGCCACTTTCCACACTCTGTGTTGCAGCAAAGTACCTAAACTAACTCTGTTTGTCACAAATCTTCACTGACATATCAAACAACTTATATGCTGCCTTTGTACACATATAAAAGTCTAATATGTTTTTTTCGGGATATTACAATAAACACATGCAATGTAGTTTTAAAGCTATAGACATGCATACAAACATAATCAATCACAAATAAGGAAAGCATCTAAATAACCAAACAAATGAATCCTTATGGATTCTTCACACACATACAATCCATTTTCTCATCACCACACAAGGTTGATGAGATTAAATCTTCCTCTTATCTTAAAGGAAGACAACTCCTTCTAACTCTCCTCCTATGATTTTCATGACCTTCCAAGAGAAACCTAAAGATCTTAAACAAAAATTTAAAGAGTCATAACTATAGGAGAAAAACATAAACCATGGATCAATCATGGCTTAGAACCTTATAAATCATGTTAGAAGTAAGAAACAAGAAGTTTCACCTTGTAAGAAAATCTCCAAAGTGATTTTCCAAGCCCAAGATGAATTTTTTTGGAAGAACTCTCAACTAGAGATGTTCTTAGAATGTTGTTTGGATTTGAGAAGTTGGGTTAGATGAAAATTTAGAAGGGTGGAAGTGTGATTTCTTGGTGTTGGCCGAATGGCTCTCAAAGAAGCAACAATGGTGATTTTTGTTCTTGGTGTTCTTGAAGAAAGAAAAGTGTAAGCTTGAGTGATAGAAGATAAAGTGAATGAAGTGAAGAGCTCTCCTAGCTCTACTTGGCCGTGAGCTTCATCAAAGGAGGTGGCCTCCTTTGTTGACTTCTCCTAACACTTAATAGCCCTAGATGTAATCAATGGATGATATCTAAGCTTGGTCACCACTCTTGAACCTTCTAGGACATGCCATAACCGAATGGCCTAAAGAGAAACTAACTAGGTGTGTGTTCATTTATGAAATCTAGTTACACTTAGGTGCATTTAGTTAGCTTACTTAGTTACTTGTCTAACTATATAGTTACTTAGGTTAACTAGGTTTTTGTCTTGATATTTTTACAACCTTCTCTAACTAGGACTTAACTAGATAGCGAACTAGGTTTCCTTCATTTAGTTACTAAACAAGCTTCCTATGTTAACTTAGTTAGGTTTAAGCTAACTTGGTTAAGCTTTCTAGTTTAATCTTAACAAGTCTAACCACTTTTGTGGACTTGATTCTTATTGGGCTAGAATTTTCAAGCCACTAATGTTGACTAGCTCTCATTGGTTTAGAATTTAATCTAGCCAGAAAAGTTGATTGGCTCACTAAACGCGAGTCCCACGGACTTTTTTGGATCCATGGTCATTTTGGAGCAGATTTCTATTGTTTTTGAGACAGTAAGTACTGTCAAATAAAATAATATTATAATAATATAAAATTATTTTATTGCACAGTTAAATCCTAAAAATTAAAAGATTAATACACGTATCATTCAGAATTTGGTTTAGTGAGATCCCCCAGCTCCGAATAATTAAAATAAGATTTCCCCGGCCCGAAAATTATTATTTTCTTAACTCGGAGCAAATCACACAAAACACTCAAATACAATCACGAAACAGTCAAATTCTATTTATAACACACAGAAAACACAAACAGTACATTTAGGATAATACTGTCATTTATCCAAAAGTTGGGGTGTTACAACATGGATTTATCACATACAACACAAATTTTGTTCCTCACCACCATGATTGGTTGATGAGGATAATCTCCCTCTTACCCAAAATCCTCTTATATATCTTCTTGTAGTAAACTTTCTCCACCAAGATGATTCTTGAAAACAAAGTAAACATTCCAAAATTAACATCTAAGGCTTAACTAAGATAACCATAGATCCAAGTCATGGTCTAGAACTTCACCTTAAGAGCTTCAAACTTGAGCTTAAAGAACAAGATATAAGATGGATGAATTTGATGAAGATCACAACATGAAAGTGTCTTAGAATGGTGTTTAGATTCAAGAAGTGAAGTTGGATTGAATTAATGAAGATTTGAGAGTGAATTATGGTGGCTTGGCCGTGAGGTTCCAAGGAGAGAAAAGATGGGAGCTTTTTGTTTTTGGTTGATAGAAAGATGAGATAAGAATAAACAAAAGTGAAGGGTGTTGGTGGGGGTGTAGCCGTGAATCACAAAGAGAGAAAAGAAAAAGAATTTGGTCTCCTTAGATTGTCCTAGAAGCACAACTTGGTCATGCACTCCCAAAGAGTGTTGGGTGGTCATCTTTCACTTGCAAGCTTGCCTCCAAACTTAGCCTTAAAGCTTTCCTCCCATTGGTTCCCTTCCAATCTTTCCTTGGAAGCCTTGCTTCTTATTGGTGGCCACTTTCTTTGACTAACTCCTAATTGGTTCATGACTTGATAAGTCATAGCCATTATCTTTGACTTCCTCCAATCTTGTTTCCTATTGTTTCATCTAAGCTGACTAGATTTCTAATTGGCTCACCAAAGTGAGTCATAAAGAGGCTAGTGACTAGGTTCATGTCTAGAACCTTCCCACTAGATATTTTTCAGAAGCTATTATCCAATGGACAAAGGTTATTGTGTATTAACTAGTGGTTATTGTCCAATAGATAATAGAACATACTTACATTTTATTTGTCAGATAAAATCTCAGAAAAGCAAAACCTTGAAAACTATTTTCGATTTCAGGTTTTGTAAGCTCCCCGAGCCTTGCATTAACAATCCAAAATTTTTCGGCCTTGAAAATTTTTTATTTTTCTAGTCCGGCCACAAACACACAGAAAGCCCAAAAATAATAATAAAATAACCGAAATAAATCAAACAATTTCTAAAAATCACAAAACTCAAAAATCACTTATGTAACACCCCAAAATTTCCTATCTCTTAAACAATAATTTTGATAGCTAACAGAATTTTACTGTTTAGTAATTTCAGAGCGCTGTAAAATTATTTTAATTATTTCATTAGCGTATTTGATCGTTTTGAGTGATTTACTCCGTGTTAGGAAAATAAAAATTTTCAGGCCGGGGAAAACTTTACGTAATTTAATTTTTACCGTTAGGTTTTAATTATTTTACGTAATCTGATTTGATATTTGTGCGTTTTCTAATATTTGTGATTTTTGTGGATGATTATGAAATTTTTTTACTGTTTGTGGGCCTAGGGAGTGTATGTGAGCCCAGGTGGCCATACGTGGGCCCAGGTAGGTCCTGCAAAGTGAAAATTTTTCTACGCATAGAAAAATTTGTACTGTTTAGACGGAGACAGAGGATCTTACTAAACCTGAATCCGGAAACAGTTTTAAAAAATTTCTTGTACTGTGTTTTATATTGTATTTAATTCTCGGACGATAAAAATATAATAAAAATATTATTTGTAGGGTTATAGTAGATATAAAAATAAAAATTATACTGCATAGTCAACAAAGAGGGCTTGACTTGATTTGTACCTTTGGATGAGAATACTTAGTTTGAATATTAACCATTGATTTAATCAACGGTGTAGGATAAGTTTAATAAAATGGCTATGACCATTTATAACCATTGGATTTGGATTTAATCAATGGTAGAGATTTGGTCTCAAAAAGTGACAAAGACCATTTATGACCATTGGATAAAGAATTAATCAAGGGTGGAGATTTGGTCTTGTAAAGTAACAAGGACCATTTATGACCATTGGATGTAAATTTAATCAATGGTGGAGAATTAGTCTTAAAAAGTAGCAAAGACTAATTATGACCCTTGGATTAAAAGTAAAAAGGAGTAATCTTGACCCTTCATTTTGGAGACACATCTAATGGTTAGAATTTAAAGGAGAAAGATCCAATGGCCTAGATTAAGTCTTCTAACCTACCTAAAGTCTACCTAAATCCTAACCATTGATCTAATCAATGGCTTAGAATGCTTCAAATAATGGCTAGAAAAGATGACAATATTATTGCATGCATAATGCAAGGGGGGATGGTTTTGTGTTGTATTTGGAGCTAAAGGAAAAGTTTTAATGCATTATTTGATACTTTAGTCAATTATGCTTTGCTTTAGTCAATTATGTTCCTTTATTGTTTTGTTTGCACCCTTAGAAGACTATTTGGAGGGGGGGACGATTTTGGAGATGCAAAGGAAGGAGGAGACAATTTTGAGTAGGCTTTTTAGGCCAAAGAAAAAGTTTGAAGACCATTATTACCTATCTTGATCAATCTTCATCATTCATTGATTTTCCTAAAGCAAGACTTAAAAAAAAATATTCTCTTCTTTCTCTCCATGTGAGCTACGGCCATACACTTCAAAGAAGGCCAAAAGTGTTGTTTTCTATTATTGTATCATAATTTCCTTCCTATTTATCTTCTTCTCCAAAGCAAAACACAAAAAACTCCATTCTTTTCTCCTAAACACACCATTCGGTCAAGACACTTAAATCCACTCTCCAATCTCTTTTATTTTCATCCAAAATCTTGAATCTACATGATATTCGAAGCAACTTTCATATTGGAGATTTCCTCCAAATCATTCATCTTCATGGACTTTCTTCAAGATCAAAGTTATTGGGTTTTTGAGGTGAAGTATAAGAAAACTTCATTTCTTCTCTCTTTTTCATGATCTAAGCCATGTTTGATCCATGGTTCCTCTTAATCAAGCTTAGTATACTAATTTCTATGTATTTTGTTTTGTATTTGAGAAGCTCTTAGTGGTGAAGGACTTGGAAAAAGAAGCAAAATAAAGAGCTTTTGAGGATCTTCAAGAGGTAAGAGGGAGATCCATCTCACCAACCAAGCATGGTGGTGAGAAATGGTCTTATATTTTATGGATATTGAATCCATGTGAGGATTCATATCCATGGTCATGTAAATTATTTGTGTGTGTTTATGAACTTTGATTATTTACCTATGCTTGATATGCTTTGCATGATTTTATGGCTTATATGGTATGCTTATAATATGCATGATGAGAATATGTTAAAATTATATATATGTATGCCATGATGTGATGATGGAAAGAAAATCAATTTTTGGCTTCAATGGCCAAAGGAAAGGAAATATAGTTTTGATACCCATGAAGAGGGTTTATGTTGAAAATTTTTAAGAACAAGGGAATTAATTTTTGGGTCCCTAGAACATTGAGAAATTCGGTCAAGACACCTCAATATAGGTGTTTATAACTTAATATTTTCATGGAAGAATAAAATTGGATTGATTTGAAAAGCATGGAAAATGAACAAAGGATATGTTTTTCAAGAGAACAAGAACATGGTTTTGAAGGATTTTTATTGATTTATTTTGTGTAAAAAGATCCTAAGTGTTTTTCTAAACATGAGTTTTGAATGAAACGGGCAAACATTGATTTTAAGAATTTGCAAAGAAAGTGAAAAATGATTTGTAAAGAAAGTAAAAATGAATTTGAAGAAATGGGTTTGGTTTTTATGACCATCGGTATTTCGGTTTTGAAAACAAAGATTTTAATGGTTTTGTTTGTGTGAAAATAGAAATGATAAATAATTGAGTTAGAAGGAAAAATGTTTGATGGCTTCAATGGCCAAATATACTATGGTTTTGAAAAACTGGTTATGCCTAAATTTTTATGGAACAAAATGATATTTTATAAAACGAAGTGTTTTGTTACTCGAAAGATTTGACAGTTTTCAATGAACACGTTCACGGTTTTTGTAAAGGATTTTTAATGGTTTTGTTTGTGTAAAACTATATTAACTTAGAAGGAAAAATGTTTTGATGATTTCAATAGTCATGTCCACGTTTTTTAGGACTTGTATTTCCTTGATTATTTATGAAAACAAAGTGGAAATATTGTTACCCACGTGGCTTCAGTACTCAAGAGGAGGGGTGAATTGAGTAATTAAAAACTTTTTCGCAAACCCTTTTTAATACAAATTTCTTGAAGCAATATAATGAATATGTGTAAAGATGATAAAATGCCTTAAGAACAGTAAATAAATAATTAAGCAATAATAAATAAATTGCTGAAAATAAAGAGATGAAGGATAGAAGAAAGGCAGGCACGATATTTATCCTGGTTCGACCACCAACCACTTGTGGCCTATGTTCAGTCCCCGAAACACAATTTGAGATTTTTTACTATTCAATACAAGCTTAAAACAAGTGCTTGCAACCTTTACATAACAGGGATACCTCACCCTATATACTAGAGGGATACCTCACCCCCTTTGAAGGATACCTCACCTTCTTTACAACAAGGGATACCTCACCCTTTTACTGAGGGATACCTCACCCTCACAAATTCACTAAGGGATACCTCACCCTTTTTATAGAAGCAGAAAATAGATGAAGAGAATCTCTCACTTAGAGCAAATGTTACAATTTGAAGCACTAGGAAGCTCTCTTAGGATATCTCAAAGTTTTGGCGAAAAGAGCACAGAAAATGTAAGAAAATAGAGAATCACGTTTTTGGCACAAGCAAAAAATAATTCAAATGGTTAGGCCACCTTCAGAATAGACCCAAGGTCTATATTTATAGAGCAATCAAAGAAAATAGTCGTTGGAGCAATTAAAACCATATTAAATGCAAAGACGTTAGCTGCCATTTTCAAAATCTAAAGCAAAACCTCGTGGGTTATTCGAATACCATATTTGGTATTCGAATAGATACTTCAAAAACGTGTTCTGGAACGTTTTCTGTGTTGTGGTATTCGAATACCCCTTTAGGTATTCGAATAGATCCTTAAAAACACGTTCTGGAAACTTTTCTGGGGTGTGTATTCGAATACCTATGTGGTGTATTCGAATACACCACTCTGATTTTGAAATCTAACTTTAAATGGTCATAACTTCTTCATTTCTTATCCGTTTAAAGCAAATGACCAGTCATTGGAAAGATATTTGAGTCTATTTTCAAATGAAATTTCAAAACAAAAATCAAATTATTTTGAAAGTTATGATCAAAAGAGTAACCAAAGGTCAGATTTTCAAAACTCAAACTTTGCTATTTTTCATAAATTTGAACTACCATCATAACTAGACCTTCAAAATTTATTTATTGGCTATTTTAACATGTGAAAATCATTTTTAAATATTTGAAAACATATTTGAGATATCTAGAAGGCTTCTTACAAAAAGACCTTAAGTCCTATAAGCTATACCATTTAATCTTCCTTTGGACTTAGTCTTTGACATGATTTTGTTGTTAGCAAAACCTTCTTCTCCTTGAGTTGAGCATAAATGAGATCTTTGCTTTCTTGTTGCAATGCTCACTCTTGGTACTTGAACTATACATCATCTTCATCATGTTTGTTATCATCAAAACTATTTTCCATGTCTGCTAGCCAATTACATTCTCCCCCTTTTTTATGATGACAAACTAACATTTGAGAAAAGAATTAGTTCATAAATTGGAATTCACAAAGTTGTTTAGAGATACTTACTCCCCCTCTTTTTCATAAGAGGTGATTTATATCAGAGATGTGCACAACAGTTCCCCCTTACTTTTAGAATCCAATTTCCATTTTTGTCTTACCGAACTTTTACTTTTTCATAAGAGGTGATTTATATCAGAGACGTGCACAGCAGCTCCCCCTTACTTTTAGAATCCAATTTTCATTTTTGTCTTATCGAACTTTTACTTTTTCTCCCCCTGACTTTTCTCAAACAAATAATTCAAGCTTTTTCTCCCCCTTTTGTCATGATAAAAAAGATAGGGCAAGATAAAGTATAAGGCTAAACAGAGTATATGCCAGTCCAACAAGATATGTTCATTCATAGCCTACAAGAATAGCAATAGAGTTTAATTTTATAAATTTAGCAATATAAGCACAATATTCAGCATATAAGCAAAGATATATTCATTCATAGATCAACTAATTGCATTGTATTATCATCAAAACAGTCATTACATTTACCAAAAGAATTACTTATATTTGATACCACTTGTTATCAAAATGTAAAACATTTACCACTTGTTATTAAAATCTTATAAATCTGTCATATATTAAGAGAATCATAAATATTAAACATTTTACTTGATGAAATATGCTATAGGGATCAGAGTATTGTATAGAACTAGCATTATTTACCCTATATGCAATGACAAAAAAATATATATATATCCAATTTGGCACTTTTTCCAATGCTAAGCATACTACTCAAAAAATATTTAAGCATTTAAGATAGTCTTGAGCTTTTCTTCCATTGACTATTCCATTTCAATGTACTTGAAGAAAGTCCCCTCATGTCCTCTTCATTCATTTCCCTCAAGTTGAATAAACTTTTTCAATTGAAATGTGTACTTGAGGTAGTTATAACCCTACAAAACAATTCAAAGTATTTTCTTTGGTATCCATTAATTTTTGGATCTATAGTGGTTAACCAAACTCATAAGCAAATAATCATTCAAAATAATAAGGCAAAATAACAAATGAGTTCACAAGGGCAAAAGATATTTCATTGATTAATTTCGCCAATTAACCACTTGTTTGTTACCACTTGTTACTACTTGTTATTACGTTCATACCACTGTGTTGCACTTGTTCATATATTTATTAAAACAGTAGCCAATTACATTAAGCATTTACCTTACAAAGAATTTAAATATGTAGCATATTCTAGAGAAAAAGAAGGTGCAAGAGCAAGCTAAGAAATATGCATTTAAGAGCATCATGTAATTATCATTTAGGCTCAAAAGAAATAAGATATATTTCATCAAAAGCATGATATTCATAAAATCAAGTATATTTATATTGCATATGCATCATAAAAGACAAAAACAGAATAGAGATCACGTCGTAAATTGATTTTCAGCCATGTGGTATTCGAATACCTCTTGTTGTATTCGAATACCCACCACAATTTATAAACTCCAGAAAGAGCAAGTATTAGAATGCCTTATAGAGTATTCGAATACTCCAGAGGTAGGTGACAAATACTGGTAAAGATGAGTCTTTGGTTATTCGAATACTTGTTGAGTTATTCGAATACACCAACTCATAAAACTTTAAGAACGATGTACCGATGTATGGTATTCGAATACCTTATGATGGTATTCGAATAGACCTATCAGAAAAAAAAAACAGATTTTCATGTTCAAAGCAATGGTATTCGGATACCATAAGAAGGTATTCGAATAACTTAAGCATAAAAACACATATTTTACGTCCAGAAAGGTATATTTGAGATATGAAACCTTACCTTTTGATGGAAACACTTATATATAAAAAGAAATGCAAGTCCTAGCTTGATAGAGAGACAAGGAGGAGAGCTTGGAATTATTTTCAGTCTTGTACTTGCTGCAACCACTTTCAAAATGCTAAAGTCAGCTCTTGACCTTCAAGCACACCTACAACACATTTCAATTTATGGCTTTTGGTACCTAAATTTTCTTGGGTCCTTGAATGTCATTTTTGGGTATAGTACCCTTAGGAACCCATACCATTTTAGTTCCAATTTTTATATTAATATTTTTCCTTGCATTGCATGTTGATGCACTATGACCATTTTTCCCACAATAGAAACATTTAATAAATGGGCTACATGAAATGCTAGAATTAACAAAGAAATTTTTATAAAATTTTTGTTGATTTTTCGGGTTATAACTAATTCTAGCTTTTTCAAAAAATGACCCTTTATTTTCCTAATATGATATTTAAATTATCTCTTCCGAAAGTGAATTTAGCAAGAGTGTTCTTTAAGTCTTCAATTTCTTTTTCAAGCATATGACATGAAGAACAAAATGAAGAAGTAGAAGCATGTGAAGTGCAGGTTGAGCATGCATCAATTAATCCTAATGTCTCATTTTCAATTTTTAATTCTTCAATTTCTTTATTCAAAAATAGAATTTGATTTTCCAAAGAAGAAATAATTTTCTTAGATGAAGAAATTAATTTTGTGAGCCTTATCGATTCGTCATGCAATTCTTCGAAAGCATCTTGTAATTCATCATAAGAAGGAGATAAGTCAGAATTTACCTCGTTGTCGCTTTCTTCTTCTTCTCCTTTGGCCATAAAGCATAGATGGGCTTCCTCACTATCTGAGCTGTCAGATGAGTCCATGTCATTGTCATCCCAAGCTATGTAGACTCTTCTTCCTTTTCTTTCCTTTGAAGGCTTCTTTTCAAATTTCTTTGGGGAAAGAGGCGGTCTTCTTTGAGTTCCTTTCTTTTTGAGAAACTTTCCAAATTTCTTCACTAGAAGACTGAGGTTTTCTTCATTTAACTCAATGTTGTCCATGTCATCTCCATTGTCTTCTTCTTCATTATTGATAGTGGAGGTGGTGGCTTTAAGTGCAATCCCTTTATTTTTCTTATCGTGTTCCTCACTTTGGTCAAGCCTATTGAGTTCTAATTCATGCTCTTGAAGTTTGCCAAAAAGGGTAGCTAAGGACATGGTTGTCAAGTCCTTTGATTCTGAAATTGTTGTTACTTTGGGTTGCCAAATCCTGCTAAGACATCTCAATACTTTGTTAATCAAATCTTCGTTAGAAAAGCTTTTTCCTAAAGATGCAAGATGATTTACTATGTGGGTGAACCTCTTTTGCATTTCCTGAATGCTTTCAGCATGGTTCATTCTAAATAATTCATATTCACGAGTTAGAGAATTGATTCTCGACCTCTTTACTTCACTAGTACCCTCATGGGTAACTTGCAAAGTATCCCACATTTCTTTAGCAGTTTTATAATTTGAAATTCTGAAAAATTCATCATGCCCCAAAGCTGCAGTAATGATGTTTTTGGCTACTAAGTTATTTTGGACTTTTCTTTTATCATCTTTAGACCAATCATTTCTAGGTATCTCAATTTTTACACCATCAACAACTCGTGTAGGTATAAATACGCCATTTTCGACAGCATCCCACATATCTAGATCAATAGCCTCGATAAAGATTTTCATTCTTTCCTTCCAATATGCATAACCATCCCCATTGAAAAAGGGTGGTCGATTTATGGAAGTTGCTTCTGAAAAACCATTTGATAAAGCCATGTACTCTTGAAGCGGCTAAGCTCTTTATACAAGAGTCTAGCTCTAATACCACTTGTTACCCAAGTGGCTTCAGTACTCAAGAGGGGGGTGAATTGAGTAATTAAAAACTTTTTCGCAAACCCTTTTTAATACAAATTTCTTGAAGCAATAAAATGAATATGTGTAAAGATAATAAAATACCTTAAGAACAGTAAATAAATAATTAAGCAATAATAAATAAATTGCTGAAAATAAAGAGATGAAGGATAGAAGAAAAGCAGGCACGATATTTATCCTGGTTGGACCACCAACCACTTGTGGCCTACGTCCAGTCCCTGAAACACAGTTCGAGATTTTTCACTATTCAATACAAGCTTAAAACAGGTGCTAGCAACCTTTACATAACAGGGATACCTCACCCTATATACTAGAGGGATACCTCACCCCCTTTGAAGGATACCTCACCTTCTCTACAACAAGGGATACCTCACCCTTTTTACAGAAACAAAAAATAGATGAAGAGAATCTCTCACTTAGAGCAAATGTTACAATTTGAAGCACTAGGAAGCTCTCTTATGATATCTCAAAGTTTTGGCGAAAAGAGCACAGAAAATGTAAGAAAATAGAGAATCACGTTTTTGGCACAAACAAAAAATAATTCAAATGGTTAGGCCACCTTTAGAAGAGACCCAAGGTCTCTATTTATAGAGCAATCAAAGAAAATAGCCATTGGAGCAATTAAAACCATATTAAATGCAAAGACGTTAGCTGCCATTTTCAAAATCTAAAGCAAAACCTCGTGGGTTATTCGAATACCATATTTGGTATTCGAATAGATACTTCAAAAACGTGTTCTGGAACGTTTTCTGTGTTGTGGTATTCGAATACCCCTTTAGGTATTCGAATAGATCCTTAAAAACACGTTCTGGAAACTTTTCTGGGGTGTGGTATTCGAATACCTATGTGGTGTATTCGAATACACCACTCTGATTTTGAAATCTAACTTTAAATGGTCATAACTTCTTCATTTTTTATCCGTTTAAAGCAAATGACCAGTCATTGGAAAGATATTTGAGTCTATTTTCAAATGAAATAAGTTTCAAAACAAAAATCAAATTATTTTGAAATTTATGATCAAAAGAGTAAGTAAAGGTCAAATTTTCAAAACTCAAACTTTGCTATTTTTCATAAATTTGAACTACCATCATAACTAGACCTTCAAAATTTATTTGTTGGGTATTTTAAATGTGAAAATCATTTTTAAATATTTGAAAACATATTTGAGATATCTACAAGGCTTCTTACAAAAAGACCCTAAGTCCTATAAGCTATACCATTTAATCTTCCTTTGGACTTGGTCTTTGACATGATTTTGTTGTTATCAAAACCTTTTTCTCCTTGAGTTGAGCATAAATGAGATCTTTGCTTTCTTGTTGTAATGCTCACTCTTGGTACTTGAACTATACATCATCTTCATCATGTTTCTTATCATCAAAACTATTTTCCATGTCAGCTAGCCAATTACAAATATAATTGATTTGGTATAAAGAATTTGGAAAGGGAATTAGAGCATTTCATCACTTGAGAGAAAGTAGAAATTTTCGTAACGGAAAATAAAGAGAGGTTAAAAACGTTTGAATTTCAATTTATTTTGAAGAAGATTGTTTTTGGAGATGATTTGGGAAAAATGGAGAATATAATGGTATTTTGAAAATTTACTAACGTATAATTTATTTTTGAATTTTGAAATACATTAGAAAAAAATGTTAAATTTTGAAACGTTGATTTATATCAATGGAAAAGTGATTTTTGTAGATTATATTTTGGAAAAAGATTTTCTTGAGAAAGAAAATAAGAAAAATGAAATATAAAGTTATATTATTTTGAGAAAAGTTGAAAAGGAATTTTTGAAGGTTAAGAAATATTTTCTGTAATGAAATTGTGGTGAAAAATTATTTGCATAGCTTAAAAACGATTTGAAATGCAGTAAAATATTTTTACGCAATTTGAAAAATGTGTTGAAGATGCTATTGATTTATTTAAGTCCAAAATAATGTTTGGAATATTGAGGAATATTTTACGTGATTGTAAAATGTTGAAAAATACTTTACGTATCTTAAAAACAATTTGAAATACAGTAAAATATTTCTACGCGATTTGAATTACGTTTAAATATTTTACGTAATTTGAACTACTGTTGAAAAATCAATATGTGATTTAAAAGTGATAGAATATTTTTACGTGATTGTGAAAATGACGAAAAATCGTTATGTGATTTGGAAAGTGTTTTAAATATTTTGAGAATGATAGAAAATGATTTACGCGACTTAAAAGAATGATTTTTAAGTTACGCGATTTTGAAACAGTGGAAAAATACTATGCAATTTGAGAAACGTATTTTTTTATGTGATTGAGAAAAACGTTGAAAAATTAGTACGTGGTTTAAAAGTGCAACAGAAGAGTTGCAACATTTTGGAAACATAACAGAAATATTATGAAATTTTATAAACGTAACAGTAGTGCTATGGTATTGTGAAAAAGTAATAAACACGTTTTGGAATTTTAAAAACGTAACAAACGTGTTACGGTATTTTGAAAATGCAACAGAAGTGTTGTAGAATTGTGAAAACGTAACGGGAATGTTGCGCAATTTTGTGAAAACACGACGAAAGTGTTTTATAACTATGAAAATGTGATAACATGATTTTCGCTGTTGAAAGTACAATATGATTCTTGTTGAACCAAATATGTCCATACACTTTGTTTGTGAAAATGACAAGTTTTGCCTGTGATTGGCATTTGGTGCATTTTACATGCATTGGAAAAATATGCATTGAGGCATATGATTACATTGAACAAATGAAATTGAAAAGATTTACCCCTTGTGGTTGGACTTGCACTGATATATTCGTGCATTGTATAAAGTATAGCTAATAAGCTATTTTGGCCCTTGTGGTTGAAGAGGGAATAAGAATTGATAGTGAGATCTATGATGGATCTTGGGGTGCGTCAAGGCGCGGCGGTCGACCAGTGGATATTTGTCTGTGGGCTAAGGCTGGACCATATGCCACTTGGCGATGCAGTCCGTTGCAACGCATTGACGATACCCGACAAGAACACGATTCTTTTCTACGACTGGGAGATTGTCTGTGGGCTTAGGCTGGGCAATTAACCAGAGCATTCTTCACGAAATTGTGAAAACCTCCATGGAGTTATTTTTGAAAAACTGAGTCTATGTGCACATACAGGAATCTGAACATTTATATCTGTATGATATATTAATTGAGGAATATTGACTATGACAACTGTTTTGAATACTTGGATTGATATATGATTGGATGATGATAGTTGATTAATATTGAATATATTATTAGAAGTCTGGCATGATATCCCTGTATGATATTGTTGTTTGTGTCATCTCTGTGCTGCCATATTGGTATTGGTGTAGGTGATCTCACCTCTTTGTTTTATGTTTTGGTTGGGTTTGTGTTGTGAAATAATTATATAATAGATGGAACGAGTTTCTGAGAAGAAACTGACGATAGATACTCAGAGATTGATGAAAAACATTGAAAAGTGGCTGTCTCAAGTTCGAAGATGTGCCGGATAGACAAGGAGTAGAGTTCTGATGCATCAAGTTGATACAAGAGAAGGAATAAGTATGTTAAGTTTTCTTGTTAGTATTGTACCGTACTATTAAGTAGGACCCGTCATAGGGTTTGCTACTGTTAAAAAAGAGTCTGTTAGTTTTATATTTCTCTTTAAATTGTTAAATATTAATTGGTGTCAATATTGTATATTAATCAGTTTAAATATATTTTCAGTAATACTTATGGATTTCAATATGTTTCTATTTCAGCAAGAAAGAAATTTTAAAATCCATCTTTTATAACTCAAACTTTGTGCAAACTTCTTTTCAGATTTTGAGTCGGGAGTCAGACATGTGATACCCTTGGGAGGGTGTTACATTAGTTGGTATCAGAGCATGGTTTGAGTCTTTTGGGGTTTGTGGTTAGGTCTGTTTTGCTTGTGTTGTGTTCTCTGTGTGTTTGTTTTCCGAAAGGAAACAATGTTGTTTAAAAAGGATATCAGATCCATTTTATTTTGATTCGTCCGTCTTTGAAGGAAGAAAACGACTCGTGGTAGATGTAGGTGCGTGGAAGCGGAATGTGACATAATAATATGGTTGCAGCTATGGAAACAATGCGGAGGACAACTGAAGTGACAGTACAACAGGAACAGAGGATTGCTGAACAGCAGGAACTGAAAGTTGAGGTTCAGGATTCGATGGAAGAGAATCAGTCTTAGAATATAAGATTTCGTAATTTTGGAACCTGGTATTTCTTTCTTAGGGATATTAGGAAAGTGATTGATTTCGACGAAAGATGTATTTACAAACATTGAGGAAACCAAAAGCAGTAAGTGATGTGAAAGAAGGTACTTAATGAAGGAATGTACGTCAAGGGAACAATTTGCGGAAAAGTTGGACACATTTTCCTAGAGATTATGCTCTTTAAAAATAGAGTTTTATGTTAGTAAAATTTTAGACAGTAAGGGAAGTTGTTACTCTGAATGAAACGGGAATGTTCTGAGCTGAAGACCTAAACAATGGAGATTGCGTCATTGGAGCTAATCCTATAAACCATACTGAATATTTCTGTGAGCAACTTATTCTTTGTGTAATATGATTGAGTAGATCAATTATATTTTAGAGTTATCCATAATCCTTTGATTTGTTTCATTCTGTTTCTATTCCTAGCCGATCGAGCTACTTGTGTTATTCAAATATTGTTATAGATCAAATCTTTGTGTTAGTTTGATCTATCACTCAAAATTTTTGTGTTAGTTTGATCTGTTTCATAAACAGACGTGATCTTTGAAAATGGATTGGTTATTTTCCAACCATATCCTAAGAGATTATTTCAACAGAGTGTGAGTAATCCAGAGAAAATTCATTTTTGAAAATTGGAGTTACATCCAATTCTTTGCTGGATATGTTCGATAACAGCTTTGATTCGTTTTGTTATCTTCCATGATGTTTTCTTTCATCTCCTGCGATTCAAGGAATATCTTACAAGAAAGGATATTCCTATTTATATCCGTGTCATCGTATCAAAGTGGCGCAGCGAAAGCGTGGTGGATTCTTCAAAGGTTAAAACAATTCTTTTATGTGAAAAGTTAAGACAGCAATGGAAAACCGTAGAAAAAAAATTTATTGAGATATTTGTTTGATCAGGAAAAGTTGAACTCGAGACAAAGAACTTTCATTTGGTTAGAATCATATGGAATAATATAAGTAAAGATGTAACATGAGGATTGGAAGAAAAGATTGAAGAGGAATAGTTGTATTTATTCCGAGGATGTGAAATCATGGTTATCAAATTTCGAGGAAGAAATTTCCGTAAGATGGGGAGTATTGTAACACCCTAAAATTTCCTATCTCTTAAACAATAATTTTGACTGTTAACAAAATTTTACTGTTTAGTAATTTCTGAGCGCTGTAAAATTATTTTAATTATTTCATCAGCGTATTTGATCGTTTTGAGTGATTTACTCCGTGTCAAGAAAACAAAAATTTTCGGGTCGGGGAAAACTTTAAGTAATTTAATTTTTACCGTTAGGTTTTAATTATTTTACGTAATCTGATTTGATATTTGTGCGTTTTCTAATATTTGTGATTTTTGTGGATGATAATGAAATTTTTTTACTGTTTGTCGGCTCAGGGGGTGTATGTGGGCCCAGGTGGCCATACGTGGGCCAGTGGGTCCATAAAGAGTGAAAATTTTTTTTACGAATAAAAAATTTGTCTTGTTTAGAGCAGACGAGGGGATCTTACTAAACTTGAATTTGGAAACAGTTTTAGAAAATTTCTTGTACTGTGTTTTATACTGTATTTAATTATCGGACGATAAAAATACAGTAAAAATATTATTTATAAGGTTATAGCAGATATAAAAATAAAAATTATACTGCGTAGTCAACAAAGAGGGCTTGACTTGATTTGTACCCTTGGATGAGAATACTTAGTTTGAATATTAACCATTGATTTAATCAACAGTGTAGGATAAGTTTAATAAAATGGCTATGACCATTTATAACCATTGGATTTGGATTTAATCAATGGTAGAGATTTGGTCTCAAAAAGTGACAAAGACCATTTATGACCATTGGATGAAGAATTAATCAAGGGTGGAGATTTGGTCTTGTAAAGTAACAAGGGCCATTTATGACCATTGGATGTAAATTTAATCAATGGTGGAGAATTTGTCTTAAAAAGTAGCAAAGACTAATTATGACCCTTGGATTAAAAGTAAGAAGGAGTAATCTTGACCCTTCATTTTGGAGACACATCTAATGGTTAGAATTTAAAGGAGAATGATCTAATGGCCTAGATTAAGTCTTCTAACCTACCTAAAGTCTACCTAAATCCTAACCATTGATCTAATCAATGGCTTAGAATGCTTCAAATAATGGCTAGAAAAGATGACAATATTATTGCATGCATAATGCAAGGGGGGACGGTTTTGTGTTGTATTTGGAGCTAAAGGAAAAGTTTCAATGCATTATTTGATACTTTAGTCAATTATGTTTTGCTTTAGTCAATTATGTTCCTTTATTGTTTTGTTTGCACCCTTAGAAGACTATTTGGAGGGGGGACATTTTTGGAGATGCAAAGGAAGGAGGAGACAATTTTGAGTAGGCTTTTTAGGCCAAAGAAAAAGTTTGAAGACCATTATTATCTATCTTGATCAATCTTCATCATTCATTGATTTTCCTAAAGCAAGACTTAAAATAAAATAAAATATTCTCTTCTTTCTCTTCATGTGAGCTACGGCCATACACTTCAAAGAAGGCCAAAAGTGTTGTTTTCTATCATTGTATCATAATTTCCTTTCTATTTATCATCTTCTCCAAAGCAAAACACAAAAAACTCCATTCTTTTCTCCTAAACACACCATTTGGTCAAGACACTTAAATCCACTCTCCAATCTTTTTTATTTTCATCCAACCATAGATCTTGAATCTACAAGATATTCTAAGCAACTTTCATGTTGGAGATTTCCTCCAAATCATTCATCTTCATGGACTTTCTTCAAGATCAAAGTTATTGGGTTTTTGAGGTGAAGTATAAGGAAACTTCATTTCTTCTCTCTTTTTCATGATCTAAGCCATGTTTGATCCATGGTTCCTCTTAATCAAGCTTAGTATACTAATTTCTATGTATTTTGTTTTGTATTTGAGAAGCTCTTGGTGGTGAAGGACTTGGAAAAAGAAGCAAAATAAAGAGCTTTTGAGGATCTTCAAGAGGTAAGAGGGAGATCCATGTCACCAACCAAGCATGGTGGTGAGAGATGGTCTTATATTTGATGGATAGTGAATCCATGTGAGGATTCATATCCATGGTCATGTAAATTATTTGTGTGTGTTTATGAACTTTGATTATTTACCTATGCTTGATATGTTTTGCATGATTTTATGTCTTACATGGTATGCTTATAATATGCATGATGATAATATGGTATGCTTATAATATGCATGATGAGAATATGTTGAAATTATGTATATGTATGCCATGATGTGATGATGGAAAGAAAATCAATTTTTGCCTTCAATGGTCAAAGGAAAGGAAATACGGTTTTGATACCCATGAAGAGGGTTTATGTTGAAAATTTTTAAGAACAAGGGAATTAATTTTTGGGTCCCTAGAACATTGAGAATTTCGGCCAAGATACCTCAACATAGGTGTTTATAACTTAATAGTTTTATGGAAGAATAAAATTGGATTGATTTAAAAAGCATGGAAAATGAACAAAGGATGTGTTTTTCAAGAGAACAAGAACATGGTTTTGAAGGATTTTTATTGATTTATTTTGTGTAAAAAGATCCTAAGTGTTTTTCTAATCATGAGTTTTGAATGAAAAGGGCAAACGTTGATTTTAAGGATTTGCAAAGAAAGTGAAAAAGGATTTGTAAAGAAAGTAAAAATGAATTTGAAGAAATGAGTTTAGTTTTTATGACCATCGGTATTTCGATTTTGAAAACAAAGATTTTAATTGTTTTGTTTATATAAAAACAGAAATGATAAATAATTGAGTTAGAAGGAAAAATGTTTGATGGGTTCAATGGCCAAATATACTACGGTTTTGAAAAATTGGTTATGCCTAAATTTTTATGGAACAAAATGATATTTTATAAAACGAAGTGTTTTGTTACTCGAAAGATTTGACAGTTTTCAATGAACACGTTCACGGTTTTTGTAAAGGATTTTTAATAGTTTTTTTTGTGTAAAACCATATTGACTTAGAAGGAAAAATGTTTTGATGATTTCAATAGTCATGTCTACGTTTTTGAGAACTTGTATTTCCTTGATTTTTTATGAAAACAAAGTGAAAATATAATTGATTTGGTATAAAGAATTTGGAAAGAGAATTAGAGCATTTTATCACTTGAGAGAAAGTAGAAATTTTCATAATGGAAAACAAAGAGAGGTTGAAAACGTTTGAATTTCAATTTATTTTGAAGAAGATTGATTTTGAAGATGATTTGGGAAAAATGGAGAATATAATGGTATTTTGAAAATTTACTAACGTATAATTTATTTTCGAATTTTGAAATACGTTAGAAAAAAATGTTACATTTTGAAACATTCATTTATATCAATGGAAAAGTGATTTTTGTAGAATATATTTTGGAAAAAAAAATTCTTGAGTAAGAAAATGTGAAAAATAAAATATAAAGTTATATTATTTTGAGAAAAGTTTAAGAGGAATTTTTGAAGGTTAAGAAATATTTTCTGTAATGAAATTGTGGTGAAAAATTATTTGCATAGCTTAAAAACGATTTGAAATGCAATAAAATATTTTTACGCAATTTGAAAAATGTGTTGAAAATGATATTAATTTATTTAAGTCCAAAATAATGTTTGAAATATTGAGAAATATTTTACGTGATTGTAAAATGTTGAAAAATACTTTACGTATCTTAAAAACGATTAGAAATATAGTAAAATATTTCTACGCGATTTGGAATACGTTAAAATATTTCTACGCGATTTGAATTATGTTTAAATATTTTACGTAATTTGAACTACTGTTGAAAAATCAATATGTGATTTAAAAGTGATAGAATATTTTTACGTGATTGTGAAAATGACGAAAAATCGTTATGTCATTTGGAAAATGTTTTAAATATTTAAAGAATGATGGAAAATGATTTACGCGACTTAAAAGAATGATTTTTAAGTTACACGATTTTGAAACAGTGAAAAAATACTATGCGATTTGAGAAACGTATTTTTTTACGCGATTGAGAAAAACTTTGAAAAATTAGTACGTGGTTTAAAAGTGTAACAGAAGAGTTGCAACATTTTGAAAACGTAATAGAAATGTTACGAAATTTTGTAAACGTAACAGTAGTGTTATGGTATTATGTGTAACATCCCGAAAAATACCTATTTGATCATAAATATTCATTTTATATTATTCTTGATTTTTAGGAATTTTTCTAGAATTTTACGAAAATGTCGAATATTTTAATATATTCCTCGTTTTGCGTGCACATTGAGCTGAGAATTGCTGAGATCAGTGTAACACTCCGAAAATTGATTATTTCGCCACGAATAGTCATTTTCCAATATTAGTGATTTATGTGAATTCTTTCGGAATTATCCGAGGACGATGAATATTTTAATATATTCCTCGTTTTGCGTGAATATTGAGCAGAGTCGTGAAAACGATTGTAATGCTTCAAAAATTAGAAATTTATATGACGGACAATCGTTTCATAATATTTTCAATTTTTGAGAATTTTCTGGGAATTTTTCGAAAACGTTGAATATTACAGTATATTTCTCGTTTTGCGTGCGCACTGAGCAGAACTGGGAAAACGCGATGTTTTCTCCGCGATCCTTGAACTATGGATAAGTCGACGGGGGATCTTACTAAACCCGAGACTTGACACAGTTTACGAGATTTCGTAATTTTCGAGAAATCTTAACAGATAAAATAAATCAATATAGCGAAAAATTCATCTGTCAGATTAATTAAATACTGACTTCTATCAACTGTAAGTATTATCCATTGGATAATAGTGTGTAATAAAAATACTATCACATTATCCTAATGCAATCTACTTTATGTCTAATCAAGTCACTTTAATTCAAATTTAATGTTTAAAAATCAAAGCTTCTTTGAGAAGCTTTGACCAAATATTGACCCAAATACCCTTAGCTTCTCTTGGAAGCCAATTTCCCCACTCTCCCTTCTCTCTCCACACGGCTGGAAGCAGCCCCAAGCAAGGAGAATTATCACATTTCATTAATTCATTTTATCACTTTAATTCATTAATTTCCAAAAACACTTTCTCTCTCATCCTTTCTTCTTCTTCTTCCTTGAATTTTCTCTCCTCCTTCTCTCTACCAAGCTCCACGGCCAGCAGCCCCTCAACCACCAAATCTTCACAAAAATTTCATCTAGCTACATTTCTTGAATCCTCTCAACATTCTAAACACTTTTTCTTCTTGGAGTTTCTTGAAAATCCTCCATTTTCATCATCTTCTTCAAGCTCCAACTTTGAGCATTTTGGGTAAGTTTCAAGACCACTCTCCCTCTTCTCTTATTTTCGTAGTTGTGGTCTTCTTATTGGTCATCCATGGTTGATTTTTCAAGCCTTGGTATTGATTCTAACAAAGTTGAATTTTTAGGGTTTTTGGAGAAGTGCAATCCGAAAATTCAAGAAGCTTCCTTGGTGTTCTTCTTGTTTTCTACACATTGGTAAGAGGAAGACACTCCTCTTCAACCTCTCTTAGCATCTAGGAACCTTGATTGTATGATTTGTGGAAAAACCCTAATGAGGGTTGTTCTTGAATTTGATGATTGATTATGTTTATGTGTTGATTTAGTGATAATTGTGGCCTTGGATTGATTTGTTGTATATAATGGAATGTTGGGATGGATTGAATGATTTAGAATGGATGAAGAATGATTGAACACTCTCCTTGGAGTGCCACGGTTTTGGGTGAAAAAATTGGATAATTTGTGGTTAATGTGTAACAAGTACAAGACTAGGATAAATTAAGTAACAAGATGGGATTTAATGGAAGAAAAATTTGAAGTGGAAACTTCTATGGTGGCTACGGTTTTGAAGCCAAGAATCTAGGGTTTTTGGTGAGTTAATTTAACAAGTGAACAATTTAAAGAATTAAGGGAATGGTGTACAAGATGATGACTTGAAAGGATTTGCAATTGGTTCTATTAGGAGGCCACGGCCTCTAGGGCATTTTAGGTGAGAATGTGATTTTGATAAATTGGACGTACGAATAATTAGGTAATTAGAGATCCATGTAATGAGATGGACAATTAATGAATTAGAAGAACCTATCATAATCAAGACTTTATAAATTTGAAAGAACTAGGTGTGAAATTATCATAAGATTTAAGGAAATTCTAAGTGAGTGAAGAACATGAGAGAGTGAAGCTTAAGAGCTTAAATAAAATGTAAGTTATAGGAAATAGAATTGCCTTGGAACGTTGAATTGATTACAAGAAATTATTTTGAGCATAAACCTTAAAAAGGGGAATAAACTCTAAGTTAGGATTCGTAATGAACCTAATGATGCATCAATTGGCTTGGTATTTATATTATGTTGTTGTGGGTCCATGTGAGTGACCATATATATATTGATGCTTATATTGGCATAATGTGGCATATTATGGAATTGTATGAGAATGTGGATCATACATGTGCATGCATAGTGTCTTATGCATTGTGATTGTCCTTGTGGACTGTTGTAAGGCCTAGTTGCCTAGGAGATTGAACACACCTTAGTGCGGGTGCGAATAGACAAATGTAGGTCATTGGTGACCTTGGGGGCGTCGGGGCGCGGGTTCCTCGCAATGGGAGGTTGGTAGCTCTCCTGCCTGTAGGGTAGACCGACACACCGACGATCCGGACCGAGACACTGTCCTATATCGTGATCTAGTGTAGAATGTCTGTACAATGCCATGATTGCGCACGAGAATATTATTGATAGCACTGGCCTCGGCAGCCGAGTTACAGACATGTCTCCTGATCTTTCTCTCCGACTGATTGAGTCTAGCTCCATGGAGTAGGAATTGAGAGAGCATGCATGTAAATCATGATATACACTGTCATCATTAATTCTTATTTTCTGCAACTATAATTGATTTAATTGTTATTATGATGATTATCTGCCTGGAACTGTTTATTTGCTTACCGTTGGAATTACTGCTTATTATTTAAGTATGCTGTTTCTAAATTGCTATTTGGGCGCGTGGCGCCGTTCTGTTTCTAGCATGCTATAATTGGTAATGATGTAAGATGTCTTACCTCTTTCTGTGTTCTGCTATCTGTTGTCTGTATTTATATTGCATCTACCAAAGACGATGTCAACGAGTTAGAAGCCCCTGACTTCCCTGGCTTCTGGCCCAAACGTGATTAGTACCTGCTGTTGACGATGGGGACGTGTATGTGAGGATTTCTGGGTGACGTGCGTCTGACCTTCCTCGGAGGGCCAGAGTGCTGGCACATCAACCTGAACTCTGACCGTTGCGTCTACTTGGGAGACGTGTCCATCGCCCTTGCCTGGAGACGACATGAGGCACCCGTGATCACCTGCCACGTCATCCTACGTTTAGAGTTTTACTTGCCCATCCATGAGATGTGGGGTGACCGCTACTACACTCCACGGGAGGACTCCTTTGATTCCACCGCTCGGGCCCCGTCCCGTGCTTCTGTGGTTCCAATGGAGGTTTCCTCGGAAGAGGAAGATCTCGCTGAGAATCCTGACACGGTTCCTCCTCATTTGAGGGATTGATGTCACTGGTGGCTATTGATGGCAACCAGTGTTTTTATTTTTGGGGCCTGATGTATTACTTTTGGTGGGCTGTATATTTTGTATATGCATGATGGATATATATGCATGATTACCTTGGGTTGGGTATAGTTTTTGCTTTTTGGAGATGTCCAGGCTTGTATTTAAAATATAGTCATATTTCAATATATAAGTGTATGTGTTATTCAGGTATAAATTCTGTTTACTATTTTATTCTTTACTTTCATTCACATTCCGCATATTTAATTTAACAAAAAAAAATTATACTGCCATTTTTCCCACGTATTAAAGTATCAAGTTGGTTAAAAATTTAATTAATTGAACCGGGTCTTAAGTGACTAATTATTTAATTTCCGCATTTTATTTTATTTGACAATGTGACGTTCCCTCCCTTAAAAAGGGGCGTTACATTGTGAAAAAGTAATAAACACGTTTTGGAATTTTAAAAATGTAACAAAAGTGTTACGGTATTTTGAAAATGCAACAGAAGTGTTGTGGAATTGTGAAAACATAACAGGAATGTTGCGCAATTTTGTGAAAATACGACGAAAGTATTTTATAACTATGAAAATGTGATAACATGATTTTCACTGTTGAAAGTACAGTATGATTACTGTTGAACCAGTGTCCATACACTGTTTGTGAAAATGACAAGTTTTGCCTGTGATTGGCATTTGGTGCATTTTACATGCATTGGGAAAATATGCATTGAGGCATATGATTACATTGAACAAATGAAATTGAAAAGATTTGGCCCTTGTGGTTGGACTTGCACTGATATATTCGTGCATTGTATAAAGTATAGCTAATAAGCTATTTTGGCCCTTGTGGTTGAAGAGGAAATGAGAATTGATAGTGAGATCTATGATGGATCTTAGGGTGCGTCAAGGCGCGACGGTCAACCAGTGGATATCTATCTGTGGGCTAAGGCTAGACCATATGCCACTTGGTGATGCAGTCCGTTGTAACACATTGACGATACCCGACAAGAACACGATTCTTTTCTACGACTGGGAGATTGTCTGTGGGCTTAGGCTGGGCAATTAACTAGAGCATTCTTCTTAAAATTGTGAAAACCTCCATGGAGTTGTTTTTGAAAAACTGAGTCTATGTGCACATACATGAATCTGAACATTTATATCTGTATGATATATTAATTGAGGAATATTGGCTATGACAACTGTTTTGAATACTTGGATTGATATATGATTGGATGATGATAGTTGATTAATATTGAATATATTATTGGAAGTCTGGTATGATATCCCTGTATGATATTGCTATTTGTGTTATCTCTGTGCTGCCATGTTGGTATTAGTGTAGGTGATCTCACCTCTTTGTTTTATGTTTTGGTTGGGTTTGTGTTGTGAAACAATTATATAATAGATGAAACGAGTTTCTGAGAAGAAACTGACGATAGATACTCAGAGATTGATGAAAAACATTGAAAAGTGGTTGTCTCAAGTTCGAAGATGTGCCGGATAGACAAGGAGTAGAGTTCTGATGCATCAAGTTGATACAAGAGAAGGAATAAGTATGTTAAGTTTTCTCGTTAGTGTTGTACCGTGCTATTAAGTAGGACCCGTCATAGGGTTTGCTACTGTTAAAAAAAAAGAGTCTGTTAGTTTTATATTTCTCTATAAATTGTTAAATATTAATTGGTGTCAATATTGTATATTAATCAGTTTAAATATATTTTCAGTAATACTTATGGATTTCAATATGTTTCTGTTTCAACAAGAAAGAAATTTTAAAACCCATCTTTTATAACTCAAACTTTGTACGAACTTCTTTTCAGATTTTGAGTCGGGAGTCAGACATGTGATACCTTAGGGAGGGTGTTACAACTTATAATTGAGGAAACGAAATTTCGGGATGTTACATCAAAAACCCTTTAAGCCATGCACGGGGGCAACAAAAGGCAAACCTCGGATGGCGGAATGGCAATGCAAGTAATAATCCATGATGGATTCCGACCTCGTATGCCAACCCCGGAGGTACTTAACATTTGACAACGGACTTCGGCCTTCCGCGTAAAACATCACGAGACCCAGCATCAACGCCAAGGCTCCTTTGTTCATCGCATGCCCTGCGATCCTGGTACATATCTTGACACTCAATTGTTCTTTCTAAGTTTCAAGTTGAGGGCAACTATTCTGAACTGTGATCTGGGATCTCGTCTAGTGGGATCGGACTCAGCACGTGTATCACTGGCATCTGCCCTGAATACCCTAGCCAAGCCTTGATGACATGGTGTCAAGACCCCAGAACTAAAGCTAGAGACCATGGCGTTGGGCCATAATATCAAGATCATTATATCTGTGCAGTGGATATACCCTAAAATATCCGTAACTGTCAATCATAATCTTACGAGATTAAAGGACCTATAACTGCCTCCAATTGTTGATTACGATATTTACGTTCCAATATTATAGGGATCTTCTCCAACAATAAGAGGAAGGTGGTCCCTAATAGGATATGAATCCTAAATACCTGCGCTTAATACTGATCACATTACGATTACAGCCATGCTCTATAAATATCAGGCTAAGTCACCCTAATATTGAGATATCTAGCATCTCATTGCATAAACCCTACTTGTGCATTGCCAGACTTGAGCATTGGAATCCCTTTGCAGGTATCCATCCCCTGGTCCAACACGCTCTATTACAGCTGCGCAAGGAGGAAACTACCATAATGTACTTACTTCAGGTATCCCTCTGAATTCACTTCAGAACACGCATCATTATTGATAATGTGCAGGTGGATGTTAACTGGATTTAAACTCGAGGCATGCAATGTTCTGAGTTCACTAGGACAACTTGCATATAAACTAAGTAGTCTTAATACTAGTGATCTATAAGCCAAAATGGAAAATATTACCTTAAAAATTAGGAGCCAAAATTGAAAATATTACCTTAAAAATTAAGAGATAGTCTTCTTCTTCTTCTTCTTCTTCTTCTTCTTCTTCTTCTTCTTCTTCTTCTTCTTCTTCTTCTTCTACTATAGCTGTGCAATGAGGAAACCACCATGATGTACTTACTTCAAGTATCCCTCTGAATCCACCTCAGAACACGCATTATTATTGATAATATGCAGGCAGATGTATAACTGGATTTAAACTCGAGGTATGCAATGTTCTGAGTTCACTAGGACAACTTGCATATGAACTAAGTAGTCCTAATACTAGTGATCTATAAGCCAAAATGGAAAATATTACCTTAAAATTCAGGAGCCAAAATGGAAAATATTACCTTAAAAATTAGGAGATAGTCTTCTTCTTCTTCTTCTTCTTCTTCTCTACTACAGTTGTGCAAGGAGTAAACCACCATAATGTACTTACTTCAGGTATCCCTCTGAATTCACTTCAGAACACGCATCATTATTGATAATGTGCAGGTGGATGTATAACTGGATTTAAACTTGAGGCATGCAATGTTCTGAGTTCACTAGGACAACTTGCATATGAACTAAGTAGTCCTAATACTAGTGATCTATAAGCCAAAATGGAAAATATTACCTTAAAATTTAGGAGCCAAAATGGAAAATATTACCTTAAAAATTAGGAGATAGTCTTCTTCGACAAGGATACCCGACTTGAAATTGCGAGAACAATTTGTCATACTAAAAAAGAAACATAGTTTGTTCTTAAACTATTTAATCATACCTTAATTTGAGTGTATTCATAATTATAAAACGATTCAGTAAAAAAAATTAAATATGTTTAAATGAATTTTTTTACTCTAGTTATTAATAGAAGTTTCAATTTTAAATGTTTTAGTAGCAAGATTTATATTCTTAAATTTATTTAGTACTCACAATTTATCTTTATCTTACAAATTTTTATATATAATTTGTTCAGAACTGGATTCAGAGTGTTACCTAAAAATGTGGTTGAATGTGGACTCCTTCGTAGCACGACAACGGTAGTGGTGGTGTAAGAGGGTGAGTATTTACAAAAGGTACTTTGATGCTTAAGTTAGATCATATACAAGGAAGATAGTCTATATATCAGATGAGTGTATACTTTTTAGACCTGGCATAGCATTTGTAAGAGCTTTTTTGGGAGTTATGCGATGCAATTATTTAATATTAGAATTCGTTAGGGATTGTAATATCTTTTAACTAATTTTTTTATTTATGTAAGGTGTAATTAGCTTTTATATCTAATAAGGATACTTTAAGATATTTATGTATCATAAATAGGCAGATATACTAATCAAGATAACATGTAATAATATCTGAGTATTATTCTGATAGACTAGATTGCTCCTAAACTATTAACTCAAAATCCGGTCCAGAACATAATCATTAATTTTTTATGATTTTTTTAATATCTACATTATTTTTATTCCTCTTAAGATATTGTTCTGAATATTCATTTTACACAAGGTAATTTTTTTTAAAAAAAATATAATAAAATTAAGTGAAATATATTGTAATTTGTCATTAAGAAACTTCAGTAATTAATAATATATTTATTAAAGTATATATAATACTACTTATACCAAAAAATATAATAAAATTAAGTGAAATATATTGTAATTTGTCATTAAGAAACTTCAGTAATTAATAATATATTTATTAAAGTATATATAATACTACTTATACCATATATATTACACGAGTATAAAATATTAGTTGTAATTAAAGTTTAGTTTTAAAATTATTATAATCGATTCTCCACCCAAAAAAAAAGTATAATTGATTTGGTCAGGTTAACAAATATTGAGAGAATTTTTATAAAAAACAAACAAATTTTAAGAGAAAAAAATAGTGAAATCTAGACATGCGAACAAAAAAAAAAAAACCCCACTTGAATGCCCAAGTTAGGTCGTTACAAGTCACCAGTACCACCACATCCGTCGTTTTAATGGATAGGATAGAGCGTACAAGACACACAGAAAAACTCTTCTACTCTATCCAGCGAACTTAAAAATGGCTGCCCTCTCCACACCAACGCCAACCTCCCTTTCATTCTTCTCATCCTCAATCTTCCTCTCTCACTCTTCAACCACCCAAACACCCAAATCGAAATTCTCATCAACATTCAAACCCACAAATAATTCCCCGAAACCCCTTTCCATCACTTGCAAACTGGCCACCCTCCCCATCCTCTCCTTCACCGGTGAAAAAATCGGCGAGTCCCACCTCGACCTCAAGTCCGCTCCCTCCGACACCGCCCATGCCGTCGTCCACCGTGCCATCATCACCGACCTCCAGAACAAGCGCCGCGGCACTGCCTCCACCCTCACCCGCGGTGAGGTCCATGGCGGAGGCAAGAAACCCTACCAGCAAAAGAAAACGGGCCGCGCTCGCCGTGGCTCGAACCGGACCCCTCTCCGGCCTGGCGGAGGCGTAATTTTCGGGCCAAGGCCGCGGGACTGGAGCATCAAGATCAACCGGAAGGAGAAGAGGCTTGCGATTTCGACCGCGATGGCGAGTGCTGCAGTGAACACCATCGTGGTGGAGGACTTTGGAGCCAAGTTTGAGGAGAAACCGAAGACGAAGGAGTTCATAGCGGCGATGAAGAGGTGGGGGCTTGACCCGAAGGAAAAGGCAATGTTCTTGATGACTGAGGTTTCGGAGAACGTGTTGCTTTCGAGCAGGAACATTGGGACGTTGAAGATTTTGACGCCAAGAACGCTGAATTTGTATGATATATTGAATGCGGATAAGCTTGTGCTGACCCCTGGTGCTGTGGATTATTTGAATGAGAGATATGGGATTGATTACCAAAGTGATGATGAAGAAGAAGGTGAAGATGAAGTGGATGGTGAAGAAGGTAAGTGATATAATAATGATGATAAAGTTGCTGCTTGAATTGTTCGTTGTTGTTGTTAATTGACTTAATTGCAATTCCATAGTTGGTTTGGCATTATTGGGATTTTCTAATTGAATCACCATCACGTGTGTGGGAATTTGATGCCTTGAGTTTCTGTGTTATGAAGCATTGAAAAGCCAATTATTGTTCTGCACATAGTATGGTAGATGCATAGCATGTTAATAGTTATGTTGCTATTCGAAACTGAAAGATATCTAAGGTCTGCAATATGAACTTTCTCACTATTGTTATTCTTTTTTATCTGTGCACTATGCATATCACACAATGATCTGCAGTATATAAATGCCATGTGGATTCTAGTTGTTTTCTTTCCAAAATTCTATGTTTTGAACTTTCTTCGACTCGTTTCTGTGCATCATACAATCGTGTCATCGATTGGCTTCAATTCCGAAATTATTATCTTGGAGCCCATGTAAAAGATAAGAAATGATAGCATTAGCACGGTAGAATTACTTATATCTCAATTTGAGAGTTGTTCTCTAGTTTGTACACATTTGACATTCTAATCAGCAATTGGCTTCAACCTTAATTGAACACCTGTTTTGTAGCTTGTTGGTTGCTTATTATATTTGTAGAAGAGCTTATATGATGTGTCTGAGTGATAGGTTTCTGACCTTATTGGTTTCTTCTATTTGGGATACAGGACCTTACACAGAGGATAGTGCTGATGTGGTGAATTGAGGGTTTATGTCTTGTTTGTACCATTTTATAGAGGAAAATGCTGATACAGTGGATGGAAGGTTTGAATTGAAGTCTTGTTTATACCAATTTATATGTTTCTTTTCTTTTCCATCAGTTAGGATCCTAATCCTGGTAACCTTTATTTAATGATATATGCCTTTCCCCCACTTACAATCATATTATTTTACAGGCTTTCTTGATTCAATTTTGTTGCATGTAGTTTGCTTTTATGAAAATGTATGTATATGTATATTTTATTATTTTATATTCTTCCTATGTCATATTCTTTTCCTTTCTTCCTAGAAAATTATTTTGCTATGAATCTATTGAAGTTAGATTTCTCTTCCTTATGCTTTTTCGACTTTTTGTTCTGTTGCTGCTGGTGCTCGTGTAGTGGTGAGATGAGTTAGTGAGTGGGTGCGAGAATGGAGGATTATTTTATTCTGGGCTTAGCTTGACTTGTATTTCATTATTGTTGTATCGGGTAACATTGTATAAGGGCCATGATTTTTTGACTTTGAAGATGGAGGGCCTAGACTAGTTTAGCCATGAATTAGTTTTCTTCCTCTATAACTGATGTTATTGTTATTGACTATTAAATCAGTTAGGCCAATTCCATGGTGCCACAAGTGGCATGAGTGCCACTGCCTAGGTTGAAAGATTATAGCTGTAAACCAAAATTTATGTTGATCCAATGATTCAAAATATTGACTGAGTACCTAGACAATTGGTTAAACTTTTGCAATTGCAATTAACTTCCTAAGGAATGAGTTTTTAGAACTTTAACCATACAATCTCGCATTTACAACCTTCATCTTCATCGTGATGTTAGCTCGGCCACCCATTGCCAAAGCCATGGTTGTTGGCTGCCTCATCGCTGCAAGCTTCGTGCATCACCATCTTTTTCACAAACCACCGTTTCAACCAAATCTCAAATGAGCCACCTATTGCCAAAGCCATGGTTGCCACCTCAAATTCAGCACCGTTGCCAAGTCCGTGCTCCAGTCTGGCTATCTCCCAATGTCAAGGCCTGGAGTGCCATTGTCAGCTGCCTTGCCGTCTCCTTCGACGACAGCCCCGCCAAAGCACTAAGGCTATTCAAGGCTGTCATGCACCACCTTCGCAAGTTACTGGGCCCCAACATGGTCATTTGGGCCAAACTTAGATCTTCTCAGATCTATCCAAGTTCATTCTTTTCCTTTTTCTTATGTTGCTGATTTTAAAAAAAAAAACAATCAATATCAGCATCATGATCACCATTTGATTTGCAAGATCATACTTTTTCTGTTTGGTTTTCTTTTTTTCCCAACCAATTTTCATTATTGTTTTCTCTAGTTGTATTTTCCTGAGAAAAATTGTGTGTGTGTGTGTGTGTGTGTTTTTTTTTTTTCTGACTGCAATTGGAAGAGTTATTCACTTCAATCTGGTTTGGCTCTATGGATTTTGTTTTGAAAGTAAACTGAGAGCGCTAGTCCATGAGTATATGGCCAATGGTTCGCTTGACAAGTATCTATTTCATGAAGACAAGACCTTAGGATTTGAAAGGCTTCATGAGATTGCTGTTGGAACGGCTAGAGGCATTGCTTACTTGCATGAAGATTGCCTACAACGAACCGTCCATTATGACATAAAACCAGGAAATATTCTCTTAGATGAGAGATATTCTCCCTAAGTTGCTGATTTTGGTTTGGCTAAGCTTTATAACAGAGAATATACACATATAACCATGACAGGAAAAATGGGGACTCCAGGTTATGCTACTCCAGAGCTTTGGTTGCCATTTCGTGTGACTCAAAAGTGTGACGTTTACAGTTTTGGAATGTAGTTATTTGAAATGATAGGTAGCAGAAGGAACGTTGACATTAGCCTTCCAGAAAGTCAAGAATGGTTTCCAGGGTGGGTTTGGGAAAATTTTGATTATGGACAACTGGGGGAGTTAAGAATAGCTTGTGCCTTGTGGGACAGAGGAGAAAAATATGGAGATTGTAGAGCGAATGGCTAAGATAGTTCTATCTTGTGTTCAGTATAAGCCAGAATTGAGACTAGGGGTGGACATGGTTCGGTTCGGCATGAAAAACCGAATCGAACCAAACCGAACTGGTAAAGTGGTTCAGTTCAAAAACCGAACCGGTTTTGTTTGAGAGCTGAACCGATTTTTGGTTTGTTGAACCGATTCTGAACCGGTTTGGATTTAAAACTGGTTTAAAAATCGGTTTGAGATTAAAACTGATTCAGAACCAGTTTGGATTTAAAAAACTGGTTCAGAACCGGTTTAGACTTATACAAACCGGTTCAAAACTGGTTTGGACATAGAAAAACTGGTTTAAAAACCAGTTCAAAAAACTGGTTCAAAAACCAGTACATAAAAACCAGTTCAGAAACCATCCCAATACCAATATAAGCCGTAGTACCAATATGGTGCCACGATTCTAATTTGAAGGCACCATCATCTTACAATGGTGTTTTTGATAACCCACATCATTCTTAAAGCCATAAGGATCGGGCTCTCTTTTTTCCGCCTCCAAACGTCTAAAAAGTTACCATCTAACGATAACTGGGCAGAAAAAGGAATCATTAAAATCTATGGCTCTGCTCTATCTACAGTTAGATTTCAGCTCCCAGAAACCCAATTTAAGAATGGTGCAACAAACATCAGTTTCTTCATTGTGATGTTTCCCAATTGAAAGGTAACACAAAACTACAATATTTTTTCATAAGTAATTTCACCAATTACATTGCATCCTCCATGTTGGATCCAACGCTTAACACTAAACCAAAAAGTTATAGCTATTAGGCATGACACAACTTTGTTACCTTATTGTGGAAATACATAGCCTCATGTTTATAACAAGCTGCACATGACCTGAGAGGCTTCACAGCACACTGTCAGTATTGACTGTCAAGCACCTTTGATGTGTGCCCATAGTCTAAAGGTGATTGCTTACCTCTCATAAAACCAGCACTTCCCATCTCATGTCAATGTAGCTCAAGTAAAGCTAAGGAAGACTTACCCAAAAAAAGGGGACCATGAAGTCGGAAAAGATTTAAAAAAAAAAACAAAAATCAGGTTAAAATAACTAGCACAAGTGTACACCAAAATAATTGACAGTGTCTAAATGACTTAATAAGCTCATAGCATTATTAAAAAAATTAACGGCAATGAAAATGTAAAAACAAACACAAGTTATACATCTTCAATTAACACACTAGCATCATACATCGCCATTCACTGCTTCACAACTAGTAGTCTATCTAGTACTGATCAGAATGACTAAGAAACCATAAACAACAAATACATAAGTCATTGAAAAGTATTTTCAGTATCAAACACAAACAAAAGTAAAGACTACTGCAAGTTGAACTCACAGTCACAGAGGTAGTGCATCCCCAAGGTCACCACCATGAAGGGTCCAGAAAACGTTGCCTGCAGCATCCGGTTTGCCAGTATCAATAGCAATAGCACCAAATTATTAAGCACATTATCAATGCAAAATTGCTAATTCCATTCAAACATGAATTAGATGTCAGTATTTTTTTCTGATAGCATTTCAGGAGAAAAATGCAAATTCAAGGTTGATCTTTAATTATTTAAAATAGCTACATATGACTAACCTTATAATATGCTCTCCTCATAGGTATCTCCTGCAATTGGGATCTTGATGAGGCAGGATCTACTGGCCTACAACATTCTGACAGTTTTTCCTCACCTGGCAAAATCTAAGGGCAGAGAAAAGAGGAACTGAAGCTCTCCTACTCATTGAATGGCCAAGCACCTTTCTTGGGACAAGCCTTGCTTTTCTATTCCGCAAAAGTTTTTCCTCAGTTTTGTATTACTTGGACCAAAGAGCAGAGATGAATAAGATGAACAGTCACCTCCTCCTCTTTATCATCTTTCCCATCTTCTATATGCATAGGCATATCAAAATGGACAGCCACGACATTAAGACCAAAGTGACAGCAGCATAGATTAAAAGGCACATCATTATACTTATCAAAGTCCTACATGTAAAACCAACTAGGCATACAATTTTTATGTAATAATAACATAAATTTAAAATGGGAATCACTTAACGTTACTGTGGGAAGAAGTTAAAATTCCTTGAATGTAGAGACAGAGACAGTAACTTCCTAACAACCATATGTGATGCAGGAGGTTAATGTTAAATTTCTAACTCAGCCTTGTAGTGATCATATGCTGCAAGATCTTTTTTGAATTGTTGAACTTATCATGCAGACCTTTCAAGGTGTAGAATAGAAGCTAAGGAACTGAATAAGTACAAATGGTGCACCAGAATCCTATAACCGACTGAATAAGCACAAGTGCTATCAAGAATAGAAAACATGTTTTGATAAGTAATAACAACCCAGTCCAATACACAATTATCCTAAGATAAAAAATAGCAGTAAAACAAATACAAGAGGCAAACACAATGAGCATAACTAGAACAAATGTTAAACACAGAGGCAAACTAGACATAGCATTTCAATCTATTTATTTATATAATATTTTAGTATCAAGGGCTTCATATCCCAATGCAAATTGCCAAGTAATTATCAGCATGCTGCCAGAGGAGTATTAGAAATTCTATTTAAAGAAATGCACCTCAAGTTCCAAATGTATATGGTTTTCTTTCTTTCTTTCGTTTTTCCTTTCACATATTTCAGTATGTGCAATTAAATACATTAAATCTAAAAATCTAAGCATCAAAATGTCAAGCAAAATAGCATTCTACTTTATCTTTAAGGGAAGAGAAAGAATCCAAATAATACTAGAAAACTTCAAATTTAGGTTCAAAGACAGTGAAGTATGCTAAAAGCTAGAAACACCCGACAGAGATGCTCATCTTGAAAACAACAGATCGGAGACCAAATTCATCTTCACTCAGGTAGATAATGCCCCACAAATGAAGCTCACACAAGAAATATTCAATAAGTTAAATATTTTCATAGCATTACATGAATGGAACTCACATACTGCATAGATTTCCACGTGATATAGAGACTCACTCAAATATTTTCATTCATCAAGGATTCTATTAGCAAGCCAAGCCTCTAACAATCACCCAACTAACAATATCACCAGGCTTACATTTTACTCACAAGAGTGTAAAATCAGAAAATCAAATGCGTACATATATATAAAAATCAACTTACAATGAATTTGTAGGAATTAGGAAGTGATGATATAGAGACCCAGCTTCAACAAGAATTACAACTTCTGCTGAAGGTGACCATGAAAATCAAAAGCGAAAATGTGATATTAAAAAAAAAGAAAATACAAAATCAAGGGTTAGGTTGAAGAAGGAAATCGATGAAAACGTAGATCAAGGGCTCTCACCAAATCAAGACGCAGCACTGCAGCAGAAGCCAATCAATGGCACAAGCACTTTTCTCACCAGTCACCATGCAACGATTTCGTCACAATAGCAAGCGAGGAGCAACGTACAACGCAACAATTTGGTCTCTCCACGCAGAAGCTTGAAGATGTCGTCGATTAAGGAAGTCGTAGTACACGATTTGGGGTTAGGGTTCAGTAATTTGGGGGTTAGGGTTCATAAGGTTGGAGATGAATTTCTGAAAATTTCAATGGAAGTGGAGAGTGAGACAGATGAGATCGCGTTTCATTTGGTAAGTTTTCTGAAATGTGAAATGGATTGGTTTGGTGATAATGTGGTTATCTGAATCAAAATTAGAAATGGTTAACTGGACCATTTAACAAAATAAACCGGTTCAAGTTTTTATAAAATAAAACTGGTTCAAATTATTTTAAGAGTGGTTCAATGCGGTTCATGGATCAGTTTGGTTCATTTGGTTTTTATGCCCACCCCTAATTGAGACCTTCGATGAGTACTGTTGTGAGAATATTGGAAGGCATAGTGGAAATTCCAAAACCTTTGAACCCTTTTCAGACCACGATGGTTGGGACACTTATTCCTGAATTAAATCATCCATCAGCTAGCACCGTTGATTCTGGTTCTGCGGTGAACGAATCTAGAATTTTACATGCCACTCTTGTTATTAGAAATCTTGATATTGAATTAGCCTCTAAGTGGGCTTGCATTTTCTTTTTTTTTTTTTTTAGAAAAGTTTAGAGTTTGGGGAGATTCTTCTCATTATAAGATGAAGCAAACTACCAACATCAATTAAGATTTATAATAAAATTACGAATCTCTTACCAACTAAGAATCCCAAAATTTGAACCCAAATTATGATATTGTCATGAATAGAAAGTCAATCAAGTGAGAGTCAACCTGTTCACAATAAATATACTTGCATTTATCTCTTATTTGTGTTCGTGTGTTATTTTCTATTTTTTCAACTTTCAAGTATATTAAATATAATTCAGGGTCAACAGCTGTTATGTCGTTATAATAATGCAAACCATTCTCTTTATTCAGTCCTGCAATGGATTTGTGTGGCCTGCAATAATTTGGCTAAAGCTTGAAAGTCAAGCGTCTTTGTGGCAATGCTTGTCCTTTAATACTTCAGTTGCCATTTCCCGTATACCCAGGTTACTACCTAAGGACGAGGCTTTCGTTGATTTTGTGTTGAGTGTTCCTTCCCAATTCGGGTAGGAAGCATGGAAAGGAAGAATACGTGTTATTGATTTTTTATTTTTTTATTTTTGCAATAACTAAAATACCCAATATAGATCGATGTTTGGTTGGTTCAAGTAATTCGATACTTATTCTTTTTAAACAAGGTCTTAAATTTGAGTTTTGTGAATAAAAGAAAAAACAAAAACCAACTGGGAAAGCTTTACACTATTAGTTGGAACTCAATACAACTTTTAAATATTGGAGGATTTACACAAAAAAATTACCCAACATATAATAATAATACTACATGACAATGATTATGGCTGGTTATATCCAAAAATTAGTATTGGTCATTTAATTAGATTAAGTAGATTATTAAGTATTAAGTGTGTGTTTGGGATAATTGTAAAAATTTAATTATTTTAATAATCGATTATTGTATAAAATTTTTTTGTTATAATCGATTATAAAGATAATCTGTTTTATTTGTATATTTTAGTTTAAAAATGATTTTAAACTAATCTGCTTTATTCAGATAAGTATAAAAAAGAATCGCTTTTATGTATTAAATTATTAAAATAGTATAAAATGATTGAAAAAGTTATTTGATTAATTAAAAAAGTTATTTGATTGAGGACAAAATGATATTTACATATCAAAGTATAGAATAATCTCAATAGCTTATTTAAAAAATGCTCAAATAATAGCTTTTTTAAAAAAAAGTTGTACAATTTTTTAACATCAATAGCTTTTTTTCAATTATCCAAACATGTTGCAATAGCCAACCAATAACTTTTATGCAAAAAAAAAAAAAGCTATTAGATGCCCAAAAGAATATGAAACAAACAGGTCTTAAGTATTAATTTTATAGAATAAGATTTTGTTTGTTAAATCATTCAAAATCATTATTTTTTTTGGTTTCCTAGAGTATCCCCTACCCGATAGGTGAGAAACTAATATCAAGGATACTGTCAGGCGCCTAAGCGTGATGCCTCCTAACAGTATTATTTTCATATACATGAATCCCGAGATCGAATTCAGAATCACATGCCTAAAGGACTCGAACTCCTTCCACTCAAACCAACATATATTAGTTCAAAATCATTATTAATAAAAGGGTAATGTAATAAAAAAGATTAAAACCTATATAAGTTTTTTCATGTCATAAAATATAGGCAGTTAGTGTCTCAAACATTGGTAGGCGCATTGTAATCTAATTGTAAATCATTGTTGAGGTTGATGGTTTGTCTTAACTATAAAATAAGGGAGAGCCTTCCTTTGCCCTATACTTTTAGGAAACCAACAAATATACTTCTTTCTAAGTATTTACTAACCCTAAATCAAGAGAATGGTTATCAAATTAATCTCAAAAACTTGTATTAGTCACTTAATTGGATTACGTAGAATATTAACTATTAACTAATAATGTTATAGAATAATATTTTATTTGCTAACAATAATTTGAAATTATTATTAATAAAAGGGTAATATAACAAAAAAAAACAAAAATATTAAGTAGACTATTAAGTATTAAGTATGAAAATAACTAGACTATTAAGTATTAATTATTAATTTTATTTGGGGTAAGACCTAAAACCCAACTTGTGAGCCGAGGGGATGGGGTGGGGGATATGTAAAGAAAAATTGAAATGAAGAATATTTGCAGAGATCAAATCTCGCTATTCTTCTTTAATGCCTCCAACTTTTAGCAACTAAAGCTACTAACATGGGACTTATAAAATAATATTTTGTTTGCTAACAAAAATCAATAATCATTATTAATAAACGGTAATATAGTACACACAAAAAATATTAGACTATTAAGTACTAAATATCAAACTAAGTAGATTATGAGAGTGATTATCAAACTAATTCCACAATCTTGTATTGATCATTTAATTGGATTAAGTAGATAATTAAGTCGAAAGTATTAATTTTATAGAATAAGATTTTGTTTGCTAAATAATTTGGAATCATTATTAAAAAAAGGGAAATATAAGAGAAAAATATTAAATTTATATAGGTTTTCTATCATACACTTAACATGTCAAATGTTGGTAGATAATTTGTAATCCAACTGTAAAGCATTGCCAAGGTTGGTGGTTTGTCCCGTCTACATAATGGGGAGAGCTACTCCTCATCCTAAGCCTTTTTATAAAACCAATTAACGTACTTTTTTTTTAGTATTACTAATCCCAACACAAGAGAGAGATTATCAAATTTATTCCACTCATATTGGAGAAATTCTAGCATGCTCCCAGACCACAATAAATGTATGCTACATGAAAGAATTTCCACCATTAATTTTAAACAAACTTATATAAAAATTTAAGTCACCAATTCAAAATTAATGGTAGATATGTATCTAGAGCATGCGTTTTATTGTGCCCTATAAGCATGAAATAATTTCTCCTCATATTGTTATTTTTTATTTTATTCCAAGAGAGAAATTTTATTTAAAATTCTAAATAAAATATTTTTAAATTAAATAATTTATTAAATATTATTTAAATTTAATATTAAAATCTAACAAACAATATTAATAAAATAATTAAATAAATAAAAATAATAAATATTTTAAATAAATGATTTATTGTTTAAATAAAATAAAAAAGGACAATACAAGAGAGAAATTTTAAATAAAATGGAATAAACCTTAACCAAAACCCTAAACAATTCATATTTGGATAGTTCCACATAAATTTTGGAGTTAATTTGCTAATACAGTTATTTTTAATAGGTCAAATATTACTCAAAGGAAAAAAGAAAAAAGGTTGCAAAAAAAGTGAGACCCTCTCCTTGTAACACTTGTCATACACCCATTGAAGTGTCTGTTGTGGCATGAGTGCCACAAAAAGTGCTTGTGGCACCTTAGACCTCACCAAATCAATTATATGATAGATTTGGATGAAAATGAACTTGTGAAAGAGGTCTTGCAGTACTACTAGAGTTGGAAATAGGTCTTATGAGACAATCAATTGCATGCTACTGGCGCTGAAAACAAGTCGAGTTAAGTCAAGCCATACTTAATCTCATGAGCCACTCAAGCTTAATGAATTAATATCAAGGCTTTTTTTTTTATGTGGCAAAGCCAAGAAACTTGGGATTGTAAGGGGAAAAACTAGTTTAGAAGTGTAAAATTCTCTATAGTCCGAGCTAATAAGACCTCATTTATAGTTATTCCACCTTCTCAAAGGGGTGATGAAAGGTGGAGATGTTGCCAAGTGTTTCATTAGGATGATGTTCTAGAAGATTTTTCTACCTAACTTATAAAATATTTAGATATTTTTAAAGAATATAAAAATATCTCAAAATATTTAAAATATCTACAAATAGTCTTTTAGTGGTTTCTACTGTATCGATGGATGACAAATACATATCTGTATTTGATTCTCAGACAATCAAATATTATTAGTCAATATATATCTTATAATTTTATTTTTTAAATTGTTTTTGCTAATACAAGCGAAATATCAAGAATATGATAAACACTAACCTTTTATTGTATCTCAACGAGTGCCGGTGCACATCCTCAACAATATGTGACTCTGTCATTCCTTGTATTAATTAAGCCTTTTAGATTTAATAAATTAGGTTCATATTTGTAACTCAATAATTTTTTTTACATATATTCTATTAAAAAATAATGCAGTCAAATAAAAATAAAATCAAATGCTCATAAATTAAAAGATTATTAAAAAATAAGTATATATCTGGTTCACAGGTTAATAAGCTGAATACGTGAAAACTCAAACTCTGATTCATTTAATAAATGATCCAAAAATTTTAACTTATTGAGTTGTTAATATCGGCTCATGGCCAGCCTAGACGTTACCATCAGACAATTGCAGTAAACTAATGTTATTGATGTACTTTGATCTGAAGGCATGCTTTTATTCTCATGCAGCGTCAAAAAAGAAAAGAATAAATTACAAGGAATCATGTTGAATGTTGAAGGAGATATTCTTAAATATTAATGCACTTGATAGTGCTGTGTGCATGTATATAATTTGTGTCACAAGTCATCTGTGTATTATATTTGTCGCATACAAAAATTCATCATGTTTAAGAGTCTTAGATTAAATTTGTTAAACTGCTTAATGCTTAATACATTGGATGCGTTATAAAAATAAGCATAAATAACTTAAGGGACGGAGAAAATAAGTATAATAACTCAAGATATAAAGAATAGAATAGAAAGAAAAGATTGTAATTGATTCATAGAGATGTATATTACATAAAGCACCCAAAACCCAACGAGTGTTTATAGTCTAAGGATAAGGTAACCAAAACCAAAGTAAATCCTAATCAGATATAAGTTTTTCTATAACCAAATCACAGCTGGATATAAGTTTGTTTATAATCAAATCCTACTCAAATCAAGATAAGATAATTATTTCCTGTAATAATTTTTGGACTTCAACTTTCTAATAATATTCATAACACTCCCTTTTAAATGTCCATTATGAATAGTCTCATTAAAATTTTACTAGGAAAAAACTCAATGGAAAAAAAATTTAGTGAAAAAAAATGAGTATAATATTCTTCGTATGAGAATTGCATCGTTAAAAACCCATCAAAGAAAAGCTTGTACGACAAAACCTTAATCAAGGAAAAAGAATAAGTAATATCAAGTCTTTGAATTGATGCATTCTCCCTCTCTTGGAAGCATCATATAAAGTATCTGAATTGATGCACTCCAATTTATTGTACTAACTTCTCAAATAAAGAAGTAGGTAATGCCTTCGTAAATAAATTTGCTATGTTATTGCTTGAATGAATATGCCAGACATCAATTTATCCTTTCTTTTGAGGATCATGTATGAAGAAAATTTTTGGAAAGATGTGTTTTGTTTTGTTTCTTTTGATGTATCCTTCCTTCAGTTGAGTTAGGCAAGCATTATAGTCTTCATATAAAATAGTTGAATCTTTCTCATAAGGCGATCAAAGAATACTTGAATTTGCTGAATCATTGTTTTTAACATTAAATATTCACGACTTATTTATATATACAATTAATTGTGATAGAGAGGAGATCTATTTATATCAGTGTAAGTCTTTTTTTTCTTATACTCATTTTCAACCGTTAGTTCAACTTTCATCTAATGGTTGAGATTATTTTATTAAAGGTAACTATTAGATGAAATCAGATCTAATAGCTGAAAATGAGTGTAAGAGAAAATCAACTTACACTGGTGTAAGTTGATCCTCCCTCATTGTGATATATATATTCATATAAAATAATCACGAATGCGTTATTCCTCGTAGATATCAAAATGTAATTACATCCACCACTAGAAATTAAACTTCTCCATAGTCAATATCGAGTCATGCTTCATATCTCATGATCTTATTTATCCTTATTTCATTTTCTCACAAGCACCCATTTTCATCACACAAATTTTATATTTTCTAGGATACCTATTTTAGGTCCATTAAAACCTCTTCTGAGTTTTGAGCTACATGTTCAAAATCTTCATATTTTATAAATGAGTTCAATTTTTCTACAATGTATTTTTTTGTTTTGGCCAATAATTTCAACCTCATTATTCTTCGATTATTTAGATTTCAAGATCCTCATTCTTATAACATTGCATGCTAAATTATATCCAAATATGTTATTGAAAAATATTTCCTTTCAATTATATATTTTTCCCATAGAGACATAATTTATTGAGATCTCAATATTTTTACTATTTTTAAGTACCTAGACTTCTTATGACGTTTGAACTATTTCAGAAGTTCTAGTTACTTTAGGAGTCTAGAGTCTGGATTACGTCTGAAACCTCTTAATCAATAGTATCTTCTTTAGGATCATTTACCTCCTTAAAGATATTATTTGCTCCCTTTCCTTTTTTGAGGTTTTTATCTTTGGAATTGATTGATCAATTACGCTTCTAGCATATCTTTGACTCATTGAGCATTTACAATTGGTATAGGGTTTAGTTATCACTTTTATAAAAATGCATCCGGAAATTCAATTGTTACTCTTTATATTGCCTTATTCGAGGATCTAAATAAAATAATGATGATGTATTTTAAGTAATTTTCTTTTTTCCATCTACTTATTCTCTCCCCCTAAAGTTGGAAACATTCATTTCTAACATATAATTCCAACTTTCTTTGGGGACCCCATAATGGTGCAATCTAGTGAATTAATCATGACTAAATCACACACACTACAAGAAATTCATAAATTAGTGAGGAAAATGTCCTTCGCTAATCCCTCGCAAAAATATTTTGCGAGAGACACGTCTATCGATTTTTTTTCATCGCTAAGTAGCAACGAAATAATTTTCTCTCTAATCCATCGCTAATCCCTCGCTAATCGTCGATAATCCATCACAAATTTTAAAGAAATGGTGCCTGTGTTCCCTCATGTTAGCCATGACAACCATCATCTAAGAGGGGGGTGAATTGGATGATTATAAATTTTTAAAACAACTTTGAGAAATTATGCATTTTGATATTTTCAATCAACACATGCAACAGAATAAGTCTAATAAAGGTATAACTATTAGAGATTTCTCAAATACCACTTGAGCTGTAGGATAAATCAAGCAAATAAGATAGATATAGAATTCAACTCAAGAATATATAATTAAAGTATAAATGTAAATGAGATAGAGTTGAGAAAAGCAAACACAATGATTTATCCTGCTTCAGCCACCAACCACTTATGACCTACGTCCAGTCCTCAAGTAAACCACCCGAGATTTTTCACTATCACTTCAAGCCTGAACAGGTGCTTGAAACCTTTACAAACTAGAGCACTCTTTGCACTTTGCGATGCCTCACCCTTGGTGCTTGAGCCTCAACAACTAGGGATACCTCACCCTTACAATTCCTTGAGGGATGCCTCACCCTCTTTATAATTCCTTGAGGGATACCTCATCCTCTTTACAGAGAATTAAAATATAGATGAAAGGGAAACTCTCACAAGAGTAAATAATACAAATTGAAATCCTATGAAGCTCTTCAAAAATATCTCAAAAACCCACAAAAACAGAGAACATATGTTGAAAGGATTGATTCACAGAATAAAGCATGAGAGATGTGTTTCGGGTTGTTGGTTGTGTGTAAAAGATGACCAAAAAATGTGTATTTAAAGTGTTTTGATAAAAAGAGTCATTGGGGTAATTAATATAAGCATTAAATGCATAGAATATAGCTGTTACGGACTTTTAGACTCGTGATAATCGAATACATGGATGTTGTTATCAATTACATAACTCTTAGAATACGTTTTGGGCTTTTTGGGAAGGATGTAATCGATTACAAGCCTCATGTAATTGATTACATGGCCTCTACCAGAGTTGTAATCGATTACAAGGCTTGTGTAATCGATTACAGCATTCTGATGCTTGAAAAGGACTTTAAACACCCATAACTTCTTCATTTCTCATCTGTTTTAAGCAAATGACCACTCATTGGAAATATCTTTGAGTCTACTTTAAAATGAAATAGATTTCAAAACAAAAATCAAAGTATTTTGAACGTTATTATTAAAATAATAACCAAAGGTCAGCTTTTCAAAACTCAAACTTGACTATTTTTCATAGTTTAAAGTAAATGGTCATAACTTTCATTTCTTATCCGTTTGAAGGAAATGACCACTCATTGGAAAGATCTTTGAGTTTATTTTCAAATGAATCATTTTAAAGATGAAATACAAAGTATTGTGAAAGTTATAATCAAAAGAGTAACCAAATGTCAACTTTTCAAAACTCAAACTTGACTATTTTTCATAGTTTTGAACTACTACCATGCCTAGCTTTTCAAAGCATGTTTCTTGGGCATTTTAGCATGTAAGAACTATTTGTAAAGATTTAAAAAATAGAAATGAGTTCTTTCAAAAACATTATAAAACATTTTGAGATATATTGAGAGCTTCTCACATGAAAGACTCTAAGTCCTATAAACTATACCATTTAAGCTTCCTTTAGACTTGGTCTTTGACATGACTTTGTTGTTATCAAAACCTTCATGAAATAGGCATTCACGTTCTCCTTGAGTTGAGTATAATTGAGATCTTTTACATTTTTGTTGCAATGTTCACTCTTGGTACTCAGACTATCCTTTAAAGTATTGCTCACTTAAAACATAGTTAGTCCAAACTCATAATTCAATATCTTGATATGCATAATTCATAAATGTATAACTCTAGTTAGTCTAATATGCATATAAAACTTTCATAGATGTATCCAAATAAGACATTTATCAATTATTAATAGATATGCTCTATATTGGATGCAACAAAGAACACTTTACACATTTTTATTTAAGTAGAGCCAAATCCAATATTAATTTGATATCACTCATGTAACATATTGTTGGATATATCCTATAAATGATTCTATAAAGAATATGCATGGTTCTCATATGAAATAAAACAAGATAGAGTACATGATCTTGCATGATCCAATATAATCTATTAAGTATATCTATGTAGCATAAGCATCATTCTCTTTGTCTTGTATTTGTTATCATCGAAACTTAACATATTAAACTATTGGGGCAAAATTATTTCTACAATTTCCCCCCTTTTGATGATGACAAATTACCAAAGAAAAATATGTTGAGCAATATAAACATATCAAACAATAACCACAAGAACATAATTTCTTTCGAATTCTCACTCCCTTTATTTGAGTTCAACAAAAAAGGCATAGGAAGGAAAGATAATAGTGTCTCCCCCTATAGATAAAACTCATGTTGCCAAAAAGAGTAGGATCATCAAACATAACTATCTCCCCCTATTTGATTCTACGTATGATTCAAGGATAGAGAAATGAAACAAGCATACTTTCAAGATATAAAGATTATTCATGCAATGCTTGTCATATTTTGGTACATCAATATTTAACATATGATAGTAATAAAACACTTTATATAATCAAACAAGGATGTAAGTTAAGAGATATAAGCAATAATTTAAGAGTTAGCCTCCCCCTCAAAATATGCATATTATCAAAATATAAAACATAATATTTTAACTTAGTCATGCATATAGTTATAGTCAATAAGGGCATGCAAGAAAGATATTTAAGATGAAAAGGATAAACAATCATTACAAATCAACAAATTATTATGAGAAGTTATAAGAAAAGAAGATAAGCTCACCCTTATTAATGCACAAGATAGATAAAGAGAAATATGTATGTCAAGACTATGTAAGCACATTACCATAAAGTAAAGCAAGGTAAACGATATTTATTCTTAACTCATCAATCAAAAATCATTTTAAAACTTCTCCCCTTTTCAAAAAGAATTTTACAAGAACACATTACATTTTCAAAAGCATTTTAGAAGGGTAATGATGTTTTATATTAAAATAACATATTCCTTGAGAGTGATCAAAGCCAAGATAAAAGAAAAATTAAAGTACATCTCCTCTCTTTCTCATTGAATAAGAGCAATGAGAAAATAAAACACTTAGAAGAATAAGACTTATCTTTTGAAGAAACAAGATTGGCTCTATAGAACATTTCAAAAGATTTATTTGGAAGCTTTCTTAAACATTATCTCAAGATTTAATAAAACTTTTCAAAGCAAATGAAGAGAGTACTATATTTATAGCACATATCCAAAGATTTTCAAATTTTCAAGACAAATAGGAGTTGAAAATACTTTCAAGGTCTTAAGACAAGTTCAAATGATTCCCAAGGATATGGAACTTGAAAAGCTTCTTTCAAATGTAATAAGAGATTTTGCTTCAAAAAACTTTTAAATCAAACCACAAAAATTCTTTTCAAAACAAGAGCATGATTCTCATAGGTGTTATACCATTAAGAAACCATAGATCAAGAAAATAATAGATATCAAACATTCATCTTGATGAGATATGTTATAGGGATCAAAGTATGTATAGAACTACTATCATCCACCCTATATGCAATGACAAAAATTAGCAAGTTAATATCCAATTAGGCATTTTGTCAATGCTAAGTATACTTCTCATGTAAGGAAAACATCTAATAATTTAAGATCAATTTATTAACAAGTATCATACAATTCATAGCATATAAAATACTACAATAGCTTGGGGATATAGATACTTATTGAGAGAGTGATGCTTCTTCAGAATGTTCTTCGTTTATTAGTCCTTTGAGTTTGAGCTTTCTTCTATTGCGTATTCCATTCCATTCACTTGAAGAAAGTCTCCTCATGTCCCTCTTCATTCAACTCTCCTCTTTATCCATTTATGCTTGACATTGCACTATCTAATGGCTATATTTATATAGAGAGACTTGCAATCAAAAGTTCTCTAAATCATAAGCTATTATCAAATATCATTTAACCCCATTTATAAACATAATTTAGGTTGATATATAATGTAAAACATGTATCACATTATCAACCATGTAATGTTAGCTCTAATGAGAACAAAAGAAGGACATATGCACTTGAATCCAAAAATATGGTTTAAGCATTTTAAGGCATAATTCAAGTTTATCAAGAAACACATAATCGTCATCAAAACTTATATAGGCATTTTGGGCAAATAATGATCATGTTAGGCATGTTATATTAAGTAAGAAATTCTAGTATGCACACATAATTCAACTTTCTTACGGTGAAGTTCAAAGACAAGTTCAAGACATAAGATGAATCATTTACTTCTTGTTTTCAAGATATGAACATATTAAGCAATTTCAAACAAGAAGACATATAACTTCTAACTTTCCAATCTCCAAGTAAGTATATAAGACAATTAAGCATCAAAAAGAAAAGATTAGAAATACTTATGAGCATGTGAATTTTCATATTTGAACAAAAAGAATTGGTCACAAGTTCAAGAACAAAGATATTACCATAAAACATGTTATTTAAATAAGGTGTGTACTTATCTAGCGTGTTAGCATATGTAAAGACACTTCCAAGACACAAATGCTAGAGAAGCACAACTTAAGGCATGTTAAGGCATAAAACAAGTCTCTAGTTCTCCAAATATCACATGATATTCAATTTAAAGCATAAATAAGGATAAGAGATTGATATAACCAAAAGTGTACTCTTTGAGTTTTTGTAGGTGACTCTAACTTCCATCCCTCAAGGCTCCTTGAGAATATTGTGGTTCTTCATGCCATCCTTTTATGTTTTCATTACTCTTGTAGAACTTGAACCACTTCAAATTTTCCCAACCTCAAGTAGTCACCCTACAACACAATTCAAAGTTCTTTCTTTGGTATCCACTAATTTTGGATCCATAGGTGTTAGTCATTGATTATTAATCCATTATGCTCCTATAAAGATTAATTTTTCCATAGAATGTAAATTGAGCACAACAAAATAAATAATCAATTACCATTAAGCATGTAGCTAATAACATGTTTACTTTCATGATATATAGACAATTTAAAAACATAGCAAGCATACCTAGGCATTGTAGAACCTTATGTACTAATATATATAACAAATTAATGAGTTGTGGTACAATAAGAATGTTCATAATCATGTGTTAAATATAATATTCAAATTTTACCAAGTACACATGATTCTATCAATCACTTAAGGCTTACAAGGAATATACCTCAAATTCATTGACTTTACAAGTGAATGTGTATAAGAGGTAAAAACTTTTGATACCTTAGCCATGGTAATCAAGGAAATACTTTTTCTTACCCACTGCTTCTCTTTTGGAGTCTTAAACTTTACAAGTTCTACATTTTGTACTTGAGAAGCTTTGGTCTTTGACCAAAAATTCTACCATTGGGCTTTGAAAGCATTCACCTTAATGATTCCTCTTTCTTTTGACCAATTAGTCCATCTTTTTGAGAATATTTATGCATAATTGAAACACTAGGAAGACATTTTGGTACACACTTCATCTTGGGTCCTTGACTGTTAGTACTAGGTTCTTTAAGATCTTTAGGAACCCATACCATAGTATTTCTCATATAAGGATTTCTTCTATAATTGCATAAATGAGAAATATGTTCTAGATAATCACAAAAATTGTAAATAATTGAATTTAATGATGACTTGGTCCTTTGAAGATCATTTTTGAAAAACTTAAGCCTTTTGTTGTTATTACATTCTATATTATTTTTGCTATAAGTCTTGCTTGAATTTTTGTGTGGAATAACATGAATTTTATTCTTATTCACAAGCATGGAATGTAAGCAATTAGAACCATTAGCTTTGGCAAATTCAGAATATAAGTCCTCAACTTGATTTTCTAAATAAATGCACTTTTTACAAGAAGTTGAGGTTTCACATTTCAAAGGCATTTTCTCATCTAGAAAAGCATATTCATTTTTCAAAGTCTTAATTTCATTTTCAATGGAGGAAATGTTTTCCAAACAAGATAAGTCTTTTTTTTCTAAATTCAACAAACCACGATACAATTTATCATATGCACATTGTAGCTCATAATAGGAAAGACTATAATCTAGTTTAATATTATTTACCTCAAAGTTCTTTTTAGCCATATAGGAAGTGGTCTCAATTTTTAGCATACTTGACTCTTTAAGAGAATCACCATCTTCCTCATTGTTGTCTTTCAAGGATTCAATAACATCTTCTTGAGGACATTTTTCAATATTGTCTTTCTCTAAAGGCTTTTGCTCTTCTTGCTCTCTATATACAACTTTATACAAAAAATATTGTTAGTAAGATAAATAGCATTAAGAGCATCCTACATATCTTTAGCACTAGAGCAACTCTTAATTTTAACATAGGCATCATCATTCAAACTCCTTCTTAAGATTTACATTTCTCTAATGTTCAAGGAAAAACATTTCTTATCATAAGCATTTCAATCTTATTTTGGTTTAGGAGAAAATCTATCAAGCACAACATCCCACAAATTCAAATCAATAGATTGCATATAAAATTTCATTCTAGCTTTCCAATAAACAAAATGCACACCATCAAAGAATGGTGGTTTATCAATTTCAAAACATTCCATTTTGAAAAGCTTTCAATGGTTTCCAACAAACAAGGATCCTTTAACTCTAAGCGGTTAAGTTTTCAACAGAGCATGAAACTTTGATACCACTTGTTAGCCACGGAAACCATCACCCAAGAGGGGGGTGAATTGGATGATTACAAATTTTTAAAACAACTTTGAGAAATTATGTATTTTGACATTTTCAATCAACATATGCAGCGAAATAAGTCTAACAAAGGTACAACTATTAGATATTTCTCAAATACCACTTGGGTTGTAACATAAATCAAGCAAATAAGATAGATATCAAATTCAACTCTAGCATATATAATTAAAGTACAAATGTAAAGGAGATAGAGATGAGAAAAGCAAACACAATGATGTATCTTGATTCAGCCACCAACCACTTGTTATCTATGTCCAATCCTTAAGTAAATCATCCGAGATTTTTTACTATCACTTCAAGCTTGAACAAGTGTTTGAAAACTTTACAAATTTGAGCACTCTTCACACTTTGGGATGCCTCACCCTTTGTACTTGAGCCTCAACAACCAAAGATCCATCACCCTTACAATTCCTTGAGGGATGCCTCACATTCTTTACAATTCTCTGAGGGATGCCTCACCCTCTTTACAATTCCTTGAGGGATACCTCACCATCTTTACAAAGTGTTCTTGATTTTCTGCAAGCGCACGGGTCATACAAGTAGTAAAATAAGATCATTCCCACGAGGATCAATTGATTACTAACTCTTACTGCTATTTTGATTATTTAAGCGAATGAAATTAATAGCAAAGATTCAAATATAATCAACACGAGGAACAAAGCAATAAAGTAGACAATTGAAACTAGAAAAAATGAGATTTAACAATGATTAAAAAGCCTAGGATTCGGAATCCACTACACTACCCCCTTCGATAAATTGTAATCATATCTTTGTTAATGTTTAATTATGTTCTTGAAGGCGATTTGTCCTAAATTATTTAAAGCCTAATTTCTTGGCACTAAAAATGTGCTAAAACTTTACTAATCTCATTCTCATGGCAATTAATCTAAGTTTCAACCCATTAAAATTCATGACAATCATTTAACCCTCGAAGGATTTAAGCCTATGTCTAGGTCTCAATTCCTAAGTTCAATTCTTAGATTATCAAGCATTTAGATTTCATCTTTCGATCCTTCACTTAAAGCCTAAGATCATGCAAATATGACGCGCAACATATCACAAGCATTAAGCAACAATCCTTTTATCTCTTTTTTCCTTTTCATCATTTCAATTTTTTTTTATATTCATTCATTCAACCCTTGAGGATGAAAACAATCTTTTTATGACTTCTCAATTACCGTATTAGCTACTCAGAAGAAATTCAACCTGATTAATCAATAAGGTGTCCAAGAAAAACCAATTTCAGGCTCAAATAGGGCAACTAAGGGATCATTTATCAATGCAACTCTGGAAGTCATGAAAAGAATTAATCCTAGGTGCCTCAATCATGTTCAAGTATGTACGTGAATCAATAAAATCTCAACAAGATATCAAAGCAAGTTCTAGTACACATAAGTCAAGAGAAAATTCACTCCAGAAGAAAATTAGGACTTTATGTATGAAAAATCCAATCATGAAGGGCTCAAAACTTACTTTCTAGCTTAAGTTAGTAAAAAGAATAAAATGCAAGCAGACATGACTAATTTCCCAAATAAAGTGCTAGATTTTTCAACATTCAATTGAAAAAGAAATTGCCTAGCACAAAAATTCAGTTCATTAGCAATGTATTTCCCTTTAAAACATGCTTCAATCAACTCAGAAATAATCAAGACAAAAATACCAAAGATCAAGCTCAATATGGTGCAATACTCAAGTGTCATTGATTTCCCCCCCACTTGAAATAAACGTTGTCCTCAATGTTTAAATAAGAAAAGTAATAGAACAAAGGACAACGAAACTTCCCTGAAAATGAAAACGCAAGATCACAAAGGTGGTGAGAGAGTATGGGAGAGGGAGGCGTGTAGCCATGAATTCGAACATCTGGTCTAAAACTGCATAAGAAAAATAAATCAAAAACTGAAAAACAAAATAAAAGAATGAAATGCGAAAATAAAGAAAAATTAAAGAAAATAGAAGAAAAATCTTTTTGGCGGCCGACAATGACTATATACATCCCCCCTACAAAGGCTCAGAACTCGTGGAGGCACCTAAGCCAACTCAACATTAGCTAACTACAAAATAAAAACAAAAAATGTTAATCAATAAAATAAGTAATAACAAGGTAAGAACAAAATCAAAATAAGAGAGTAAAGAAAAAGAGAGAAAATTTGGGTTGCCTCCCAAGAAGCGCTAAGTTATAGTCATTAGCTTAAATATGGGCTGGTTTTATGCTCAGGTAATGTCAATGGAGTGGTGCTCAGTCTCCACTCCTTCTTCATAGTGTTTCACTCTCTTACCATTTATCATAAATGTCTTATGGCATTCTTTCTTCATCTCAAGCACACCGTAGGATAAGACCCGAACAATCTTATATGGTCTAGACCATTTTGACCACAACTTACCTGGACAAAAATGTAGAAGCGAGTTATCAACAAGAACTTTATCCACAACCTTAAATGCATGCCTCTTAATACACTTGTCATTCCGCTTCTTTGGTCCCTTCTTGCAGGGTTTGACCTTCTCAAAGTTTATGGCATCATTGGGCAAGGTTTTCTCTAGCACATCTTCAGCCACAAATTCCTGCATATCTGAAAGTATAACACTATCCACAACATCAATATCATCTATGCGATTACATGAAGTAAAGGAACTAGAATTTTTTTCAGAATTAAAAAAATCAAATACTATTTCCTCATTATTCAATCGCAGAGTCAATTTTCCTTCATAGACATCCATGATTGCCCTTCTAGTGGCGAGGAATGGACACCCAAGTATAATTGGGATCTGAATATCTGCCTCCATGTTAAGTACAACAAAGTCAACTAGCACAAAAAACTTTCTCACCTTCAAGGGAACATTCTCTAGAATGCCAATAGGACGTTTAATTAACCTATTAGTCAATTGAAGAGAGATGGTGGTCGGTTTCAGCTCCCCAATATTAAGTTTCTTGCAAAAAGAAAGGGGCATTAAACTCACACTTGTCCTAAGATCACACAAAGCCTTGTTGATGTGTATGTCCCCAATTGAGCCTGGAATTGAGAAGCTACCCGGATTTTTAACCTTAGGAGGAAGCTTGTTCTGAATGATTGCACTACATTCCTCAGTTAAAGCAACAGTTTCATAATCCTCAAGCTTCCTCTTATTAGAGAGGATCTCTTTCAAGAATTTAGCATAAGTAAGTATTTGAGAGAGCACTTCCGTAAAAGGAATGTTTATGTAAATCTTTTTGAGAACCTCTAAAAACTTTTTAAATTAGTGATCAAGCTTCGTCCTTTGAGACTTTTAAGGGAAAGGCAAATGTGGAACATATGCTGGTGGAGGAACATATCTTTTAGTGCTTTATTTGTCTTCTTCTTTGTCCTTGAGCTTCTCTTGCTTCTCTTTATTGTCATGGGTTTTCTTTTCTTCAAGCTTTTCTTCTTTGGTGGGGGTTTCAACTTGATTGCCACTTCTACAGAAAATTACATTGGCTTGCTCCCTTGGGTTGGTTTCCAGCTGACTTGGGATTCGTCCTTGAACCATATTGAACAAGCTTGCTTGTTGAGCTATTTGAGTTTCAAGCATCTTAGAGTGAGTGACCATTTAATCTAGGCAAGAATGGATTTGCTTGATGGAATCCCTGTGTTGTTGCACTTGAGTCTGAATAGCTTGATTTTGAGCCTGAATAGCTTGACTTTGCTCCTTTTGTGTAGCTATAAGATTCTCCATAAGAGCTTCTAGATTGGACTTTGTACCTTGAGAAGATTGCCGAGGTTGTTAAAAATCGGGTGGTGGCCTATTGTTGGATGAAGTCCCTCTATTTTGCTGGTTACCATAGGAGAAATTATGGTGGTTTCTCCATCCTGGATTATACGTGTTGGAGAAAGGGTTACCTTGAGTCTTGATATTACTATTTTGCACATAACTCACTTGCTCCAAAGACAGGTCCTGAGAACAGGTCTTCACTGAATTGCATTCTGAAGTTATATGCCCTCCTCCACATGTATCACAAGTTATATTGGGGGTAGCGACGACATTGACATTCCGTTTCTCAAGTGACTTAGCCAAAGCATCAAACTTGGCATTCAACATATTAATGGCATCAAGCTCTATCATTCTGGCTTGCTTCTTCAAAGAGGACCTCTCACTTGGCCACAGATATATATTTTAAGTCACTTCATTGATCAAACTTCTTGCCTCTGTTAGAGTCTTGGCCATCAAAGCACCGCCAGCTGCGGCATCAAGAGCTGCCTTTGTAGAGAAAGACAACCCAGCATAGAAGGTCTGAATGACAACAAAATCCTACAAGCTATGATGTGGACATTGACGAATAAGATCATTATACCTTCCCCATGCTTCATAAAGAGACTCATCTTCCTTTTGAGAGAAGGTAGTGATATCTTGGCGGAGCTTGATCATCTTTCCAATCGGATAATACTTGTCCAAGAAGGCTTGCTCCATCAAATTCCAGGTGGTGAGTGAATTAGGGGCTTCTGAGTGAATCCACTTCTTGGCTTTCCTCCTAAGAGAAAAGGGAAAAAGTCTGATCTGTATAGCTTTCGTCGAAACCCCATTAATTTTGATAGTGTCACACAACTCCAAGAACTCATCCAAATGTTGGTTTGGGTCTTCAATTGGTAACCCGCTGAATTGCAATTGTTGGACCATCTAGATTAGTGATGTCTTGATCTCGAAGTTGTTGGCTTCTATCCATGGTCTAACAATGGAAGACTGACGAGCATTAGCATTGGGAGTTCCATAATCCCTCAACCTATGCTTTGGATTGGCGACTTGGTTAATGTTGTCCGCCATGTTGTCTTCCTCAAATCTTTGTGTTCTTTTTTCTCTTCTGATATCACAAAGCACCCTCTCAATCTCAAGATCAATAGAGATAATAAGATTTCCTTGACTCCTCGTTTTATGCATAATAAAGAAACAACACCTAAAAATTCAAAGAAAAATAAAAGAAAGTTAAAATAAAATAGGATAAAAAATAAAGATAAAATAACATAAAATAAAAATTGCTTAAATCAACCAAATTGTCGCTCGTGTTAATATCAACACGATCCCTGGCAACGGCGCCAAAAACTTGTTGTGAATTTTTTGCAAGTGCACGGGTCATACAAGTAGTAAAATAAGATCATTCCCACGAGGATCAATTAATTACTAACTCTTATATCTATTTTGATTATTTAAGCGAATGAAATCGATAGCAAAGATTCAAATAAAATCAATACGAAGAACAAAGCAATAAAGAAGACAATTGAAACTAGAAAAGATAAGATTCAACAATGATTAAAAAGCCTAGGACTCGGAATCCACTACACTACCCCATATGATAAATTGTAATCATATCTTTGTTAATGTTCAATTATATTCTTGAAGGTGATTTGTCCTAAATTATTTAAAACCCAATTTCTTGGCACTAAAAACGTGCAAAAACTTTACTAATCCTATTATCATGACAATTAATCCAAGTTCCAACCCATTAAGATTCATGACAATCGTTTAACTCTCGAAGGATTTAAGCCTATGTCTAGGTCTCAATTCCTAAGTTCAATTCTTGGATTATCAAGCAATTAGATTTCATTTTTCGATCTTTCACCTAAAGCCTAAGATCATGCAAATATGGCGCACAACATATCACAAGCATTAAGCATACCAAGAATGAATCAAGAACAATAATTGCATTAATAAAGAATCAAATTAACAATTCATAATAGGGAAATAGAGAGTTTCATCCTAATCCTAAAAAGAGAGTTTAGCCGCTCATGGCCATCGTAAAATAAACAAGAACAAGGATTAAAGAAACAACCATGATTGATAAATAAAAAAAAAGCAAAGATGAGACGATGGAGATAAAGAAAAGAACTTCAATGGTTGATCTTCAAAGAGTCTTGCTCTTGCCTTCAAAGCCTTCGCACTTCTCGTCTCAAAACTTGCTGTTACACAAGTTTCTAGCCGAAAGTCTCTTTTAGGTTGGTGTTTTTGCCCCATTTGTAATAATTTAGGGGCAAAATTTCCCTTTTTTCACGTCTGGAGGACTCACACGGCTTTGTCCTTTGAAAACTGCGTATTTGGACTTTAAGTGAGACATGACCGTGTGGCATTAAGACACGGTCGTGTCTCAAAGTGAGAAGCTTCATGAGGTTAAGACAGGGCCGTGCCTAGTGCCAAAATTGCGTAACTTTAACGTTGGGGGGAGACACGGCTGTGTGACCATGAGACACGACCGTGTCTCCTAGTTAGAAGCTTTCCTCAGGTTAGACAGAGCCGTGTCTAACTCCCAAATCGCTTCTGAGTTAACACAAAGCCCTGTCTAAGTCAAAATTACCCTCTTTTGCTCTGAAAATGAGATATCTTCCTCTGCTTTCACTTTAAATGCGTTAAATCTCTCTTATTCTGCAGAAATGAAGATAATTCATAAAAATCCATTCAAAATCCATCAATAATCACAATCAAATCATCATAAATCATCCACTTTATGGCTATAAAATACAAGCTTATCACAGAGAATCAAAATATAGATGAAACGAAAACTCTCACAGGAGTAGATAATATTAATTAAAGTCCTATGAAGCTCTTCAAGGATATCTCAAAAGCTTACAAAAACATAGCACAAATGTTGAAAGGATTGATTCACGAATTAAAGCATAAGAAATGTATTTTAGGCTGTTGGTTGTGTGTAAAAGATAACCCAAAAACATGTATTTAAAGTGTTTTGATAAAAAGAGTCGTTGGGTGTAATTAATATAAGCATTAAATGCTTAGAATATAACTGTTATGGACTTTCAGACTCGTGGTAATCGATTACATGGATGTTGTAATCGATTACATGGCTCTTAGAACACGTTTTGGACTTTCTGGGCAAGATGTAATCAATTACAAGCCTCATGTAATCGATTATATGGCCTTTGCAAGAGTTGTAATCAATTACAAGGCTTGTGTAATCGTACAACATTCTGATGCTTGAAAAAGACTTTAAACACCCATAACTTCTTCATTTCTCATCCGTTTTAAGTGAATGACCACTCATTAGAAAGATCTTTGAGTCCATTTTCAAATGAAATAAGTTTCAAAATAAAACTCAAAGTATTTTGAAAGTTATAATTAAAATAGTAACAAAAGTCAGCATTTTAAAACTCAAACTTGACTATTTTTCATAGTTTAAAGCAAATGGTCATAACTTCTTCATTTTTTATCCGTTTAAAGGAAATGACCACTCATTGGAAAAATCTTTGAGTTTATTTTCAAATGAAACTGTTTCAAGATGAAACACAAAGTATTATGAAAGTTATGATCAAAAGAGTAACCAAATGTCAACTTTTCAAAACTCAAACTTGATTATTTTTCATAGTTTTGAACTACTACCATGACTAGCTTTTCAAAACATGTTTCTTGTGCATTTTCGCATGTAAGAACCATTTATAATGGTTTAAAAACATATTTGAGTTCTTTAAAAAACATTATAAAGCATTTTGAGATATATTGAGAGCTTCTCACATAAAAGACTCTAAGTCCTATAAACTATACCATTTAAGCTTCCTTTAGACTTGATCTTTGACATGACTTTGTTGTTATCAAAACCTTCATGAAATCGGCATTCATGTTCTTCTTGAGTTGAGCATAATTAGGATCTTTTACTTTCTTGTTGCCATGTTCACTCTTGGTACTCGAACTATCCTTCAAAGTATTGCTCACTTAAAACATAGTTGGTCCAAACTCATAATTCAATATCTTCATATGATAATTCATAAATGTATAACTCTAGTTAGTCTAACATGCATATAAGACTTTCATAGACGTATCCAAATAAGACATTTATCAATTATTAATAAATATGCTCTATATTGGATGCAACAAAGAATACTTTACATATTTTTATTTAAGTAGAGCCAAATCCAATATTAATTTGATATCACTCATGTAACATATTGTTGGATATATCTTATAAATGATTCTATAAAGAATATACATGGTTCACATATGAAATAAAACAAGATAGAGTACATGATCCTGCATGATCCAATATAATTTATTAAGTACATCTATGTAGCATAAGCATCATTCTTTTTGTCTTGTATTTTTCATCATCAAAACTTAACATATTAAACTATATGGACAAACTTATTTCTACACCTCACAAATCAGTGAGGGAAATTCTGTCGTTATTCCATCGCTCTAGTTTGGAAATTTTGGTTCTAAAATCCGTCACTAATCCTTCACTATTTTTTGTCGTTATTCCCTCGCAAATCCCTCGCTAATCCAGTCACAACAAGGAAAAAAATTAGATCTAATATATGTCGCTAATCTCTCGCTAATTTCCCCTGCTAATTTCCCTCCTCATTCCCTCATAAATCTTAGTCATTGCAAGAAAAGAAAAATTAGATCTAATATCTGTCCCTAATCCCTCACTAATTTCTCGCTAATTTCCCTTGTTATTCCCTGGCTATGCCCTCGCAAATTCCTCTCTAATCCCAGTCACAGTAAGGAAAATAAATGAAAGAGAAAAAAAGAAAAAGTCACCAAACCTGTACACACCCACTCCACCCATGCACGTACATTGTGCCACCATCACAGCACAATTTGGCATCTCAATAGAAAAAGTAGACTACTTTAATTTCTCAATCAAACATTCATCTTACACAAAATGAAAGTGTTGAGCTAAAAAAACTAAGCACCAGAATAACAAGCAATGAGCAAAGACAATAAAGGCAACACAGTGACATAGCCACCAAAAGCTTAACAAAGCCTTAATAAAGGCAGGACATAATGTTTATGACACTAGAAACGGTACCTTTAGGCAAGCATATATGTATGTTTTTTAACATTATAATTCACCTACTATTTTAGCTGATGCTTCTACAATAAAACAAATAGAAATTAAAGTCACACCTTCATTCAATAGAAAAAAAGGTTACAATTTTCCATCCATCTAGATCTAAGAAAGAAGTGATCTTTGTGTTAAGGCCAGGAATTGACCCAGGATGCCGAGTAATCTTCCCTCCAAGCTCTTGTGTGACTAAATTAACTACCTCTGCACTCTTGTATACATCATCAGTACTAATAACAACCTGTTATATACACCACACAAACTTTACTGTCAAAGGGCACAGAGAAGTAAAGATAACAGCTTAGACTTCCAGAAGGCAATATAACCTATTGACTAACCCGTGCATAAGCATTTCCCTTAGTGTATTTAGTGACACCATAGTTATAAGTCAACTCTAACACAGTTGTCTTATGATCCTCTGTATACCCAAGCATAGCTATAGTGTACTGTAAGACATGCAACATAATTCAAGAAAATCATAAGCAAGTCATGGCTTAGGCATGAAATATATGCAGGCTAGTAAGTAGATAGCTAAGAACAAATTAAGAAGGAAACTCACCTTGTATTCAGGTCTATCCACCTTCTTAACCACCCTCAAACCCAAAGCCTGCACAAATATGATACCATAAGAACATAGCCTTAGTTCATAAAATAGTTTAATAAATAAAACTTTAATCATAATATATCAAATGTAGTTTCATGGTTTTATTGTGTCCATCACAAGTAAAAGCTCATAATTCCTAATCCACATCCTCAACACCACACATAATAGAAGATAAAATTTGGTCTTTCAGAGGTTGCCTAAACTAATAGTAAACCACAACAATGCAGTTAGCTCTACTTCTACCATTGAAAGGTTGAAATCCATCAATCACTACAAAAAAAGTAGAGTTTAGTCACGGCTAAAACCGTGGCAAATTTATAAGAAAAGCGTGGCTAACATATGTTAAGGTCTTTTAAGGTGAGCCTAACTTGCTTTATTGATTAAGGTCTTTTAAAATGAAAGATTAATAATAATACTTCCTTCTACACTCAAACAATAATGATTCTAGTAGAACTTTGTACAACATCAACATGGGCGTACCTTTAGACAACTTGGGCAAGATCAAGTGCAAGAGCATTTGCAACTAGAGCAAGATGGATAAGATGGATAGTGAAAATTGCAACAACTTGGGATAATATAACAATTTCCAAAACTATGGCTTTCTTTACAACAATGTGATTTGGGATAAGAACAACAACAACACCACCACTTTGGTAAGGAGCAATTAATGGATGGAAGAAAATTACAACTACAATTGCATGCTTTGCAGTCACAACAAGCAACATGGAAATTTTAGTTGTACAGATAACCCATCACAATAGCATCAGCAGATCCAAGAGAAGTTAAAATAAAGCATACAACTGCACTAAAAAGTTACCTATTATTCATGCTAGTTATTAAACAAGGATTGCTATGATGAACATTAAGAGCAACTTCCCAAAATTTTCATATATGTAATTTTGACTACAAGGTACCAACACTAAGAGATACTAAAAGGTACAATTCTATTGTGAAGATTAAAAGGTTCCAACACTAAGAGATACAAAAATGCAATCCTCATCTTGTAATTCTGACTAAAAGGCACCAACACTAAGAGATACTAAAGCTTAAAAACACAAAAAAATCATTTGACACAAATTATTCATATTATATGTTACTTAAATTGGTCCAGTACTAGAATATTTATTCTCCAATTAGAAGCTAGTTGATGGATTCTTTAAGACACTCATGTGTCAATTTATATATGTCACACTAAGGTTGGGTAAGTTTTTTAATATTGAATGGAAAATATAAAAAAACTATTTTTTTTATGGAAGATGCTTTCTATATTAGCTTTCTAACATGATTGACAGTGTGTGATTTGAATTAGCAAAACCCAGTTTATGGGCAAAATAATAAACACTGCCATAATAAGGAAAATATGAAGAATTAGACCATAATCTCTAGTCAAACTGGTATTAAATGAAAAGGAATTATAATCTGAAATTTTCCAGGATGCAAGCCATTTGTGTTAGCTTTTCATTGAAGGTAAAGTACAATTGTACAACTACAAGCAGAAAACACAATAAGCAATAAATTGTTAAACACCAACCAATGAGAGAAGGAAAAAAAAAGAAGACAAAGCATCGAAGAAGCAAGTAACAAGACAAGGAAACTGAGTAATGTCATTCATAGGTAAAATATTCTCTTGAACTTTATAAATTATGTGAAACATAGCCTTCTGTGTAAGAAATGATTTCTACATTGGAATATAACTATAACTAGAATGACTGAAAAGGATTAATGGTTGGAATCTTAAATTACTGCTTATAAATATGTTTTTTGCTTGAAAGTGTTATAGTTGAATGGAGGGCCACAACCTATGTTTGTTCCCAGTTGAATGGATCTTAAGAGTACACTAAATTAGACCCTCTTTAGACTATTAGTCATAGCTTATGATCAAGTTCTTGAAAGGCACAAAACCAACCTATTGTGTGTTGTTATTATGGTGTAAGATTAAGTCCTTAAAAGGCATAAGACCAACCAAATGAGGAATCAAATTTTCTGATCTTTCTTGAACTTTTGACAGAGAAGCAACTTTCTTAATTATTGTAATAGGTTTGTTCCTAATTTCTTATAAAATTAACTTTAATATAAAATTATTAGATCAACAGGACATAAACAATGTTAGATCTACACACATAACTTTCCGATCTTCTTTGAAGAACCTCACCCAAATTTTATATTAAATTTCTCAAGGAAAAAAACACACAATGACCAATTTTCTACACATTTTTTTAGAATAAAGAAGCAACTAGTCCTTGTATGGACAAAATTTCAAACCCAATAATAGATTTCCAATCTCAAAAATTTAAACTTTATAAACTATAACAACTCAATCAAGTAAAAAAAAATCCCAAAAGTAAAATCCCTCTTGTACAAAATCAAACTGCAAATTAATAAAATAGTCCACATACCCAGAAAGAAGAACAAGAAAGCACCTGAGATTGAGTATTCTCACTTGAAGAGTTGAAGTAGAACAAAAAAAATGAGAGAGAGAGAGTGAGAGAAAAAACAACAAAGCACAATAATAGGGACTTATAATTTTTGTTTTTGAAGAAAAAAGAAAGAAAGAAAAGGAACACTAACTAGGAATGGCTTCTGGGAGGGTTCAAAGTTAGAGAGGGAAAGTGGTCAGAAAGGAATCGAAGAATGAAGAATATGCAAATTTGAATGGACCAAATACAAACTGATGAACAACATTTCAATAGAAACCCCACCATTATCAGTAAAAACCCCAACATAGAAACCCTAGCCTACTTACATTTGCAATTGGGATGCTATAGCCGTGGACGCCGCTGTAGAGGACGCCGACGATGGTGCAAGCAACGATGGAGCGAAGCTGGTAGCGGCAACCATGTGGCGACGAATTGATGCCACGAAGACGACATCAGTGAGACTGAGATAAGTTCGATTGTGATGGCAGAGATGACAGATTGATGCGCCGTGCACGGTTGCGGGTTGAGCGGTGCAATGAGAGCAAATCGCAGAGTGTGGGGGAGAGGCAATGAGCGTTGAGCTGTTGAGAAGGAGAGGGAGAGTCCGATGAGTGAGTGGCTGAGCTTTGAGAGGGAGAGGGATAATGAGTCGTAGAGAGAGTGAGAATCGTAGGTGGGTGTTTGCAGAGTGTTTCGAGTGGATGGGTATTTTTGGTGTTGTGGGGAAATAAGAATGGGTGGGAAAGCATAAAAAAAAATTGGGAAGGTGAAAAATACGAATTACATTTTTAAAGGGTAGCGAGGGAAATTATCTATCGCAATTCCCTCGCTAATGTAATTCTATCGCTAAAATTAACAAGAGAAATTATTCCTGGTAATTCTCTTGGTAACTTTAGCGAGAGAAATTATCTTGTGAACACAAACAATATGGTGTTCCATATTTATAACAATATCCATATAATAATCACTAAAAGCATGAGAAATGTACTTACTACCATTATCAAGATGAATTGTCTTAATTACATCATCTGAAAAATTTGCTCTTAATTGAATATCTTGTGAAATTAATTTCACAAACACTAGATTGTGAGGGATAATAAGCACATATGTAACTATCTTATAGAAGCATATATTAAAACCTTTAAATGGTATGCTCCACATGGTGGATGAATTAATTTCAACTATCACATTGAATATGTTCTATAAATGTGGGAGATTCAACTTTAATTTTAGCTGGTGATGGTCTTATAATCAATTTACATTAAAAACATGCAGTGCATAAAACTCATTAGATTGAATAGTCTTCTAGTTCTTTAATGGATATTTATTTAAACTCTTAATAATTTTTCTATTATTATTAATACAAGATGTCCTAACTGATCATGAAAAATAATAATGAAATTATTTAAACTAATAAACTTATGATTTATAGTAACATATGCTTCAATTGTACATAATATTATTGTAATATAGACTAAAGTACAAAGGCGTAATTTTTATAATTTTCTTCAACTAAGAATAAAACATATCCTAAATAATTATTCAACAATAGGCTGCTTAATAAAATTCTTTATTTAATAACTAGAAAAATAAAGAAAATAAATATGGGAAATTTCTAAGAAAGCAACTGAACTACGAACGATTCCAAACATATCAAAATTTAAAATCCTAATAATTAAAAATGTTTCCAACATTTGAAAATATTCAACTACTAAACATCATCACAATTTACTTTTCACATATATATATAGAGAGGATTGGAAACATACATATTTTCTTTAATTAATAAAAGAGAAACTATAAGAAATCATGCCACACACATTTATTAAAATATTCCAAACTAACGAAAGAAGAAAGAATGCATATAAGATAATTTTAGGTCACATTAACAAATGCGTGTGATATATCAAATATAAATTCTAATAAAATAATTCAACTATTAAACATTCTCATCATTAATCAAGTGGTCAACTTTTTCTTCCAGGATATTTAGAAACATCCAAATCCATCATATTAATGGGATCATGATAAACATAATTTTTATATACTAGTTAAGCCTCATATTTAGTTTCTTAAATATCTTATATGCTTAACTGATTGATTTTGACCATATTTTATAAGTTTGGATTCAAATTAGATATAATTGTATTTTTCAGCATTATTAAAAATTTTATACTATTTCTATATTTTAGACATAACTTGAGTTTTAGATATCTAAAAATTATGAATTTTATCTTGTAGGAAAGCTGAGAGAAAGTTCTACAACTTTGATGAAAGATCGAACGCTGAATCAGATGTCTAGTGGGTTATATTGGGTCACAAAGTCAGAACAGAGATGTTATCGCTGGAAGACGATGTACAAAGATTGGGCCATAATTTGGGTTGTAGGTGTCATATGGAGCTGAAACAAGTGCCATTTGAAAGATGAGACATAGATCTTCAATTCTTACGAATGCCCATTTTGATGGTATTTTCACCATTTGAAGTTGGTTGTCCGGTTTAGAGAGTTGTTAAGAATATTTTGGGCATAACTCTCTAATCATAAGTCCAAATTATGCAAATTAGGTGTCTAATTAAAGATAAGAAGAAGAAGATTAACCCTAAGCTGAAGGAAAACTTGGATTTTTAATTTTAGAGATAGTTATTTAAGCATCAACAACAACCAGGAAACTAAACCCTAATTTTCTCCTAGCTGCTATTGATTGCACTTCCTCTCCCTTCTCTCTAAGTTTCTTTCTTTTTTGTTTTTCCTTTCCATCCATGGAGGGATAGACCCTTTTTAATCAATCATAGGGATTGACAATTTTGATGTTTAATTCTGAGATCTTGTTTTGATTATTTTACATTTAATTGCTAATCAAGTTTCTCTTTTACTTGTTAATCAAGTTTCTCTTCTATCTCTTTTGATTTTGTTAAATTTGAATTGAATTGCTTAATTTCATTTTGATGTTGATGTGATAATTTCATAATTACCATGTGTTTAATGAGGATTACAAAGACTAAATAATACATCAAAGTTGTTTGTAGGATTGTTTAGCTTGGTTGCATTTTGGGTTTTAGATTAATTTAGGATTAAATGAGTGCTTAATTCATTTAATCTTGATTAATTAAATCTGGATGCTTATCTAGTAGAGAATTCATGAATCATCTTAAGGCTTCTTGATTTGATCTAAGACCAAGAACTTGGTTAGCAATTGAATGGATTCTTAGTGATCAAGGATGAATTAAATTCAAGATTAGTTGATTTCCTTAGATTGGTTGTTTACTTAATTTTGTTTACAATTTTTAATTGCATTTGTTTAATTAATTCCACAATTTCTCTGCCTTTGTTAACTTCTTAATTTGATTGCTTAATTAGAGTGATCCAAGGGCTCAACCCGATTGTATCTTATACTATAAGTAATTTGGTGAATTAACTTATAAATTAATATAATTTGATAATCTCAATAACTATTGTAATATTCTACCTGTAATTTAATTATATTTTATTAATATACTACATTAATTATACGTACCTCATTTATATTTATATTTACTTAACGCTGATAGAATATTACATACTTCATTATTCATTTAGGTTTTAATTAAATATGTGTAGCAGTTAAATACATAATAGAAATGATTTAAAACTCAAAATAATTAAGTTGAGGTTCCCGTATAAAATTATATGATAAACACATCAATGGAATATAAATCTATTAAAATACAAACAAAAAATTTATAGTAACACACTAACTACACTTATATTTAATATTTACATCTGGTGTGCCAGTACATTTGTCTAAAATATTTACAAAACCCCAAAAGTTACAAAAACTACAGGAAAAGAAATCTCAAATATCTGAATAAGTAAATGAGGTTAGTACGTCAGTGGACAGTACACACCAACAATGATAAATATTTGACTCCGGCTCTTCTCCTGTCTCTTCCAAATCCTCTTCTCCTTTGCCTCCTCGTACGAAAACTTTTGCTCAAGCATTGAATAATGCATGTGATATTCCTTTGAGTCAATTGCCGGTTCCATGCTTGAAGGGTGGTGATCTTGCAGTACAAATCCCTGAAGATGAATATCGTGCAGGTTTGGATTCTTGTAAAACAAATCTTCATGGGAGATTAATGTTGTCCAAAGGAGATTCTCCTTTGAAATATGGTGACCTGCGTGCCAAGTTATCCAGACTTTGGAACCCAATTGGACATTGGAGAATGATTCCAATTGGAAAGGGTTTTTTTGAATTTTCTTTTTCTTCAGTAGAGGATTTGCGCAAGATTTGGTCCTCTGGTTCTTGGAATTTAGAGCCTGGAATCTTACGTTTATTCTCCTGGTCTCCTGATTTTAACCCTTCAATGGTTAAACAGACGAACACACAGTGCTGGATAAGGATTCATGGCCTTCCTCAAGAATATTGGAGACCAAAGATTTTGTTTGCTATTGCCAGAGCAATTGGTGTTCCTTTGTCTTTGGATGATACTACAATCAACAAAACTCTTGGTTTTTATGCGCGTGTTTTGGTGGACATTGACCTGGCCTGTGATCTACGTGATCAAGTTCTGGTTGAGAGGCAGGGTTTTGCCTTCTTCGTTGGTATTCAATATGAAAAGCTGCCGTCTTTTTGTTCTTCTTGCAAAATTATTGGTCATTCGTTAGACATATGTTCTAAAAATAGTAAGAAGATGCAAGGCCAGTTCAAAGATCATCAATTTTCAAGAGGGAATAATTTTAATGGGGGTCCAAAAAATCCAAATATGAAGTTTATCCCAAAGGATAAGGGACTGGATAACCCCATTACTCCTGAGGGTTTGAATAAGATTTCTGTTGATCCTTCTACAGAGGATGTTGAGATTACTAATCTTGTTAATCAAGAAAAGGTGTTAATTCAAGAAGAAGAAGCTCTGCATAATGTTGCTGATGAGGGGGTTCATCCAGTTTCTATTAAGAATACTTCTCAGCAGAATTTTAATGATATTCTTAATGATCCCAATCCTTTGTTGGGATGTACTACTGTTTTTAATCATTCTCCTGTTATAGGAGTTGATGCCAATACTAATTTGGATGCTGCTCTACATGATGACATTTCCATAAATGGTTCTAATCATGATTTTTCTATTCAGAATGATATTGATCATGTCTCGGCCACCCTTCCACTTAATGATAATAACACTTGAAGTTTCGATAAGGTGGCGATTTGATTGAACCAAATATTTTGCAGACTCCTTTGGTTCATTCTAATGATTGTTAATAAAGATTTGCATACTATGAGTAAATTCTCGAGTGGAATTAATGATGATGAAATAGATGATTCTATAGAAAATCAGGAATCTTCTGGTGATTCTCGGGAATAATGCTGAAGGAAATTCAAGTAATTATCTTACTGAGGTTGGAAATCATTGGATAATCAAGGTTTTTCTAAAGTCTTGTCTAAGTCACAGAGAAAGAAACTTAGGAAAAAAAATTTTCAAATTCAAAAATCTAATGGTTATGCAACCCGCTCTAGGGGAGGTATCACTCATAGTGATCAATGTTGAAAATTCTTTATTGGAATCTTAGGGGTCTCGGTAACCCTGGCACAAGGTCTTTTCTTAAAAAGCTTTGCAGTATGCATAAACCAGATTTTTTATTGGTGTCTGAACCACAGATTACTTCTGATCAGGTTCCTTATAATTTCTTTAATAGTTTGAATATGAAGATTTTTGCTGAAAACAACAGGGGTGATTCTCCATCTAATCTGTGGTGCCTTTGTTCATATTCTTTTTCTCCTATCATTGTTGCCTGTTCTAAGCAACATGTTTCTTTTTCGGTTGGTGTTGATAATAAGATGATCTATATTTCAGCTATTTATGCTACTGTTACTTATACTGCCAGAAGAGATCTCTGGACTGATTTGGAGAGATTGCAGCATTCTTATAAAGCTCCTTGGTGTTTTATAGGAGATTTTAATGCTGTCTTGGGTGCTCATGAACATAGAGGTAAAAATCTGCCTTCTCAGATTTCTTGTGATGATTTTAGGAATTGGTCTGATTCTAATCATTTGCTCCATCTTCCTACTTGGGGTTCTTCTTTCATATGGTCTAATGGTAGAGTTGGCAGTAATTATACAGAGAGAAGGCTAGATAGATCAATTTGTAATTCTGATTGGATCAATCACTGGAGTAGTGTTGCTTGTAACACCTTAACTCGTTGTCAGTCTGACCATTTTCCTATCATGCTCAAAATGAACATGGTTAATAGGGAGCATGCCTCATCTTTCAAATTCATGAAAATGTGGTCCAGGCATCCATCTTGCATAAACATTATTAAAGATGTTTGGAAAACTAATGTTGTTGGCTGTCCAATGTATATCTTATCCCAGAAATTAAAACTGCTGAAAGTTAAGCTTAAAGATTGGAATAAAATTGTTTTTGGGGATGTTCATCAAAATGTCTGCTCTGCCTTATCTAATGTGGACAAAATTCAGGATCTGATTAATCTTAATGGTGGTTCAGATGAGTTAATAAAACAGGAAATAGAAGCTCAATTGTTGTTGCAGCAGGCTTTAAGCTTTGAAGAAGATTTCTGGATGGAGAAAGCTAGGCTTGATTGGCATTTGCAGGGTGATAGGAACACTGAATTCTTTCATAGATATGCTAGAATCAAGTCTGTTACAAAACAAATATCTATTTTAAAAAAGGGAGATCAGGTTTTGGACAATCCTGATGATATTGAGAAGCACATTTTGGAATATTATATGGACTTGTTTGCTTCTGGGAATGCTTGTCAACCTAATGATCTTATTCAAAGAGTCATTCCTTCTATGGTTACTCATCAAGAGAATGTTATGCTCACTAATCTTCCTTCATTGGAAGAAGTTAAAACTGCTGTGTTTTCATTAAATGGCAATAGTGCTCCTGGTCCTGATGGGTTTGGTGGTTTTTTCTTTCATCAATACTGGGATATCATTGCTAAAGATGTTCATAATGCTGTTCTTCAATTTTTTCAACAAGGTTGGCTTCTTCCAAATTTAAATTCTAATGTAGTTGTCTTGATTCCTAAGGTCTCTGAGGCAGACAGGATTGAGCAATATAGGCCCATTACTTTAGCTAATTTTCAGTTCAAAATTATAACCAAGGTGTTGTCTGACAGACTTGCCACAATTGCCTCTAGAATTATTTCCAAAAACCAAAGAGGTTTTGTTAAAGGTAGACAGATTACAGATTGTATTTGCACTGCTTCTGAAGCCATTAATTTAATTGATAAAAAATCTTTTGGTGGACAAGTTGCTATAAAGATTGATATTAAAAAAGCTTTTGATACCTTAGACTGGAATTTCCTTATTCAAGTGCTCCATTCTTTTGGTTTTGATGACAAGTTCTGTAATTGGATTAGCCAGATTTTACACTCAGCTAAACTCTCTCTTTCTATTAATGGGAAGGCTGTTGGTTTCTTCAATTGTAAGAGAGGGGTTCGGCAAGGTGATCCCTTATCTCCTATTCTCTTTTGTCTTGCTGAGGAAGTGTTAAGTAGAGGTATAACAAATCTAGTCCTGGAGGGTCAGGTTCAACTCATGTCTGGACCCAGAGGTGTTGAGATGCCTAGTCATATATTATATGCTGATGATGTTCTGGTCTTTTGCAGAGCTACTAAAAGGAGTCTTCTCAATTTAATGAACCTGTTCAAGGATTAAGAGCAGGCTTCTGGACAGGTTGTTAGCAATGAAAAATCTAAATTTTATTTGGGTTCATCTTGCAGATCTGATGGCATTTCTTCTATTCTTGGTTTTAATGCTGGTTGTCTTCCCTTCACTTACCTTGGGGTGCCTTTATTTAAGGGAAGACCCAAACGTGTTCACTTAATGCCTATTGTGAGAATTAAAAGCAAACTTTCCTCCTGGAAAGGCTCCTTCTTGTCTATTATGGGGAGAATTTTACTGGTTAAGTCAATTATTCAAGGTATGTTTTTTTACAGCTTCAGGATCTATGCTTGGCCTGCTAATCTCATTAAAATGATGGATGGTTGGATTCGAAACTTTGTTTGGTCAGGAGATATTCATAATAGGAAATTGGTTACTGTTGCTTGGAGCAAAGTTTGTAAACCTGTGTTGGAGGGTGGCCTTGGCATAAGGTCCATTAAATCTATCAATTCTGCAGGTATGCTTAAGTTGGGCTGGGAATTCCTTTCTTCTAATGAACAATGGTCTACTCTTTTGAAGGCTAGAGCTTTCAGGAATAATAAATCAATTACTTATCATATCTCATCTTCGATCTGGTCGCATTAAGTCATTTATTCATATCATCCAAGATCATTCCTTGTGGCGACTTGGTAATGGGGCATCTATTAATTTTTGGTGATCCCTGGTTATCTAGTCCAATTGTGGATATAATTGGAGTTCTGTTTGCTTTGCATAGCTCCCTGAAATAAAAAGTTAAGGATTTCATTGATAATGGCACATGGTCAATTCCTATTGAACTGATCTCCAAGTTTCCTATTTTGAAGTCAGAAATCCAACAGGTTATAATTCCTTTCCAGCCTTGTCATGATTCTCTGATCTGGACTAAATCTGACTCTGGTAAATTGAGTTTCAAGGATGCTCACTCTTTTCAAAATCCATTACAAAACATTGTTCCTTGGGCTAAGCACATATGGAGTAAATGCATTCCTCCATCTAGATCATTTCTGCTATGGCGTATTCTTCATGATAAAATGCCTACTGATGACAAACTTTGGTCTAAAGGATGTACTGTTGTTTCTGTTTGTTGTCTTTGTGGTCATGCAGCGGAAACCACTTATCATCTGTTTCTTGAGTGCAATTTTGCAAAGCATATTTGGAGCTGGTTTGGCAGCATTATTAATATGCATGTGGACTGCTCCAGCTTTCTTTCTGTTCTTTCATTATGCAACAGAGGTTGGAGTTCTCAGGCCCGAGATGTTGTCCTGGCTGCCATCATTTTCACTCTTTGGGCTATATGGTTCTGCAGAAACAGAGCTAGATTTCATAACAAAAATATTTCTGTGCAATCAGCCATTGGTTTGATCGTGGCTCATGTTTCTCTTTCTGGTAATTCTAGCGATGGCTGCTTGTCCACATCAGAAACAGAATCAATGATTCTTCAAGCCTTTAAGGTTGCTTCTCATCAACGGAAAATGCCTGTTATTAAGGAAGTTTATTGGTCTCCTCCTTCCTGTTATGTGATTAAATGCAATGTCGATGGTGCTGCCAAAGGATGCCCTGGTCCAGCTGGCTGCGGTGGTATTTTTAGAGACAGTACAACTGCTTCTCTTGGTTGTTTTGCTTCTAATTTGGGTATTAAAACTGCCCTTTTTGCTGAATTATCAGCAGCCATTCTAGCTATTGAAATAGCTTTCAAAAACCATTGGCTCAACCTTTGGCTTGAATGTGACTCTCAATTGGTGGTTGCTGCTTTCAGCAATATAAATATTGTTCCTTGGCAATTACAAAACAGATGGAAGAATTGCTTATTCTTATCCAAGCAAATGAGATTCTCTTGCTCTCACATTTATAGAGAGGGTAATGCTTGTGCAGACAAACTTGCTTGTTATGGCTCTTCTATTTCTGGTTTAGTTTGGTGGAATTCAATTCCTTCTTCCATTGTAGAAGATTTCTTTAAAAATAGGAACTGTTTCTAGCTATAGATTTAAGAATATGTAACTCTTTCATGGGTACGGTTTCTTGTCCCCCCATGTATTCTTTGGTACTCTTTATTTTCTTTTATTAATATATTTATGGTTTGCTGCAAATGATTGATATCGGCAGAGGTGCCAACATAGTTGGGATGTCTGCCTTTAGAGTGATGCTTTTGCAAACCATTCGCTTAAAAAAAAAAACTCAAGGAAAATAGAAGAAGTATGATTCCCTTACGTCAAATTAGATGAAACCAAGATGAAAAAGATGAGCTTCTTAGCTTGATCTTTTGGTGGATGAACTTAGAAACCCTTAATCCTTCTTAATCCTTAGCTTTTCTCCCTTTTTCTTCAATTTTTCTTCTTTCCTCCTCCTTGATTTTCTCTTGGCCGAGACTCCTAGAAACTTCAAGTGCTCATCTCTTCTTCTTTTTTTTTTTTCAATTCCTTTCCTTTTATATTTTCTAATCATCCAATGGTAAATGCAACAAGTGTAGCTTCTCTAACCTTCTAACCAATGAAAAGCCTAACAAATGTCTAGTTTCTATCGGTTAATGGCTAGGTTATGATGATATTTGGTTAATCTAACCAAACTACCCTAACTTAGTTACTAATCTAGTTTCACAAACTAACTAAATTACTAACCATTTAGTTAGTTTAGTTACTTAGGGTTTTTAAAACTTTATTTTATCTAATTATTTCTTAATTTCTATTTAACATATCTTAATAATGTTTTTAAGACATTTTAGCGTTCTTGAAAATCTTCTGTCGGTCTTTCGGATTCGCTGTAACTATATAATTCAATTTGTACATAGAAATTATAATTTCACATACGTCCCTTGTAAGCAAAATTTTTTAATTCCACATACGTCCTTAATAACAAATTTATAAATTACATGCATGTCCTATGGTTACAAAATACGAATTAAATGTTGTCATATATAAGAATTTAATTTAGAAAGGATGTTACATTTCTTTCATCCTTTAAAAAAATTTGTCCTCAAAATTTACCTAGTGAGAATAATCTGGATACTTCCATTGCATTTCTATTATCTTTTCCCAAGTTGCTTCTTCTGGTGTTAATCCTTCCCTTAATACCTTAACCAAAGGAATTATTTTTCCTCTTAACTGTTTATCAGAAGTGTCCAAAATCTGGACAGGTTTGATGGGATATATGTAAAGTCTTTTCTTAACTGTACTGGTTTGCTGGATAGAATGTAAGAAAGATTTGAACAATATTTCCTAAGTTGAGATACATAGAAGACATCATGAAGATTTGTTAGATTGAGTGGAAGAGCTATTTGGTAAGCTATTGGCCCTACTTTCTTGAGAATTTGAAATGGACCTAGGAATCGAGGACTCAATTTCTTGGATTTAAGTGCTCTACCTTTTCTAGTTATAGGAGAAATTTTCAAAAATACATGTTCTCCTTTTTGAAATTATAGAGGTCTTCTTCTTTGATCAACATAACTTTTCTGCCTACTTTGTGCATTAAGTAATTTATCCTTGACAAATTTTATTTTCTCTGAAGTTTGTTGAACTATGTCTGGCCCTAATAAATTTCTTCCTTCAACTTCATACTAGCATAATGGTGATTTATACCTCCTGCCACATAGAGTTTCGTAAGGTGCCATCCCAATAATAGAATGGTGACTGTTATTATATTCAAACTCTATTTATAGTAAATACTGGTCCCAATTTCTTATCTGTTCCAAGACATAAGCTCTTAGTATATCCTCTAATGTTTGATTGGTCCTTTCAGTTTGTTCATCAATTTGGGGATGATAGGTTGTTCTAAAACAAAATTTAGGGCCTAGTGCCTGCAGTAATGTTCCCCAAAAATCTAGAGGTAAATCTAGGGTCCCTGTCAGATATGATACTAGAAGGAATACCATATAGTTTAGCAATCTCATTAATGTACATTTGAGCTAATCTATCTAATGAATAAGTAGCCTTGATTGCTAAAAAAAAAATGCGTTGTTTTGGTTAACCTATCTACAATGACCCAAATAGCATCATGCCCTGAAGAAGTTCGTGGCAACCCCATCACAAAATCCATTGCCACATTATCCCATTTCCATTCAGGGATCTCTAATGGTTGAAGTAGACTTGTTGATCTTTAGTGTTCTATATTAACTTTATGACATATTAAACACTTAGTTACAAATCTTGCAATTTCTTCTTTCATCTTTGGCCACCAGAAAATTTTCTTAAGATCTTGGTACATTTTGGTGGTTCCTAGATGAATGGTATATTTACTAAAATGAGTTTCCTCCAGTATTTGGTTTTTCAATTCTTTATCATCTAGAATACACAGTCTGTCTCTATACATCATAGTCCCATCAATGGTCACTTGAAATTCGTTTTTCTTACCTTGAGCAACCTGATCTTTGATCATTTGCAAAAATTGATCAGTGTTTTGTTTTTGCCTAATTGTGATTTAATTTCACTGATAATTTCTATTTGACTTATGCACAAAACTTTAGGTTGCAAGGTTATTAAGAGATTTAAATCTCAAAATTTTTGTAACAGCTCAAATTCTTGAATCATCAGATAGGATACATGCAGTGACTTTCTGCTAAGGGCGTCAACTACCACATTAGCTTTTCCTTAGTGATATTTCAATTTAAAATCATAATCTTTCATAAATTCTACCCACCTTCTTTGCCTCATGTTAAGTTCTTTCTGATCAAAGAGATATTTCAAACTCTTATGATCACTGAATACTTCAAATTTAACTCCATATAAATAATGCCTCCATATTTCCAAAGAAAAAACCACTGCTGCTAATTCTAAATCATGGGTTAGGTAGTTTTCCTCATTTGGTCTCAATTGTCTTGAAGCATAAGCCACTACTATCTCATTTTGCATCAAAACACATCCAAGACCCTTCTTAGACACATCACTATACACTGTGAATTTTTCTTTAGGGTTAGGAATAATTAATACAAGAGCTGTAGTTAACTTGGTTTTTAATTCCTGAAAATAATTTTCCCACTTATCAGTCCACTCAAAAGGCTTTTCTTTCCTAGTTAATCTAGTCAAAGGTAGCACCAATTGAGAAAATCCTTTGATGAATCTTTTGTAATACCCAGCTAATCCTAGAAAACTCCTGATTTCAGTTATAGTTGTCGGTCTCTCACATTGCATCACCGCTTCCACTTTACTAGGATCAACTGAACTTCTCCTTGTGATATTACATGTCCTAAAAATTTTACTTCTTGAAGTCAGAATTCACATTTTTCTAACTTAGCAAACAATTGTTTTTATTTTAAGATTTGAAAGACTTGTCTAAGATGTTGTTCATGCTCTTCTGCTGTCTTTGAATAGATAAGAATATCATCTATGAAGATAACCACAAATTGATCCAAATAAGGTCAAAAAATGCGATTTATGTAATCCATAAATACTGCTAGGACATTGGTCAATCCAAAAGGCATGACTAGATATTCATAGCGTTCATATCTAGTTCTAAAAGCAGTTTTAGGAATGTCCTCTGGCTTAATCCTAATTTGATAGTATCCTGATCTCAAATCTATCTTAAAAAATATTGATGCTCCCCTAAGTTGATCTAACAAATCATTAATTCTTGGAAGTGGGTATTTATTTTTAACGGTTATTTTATTCAATTGTCTATAATCCACACACAACCTTAAACTTCCATCCATTTCCTTTACAAAAAGTACAGGGGCTTCCCAGGGTGACACACTAGGTCTAATAAATTTCTTGTCCAGGAGTTCCTTTATTTGCTTCTTAATTTCACTTAATTCCAATGGGGACATTCTATAAGGTGCTATTGATGTAGGACCTGTTCATGGTATCAAATCAATAAAAAAGAAAAAAAAAATTCCTTTCTAGAGGTAATTCATTTATTTATGAGGAAAATACTTCCGAAAATTCTCTCACTACAGGGATAATTTCTAATTTTTGTTGTTCCTCTGAATTTAAAGAAAACAAGAGAACATATGCTTGTGCACCTTCTTTTAAATATTCCCTAACTTGAATGGCAGAGCAATAGATAGATTCATCGTCAACAAATTTAGACACAGAGGTTTCAACGAAATTCACAGAGTTCTCAGAACAATTGAGAACAACTTGAATTTTAAGACATCCAGACCATTCCAACAACATTTTTTTGTTTACACAAATAAGACAATATTGAGAGCATCTTAGAATAAGTTCATTATGCAGAATTTGTTCTATGGTACTTAATTAATTTGGTTCTATTAGGGTAGTATCCATTCGCCAGCATCTAAACCAACTTAGTTACAATATAAGTCATTTTCATGGATGTAAGGATTCAACCAAACTGCAACAACATCCTATTCTATAATATCTATCAAATTTCCTACATCAAGTAAAGTATTTAAATAATGAAGACTTATTCATAACAAGGCAGTCACAGTGCAAACGAATTCCACCAAGAGACTACTATTATTCAAGTATGATAAACATCTAAGAAGTGAGCCAACCATGGCAGTAAGCATTCCTATCATATTAGCAAAAATTCTAGCAACTTTGCCAAGCACATCAATACTAAACATTGGTAACAAACCAAATCTACAATTAACAAATAATGTTCTATTTAAATAGAAATAGTAACATAAACAAAACATAACAATCATTCTTAAAAGATCACAGAACAATCCAAATACAAGTACATTTAATTAAATTACACAATTTACAATCACAAGAAGTGAAAAACTCTTGGGTCAAACAATACAATGATAAATTTAGTTATAATTATTATTCTTTTTGAGTGAATTCTTCTTCACTGTTTTATACATTTTTTTCATACCTAATAATTCTTACTTACTAAAATCCTTATTGCATTATTTATAGTTTTCCAAATTTTGACCACATACTGGTCCAATACTTCTTCCTACCTTGACTGTAATATTGTGGTGATCAATCTCAATATCACAACACTCATGGATAAATATCCATATTGTCACACATAAGCAAATATATAAAAGTATAATTCTAGAAATATCTATCTAACCTATGCACCATGCATAGTAAAAATCTTGACCCAATTACCCTAGGTACACCAGGACTATTGCTCTGATACCATAATGTAACATTCTATCAGTAATTTAATTATATTTTATTAATATACTACATTAATTATACGTACCTCATTTATATTTATATTTACTTAACGCTGATAGAATATTACGTGCTTCATTATTCATTTAGGTTTTAATTAAATATGTGCAGTGGTTAAATATGTAATAGAAATAATTTAAAACTCAAATTAATTAAGTTGAGGTTCTCATATAAAATCATATTTTAATTCATATGATAAACGTATCAATGGAATATAAATCTATTAAAATACAAACAAAAAATTTATAGTAACACACTAAGTGCATTTATATTTAATATTTACATCTGGTGTGCTAGTACATTTGTCTAAAATATTTACAAAATCGCAAAAGTTACAAAAACTACAAGAAAAGAAATCTCAAATATCTAAACAAGTAAATGAGGTCAGTACATCAGTGGACAGTACACACCCACAATGCAGCCAAATCAGCTATATACATCTATTTACAGCCTAACGAAATTCTTCAGTAGTAGGGTGAAACACAAAATGGGCATTAATCTCAATCAATAGAGTAACACATACTATCATATTTCTATAAACATAACAGATAAGGGGTGAGAATTTATAATTCCCAGTAGGGAATCATATAGTTATCAAAACATTTATTTTAAACTATGCTATGTCCAGCTACATTTACTGCAGAAAAGAAGTTTCAAACAGAGTACTACATAATTATACTTTATATCAAGAAAATATATATTAAATAGTATCATTTCACATTCCATTAAATTTTGCTTTCTCTTCTTGATCACATAATAATATTTCATATTCCATCATATCTTACTTTCTCTTCTTGCTCACATGGCCAATAACATAACATATATAATTGAGATCTCAAACTTTCTAAGGCATCCCCTAGCTCAGTGGTCATTCCTAATCTGGGAACCGAATAAAAGTGATCACCCTACATGCCCTAGGAACGGAGATATGGAGCTCAATAAAAGTGATCACCCCACATGTCCTAGGAAGGGAGATATAAAGCTTAATAAAAGTGATCACCCCACATGCCCTGGGAAGGGAGATATAAAGCTCAATAAAAGCGACCCATGCAAGACTCCCCATTAAGTTCCTGGTGCCTTAGCCCCATGGATTCACCTTAATGGGTCATAGAAGATATACATTCTTTCCTTAAATATTAATGTCACATCTTTAGGCTTAAAACCAATTAATAAAATATCACAAGTTTAAATATCATTCTTGAATAAAAAACTTCATCAGTAGTTCATAATTTGTGACATTAACATAATCAATCATTTTCATCATAGATCATATCATTTGATCGTATATCATATCATTTCCATCATAAATCATTTTCATCATAAACTATTTCATAATAAATCATTTTATCACAAATCATTTTATCATAAATTATTTTCCTTGATCATTCTCCTTGATCATAACTTATGACAATAACATAATCCATCAAATTCTTCTTTAGGTTATCTAATTTAATCAAAAGCCTTGGTTTAGCATAATAACCAATTACACTTCATTTTTCCATCATAAATCCAAGAATCAAACATTTATTATAGACCATGGTACCTACTAGGCCAATTATATCACTATGATGGGATCAAGTTATTTTCTTTTTATTCACTTAATTCTAGTCACTTTTTGGCCTCTAGCTTCCAATTCCAACATCAATTTCATCTTAGATACTATATTAGACAAAATCCCCTATTTAATAAGATCAAGAACCCTATTTTCTAATCTTCATCAATTGACTATAGTTCTTTAAAATCAAGATTAAGTCTTTGCATTTAACTTCATTAACAACCAAATTATACCATTAATTTCACTTTAAACACAAGATTGGACTAAATCCATCAATTCCAATTCATCTTCACTTCTCAAATTAAAACCATTTCTATGATTCTTAAATCATCAAAAACCTTAATCCTCACTAAACTTCCATTGAAATTCATCAAACCATCAAGAACACAAAATATGGTCTTACTAACCTTAGGTTTGAATCCATCAACACAAGCCTCAACAAAGTTTCTATAGATTAAAATCATGCTTCTTAGCTATAGTAGAACACTTCTACAAAGAAAATAACTCTAGGAAAATAGAAGAAGTATGATTCCCCTACCTCAAATTAGATGAAACCAAGGTGAAAAAGTTGAGATTCTTAGCTTAATCTCTTGGTGGATGAACTTAGAAACCCTTAATCCTTCTTAATCCTTAGCTTTTCTCCATTTTTCTTCAATTTTTCTTCTTTCCTCCTCCTTGATTCTCTTTTGGCCGAGACTCCTCGAAACTTCAAGTGTTCATCTTCTTTTTTTTTCTATTCCTTTCCTTTTATATTTTCTAATCATCCAATGGTAAATGAAACAGGTGTAGCTTCTCTAACATTCTAACCAATGAAAAGCCTAACAAATGTCTAGGTTTCTATATGTTAATGGCTAGGTTATGATGACATTTAGTTAATCTAACCAAACTAACCTAACTTAGTTACTAATATAGTTTCACAAATTAACTAAGTTACTAACCATTTAGTTAGTTTAGTTACTTAGGGTTTTTAAAACTTTATTTTATCTAATTATTTCTTTATTTCTATTTAACATATCTTAATAATGTTTTTAAGAAATTCTAGCATTCTAGAAAATCTTCTATCAGTGTTCCGGATTCGTTGTAACTAAATAATTCAATTTGTACACAAAAATTTTTAATTCCATGCACGTCCCTTGTTCGTAGAAATTTTTAATTCCACATACGTTCTTGATAACAATTTTATAAATTACACGTATGTCCTATGGATACAAAATACAAATTAAATGTTGTCATATATAATAAGTTAATTTAGAAGAGATATTACAACTATCAACTTTTGGCGCCATTGTCGAGGATCAATCTAAGTTTAATAAATCATATTAGGAGTATAATTAGTTACTAACTCTTCACTAACCCTTGTTTTCTTTGTTACAGGTAGCTTCCAACTCAATTTAGGCCTCCAAGTGGAATTTTGTTAGGATAATCAGTCTCATATTGGCCTGAAAATTGGTCATTTAAAGGAAAATGATGTGTTTTACAAGGCTTATTGCTTAGCAATAAGGTCCACACTATCTCAACCAAATTCCATCGTTTAGGCCACTTTTCTAATTTTTGAAGATTTTTTATTGCATTTTTTGGTACTATTTTTTAGAAGTTTTCACCCTATGGTGGTCTCATAATTTTTAAAATTGTGTACATAGTATAACTAGTATTATTTTGGTAGAATTCTAGTGTTGTGTAGTCCATTTTACATATCTTGTGTTTATGCACTTTTGTATGATTTATGAACAGGTCTTCAAGTAATCGTTTGCTTCACATTAACCATGATATTGAGAGGACCTTGCATATACTTAATATAGTTCGTAGGCATAGTGAAAAGATAATTTCTAAAATTTAAAGTGACATTGAAATTGAAACTAAACTAGAGAATACAAATAACACTGCAAACATAGTTGATAATATGGATAATAAGACTCTTAAGGAACTAGGTGCACCTGATGTGAATTACCAACCTTTGTGCATTCAATATTCTAATTTAAATGCTGATTTTGAATTGAAATATGGATTGATACACTTACTTCCAAAGTTTCATGGATTTGCAGGTGTGGGGCCTCACAAGCACTTGAAGGAGTTATATGTGGTGTGCTCCACCGTGAAACCATAAGGCATTCTTGAAGAACACATCAAATTTAGTGCCTTTCCTTTCTCATTAGATGGAGCAGCTAAGGATTGACTGTATTACTTGCAATCAACTGCCATAACATGCTGGAATGATTTGAAAAGGTTGTTCCTAAAGAAGTTTTTCCCTAATTTCAAAGCTGCTGCCATTAGGAAGAATATATGTAGCATAAGGCAGATATTAAGAGAAATCTGCATGAGTGTTGGGAGAGATTCAAGAATTTGTGTGCAAGCTGTCCTCTTCACCAAATCAGTGACCAGTTGCTAATCTAGTATTTCTCTGAGAGACTTTTACCCATGGATAGAAGCATGGTAGATGCTGCCTCTAGAGGAGATTTAGTGGATAAAACCCTTATTGTAGCAAGAGACTTAATAGTAAACATGGCAGCAAATGCACAACAATTTAACACACAAGTCATTACCTCAACTAGAAGAGTCAATGAAATAAGGGTTTCTGATGCTGATCAAAAGAGAATTGAGAATAGATTGGAGGAGTTGACCTCTTTGGTTAGGCAACTAGCATTGGGACAAAAATAAATTCACTCCCCAGCAAAACTTTGTGGAATCTGTTCCTTGCCAGATCACCCAACAGACTAGTGTCAAGCAATCCAAGAAAGCAGTGAAGCAGTGGTTGATATCTTTCCTGGCAGACCACACTAACAACAACCAAAATATGATCCTTATTCTAACACATATAACCCTGGATAGATAGATCATCCCAATCTATGGTATGACAATAATTTTGGCCAACTTCTTCAGTAGTAAACCAAATATAATACAACAGACCCTAACAAATAACAGATTCAACAACCAGTGAAACAACCCATGCAGCAAAGTAGCAATTAAGAGCCTAGCTTGGTAGACTTGGTGAAGCATTTAGCAACCATTAACCTTCAGTTTCAATAGAAAACCGAGGCCACCATTCAAAACTTATAAACTCAAATTGGTCAACTTACAATTTCCATCATCGAGTTGAAGACTTAAGGTTCTGGTCAATTACCTTTCCAAACAATTAACAATCCAAGAAGCAATATGAGTTCCATAACCTTGAGAAGTGGCAAAGAAATGAGTGGTCCAACCTAACTCTAACATGAGATTGTGCAGCAGGATTGAACAGAAAAATAAGATCCAACAAACTAGAATTTTGCAGAAGATTCAATACAATAAAATATAGAACATGTAGAGAATTCGAAGAAAAATAAGAAGTTAATGAAAAATTCTACAAAAAAATATGCTCTCAACACTCCTTTTCATTTTCTCAACAAAATGAATCAATCAAAGAAGATACCTGAAACTGAATTGGATAGGGAGATTATGAAAACCTTTTGAAAGGTAGAAGTCAATATACCTTTCCTAGAAGTAATAAAGCAGATTCCAAAATATGCTAACTTTTTGAAGGAATTGTGCACTCATAAGGGGAGGTTGAAAGGAAATGAGAAAGTGAGCATAAGAAGAAATGTTTATGCCTTGATTCAACCAAATATGCCTCCTCAATGCAAGGATCCTGTAATATTCGCCATTCCTTGCACAATAGGCAACAAGCAGTTTACACATGCAATGTTAGATTTGTGTGCCTCAATTATTGTGATGCCAAAATCAGTTTATAAATCTCTGTAGATTGGAGAGTTGAAGCCAACCAGAGTTATCATTCAACTAGCAAATAGGAGCACAACTCATCCTGTAAAAGTTCTTGAGGATGTTTTGGTAAGGGTAAATAATTTAATATTCCCAATAGATTTTTATGTTTTGAACATGGAAGATGAATTTGCATCTAGTCAGCCCCTATTGATTTTAGGTAAACCTTTCTTGAAAACTACAAAAACTAAGATTGATGTGCATGTTGGTACCATTTCCATGGAATTTGGGGATAACATAGTTCAATTTAATATCTTTGATGCCATGAAATATCCTTTAGAAAAACATTCTATTTTTCAATTAGATGTCATTGATTTACTTATTGATGATATGCATGTAGATATGCTAGTTGAATATCTTGAAATTGTGGGATTTCTGGATAGTGTTGATTTTTCTAGATGTTTTGGATATTCTATTTCTGTTTGTGATGACACTAGTATGTGTGCTGCGTGTTTTGAGATTTTTGTGTAATGGGAGATGATACTGCATGTTCTAAATTTTTTGATTCTATAGGATATGATTATGCTATTTTGGAAGATTGTATACAGATTACAAGTAATGTTGTAGTTAAATCAACATAATTAGTTTCTTCAACCATATTGATACCTTCAGTGCAACAACCACCTACCTTTGAGTTAAAGCCTTTACCTGAACATTTGAAGTATGTGTTCTTGGAAGCAGATAAGAAGCTACCAGTGATAATAGCAAAGAATTTGCAGGTTGAACGAGAAGAGAAATTGGCGCAGATCTTGAAGCAACTCAAGAAAGCCAATGGATAGACACTTGCAGATATTCATGGGATTAGCCACTCTACATGCATGCATCAAATTTTATTAGAGGAGGAAACCAAACCAGTGAGGCAACCTCGAAGAAGACTAAACCGTCTAATTTTGGATGTGGTGAAGAAAGAAGTGAGCAAACTATTGTCAGCTAGCACCATTTACGCCATTTCAAATAACAAGTGGGTGAGTCTGGTGCAAGTAGTTCCTAAGCAGATCAAGATGACAGTGGTTGTCAATGAGAAGAATGAGCTAGTCCTCACTAGAGTACAAAACAACTTGAGAGTCTTGATAATCACATATTTTATTCATTAAGAAACCCTTTTGTTTAGTTATTTACACTCTTCATGTACTTAATTGACTGAATTTGATTATGTTTTGTAAGTTTGAACTCGAATTGGACTTAATTGATTTTTTCAACATTATTCGGGTCTTACACTGTTTCTGTATTTTAGCCATATCTTGAGTTCTAAATGTCTGATAATTATGAATTTTACCTTGTAGGAAAGATAAGAGAGAGCTCTACAACTTTGATGAAGAGCTCAAAGTCAATTTCAGACATCTAGGGGAGCTAATTGGGCATGGAAATCAGAATACGGGATTTGTGACTGGAACCCGAACAGTGTGTAGTAACCAGAACATAATTCGAGTTTGGGCATATAAAATGGGCTGAAAATTTGTAATCTGAAAGTTAAGACCCAGATGTACAACTTTCATGTCAAGCACAAAACTTGATTCGGGCTCCTTGATGGAGATATTGGGTCTGAAAGTCAAAACAGAGGTGCTGAAACTGGTCCTGAACAGTCTGTAGTAATTGAGTCATATCTTGGGCTGTAGGACGAATTTTTGGGTGTTTCTAGAGTCATTGGAAAGCTTAGACAATTTCCTAGAACTTTCATGAAGACCACTTGGCTCAGAAATGACGAAATCAATGAGTTCAGCAATAAAAAATTTCGGAGACAAGGTAGCTCACCTACTCACCCACCTACTCATCCACCTACTCACCCACCTACTCATCCACCTACTCATCCACCTACTAATCCCATCTACCCATCTACTACTACTCTGAATCCTCTATAAAAGGAAGCATGTGGAGAGCTCTAGGGACAACACACACTTGGTGTTAGAGATAGCTTTTCATAGTTCTTGTATATTTTTCCTTCATTGTAATGGAGAGCTAAGTCACTTCTAGTCAATTCGAGACTCTTGAAGAGATTGTGGCTTGGATTCTTGAGATCTTGGTTATGTAATGTATTTGATTTATATTTGAATTCCTCTTCTCTTCTTCTTCTTCTCTTGATCTTGAATGCATGAATGGTGATTCTGTTTATGTTTGATCTGATTTGATCTTAGTTTAAGATTAAGTATTGTGATAAAATTTAGAAGTGATTGATCTGAACTAATCACGTAATTGAAGAGGTTAGGTTACTGATTAGTGCCTAGGTTAATTGAATTCGGTGCTTAAATTGATATATATCTACATGAATGGTGCGATTGCAGATTTATGTTTATTACTTGTCAATTGAATTCTGGACGATTGTCTAGTATGAATTCTCGGATCGATGTCGAGATCTCGGTTAGATCCAAGTTAACCATTCAAATGTGCTTCAAATGTTTGTTGAAAGGTCTATGATTGAATCCACCCAATCTCGGATAGATTTGAATTGACTGTTCTTCTAATTGTTATTTCTCTTTAAATCTTGTCATCTGCGATCCTTGAACCATCAAAACCCCCTTTTTCTAACTTTCACTTGATTTGATCAAATTGCATCTACGATCCTTGAGGAGACGATCCGGTGTTGTTCACTATACTACAAGTTTAGGTAATAACTTCGGTTATAATTTTGACTGAGTTCGGCACTCGTCAAAATTTTGGCGCCGTTGCCGGGGATCTCGAAGGTGTAATCTTTTTATTTTGAGTAACCTTACTAATTTTTGTTCTTTCTTACCTATTCTAACAGTTATTTTTCATTTACTAACATTGTTCATACCATACTAACGTTTTTATCTTAGCTTTTGAATTTTTCTGATTTAGGAAAGACAGAAAACAGGTGATTACGGGTAACTATTGCAATTCTCGAACTGCAACATGCCCAGAATGAGCTAAAACATGGTCGGTTGAAGGAAAACAGCCTGATAAACAAGACTCACAGTAAGCTGTGAGGTCACCCCTGGTTTTTCGAAATTCTATCATTTAGACTATTTTTTTTAATTTTTTATTATTTTTTATTGCATTTTCTAGTTTCATTTTTATGTAGATTTTGTCTTGTGTTGCTCCCATAAATTTTAAAAATGTTTAGATACATTAACTAAATTTATTTTTGCATATTTTGAGTGTTGATCTCATACTAACTCTTTCTTTTTAATTTTTTCTTTTTCTTTCATTGTCATTTTGTTGCATTATGTTGCATTTTAAGGATACAATGGACCATGCATAATGGAGTCAAAACTTGAGGAGTTGACTTCTTTGGTAAGACATATAGTAGTGAGACAACAATCACCTGTGCAGGAAGCTACACTTGTGTGTAACATTTGTTTTTGTTCATCTCACCCCACATATGCATGCCCTACACTTCAAGATGGTAGTTTTGTTTTTCCAGATCAATTTGTTACAAAGAAATGGTTATTTTCCCGATGAACCACAGTTCCAAAGAAGAAGAATGAGAGTTATGACCCCTTCTTCAACACATACAACCCTAGCCGGGAATACTATCCGGATCTGGGATATGGCAATACGGCATCACTACAAAGAACAATCATTTCAATATGAGCACCATTCCAAATAGATAACAAGTCCATCAACCACAAAACTTGAGCCTTCATGGGAGGACTTGATGAAAACCCAAATTGAGTTCCAGTAGAATTTCACCGCCACTATTCAGATTTAACAACCCAAATTGACCAGTTGACAACCACTGTTAATGAACTGAGATGTCAAGAGTCAGGCCAACTTTTTCCCCAAACAATTCCCAACTCCCTGCATTCTAATTGTCATATTGATTTACATGCAGACTTAGTTGAGGAAACTCATGATGAGTTGTGTGCTGAATTTCCTGATTTAATTGGTTTTGATGATTCTATCAATTGCAACTCATGTGCTGATCATGATGGTGATATAAAATGTATTGTGTGTGCTGAAATTTCTGCATATTTGAAAACTAGTGATTCTATTTACGCAGGATCTAATGATATAAGAGGGTCTATTAACAATGTAGTTGCAGAATCTGAAACATATAGGGAGGTGGAGTTGAAGGCCATTGAGAAATTTTCAAAGAAAGAGGAAAGTCAGCAGATGCTAGTAACTACTGAAGTGGATTTTGTTTTTAGGCCATGGTCCAGCATTATCAATGAAAGCAGGATTGTAAAATTACATGTATTGCATGCCATTGATGAAGTCAAGGAAGACCAATGGGACCCCAATGTGAACCCTCATGCTTCAAGCTTAACTTGGTCATTACACTTCAACCAATGGGACCCTAGTGAAAGCTATCATGTTGTGTCAACCATAACTTGGTCATCATGTTTCAACCAATGGGATCCTAGTGGAGTCTTTTCACCAACCTCACTTAATAAGACCAATGGACACCATCTCAAGCCGAAAAATGTGGAAGTGAAAGTGATGGGCTTTTACCATCCACATTATAAAGATCACTAAGAAGTGTCCCAACGTCGAGCTAATGACGTTAAACAAGCGCTTATTGGGAGGCAACCCAACTAGATTTGTTTTCAAGATCTTTGGGGATGGTTTTCGCAATCTGAGAAGATAAAAACATACTTCACTTTAAATGGCTGAGTAAGGAGTCAGTAAGTTATACCTTATTGACTCTTGAGACGCATTCTTGTGGCCCAGTACATCATGAACTTCTTAATTGTGGAATCTCTTCGAGATGAACGTAGTGTTACGATCTTGGGAATCGACTCTAAAAGACCTACATTTCCTCTTTAATTTTATATTATTCCAGTCATGTTATTTTGGTTTTACATTTTACTCATTTGTTTTGTGAGTTTTCATGTTCTCATTGCAGCTTTGATTCTTACGCATCTTTTCTGCTTGCCATTATCTCACCCCTCATCAGGTTGTGTTGCTCTTTTCTTTCCGTTTTATTTATCACTTTCACATTGAGGACAATGTTTATATTAAGTGTGGGAGAGAGATTTTAGCATGTTTCTTTTTTGTTAAAAAAATAAAAAAAAAGGGTTCTTTGCATGATTGAATAACTTTTCTCCCTTCTTGAACTAATATGCTTGGTGATGGATGATTGAATTGATGAATTGAGTTTGATGGATGCATACCTTGTGAGATTTTGAGCCTAATGGATGGATTCAACATTTATGTCATTCTCTTCTTTCTTGTGTGATTTTCACTCATGTTAATGACCACTCTAGAACTTGCTTTGATTCTTTTTGAGGCTACATGTCACTTGCATGCATGAACATGATTGAGGCCCTCTTTCTTAATTAACTAGTTTAACCAAATAGCCAACCTTGTTTCCAATATGATATCAAGCACTCTTTTGACTTCTTGAAAATTCTCTGATTCCTGCCAACCTTGTATATTTTCCTTTGCTTAACCCCTTTGAGCTTATTTGACCATTCATTGTTTCTATCTCATTATGTGCCTTAAATGAAAAATCGTGTTCCTACTTTACCTTAGGGAATAAAAGAACATTAGCTTGGTTAATGGATGAGTTTTTGAACAAGTGTGGGGGTGTGTGTACAAAATGGTTGTTGAAAAAGGAAAGAGTGCCAAAAAAAAAAATAAAAAAATAAAAAATAAAAAATAAAAAATAAAAAATAAAAAATAAAAAAAAAAAAAAATAATAAAAAATAAAAAAAAAAAAAAAAAAAGAAAAGGATTGGGAAATGAATATTTAAAGGGATATACATTAGAGTTGGGATGAACTTTTATGCTTGTTATTTGAACTCAGCTCTCATTTGCTTTTATTCTCTTTGGTATTTATCCTCTCATATCCATTTTATCCTCTTCTGTTTCCTTGACCTCACTACAACCTTGAATAAAGTCCTCATGATTTGTGTGTGCATGTGTTTTGAGTAGTGGAGAAGTAGAAGATAAGCAAGCTTATGGTAGTGCAATTTTCATGGGTTGAATTGAGTGAAATACCTACCTTTTAAACACTTGAGAGATTAAGAGGGAATCTTGTGAGGATCTATCATTCTTAATTCATTCTTTTTAACGGAAGTTTCATTGCTTGTTGGTTTGAGATGTGAAGAAATGTTACCTCATTTATGCTTTGATCCCTTGAATTTCTTGTTGCTCTTCTTGCTTCATTGAGTCCTTTAGAGTTTTTAGCTTTTAAGTTTGTGTCGTTTGTCTTTGTCTTCTAACTTTAGTTTTATATGTTTTGCCCAGGAGTGCAAAAAGCTAAGTGTGGGGGAATTTGATAATCACATATTTTATTCATTAAGAAACCCTTATGTTTAGTTATTTACACTCTTCATGTACTTAATTGACTGAATTTGATTATGTTTTGTAAGTTTGAACTCGAATCGGACTTAATTGATTTTTTCAACATTATTCGGGTCTTACACTGTTTCTGTATTTTAGCCATATCTTGAGTTCTAAATATCTGATAATTATGAATTTTACCTTGTAGGAAAGATAAGAGAGAGCTCTACAACTTTGATGAAGAGCTCAAAGTCAATTTCAGACATCTAGGGGAGCTAATTGGGCATGGAAATCAGAATACGGGATTTGTGACTGGAACCCGAACAGTGTGTAGTAACCAGAACATAATTCGAGTTTGGGCATATAAAATGGGCTGAAAATTTGTAATCTGAAAGTTAAGACCCAGATGTACAACTTTCATGTCAAGCACAAAACTTGATTCGGGCTCCTTGATGGAGATATTGGGTCTGAAAGTCAAAACAGAGGTGCTGAAACTGGTCCTGAACAGTCTGTAGTAATTGAGTCATATCTTGGGCTGTAGGACGAATTTTTGGGTGTTTCTAGAGTCATTGGAAAGCTTAGACAATTTCCTAGAACTTTCATGAAGACCACTTGGCTCAGAAATGACGAAATCAATGAGTTCAGCAATAAAAAATTTCGGAGACAAGGTAGCTCACCTACTCACCCACCTACTCATCCACCTACTCACCCACCTACTCATCCACCTACTCATCCACCTACTAATCCCATCTACCCATCTACTACTACTCTGAATCCTCTATAAAAGGAAGCATGTGGAGAGCTCTAGGGACAACACACACTTGGTGTTAGAGATAGCTTTTCATAGTTCTTGTATATTTTTCCTTCATTGTAATGGAGAGCTAAGTCACTTCTAGTCAATTCGAGACTCTTGAAGAGATTGTGGCTTGGATTCTTGAGATCTTGGTTATGTAATGTATTTGATTTATATTTGAATTCCTCTTCTCTTCTTCTTCTGTTCTCTTGATCTTGAATGCATGAATGGTGATTCTGTTTATGTTTGATCTGATTTGATCTTAGTTTAAGATTAAGTATTGTGATAAAATTTAGAACTGATTGATCTGAACTAATCACGTAATTGAAGAGGTTAGGTTACTGATTAGTGCCTAGGTTAATTGAATTCGGTGCTTAAATTGATATATATCTACATGAATGGTGCGATTGCAGATTTATGTTTATTACTTGTCAATTGAATTCTGGACGATTGTCTAGTATGAATTCTGGATCTGATGCTGAGATCTCGGTTAGATCCAAGTTAACCATTCAAATGTGCTTCAAATGTTTGTTGAAAGGTCTATGATTGAATCCACCCAATCTCGGATAGATTTCTGAATTGACTGTTCTTCTAATTGTTATTTCTCTTTAAATCTTGTCACTGTGATCCTTGAACCATCAAAACCCCCCTTTTTCTAACTTTCACTTGATTTGATCAAATTGCATCTACGATCCTTGAGGAGACGATCCGGTGTTGTTCACTATACTACAAGTTTAGGTAATAACTTCGGTTATAATTTTGACTGAGTTCGGCACTCGTCAAGTCTACATTGATTACAAGAAGCTTAAATAAGCCACTAGGAAGGATCACTTTCCCTTGCCCTTGCCCTTCAAAGAGCTTGTATTCTTTGATCTTGTGCTCTAGTGTTTGCTTCCAATTCTTCTTTCTCTTGAAAAATCTTTTCTGTCATCTCTTCTTGGGCACTTACCTTTTCCCGTAACTCTTGGATTTCCAGTGTGGTCTTACTTGATTCTACTACTTTTCCATTCTTTGCTCTTTTTACTTGGCTTCGGAGTTCAGCAGCATCAACTTGTACATCTTTTAAGTCCTCAATTTTGTCAGCTAACTTTTAGCATTAGCTTCTACGGATGACAACTTTTAACTCTGTAGTTTCCTTCCCTTGTTCCAAGAATGATAACTCCAGAAAATAAAGTTATTTCACTTGAATTTGAATGTTTATGCATGTTAGTCTTAAAATTTCAAGTCCATAAGTTCATTTCATGCATGATTTTGATGATTAAAGCTTTCTTTCTTAAATAATTAGGAATTAAGTATTTAATGATTTTATTTAAGGAATTTGGATGGATCATAGCTTTACAAACTTTATCATTGTTTTGATGTGTAACATCCTCCTTAACCTAATGATCCTAATCAGAGTTATAGTAGCTCAGTAATGCTAGTAAAAGTTATCTATTAATTTGGGTAATTTTCTTAACCAGCTTGAGCGTAATTTTATAACACCGAATAAAAGAGAATAATTAAAGTATCTGCAAAATTAGTTAATACGATGGAAATAAATTTATTTCCTAGTTAAGAACCATTGATTAGAATTATAGAAAATTTTGTAGAATCAACTGACACAGTTTGGTAATTTTAAGGATGCCGAAAAAGAATTGATGAAACAATTATGGAACAACTAAGTAACTCAGAAAATTATGAAAATTGATGGAGATAACAAGTAAGATATGAGGAATATTTTGGTATAAAACACCAACCAAGATAAGTATCAGTAAGCTTATTACTTAATCCCTCAATTTAATTTAACTTGGGATCGAGTAATGAAGCTTAACTGATAAATAACAATATATGGAAAGTTAAGGAAAAATGGATCAAAGGACTAAGTTGAGTTCTAAAATTTTTCATAACACTTATGGTAACTTGAAAACTCAATTTTGGAAAATTAAAGTGTACGTAATAGATATAAAAGTTTTTGTATAATTCTTTTAATCCTTGTTACATTTCTCCATCGCCGCACTCAAGTCCATTTTATTCTACATGATTCTGGACGTTACTTCTTCACTCGTCGCTCACTTTTCTCACAGTAAAAATAACTCAAACAAAGGCTGAAATAGGGCAGCAAATTCATGAAAAACATAGGAGAAAAAGAAAAGAAAACAAAGAGGAAAAAATGAAGAAAAATTTGAAGAATCAAGCTATAAGTGCTAGGAAGTGAGGTAGGGGTTACTATCTTCAAATTGTTTTTTTTATTATGTATTTTAAATCAAATTCTATTTTTTGTGCTTGTATGGTACACGACCAAAATAGAATCAAAACCTATTCTTTTTTTTTTGTTTTAATTGTGTATTGGATGAAGGAATGTTATAGTCAAGCATTTTTTTATTGATTTGAATAAAATTGGTTTCTATTTTAGTAAAAATTGTGTGCTTGCATTCCATATTCATACTTGGTTGTTGACTTTTCTTTGGTTGTTAAAGAGTTTGTGTTCACGGCTAAACTTCACCTTGTGCCACTATTGTTGACTTTCCTTTTGTTGTTGTAGAGTTTGTGTTCACAACTAAAATTCATTTTATGCCACTATTGTTGACTTTGAATTTTTATTCATGCTTGTGTTCACACTTCAATTCATTTTGTTGTTCACGGGTGCACTAAGCAAAGGTTACCACTTTTATTGACTTTAAATTATGATACTTTGTGCTTGACTTGTGTTACTTTGTGCTTGACAAAATGTGTTACTTTGTGATGTGAATTCAACTGTGTTTGTTGTTTACGGTCAAGCTTAAGAAGAATAGGAGAAATTGATGTTAGATCACACTTTGTTAATTTCATGGACTTTATGCCCATTGAAAAGGGTCACGGCTGGTCAAGTAACATAAATTTTTATGTGTTTACACTTTGTTCCAAAGATATATGATATATAGCTAACTCATGAATAAAAGGGAATTTTGTGGAATTTATACTCTTGCTTTTAAATCTAGTTGGTGAGTTTAGCAAAATGGTCATCAAGTGGAATCTTGGCCATGAGACTTGTTCCACTTAGCCGTGGGACTTGTTTATGGTCTCTATGCTCGGTGAGTTGGTTATGTGATAATCATATATTTTATACATTAATAAACCCTCATTTTTAGTTATTTACACTCTCCATGTACTTAATTGATTAAGCCTAGTTATGTTTTGTAAGGTTGGACTCAAATTGGACTTAATTGATTTTTTCAGCATTATTTGGGTCTTACGTTGTTTCTGTATTTCGGCCATATCTTGAGTTCTAAATGTCTGATAATTATGAATTTTACCTTGTAGGAAAGATAAGAGAGAGCTCTACAACTTTGATGAGAGCTCAAAGTCTCAATCAGACATCTAGTGGAGCTAATTGGGCTTGGAAGACAGAACACGAGTTTTGTGTCTGAAACCTGAACAGTGTACAGTAATCAGAGCATAATTCGAGTTTGGGCTTATAAAATGGGCTGAAAATTTGGAATCTGAAAGTTAAGACCCATATCTACAACTTTCATGTTGAACACAAAACTTGATTCAGGCTCCTTGATGGTGATATTGGGTCTGAAAGTCAAAATAGAGGTGCTGAAACTGGGCCTGAACAGTCTGTAGTAATTGGGTCATATCTTGGGCTGTAGGACGAATTTTTGGGTGATTCTAGAGCCATTGGAAAGCTTAGACAATTTCCTAGAACTTTCATGAAGACCACTTGGCTCGAAAATGACGAAATCAATGACTTAAGCAATGAATGATTTCAGAGACAAGAAATCTCAATGATTTTTCACTCTTATCCTCACCATTTGGCATTCTCCACTCATTCATCCACTCATCCCACCTACCCCTAATCAGCCCCTTTGTCATTTTGTATCACTAATCCTCTATAAAAGGCACCATTGGCTGACCATTTGGAACACTTGGTGTTAGGCTTAGTTTGTACAAGTTAAGGTTATGCTTGTTTATTGTTTTTCTTTGTTGTAATTTTCTCTTGTTCTAAATTGAAGTCATGTTCATCTTTCTCTTCTTCTCTCTTTCTTTCTTCTTATCCATGGGTAACTAAATCTTCATCTTGCTTGGGTGAAAGAGTGAAGCTCTTGGTAATGAAATAAGGTTAGATTATTTTATTTCTTGTGCCTAAATGATATATTATTAAATGAACATTATATGTGTTGTATTTTGTTTCTAATCAATTTAGAAACCTTCTTTGTTAATGGAGATCTTGATTTATTGTAGACAATAGGATTGGCACAGTGAATGCTTGAACTCATTTACAAATGTTGGTAGATAATTAAAGGAATCATAATATGATTGCATATATAATTAAACTTTGAATGTTACATTTTCTGATTGGAACCTCCGTTGTGTGTGGATTTCAATTGAGTTATAAAGAAAAATAATCTTACCTTTAATTTATTACCAAGAGTGGATCTCCTAACCCAAGCAAGCCCTTAAATTCATTTGTGAACTTGTTTTATTACTTTTGGTGTTGTGACAAATCCTCTTCTTACCTCAATTAATTTTTCTTTATCAATTCCCTGTGGATCGACCTCGGACTCCCGAGAAATTTACTACTTGAGACAACCTGCACTTGGGTTTGCATCCTTAAATCCCGCAGTCATTATGTACCTTGAGGTTCATGTCCAAGTGATAACTCCATAAAATATAGTTATTTATGCCTTATATCTATGCTCTATTGATTGCTTAGTCCTTGTTATTATGCATATATGGAAGATTTTAGGATTATATTCTTTGAATTCTATTGTGATATCTTCCTATATGATCTTGAGCAAATCTGGTATAATTCTTCATATGATTATATGAATTTGCAACTGTTACTAACTTGGTAATTTCTTTAATGTAGGAAAGGTTCAAAACAAGCAGAATTGTTGAAGACTTGGAGCTGCATTGGAAGAGGAAGGCCAAGGTGTATTGCAGCATCTCATGCCGGGGCGTGGTGCATTCAGCCTGCTGCATACTGAAACTCAAGGCTTGAACACCGCAATGCAAATGAGTGAATGTCACGGTGTGGTGACCTAATTTCAACACACACCACATCGCAAGGTGGTTCATACCGCGGCGTGACAGTGAAAAATTGGCCTATAAATACTGTTTTATTAGATTTTAGAAAGATAACTTTTTATACTTTGAACCACAACTGCTAAGGTTTGTTGTTGAAGTTGAAGGGAAGCTGAAGGGACCAAAGTTGGAGGCCATCTTCTTCAAGAAAGAGGATTTAAGCATCAAAGATCACTCCTATTGAGTTTTCATCTTTCATTCCTTTATCTCTCTCTTTTATTGCCATAACAATTATTATTTGTGATAGATTTTTATTTGTCATGAGTAGCTAAGCTGTGTATAGGGATTTCTTTGGATCCTTCTATGAATGTTGATGATTTTGTAACCCTTTGAGTTAATATAGATGATTTGGGTTTGTTTAATCATATTTTGCCAACATTTAATGTGTTTTGATTAAATCTATTGAATTAGACATAGAGATTTAGGTTTGAGATCATGGATATGGTTAATGCATGTTTAATTTTATTCTAATGATGGAATAAGTTAATTAGCTAATGGGATAAATATATACCTATTAGTCATGCATAGCTATTATTGAGAATCGTTCTTAATGAGTGGAGTTTGCACTAGATTTCATGGAAACGTAGTGAACTAGGTAAATGAAGCATGATTAAATGACCTCGATATAGGCTTTTAACTAAGTTAGTTTCTCAAGCTAACAAATCTCGTCTCATTTATGTTGCTTAAGATGATTGCATATCATTAATTGAAGTAAAGGGTGAAGAAGGATTCCCTATATTCTAATCAATATCTTTTATTTCGTTTTATTGCATTTTAGTCTTTATAGTTAACTTACACAACCCTTCTAAATTTGAATGTTCTTGAATAGTATTAACTAAGTTATTGGTTAATATTTGGCTTTAGAGATTAACGTACTCCCCATGGGAACGATATCCTACTCTTTACTATATTATTTGTACGACCTGTGCACTTGCGGTAGGAAAAAGTCAAACAAGTTTTTGGCGCTGTTGTCGAGAAAGTACGACTTAATTTCAGTATTGCCAATATTAACAACAAGCTTATTTAGTTCTAGTTCAAGTTTTTTTTTGTTGATATTAATTTAAGTTTCCATTCTTTATTTGTTACAAGTACTGTTAAGATTGCAGATGATCACAACCATACGAGGCCTTTGAGGGAGTTTGTGTAACACCCTCCGTAGGGCATTACATTTCCGACTACAACAAAAGAAAGCTAAGGTAAATTATAAAAGATTTAATTATTTAAAAATGTGGGTTAAAAACTTCTTTCTTATTCAAAATATAAATTTACCAAAGTTATAGGTATTATTTAAAAATATAGTGAACCAATCAAGATTCATATAACAGACACCACATAATATTTAACAATTATTCAGGAAACATAAAACTTACAGACTCAATTTTAAACAGTAGCAAAACCCTTGACGGGTCCTACTTAATAGCATGGTAAAACACTAACGGGAAAAACTCAACATACTTGTTCCGTCTTGTATCCATCTTGATGCGTCATATATTTATTCCTCCTCAAAACTGCACACCAACGAATTTGGGATGACCACTCCTCGATGTTGTCACCGAACTCATAATATTTGCCTCCAGTCAAGTCTAAGAAAACTCGTTCCATCTACTATACAAATTTTAACTGTAACACCCCAAAATTTCCGTATCTCTTAAACAATAATTTCGACAGTTAACAGAATTTTACTGTTTAGCAATTTCTGAGCGCTGTAAAATTATTTTAATTATTTCGTTAGCGTATGTGATCATTTTGAGTGATTTACTCCGTGTCAAGAAAATAAAAATTTTCGGGCCGAGGAAAACTTCACGTAATTTAATTTTTACCGTTAGGTTTTAATTATTTTACGTAATCTGATTTGATATTTGTACGTTTTCTAATATTTGTGATTTTTGTGGATGATTATGAAATTTTTTTACTGCTTGTGGGCCCAGGGGTGTATGTGGGCCCAGGTGGCCATACGTGGGCTCAGGTGGGTCCTGCAAAGTAAAAATTTTTCTACGCATAGAAAAATTTGTATTGTTTAGACGGAGACAGGGGATCTTACTAAACCTGAATTCGGAAACAGTTTTAGAAAATTTCTTATACTGTGTTTTATACTGTATTTAATTATCGGACGATAAAAATACAATAAAAATATTATTTGTAGGGTTATAGCAGATATAAAAATAAAAATGATACTGCATAGTCAACAAAGAGGGCTTGACTTGATTTGTACCCTTGGATGAGAATACTTAGTTTGAATATTAACCATTGATTTAATCAACGGTGTAGGATAAGTTTAATAAAATGGCTATGACCATTTATAACCATTGGATTTGGATTTAATCAATGGTAGAGATTTGGTCTCAAAAAGTAATAAAGACCATTTATGACCATTGGATGAAGAATTAATCAAGGGTGGAGATTTGGTCTTGTAAAGTAACAAGGACCATTTATGACCATTGGATGTAAATTTAATCAATGGTAGAGAATTAGTCTTAAAAAGTAGCAAAGACTAATTATGACCCTTGGATTAAAAGTAAGAAGGAGTAATCTTGACCCTTCATTTTGGAGACACATCTAATGGTTAGAATTTAAAGGAGAAAGATCCAATGACCTAGATTAAGTCTTCTAACCTACCTAAAGTCTACCTAAATCCTAACCATTGATCTAATCAATGGCTTAGAATGCTTCAAATAATGGCTAGAAAAGATGACAATATTATTGCATGCATAATGCAAGGGGGGACGGTTTTGTGTTGTATTTGAAGCTAAAGGAAAAGTTTCAATGCATTATTTGATACTTTAGTCAATTATACTTTGCTTTAGTCAATTATGTTCCTTTATTGTTTTGTTTGCACCCTTAGAAGACTATTTGGAGGGTGGACGGTTTTGGAGATGCAAAGGAAGGAGGAGACAATTTTGAGTAGGCTTTTTAGGCCAAAGAAAAAGTTTGAAGACCATTATTACCTATCTTGATCAATCTTCATCATTCATTGATTTTCCTAAAGCAAGACTTAAAAAAAATAAAAATAAAATATTCTCTTCTTTCTCTCCATGTGAGCTACGGCCATACACTTCAAAGAAGGCCAAAAGTATTGTTTTCTATCATTGTATCATAATTTCCTTTCTATTTATCATCTTCTCCAAAGCAAAACACAAAAAACTCCATTCTTTTCTCCTAAACACACCATTCGGTCAAGACACTTAAATCCACTCTCCAATCTCTTTTATTTTCATCCAACCATAGATCTTGAATCTACATGATATTCTAAGCAACTTTCATGTTGGAGATTTCCTCCAAATCATTCATCTTCATGGACTTTCTTCAAGATCAAAGTTATTGGGTTTTTGAGGTGAAGTATAAGGAAACTTCATTTCTTCTCTCTTTTTCATGATCTAAGCCATGTTTGATCCATGGTTCCTCTTAATCAAGCTTAGTATACTAATTTTTATGTATGTTGTTTTGTATTTGAGAAGCTCTTAGTGGTGAAGGACTTGGAAAAAGAAGCAAAATAAAGAGCTTTTGAGGATCTTCAAGAGGTAAGAGGGAGATCCATCTTGTAACGCCCCTTTTTGGGAGGGAATGTCACATTGTCAAATAAAAAAAAATGCGGAAAAGTAAAGTTTTCACATTTCAAGACCTGGTTCATTCGTTTAAGTTTAACTTGTTCAATTCTTAAATGCGCGAGCAAAATAGCAGAAATATTTTTTTTTTGTTTTGATAATCATTTTAACCATGCGGAATATAAATGACGGTGAAGAATAAAATAGTAGACAAAATTCACATCTGAATAACATGCATATAGATATATATATATATAAAATGTGCTAACATCATTTATACTTAGATACAAGCTTGAATTACCCAAAAAGCAAAACTATACCTGCCCCAAAGGATTATACAAATATGCCCCAGAGATACCAAAAATATACAGCCCACAAAAAAAATACATTAGGCCCCAAAATAAAACATTGGTAGCCACAGTAGCTACCAGTAAACTCAGTCTCTCAGATGAGGAAGGACCGTATCCGGGTCCTCAGCAGGATCCTCCTCTTCAGAGGAAACCTCCATGGGAACCACAGAACCACGGGCAGGAGCCCGAGCAGTAGAATCAAAAGAGTCCTCCCAAGGGGTGTAGTAACGGTCACCCCACATCTCTCTGATGAGTAGGTAGAACTCCAGCCGCAGGCTGACATGGTAGGTGAGGACAGGCGCCTCATGACGTCTCCAAGCTAGCGCAATCGACACATCTCCCAAGTAGACGCAGTGATCGGAATTCAAGTTAATGTGCCAGCACTCCGGCCCTCCGAGGAAGGTCAGACGCACATCACCCAGAAATCCGTGCATACGTGCCGCCATCGTCTCAATAGAAGCTAGTCTTGTTTGGGCCAGAAGCCGGGAAACTCAGGATCTTCTGCCTCCTTACCGTCGTCTTCGACCAATACAGTGCACACACAAGTAGCAAATAATAGAAACACAGAAAGAGGTAAGACATCCTACAATCATTACCAATTATAGCAGCTAGAAACAAACGGTGTAATGCGCCCAAGTAGCAATTCAAAAACAGCATATCCACGTAATAAACAGTAAATTCAGCAGTAACCAGGTAAGCAATTTCCAAGCAGACATTCAGTACAGTAATAGTCAAACAGGTCACCGTTATGGAAAATAATGATTTATGATGACAGAATATATCACGACACACATGCATGCTTTCCCAAGTTCCTACACCATGGAGCTAGACTCAAATAGTCGGAGAGAAAGATTAGGAGACGTGTCTGCAACTCGGCTGCCGCGGCCAAAGTGCTATTCATCAACAATTTTCACGTGCACATCAGGCATTGTACGGACAGTTCACGCTCGATCACCATATAGGACAGTGTCAAGTCCGGATTGTCGATGCGTTTGCATCAGTTTGCCCCACAGGCAGAGGAGCTACCAACTACCCATTGTGGAGGACCAGCACCCCGACGCCCTCGAGGTCATAACAAGACCCACACTTGTCTACTCACACCCGCACAAAGGTGTGTTCAATCTCCTAGGCAACTAGGCCTTACAACAGTCCACGAGGACATTCACAATGCATATGATACTATGCATGGACATGTATGATTCACAATCTCATACAATTACATAACATGCCACAATAGGCCAATATAAGCATCAATATACAAATGGTCACTCACATGGACTCATAACATCACAATATAAGGATCAAGTCAATTTGTACATTTTTAGGTCCATAATGAATCCTAACTTAGAAATTTGTTTCACTTTTTTAAGGTTCACATCCAATCCAATTCTTGCAATTAATTAATCTTCCAAGGCAATTAATTTCTCATAGCTTGTAATTGATTTGAGCTCTTAGGCCTCACACTCTTTTGTTCTTCATTCACTTAGAGTTACCTTAAGTTGTAGGATAATCTCACCCTTAGTCCTTTAAAATTTATGAAGTCTTGATTATATTAAATCCTTCCAATTTATTAATCATCCATTTCATTACATAGGCTCCTAATTACCTAGTTGCTTATACTTCCAAATTATCAAAATCTCATACTTACCTAAAAATACCCTAGAGGCCGTGGCCTCACAATGGCTACAAATTCCAAATTTTCTTTAAGTCATCATACTACATGCCATTCCCTTTTTTCTTTAAATTGTTCACTTGTTAAATTACCTCACCAAGAATCCCAATTACTTGGCCCCAAAACTGTAGCCCTCATAGGAATTTCCATTCCTAATTTCTCTTCCATAAAATTCCATTTTTATCCATTAATTAATTTAAATCTTATGTTAGTTACAACTCAATCACAATTTCACCCAAATTCTAGCCTAAAAACCATGACCACCAAGAGGAGTTCTCAAAGGTTTTTCTTCCATTTCCAATCACATAATCCAATCCAATATAACATTGTATACAACAATTCAATCCAATAGCATAAATCAATTAAAATCACCACACTAGCACATTAATCACAAAATCAAAGAATAACCCTCATTAGGGTTCTTCCACCAACAACACAACCAAGGTTCCTAGATGCTAATAGAGGTTGAGGAGGAGTGTCTTCCTCTTACCCAAATGAAGAAATCAAGAGAACTCCAAGAAAGCTTCTTGCAATTTTCGGATTTGACCTCCAAAAACCCTAAAAATGGTGACTTTGTTAGAATAGCATAATGGCTTGGAAAATGAAGCATGGATGACCAACATGAAGACCATGACCACGAAAATGGAGGAGAAAGAAGAGGAGTCTTGAAACTTACCCAAAAAGCTCAAAGCTTAGAGCTTGAAGAAGATGGTGAAAACGAAGGAATTTCAAGAAACTCAAAGAAGAAAAGATGCTTAGAATGGTGAGATGATTAAAAAAATGTGTTTAGTTTAAATTTTTGTGAAGATTGGGTAGGGGAAGGGGCTGCTGGCCGTAGAGCATGTAGAGAGAAGGGAGAGAAAACTCAAAGTGAAGAAGAAGAAGAAATGATGAGAGAGAAAGTGTTTTTGGTTAATTATGGAATTTGTGAGATAAATGGAATTAATTAATTGAAACAATTTCCCTTGCCCAAGGGCTGCTTCCAGCCGTGTAGAGAGAGAAGAGAGAGAGGGAGAGTTGGCTTCCAAGAGAAGCCAAGGGTATTTGAGTCAATGTTTGGTCAAAGCTTCTCAAAGAAGCTTTGATTATTTAACATTAAATTTGAATTAAAGTGGATCGATTAGACATAAAGCGGATTTCATTTGGATAATGTGATAGGATTTTTATTACACACTATTATCCAATGGATAATAGTTACAGTTGACAGAAGTCAGTATTTAATTAATCTGACAGATAAATTTTTTGCAATATTGTTTTGTTTTGTCTGTTAGAATTTTCTTGAAAATCATAAAATCTCGTAAACTGTGTCAAGTCTCGGGTTTAGTAAGATTCCCTGTCGACATGTCCATAGTCCAAGGTTCTCAGAGTTCTTAGTGCGCACACAAAACGAGGAATATACTAAAATATTCGACGTTTCCGGAAAATTCTCAGAAAATTCTCAAAAATTGCAAATATTATAAAACGACCATTCGTCATATAATTTTCCAATTCTTGAAGCACTACAGTCTTTTTCCCGACTCCGCTCAATATTCGCACAAAACGAGGAATATATTAAAATATTCATCGTTTCCGAAAAATTCTAGAAAAATTCACATAAATCACAAATATTAGAAAATGACTATTTGCGGTGAATATACAATTTTCGGAGCGTTACACTGACCTCAGCAATTTTCTGCTCAATGTGCACGTAAAATGAAAAATATATTAAAATATTCAACGCTTCCGAAAAATTACAAAAAAATTCCTAAAAATCAAGAATATTATGAAATGATGATCTATGATTAAACAGGTATTTTTCGGGATGTTACAACACTTCCCTACTAAAAAGGAATTTCGTCCTCGAAATTTACATACCTTAAAATAGTTTTGGGTGTTGCTCCTTCATCTTGTCTTCTAGTTCCCAAGTTGCATCACCAGTCGTCTCATTCCAAATCACCTTTACTAATGGAATCTCCTTGCCTCTTAGTTGCTTTATCTGTCGATCCTCGATTCTCGCAGGAGACGTTTCATAGGTTAGATTCTCTTTTAACTGTACTGTGTCCGGTGCTATGACATGACTTGGATCAGGTAAGTACTTACGAAGTTGTGACACATGGAAGACATTATGTATGTTGGAAAGAAAAGGGGGTAAGGCTATCTGGTAGGCTACTAGACCTATCCGGCGAAGAATTTGGTAGGGTCCAAGAAATTTTGGAGTGAGTTTTCTAGATTTCAAAGCCCGGCCGACCCCAGTCGTGGATGTGACTTTCAAGAATACATGCTCACCTTCCTCAAACTCAAGAGGCTTTCTCCTCTTATCTGCATAACTCTTTTGCCGGCTCTGAGCAGTTCTCATCTTCTCTTGAATCATCTTGACTTTCTCAGTTGTCTGCTGAATGATATCTGGTCCAATCGTAAGACGCTCACCGTCTTGGTACCAACACAAGGGTGTTCGACACCGTCGTCCATACAGAGCTTCATAGGGTGCCATCCCTATACTCGAATGATAACTGTTGTTGTAGGTGAACTCTATTAGTGGTAGAACTTCATCCCAACATCCAGTCTGTTCCATAGAACAAGCTCTAAGCAAATCTTCTAAAGATTGGATCGTCCTTTCCGATTAACCATCGGTTTGTGGATGGTACGCTGAACTCAGACGTAATTTCGTTCCCAACGATGCTTGCAAACTCTGCTAAAATTTTGAAGTAAATCTCGGATCCCTATCTGAAACAATACTCGTAGGCACACCATGCAGTCTGACAATCTCTTTAATATACAATCGAGTCAGCTTCTCCAGACTGTACCTTATGTTGATCGGAGGAAAATGGGTTGACTTCGTGAGTCGATCCACTATTACCCATATCGAGTCGTGTCCTTTCTCTGTCCTCGGCAAACCCACAACAAAATCCATCGCAATGCTGTCCCATTTCCATTCAGGAATAGACAATGGTTGTAGTAATCCTGCTGGTCTTTGATGTTCCACTTTAGCTTTTTGACAAACTAAACAAGTCGATACACATCTAGTGACGTCACTCTTCATTCCATGCCATCAGAACAATTTCTTCAGATCTTGGTATATCTTAGTTATGCCTGGATGCATACTCAGCTTGCTGGTGTGAGCATGTTCTACAATATATCGCCTAAGCTCTTGGTCACGGGGAATACAAACTCTACCTCGGAATCTCAGAATTCCATCCGTTCCTTCTTCAAATTTCATCTCTTTGCCTTGCCTTATTAATTCTCTCGCCTCTTGTAAGAATTCATCGGCTTTCTACTTTTTCCGTATGTCATCCATTAGTTCACTTGAGATGGTGACCATATTCATACAAATCCTTCCGAGTTCCAACTTAACAAACGACCATACATCTCTAAACTGTTCTATGAGGTCTCTTTCCTTGATCATCAGGGCAGAAGCACTGATAGTTTTTCTGCTCAAGGCATCAGCCACGACGTTCGCCTTGCCAGGGTGGTACAACAGTTGGAAATCATAATCCTTCAGGAATTCCAGCCATCTCCGCTGCCTCATGTTCAGCTCTTTCTGGTCATACAAATACTTCAAGCTCTTGTGGTCGCTGAAGATATTGAATGTTGCTCCATAGAAAAAATGCCTCCATATCTTTAGAGCAAAGACTACGGCTGCAAGTTCCAAATCATGTGTAGGGTAGTTCTTTTCATGTACTCGCAACTGTCGCGAAGCATAAGCTGCCACTCTTCGGTGTTGCATAAGAACAGATCCCAATCCTTGATACGAAGCGTCACAGTACACCTCGAATGGCTCATTCGGATCAGGTAACACCAATACGGGTGAGGTAGTCAGCCGTTTCTTCAACTCTTGGAAACTCTGCTCACAGCTATCAGTCCATTCAAAAGCTTGATTCTTCCTCGTCAGCTGAGTGAGCGGTCCAGCAATCTTGGAAAACCCTTCTATGAATCTTCTGTAGTATCCGGCTAAATCCACGAAGCTACGAACTTCCGTCACTAACTTCGGTTGTTCCCACTGTAATACTGCCTCTACTTTTGACGGATCCACTGCAATCCCTTCCTTCGAGATCACATGGCCTAAAAACTTCACCTCATCAAGCCAGAACTCACATTTCCACAGTTTGGCATACAGTTCCTTCTCTTTCAAAATCTGAAGAACTATGCTGAGGTGTTCAGCATGATCCTCCTGATTCTGAGAATATATCAGGATATCACCAATGAAGACGACAACAAACTTATCCAAGTACGGACAAAAGATCCTGTTCATGTAGTCCATGAAGATAGCAGGTGCATTCGTGACACCAAATGGCATCACAAGGTATTCGTAATGGCTGTATCGTGTACGAAAAGTAGTCTTGGGCACATCCTCCGTTTTCACTCTTATCTGATGGTACCCAGATCTCAAATCGATCTTTGAAAACACTGCTGCTCCCTTCAGTTGGTCCATCAAATCATCAATTCTTGGGAGTGGATACTTGTTCTTGATTGCCAACTTGTTCAACTGCCTATAGTCCACACACAATCTTGAGGTACCGTCTTTTTTTCGAACTAACAGCACTGGTGCTCCCCACGGTGACACACTCGGTCTAATGAACTGTTTCTCCAAAAGCTCTTCTAGTTGTTTCTTGAGTTCTGCCAATTCCGTTGGCGATATCCGATAAGGTGCCATAGACACGGGACCAGCTCCCGATATCAGATCAATAGCAAACTCGATCTCACGTGTTGGTGATAAACCAGGTACTTCTTTTGGAAAAACTTCAGAGAACTCTCTCACTACCGGAATAGTGTCCAGATCAGCCTTGCTCTCGATTTTCAAAGAAGATAGCAGCATGTATCCCTGAGCTCCTTCTTTCAAGAAAGCTCGTGCTTGGTTGGCCGTCAAGTATCTAGAATCCTCATCCACTGGGAAAACTATGGTTTTTCTGGAACAATCTAATAGAACATGGTTGGAAGATAACCAGTCCATCCCTAGGATTATATCTAACTGTGAAAGAGGCAAACAGATCAAATCGACAGAAAAGATTCGACCTTCAACAATTAAGGGACACTTCAAACAGACTTTGGTAGTAACTACAGGTTTATTAGTGGGGGTTGAAACAGTCAATTCAAAAGGTAGTTTAGACACAGGTAAGCCAAGTCGTAGCACACAGTCATATGATATGAAAGAATGGGTTGCCCTAGAGTCATACAGTACTTTTAAAAGATTACCTTCTATGGTGCCTTCTTCTTGAATCAAGTCTTCGGATTCGGAGGCTTCAGCTCCGCTCATAGTGTAAACTCGACCTCCGGCTTGCGGTTTCTTGGCTCGAGTCGTATTGACTGAAGGTTCAACCTTTGCTTGATTGCAGTCTCTGGACATGTGGCCCGGTTTGCCACACCTGAAGCAGATGATTCCCTTGATCGTGCAATCTCTCGTGAGATGATCTTTCCCACATTTCAGGCATTTAGAAGGGTATGTCACATTCTGGCCAGTCCAGTTCCAAGAAGATCCTCCACCAGAACTTCCACCGGTTTGCTGCTGACTTCCCGCTGGTTGGGAATAAGGCTTATTTTGGAAGCGGTTTGAACCACTGCCTCCACCTCTTTGGGACCGTACAGGCCCAAAGCTCCTGTTTCTTGAGTCTCTAGCCTGTTCCAAGGCTTCAACTTCACAGCAAGTGTCTAATAGTTCTGAGAATACCTTCATCTTCAGGGTGATCACAGCCTTCTTCACCTCATACCTCAATCCTTCTGTGAATTTCCAACATTTCTAGGCTTCATCAGTCTGATGCTGGTAGTGTGTTGAGAACTTCTCCAGGTTCTCAAATTTGGCTGCATACTCACTGACGGCCATGTTCCCCTGTCTCAAGTTGAGAAACTCCATCTTTTTTGCATGTCTCGCATTAGCAGGAAAATATTTGTCCAAGAACTTGTTCTTGAACACATCCCATGTGATGTCAGCTCCTTCGGCTTCCAGTGCTCTTTGAGCTCCGTTCCACCAGTCTTCGGCGTTGCCCACAAGCATGAAAGTAGCATAATTCACCTTCTTGTCTTTGGCACAGTTCATGCCACGAAAGACTTTCTCTAATTCCTTAATCCATAGACTAGCCTTATCTGGATCAAATTCTCCCTTGAACTGCGGAGGGTTGTGGCGACGAAATTCTGCTAAGTTCTGGGCATCGGCAGTCGCCTCGAGTTGTTGAGCAGCTCTTTCCTATTGTTGAGCCGCACGCTCATTTTGCTGCGTGATGACTTCCGCCATCCACTGCATTGCCTCTATAGCAGCTTCAATTTCTCCACTTCTCGCCATGTTACTCTTTCTTAAATCAGGTTGACTGAAGACCACAAGGTAAGTTAGAGGGATTCATTTCAAAACACAAACCACGGAGATTTCACACAGCACAAACAAGACAGACTCACACACAAGACCCAAAGAAAACATAAACCGGGGCTTTGATACCAACTTAATGTAACGCCCCTTTTTGGGAGGGAACGTCACATTATCAAATAAAAGAAAATGCGGAAAAGTAAAGTTTTAACATTTCAAGACCCGGTTCATTCGTTTAAGTTTAACTTGTTCAATTCTTAAATACGCGAGCAAAATAGCAGAAATATTTTTTTTTTTTTTGTTTTGATAATCATTTTGACCATGCGGAATATAAATGACGGTGAAGAATAAAATAGTAGACAAAATTCACATCTGAATAACATGCATATAGATATATATATATAAAATGTGCTAACATCATTTATACTTAGATACAAGCCTGAATTACCCAAAAAGCAAAACTATACCTGCCCCAAAGGATTATACAAATATGCCCCAGAGATACCAAAAATATACAAATTTCATATAAAAAAATACATCGGGCCCCAAAATAAAACACTGTAGCCATCAGTAGCTACCAATAAACTCAGTCTCTCGGATGAGGAGGGACCGTATCCGGGTCCTCAGCAGGATCCTCCTCTTCAGAGGAAACCTCCATGGGAACCACAGAACCACGGGTAGGAGCCCGAGCAGTAGAATCAAAAGAGTCCTCCCAAGGGGTGTAACGGTCACCCCACATCTCTCTGATGGGTAGGTAGAACTCCAGCTGTAGGCTGACATGGCAGGTGAGGATAGGCGCCTCATGACATCTCTAGGTTAGGGCAATCGACAAATCTCCCAAGTAGACGTAGCGATCAGAATTCAAGTTAATGTGCCAGCACTCCGGCCCTCCGAGTAAGGTCAGACGCACATCACCCAAAAATTCGCGCATACGTGCCGCCATCGTCTCAGTAGAAGCTAGTCTTGTTAGGGCCAGAAGCCGGGAAACTCGGGATCTTTCGCCTCCTTACCGTCGTCTTCGACCAATACAGTGCACACACAAGTAGCAAATAATAGAAACACAGAAAGAGGTAAGACATCCTACCATCATTACCAATTATAGCAGCTAGAAACAAACGGCACAACGCGCCCAAGTAGCAATTCAGAAACAGCATATCCAAGTAATAAACAGTAAATTTAGCAGTAACCAGGTAAGCAATTTCCAGGCAGACATTTAGTACAATAATAGTCAAACAGGTCACCGTTATGGAAAATAATGATTTATGATGACAGAATATATCACGACACACATGCATGCTTTCCCAAGTTCCTACTCCATGGAGCTAGACTCAAACAGTCGGAGAGAAAGATCAGGAGACGTGTCCGCAACTCGGCTGCCGCGGCCAAAGTGCTATTCATCAACAATTTTCACGTGCACATCAGGCATTGTACGGACAGTCCACGCTCGATCACGATATAGGACAGTGTCAAGTCCGGATCGTCGGTGCGTTTGCATCGGTTTGCCCCACAGGCAGAGGAGCTACCAACTACCCATTGTGGAGGACCCGCACCCCGACGCCCCCGAGGTCATAACAAGACCCACACTTGTCTACTCGCACCCGCACAAAGGTGTGTTCAATCTCCTAGGCAACTAGGCCTTACAACAGTCCACAAGGACATTCACAATGCATATGACACTATGCATGGACATGTATGATTCACAATCTCATACAATTATATAACATGCCACAATAGGCCAATATAAGCATCAATATACAAATGGTCACTCACATGGACTCATAACATCACAATATAAGGATCAAGTGAATTTGTACATTTTTAGGTCCATTATGAATCCTAACTTAGAAATTTGTTTCCCTTTTTTGAGGTTCACATCCAATCCAATTCTTGCAATTAATTAATCTTCCAAGGCAATTTAATTTCTCATAGCTTGTAATTAATTTGAGCTCTTAGGCCTCACACTCTCTTGTTCTTCATTCACTTAGAATTACCTTAAGTCGTACGATAATCTCACCCTTAGTCCTTAAAAATTTATGAAGTCTTGATTATATTAAATCCTTCCAATTTATTAATCATCCATTTCATTACATAGGCTCCTAATTACCTAGTTGCTTATACTTCCAAATTATCAAAATCTCATACTTACCTAAAAATACCCTAGAGGCCGTGGCCTCACAATGGCTACAAATTCCAAATTTTCTTTAAGTCATCATACTACATGCCATTCCCTTTGTTCTTTAAATTGTTCACTTGTTAAATTAGCTCACCAAGAATCCCAATTACTTGGCCCCAAAACCGTAGCCCTCATAGGAATTTCCATTCCTAATTTCTCTTCCATAAAATTTCATTTTTATCCATTAATTAATTTAAATCTTATGTTAGTTACAACTCAATCACAATTTCACCCAAATTCTAGCCTAAAAACCGTGACCACGAAGAGGAGTTCTCAAAGGTTTTTCTTCCATTTCCAATCACATAATCCAATCCAATATAACATTGTATACAACAATTCAATCCAATAGCATAAATCAATTAAAATCACCACACTAGCACATTAATCACAAAATCAAAGAATAACCCTCATTAGGGTTCTTCCACCAACAACACAACCAAGGTTCCTAGATGCTAATAGAGGTTGAGGAGGAGTGTCTTCCTCTTACCCAAATGAAGAAATCAAGAGAACTCCAAGAAAGCTTCTTGCAATTTTCGGATTTGACCTCCAAAAACCCTAAAAATGGTGACTTTGTTAGAATAGCATAATGGCTTGGAAAATGAAGCATGGATGACCAACATAAAGACCATGACCACGAAAATGGAGGAGAAAGAAGAGGAGTCTTGAAACTTACCCAAAAAGCTCAAAGCTTGGAGCTTGGAGAAGATGGTGAAAATGAAGGAATTTTAAGAAACTCCAAGAAGAAAAGATGTTTAGAATGGTGAGATGATTAAGAAAATGTGTTTAGTTTAAATTTTTGTGAAGATTGGGTAGGGGAAGGGGCTGCTAGCCATAGAGCATGTAGAGAGAAGAGAGAGAAAACTCAAAGTGAAGAAGAAGAAGACAAAAGGATGAGAGAGAAAGTGTTTTTGGTTAATTATGGAATTTGTGAGATTAATGGAATTAATTAATTGAAACAATTTCCCTTGCCCAAGGGCTGCTTCTAGTCGTGTAGAGAGAGAAGAGAGAGAGGGAGAGTTGGCTTCCAAGAAAAGCCAAGGGAATTTGAGTCAATGTTTGGTCAAAGCTTCTCAAATAAGCTTTGATTATTTAATATTAAATTTGAATTAAAGTGGATTGATTAGACATAAAGCAGATTTCATTTGGATAATGTGATAGAATTTTTATTACACACTATTATCCAATGGATAATAGTTACAATGATTAAGATCAAGTATTTAATTAATCTGACAGATAAATTTTTCGCAGTATTGTTTTGTTTTGTCTGTTAGAATTTTCTCGAAAATCGTGAAACCTCGTAAACTATGTCAAGTCTCGGGTTTAGTAAGATCCCCTGTCGACATGTCCATAGTCCAAGGTTCTCAGAGAAAATATCATGTTTCTCTGGTTCTGCTCAGTGCGCACGTAAAATGAGGAATATACTAAATAAAACGACCATTCATCATATAATTTTCTAATTCTTGAAGCGCTACAGTCGTTTTTTCGACTCTGCTCAATATTCACGCAAAACGAGGAATACATTAAAATATTCATCATTTCCGAAAAATTCTAGAAAAGTTCACATAAATCACAAATATTAGAAAATGACTATTTGCGGTGAAATAAACAATTTCCGGAGCGTTACACTGACCTCAGCAATTTTCTGCTCAGTGTGTACGTAAAACGAGAAATATATTAAAATATTCAATGTTTCCGAAAAATTCCAGAAAAATTCCTAAAAATCAAGAATATTATAAAATGATGATCTATGATTAAACAGGTATTTTTCGAGATGTTACACATCTCACCAACCAAACATGGTGGTGAGAGATGGTCTTATATTTGATGGATAGTGAATCCATGTGAGGATTCATATCAGTGGTCATGTAAATTATTTGTGTGTGTTTATGAACTTTGATTATTTAACTATGCTTGATATGCTTTGCATGATTTTATGGCTTATATGGTATGCTTATAATATGCATGATGATAATATGATATGCTTATAATATGCATGATGAGAATATGTTGAAATTATGTATATGTATGCCATGATGTGATGATGGAAAGAAAATCAATTTTTGGCTTCAATGGCCAAAGGAAAGGAAATACGGTTTTGATACCCATGAAGAGGGTTTATGTTGAAAATTTTTAAGAACAAGGGAATTAATTTTTGGGTCCCTAGAACATTGAGAATTTCGGCTAAGACACCTCAACATAGGTGTTTATAACTTAATATTTTCATGGAAGAATAACATTGGATTAATTTGAAAAGCATGGAAAATGAACAAAGGATATGTTTTTCAAGAGAACAAGAACATGGTTTTGAAGGATTTTTATTGATTTATTTTGTGTAAAAAGATCCTAAGTGTTTTTCTAAACATGAGTTTTGAATGAAACGGGCAAACGTTGATTTTAAGGATTTGCAAAGAAAGTGAAAAAGGATTTGTAAAGAAAGTAAAAATGAATTTGAAGAAATGAGTTTGGTTTTTATGACCATCAGTATTTCGATTTTGAAAACAAAGATTTTAATATTTTGTTTGTGTGAAAAACAGAAATGATAAATAATTGAGTTAGAAGGAAAAATGTTTGATGGCTTCAATGGCCAAACATACTACGGTTTTGAAAAACTGGTTATGCCTAAATTTTTATGGAACAAAATGATATTTTATAAAACGAAATGTTTTGTTACTCGAAAGATTTGACAGTTTTCAATGAACACGTTCACGGTTTTTGTAAAGGATTTTTAATGGTTTTGTTTGTGTAAAACCATATTGACTTAGAAGGAAAAATGTTTTGATAATTTCAATAGTCATGTCCATGTTTTTGAGGACTTGTATTTACTTAATTTTTTATGAAAACAAAGTGGAAATATAATTGATTTGGTATAAAGAATTTGGAAAGAGAATTAGAGCATTTTATCACTTGAGAAAAAGTAGAAATTTTCGTAACGGAAAACAAAGAGCGGTTAAAAACGTTTGAATTTCAATTTATTTTGAAGAAGATTGATTTTGGAGATGATTTGGGAAAAACGAAGAATATAATGGTATTTTGAAAATTTACTAACGTATAATTTATTTTTGAATTTTGAAATATGTTAGAAAAAAATGTTAAATTTTGAAACGTTGATTTATATCAATGGAAAAGTGATTTTTGTAGATTATATTTTGGAAAAAGATTTTCTTGAGTAAGAAAATGTGAAAAATGAAATATAAAGTTATATTATTTTGAGAAAAGTTGAAAAGGAATTTTTGAAGGTTAAGAAATATTTTCTGTAATGAAATTGTGGTGAAAAATTATTTGTGTAGTTAAAAACAATTTGAAATGCAGTAAAATATTTTTACGCAATTTGAAAAATGTGTTGAAAATGATATTGATTTATTTAAGTCCAAAATAATGTTTGGAATATTGAGGAATATTTTACGTGATTGTAAAATGTTGAAAAATACTTTACGTATCTTAAAAATGATTTGAAATACAGTAAAATATTTCTATGCAATTTAGAATACGTTAAAATATTTCTACGCGATTTGAATTACGTTTAAATATTTTACATAATTTGAACTACTGTTGAAAAATCAATATGTGATTTAAAAGTAATAGAATATTTTTACGTGATTGTGAAAATGATGAAAAATCATTATGTGATTTGGAAAGTGTTTTAAATATTTTGAGAATGATGGAAAATGATTTACGCGACTTAAAAGAATGATTTTTAAGTTACGTGATTTTGAAACAGTGGAAAAATACTATGCGATTTGAGAAACGTATTTTTTTACACGATTGAGAAAAACGTCGAAAAAAATATCTCATATTTCTGGCTCCGTTCAGTGTGTACGTAAATTGAGAAATAATATTAAAATATTTCACGTTCACAGAAAAATACGAAAAAATTCACAAAAATTCCAAATGTTATAAAATGACCATTTATCATGAAATTATTAATTTTCGGGATGTTACAACTCTCCCCTTCAAATAGAAATTTCGTCCTCGAAATTTTTATTCCTTAGAATAAATATTAACGTTTCTTTATCTTATCTTCTGACTTCCACGTCATGCTTCTAATCACGTCAATTCAGATCATCCTTACCAATGTGATCTCCCTGCCTCCATGTTGCTTTGCCCTCGTATTCTTGATTTTTACAAGAAGTATTTCATAGATCAAGCTCTCTCTTAATTATACTGTGTCTCGTTCGATGACATGGCTGGATCGTGGATATACCATCGCAATTATGACCTATGGAAGATATTATGAAAATTAGAAAGAAAGGACGACAAAATTAATTGATAGGCTACCGGACCAATCCGAAGAGGAATTTGATATAGTCCGTAGAATTTTGGAGTGAGTTTGCTGGCAACTCTGACATGATGACACTGAAGCTAGACGTCATACTCCCTAAAAAATTCTAATCACCTTCTCTGCCTCATGTTTAGCCTCTTTTTATCGAATGGGTACTTCAGGCTTTTGTGATTGATAAAAGTGTAGAACATTGCTTCACACAGAAAGTGTCTCCATGTTCTTAGAGCAAATACAACTGCGGCTAACACCAAGTCGTGAGTTAGGCAATTCTCAATACAACCTCAACTACCTCGAGGCATAAGTCACAGCTTCTCAACTTTGCATGAACATACATCCTAGACCTTGATGTGAAGCATCACAAAACACTTCGAATGTTTCATTGGGATCGGGTAGAATCAAAACCGGAATATCTCCTCAACCTTTGAAAACTTTCTTCACATGTGTTGGTCCATAAAAGTTTTGATTCTCTTCTTGTAAGTTGAGTAGGATGTCCTACAATCTTGGAGAATCCATCGATACTCCTTCGATAAAAACCAACTAATCCCATCAGCTATGAATCTCCTTTACGGTCTCCGATCTTTCCTTTTGAAGAATTGTTTTAATGTTTTGTGAATCCACAACAATTCTTCCATTTGGAATTCCATGATCCAAAACTAAACCTCCTTAAACGAGAATTCACACTCTGATACTTTGGCATTTACTTCCTCTTCTTTAAAGTCAGGAAAACTATATCGAGATGTCCAACATATCTCTCCATATCTTCGAGAATAGATCAGAATGTCATCATTAATGACAACGATGATTCTGTTCTAGGTAAGGATGGAAGATCCAATTCGTGTTATCCATGAATACGACAAGAGCATTTGTCACTTCGAACGGCATCACGAGATACCCATAATGTCCATAGCGTGTTCAGAAAATTGTTTTGGGAACGTCCTCAACCTCCCACAAATCTAATGATGACTAGTACGTACATTTGTCTTGGAGAAAACAATGACTTCCTTCTCGCTGATCCATCAAATCATTTACCTTCCTTTGAGAATACTCATCTTTGATCATAATCTTGTTTAACTGGCGACAGTCCTCGTATCACCGAGAAGTTCCATTCTTCTCCTTAACTGACAATACTGTAGCTCATCATAAGAAACTCATTAATTATGATAGCGACATTCATATTCCCGTTACTTTTGTCCTTCACGAAAGGTAACACGTATCCTTGGATTTCTTTTCCTCACAAAGCTTTGACTTTGTTGATCGTCACGAACTCAGAAGTCTTAGTTTCGAAAATCACTAGGGTTTTCATTGGAACGGTCTAGCAGGATATAAGCAGAAAATAACCAATCTATCCCCAAAGTTATGAACTCTCATAGGTGTGATTTTAGGTAAGCAAGATAAATCAACAAAAGATTCGATCTTTAGTAGAAATAAGATAGATTAAATAAACTTGAGTATCAACAACAAGTCTTAGTAATAGAAATGGAAACAACTAAGTCGAAAATAATAAAGACACAGATGAATCCAAATGATCCATACGACTATACATTATAAAGAAAGGGGTTGCCGCCAGAATTTTACAACACAGTTACGGGATCATCGTTTGTGGTACAATCTCCGTCGTTTGGATTTTTAGCCTGGGAAACCTTCGCTCCAACCAGGGTGTAATCTTTCCTCTCAGTTTGGGATCTTGAAGCACACGCATCATTAACAGAAGACTTCTTCTTCGCTAAAGCACATTGTTTAGAAACATGTCCGGGCTTTCCACACCTGAAGCAAATTATCCCTTTGATCTTACACTCCCTCGTGAAGTGGTTCTTTATGCATTTCTTACATCTTGGTGAAAATGTCGGGGTCTGACTGGATCTACTACCGCTAGCACTTTCTCCATGAGTTGGGTGTTGTTGTTGCTTCCCTGATGCTCGTGAATATGGTTTCCGCTTAAACTGATTAACCTTTCTATTATTCCTCCTTTGGAATCTAGGCTGCCCAAGGTTGCCCCAAATCCGATTTTCCTCCAACAGATTCTGAACCTCAACTTCCAATTCTTGTTGCTGCGTGGCCCCTTGACCTTGGTGAGTTGTCACCTCAGTTATCCTTTGCCTTTCTTCTGTAGTCGCAGCCATACTCCTATTGTCTTATCCTGCGCTCACATGCGTACGTTTGCCACGAGCCATTAACTTTCTTTGAAGACGGACAAAACATAACACAACAAAACAAACATAATTATTTCAAACAACATTGTCTCATCTCGGAAACTAAACACACAGAATCACACAATTCAAACAAGATAAGTTCAATTCACGATTCCTAACAGTCTCCAACTTGAGCTTCTTCATTTAGGCTCCTATGGTGTAACCTCTTGCAAGTCATCAACCCCCAAATAGCTTCTTAAACCAAACTTACACCAGTTATTCCTTTCTCCAGAAGATCGATTTTCCAAAACCTCTTGATCTCCTCACTAAAAGAATTCCTATTCTCCTAATACAATACTGTTAGTGTATGCCCTAGTGGCCAATACATTTTGTTTGTATTTACATACATTATATTATGTTATTTTATATGAGGCATTTCATTTATTGTGTTCTTTTTGGTAGACATAATAAAGTCCTTAGAATAGTAAGTTTGATACCATAGGACATCAAGTGGATGACTTGATCGTGAGATCCTATTGGATAAAATACTATTCTTAAATGTCCCTAGTCAAGTATTATTGTTAATTAGGACAACAATAATACATTGAGGCTAGTATGTGCGTAGACTGATGACCACATCTCACGGGTCATGGATATGAGATATCAAGTCTACATGGATACATATTAGAGTAATGATGTACTGGACAGACCCGCCATGAGAACGCTACGTGGATCGTTACGTGAGTGTCATAAGCGATTCTCATAGTGATAATGGTGTATGTGGTCCTTTGACCGAAATCACTACGATTCCTACATGAGGAGTTGTGTGTTTTAATGCCATCAAACGTCATCTCAGTAACAAGATGATTATAACGTTAGTTATTAGACATGCCGCAATACATGTGGAGGAATGTGAGTGACCTAGATGGGATTTGTCCCTCCTACATAACAGAGCGATATCTTCGGGCCCCCGATTGAGTGAGACTACGAAATGCATGGCCATGCTCAAATAAGTCAATATGAGATATTGATCTTATTTGCTATTACTATGTCTACTCGGGAATCGAGAAAACGAAGATTGAACTAAACAAGGGTGACACATTCCATGCCTTGTGTTCAATGGGATATCCGGACAAAGGGACTAAACTACACGGAAACATTGGTCACGATAGGTTATGTCAAATCACCGACATTCTCATTACTTGGGTAGCGGTGATGTGTTGCTAGATACCGCTCACTCGTTTGTAATATTAAAATGAGATTTTAATATTACTACCAACGTCATGAGAACTGCAGGGTCGCACACTTAGAACAGACTAAATTGGAGTAATCGAATCCAAGTTGGACTCGGATTCAACTGTGGGCCTAACTCATGACGGATGGGTTTAGGGTTGCACCACTTACCTTGCTACGCTCACACTCACTTAAGGCAGCCTTTGTTATAAATAATACTTGCTAAGGGGGCTGCTACTAGGTTACATCACAACCCTAGCCGCACCTACAGAAAGTGAGTGAGAGATAGTGAGGTCTTCTTCTCCTCTCTTCGCAGCTAGCACTACGAAAACAGAGGCGTGACTCCTTTTGCAAGTCTGTTCGTGTGGATACCGCAGAAACATCGTCGCTATTACGGTGTTGGTGATTCACCTCGCTTGTGTCTATCACGCTTCAAGAGGTAAAAATTTAAAAAACTCGGATTATGGATTTTTCGCATGGATCCTGAGAGGGAATTCTGTTATTCCGCTGCGAGACTTTTGATCCGCAAATTCCCAACAAATACGGTACGCCTGGGCGAAGTCATAGTTTCCTGTACGCACAGAACATTACATATTGAGTAGGCCAATCCTCAATATCATGTAACTATATAACAGTAGCTACTAACATTCAACCTAAGGCAAGCCATGCATTCCTTTCCCATCATATCAATCAAGAGACAAGGAAGTGCACAACATAAAAAAATTCTAATATGCCTAAGCATAGCAAGTCCATACCCCGGCTCAATAGGATGAACGACTCTGACACCACCTAATGTAACGCACCTTGATATAGTAACCACAGCACAATCGTCATTACACCATAGTTACTAAATCCAGGTGTGTCACAGTTCCAATTACATTAACTTCAAAGTTTAAGTTATTTCTATTATGCACAAATAGAAAATAGGAGCCTCGAATGACACATAATTAGTACCCAACCATTTTATACACAACCACAGAAATAAAAACATATTCCATATATATATATATATATATATATATATATATATATATATATATATATATATATATTTTAGTCATCCTTAACACCAATCACTAATAACACAAAGTATAATACTTACATAGTCAAATAAAATACAGCGGGAACAAAACACTAAAGGGGAAAAGTAGTAATCCTTGGGATAGGCACTACTAGCAGACAAAGCCGCAACCCCATATGTACGTGACGCTTGGTGTCCCGGTCGACACGACAGGCATCAATGCCCCCATGAAGTTGCAATCGTACGTAACCAAAAGGATCTCCTCCAGACGACAAATCGAGAATAATGAATCGTCCCAATCCAATCAGCAAAGGTGTTGCCCCTCATCTTCTTCCTCACGATCTTTTATCAAATATATATATAACAGAAGTATAAGAATATAAGAAAGAGGTGAGACATCCTACTTACATTACCAATTATGGAAGTAAAGAAACAGAACGGTGCAAAACGCCCACATAGCATTTCAGCACATATATTTATCAACAGTGACAATAGAATGAACAGTAAGAGTAGGACAACAACACATAGCAGTAAGAATCAACAATAACAGAAAAATATCAATAATATTCCAAGCAGTCAACGGAGTCTCATATAATGAACAATTAAAACATTTCAGACAATCATGGCATCAATATCACAATAGTATAATCATCATATATAAGAGTGCCATATGATATGCGGACTCACAATACCGACTCTCGATGTCGACTCACAATGCCGACTCACAATACATGTGCACTTGGTACCAAGATTTTCTTTTTCATTTCAAATATGAACGTTCCAGAAGATCTGCCCCCTCAATGACAGTCTACACTAGACCACGAAGAGAATAGTATTTGTCGGGCCATCCGCAAAGCGTTGCAAAGGTTCTTCATTGCCAAAATCACAGGGGTATATATATAAAAATGAATCACCACGCCCTGATGCCCCTAGATCCTTCCCACGAGATCGCACTATTTAATTCTTGTTCATTTACCATAAAAAGAATAGTGATTGTCAGGCGCGTAATGCGTACAATCGGTATACACTGCGCCTTACGGTCCTCGATCAGATCCATCATAGATCATACTATTCAATTCTCAATAATTCACTGCGTAAAGAATAATGATTTATCAGGCCCGTAATGTGTGCAACTGGTATACACCGCGCCTTACGCCCCCCATAGATCCTTCCACTGACCACATTATTCGGTTCGCATTCATAGGCCCATACAGCCTTTTAACAGTCATCGATTGAGCAATTTGTTCAATGCATACTGATTCAATGCATAATTATAGGCTCATCCAACCTTTTAACAGTCATAGACTGAGCAAATTGTTCAATGTGTTAACTCAATTCATAATCATAGGCTCATCCAGCCTTTTAACAGTCATCGACTAAGCAATTTATTCAATACATACTGACTCAATGCATGATCCTAGGATCATCCAACCCTTTAACAGTCATCGACAGAGCAAATGTCTAATACATGTTGACTCCATGCACAATCATATATATTGAACATGTTCACATATATTTTACAATACACATTTTCCATAATATGCCATAATTTGACCAATTCAAGCATTAACAGAATTTTAGTCCCAAGCACGGACCCACAATAGTATAGTGTTAATTTCTCAAGAGTGATAGCACACTTTTAGAAGTTCATTTCGGGGTTTCACCTTAGCTTAACAAGTCTTATGAGATCATTATAAAGTTCTACTCTTTTTCCTTCATCACAATATTGATCACTTACCATTTAATCACTTAACTCTCATTTTACACAAAATCAATGGAACTTCCTAGAATCCATGACCAAAACCGTTGCCTCCAAAGTCCATTACTAACATCAATTTCTTCCATTTTATGCATTAATTTCTTGATATATAACCACTTAAATTTCTTCCCTTAGTAGGGTCTCGACCTGGATTTACATGGAAACACAAACGGGGTGAGAAATAATAATTTCTTAGTATAAGTATCCTAAAACCAGAGTTTATTCATTCATAAGGCAAGCCATAATCTTAACTCACGTGTATTACAATCAATGATATTGAACAACCGCCCATACAATCGTAAAATATCATCAAGCAAGACAACTACCCATATAACTGTCAACATATGCAATGTTGGTTATGATATATGTTTATGTCATAAAAATGTACTAATAATATGATTATGCAATGCTAGTGTAGGTTTTGGCTTTAGAAAACACATGCTACTTACTCATTCCCAGGAACCAAATTCCATTGTATATACTAAGTAGGATAGGCACAATAACCCTTGCACTACTTAGTAATAAGTAGATTCATTCCTCTCACGATAGTAAGAGTACTGCTACCACCCCCATACTGGTAACCTTGACCATAATAGCATAAATACTATAAAAATTTAGATCTAACACCTCATTCTCAGGCCACATGGTTGTGCATACCATCTAAGGTTACAATACATAGGAAAATAATAAGAATAAAACATGCAAAGATATCACAAGATACTCATTAACCTAGTGAGACCAATACTAGAATTCATAGAATTCTTAGCTAACTCATTACATAAAGTAGCAAGAATCATAATACTAGTAAAAATTGTATTTAGCATCTTACACCATCACTTCACAAGTGACTACCAAATGAACCTCATGTCGATCAAGATACTAAACACTACCTTATGGCATTCCATCATATATTGGATGCCTAAGGTTCCCAAATTTCTCACATATGTAAGGTGATAATTCTCTCCAAGATATATCCTAAAAAATGCTTCATTACACTCTAAAAGTATTACATAAGTGATCCCCTCAAATAGAGAGTTCAAACAACAAAAATTTCCAATATTAAAGTTGCCCTGTTTGGGTGCTTAAGCGCTCATCACCCAGCGCTCAGGCGCTCATTGGGCAGAACATACCCAGATTTTCCCCTTGCTTTAGCACTCAAGCGTTCCTCAACTGGAGCTCAAGCGCTCACTGCGCGCTCAAGCACTTAAGTCTTAGCACTCAGGCGCTAAGTGCATTGTAGCACACAGCACACTCTGGGCAGTGGACATTTGGGCATCCAACTCCCAACGCTCAAGTGCTGGTTGCCTAGAACAAAATCTGTAGAATTCTACAGATATGGTTACTGTTCCATTAGTAACCAAAACCAAATTCATTTACTCTAATTCAGTTTCTAGGTGATTTTAAGACTCTAACAAGTTCACTAACATATAGGAATCATCGATCACCAACTCAAGTCACTAAAATTTGACCCATGAACTAAAACACTCACACAAAAACCCATTTTTTTCACTTTATGCATAAAGGGTCCAAGTGAAGAGTTATAAGTTTGTAACCCAAACTCATACCATGAACAAGTCATAAACAACCATTGAAAACATCTCCAAGTAAGAAAACACTAAAAACCCTTCAAAATTGCATTTTAACCTATCTAACCTTACTTGGTATAATAGACAAAGATGAGAAAAAGAAAGTTAATAGACTCAAATCCCTTACCTTTTGTGCAAAAAAGATGGAGATCAAGCCTTGGATTTGCCTTTGATTTTCCTCTTCTTTTCCTCCCCTTCCTTCTTGTATTTTTGCTCCCCTTTCTCTTGGATATTTGCCACTACTGTGAAAGCCCCAAACCGTGAGAGAAAAGAGTGAATAACAAGGGGGAAAAAATAAAGTAAAATATCAATGAACAAGTCAACAAAAGGGGCTACTATCCGTGAGCCAAAATGTGACTTAGATATTTTGTAATATACATTATATCTGCTAAGAACATTTAGATTTCTCCAAATCAAGTTTCCTATCTTCCAACAAGTTTAAAATAAATCCTAAGATTCATCAAAAATCTTGTTTCACTAATACCATATTTTTCCATATCTGTGACTAGTCAATCTGACATTAAAACACACAACCAATATGCTTAAAAATACCCAACCAACTTTGATTATTCTCAAATTTTAACCACATCATCTTCCACACATTTGTGACGTAGAAACAAATTTCCCACATTTATTTCCATTAATTAAGTAGTTTAAGCCAATTCCATGGCCAATAACAATTATTTTTCACATATAGTGTTATAGCAAAGTGACTAAATGTGCTCATAAGGTCACAAAATTTAATCGGCATGTTAAGAAAATATTAGTCTAACTTTGTAACCATTTACAAGTCTAACATATTTTTCTAGGGTGTTACATGATGAAGGATGGTTCCCTCCCTATCTTGAAAGAAAGGTATAATGAGGAAGGATGATTCCCTCTTTACCCTAGAAGATTAATAGTGTGAGGAAGGATGATTCCTTCCCTTTCAAAATAGTTGAGGAAGGATGATTCCCTCACTATACTTGGATTGAGATATATTAAATAAGGAAGGACAATTCCCTCATTAATGTGGTGAATAATAAGAAAAGATGAATAATGATATTTGAATATGATATGATTAATATTTGATGAATGGTTAGTTATGATGTATGATATAAATTATTTGATTGTAAAAATGATTGTTTTTATAAAATTATAAATTAGTTTTCTGCCTCGGGAAGAGGAAGGACTACATTTGGCTTTTGTCACCTTCCTACTTTATAACTTGATTTTTATAAATATGTTTTTTTCCCAAAGCAGTTGGAAGTATTATGATGACACATATTTTTATATAATATTACTGAGAATTCTAAGAATTCTCACCATTTCTTGTTTATATTTCCATAATATTTCTAGGTATGCATACGTTAGCTAGCAGACCCCGAAAGAAAGAGGCTCTAGATTAGATTTTGAAGTTATTATGTATTTTGTGATATATATTAATATCTTGTGACAAAATATGTAATTATTATGTACGGTATTGTATTTGGTGTAACGTACTTCATATTATTTATGTATATTATCTCAACCTCACAGGCTCATATTTTCTATACAATATATATATAATATGAAGTTATTTTATTATTAGTTAGTGATATGCTTAATTTTAATTATTAATACGTACTTCGAGATATGTAAGTAGTAATTATATTAAGGATATTACATGATGCAGGTATTTAAGATGAGAAGGTATTGGAAGAGATAAGCAAAGTGAAAAATAGCTTAAATATGGAAGAAATCATGAAAGGAGGAAGATTTGACAAGCCACATCTAGGCGTGGATTTACCATGCCTAGGCGTCAAAGTCTTAGTTTTCAGAAAGAAGTCAGACAAGGAAACCCATGCCTAGGCATGAAAAAGCTGTGCCTAGGCGTGGACAACCAACTAGCAGTGCTTGTTTTGTTGTCACGCCTAGGCATAGGAAAAGCCCATGTTTGCGAATTTAGCCCTTTTTATATGATTTTGGATAACATTTAACGGGACTTTTGATTTTTTTGAAGACAATGTTCTAGAGAGAAAGTGAGAGGAGGAGATTTCTACTTGGAATAGAGGAGATTCAAGTGAAGAATCAAGACCAATGGAGGAATATCAAGCTTGGATTCTCTCCACTTTTATTCGTTCTTCCCCTTTTTCTCTCTTGATTTGTAATTTGATGGGTTTCATGATTTTAGGTGTTTTCCCTTCTTTTATGATGCATAACTAAACTCTAATCTAGGGGCTCTCTAGGACCTTGCTATGAATTTGAATACTTTGTAATTTCTTTGAGTTTCTATCAATGAATTTGGTTTTGTTCTTCTATACCCATGCTTAATGTTTTCTCTTGATTGGCCACCAATTGCATGATCTTAGTGTTTTTAAATGAACTAGACATAGGGATTTGGGAATATAAATATGGTATGGTTGATGTAATGTTTAATTACATTTAAGTGGTTTGGGTGTGTTGATTAGCTAATGGGATAGACATATACCCCTTGTCTATGCATAACAAGTGTTTGAAACTTGGTCATAATGAGTGATTCTTATGCTAACTCACATGGACACATAGTGGATTAGATAAGTTTCACATGGGTAATTGACCTAGACATAGACTTTTATCTATAATTAGTTTCCTACTAGCAAAATCAATCCTTAGTAGATGCTTTTGAATTGCAAATATTCATTGAAGTAGTGAGTGAATAGGGATCCCTAGGCATTAATCACTCTTACCTTTCTCTTGCGGACTTGATTTTTGTTGCATTTTTTCTTTTTTATTTTAAGTTGTTATTTTCATTAAAAACCACTCTTATATTTTGATTGCTTGGATAAGAACTTTGTGGAAATTGGTTAAGTATTAGCACCTTTCTAGTTATTAATCCCTTGGGACACGATACTTTAACTCTCATTATATTACTTGTCAACCCGTGCATTTATGGATCTAAACAAGTTTTTGGGGTCGTTGCTGGGGATTGAGTTTAGATTTGGTGTTACTTCTTATATCAATTCATAACTCTTAATTCAAGTTTTGTTTCTTTGTTTTGTTTTTCAGGTACTTGGTTTTTGTATGCAAAGGACTCAAAGTGTATCTCGATTTCCTTATGATCTTGAGATTGCGAAGACCTTTTGAAGATTATTAAGAGAACAAGTGCAAGGGCAGGTACTCAATTTTGACAACGATTCTGAGATGGCGGAAGAAGAGAGTATTGAAAGACTCTTGAGGGAGTATACTACTCCAAATGCTCGAGATATCCTATCTAGCATCATAAGGCAAGTTGTACTAGCATAGACTTTTGAGATCAAGCCCACCATCATCTAGATGGTTCAGTCTACTTTGTGGTTCGCGGATCTACCTTATGAAGATCCCAATGCTCATCTAGCTAATTTTCTAGAGATCTGTGATACCTTCAAGCACTAGGGGATAACTGATGATGTAGCTCACTTGAGGTTATTTTCTTTCTCTTTGAGGGATAAGGCCAAGGCCTGGCTTCAATCTTTACCTGAGCATTCCATCACTACTTGGGATGAATTTGCACAGAAGTTTTTGGACTGATTCTCCCCTCCCATGAAGTCAATGAAGTACATAAATGATATTATGTCTTTTAGGCAGTTTGAGGGAGATACTTTATATGAGGTATGGGAGTGATTTAAGGAGATGTTGAGGAAGTGCCCCCATCATGGTATAACAAAATCGATGTTGGTACATACTTTCTATAATAGTTTGACAACCTTCATTCGATCTATAATTGATGCAGCACCTGGAAGGGCCCTCATGAGCAAGACTCTAAACACGACCTACAACCTTTTGGAGGAAAGGGCCACTAACAACTATCAGTAGCCAGCATAGAGGCTTTCTCCTAGGAGAGTGGAAGCCGGTATACATGAAGTTAATGCTTTCACATCGCCTTTGGCTCAAGTGGTAGCACTCTCCAAGAAGTTTGACACCATTGTAGTTAGTTCAATGGCAAGTGAAGCCAATAACTCAGCTGAGATTTATGATCATTGTGGAGACTTTCACTCTACTATAAATTGCACAGCTAGCCTAGAGAGTGTTGTTTTTTATTTTTCGCAAGCGCACGAATCATACATGTAGTAAAATAAAAATTGTTCCCACGAGAATCAATTGATTACTAACTCTTATGATAATTTTGATTATTTAAGCAGCTAAAAGCAATAGTGAAAGCTCAATTAAAACCAAGACGAAAATCAAAGCAATAAAGTAAGCAAATAAATCTAGAAAAGTTAAAATTCAACTAATATTTAAAAGCCTATGACTAGGAATTCACTACATTACCCCCTATGATAAATTGTAATCCTATCTTTGCTAATGTTCAATTATGTTCTTGAAGGCATTTGTCCTAAATTGTTTAAAACCCAATTTCTTGGCACTAAAAACATGCTAATACTCCATCAATCCCATTCTCATGGCAATTAATCCAAGTTCCAACCCATTAGGTTTTATGACAATCGTTTACTCATCGAAGGATTTAAGCTTATATCTAGGTCTCAATTCCTAATTTCAATTCTTAGATTATCTAGTAATTAGATTTTATCTTTTGATCATTCACCTAAAGCCTAAGATCATGTAAATATGGCCGGCGACATACCACAAATATTAAGCATACTAAGAATGAATCAAGAACAATAATCTTCCATTAACAAAGAATAAAATCAGCAATTCAACATAGAAAAGTAGAAAGTTGTATTCGAATCCTAGAAAAAAGGAATTTAGCCACTCATGGCTAATGTAGCACAAACAAGAACAAAAGTTAAAGAAGCAACCATGGATGAACAAGAACAAAAGATGAAGAAGAGGAAGATGTCTTCAATGGTTGAACTTCAGTTACTCTTGCACTTGTCTTCAAGACTGTAGCCTCCAATCCCTGGTTGAGGAAAAGACTCCCATTTTACCTCTCAAAGTCTGCCGTCTTAAAAGTTCCCTCAAAAAGTTTAGGTATTTGCTCTATTTATAATAGTTTAGGGGCAAAGCTACCTATTTTTCGTTCCAGAAGACCTCACACGACCTTGTGAGTACACGACACAGTTGTGTGAGTACACGACACAACTGTGTGACTTGAAAAATTATGTAACTTACACCATAAGGGGACACACAGCCGTGTGACCTAGAGACACAACTATGTGTCCTTGGTAGAAGCATTTTCCAAGTTAGGCAGGATCGTGTCTAACTCCTCAATTGCTTCTAAGTTAACATCTGGTCTTTTATAACTTTAGACATAAAAAAACCCTATCAAAACGTCACTTTTTGGATAAGTGATCTTTATAAAAGTTGAAGAATTTTGTCTCAAATTTTCAATGTCACCGGTTTTAGGTCAGTATGACTCCTATAGCCCAAGATACAACTAAATCTTTGCAAACTACTCAGGTTCTAAGGACAACACCTATGTTTTGACTTCCAAGCCTAATATGACCTACTAGACATCTGATTCAGGTCTGGAGCTCTCATCAAAGTTGTAGAGATTCCTCTCAACTTTCCAGAAATGTAAAGTTCATAATTGTTAGATGTTTATAACTCAAGTTATACCCAAAATACAAAAATAGTATAAAATTGTCACAATGCTGAAAAATGCAACTAAGGCCAATTTGAACCCAAACTTATAAATAGTGGCCAAAATCAATCGATTAAGCACAAGAGAGGTCTAAAATGCTGAATATGAGGGTTAACTAATATATACAAAATGGTGTTTATCAACCGTGTAAATGATCATCTTTTGCTTTGAGAACATGTTGTCTTCGCCTACTTTCACTCCAAATGTGATAAACCTCTTTAATATGCGAAAACGAAGACAATGATAAGGATCCATATTAAATTCACTAATAAATATAAACAAATCACCACAATTTATCCGATTTAAGATTATAAAATATAGGCTTATCAAGTGTGCAATATGCCAATCAATTTCGCCAACCTAGTCACAACAATGCTTTTGGTAACACTTACAACTCTAGTTAGCGGAACCATCGTAATTTCTCTTGGGGTGGAAATTCACAAGGTTCTTCTTCTTCTCCGTTCAAAGAAACAACCTATTCTCCTCTCGGTTTTCAACCATAGAGCTTCCTTCATGCTAAAATTTCAACTTCAACTTCCAACTTGAAGAAGATGTTTGCTCACTTCATGACTAGCCAACAAGACTATATGACTAAAATTAATTTAAGGCTTGCCTCCATGATACTTTGATGCAAATCTAAGCAGCTTCCTTGAGGATTTATTTTGAGTCTGTTGGAAGATAGAGAACTGGATTCGGTGGAATTTGTGTGTTCTTAGTATATCAGAATTTTTGGTACCACATTAGTGGTTGCCTTTAAGTAGCAAAATTGGACTTTGCTACCCATAAAGCCCCACGGCAGAACAGGGAAGAGAAAATAGAAAAAGAAGAAAGAAAAGAGAAAGGAAGAAGAAATAAGAAGGAAGAGGAAGAAAAAGGAACAATCAAGTGGAAAGCTTGGAACTCTATAGCTAATCTTTGACCATCTTCAAGACATTGAGGTATGAGGACTTTGTGTTTTCACTCTTTTCTTCCATGTTCTTCATTGGTTCTTGATAGTTCTTGATGTGAGAAATGGATTTCTAAGGTGATTTTGGGGTTTTAGTCTTGATTCTTGTTAGAGAACAAGAAGATAGCCTATTTTTGAGATATTGGTTGCATGGTGATGTATTTTTTATTCTTTAAATACTTATGATTTCATTTGAGTCCAAAATGGAGTTTTACATTTATATGGTGATGGATGATGTATGTTGAGTGTTTTCAAAATGGTTTTGAGAGTTAAAACATGTTTTTAGACCTTGTGTGAGGTTGGAAATCACTTGGAGTTGAGGTTTAAGTGGTTGGAAGGCCATTTGTTCCCAATGGAACAGTGGCTATCTTCTACAAAATTTTGTAGAATTCTCTATCACAGGGTCACGCCTAGGCATGACTGAACCACGCCTAGGCGTGGGGTAGTCAATTTTCAAGTTTTGTGAGACAGAGAGCATCACGCCTAGGCGTGAGTGGGCTACGCCTAGGCGTGGCTGTCTGGCAGAAACAAGAATTTTTGTTAGATGTAATGGAGTCTTTTAATGGTGTAATTGCTTCTTTTATACTTCTTAATAAGTATTGAGACTCTAATAGGAGTATTTAATGATGTGAGAATATGATGAATCAAATTGATTTGTAATGATAATTATATGAGGTTATTAGACATGGATATATATATATATATATATATATATATATATATATATATATATATATATATATATATATATATATATATATATATATATATATATATATATATATATATATATATATATATATATATATATATATGTATGTATACACATATAGTGTGTATTGTGATATTGATGAGATGAGTTTCCCTAGGAGTTGAAATCACTCATGTGTACTCTTTTAAGAGTGTTAAGTATTTGAATAAAATGTTTGTGAAATGAACTTGAGATGCATGTAAATCAATTTTGGAGCTAATTATGGGAAGTAATTAGTAATTGTATTGCATGTGATTTTTGTGAAACATTTTGAGGTGAGTAATATACATGTATATACATATGTATATACAATATGACAATACACACTATATGTTTGTGAAATGAACTTGAGATGCATGTAGATCAATTTTGGAGCTAATTATAGGAAGTAATTAGTAATTGTATTGCATGTGATTTTTGCGAAACTATATTACTCACCTCAAAATGTTTCACAAAAATCACATTTAATACAATTACTAATTACTTCCCATAATTAGCTCCAATATTGATTTACATGCATCTCAAGTTCATTTCACAAACATATAGTGTGTATTGTCATATTGTATATACATATGTATATACATGTATATTACTCACCTCAAAATGTTTCACAAAAATCACATGCAATACAATTACTAATTACTTCCCATAATTAGCTCCAAAATTGATTTATATGCATCTCAATACAATTACTAACATATAGTGTGTATTGTGATATTGATGAGATGAGTTTCCCTAGGAGTTGAAATCACTCATGTATACTCTTTTAAGAGTGTTAAGTATTTGAATAAAATGTTTGTGAAATGAACTTGAGATGCATGTAATTCAAATTTAGAGCTAATTATGGGAAGTGATTAGTAATTGTATTGCATGTGATTTTTGTGAAATATTTTGAGGTGAGTAATATCCTCTTAATGTTGATTTAATCATATTGAGGTGAGTAATATCCTCTCTATATTGTAGAGTAAGGAGGTGAGTAATATCCTCTTTAAATTGATTGAACAATGAGTTAAGTAATTCCTTTTCATGTTGAGGAAAGTAATTCCTCATCATGATTGTAGAACAGTGAGGTGAGTAATATCCTTTGTGTGTGTGTTGATGGATAGTGTAGGTGAGTCATATCCTCACTATGCTTGATAATTCAATTCATATCATAACATATCTTAGAGTAGTTAAGGTGGGTCATATCTTCAATACGTCTGAGGGCTTATGACATCCTTAAATTGCATTTCATTCTTAAGATTTACATAGACATACACATTAGACATAATTAAGCATAACATGACAATTGTATGAGCGGTTGTCACCATAACATGAACTGATAACAATACAATTGTATGGGTAATTATGTACTTCTGTGAAGGAAGTGTTAACTTGATGGTTGTGTAATCTATATGATTGTATAAAATACTAGTATTGGAATACTTTTATTGAGAATTGTGATTTCTCACCCCGTTTGTGTTGCCATGTAAATCCAGGTACAAGTTCTTCAAAAGGGAAGAAGAAGATGTATAAGGACTAGCATAGCTTAGATGTTGTTTTGGATTGAGCTATATATATTTTATATTTGCTTAGTTTGCTTTGAGTTATGTATAACAATATGCCCTTTTGTGGCTGTGATGTATATATATAACTGTTGGTTACGTAGCTCTCCATAATTATTTTTTTATGTGAATATTATGGGTTTGGTTGTTAGTGGTAGCATGGTCAATACTGGATATTCTTGTATAGATTAAGTCTAACATGATATCATAATTAAGATGTTAGATTATGGTATCAGAGCAATTTATTCTGTTGAGCCGGGGTATGGATTGACTATGCTTAAGCATGTTTAGAGTTGGTTGTGCATTTCTTGTCTTTTACAGGTGATGTTTGAGTGAAATTGCATGACTTGCCTTATGTAGTGTGTTATTAGCTACTGTTGCACAGTTACATGATGTTAAGGCTGCTGCTCAATATATATTGTTTCTGTGTGTACAGAAAACTATGGCACCGAAAAGGCGAAACAGAGGAACCAAGAGTACACCAGGTGAAGATACGGATATGGCTGCAGCTTTTGTAGCGATGGCTAATACTATGACGCATCAAACAGAGTAGGCATAGATAACTGCTAGAGTGCTAGAAAGGTTGGGACCATAATAACCAGAACCACCACCGGTACCACCACCAGCACAGGAGGTACCAGTTGGGAGAAACCATAATTTTCTTGATATTTTGGAATATAGAAGGATGAATCCTTCGATGTTTAGGGGCGACTATGATCCAATGAAAGCTGAGGAGTGGTTGGCCGAGTTGGAAAAGGTCTTTGAGGTCATGGTTTGCTCAAATGAGCAAAGAGTTTCCTTCGCTACCTTTATGTTAGGAGGAGAAGCAGAACAATGGTGGCGAAGTGCTAAGAGATTATTGGTAGCAGCTGGGACATTGATCGCATATGAAGTGTTCAAGGATAGCTTTTTGGAAAAGTACTTTCTAAGAAGCCTACAGGAGGACAAGGAAATGGAATTTCTTAGTCTTCTACATGGTGATATGACCATTGGGCAATATGAGGCTGAATTTCATGAGTTGTTCAAGTTTTCTTCTCAGTTTAGACTCAATATGAATTAGAACTAGAAGTGTGTTAGGTTTGAATCCAGACTGAGGGGAAATATAAAAAAGGCAGTGAGGCATTTGGAAATTAGGGATTTTCCATCCTTAGTGAACAAGTGCAGAATTGTGGAGTCTGATAATCTCCAACTTCAAGCATAGCAAAGATTGCAAAACCTTCAGAAAAAGAAAAAGGTGGATGGTGGATATGGAAAAGGTATTTCAAAATCCAGTCATCCACAAAAGAAAGGTGAGCGAGTTCAGATAGATGTTCGACAAGAGAAGTGTATCAAGTATGGCAGGTACCACGGGGACAAAGTTTGTACAGTTGACTAGATCAAATGTTTTCAATGTGGCAAGACAGGCCAGTATGCAAGGAATTGTCCTTAGAAGAAAGAGGCAAAGTCAGAGGTTAGACTAGGAAGAGTCTACTGGTTGGAGGGTAAAGAGACAACACAGTCTCCTAGTTCTGGTAAAGGTAAGTACTTTGTTGTACATGTTTAGTAACTTTGTTTTCTGAAGATTTGGTTGTATCTGTGTTTGCATGTCAGTTGTTAGGACTTCTTACATTAGGTAAACCAAATTTTGGGGACAAAATTCTAAAAAGAAGGGGAGAATGTAACACCCTGGAAAAACATTTTAGGCTTGTATATGGATACAGAGGTAGCGTAATACTTGCTTAACATGCCTGTTAATTTTTGTGACCTTCTGAGCACGATTAGCCACTTTGTTGCAAAGTTATGTGTAAAATATGGTTGTTTTTAGCCTCAGAATTGACTTAAACTACTTAATTAATGAAAATAGATGTGAGAAATTTGTTTCTAGACCACAAATGTGTTGAAGAAGGTGTAGTAAAATTTTGAGGTTAATTAGAGTTAGCTTGATATTTTTAAGCATACTAGTTGTGTGTTTTAATATCAGATTGACTGCTAGCAGATATGAAAAAATATGAAAATAGTGAAATCAGATTTTTCATGAATCCTATTTTAAGTGTTCTTAGCAGATCGAAATTTTTGGTACCACATTAGTGGTTGCCTTTAAGTAGCAAAATTGGACTTTGCTACCCACAAAGCCCCACAACAGAACAAAGAAGAGAAAACAGAAAGAGAAGAAAGAAAAGATAAAGGAAGAAGGAAGGAGAAGGAAGAGGAAGAAGGAGGAGGAATCAAGTAGAGAGCTTGGAACTCCATAGCTAATCTTTGACCATCTTTAAGACCTTAAGGTAGGGGGACTTTGGGTTTTCACTCTTTCCTTCCATGTTCTTCATTGGTTCTTGAGAGTTTTTGATGTGAGAAATGGATTTCTAGGGTGATTTTGGAGTTTTAGGCTTGATTCTTGTTAGAGAACTAGAGGATAACCAATTTTTGGATATTGGTTGCAGGTGATGCATTTTTCATCCTTTAAACACTTATGATTTCATTTGAGTCAAAAATGGAGTTTTAGGTTTTTATGGTGATGGATGATGAACGTTGAGTGTTTTCAAAATGATTTTGAGAGTTAAAACATGTTTTTAGACCTTGTGCGAGGTTGGAAATCACTTGGAGTTGAGGTTTGAGTGGTTGGAAGGCCAGTTGTTCCCAATGGAACAATGGTTGTCATCTGCAAAATTTTCTGTCACAAGGTCACGCCTTGGCGAGACTGAACCATGCCTAGGCGTGGGGTAGTCAATTTTCAGGTTTTGTGAGACAGAGAGCATCACGCTTAGGCGTGAGTGGGCTACACCTAGGCATGGTTGTCTGGCAGAAACATGAATTTTTGTTAGATGCAATGGAGTCTTCTAATGATGTAATTGCTTCTTTTATGCTTCTTAATGAGTATTGAGGCTCTAATAGGAGTATTTAAAGTAGTGAGAATGTGATGAATCAAATTGATTTATAATGATGATTATGTGAGGTAATTTGGCATGGATATGCATTATGATATGGATGAGATGAGTTTCCCTAGGAGTTGGAATCACTCATGTGTACTCTTTTACGAGTGTTAAAGTACTTTTAGAAATATTTGAATAAAATGTTTGTGAAATGAACTTGAGATGCATGTAAATTAATTGCGGAGCTAATTATAGGAAGTAATTAGTAATTATATTGCATGTGATATTTGTGAAACATTTTGAGATAAGTAATATCCTCATAATGTTAATTTAATCATATTGAGATGAGTAATATCCTCTCTATGTTGTTGAGTAAGGATGTGAGTAATATCCTCTTTAAATTGATTGAATAATGAGGTAAGTAATTCCTTCTCATGATTGTAGAATAGTGAAGTGAGTAATATCCTCTGTGTGTGTGTTGATGGATAGTGTAAGTGAGTCATATCCTCACTATGCTTGATAATTCATGTTATATTATAACATATCCTAGAGTAGTTGAGGTGGGTAATATCCTCAATACGTCTAAAGGCTCATGACATCCTTAAATTGCATTTCATTCTTAAGATTTGCATAAACATACACATTAGACACAATTAAGCAAAACATGACAATTGCATGGGCGGTTGTCACCATAACATGAACTCATAACAATACAATTATATGGGCAATTATGTACTTCTGTGATGGAAGTGTTAAGTTGATGGTTGTGTAATCTATATGATTGTATAAAATACTGGTATTGGAATACTTCAACTGAGAATTGTGATTTCTCACCTCGTTTGTGTTGCCATGTAAATCTAGGTACAAGTTCTTCAAAAGGGAAGAAGAAGATGTATGAGGACTAGCATAGCTTAGATACTGTTTTGGACTGAGTTGTATATAGTTTATATTTGCTTAATTTGTTTTGAGTTGTGTGTAACAGTATGCCCTTTTGTGGCTGTGATGTATATATATAACTATTGGTTACGTGGCTCTCTATAATTATTTATTTATGTGAATATTATGGGTTTGGTTGTTAGTAGTAGCATGGTCAATACTGGATATTCTTGCGTAGATTAAGTCTAACAGGATATCAGAATTGGGCTATTACAAAGCTACTTGAAGAAGAATTTGAGGTTGCAAAAGATAATATGGTTGTGAACAATGAGGTTGAAAAGAATGAGGAAATTTCAAAGAGGAAGGTTAAGGACAAGATGAAGGAGGTCAAGCCTTATATACCACCTCCACATTTCCTTAACCGGCTAGCTAAATGAAAATGTGATACTCAATTCCAAAAGTTTTTAGAGATTTTCAAGAAACTTCATATTAACATACCATTTACCGAGGCTTTGGAACAAATGCCTAGTTATGTGAAGTTTATAAAGGACATCTTGTGCAAGAAGAGAAGACTTAGGGATTATGAGACCGTAACTCTCATAGAGGAATGTAGTGCCATCTTACAGAATTAGCTACCTCCCAAGTTGAAAGGCCCTGGAAGCTTCTCCATTCCATGCACCATTGGTAGTCAATTCTTTGGTAAAACTTTGTATGACCTAGAGGCAAGCATAAACTTAATGCCCTTATTTATCTTCCAACGGCTAGGGTTGGGGGAGGTAAAGCCAACTTCGGTTACTTTATAATTAGTTAACCGTTCCCTTACTTATCCTAAGGGAGTCATAGAGGATGTCTTGGTCAAGGTAGACAAGTTTATTTTCCCAGCTGATTTCAACATCCTAGACAAGTTTATACCTTTGATTTTTGGGAGACCTTTCCTAGCCACTAGTAAAACTATGATTAATGTACAAAAATGTGAACTTAATATACAAGTCAATGATGAAAAAGTAACCTTTAATATTTACAAAGTCATGAAATTTCCAAATGATCATGAAGAATGCTCCTACATAGGTATGATTGATCAAGTAGTCAATAATGCATTTCATACTAGGTTTACTGATGATTCCTTTGCTTTATCTTTGACATCCATATATGAGCATATAGATAAGGATGATGTTATGGAATGTATTAAGCTACTTGACTCCTCTACTAAGCTTTTCAGGAAGCCAAGCTTTGAACCATTGGACATATCTTTTGACAAGCCTATTCTTCAACCTTCCATAGTCACTCCGCCCAAGTTGGAGCTGAAGTCATTGCCTGATGACTTGCAGTATTCATACTTGGAGGAGTCTTCTACATTGTTAGTTGTAACACCTCGAAAATTGCTTGTTTCATGATATATAGTCATTTTATAATATTTGTGATTTTTGTGAATTATTTCGGTGACGTTGATTATTTTAATATATTTCTTAATTTAAGTACGCTCTGAGTGGAGTTGGGAAAATAAAATATTTTCTCCAAGGTTGGAAAACCTTGGACTGTGGAAATGGTGATGGGGGATCTTACTAAACCCGAGCTCTGACACAGTTTACGAAGTTTTTGTTTTTTGAGATTTTAACTGATAAAATAAAATCGCGATACGTTTTATTATCCGTTGGACAATAAATACTAGTTTTGTTAACTGTACCTTTTGTCCACTGGATAACAGCTTTAGTAGAGTGTTAGTCATCTTTTCTAGAGAGCACTTTAATGACATCATCAAGATGACATCATCAAAGTGACATCATCCTTGACTTTTTCAAAAAGTACACAGCTTCTCTAGGAAGCTTTGTATCAAGCTTCTCAAGGAAGTCAACTTCTCTCTCTCCTTCCTTTGGGTACTCCACGTCAATGAGGGGGGAAAAGGTGACACAAATTGTCACCTTTTCACCAAAAATACACTCACTTTTCACTCTTCAAATTTTCAAAAGTTTTCTATCACTTTCTCTCTCCACATTTCCTTTTCTCTCACCTTTTCTCCTCTCACATTTTCTCTTCTTCCTCTCCTCTCCTCTCCAAGCCCACGACAACACCCACTTTCCCTAACCTCTATGTATGATTAATTTCAAGCAATCAACTTGCTTGAAACTACATCTCATTTTAAGGCTTTTCTTTCTTCTTGGAACCATCTTCAAAGATTCACCTTTCCTCTCCATTTCCACGACCAAAATCCACAATTTTTGGCCATCCAAGCTTTCTTGCTCAACCAACCTTATTTCTTGCATCTACTAATCACCTTGAAGCTTTTTTCTTTTGTGACCATCACTTGAATCTTCCATCTTCATCTTCTTGCATAAAGCCCTAAAACTTGAAGCTTTGAGGTAAGGTTCTTGATTTTCTATTTTCTTTCCTCTATTTTTGTGATTCTTGGTCACCTTGGTAATCAAGACTTTTATTTTCAAGCTTTGGTTGTTGATTTTGTGAGTTTGATCATCTTAGGATTTTGGTGGAGGAGTTGGACGAATTTCAAGAGCACAAAGGAGCTTGCTTTTCTTGTTTTCTCTTTAGGTAAGAGGGAGATAATCCTCTTCAACCTATCATGGTGGTGAGAAACACGTTTTTGTGTTGGTAGTGAGGAATCCATGTTAGGGTTACTCACTTTGTTGTATAGTTTTTGGTGATTCTTGATGATTTTGTATTGGTTTTACCTTATATGACTTATTTGATTGTTATTGTATATCTTGATGGCTTTGGAATGATTTTGATGGATTGGAATCATGTATGGAAAGCAAGGGCTCTTTACCTCTTTGTTTGAGGCTCACAGCCAAGCACCCACAAATGGGGTGTCTATGATAAAAACTTTGTAACAATTTAGAAGACTAACTAATTAAATGATTAATGATGAGAATTTAGGTTCCTAGTCCCTTAGAGCTCATGGCCTTGTTGAGTAACCAATGGCAAAATTTTGTGTTAAAATGGAAACTTAATTAATTAGGTGATTAGATGTTGATTAGGGATTCATAACATGGAAAGAACAAAGAACAAAATTTTATCCTACAACCTAAAGTGATTTTTGGCCAAAGAATGAACATGAGTGTAAGTGAGGTTTTGAAAAAACTTAAATAATTACTCTAAGTGAGTTGTGTTTAGAACTAAGTAAAGGACTTGTTTAATTAGAGTAACAAAGATTAGGTGAAAAGTACAAGAGGATTCCCCTAGAGAGGCTTAATAAGGAAAGTGTTAAAGTTAAAGCATAATTTCATATCAAACCTTAAAAGTATGCTTTTGCAATTGAGAATCAGACAATGTATTGTTGTGGGTCCATAAGTGAGACCAAGGATTTGTTGATAATTAATTTGACCAATTATAGCGTGATTACGAAAAAAGTATGTTATTGTTGGATATACGTGTATATGCATTGAGTCATCATGCATGTGAAAGTCTGGTGGACTTTGTTATAAGGCTTTATGCCTAGGAGATGAATCACACCTTAGTGCGGGTGCAAATAGACTAGTGTAGGTCATTTGTTGACCTTGGGGGCATTGGGGTGCGGGTATCTCGCAATAGGCAGTTGGTAGTTCCTCTGTACCGTGAGACAGACAGATGCAAATGCACCGACGATCCGGACCGAGACACTATCCTATATCACGATCTTGTGAAGAATGTCTTGTATAAGCCATGTTGCGCAATTTGTTAATATTGAAGCACTTGATTTGAGGCTGATGAGATACAGACATGTCTCCTTAATCATTCTCTCTGATATTGTGTTTAGCTCCTTGGAGTAGGATTCTGGTATTTTTGTGCATGTGCATAGTCAGTAAATATATTTACCTGGCATATGTTTATATGATTATGGAACTATTTCTTTCATTAATATTATGACTGACTGGATTATTAAATTGTTTATTATTTGAACCTTGATGTTGCCTACTATTTTACTGTATTGTTTAGCGTTATGCGCCGTTTATGTTTCTTTATTGCCATGTTGGTAATGATGTTAGATATCTCACCTCTTTGCTTTGTTATTCTGGTTGTATATGTGCTTCTTTAAAGACCGAGGAGAGGAAGAGCTTGCGTTTCCTGGTTTTTGATCAAATTAGTCTTCTTTTTGTGATGGCATCTCGATAAGGTTTTCTTGGGTATGGTAAACTGAGGTTCCACGGAGGCGTTGACTATTGGCACATCGACCTAAACACCGAGCGCTTTGTCTACATGGGAGGTGTGACTGTGTCCTTGGTCTGGGGTCATTATGACCCACCTGTTTTCTCTTTTGATCTTACTGTATGGATGGAGTTCTACATGCTGATACGTGAGGTGTGGGGTGATCATAAGTATACCTCACAGGAGGATTCGTTCCTATCTTCTGCACGAGCCCCTGCTCGTGAGACTGCTGCTCCTATAAGGATTTCCTCTTCTAAGGAGGATCCTAAGGAGGACCTATCTGGGGCTCCTTCTCAGTAGTTGTTGGGGGCACGATACTTTTATAGCCTTGGTGGCTGTCTGTATATTCTTTTTGGGGGCCTGATGTTTTTGTTATTTTGGAGGGTTAATGTATGTAATCTTTTTTGGGCATGCGAAACTCTTACTTATGCTTTACCAAGATCTTTTGATGTGTATAAGTACTCATGAAATATATATGTATATTCTGGTTGGATGTATATAATGTTCTTCCTATTATTTATTTCCACTAAGTTTATGTTTTCCACTTACAAAAAAAATTAAAAGAGAATTTCCAAATCATCATATGCTTTATAAATGAATAGGTTACTATCTATATGTATATAAACCGGGTCTTAGTGTTATCCTTTGAGTTTCATTTTCGGTGTAACTGTTCCTCTCCAAAAAGGGGTGTTACATTAGTTATCATTTCTTAATCTTTATTAGAGGAGAAGCAATCCAAGTTGTTGAGAGTGCTTAGGGAGTACAAAATGGCTTTGGGGTGGACTATTATAGACATCAAAGGCATCAACCCTATTATTTGAATGCACAAAATCTTGTTGGAAGCTGATCACAAGCCAACCATTGAACATCAAAGGCATCTCAACCCCATTATGAAGGAGGTGGTCAAGAAGGAGATCATCAAATGGCTAGATGCGGGCATCATATACCCTCTCTCTGATAGCAAATGGGTAAGCTTGGTTCAGTGTGTTCTTAAGAAGGGTGGAATGATGGTGGTAGCTAATGAGAACAATGACTTGATTCTCACCAGGACAGTCACAGGATGGCGTATTTGCATGGACTATAGAAAGCTTAACACTGCAACCAGTAAGAATCATTTTCCATTACCATTTATTGATCAGATGCTGGATAGGTTAGCGGGTCGTGTGTATTACTGTTTTCTTGATGAGTATTCGGGGTACAACCAAATTGCTATTGCCCCAGATGATCAAGAGAAAACTACTTTCACCTACCCATATGGTATTTATGCTTTTAGGAGGATGCCTTTTGGTTTGTGCAATGTCCCAGCAACCTTTCCAAGATGCATGATGGCTATCTTCACTGACATGGTAGAGAAATGTTTGGAGATATTCATGGATGGCTTCTTACTCTTTGGTGATTCCTTTGACAAGTGTCTTCATAATTTGGCTTTTATGTTGAAAAGGTGTGAGGAGACAAACTTGATGCTTAATTATGAGAAATGTCATTTTATGGTCCAAGAAGGCATAGTACTTGGCCATAGAGTGTTACATAAGGGAATGAAGGCTAATAGAGCTAAGATTGAAGTTATTGAGAAACTTCTGCCACCAATTTCAGTGAAAGGAATCTGAAGTTTCCTTGGGCATGCTGGATTTTACTGGAGGTTTATCAAAGAATTTTCCAAGCTTGCCAAACCACTTTGTAACTTGTTGGAAAAAGATGTGCCTTTCAAGTTTGATGAGTCATACATAGAAGCCTTTGTGGAGTTGAAGAAAATACTTGTCTCAGCACTTATTATCACTACTCTTGATTTGATCCTACCATTTGAGCTGATGTGTGATGCTAGTGACTATGCAATTAGAATGATATTGGGCCAAAGGAAGGACAAAGTCTTTCACTCCATCTATTATGCAAGCTAGATACTTACTGGTGCACAATTGAACTACACCACTACTGAGAAAGAACTCCTTGTAGTTGTCTTTGCATTTGACAAATTTTGGGCATATTTGGTTGGTGCTAAAGTCATTGTCTTCATGGATCACTCGACCATCAAGTTTTTAGTGAGCCAAAATGATGCCAAGTCAAGGTTGATTCGTTGGGTTTGGTTGCTACAAGAGTTTGACCTTGAGATCAGAGTTTGACCTTGACAAATTTCAGGCATATTTGTTGTATTTGCTAGCTCAGATCCATCGTATACTGACTGTGTCAACTACATTGTGAGTGGATTGATAATATCAGAATTATCCAATCACCAGAAGAAGAAGAAGTTCTTTATGATGTCAGATTCTATGTTTGGGATGAGTCGTATCGCTTTAAACAGTGTGCTGATTAGGTGCTTAGAAGGTGTATTCCTAGAGAGGAGACTAGTGCTGTACTCGAGCAATGTCATGCTTCGTAACATCCTCTTTTTAAAATGTTAGACAAGTTTATGTTTATTAAGGTAGCATAACGCTTGCCTGACATGTCTATTTAGTTTTGTGATAAACTAAGTTAGTTGAGGCACTTTGTTATAACACAGAGTGTGAAAAGTAGCTTAAAATGACTCAAATAGTAGCATAAATTACTAATTTAAGGGAAATAAATCTAAAGAATTTGTTTCTAAGTCACAAATATATGTAAGAGGATGTAGTTAAAATTCAAGAATAGTAAGGGTTAGTTTGGTAATTTTAGGCATACTAGTTGTGTGTTTAATGTTGGATGGACTAGTAGCAGATATGGAAAAAATAGGATAATGATGAAACAATAATTTAGATGAATCCTAGTATTTAGTTTGAAGTTGTTAGAAGTTAGAAAACTTGATTTAAATAAATCTAAGTGTTCTTAGTAGATCAAGAAGTATCAGTTAAATATCTTAATATTACAAGTCATATATGGTTCTTGTAGCCCTCTTTGTTGACTTATATCATGATATTTCATTTATTCTTTTTCTATTTCACTCAATGCCTCTTACGAAACCAAACAGCAACAACAACAAAGGAAAACAAAGAGATAAAAGAAGAGAAAACTAAGGGGGAGGAAAAGGAAAGGAGCAAGAGAGCTAAAGGCAATGCCAAACTTGATCATCTACCATCACAAAGGACTTAAGGTAGGGGTTTCTAACCTTAAAACTTATTCTTTTCCTTCATCTATTCCAAGGTTGAAGTTAGGTCACATAGATGGAGAAAATGGGTTTGAGATGCAAAGATCTATTTTCCTTGTTAATTCTTGCTTTCATTGATTGGACTTTGTTATTTTCTGGTTATTGCATGCAAGATGATTGAATTTGTCTTTAGGCAAAGTTAGATAGTTCTTTGAGTTAGAACTTAGGAAATGAGTAAGTAAGGATATGATTTTGAACATTAATCTAATTTTGAGTGAACCATTAAGTTGATAATCGTTACAATATATTTAGAGGGTGTTGGTGGCGTTAAAAATCACCTAGGAGTAATTTTTGGATGATTGGAATTTGCTATGTTCCAATGGAACAGTAGTAGAATGCTGCAGAATTTTACAGATTCTGCTTCAGGTGATCAGCATTCAAGCTCTGAGATTTGGGAGCTTAGGCACCCACAGCCAGAGACCAAATTGCATAGTGCAGGGCATTGGGCGCCCAGGCGCCGAGTGCTAGGCGCTTAAGCACCCAATAATATAATAGAACAAGAGCATAGCTCTACATAGCTAGCGCCTAGGCGCTGGTTCCAGAATTGACCAAGGTCATTTTATGGACACTTTAGGACTCTCAAGAAATTGAGATCATTAGTATATGCTTTTTAAAGTGTTTGAAAACACTTTTCGAGATATTTCACAAATGAATATAACCACCTAGCATATAAGAACAAATTTGAGTTTTTAGGCTTTTCAAGAGTTATGGATTACTTGAAATAAGTGTCTAGGACCTTAAACACATTAGTGTGGATTAAAATACCACTTGAGTTATGATTTAGGGGTAATCTAGATACAAGTTTGGTAAGGAAGTTAGACTTATCATAGAGGCATAATTTACTATCTTAAAGTTAAACTAATTATGCAAGTTTTTTAGAGAAATACTCTATTACCTCAATAAGTTAGGTTGAAATGGAGTATTAGTAAAGAGTTAGTTCCTTTACTTGTTAGAGTTGAACCATAGTATAATGATCCTAATTAAGGAAGTGATTTAAACCCCTTAACCTTGCAAAGAAGTGAGAAACACTTTTTGTTAAGGAGGAAATTATGAGAGTAAAGTGTCTGTACAACATTTTTCCTACGACAAAGTAGTGAATTAAGCTATTTGTCAAATAAAATGAGGAGTATAACCACCCTTTTGAAGTGTAGTAAAATGAGATAAACTTACTACCAAGAACTATAGGATGAGTTAAGTAGTAAGTGTAACACCCTCATTAGGGCATCACATTTCTGACTACCAACTTATAATCTGAAAATGATTTCATAAAGGGTTTGAGTTATAAAAGGTGGGTTTCAAAATTTCTTTTCGCGAAAACATAAACTTACTGATATTTATAAGTAATACTGAAAAATAGATTTAAACTGATTAATATACATTACTGATACCACATAATATTTAACAATTATTTAGGAAACATAACACTTACAGACTCAATTTTAAACAGTAGCAAACCCTATAACGGGTCTTACTAAATAGCACAGTAAACACTATCGATAAAACTCAATATACTTATTCTGCCTTGTATCCATCTTGATGCGTCATATATCTGTTCCTTCTCAAAACTACACACCATCGAATCCGGGATGGTTACTCCTTGATGTTGTCACCAAACTCAGAATATTTGATTCTAGTCAAGTCTAAGAAACTCGTTCCATCTACTATATAATTTTTAATAATACAAACACAACAAAACAATATAACAAAGAGGTGAGATCACCTACGCCAATACCAACATGGTAGCACAGAGATAACACAAACAACATACCATACAGATATATCATACCATAATTACAATAATGCCCTCAACATTATTTATCATAACAGATACAATAATTACAATCATGCCCTCAATCATTATTTATCACAACAAATATAATAAATAATAATTACCATTATGCCATTAGCATTATTCAAATCACATGATAATTACAATAATGTCATCAACATTATTTATCATCATCATCATCCAATATTCCTCAATCATTATATCACACAGATATAAATATTCAATATTTATGATAATGCCATCAACATTATCCAAGTATTCAACAGTTCAATTATCATAACCAATACTCAATAATTATGCATGTGCACATAGACTCAATTTCCTACTCCATGGAGCTAATACTCAAGTCGGAGAAGTTGATCCGAAAGATCTATCTGTACCAACATGCCTCAGACCACGTGCCACAATTCTCATATGTGTTTGCACATCTAGCATATACACGACAGTCTTTACTATATCTTGATTAAGAATAGTATCTCGGTTAGGATCATCGGTGCATTGCATCGGTCTAATCCACGGTACAGAAGAGCTACCAACTGCCCATTGTAGGCAACCCGCACCCCGATGCCCCCAAAGTCAACAAGTGACTTACACTACGCATATCGCACCCACTCAAGAGGTGTACGTCTCTCCTAGGCAAATAGCCTTATCCAGTCCATCGGACTTTTCCAATGCATGTTCAATGCACCAATGCCAATCACAGGCAAAATTCATCATTTTTCTCATACAGTATCCATACACTAGTCCAATAGTAATCCTACTGTTAAATTCATCATTTTCTCATATAGTGTCCATACACTAGTTCATGCATGTAAAATGCACCAATGCCAATCATAGGCAAAACTCATCATTTTCTCATACAGTGTCCATACACTGGTTTAATAGTAATCATACTGTATATTCAATAGCGAAATCATATTATCACAATTTCGCAACGTTTCTGTTGCGTTTTCAAATCGTGTAGCGATTTTCCATTGTTTCTTAATCACGAAAAAATATTCCATCATTTTTCAATCACGTAGTGATTTTTCAACGTTTTCTCAATCACGTAAAAATATTCCACCATTTTTAAATCGCGTAGCGATTTTTCAACAATATCTCAAGCGCGTAAAAATATTTATACACTTTCCATATTGCGTAGAAATATTTCAACGTTTTTCAAATTGCGTGGAAATATTTAAATGTTTTTCAAATTGCGTAGCTTAAAAATCACGTTTTTAAGTTACGTAAATCATTTTTCACCATTTTACAATCACGTAAAATATTTCTCAACCTTCCAAAATTCCATTTTAACCTTTCTCCAAATAATATGACTTCTCACATTATTTTCCACATTTTCTTACTCAAGAAAATCTTTTTTGCAATATATTCCACAAATTCACCATTTCATTGAATTAAATCAATGTTTCTCACTTAAAATTCCCTAACGCGCTCCAAAACCCAAAGGATGAGTTTTACGTTAGTAAATTTTAAATCATCAATGTTTCCTTTATAATTCAAAATAAATTCTCAAATTCAATCCTCTTCCAAAATAATTTGAGGTTCAAACCCTTACAACCTCTATTTTCTTTTTATAACCGAAATTTCTATTTCTCAAGTGATAAAACACTTTGTTTCCATTTATTTGATCCTTGTACTAGATCAATTACACTTCCACTTTGAAATCATTTTATTTCATAAAACCAAGGCATTACAAGCCTTCCAAAACCGTGGTACATGGCCATTGAAACCATCAAATATTTTTCCTTCTAAATCAATTAAGTACCACTCTTGTTTGTACACAAATAAAACCATTAAAATTTCCTTCAAAAACCATGAGACTCTTGGTCTTTAAAACCAATTCATTTGTTCATTTTCATGTCCACTTTCTTTGCAAATCCTTAAAATCATCAACGTATTACTCACAATTAGTAAAATACTTAGAATCACTTGCTCCCAAAATTAATTTGAGGCCGTGATGCCTCTATGGTTCTTTGGAACCAAAAATTGTTTTCCTTTCCAACAATTTTTATGGCATACATCACATATAATCAACATATTATATTTCAAGCATACCATAAAAGCAAATAAAAATCATACTAAGCATGCAAGCACAAATAAACCATGCTAAGCACATAAACCACATAAACACATAAACACCCACAAATAATTACATGACCATGAATATGAATCCTCACATGAATTCACCATCTATCAAATACAAAACCATCTCTCACCACCATACTTGGTTGGTGAGGTGGATCTCCCTCTTACCTCTTGAAGAACCTCAAAAAGCTCCTTCCTTTGCACAAGTTCTCCACCAACAAAAGTTTCTTGAACATAAAACAAACACAAGTTTATTAGTATATTAAGCTTGAATAAGGAAAACCATGGATCAAACATGGCTTAGAACATAAAAATCAGACAAGTAGTGAAGTTTCCTTACACTTCACCTCAAAAACCCTAGAACTTGCTCTTGGAAAAAGTCCTTGAAGATGAAAGATTTAGAACTTGACCTAAACTACAAAGTGTCTTGGATTGAGGTATAGATTCAAGAAATAAGGTTGGTTGAAATTTTTGAAGAGTGATGGTGTGTTCTATGGGTCATGGCCGTGAGCTAGCTTGAAGGGAAAGGAGAGAAATTTTTTTGATGTGCTTAGCTTTTTGGAATGATCAAGAATGATCAAGAATGAGTAATAATGGTGTCTTGAACTTTGCTATGCCCTTAAGCTTCACCAAAACCGTCCCCACTCCTTATGCACTCAATAAGTGACCATCTTTACTAGCCACCATTTAGAGCATTATTAACCATTGATTAGATCAATGGTTAGGATTAATGTAGATTCTAGGTATAGCCTTTAGATTAGAAAACTTAATCTAGGTCATTGAATCTTTCTCCTTGAAATCCTAGCCATTAAATGTATCTCCAAAATGAAGGGTCAAGATCACTCTTTCATACTTTACATCCAATGGTTATAAATGGTCCTAGCTTTTTTATAAGACCAAATCTCCACCGTTGATTTAATTGATGGTTGATATTCAAAGTCTTCAACATTAAGTTTACTTCCTATTGGTCTGTCATAAAACTGTCATAACCACTATTGTTGACTACATAGTACAATATTTATTTTTATATGCTATAACCCTACGAATAATATTTTTACTGTATTTTTATCGTCCGATAATTAAATACAGGATAAAACACGATAAAATAAAATTTTAAAAATTGTTTCCAGATTCAGGTATAGTAAGATCCCCCATCTCCGTCTCAACAGTATGAATTTTCCTGGCTGAAGGAAAATTTTCACTTTTCCGGATCCACCTGGGCCCACATACAGTCCCCTTGGGCCCACATACAGCCTATGGATAATACTTAAATAATCAGAGAAACATAAAAATTTCATAATCATCCACAAAATCATAAAAATTATAAAACTTACGAAAATCAAATCAGATTACGTAAAATAATTAAGACTTAACAGTAATAATTAAATTATGTAAGATTTTTCCCGGCCCAAAAATTATTATTTTCCTTACACGGAGTAAATCACACAAAACGATCAAATATATTCACAGAATACTCAAAATAATTTTATAGTACACAGAAATCACTAAATAGTATAATCTCAAAATTACTGTCAAATAGTTAGGAAATTTTGGGTGTTACAGTAAGTTTGGCAATGAAGCAAGTTAAGCAATTTGCCAAGTATAATGGACGTTATACAATTGTATGGGTGATTGTATAATGTCAATATAATATAGATTTGTATGTAGTTTATATTATTAATGCCATGAGATGTGTGTATATTATTGAGAATTTTTATGTTCTCATCATTTTCTGTGTTTCCATGGTAAAAACAAGTCAAGACACTTCTAAGGAGAAAAAGATCTGAAGAAAGAGCAACAAGATTAGATAGTTTTTAGTTTTGTTATATGAGCAACTCTTGTATATTTTACTTTGAGTTGTACTAAGTTATATGTATATTACTTAGCCCTTGAGGCTTGATGTAAATACATGTATGACTTTCTTTTATCGTGACTCTCTATATTTAATTGTTTAATTATATGGGATTAGAATGATAGTAAGAATAGAAGTAACATAATTAATGCTTTATATCTTTTTATATGTAAGTTATATTGAGATAATTGTATTTAGGTGTTACATTATGGTATCAGAGCTAGGTTATTCTATTGAGCCGGGGTATGGACTGACTATGCATAGGCATGTTAATAGTTTTAATGTGTGTTATGCATTTCTTGTCTCTTTTGTGGGATGTTTGCGTAACTTACATTTTGTTTGAATGTTATTAGCTATTATTGCACTATTACATGATATTGGGACTAATCAACTTGATATTTAATGCTTTATGTGTACATGAAACAACGACTTCTCCTAGGCGAACTAGAAGAAATGAGAATTCTTCTAGTCATGAGAGACCTAGTATGGTTGAGGCTTTTATGGCAATGGCCAAAGCTATGCAAGATCAAACGACTGTTACTAATTAAATGTTGGAGAGGTTGGAAGCCAATCAACCTCAACAACTAATACCACCACCAGTTTAGCCAGTGCAACTAGTCCAAGAGGTTCTAGTGGGAAGAAATTAAACCTTCTAAGACTTCTCGAAGTTCAGAAAGTCTACTCCATCATCCTACAGAGGTGAGTACAACCCAGCCAGAGCTGAGGGTTGGCTTAAGGAGATGGAGAAGATTTGTATAGTTATGGCTTGCACGAATGAGCAGAAAGTGCTCTTTGCTTCTTATATGTTAGAAGGGGAAGCAGAGGATTGGTGGAAAGATGTTAAGAAAGTGTTTGATGCATTAAGAACTCAAGTTACATGGGAAATCTTCAAGGGATCCTTCCTAGAGAAGTTTTTCCCTCAAAATTTACACAATGCAAAAGATATGGAGTTTTTGAAATGTCGATTGGTCAATATGTGGCCAAATTCAACGAGCTGTCAAAATTTTCATTCTACATCAGATTCCACATAGATGAGAGATGTTAATGTGCAAAGTTTGAAGAAGGATTGAGAGAGGATATCTAGAGGGCTATCAAACCGTTTGAGATCCGAGACTTTGTGTCCTTGGTGAACAAATGTCAGATAGTGGAATCAAGTTGTTTTCGAACCTAACTAGAGCAAAGAAACACAGAACTTCCAAAAAAGGAAGAGGTTCGATGAAAAGAAGAGTGCTCCTAAACCAGGTTACCCATGGGACAAGGGTAAGCAGGTCCAAGGGGGAGCAAAAGGGCTTAAATGTCCTAAGTGTGGGAGACAACATAGAGATAGGCCTTGCTTGGCGGGGCAGTCAGTTTGTTATGCTTGTGGCCAACCGGGGCATATGTCCATGGATTATCCATAGAATCAGAAAGTTAAGTTTACTTCTAAACCGCAAGCAGCATAAAGAGTTTATACTCTGAGCAATAAAGAGGTGACCTAATCTCTAAATCTGATTCAAGGTAAATGTAAAGTCCATAATCTACATTTAAATGTTTTATATGATTCAGGAGCATCCTACTCCTTTGTTTCTTGTGATTGTGTGAAAATGCTAGATTTGCATATGACAGACCTTTCTTTTGACTATCTGTTTCCACTCCCGCCAGTAAATTAGTTACAACTTCTAAAGTTTGTTTAGATAGTTGTATAAAGTTAGAAGATAGGATATTCTTTATAAATCTTATCTGTTTATCCCTAGTAGATATTGTTGTTATTCTTGGCATGGATTGGTTGTCCTCCAACCATGTAGTTTTAAATTGTGTAGAAAAAATCCTTGTATTTGTGTCAGATATATCTACTAATGTTATCCCTTCCGAGTCAATGTATCTTAATGCAAACTAAATGAATCACTATTTGGAGGAGGGAGCTCAAGGGTATGTTCTCCTTTTTTCTCTTAGCATAGAGGTTGAGTAGAGTTTAGGTAATATACCAATGTTGGTGTATGCCCTAGAAGTTGATACATTTTGTCTGTATTTATATACATTGTATTATACTATTTTTAATATATGAGGCATTTCATTTATTATGTCCTTTTTTGATAAACATAAAAAAGTCCTTAGAATAGTAAGTTTGATGCGTAGGACATTAAGTGGATGACTTGATCGTGAGATCCTATTGGATAAAATGCTATTCTTAAATGTCCCTGGTCAAGTATTATTGTTAATTAAGACAACAATAATGCATTGAGACTAGTATGTGCGTATAATAATGGCTACATCTCACAGGTCATGGATATGAGATATCAAGTCTTCACATGGGTACATATTAGAGTAATAATGTACTGGCTAAACCCGTCATGAGAACGCTACATGGATCGTTAAGTGAGTGTCATAAGCGATTCTCATAGTGACAATGGTGTATGTGGTCCTTTGACCTGAAATCACTACGATTCTTATATGAGAAGTTGTGTGTTTTAATGCCATCAAACGTCATCTATAACAAGGTGATTATAAAGTCAGTTATTAGATATACCGCGAATCATACGAAGAGATGTGAATGATCTAGATGAGATTTATCCTTCCTACAGAACGGGAGTGATATCTTCGGGCCCTCTAATTGAATGAGACTGTGAAATGCATGACTATGCTCAAATAAGTCGGTATGAGATATCGATCTCATTTGTTGTAATTAAGTCTACTCTGACATCAGGAAACGAAGGATTGAACTATACAAGGGTGGCGTATTCCATGCCTTGTGTTCAATCTAGATATATGGACAAAGAGACTAAATTACACGGAAACATTGATCACGAAAAGGTTATGTCAAATCACTAACATTCTCATTACTTGGGAGACAACGATGTATTGCTAAATACAGCTCACTGCTTATAATATTAAAATGAGATTTTAATATTAGTGTCAACGTTATAAGAACCTACAAGATCGCACACATAGAGCAGACTAAATTGGAGTAATTAGGATCCAAGTTGGACTTGGGTTCAATTGTGGGCTAGACTCATAACAGATGAGTCTAGGGTTGCACAGCTTACCTTGCTGCTGCTCTCACTCACTTAAGGCAGTCAACTATTATAAATACCACTACTAAGGGGCTGTCAAGGCATGCATCAAAAACCTTGGCTGCACTTGACAAAAACACTGAGTGAGAGAGTGATAGGTTTCTTATCTTTTCTTTGCAGGTAGCACAATGTGAAAAATGCGTAACTCCTTTTTGCGGACGTTGGATGTTCGTGAGTTTGTTCGTGTGGATACTGCAGAGGCATCATCGCTGTTATGCTGTTGGTGATTCACGCCACTTGTTTTGATCACGCTTCAAGAGGTAAACAATTTTAAAAACTCCGATTATGGATTTTTCGCATGGATCCTTGGTGGGAATTCTTTTTCTGTTGCGCGATGTATCCGTAATTCCCAACAACCAATAGTGAGGGAGTACCCAGAAATATTTCCAAAAGATATAGTTGAGTTGTGACCCAAGAGAGAAATATAGTTTTCTATAGATTTAGTACCAGGGACGAGACCTATTTCTATAGTACCCTACAGGATGGCACCTCTAGAATTAGTAGAGCTTAAAAAGAAAATAGAGGAATTTTTAGAAAAATAATTCATAAGACTGAGTGTTTTTCCTTGGGGAGAACCTGTGTTACTAGTGAAGAATAAATATGGTACCATGAGACTTTGCGTAGATTATAGGTAATTGAACAAGGTAACCATCAAGAAAAAGTATATGTTGCCTATGATAGAGGATCTAATGGATCAGTTAAGGGGAGCATCAATATTCTAAAAGATTGATCTAAGATCGGGATATCACTAGATAAGAGTTAGGGATGAGAATATTCCTAAAACTACTTTCAGGATTAAGTATAGGCATTATGAGTACCTCGTGATGTCATTTGGATTGACAAATGCACTAATAGCATTCATGGATTACATGAACAGGATTTTTAGACCCTACCTAGATTAGTTTGTAGTAGTGTTCATAGATGATATCCTAATCTATTCCTAGATAATGGAAGAACACAAGTTACATGTCAAAATAGTTTTAGAAATCCTTGGGGAAAAGAAGTTGTTTGCCAAGCTATAGAAGTGTGAGTTTTGGCTTACAGAAGCTCAATTTCTGGGGCATGTGATCTCTCAAGAAAGGATTTCAGTAGACCATAATAAAATGGAAGCAGTGTTGTAGTAGAAGAGACCCACCATGTGACCGAGATCATGAGTTTCATAGGCCTGGCTAGATATTATAGGAAATTCATTAGTGGATTCTCTTATATAAAACTACCATTGACTAGATTAACTAGGAAATGAAGTATTTTTGTTTGGACTCAAAAGTGTGAGGATAGTTTCCAAGAGCTTAAGATAAGGTTAACTACTACACCAGTTTTGGTGATTCTGGATCCACAAGAGAACTTTGAGGTATTTTGTGATGCTTCAAAGATAGGCTTAGGGTGTGTTCTAATGCAATATAGGAGAATAGTTGCTTATGTATCGAGGCAACTGAGGCCTCACGAGGAGAACTACCCCACTTACGATCTAGAATTAATAGCCGTAGTGTTTGTCTTAAAGATATGGAGACATTTTCTTTATGGAGTTCAATTTGAGGTGTTCAACAACCATAAAATTTTAAAATACTTGTTTGATCAGAAGGAACTGAACATGAGACAAAGAAAATGGATGGAATTTTTAAAGGATTACGACTTTGAGCTTATATATCACCTGAGTAAGGCCAATGTAGTGTTGGTGTATGCCTTAGTGGCCAATACATTTTGTTTGTATTTACATACATTATATTATGCTATTTTTGATATGAGGCATTTCATTTATTGTGTTCTTTTTGTTAGACATAATAAAGTCCTTAGAATAGTAAGTTTGATACCACAGGACATCAAGTGGATGACTTGATCGTGAGATCCTATTGGATAAAATACTATTCTTAAATGTCCCTAGTCAAGTATTATTGTTAATTAGGACAACAATAATGCATTGAGACTAGTATATGCGTAGACTGATGACCACATCTCACGGGTCATGGATATGAGATATCAAGTCTACACATAGATACATATTAGAGTAATGACGTATTGGACAGACCTGCCATGAGAACACTACATGGATCATTACGTGAGTGTCATAAGCGATTCTCATAGTGATAATGGTGTATGTGGTCCTTTGACCTGAAATCACTACGATTCCTACATGAGGAGTTGTATGTTTTAATGCCATCAAATGTCATCTGTAACAAGATGATTATAAAGTTAGTTATTAGACATACTACGATACATGTGGAGGGATGTGAGTGACCTAGATGGGATTTGTCCCTCCTACATAACAGGAGTGATATCTTCAGGCCTCCTGATTGAGTGAGATTACGAAATACATGGTCATGCTCAAATGAGTCAATATGAGATATTGATCTCATTTGTTATTACTATGTCTACTCGGGAATCGGGAAACTGAAGATTAAACTAAACAAGGGTGACACGTTCTATGCCTTATGTTCAATCTGGATATCTGGATAAAGGGACTAAACTACACAAAAACATTGATCACAAATAGGTTATATCAAATCACTGACATTCTCATTACTTGGGTAGCAGTGATGTGTTGCTAGATACAGCTCACTGTTTGTAATATTAAAATGAGGTTTTAATGTTACTACCAACGTCATAAGAACTTGCAGGGTCACACACTTAGAACAGACTAAATTAGAGCAATAAGGATCCAAGTTGGACTCGGATTCAATTGTGGGCCTAACTCATGACAGATGGGTTTAGGGTTGCACAGCTTACCTTGCTACTACACACACTCACTTAAGGCAGCCACTATCATAAATAGTACTGCTAAGGGGGCTGCTACATATGTTACATCACAACCCTAGCCGCACCTAAGAGAGTGAGTGAGAGACAGTGAAAGGTTCTTCTCTTCTATTCGCAACATGACTCCCTTTTGCAAGTCTGTTCGTGTGGATACTGCAGAAACATCATTGCTATTGCAGTGTTGGTGATTCACCTCGCTTGTGTCTATCATGCTTCAAGAGGTAAAATTTTAAAACTCGGATTATGGATTTTTTTTGTATGGATCCTGTGAGGGAATTTTTTTATTCTGCTGCGAGATATTTTGATTCGCAATTCCTAACATGTAGTGGTTGATGCACTAAGTAGGAAATCCCTGCATGTGTCTCAGATGATGGTTCAAGAGGGTCAGCTTCTTGAGAGGTTTAGAAACTTAAGTCTTAGGATAACTGTGACACTACAAAGTTTCTTTATGAGTTGGGTAGACATAGTTAATGACCTGAGAGCTTAAATTCTAGAAGCTCAAAGCGGCGATGAAACCCTGAGTGAGATAAGAGAGCAGATCTTCTTATAGGATCAATCAGAGGTTGATATGGTGGATGATGAAGTGATTAAGTTTAGAGATAGACTTTGCATCCTAAGAGATTCTGCAATCAGAGAAAAGATCTTAGAAGAGGCTCATAGGAGTCAATACAACATCCATTCCAAAGCCACTAAGATGTACCAAGATTTAAGAACGATGTTTTGATGGCCAAGAATGAAGAAAGAAATAACAGAGTTTATGTCTAGGTGCTTAGTGTGCCAGAAAGTCAAGACAGAGCACCAAAAATCTTTAGGACCTCTCCAATCTTTAGTAATTCCTAAATGGAAGTGGGAGAACATAATGGATTTTGTGACAAGTTTGCCCAAACTCAATTAGGATATGATACAATTTGGGTCATAGTGGATAGACTAACTAAGTCTACCCACTTTTTATCAATGAGAATCAACTACTCCTTAGATAAACTAGCCTAATTGTATTTACAGGAGATAATTAAGTTGCATGGAAATCCCCTCAGTATAGTTTCAGACAGAGATCCTAGATTTACATCTAGATTTTGGGGAGCCTTACAAAAGGCCTTTGGGACTAGGCTAAGTCTTAGCATAGCACACCACCCACAAATAGATGGACAGTCTAAGACAACTATCCAGACCCTCAAGGATATGCTTAGTGCATGTGTACTAGATCAGCAGGGTAGTTGGGATAGACTCTTGTCGTTAGTAGAATTTGCCTATAATAACAGTTTTCATACTAGATAGGAATGACACCATATGAGGCATTTTATGGTAAGAAGTGTAAGTCTCCATTATGTTGGTAAGAGGTTAGAGAGAAAGCTATTCTAGGACTTGAGTTAATACAATAGACTTCAGAGCAAATCAGAATAATCAAGGATAGGATGGCTGTAGCTCGAAGTAGGCAAAAGAGTTATGCTGATAGAAGAAGGAGGCCTCTAGAGTTTGAAGAGGGTGAACATGTTTTCTTCGAGAATCACTCCTACGACTAGAATTGGTAGAGCATTGAGAACAAGGAAGTTAAACTTTCATTTCATTGGTCACTATCAATTTCTAAAAAGATCAAACCTATAGCCTATCAGATAGCCCTTCCACCCAATTTGTCAAACTTTCATGAAGTCTTTCATGTATCCTAATTCAGAAAGTACAATATGGATTCTTCACACATGATAAGAAATGAATCTATACAGTTAAAGGATGATTTGTCTCATATAGTGCAACCGGTGAGAATTGTAGACAGAGGGGTCAAAGAGCTCAGAGGTAAGCAGATTCTTCTGGTGAAGGTGATATGGGGTGAAGCAGGCACAGAGGAGGCTACATGGGAGCTAGAGTCCCGCATACAGCTAGATTACCCAGAGTTGTTTATATGAGGTAAGTAATTTTGGGGACAAAATTTAAAAAAGGAGAGGAGAAATGTAACATCTTCTTTTTAGCATGTTAGACTAGTTTATGATTATTAAGGTAGCATAACTCTTGCTTGACATGTCTATTTAGTTTTGAGACAAACTGAGTTAGTTTAGGCACTTTTGTTGCAACCTAGAGTGTGAAAAGTAGCTTAAATTGACTTAGATAGTACCATAAATTGCTAATTTAAGGGAAATAAATCTAGATAGCATTTAAATGGAATAAGTTTATTCAACTTAAGGATAACAAAGTTTAAAAGGATTCAACTTTTAAAAGGGGTGCAAAGAATCTCTATTCCCTAATGAAAACTTGAAGTTTGGAAGTTAGAGTCACCTACAAAAACTCAAAGAGTACACTTTTGGTGATATCAATCTATTATCCTTATTTATGCTTTAAATTGAATATCATGTGATATTTGGAGAAGTAGAAAGTTTTGTTATGCCTTAATATGCCTAAAATGATCATTGTTTGCCCAAAATGCCTATATAAGTTTTGATGATATCATGTGTTTCTTGATAAACTTGAATCATACCTTAAAATACTTTTGAAAATGTAATGTGATCTTATAAAAAAAAATTTGAAAGGGGAAGAAGTTTTAAAAAGGTTTTTGATTGATAAATTAAGAATAAATATCTTTTGTCTTGCTTTACTTTATGGTAATGTGCTTACATGGTCTTGGCATATATATTTCACTTTATGCATCTTGTGCATCAATGAAGGGGAGCCTAGCTCTTAAGTTGTTTATATTTTTTGGCTTACATCCTTGTTTGAATACATAGAGTGTTTTATTGCTATCATATGCTAAATGTTAATGCACCAAAATATAACAAGTATTGCATGAATATTCTTTTATATCTTAAAAGCATTCTTGTTTTATTTCTCTATTCTTGAATCATATGTAGAATCAAATAAGGGGAGATAGTTATGTTTTGAATAACTTGAAGAAGTTTTTGGTTTTGATAATCCTACTCTTTTTGGCAACATGAATTTTATCTATAGGGGGAGAAAAAATATGATATTTCCTTCCTAAACCTTTTTGTTGATGTCAAATAGGGGGAGTGAGAATTGGAAAGAAAAATATGTTCTTATGCTTATTGTTTGATATGCTTATATTGCTCAACATATTTTTCTTTGGTGATTTGTCATCATCAAAAAGGGGGAGATTGTGGAAATAAGTTTGCCCTAATGATTTAATATGTTAATTTTTGATGATGACAAATACAAGCAAAAAAGAATTATGCTTATGCTACATAGATGTACTAAATAGATTATATGAAGATATTGAATTATGAGTTTGGACTATGTTTTAAGTGAGCAATACTTTGTAGGATAGTTCAAGTACTAAGAGTGAGCATTGCAACAAAAAAGCAAAGATCTCAATTATCTTCAACTCAAGGAGAATATGCATGCTTATCTCATTAAGGTTTTGATTAACAACAAAGATCTGTCAAAGACCAAGTCCAAAGGAAGATTAAATGGTATATCTCATAGGACTTAGCATCTTTTATGTAAGAAGCCTTATGAATATCTCAAAGATGTTTTTAAATCTTTACAAATGGTTTTCACATGCTAAAATACCTAACAAACAAGTTTTGAAAATCTAGTTATGGTGGTAGTTCAAAACTATTAAAAATAGTCAAGCTTGAGTTTTGCAAAACTGATATTTGGTTACTCTTTTGATCATAACTTTCAAAATACTTTGAGTTTTGTTCTGAAACTTTTTCATTTGAAAATAGACTCAAAGATCCTTCCAATGAGTGGTCATTTGCTTCAAACGGATGAGAAATGAGGAAGTTATGACTATTTAAAGTCTGTTTTAGAAATCATAGTGGTCTATTTGAATAAGGGATATGTTATTCGAATAACACACCCCAAAAAATGTTCCTGAACGAGTTTTTAAAGATTTATTTGAATAACCAAAGGGTTATTCGAATAACACAGCCTAGAAAACGTTCCAGAATGGGTTTTTGAAGATCTATTCGAATAACCAAAGGGTTATTCGAGGTTTAGACCATTCTAAGTTTCTCTAGTCTTACAGAGTGATCTGAGAGGGTGAGTCTTCCTCTCTCTTCCCATCAATCTTGTAATCTTTTCTTTGTATCAATAAAGTTTTAATTTTATCATATGTAATCTATTCTTCTTTTCTCATCCCATTGCCGGATCTCGTCGTCTCTAACGCACTTCCGATTTTCACTCTAAATGTGTTAAGTTTATTTACTCTTATTTTTCGCATCTTATCATGTAAGCAGTCCGTCTGCATCCTACTTCTCTTCATCCTGCCCCTTATTCCCCCTCTGTTTTTCCTATGATCTTCTCCCTATAACTCTGGTATCAGAGCCTGATGGGGAAGTAGGAAAGTAAATGAATGGATTTAAGTTAATTTTGTCTTGTTGAACTGGCTATTAACGTTATTATGTTATAATGCTGTGATATTTATTTGATCTGCTTATTTCTTTGTTAAATCATATTATAACTTGTTAAAACTGGAAATTATAACTGGATCTGGAAAGTACATAGTTTATGTTACCCTATCTTGGACTCGACGGTACATAATACCCGTGTTGGATCTATGTTGTGGGGTTGTAGCAGTAAGATCTGGTGGAGAAGGGCAATAAGTCTAATTCGACGATGCTTCCACAAATAGTGAGAGTTTGGGTACGGTGGTGACCTTGGACCAAGATCTAGTAAATGTTTGCGGCGGCTGTAGATCTAGTCTTAATCAAGAACTTAAAAGGTTAAAATATGATTCAATAATTGATAAACATCTCATATCTAAATCAAAGTAAGAAATAAAATGATAATCTTAAGATCTAGTTTAAAAGATAAAATTAATTTAAATTTCTCATTTCCACTTCTATGGATCTAAATGATGACTAAGATATCGAGGGTATATACATCTGTTTGCTTCTGATCTCTTATTTTTCTGCGTTTATATTTCTGCTCTTACTCTAATCTTATTCTGATTTATTTTTTTGCCTTTTATTTCGTTGCGATCTTTTCTTCATCTTTGTCTAAACTTTCAATCAAATCATCTCAAGCTTCATCCTCTTCGCTTTCTGAAGAATAAATCAAAACAACTAAAACTAACATCTTTAATGAAGAAATTCATTTTGAAGATATTAATCAAGACTTTGACAACTGGGAAATTCCAAAAATTTCCCAAACGAACTCTATAAGCCTGAAGGTAGATTCTTTAGGAGTTTTGATTATGCAATTAGGTCTATAGAAAAACAAATCATAATTGAATCTGATGACGAAGAATTTCATTTGTTATATGAAGAATCAATTAAAAAACATAAATCAAAATACAACTTTTTGCATATTGCTTGTGTGCAGATCACTGTCAAACCTTTGATCCGTGAAGGATTAAACGCATCTGTTCTTCTCTGTCTCAGAGACGATCGTCATAATCAATTCCATGACTCTCTGCTTGGAACTGTAGAAACAAGCCTAGGTCATGGCCCAATCTACTTTAACTGTTATCCGAATAGAACGGTTAGTCTTCAAGATAAAAACATCTTAGACAGTCTTTTCTTAAATCTAAAAGTTTGTGGCTTAGACATGAAGCACGGATCTATCCCTTTGCCTCTAATCTACAGGATTCAGTATAAAGTAATGAATTCTTCCATGTCCAAAGCTTTAAAATCTAAAGAAAACAGTGTAACTACACTATTTTTAACTGACACATCTAAGGCCAACGTAGTTGTCCCAAAAATGATCCAATGGGAGGATGTTGTTCTCCCTCAAAAATAGATTATGGATGAAGCTGCACCAGCTTTGCCCAGAGAATCTCCTGAGATTCATGAAATAATCCAACATCAATCTGGAAAAGTCAAATTAACATTTGACCGAAGAAACTCGTTTAGTTCATCTAGATCTTTTAGGTCTAATTCAACTAGATCTGATAATTTTAGATCTACTTTGTCTAGAAAATCATTCTCAACTGTAGAATCTTCTTCAGACACATCGTCTGAAGAAGATAACAATGATCAGAGATCTATTCTCTCTCCAACTTTCTCAGATATGAATGATGTCCATGATTAATACACTATTCGTAATTGATAAACCAACCCTTAAAAAAGACTTCTTTTCCGAGGCATGGACGCCTCAACGGAAATGGTTTTTTGAAAACTATAAGGGTGAAAAGAAAACTGAAATCCAGAATAAATGGTATTCATTTATGGAAAATGTCAAAACCAATATTCCTTTCTTTGATTGGTTTTATGCCTATTTAACTAGGAATGAAATTCCCTATCCGTGGAGCATCAGTCTGATGGAGGATCTGTCTGTTAACGTCTTAACAGTCTGGCATCGTAAGGACGAAACTCTTGTCAAATCTGTCCTTCCTCCTCAAAGTTCTTATTTCTTAGATAAGAAAGATAAAAAAAATAAACATGTCATCGCCTCTCCTTTCAAATCTAAGATAGACGATGAACCCATAAGTCCGCAAGACATTAAAGGCCTTATGGAACAAAATAATTATACAAACAAATATCTCCAGGTCTTAGGTGAAAAAATCTTAAACAAAGAACCGAAGAATAAAGAGAAACAACCAGAAGATAAACCTTTAGTTTCTGGAGTCAAAACTGAGAAGATTCCAATCGAAAAACCCATTTTTAAACCCTTTAAGATCTCTAAAAAGGTAAAAGAAAGCATCAAACTTCTATAAAACAAAAACATAGGAAGTTCAAATCCAAACACGGATCTAGCAAGTGAAATTGTCTCCAAACTAAATCAACAAAGTCATTCCGAATACGCCTCAATCTGAAACTTCCAGAGTTTCAAAAAATATCAATACAATCAAACAATCTGATTCCTAGTCTGAGCCAGATTGTCAATTAGAGCAAAGTTTTGTCATCAGAGTTAACCCAGTTATTAGCAAAGTTCTTAATTGGAAAAATCCTTCTAAACTCTATTATCAGTAAGCAACTCTTCCTGACCTGTTGCTTGAAGAACGTGATCCAACTTTCAAATCCTTTAGCGCCAACAATGTCTATGTTTGGGATATAGATGGAAAAACTAAGTATCAAATCCTTAATACTCTTCAGGAAATGACGATGGTTTCTACAGCCTATCAAACTTCTTACGACTGTATTGATCAAGTTATCTGCGAAGTCCTTATTATTGGCTTCACTGGTCAACTCAAAGGATGGTGGGAGCTTGGAAACTTCTGCGAACAATTTGGTCTTCCTTGTGCTAGGAAGAAGAAACCCAAACCAAAACAAATTCATCCTCAAAACCAAAAATCTAAATATTTTAAGCATAAAGCTTCAACCAAACCTAGAAGACTTAAACAAGAATTTAAGTCAAAGCCTCAAATCGACAATGTCAATATTCCTAAGAAACCTATAATCTGCTATAATTGTGGCAAACCCAGTCATATTAGCAAATGCTATCGGCTTAAGAAAAAGATAAAAGCCCTAAATCTTGATCAAGCTGTTGAAGAATAGCTTAATAACCTCTTGATTGAATCATCTGAAGAAGATTCTGAAAAGGAATTTTTTGAAGATTTAAACCAAATCCAGGATGATGACATCTCATCATCTGATGGAGATTCAGACTCTCCTGTAATCAATGTCCTAACTAAAGAACAATACCTTCTGTTTGAAGTTCTTAATTCTGTCAAAAACTCTAAAGATCGTAGTATCTTCTTACAAAAGTTTAAATCCATTATTGAAGAATCCTCTTCTAAAAATTTAAAAAATCCAATCATAAGAAACAAATATGATCTTAAAGAAACAATCAAGAAGCTTGAAAAAACTTCTTCCAAAAGACTTGTCACTCTTCAAGATCTTCAATCTGAAATTATTAAACTAAAAATTGAAGTTAAAAATCTTAAAGAAGAGCAAAAACTCCATTCGCTTATCATCTCCCAGCTAGGTGATATACAATCTGATTCTGAATCTGAAAAATTTGAAAAGATTCCTGAAACTTCAATCATAATCAAATCTAAACCACAAGAAAATGATGTTGCATTCTGTGATATTATCAATCAACTAAAAATTCAAAAAAAAAATCATCAATATAAACATCAAAATCAGTGATTTTGTGTTAAATACTGTTGCACTATTTGACACCGATGTAGATTCAAACTGTATTTTAGAGGGAATGGTTTTGACAAAATACTTCGAGAAAACTACTGAACGGCTTAGCACCGCTAGTGGATCCAAACTGAAAATACAATACAAACTATCCTATGCAATCAAAGAAAATCAAGGTTTCTAGGTTGAAACCTCCTTCCTTCTTGTCAAGAATCTCAAAGGTGAAGTAATCCTTGGAACTTCATTCATTAGGTCTCTCTTCCCTCTTGAAATCACTGACGAAGGTATTATTACCCAACATCTCGACCAAACTATCTATTTTCTATTTATGAGAAAACCAATCCTTAAAAGCCTTAATCCAATAGTTAATCTAATTAACTATAAACAAAAACAAATTAATTATCTTAAGGAAGAAATTTCTTTTAAGAACATTGAATCTCAGCTTTCTCAACCTCAGGTTCAGAAACGCATTCAATTACTTCATCTTCAAATCCAAGATTCAATCTTTTCTAACCTTCCTAATGCGTTTTGGGAACGAAAGAAGCATATGGTTGATTTGCCATATGAGAAAGACTTCAATGACCATCAAATCCCAACCAAAGCTCGTCCAATCCAGATGAGTCATGAATTGCTTGACTACTGCCAAGCAGAAATCAAAGATCTTTTGTCTAAAGATCTCATCCGAAAAACTAAGTCTCCTTGGTCTTGCTCTGCATTCTATGTTAACAAACCTGCTGAGATCAAAAGAGGAACTCCACGATTGGTCATAAATTACAAACCGCTTAATCAAGCTTTGCAATGGATTAGGTATCTTATTCCAAAGAAAAAAGATCTTTTCAAAAGACTTCATTCTACTAAAATCTTTTCTAAATCTGACATGAAGTCAGGATTTTGGAAAATCCAACTCAAGGAGAGTGATCACTATAAGACGACTTTCATTGTACCTTTCGGGCAGTACGAATGGAATGTAATACCCTTTGGTTTGACGAATGCTCCTTCAGAATTCCAACGAATTATGAATGAAATCTTTAATTCATATTCAAACTTCATGATTGTATACATTGATGATGTTCTTGTATACTCCTAATCAATTGATCAACATTTCAAACATATTAATATCTTTATTAATGTAATTAAGAAAAACAGTTTAGCTGTATCTAAATCAAAGATTAATTTGTTTCAAACTCAAATTAGGTTTCTTGGCCATAACATCTATCAAGGAACCATCAACCCTATCAATCAAGTTATTGAATTTGCTGACAAATTCCCTAATCAAATTATTAACAAAAATCAGTTGCAACATTTTCTTGGTTGCTTAAATTATGTTGTTGATTTCTTCCCTCAGCTTTGTAATCTCATCAAACCTCTGCATGATCGTCTGAAATCTAACCCACCTCCGTGGTCAGACATCCATACAGGTATTATCAAACAAATTAAGTCAGAGGTAAAGTCTCTTCCATGCCTTTACCTTCCCAATCCTAAAGCTTTCAAAATTGTCGAAACTGATGCCTCTGACATTAGTTATGGTCGCATTCTTAAACAGCGTGTTGCAGACAAAGAGCATGTCATTGCATATGCATCAAAACATTAGAATTCTGCCCATCAGAATTACTCAACTGTGAAAAAAGAAATTTTGGCAATTATTTTATGCATTACAAAATTTCATTCTGATCTTTTAAATCAAAAGTTTTTTATTCGCGTTGACTGTAAATCGGCTAAAGACATCTTGTTAAAAGATGTTAAAAATTTAGCTTCAAAACAAATCTTTGCTAGATGGCAAGCCATCCTTTCTGTCTTTGATTTTGATATTGAGTATATCAAAGGAACCACAAACACTTTACCTGACTACCTTACTCGTGAATATCTTCAGGATAATTAGCAGCATGCCTCAAGGAGGCTCAGCATCCTCTTCCCGAGGAAGAGGCAAAGGTAAGTTAATTCTTTTAGAATTAACCAAAAAACAATCACCAGAGTCATCTACTCCTCCAAAGTCATCCACTCAGAATGAACCTATTCAATCCGGTTCCCATAAGCAAACAGGTGATGATTATGTTGTCCCAATCCAGACACTTCAGGCTCTCCAACAACAAGGCCTTACCAAATTGCCCAAGCAATCATGGGCTGACATAGCCTCTCAAGATGATCTTGAAACCCTAATCCAGAAATAGAAAACCAAGGAAATTGTCATCAATTCCCCAAGTAAACAAATTGTCATGTCTCAACCTTGCCCAGTTAAGACACAAACATCCTACATCACCAAGACCGAATATTCTCTTCCAGTTATACAAATGGAAAAGGATTTTTGGGATGTCAATCCAAAAATTGTAGCCACAAAAATCTTTCCCAAAGGATTTTTATTCAAATCATTGTCTCTTATCAAAACCCAGCAATTTTATGAATATATTCTAATTGCTACTAAATCAATTTCTTTAAAACATTTCAAAGATCAGGGTATCATCCATTACTCGACTTATCAGATTCTGAAGTTCATTTCTCCTACTGACTGGGGTCAAGACTTCCACATGACCAAAAAATTTCCAAAAATTTATAACCCCATTGGTTATGATTATTTTGACTATCTCCAGGCTTGGTACTCTATGTTCTGGATCAAAACTAAAGTAGACCATCATTCTTGGCTTATCTACTTCAAAAGAGATGTTAAGTATGACTTCCCAAACTGGTTCTTCCAATGGTGGGCCTTCTTTGGTCCTATCCTTGATATCCTTCCGGCTGATGTTCTGGAAGGATTCAAATACTTTGAGAAGCGTTTTGATCGGGCCTCTGATCCTTGGCCGATTGAATTACATTTTTTCTCCAAGTTCTCAATCTCATGGATTCGTTCATGGCAATTTATCTATCACATAGGATTTCCTGGATTCCTTCTGTTCCTTGACAGGCAGGCATCTGTGAAATGGTGGCCTAAGTTTGATGCAACCCATGCCACTATTGAAGGAGTTAAATCGTGGTTCAACCTGAATCAGAAATCTTTGAAAGTTGCTGATCTAGAAACCAGCATCTTTCTCAACCAAAGAGCTCATGCCACAGTAGCTCTTTCTGCCTCGACTTCAAAGGAAGAATTTGAAGAAAATCTCCGAATAATCCTCTAGAATCTTGAAGAAGAAAAGTCCAGAGACAAATCAGACTCTAGTTCCTACAACCAGAATGAAGATGACTGTTACGGCAAAGACATCGACAGTCAGAGCGTCAATCTTAGTGATGATGAATAGTCATCCTTGCGGCTGGTTACTATAGCAGGGTCACTATACACTGTTCACTATAGCGGAAGCGGCAGAACACTATTTGCTACTGTTCACTGTAGCGGCATTTTCATTTTACTATTTGTAATAGTAAAATTTTGTTTATTTAATCTTTTGTCGTCAGAATTGTAAGACATTCGAGGTTTAGACCATTGTAAGTTTCTCTAGTCTTACAGAGTGATCTGAGAGAGTGAGTCTTCCTCCCTCTTCCCATCAATCTTGTAATCTTTTCTTTGTATCAATAAAGTTTTAATTTTATCATATATAATCTATTCTTCTTTTCTCATCCCATCGTCGGATCTCGCCGTCTCTGATGTACTTCCGGTTTTCACTCTAAATGTTTTAAGTTTATTTACTCTTATTTTCCGCATCTTATCATGTAAGCAGTCCATTTGCATCCTACTTCTCTTCATCTTGCTCCCTTATTCCCCCTCTGTTTTTCCCGTGATCTTCTCCCTATAACTCTGGTATCAGAGCCAACTATCTGAAATAAACACACCCAAAATTATGCAACAGCTATTTTCTAAGCCTTTAATGTGATATGAAATGATACCCAACAGTTATTTTCTCAAGAACACTATAAATACATGATTTTGGGTCATCTTTTACACACACCCAACTATCTAAAATAATTCTTTTATGTTTTAATTCATATTTCATATTTTTTTTTATTTTCTGTGCTCTTTTTGCCAAAATTTGAGATATTCTAAAAAAGCTTCATAGTGCTTCAATTTGTAATACATACTCTTGAGAGAGTTTATTTTTTCTTCTACTCTTTGATTCTTTGTAACGAGGGTGAGATATCCCTCAGAGAAATTGTAAGGATGAGGTATCCTTTAGAGAAATTGTAAGAGTGAGGTATCCTAGAAAGTTAAGGCTCAAGCACAAGGGTGAGGTATCCCAATGTGTGAGGAGCGCTCTACTCTGTAACGATAGCAAGCACCTATTCAAGCTTGCATTGACAGTGGAAAATCTTAGGTGGTTACTTGAGGACTGGACGTAGGTCACAAATGGTTGGTAGCTGAACCAGGATAAATCTTTGTGTTTGCTTCTCTAAACTCAAACTCCTTTATATTTGTATTTTAATTTCATATACTTGCTCAAATACTTTCTGTGTGGGTTGTTCATTTACAAGAGCGCCTTTTTGTCTTATCTATTCATTTATTTTAATCAATAAATAACTTCAAAGGGAATTGTTTTTCAAGTGTTTGATAAAAGTATTCAAAGAGTTTCTATCTCCTTTACATTTATGCTTTAATTATATATGCTTGAGTTGAATTTTATATTTAGCCTATTTACTTGATTTATCCCATAACTCAAGTTGTATTTGGGTAATCCACAATAATTATATCTTTGTTAAACTTATTCTGCTACATGTGTTGATTGAAAATATGAAAATACATAATTTCTCAAAGTTGCTTTAAAAATCTGTAATCACCCAATTCACCCCCCCTCTTGGGTGATGGTTGCTATGGCTAATAGGGATGAAGAGGTTGTCTTCACCGAGGCTTTTATTTTTTTCTTTTGGGTTTTCCTTGGCCTCGGAGGTTCATTCTCCCAGTTTTCATCTTCACCTAAATCGTCCATTACCCTGATCCTTTTTGGAACTGCATCAATAAATATATAATTAGTAAGCGAATCGAAAATAAGGAAATAAAGATAGTTGAAGACCCTTTAGAAAACATTCCTGAAACACCCACAATAATATTTATTTACCCTTCGATCTTAATCATTAGTTTCATCATTTTCCTAATTTCGATTCCTCAGTTTCAAGAGAAAACCTATTAATGCAAACCCAATCAAGACAGGCCGAGTTAAACATGTGGCCTCTAAGCAAAAAGAAATCTTGATTGTTGACAACTCCGAAGAATCTCCTGATGTGGATGAAGAACCAATTTCCTCGAAGAGCACTAAGTCAACTTTAGCCAATTTTAAGGCTGAACCTTTAGTGGTAAGATTTTTCTTAATCTTTTTCATTCAAAATCTTCTAGTCCTATACTAACTTTCGATTTTAAAACAGGACTCTCCACTATCATCTTTTCATGAAACAACTCCTACAACCTTGAGGAGGTTCAAGACTCCATCTCCAATCCCTTCTCCTCCAAAGGATTCAATCTCGAGTGTACTTATACCTAGGCCTGAAGTAGCCTCAACCTTAAGTACCCATTTCGATAGGTTATTTGACACGGAGGCCTAAATAAAAAAAAAACAAGCACTGAGGCACAAGACATCCCTATCGAGGCTAATGTCCAAGTTTGATATTTCCCTAAGTTAACTCAGTTTTGCTTGTCTCGAATGTTTCTAACTATTTCTTACTTCTTTTCAGGAAAATATCATTCTTGAGATTGGCCCCACATCAGAAGTTCCTATTATCGAAACTGATGATCAGGTTTGATAATTTTTTTTTCTAAAAAAAATATCACTAAATGTGAATGATTTGCAAAACTTTTATAAAATGAAATTATAATCCTTATTTTTTTGAATTTTACAAGAGAACATAAGTCCCCCCAATGAAACAAGTATTCTTGTTGAAGCTAAGATTCCTATTTCTATCGAAGTCATTTAGCCATCTGAGACTGCACCCTCAAATTCTGCCTAAGCCCAATCAGTTCAGACTAAAACTACATTTGAAGAGGAGGTATAAGCCATATGAATAGATGATGATGGGGATGAAAATAACATTATGAAGCATCTCAAAGATATCCTTTCTAGATGATCCTTATCCTCGAAATCGCATCATTCGATAGCTTATTCAGAGGTCGAAGTTCAAAGCATATTTGCCCCCCAATTGTTGCAAGAACTAGCTGATCTCTTAAAACTTGGGGTGGATCCAGTCATGGCAGCTGCAGACAAGAAGTAGAAACTACTGGGCCTTCTTAGTCAACTAAATCAAAACTAACATCTTCTGAATTTGAATGTTCAGGAAGTTGTTCAAAAGTTGACAGGCCTAGTAGAAGATTTACCAATCAAGCTCCCTCATCTCGATCAAACCATTGCCAATAATCAGCAATTGCTTGAGAAAAAGAACTAATTGATGATGAATGTTGCCAAGGCCAAAAAAAAAAAATGCTCGAAGCCTTCTGTTGTTCCTTTGACTACTCAGCAGAGCATTAGTCAAAATAATGAGAAAATTATTGAGCTCGAACAAGAGCTATAAGCATTTAAACAACAACAAAGTGAACTTCAAGCCCTTGCTGATGATTGTGCAAACCAAGAGCAAACACTTAAAGAAGATTACCAACAATAGACCATCGAAGGCAAAAATGTGATGCTAACTATTCAAGATTTGGCTCCAACCTTCGAATTGGCTTCAACATAGAAGAAGAGAATAATAGAAATCTGGGAGTCTTTGTATTCAAGGCTCCAATAAACATGAATTTTTCTTTTAAATTTTGTAATGACTATTTAAATTTTGAATGCTTGTTGATTCGAAATTGTTACGATATTTACAATTAAATTTTCACTTCAAGAATTATTGGCCTATACAATTTCAAGTATTTTCCATTTATCGAAGTAATTCTCTCGTTAGAATTAATATTTGTAATCGAATAAGCATTACAAAAAAAAACTCTTTCGATTTAATATGACCCTTCTCAATTTGGGGACCATTTTCCAAATAACTTTGTTCTTTTCTCCATGGGTAAAATAACCTTCCAAACTAAATCACTTAAGTTAAACTCTTTTTCTTGACTCGAAGATCATAAAATTTCGTAATTCTTTCTTTTTGTCGAATCAAATTTTCTAGAGCAATTAACCTTTTTTAATCCAAATGATTTAATTCATCAAACATCAAATCCCAATAATCCTGAGTAGGGATCTCATCTTGACGCAGTAATCTAATTGATTGAAGAATAATTTCAATTGGCAATACTGCATCATGATCATAAACCAAATGATATGGCGTAGTACCAATAGCTTCCTTAGGAGAATTTCAATAAGCCCACAGAACTTGGCTCAAAGTTTCATGCCAACTTCTTGGTTTTCGACCAATATGCTTCTAAATTAAACTAATTAAGATTTTATTAGCTGCTTCAACTTGCCCATTAGCTTGAGCGTAATAAGGAGTTGAAGTAAGTAACTCAATATTCCTTGATCTAACAAATTCAGTAATGTAAGGATCAGTAAACACGACACCCTAATCAATAGTTAGAGTTTGAGGAATACCGAATCTATGTATAATATTCTCTTCAACAAAATTTATAATATCTTATTGAGTTACATCCTTCAAAGAGACTGCCTTGACCCACTTTGTAAAATAATTGATGGCCACTAATATATACTTATACCCTTTAGAAGATAGTGGATGGATCTGTCTTATCAGATTGAGAGCCCATTCTCGAAATGGCCAAGGTTTAATAATCAAATGTAAATCACTAGTAGGAACATGCTGAATGTTTCCATGCTTTTGACATTCTTCACAAGGCTTGGCGTATGAATGACAAACTTTAGCCATTGTAGGCCAATAGACTCTCTGCCTATGTAGTGCCCATTTCATTTTTTCACCATCCTGATAAACACCACAAATGCATTACTGTACTTCTGCTAAGGCTGTGAATAGTTCTTTCTCACTTTGACATGTCAATAAATTTTAATCTACTAATTTTTTGTATAGTGAATCCCCCATTATAACATAATGTAGGGTTTTATATTTTAATTTCCTTTTGACTGATGTACTTGGATTTTGTAAATAATCAACAATTGACTTTCTCCAATCAGAATCATCTATATCTTCGATTGAACATACTTCTAAATTCTCAAATGGCTATAATTTTTCTTTAACTTCGATTAACTTTAATAAAGTTATACTCGAAATCTTGTAACTTGAAGCTATTTGAGCAAGCTCATTGGCTTCATAATTTTCCTTTCTTGGAATATGTTGCAATATAACTTCATTAAATTCACATAATAACCTTGATGCAAAAGCAAAGTATCTGAACAAATTTTGGTTAATGTGTTTATATTCTCTAGTCAATTGTTTAATAACTAGTTAGGAGCCTTGAGAGAAATTAACATTTGTAAGCTAGCAATCAAAGCTTCATACTCAACTTCATTATTCGAACATTCATGCTTTAATTCGAGTAAAAACTTAGTTAGAGTTCCAATGGGTGAAACAATTAAAACTCCAAGACCAACACCCCCACTATGTTTTGATCCATCGAAATATATCTTCCATGATTTTAAGCCCACGTAGTTAATATTAGTTTCTTTGATGTTAACACAAGGATGGTCAGTCAAAAAATTTACCAACACTTGGCCTTTAATAACCTTTAGTGGCACATATTTTAAAGAAAATTCAATTAAAACAAGCGCCCACTTCCCTACTCTACCATGCAAGATAGGTTTGGATAACATGTACTTTATTATAGTTGTCTTCGAAATGACAAGTACATCATATGGCTTTACATAATACTTTAACTTTGTACATGAGAAATACAAAGTTAAACATAACGTCTTGACTGCACTATACCTAGTTTCAGCATCTATCAAAATCCTACTAAGATAGTAAATAACTTTTTCGACTCCATTCTCATTTTCTTGGGCCAACATGCACCCAATGGTCTGATTAGATGTTGAGATATACAACTTCAAAGGACATCCAAGTATTAGAGGTGTCATTACTGGAGGATTGGCCAAACAGTGCTTGATTGGTCAAAAGCTTCTTGGTGCTCTTTCTCCCATCGAAACTCTTCTTCAGCCTTGAGCTTTAAGAGTGAGGAGAAGACTTTGGTCTTTCTAGACAGATTCAAAATGAACCTCATCAGGAAGTTGAACTTTCTTAGTAACGATTAGAGTTGCTTCTTATTTGAAGGATGTGATGCTTCAAGTATAGCCTTGGTCTTGTTCTGATCAACCTCTACTCCTTTCTTATGAACCAGGAATCCAAGAATATTTCTTGCAGAAACACCAAAAGCACATTTAATAGGATTCATTTTTAATCCATGTTTTCTTATTATTTCGAATGATTGCCTCAAATTCGAGAGATGTTCTTGTTCCGATCTCAATTTGACTACCACATCATTAATGTACACCTCCATGAATTTTCCAATGGTATCATGAAAAATGGTATTCATGGCTCTTTGATACGTGGCTCTAGTATTCTTCAATCCGAATGACATGACTATCCATTCATAAGTACCAATTGCACCAAGGCATTGAAATGTACTCTTCGACACATCCTCTTCTATAATGTAAATTTGATTATACCTAGAATAATCATCCATAAAACTTAGGATTTCATGGTCTGAAGCTGAATCAATCAACATATCAGCAATTAGCATAGGATATTCATCTTTAGGAATAGCAGAATTTAGATATCGAAACTCAATGCATACTCTTAACTTACCATTCTTTTTCATAACAAGAACAACATTAGAAATTCAATTAATATACTTGGCAGTTCGAATGAACTTAGCCTTAAGTAACCTTTCGATTTCCTTTTTAATCTTTAAGACTACCTCAAGGGAAAATCTCCTTGGAGCTTGCTTGATTGGTCTTTGTCCTGCTCAAATTGGAAGCCTGTGTTCTATCAAATCTTGACTGAGTCCAGGCATCTCTTCGTACTCCCATGCAAAACCATCTTTATATTCTTTGAACAAATGGACAAACTCATACTTGAAACTAGCATTTATTGATCTACTTATAAAAGTAAGTTTATTTATTACATCATTTCCTAAATTAATTTCCTCCAAAGGATCTTGTACCTCTATTCTTTTAATTTCAGAAGATAGAGGGGCTTGTTTAAATCCTAAGGAGGAATAATCATAAATACAATCCAAGTTAGTACCTTCAATGGTACGAAATTTTTTCAGCCCTATAGGCTGAAATTTGAGTCACATGACTTGAAATTGCACTATTCATGCAATTCTCATCCATATAGGCTGCTATTCGATCCATATAGCTCTTAAGTTTTGACATTATTATACACTCGGCCTGGAATGTGAAACAGGCGCCCGTAGGCCCTGGAACTATTACAATTTCTAAGTTGAAAAGAATCAACTTTTGGTATTAGAGAGAAACTTGTTGGGGTTAGGGCCACCATTTTGATCCCTTTCGTGTCCAAAGCTAATGAGTCCCAAATGCAGAAAGGTCTAACTCCTAGCACGTAAATCTGAAGGTTTGCAAGATTCTGGTTGACATGACACAAGGTGTCATTAGCTTCCACCATTTCCAGTTCTCCTAACTGGTTCCAAAGGAACATCTGTTAGTGGACGGTCGAAGGTACTGCCCTTACAGCGTGTATCCACTCTCTACCCAACAAGAGATTATAGCTGGCATTGAAGGGGACTAGTATGAACAAGGTTGACCTCATAACTGATGCCACTTTGATGTCAAGAGTAATAGCCCCCTCTCCAAAAACTCTAAGAATCACAACTTATCAAATCAACACTAAGGCTTGAGGAAGAAAAGATCAATGGCCATGGTGGTGACCATGGAAACGAAAAAGAAGAAGAGAAAGTAAAGAATCAAGAACATTACCTTAAAGCTTCAAACTTTGAGGCTTGAAAAAGATGATAAAGGTGTGAGCTTCTTGGGTAGATTCCAACAAGAAAGAAGCTTAGAATGTGATGTAGCTCAAGGAAAACATGGTGGCTTGGATTTTTGTAAGTGCGAAGGTGGTGAAAGGTGTGGTGGCCGTAGGGTAGAGAAGAGGAGAGAAAATGTGAAGGAGAAAGAAAATGAGAGAATAGAAAAGGTTGAGAGAGAAAGTGATAGAAAATTTTATGGATAGAAAGTGAGACTTTGTTTTCAAATGAATGAAAAAAAAATTTGGCTCCCCAGAAATCCCCCCCAAAGCCGCGGTACACATGGAGAGAAGAGAGAGGGGAGAGAAAAAACAATGAAGCTTCCTTAAGAAGCTTAATGAAATGAAGCTTCCATGAGAAGCTTGGTTGTTTTTTCTCAAAAGTCATGTGATATAAAGTAAATTTTTAGATAAGGTGATAAGGATTTTCACTACAAGTTATTATCCAATGGGCAATTGTTACAGTTAACAACACCAGTATTTATTGTCCAACGGATAATAAATTATACAGCGATTTTTTTATTTATCAGATAAAATCTTGAAAAATGCAAACCTTGTAAACTGTGTCCGATCTCGGGTTTAGTAAGATTCTCCGTAGATGCTTCCACAGTTCAAGGTTTACCAGCCTCAGAGAAAATATTTTATTTTTCTGGCTCCGCTTAGTGTGCATGCAAAACGAGGAATATATTAAAATATTTAACGTTTCCGAAAAAATCCACAAAAATTTACAAAAATCACAAATATTATAAAATAATTATTTATCATGAAATTATCAATTTTCGGGGTGTTACATTTGTCACCATGTTGTCTCCTTCCACACTTAGAGCAGTTAGGCTCCTCAGCTTTTATTTGATTCTGACTCATTTTCTAATTTGTGAATCACTAGTTATAAAATCGCATCCTTCATTCTCATTGTCTATTCTTTTCCTCTTTTCAAGATTCATGATGATTTGCTCAATGTTAAACTTCGATTGAGTAGTTTCCATGATTTTAGACTCCTTAACTAAAGTGGGAAAAGCCCCCAATCTCCATAGACTCGACAAATCTTTTGTTTTCTTTCCTTTATTTCAAATTATACACTAGACAAGCCTCCTACGTTACATAAGTACGTGCAACTTCTAATAATCTTTTTGAACTTCTCTACCACTTCTTTACTTTGTTCTTTGTCTTAGATGTTCAACCAGATTAGGAATTTCTTTAATTTATTTATTCTTTGAGTCCATTTCTCCTAACATATTGCAAGAGCAAAATATTGACAAATATTTTAAGACGAACCCAAATCTATCAGTGTGAATACATGGTTTCTCCTTACCGTGTACAATGCTACAATTTCATTCTGACAATATACATCTTCAATAGGGTAAATCTTTATAGAGGTGTGTTCTCACCTTGCCACATTTGAAACCTTTCCCAATTTGACAATATTCCTGTAGGAAGTACCACTAAGGGTCTAACATTAGGATGCTTACCAAGAAAACTTTGCATGACATTAACAACCATAAATATTTTCCCAGCTCTCAAGAAATGAGCAAAAAATGCAACCCTAGAGATACTCACCGCAAGGTCCTTAATCAAGAGAAATTGAATCCTTTGACTTGGTGACGTTTCACCTACTTTATACGCTATGGGTGCGCTGAGGTTTCAGTTATCATAAGATCATTTTCAGCAATCTCAATTATATATATATATATATATATATATATATATATATATATATATATATATATATATATATACTTCCTCTGATATTCCATGAATCCTCCACGTAAGTTCTTGTACTCCCTGTTTAACCCTACATTGGAACTCAAATATGGTTTCAATTCCTCATTTCTTATAAAGCAGAGGATTACAAAACATCTTCTGCTCAGCGCATCAACCATTTTATTAACCTTACCCAAATGATACCCTAACTCGAAATCATATTCTTTCAAGAACTTGATCTATCTCCTTCGTATTGTACTTAACCATTTTTGGTCAAACAAGTGTTTCAAACTCTTAGGGTCACTAAAGACTGCAACTTAACCCCATACACTCAGTGTTTCCAAATTTTCAAAACAAACACCACAATTGCCAATCTTAGGTGGTGGGTCAGATAGTTGTCCTCATGCGATCTCAATCGCCCAAAGGCGCAAACAACTACCCGTCCACCTGGCGCCCCTTACATCCTACCTCTTTCCTTAAGGCACACTAATATATCTTAAAGTTTCCTTAAAGAATAGGGACCACTAAAACCGATATGGTAGTTAATCTCTTTTTCAATTCTTATGTGTATTCTTACTTGGGTCTACAGATATTCTCCATAAAGACCACAACTATTTTATCTTGATATGCTGAAGAAGGTCCATTCATCTAGTCCATAGAGATTGTAGGTGTCCAGTGCTAACGCCTGGTCCTAAGAACGGTCTTCGAGATATTTTCTCTTTTATCTGGTTTATCAAATCAATTATCTTAGGTTGTGATCCATAAAATCAACCTTAATCGTCTTCCAAGTAATTTTAGGCTTAACCAAGTATTGACCTCTCGTCAAACTCCCTTGCTCATGTTTCATAAGCTCCAACTCCTTTGTTTTCTTAAACACTTGGAAATATATATATATATATATATATATATATATATAGAAAGGTAATTCTAAACACCTTTCATATATCGTAAGTTCCAGTAAACCCCAAAAGTTCTTTAACTCTAGTCCACTAAGATTCTATCTCTTCTTCATCAAATAAAAGGCTAAGGGATACTTATTGCTCATAGGTGTATACTAACTCAACAAAATCTTTTCCACATAGAAGGTAAATAAATTCTCCTAGGCTTAAAGGGTAAAAAAGGTTCTAGTTTCCAATCACGACTGTCACATATTCTCACTGCAGATATGGATTATTTTCCATTCTTTCCAATTTTCTACTTGTAGCCATATTCTTTCTCCCTCGCAATCGCAAACATTTCTCCTTACTCTCACTTAGAAACTGTTAACTTTCTAAACATCTCTCATAATTTCATTGGCAGTTGTCCTACCTTTACGTGTAACACCCCAAAATTTACTTTTCTACTCTCAGATTCATTCTAAAAATATTTGTGATTTTCTGGAATTTTCTTGGAATTTTCTGAGAATGCGGAATATTTTAATATATTTCTCGTTTTACGTGTGTACTGAGCGAAACCGGAGAAATGATATATTTTCTCCGAGAACCTTGAACTATGGAAACGTCGACGGGGGATCTTACTAAACTCGAGGCCTGACACAGTTTACAAGGTTTCATATTTTTCGAGAAATCTTAACAGATGAGATAATAAAACACTGTGAAGAATTTATCTGTCAGATTTGTTAATGTTGACTTCTACCAACTATAACTATTGTCCAATAAATAATAACATGTATTAAAAAATATTATCACATTATTCAAAATCAGATTTTTGTATCACATCTATTAGTTTTAATTTCAAAAGAAAGATTAAATTTAATCCAAGCTTGTTATGGGAAGCTTCCTAGCAATTTCCCTTGTAACACATTTTCTCTCTCTCCTTTCTCCACTATTCTACGGCAGAAGCCACAAGGGAAGCCCAAATATTTCCCCTCAATTGTCTTAATATTGCATTCTCATTTCTCTAAACCCCAAATACCCATTTCTCCATTTCCTCTCTTCTTCTTCCTCTCCACCGTACACACACACACCCACACATTGGAGACCAACTTCCTTATTTGCCAAACAAATCACATTTACTTGTTCCTTCCACCATTTCAAAACTATTCTCCTTGGTGGTTATCCTTTGGTTCCTCTTCTTCTTCTTCTTCTTCTTCCATTTCTCTTCCACCACTGAAGCTAAAACTTGGAGCTTTAAGGTAAAGTCTTCAACTTTCTTCCATTTCCTTGCTATTTTCGTTTCTCTTGGCCACCTTGGTGACCAAGAACCTATTTTTCATGGTTTGAGTGAACATTGTGGTGATCACTCACATTGGAGTTTTCTTGAAGGAGGGGAAAACGAAAATCTAGGGCAAGAAGGAGTGGCACATTGTGTTGTTTTCCAAATAGGTAAGAGGGAGATGATCCTCTTCAACCAACCTTGGTAGTAAGGGAATGTCTTGTATGTGTGTTGTTGTTGATTTTTGAATCCATGAATAAAGTTCTCTTATTTTTATGTTGTTCTTGATGATAGTTTATTTTGTTGGGATTGTATGATTTATTGATGCCTCTTGCATGATTTGAAGGTATATTTGAGTATCTTGTTGATTAAATATGATGAGGAATGGTTTGGTTTGAGTTAGACGACCTGGAGAACCCTATTTTCTGCAAGTTTACGCGTGGTAATCGATTACACGGGGCTTGTAATCGATTACCAAGCTCTTAAAGATACAAAATCGTGATTCTGGAAATCTGGTAATCGATTACGTCTTGTGTGTAATCGATTATAGAGATTCTGTTTAGCTTGTAATCGATTACAAGAGGAGTGTAATCGATTACCTAGCCTCTGATGTCACGAAATGGTGCTGCTGGGAATCACGTAATCGATTACAACTTGTGGGTAATCGATTACAGAGGTTCTGTCCAATTGATAATCGATTACCACGGTTGTGTAATCGATTACCAAAGCCTTGAAGTTACGAAACGTGATTCTGGGAATCACGTAATCGATTACAATGAGATTGTAATCGATTACAGAGGTTCTGTTTCTCGAGTAATTGATTACAAGGGTGATGTAATCGATTACCAAGACCAAAAATGAGATTTTTGAGCTGGAAATGATTGAGATTATGGTTCTTGGTCCTTTGTAACTCAAACACAACCTAAAAACCCTGGATTCAAGGATTTTACTTTTCTAAAATTGTGATAGGAATGTGCATTCATACCAATAGAGAAGAAATGACTTTGAATATGGAATTCTTGGATCCATGACATGGAAATTGTGGTATGTGTGTAATGAGGAATACATGTTGATGCTGGGAATTATTGATGTAGTACTAAATGAGATAAGAATGATGATGTGCCATTGAGGCAATGTTTTAATAAATGCATGGTTGATATGTCATGTTGGACATTGAATAATGCTTATGTGCCATTGAGGAAAAGCTTATGTTGAATGCATCATTGATGAACATACATGATTGGACATTGTGTCATCATGCATGTGTATTGTCCGTGGGACATTGTTGAGAAGGCTATGTTGCCTAGGAATTTGAATAACACCTATGTGCGGGTGCGAATAGACTAAGCGTAGGTGTCATATATTGTTGACCCTAGGGGCGTCGGGGTGTGGGTGTCTCACAATAGACAGTGGTAGCTCCACTGGGGCCGTGGGATAGACCAATGCAACACACCGACGATCCTGCCTGAGATGATGTCCTATGTCGCGATTAACTGTTGAGGTGCCATGTGTGAGCCATTTTGCGCAAATGTTTTTATGTGATGAGCACACTATATTTTTAAGGCTAACGATACGCTGGCATTACTCCTTGATCATTCACTCCGAAAATGTTTATGTCTAACTCCATGGAGTAGGAACTTTGGTACCCTTGTTGCATTGTGAGTTGTCAGTCACATGGTCCATTGAGCATTCATGATTGGATAATGTGTTTACTATTATGATTGTGATAATTATTTGATTCTTGGTAATGTTAATGTTGCTAGTTGGCTATGGATGATGTTAACTACTGTTCCTTTTTGCTTTACTCTTATTAATTGCTTTTATGTATTACTATACCTGTATGTATTAACTGTGTCTTATGTGGGCGTTCGGCGCCGTTTATTTTCTTGTTGCCTTGTTGGTACTGAAAGCTGGGAATCTCACCTCTTTTGGTACTTTTCTTTATTTTGCATTTTGGTTGAATCGCGTGCTCTCGAGAAGACACTCGTGAGGAAAACAAGGAAACTACTAAGTTTCAGGGTTTCTGGCCTTATCTCGACTGAGACCGAAGTTGCTGAGAATGTCGTTTCGCCCCCGTGGATTTTTTGGTTACGTGCGGATCAACTTTCATGGTGGTCCGGATTGCTGACATATCAACGTGCAGACTGACCGATGTGTGTACCACGGTGAATTGACGGTGTCTTTGGCATGGGGACGCTACACTGCTTTTATTTTTGACCTTCATGCTTTTGTGTGGTTGGAATTTTATATGCCTGTAAGAGATATGTGGGCGGATATATACTATAACCCACGTGACGACTCTTTCTTCTCTACTGCCCGGGCTCCTGCCCGCTGTTCTGTTGTCCCGATGGATGTCTCGTCGGACGACGAGGACCCTGAGGAGGATCCATCTACGGTTCCTTCTCATTCCAGGCAGTCTTAGGGTTAGTTTTAAATTGATGGCTACTGATGGCTATCCGTTTATTTTGAAGGAGCCTGACGTACTACTGGATTAGTGGGTAGATATTTGTATCTCTTGGGGTAGGTACACATTTTGCTTTTTGTATATCTTCTTGGAAATGTAATTTAAACAGGCTTGTAATTCTGGTACAAAGTATGTAACTATCCATATTGTGCATGGTTGTATGTTTCATTCCATGTTGATTTCTCTTTGACGTTTTTGATAAAAAGTTTTATGTGAACGAGGGACTTTTAATTTTAACTCAATTACGCGATATATTTACAAACAGATGTATATGTACATTAATGGAAGTTTTAACTGAATTTATGTTAAAAAAAATGTTCAAACTTTACGTAATCATTTGTGCATCATTTCACTATGGTGTGACGTTCCTTCTTCTTACCCATTGTGACTAAGGGAGAAAAAGGGGCGTTACACTGTCTTGGTATCAGAGCTCTCGATTATGTTTCTTTGGGTCGTGTGGTTTTGGACTGTCTTGTTTGTGTTGTGTCATTCTCTGTGATTTTGTTGTTTGGTATTCAAATGAATACATCTGACTTTCTCTATGTTTTGCGTAGTCTAATCCGAGAAGGAACAATGGCTCGTCGGGGTGATATGGCTGCTGCCATAGAGGCAATACAGAAGATGCTGAGGCAATGTTACAACAGAACCAGCAGACAGCTCAACAACAGGCTAGGGTTACATAACAGCTAGAGGCTACAGCGGATGTTCAGAACTTGGAAGGATTCCGTCGCACTAATCCTCCACAGTTTAAAGGGGAGTTTGATCCGGAGAAAGCTATATTGTGGATTCAAGAGTTGGAGAAAATATTTACGGGTATGAACTGTGCTGATGATAGGAAGGTGACCTATGCCGCATACATGCTGATGGGAGATGCTGAACATTGGTGGATGGGAGAACAAAGGCTACTGCAAGCCGCGAATAGAGTGATAACCTGGGAAGTGTTCAAAGAAAGGTTCTTGAACAAGTATTTTCCTGAAAGTGCCAGGCACGCAAAAGAAATGGAATTTCTGAGGTTGCGACAAGGAGGCATGACTGTGAGCAAATACGCCGCCAAGTTTGAGAACTTGTCCAGATTTTCAGCCTATTTTCAACTTCAACCCAATGAAACTTGGAAGTGTCGGAAGTTTGAGGAAGGCCTGAGGCATGATGTGAAGAAAATCATGATAGCTTTGAAGATCACTCAGTTTTCTGAGTTACTCGACACTTAGCTTTCAAATGGCACTAGTTTCATGTCCATACGACAAGAAATTATGCAATCTAGTTTACTGACTGCTAGAATGTCTTTTTCTGCAGAATTTGCCTTGGATTCAAACAGAAACTAGTATTGATTGGCTTGGTGGAAAATTCTGAAATTTTTACCACAAGAAGCCTTATGTCTTAGCTTTCAAATGGCACCAGAATCAAGTGATTCCGATATCTATAGCCCAAGTTATGCAACAAACACTGCAGGTTGTTCAGAATTTTTCTGTTCTAGTTTCAGGCCTTACGCCGTGGCGCAACACTCCCCATGCCGCGGCGCCCATAACAGCAGCACAATTTTGCATAATTCTACAGGGTGTGGTACTATTCCAATGGTCATTTGCATGGATTTTGGCCATTTCCAATCAGTTTCTAAGTGATTTTAAGTTCCTAACTAGTTCATTAACATTTAGGAAACATCAATCACCATTCTAAACCTCTTGATTTGGATTCTTGAACCAAAATCATGCATGCTTGACCCTAAACCCCAAAATGGGCATCAATGGTTTAAATGAATATTTCTAAGTTTCTAAATTCAGTTTATGACATGAACAAGTCATAATTGATCTAAGAAACATATCCATGCAAACTAAACACATCAAACTCATCTAGAAAAAGTTGTGGTCTTCAGCTTTTTTGTCTTACTCAATTTAGCATACTAGGTTGTTTATATGCATACATAGAGAAAATAGATGAGTAAAGGCTCTTAACCCCTACCTCTTAAAGACTCTTGATCCTGAAGCTTGATCCATGATCTTCTTCCTCTTCTTCTTCCCTTCTTCCCCTTTCTCCTTCTTCTTCTCCCCTTTCTCCATTTTCTTTCTTTTCTTTCTTTGTTTTTTCGGTTCTCTGCCGAGAGAGAAGAGAGAAATAGAGGGTGGGACGTAGAGGGAATTAAGAGAAAAGATTAACTTAAGTTTCTACACTGAAACTTATATCTGCTAAGGACACTTGAATTGTGCTAATTCAAGTTTTCCAGCTTCCAACAACTTTAGAATAAATCATAGGATTCATCTAAATTGTTGTTTCACCATTTTCATGATTTTCTATATCTGCTGGGGATCAATCCGACATTAAAAGCACAACCTGTATGCCTAAAAATACCAAACTGACTCCAATTCTCTTGAAACTTTTACCACATCTTACTTGGCTTATTTGTGACCTAGAAATAAACTATCTATGTTTATTTCCTTCAACTTAGCAACTTATGCTATTATCTGAGTCATTTTAAGCTACTTTTCAACTTCTGTGTTGCAACAAAGAGCCTAAACGAACTCAGTTTGTCACAAAACTTTACTGACATGCTAAACAAGTCAAATGCTACCTTTTGTAACCATTTACCAGTCTGGCATGTGTTTAAGGGTATTATATTTCTCCCCTCCTTTTTAAAATTTTGTCACCAAAATTGCTCACCTCAAGTAAACAATTCTGGTTAAACAAAACTCTACATGGAACTTCTGCTTCCACACAGTCCTTTTTCAGTACCAGCTTCTCCCATCCACCTTCTCTTGACGAGATCTGCTTACCTTAAAGCTCTTTATCTCTATGCTTATGGATGGTAAGCTGTACTAAAACATAACTTAGCTTTGAACTCTTTTTTTTTATAAGGCTTCCAAAACCATGTGTGAATCTAGTATCTCTATCAGACACTACATTTGTAACACCCTTGTGGGGATGTCACATATATAAAGAAAATAAAAGAAAGATAAATAAAATCTACCCAAGTTGTAAAACATTTGTTACATACTACTACGGGTTGTAAAATAATTCCTGTTAAACAAAATATTATTAAATAAAATAACGCGAAAACATAAAATAAACAGAACAACATCACTCATAATATACATATGGTCCAAGTTATAAGTTATACAAATAATTTACAACTATATCTACAAATATTTAAACAGAAACAGTAAACAAAAACAGTAAAGAGTCAATATATACATAAGCAGACGCGCCCAAAATACACATCATATATATTTAACCCTCTGAAGGATCACTCTCAAGAAGATCTTCAGGAGATAAATATCCAGGATGCCTCGACACTCGGCGAAAACGAGACCACGCAGTCGATACGATACTCATCTCACTAGGCTCAGTGGACACACCACCCCAATAATGCCTAAGAGATAAAGGTAACTCTAAGTGTAAAAATACAGTAGTCGTCATAACTGGTTCTCCATGAAACTCATTACGTAGGGACACAGTCAACCGTCCCACGTAAGTCACTGAGTCTCTATCTCCCCGCAAATGCCAAGCTAACGATCCACCGTGAAACTCAAGACGTACAAAACCTAAAAATCCTGGCACCGCCATACCCAACAATCAATCCAAGGGATATAGATGATCAGATGGTTCTTGGTCGTCGTACTGATCTTCGACTTGCTGCTCTTCTTCCTCCTCAGGATACAAAATCTCAAGAGGCTGGTCCTCTTCCTCAAACTCTTTACCACGTAAATAAATATATACAGAAAACACATACAATAAAGAGGTAAGACAATCTAAAATCATCACAAACATGGTAAATAAGAGAACGACAAACAACAGATATACAGTTCATGCAATATGAAAAGCTATAATAGTAATTAATAACAGGATAGTGTAAAGATTTAAATGGCACAACAACACATAATATCACAGATAAAATAGTATCACAGATAAAATAATATCACAGATAGAATAATATCACAGATAAAATAAAATAAGAAATAGACAATTTATCATAATAATAACCAGATAAAAATAAATAGATAAAATAAAATAATGTCCAAGATATAACCATATGCAATATGACACAATCCTACTCCATGGAGCTAAACACATACAGATATCAGAGAGAATGACTCGTAAAGTCCATTAGTACCACGACTGCCCAACCAACTATTCCGCTGTCTCACCTTGCGTCTATAGCCCAACAACACATGGTGTGGTGTAGCACATTGTCAAACGTCGTGTCACTACAGGTAATGTACTATTAGACTTTACAAAATCTCGATTAAATATAGTGCGTGTCGAGTCCATTAGTGTGTTATCGGTTACCACGGCCTAGCGGAGTGACCGACTGTCCATATATGGGATCCCGTACACTAACGTCTCCAAGTTCATAAAGACAATGAACCACACTATGTTTATCGCATCGACAACACGATGTGATTCACCTCGTCAACCAATCCACCAAAAATTAGCATAAACTCAATATATGATCCAAAAATAAGAAATTGCCAAAATACCCTCATTAAAATATATCCTCAAAGATAAAAAGATATAGTAAGTCCCACCGGACAAATACTGTTTCAAAGCTTGTACAAGTTCACCTCATAGCCCGACAGCAGAAAAATACAGAAAATACCGTTTTGGTCAATCGCGTAGAAATTTTATCACGTTTTCACAATCTCATCGTTTTTACAAACGTTTTTAAATCGCGTAAATCAATTTTTCTGATTTTAAAATCGCGTAGAGTTTTTAATACGTTTTCTCAATCGCGTAAGATTTTTAAATCATTTTATTGTCCAAATCCCTTAAAAATTACTATTTAAATAAACAGAAATAATAAATAATATATTTAAACTACATAAAATATTTTTCATACCGTATATTATTTTTTGGACATCTTTTCTATCTTATTTGCCCGTTTTTACTAAAAATTGTCAGTATGTTGCTTAGAAAATTATATTAATGGTTTCCTAATTTTTTCGTAAAAATTCTATTTACTTAATTTTTAACTGTATAATTTAATCCTTTTGAAAACCACTAACATGCTTCAAAATTATAGCATGAGTCATATGTTAGGAATTTACAAAAGTTACTGTATTTCCTTTCTAACAATAAAATCATTAGTTTTAATTTCTTAAACTTAATTCTAATCAATTCATTTCTTCAAAACTCATTTTAGAAAAATTCTTTTTAACATATATTGCATCTTTATACTTGGAAATGGTTTGGATTTGATTTTAGAAATCATGGATACTTAGTTTGGCATGTTGGCCGAAACATACACTTGTGTCATTTGATTTCTAAATTCATTTTCCTTCATCTAAACAATTTTATATCTTGTTAATTTGTCTATGTTAATTAAATCACATTTTAAGAAAATGATGAGAACATTTTGGTTCTCCATTTTTGGTTAATGGCCGTGAGCCTCATTGGTGTGTTCTTTGGAACACTCATGCAAACCTTGGCATGTTATTCACATCCTATAAATTATCATGCATTTCTAACACATACAAATTATCAAAGCTTGTAGACATGCAAATCAAAGCTTGTAGACATGCAACTTCATACAAATTATTACAAACATCAAATAGGAAAGCTACTAACAAATACACAAATAAGCTACTAACAAACACACAAATAAGCTACTAACAATCACACAAAGGAATCCTTATGGATTCTACAATCACAACAATCAATCTCCATCTTCTTACCACCACCCAAGGATGATAAGATTACTCTTCCTCTTACCTTAAATGAAGACAAAATACTCTTTCACACCTCCTCTAGGGTTTCGATTTTCTCCTTCAAAACCTAACAAACTTAAACAAAAATCTACAAGTTACTAACCATAAAAGAGAGCTTAAACCATGGATAAATCATGGCTTAGAACTTTGAAAAAGAGTTTAGAAATGAAAAACAAGAAATTTCACCTTCTAGGTAAAATCTCCCAAGTAGGTTTCCAAGCCTCAAATGAAGGATTTTGCAAGAACTCTCAACTAGAGATGTTCTTAGATTTGTGTTTAGGTTTAGAAAACTTGGTTGGATAAATTTTTGAGTGATTGGATAGTAAACAAGAGTGTTTGGCCGAATAGAGCTTCAAGAAAACTTCAATGGAGTTTAGGGTTTTTGGAAGAGAGAGAAGAGAGAAAATGCATGAAGAATGAAATGATTTTTGGTCTTCCAAAGGCCAAATGGCCGTAGACATGGAGCCATGCAAGGTGTCCATTGGGTTGGCTTCATCCAAGCCTTAGAATGGATCAAAGGTCAAGATTAAAACTTGATTAGCAAGCTTAACTCTCATTGGTTGATTCTAGCATTGTCATTAACCTAGTCACCATGCTTAGTCACTAATTAGCCTAGTCATACATTCGGGAGCAAATTATTAAACAAGATTTCCCTGGCCCGAAAAAATATTATTTTCCTGTCCCGGAGCAAATCACACAAAAAGTCCAAATAAAATCACAGATAGTAATATTAAACACTGTATCAGGTAGAAAAATTAAAAACAGTACATTCGGGACGTAATGGTCATTTTTTCATTTTTTCCCACAACGAAGCAAATCATCCAAAACGTTCAAATAAAATTACAGACAATAATATATGTCTATATATCACACAGAAAAATTAAAACAGTAGCTTGACAAAACTTTTATTTTACCGTCTTGAAACAAATTACGTAAAACGACTAAATAAAATCTTAGCCTGTAAAAACGTATTTGTATTTCATACAGAAAACAAGAAACAGTAAAATAGGGACACAACGGTCTTTTACACAAAAGCTTGAAAAACAACAAACAGAACATTCGGGACATTTTTCTAAAAATTGGAGTGTTACAACATTCACTGCAACTCAACATATTCTATTATGTTCTTTAACATACTATGCCATTATACATCTTCCTTACTCTTGGAAAACCTTAGTAGCCTCTTGATAGATGAGGTTCTATGATTGGATACGCTTAAATTATATATATATAGTGATATACTTTCTCTGGTGAGCTTCCTCCGGAATCCTTTTTCTTGATTTTTGACCCTCTTGGAAAACAAAGTTGTCTCTAAACTTCGTCATTCCCTCTTAGTCAAAACAAAATCGTTTAGGGTTCCTTAGAAGATCTGCTCACACTTATCCCTTAGATCTTTATTCTTCCTTTGAGCTTCAAAGAAATATAAGTCTTTAGGCCTCTTACTATGTTCACCTTGCTCACTGAGAGACTATCTGGAATCATAGTTACCACTAGACTCAAATTCTCGAAAACTCTCAAGAAATTCACTCTCTCTTGGACTATCATTTAGGACACCTGTAGGAATTTCCTACCTAGTGCATCGACCACTTCTTTGGCCTTACCTGAATGATATCTCAACTCAAGGTTATGAGCCTTGAAAAACTCTATCCATCTATTCTGCTTCATGTCCAGCTTCCTCTGATCAACAAGCATCTTGAGCTATCATGATTGCTAAGCATCTCAAACTAAACTCCTTATGAGTTATGTCTCCAAAACTATAAGGTAATCACTGCTGTGGCTAATTCCAAATCATACCTAGGGTAGTCCTTCTCTTGCAGACTTAACTGTCTTGATGCGTAGGCATCTACCTACCTCTATTGCATCCGAACATACCTTAGTCCCATCTTCGAAGTATATCTGACTACTTCAAAGCTCTCATGGAAATTTGGAATTACCAATACTAATGTAGTAATCAACCTTCTCTTCTAGTCTTGGAAAACAAACTCACCATCTAGAGTCCACTGCTGAGTACCACCTACCTTAACTGGCCTAAACCAGGTAGTACTAACTGAGAAAATCCACTGATAGATTCTCTATTCTTGGATACAATGGCTACTCTACCCATTGTACCTCTACTTAAACTCTACTAAAATTCTTTGCAATTTTTATCTTGAGAAATTACATGACCCTTAAATTGTACCCCTTGTAATCCAAAACTGACTTTCGGCTTACTTGGTACTTAACCACTTCTTTTCCAAAAGTTTCCAAAACTACCTTTGACATACTCTTCATGTCCTTTCGTAATCCTGGAAAACTCTCAAAGATATGCTATTCTTTACTTTGTTTCTATGATAACCAAGTCTTAGATCATCTCCTGAGAAAATTCAAAGCTTCTCTCAACTGATATACTTGATCATCCTTCTCTTAGACAAAGACATTTATTCTTGATATTTCCTTTGTTCACCTTGTCTTTAACTTAAGGCACAGTCTCATACACCAACTAAACAAGAACATAACATCATTTGTCTTTCTAAAACAATCAAACCATACCAACAAGGTAAGCAAACTAGATTCACAAATTAAATCAACATGATCTACAAAGTAAATCTATTCTCTCTTTATACACACCTTAAAAGATTTCTCTTTACATGTGTTCTCATCTCATACCAAGTTGGAAGATTTCGTCGTTTCTTTTGTCCAAGAATCATCTCCCTTACGATGTCCTAGTTACTCACTTATGCAGCACATGGATTACCTATCATAAACGGTCTGCATCCATGTATCTTACCACATCTAGCACGTCTTAGTGACTTGAAGCTTGATATACCTCTTTCCTTAGAGTTGCTCATCTAAAAGCACTCTACTTATACTTATCATCACTCCAAGCTTCCACTGTCCAACTCTGACACAAATTGAGATCAAAAGGTACCCTTACTGATCTCAACATCTGATCTTTTCCTCTTTAGGAACTTTCTAACTCTTGTTCCATCGAGGTCTTGAGATTATCTACTTCTACAACTCTGCATTTACTGACTAGAGCAAAGAAGTCCTTAACCTCCTTTTGCATCGTAATTCTTCTAATGCCCTCTCCAAGTTCTACTTCAAATTTTACTTGCTTCCAGTCTTCATCTGGATTGGACGTAAAATAAGAAAAGAACTTTTGACATTTTTTGAATTGCTTCGCATATTGGTCTTCAGTAATATCCCCTTGCTCCAACTTTAGGAATTCCTATTCCTTTGCTTTCTAAATCTCAAGGGAATAATACTTATCTAGGAAAGTAACTCTAAACACCTCTCAGGTGGTTTGAGTACTAACTATCTCTAGTAACCTCTCTGCTCCATCTCATCAGCTTTCGGCTTCTCCTGCTAACCCTTACGAAGCAAGGTCACCTTCTGCTCATCAGCACATGACATGACCTTAGAGATCTCTTTCATCACATGAAGTCATCTTTCGGCTCTGACAAAACCAAACTCTCCCTTGAAAACAAAGGAGTAACTTTCTTGAACTCTGAGAAATACTGATTCCTCAAAAGTTCCTTCTCGTCCCCATAACTAACTATGCGAGTCCTATTCTATCGCTTCTGATATACTTCTACTATTGGTAGTCTGCTCTCTCAATACAGCAGCCATTTCTCTAAGAGCTCTGGTTATCTCCTCATTTACCAGTCTCCTAGTCTCATAGGTTCACCTGGTAGTTGCCATAGTTTCCTGTACATGCAGCACAATACATATTGAGTTAGCTAGGCTCAATATCATGTACTTGTGTGACAGTAGCTATTAGCACACATACCTAAGGCTAGTCATACAATTCCGTCTGCATATCTCAAAAGGAGATAAAAGAATGCATAACTTTCTACTAAACTGCTACTCATGCCTAAGCATAGTTAGTCCATACCCCGGCTCAACAGGATGAACTGCTCTGATACCATAATGTAACACCCTAATACAGATATCTAGATATATCATAGTTACACAACGATATATAAAGATAACGGTACTAGAAACGTCACTTCCTCATACTATATTCTAACATATATCCATAATCACAACTGAGTAATTATAGAAAGCCGTGAGAGATTGTGGAAAAACTTAAACTCAAATACAAACTTAGCCACAAGAGGGCTTATTGTAATACATATAACATAAAATTTACAGAACAAATATAAACGGATTACATAAGTTCTGTCTACTTAAAGTAATAAAAACTACTCTAGTCTTCATGCTTTTTCTTCTCACCTTTAGCAGGTTCTGTACCTCTGTACCTGCATATGTGCCTGCATCTGGATTTACATGGAATAACAACTAGGGTGAGAATTAACATTCTCAGTAAAAGCAATTCCAATACCATCTAACTATAACATTGGATATAACAATTATATAACAGATGTTATAATTCTAACTTAGGAGCTTCCTCCTCTTTTCTCATATCTGTACACTTTCTTATAATGTGATATCAACCGATAGCCTACACATTGTTAATATATACAACACCCATACAGCTGTAAATACCAATAGTGATGGACAATGCCCATACAACTGTCCGTGAATGCAATGAGAATGATATGTAATATGAATATGTCTAAGAAGGTCCTAAAAGTATGTGGATGAAATGCGAATGCAGGGTTTTATTTTGAAATACATGTAAAAGTTTATTTTGAAAACAAGGAAATTTGCTAGGAACTAGTCAGTATATCATCCAGTGGTAATTAGAGGGAAAGCTCATCCTCACATTACACATATCCTAGCACGCTGAGAAATTCGGGCTTCATCCTTGCTCAAAGAGCGTCTTTGGATTTCCTACTTATCTCCTTTGGCCTTGGCACTATCGAGACATCAGGGTTATGTCCTTCTCAAAAGTCCTTCAGACACCCATCTCTCTTTTTTGCCTCCATGAATGAACATCAAAGGATACTCACCAAGATCGATACTACTTGACTAATTCGTAGACTTACATACGTACTTATATACTTAGTTCCTTTACGATCTAAGCATATTCTCCTAGTAACTTTGGCTTCTTATGTTTACCCTTTGTAATAAGGAGAATCTGTAACCTCATGCTACATGTAACCTTAGCATTTGGTTAGAAATACTTGTCCCCTTAGGAACTTCTCTGATTTCTTATCTTCTTAGCTAAATGACCTCGCGTCATATAACGTTACATTCTCAGGTAAATATTACTAGACCATTTCTCATACTTGTACCTAACTCCACCTCATCACTTATATCTCTTAAGTGATTTCTAATGCAACACTATGTTGCTGAGGTGTTGGGTACTCACCTATGGCACACCACTAATCTTGGTTGCACTAAGGTTCTTACTCTTCACATACATACTAGATTAATTAACTAGTGTGTGAAAAACTTAGTGTTATGCTTATCTCTTACATAACCACTATCTTAACTTTCCTATAGACTCAACTCATCCTAGTGAAAGAGTTTATCTTAACTACTGCCTCATCTACCCTTGCTTAAGGAAATAAATGAGTATTTCTCTAAAACTTTGCATAATTAACTCAACTTTAACTAAAGCGAGTAAGTCATACATCTCGATAAGTATAACATACTTATTCTGGTTGTATCTAGTTTTCCCTTCCATCACACTTCTAGTAGTAGCTTATACTACACTTGTGTGCTTAAGGTTCCAGATACCTCTTTAATTATTCCAAACTCATGGAATGCTTAAGAACTTAACTTCCATACTTTCATTAGTATCTAAGGAAGTAAATTCCCTTTATCTTGCACTTCTAACTCATCTTTGTTAATGCATGAGTTATTGCACATTTCTACTATACCTTATGATTATGACATCTTCTTAGTCACAATTCATCTTATTATGTATTTAGCAATGCACAAAGTCCCACTTAACTAGAGACTTAGTACCTAAACATTCCCTTCTTGGAACTAATACACAATCTTGTCTCCACTCAAGTGAATCTAACTCAAGTGTGATTTCTACTTACAATTCTTGTTGTTCAAGGTCTTAGGTATCTTCCTAAGATAATCCACTTCTCTTGGATATTCTAAGGTTCATACCTTTCTCATTCTCTACTAGAGTGCATACTATTATGCATACTTATCTTCATTGTACCATCTAATCACATCTTAAGTGATATCTAATGCAACACTAAGTTGCCTAAGGTGCTACTAAAGATTCTAGTGTTCAACTTTCTCAAAAACACCTCAAATCTTGTCTAAAAAGGTTGATTTTCAATATTGCACCAAACATGCATCATAACATCTAAAATTCTGAATTTTTATGATAGCTCTTTCTCATATCTTTCCAATGCCACAAACCTTGCTTCATTTGGCTAAGTGTAGCCAAAGTTATGCGACATTTTGCAGAGGCCAAAACAGGGCATTCTTTGATTTACCCGATTTTGACTTGACTTTAAACTGAAACTGGGAATAAACCACATGTGGCAAAATTCTGAAATTTTTACCACATGAAGCCTTATGTCTTAACTTTCAAATGGCACCAGTTTCATGTCCATACAACATCAGAGCAAGAAATTATGCAATCTGGTTTACTGACTGCCAGAATGCCTTTTTCTGCAGAATCTGCCTTGGATTCAAACAGAAACTGGTAATGATTGGCTAGGAGGAAAATTCTGAAATTTTTACCACAAGAAGCCTTATGTCTTAGCTTTCAAATGGAACCAGAATCAAGTGATTCCGATATCTACAGCCCAAGTTATGCAACAAACACTGTAGGTTGTTCAGAATTTTTCTGTTTTGGTTTCAGGCCTCACGCCGTGGCTCCATGTAACACCCCAACTTTTGGGTAAAAGACCGTTGTGTCCCTATTTCACTGTTTCTTATTTTTCTGTATGAAATACAGAAAAATAATATTGTTTGTTATTTTATTTGGTCGTTTTACATAATTTGTTCCGATACAGTAAAATAAAAATTTTATCAAATTACTGTTTTAAATTTTTCTGTGTGAAAAACAGATGTATAATACTGTCTGGTATTTTATATAATCGTTTTACGTATTTTTCTTCAAGACAGTGAAATAAAATTTTTCTTGAATCCGCTATTTTAAATTTTCTGTGTAATATACAGCTATATAATACTGCTGGATATTTTATTTGAGTGTTTTGGATGATTAGCTACATTGTGGGAAAAAATGAAAAAATGACCATTACGTCCCGAATGTGCTGTTTTTGCTGTTTTTAATTGTTTTCTACTTGATACAATGTTCAATATTACTTGTCTGTAATTACCCCTTCGCGACTGAATTCACCGTTTCCTTGTCTTTTCTTGTAAATACTTCTTTCTAGGATTCTATCCATCAAACTATTGGAAATATATGGACTTTTTGTGTGATTTGCTCCTATAGAGTAGGAAAATAATATTTTTTTCGGACCAAAAAAAATCTGTTTTTAATTATTCGAGAGCGGGGATCTTACTAAACCCATTACTGAATGAGCCTAAAATTAATCTTTTAATTTTTAGGATTTAAGAATTACAAATAAAATAATTTTATATTATTATAATATTATTTTATTAGTCAAGACAAATAAGTGACAATGACCATGGAAATATTTTACGGGACTCATGTTTAGTCATCAAGTCTTTGTACACGTGGACCAATGAGGAGCTGGTCAAAATTGGTGGCTATGACTCATCGCAACGGGCCAATAGGACGATGACACGTGGCGTGACACCTCAAACATCATGACTCGGCCAGCTTCTAGAAGGTTCCGAAGTGGTGACTCACCGTGACTCACCATGATGACTCGCCTTGGCCTCGAAAGCTTCTCCGATGACTCAAAGATGTCGACTCGCCATGTCTTGACATAGCCAATGATGCGTCATAAATGCGAAATATCCTTCGCTTTTACACTTAATCTGGTATCTAACTGGAAAAATATTGCAAGACTCGGTGATGACTTCGCCATGCGCTGACTCATCTGCTCTAGAAAATATCTACGCTGACTCGCCATGTTGACTCACCCGTTCTAGAAAATTCCACGATGACTCATCGTACTGACTCATCGTAGTGAGTCACATGTTCTAGAAATTTCTCTTTGATGACTCGCTTTATGACTCATCAAGGGTAATCAATAGAAAAAAAAATGATCAATAATGATTACTACTCTGTTAGTCTAAAATAAAAATCTATGTATATTTTATTACCCATTGGACAATATATACTGACTTTATAAACAGTAATTATTGTATAATTATTGTCTATTGGTTAAAGTATGTTAGAAAATATAGCACCAATAGGAATTGGTCAACAAAAATAGCAACCAATAGGAATCAAGTTAGTAAATGTTTAACCAATGTAATTTAGTCAATAAAAATGGCTTGACTCTTTAAGGACCAATAGGAAGCAAGCTATCAAATGAGTTTGGACTTCTTGAATTTGAATGGTTCTACGTAAAGGAAGAAAGAGCAATTTGCTCTAATAGCCAAATTCACAAAGTGAAGTTTACGTAGAAAGCTTTAGGAAATTCATTTAGAAAGCCAAATTAACCAAATAAAGACTAGTCAACATTGGTTTCTTCTCTTTGATTTCATTCTACGGCAAAGCAATTTGTGTGAAGCTAATATTTCCATTCAATTCTTCCTATCTTACATTTAATTACCCAAGTATAACAAAGTCAATTTTAGTGGCTTTTGCATGTGCTTCTACGGCAAATTTCATGCTTTAGGAAGACAATTCCAATACTCCAATTCACTTTTACTCTCCATGCATTTAAGACCATGCATTTGGAGGGAGCAAATGCAAACATAATTCTCACTTTTTCTCCAAGTGATTTACGGCCATGCAATTGAATAAAGGCCAATTTACCTACTTAAATGTATTTGGTCACTTTTCTATTTAGCTATCATTCAAAGAAGCCAAACAAATATTTCTCACTTCCTCTCAAGGTCATTCACGGCCAAAGCTTAGAAAAGCCAAAGGAGACTTGTTTTTATTACTCAAAGTCTTCATCTTTCTCCAAATACATCAAATAAAGCAAAAGCTCTCAACTTTTCTTTCTCTTTTTCTTCTTCAAACCTTACGGCCTCCACACTAAGTATATCAATCATTTTTCTATAATTCCAAACTACCTTATTTCTTGCTTCTTTACTTCATTTCAAGACCCTTTGTAATTGAAACCTAAGCCTAAATCTTCCATTTTCTATCATGTTCTTCAAAGCTTAAGTTTGAAGCCTTGAAGGTAGGGTTATTTAATTTTCATGTTTCTATCCATTTCAAAATTTTAATCATAATTTTAATCCATGATTATTGTAGTTTAGAGCCTTAGGTATTAATATTGTATGTTTTCTTTGATTTTCAAGAAGCTCTTGGTGAAGAAGATTGGCTTGAAGGAGACATACAAGGAGCTTGGAGGTTCTTCAAGAGGTAAGAGGGAGATTACCCTCATCAACCATGTGTTGGTGGTGAGGAATGTTTGTGGTTGTGGTGAAGAATCCATAAGGATTCACTCACTTGATTGTTTATAGTTTTTCCTAATTGTGATTGATTATGTGTGTAAATTATTTATGTGTTTATTATTTGTGTGTTTGTTAATTTTGTGTTTGTTAGTAGGTTGTTGTGTATTTGTTAGTAGCCTTCTTATTTGATGTTTGTAATAAATTGCATGTCTACAAGCTTTAATTTGCATGTCTACAAGCTTTGATAATATTGCATGTGTTAGAAATGCATGATAAAATATAGGATGTGAATAATATGTCAAGGATTGTATAAGTGTTCCAAAGAACACACTAACAAGACTCACGGCCATGATCCAAATGGGGAACCAAAATGTTCTCTTAATTTTCTTAAAATATGATTTAATTAACCTAGGAGAATTGGTAAGATATCCATTTGTTTAGATCAAGAAAAATGAATTTGGAAATCAAATGGCATAACCTTACATTTTCGGCCAACATGTCTAACTTCAACACTTTGATTTCTAAAATTATTTTCTAGGGTAATGATTTAATTAATGTAGACAATACAAGAGATTTAACATGTATCTAGAAGGTGAAAAATAATTTGGAAATCAAATGCAAAGTTTTTATCAAATTCGGCCAACATGCCAAATTAGATACTCATGATTTCTAAAATTAATTCCAAGCTATTTTCAATCAAGAAGAAGCAATACAAGTTAAAGTAAATTTTCTACAATGAGTTTTAAAGAAATAAAGTGGTTAGAATTAAGTTTAAGAGGTTAATACTAATGATTTTTACTGTAAGAAGAAATACAGTAGCTTTATAAAATTTCTAACGTATAGCTCCCCATGTGTTTTGAAGCACGTTAGTAATTTTCAAAAGTGTAATTAATTGGTTGTAATAAAAATAAAAGGAGTTTTGACAGTAAACCTAGAAAACCATTATTATAATTTTTTTCTAAATCAAATACTGTCAATTTTTATTAAAAACAGACAAATAAGGCAGAAAAGATGAGCAAAAGACAGTATACGCTATGAAAAATATTCTACGTAATTTAAAAGTACTAAATATTATTTCTGTTTGTTCTAAACAGTTATTTTAAGGAAGTTGGACAAGAAAACGATTTAAAAATGCGATTGAGAAAACGTATTAAAAATTCTACGCGATTTTGAAAACAGTAAAATATATTTACGCGATTTATAAATGTTTGTAAAAACGACGGAATTGTGAAAATGCGATAAAATTTCTACGCGATTGAACGTTACTGTATTTTTCGCTGTCGGGAAAATGTGAACCCGTACAGGTTTTCTTTATATATATATTTGTTGCCAATGAGGGCAAGCTTTCGCTGTCGGGAAAATGTGAACCCGTACAGGCTTTATATATTTTTATCTCTTGAGGATATTTTCGTAATTTTCTTATCTTTGGTTTGTGTGTGGAGTTTATGCCAATTTTGGTGGATTGATTGACGAGGTGAATCACATCGTATTGTCGGTGTGATAAGCGTAGTGTGGTTCGAAATTGAATGGACTTGGAGGCATTAGTGTGCATAAATCCATATGTGGACAGTTGGTTGCTCTTCTGGGCCGTGGTAAATGGCAACACACTAGTGGACTCGACACACACTATATTTAATCGAGATCTGGTAAAGTCTAATAGTACATTGCCTGTAGTGACACGACGTTAGACAGTGTGCTACACCACACCTAGATGGTGGATTCCCAGTGATGTGGGGCTATAGACGCAACGTGTGACAAGCGGAATAGTTTGGTTGGGCAGCGTGGTGTGGTACTAATAGATTTTGAGGATCATTCGCTCTCGATGTCGTATGTTTTTAGCTCCATGGAGTAGGATTGTGTCTTGTTGTATATGTTGATATGTGGTGCATTGTTATCTTTTATTTGTCATTTTTATCTATTATCTTTTATTTGTTATTTCTTTTATTTGTTATTTTTATACTTTATATTTTATTCATTATCTTTTATTTGTTATCTTTTATCTATTATATTTTTATTTGTGATTTTTATTTGTGATTTCTATCTCGTGATTTTTATCTCGTGACCTTTCATTTGTGATATTTACATTGTTATGACATTTGATCTTTCTTTTATATTGTACTGTTATGATATTTTATATGGTATGAATTGTTATATTTATCCTGATAATGTTATTGCTGTTTATTTTATTAGGTTATATGCATATTAGAAATATTTGTAAATTGATAACATGACTATAATTGTGATATCTGTGTGTATGGAATGACTTTGTCATTCGAATCATTCTTTGCTACCGTACTGGTATTGGTGAAAGGGGATCTCACCTTTTTATTGTATTGTTGTGTTGTGTTGTGTTGTTAAAATCGTATAGTAGGCAGAGTAAACCTATTGGAGGCCATATTTTGAAGATGGTGACGGCGTCGAAGAGTGACCTTCAGACTTCAACAGGATGCAGTTGGTGGAGACATGAATCTTGTAGGTTGGGTTTTTCTCGTTAGTGTTATTACCGTGCTATTAGTAGTAACCTTCATTAGGTTTGCTACTGTTTCTCTGAGTCTGTAAATTACATATTTTACTTCTATAATGAATATTTGGTGGTACTTATATTATTGTGTATTAATTAATTCAATTTAATTTCGATTTTTCTTATAATTTTTGGTAAGTCTATATTTCCGCGAAATGAAATTTTAAAATTCATCTTTTAACAATCAAAACTTTTATAAAATGTTTTCAATTGATTTTATATTTTATTTAAAATGTGACGCCCTATGGAGGGTGTTACACTCCACACTCCCCATGCCGCGGCGCCCATAACAGAAGCACGATTCTGCATAATTCTACAGGGCGTGGTACTGCTCCAATGGTCATTTGCATGGATTTTGGCCATTTCCAATCAGTTTCTAAGTGATTTTAAGTTCCTAACTAGTTCATTAACACTTAGGAAACATCAATATCCATTCTAAACCTCTTGATTTGGATTCTTGAACCAAAATCATGCATGCTTGACCCTAAACCCCAAAATGGGCATCAATGGTTTAAATGAATATTTCTAAGTTTCTAAATTCAGTTTATGACATGAACAAGTCATAATTGATCTAAGAAACATATCCATGCAAACCAAACACATCAAACTCATATAGAACTCAATTTAGCATACTAGGTTGTTTATATGCATACATAGAGAAAATAGATGAGTAAAGGCTCTAAACCCCTACCTCTTAAAGACTCTTGATCCTGAAGCTTGATCCTTGATCTTCTTCCTCTTCTTCCTCTTCTTCCTCTTCTTCTTCCCTTCTTCCCTTCTTCCCCTTTCTCCTTCTTCTTCTCCCCTTTCTCCCTTTTCTTTCTTTTCTTTCTCTGTTTTTTATGTTCTCTGCCGAGAGAGAAGAGAGAAATAGGGGGTGGGACGTAGAGGGAATTAAGGAAAAAGATTAACTTAAGTTTCTACACTGAAACTTATATCTGCTAAGGACACTCGAATTGTGCTAATTCAAGTTTTTCAGCTTCCAATAACTTTAGAATAAATCATAGGATTCATCTAAATTGTTGTTTCACCATTTTCATGATTTTCTATATCTGCTGGGAATCAATCCGGCATTAAAAGCATAACCTGTATGCCTAAAAATACCAAACTGACTCCAATTCTCTTGAAACTTTTACCACATCTTACTTGGCTTATTTGTGACCTAGAAATAAACTCTCTAAGTTTATTTCCTTCAACTTAGCAACTTATGCTATTATCTGAGTCATTTTAAGCTACTTTTCAACTTCTGTGTTGTAACAAAGTGCCTAACCGAACTCAGTTTGTCACAAAACTTTACTGACTTGCTAAACAAGTCAAATGCTACCTTTTGTAACCATTTACCAGTCTAACATGTATTTAAGGAACCTAATCATCAATTTCAACTATAGGAAATATCATGCATACTATTAAAGCTATAAAATCACATACCATAAAGCATGCATAAATCATAAAACTCGTAACGAAAACAAACACAAGAAATCAATCACACCACAAAACGAATAAATCCTCACATGGATTCTTCACCAAACTAATCACAAATTTCATTCCTCACCACCATGGATGGTTGATGAGGTTAATCTCCCTCTTACCTTAGATGTAGTCCACAAGTTCCTTGTATGCCTCCTTCAAGTAGATCTTCTCCACCAAGTGATTCTTGAAAACAAAGAAAAACATACAATATTAACACCTAAGGCTTTAAACTAAAATAACCATGGATTAAAATCATGATTAGAAGTTTGAAATGGATAGAAACATGAAGAATAAAGAACTCCACCTCAAAAGCTTCAAACTTGAGCTTTAAAGAACAAAATAGAAAATGGATGATTTTGATCAAAGTCTTAACTACAAAGTGTGTAACATCCCAAAATTTATATCCCGATATCTTACAAACATAAGGATAATCAATTCTAGCTATGTCACTTTTAATCCTTAGACCACAATTCTAATCCATAAAAATCTTGCAAACTTTTATAGAGAGCCACAATAAACTAAAAGTTATATATACATAATTGTCTTAGGAGACATATTGTAATACATAAGCTTTTACACTGATTCGAGTATAAATATCACCAGCTTTATCTCAAAAAGCATAATAACTACACTATACTAGTCTTCATATAACTTCTTCGTCTGTTTAGAAGAACTTGCACCTGGATTTACATGGCAACACAATCGGGGTGAGAAATCACATCTCAGTCGAAGTATTCCAAAACCAGCAGTTTATACAATCATAAATATTACACAACCATTAAGTTAACGCTTCAATCACAGAAGCACAATAACACTCCCATCTCAGAAGTACGCAACCACCCATACAATTGCATATCATGATTTTGAATGAATGACGACAACCACTCATACAATTGCTATGCTATGCCAAATTATGTCTAGTGTGTATGCCTATGCAATATCTTAAGTATGAAATGGATAATGTATGATACTAAGTCCATGGTAATGCCATGAATGCATGAGTCTTGAACAAAGTAATGGAAATCACATCCATAACTTTGGACAAGCACTAGAAGTCCATCCAGAAAACAACACTCCGAGTAGTGAAATCCATCAACTACACGGTCTTCAAAAACGGATAGGAAGTCCATCTTCAGAACCATAAGGAAATCCATCCTTAACAACACAACCAACATAAAGTGTATACCATTCACCTCAACTATGTTTCACAATTATATCATGCAAAACAATTTCTAATTAATTCACATAATTAGTCCCACAATTGATATATATGCACATCGAGTTCATTTAACAACTCAATTCACAATGTACATGTGTATATCCATGCCTAAATACCTCACATAAATAGCATTACAAATCACTTTGATTTATCACATTCTCACTTCATTAAATACCCTTATTGAAGTCTCATCACACTTGTAAAGACTTACATGAAAGGTCCCAACACTTGGGAACTTCCAAGAATATAAAAAACACATTTTTGAAGGTTCTGGGGCTCACGCCGCGACACCAGCTGTGCCACGCCGCGGCGCCCTGCTCTCTTGTACAACTACTGGACAGAGAACTGTAACACCCCTAGATTTAATAACTATGGCATAATCGTCATTACACCACAGTCACTAAATCCAAGCGTGTCACAGTCTCAACAATAATCTTTTCAAAGTAAATATTTCATTTATGCATAGATGGAAAATGTAAGCCCCGAATGAATGCATATTTAGTACCCAACCATTTTAAAACACAACCACTTTAAGAACAACATACTCCATATATAATATTTTTGTCTTTAAAACAAAGCACTGATAACATGAAATATAGCACTTACATATTCAAATAAAAGGTAACGAGTACAAAAGTACAAAAGGGAAAAGTAGTAACCCTAGGATAGGTACTACTAGTAGACAAAGTCGCCACCCCATATATATATTTGACGCTCGGAGCCCCAATCGACATGTTAGGCATCAATGCCCCCATGAGTTGCACCCATGCGTAACTGAAGAAATCTCGTCCCGATGCCATATTGAAAATAACGTATCAGCCCAATCTAATCAGTAAGGGTGTGGTCCTTCGTCTTCTTCCTCACGATCTTTTAACAAACATATATATAACAGAAATACACGGATACGGGAAAGAGGTGAGACATTCTACTTATATTACTCATTATGGCAGTAAAGAAACAGAACGATGCAGAGCGCCCACATAGCAGAGCAATAACATTTAAGCAACAGTAATCACATACGATAAAAGAAAACAACAATAGAATCTGAGATAATGAACAATTAAAATATTTCAGATAATCATGACTTCAACAACACAATAGTATAATCATCATATAAATGAGTGCTAAATGATATGCTGACTCACAATGCCGACTCACAATGTATGTGCACTTAGTACCAAGATTTTTCATTTTCATTTCAAAGATGAACGTTCTGGAAGATCTGTCTCCCTCAATGACAGTCTACGCCGGATCACGAAGAGAATAGTGCTTGTCAGGGGCGTGATGCGTTGCAATCGATTTATCATGGCCAGGGGTATATAAGGTGATAACATCATTACGAAATCAACCACCGCGCCTCACGGTCCTCAATCAGATCTATCATAGATCACACTATTCAATTCTCATTCATAGGTTCATACAGCCTTTTAACAGTCATCGACTGAGCAAATTATTCAATGCAAATATGCATAACTTAAGCCATAATTGTACTGTCCCCAATGATATTAAAACAATCGTCCATACAATTGCCTAATACCATTAGTATCAATGATATTACATAACCGCCCATACAATTACAAAATAACACTGATCCACCCGGGTTTAGCACATCGGCACAATAACCAAAGGTGTATAATGTTCAATACATGTTGACTCCATGCACAATCATATATATCCAACAATAATTATATATTTTCCATAACATGCCACAATTGGCCAAATAAGCATCAACAGAATTCTAGTCCCAAACACGGACCCACAATAGTATAGTATTAATTTCTCAAGACTGATAGCACACTTTTAGAGGTTTATTTCAAGTTTCACTTTAATTAACATCTCTTATGAATTCATTCTCTAGAGGGATTCTCTTGTAGTCCTCATTCAACCTTCATTCCTTTAGGTTAATCAAGTTCCTTAATCTAATCAATTATACTCACTTAGAAATTACTCTAAGGTTTTGTAAGTCTCACAACTCTCTTGTTCTTCCCTTATGTTCAAAATGATTCAAATCCATAAGACAAAGTCTTATTCTTTATTCTTTTCCTTTTATGAACTCTTAACGAGTCTAGAACTTTCTAATCATCTAAGTCTCCATTTTAGCACCACATTTTGTGACATTTTGCCTTAGGAATCCGTGAGCCTTATTATAACAAAGTCTAACCCTTTTTCCTTCACCACATTGTTGATCACTTATCATTTAATCACTTAAGACCCAAGATTGCACAAAGATCGTAACTTAACCCAATAAATCTCCTAGAGGCTGTGAGCCTCCCAATGGTATGAATCTAACCAATCTTTCTACCACAATGTTAGTTACTTTCATTAAATTAATTAAGTTCCAAAATTGCTACAAATTTAAGTCTTGAACCCTAACAATTATTCAAGAGGCCGTGGGCCTCCCAATGGGTAGGAACCCAAAGTTTTCCATTTTATTCATTTACCTTTTAACTCTTCATCACCTAAGTTCCAATCTTTGCAAAATCACATCTTCAACACCCAAAAATGTGGCCTCTTGGCCATGAATCCAAAAGGGCAAAGAACCCTAAAATATATTCACATAACAATCCAAGCAATCCAATACATTTTTACATAGTCATCAAGACATATAATAATAATCAATAAATCATACAATTCAAAATAGCACAAAATCATGAAGAGCATCACAACCAAGAGAACAATCCCACATGGATTCCTCATTAACAACATAAAGAAAATGTTTCCTCATTACCAAGATATGTTGAAGAGGATTATCTCCTTCTTACCTCTTGAAGACAATACAAGAAAGTAAGCCTCTTGGTCCCTTGTAGAGATTTTCGTACTACACCTTCAAGGAAACCCTAATGACATCAAAACTCACCAAAATCATCATCAAAGCTTAGAAAAGGAACCCTTGATCACTTAAGAGATCAAGGATCATGAAAATGAGGAGAAAAGGTGGAAAAGCTATGAACTTTACCTTAAAGTCTCCAACTTTGAAGCTTGATGGAGCAAAAATGAAAATGGTAGATTTTGGTGATGGTCACAACATGAAAGTTGCTTAGAATGGTGTCCAGATTCAAGATCAAGGGTCGGTTGGAATTAAAGAAGATGGATGGGTGTATTTGAGGGATGAGGCCGTGAGCCTCTAAGGAGAAAGGTGAGAGCTTTTTGCTTGATCTCTTTGATAGGAATGATGAGATCACCAAATGAGTAGTAGAATGAAGTGAGGTGAAGAGTTTGGCCACCTTCAAGCCTCCATGGCCGTAGGAATGGAGAGGGGAGAGAAGAAGAGAAGAAGATGAAGAGAGAAAATAGAGAGAGAAAGTAGTAGCTTTTGTGTGTTTGAAATTGGAATGAAGATGGTAAACTGAGAAGCACAAATTTTGGCTCTCAAAATGGGTATTGTCATGGAGATAGAAAGAAAGAGGAGAAAATGGTTGAGAGAAAAGTGTAGAGAGAGAAAGTGATAGCAAAGTGAAATGAAATGAAATATGTAATTAGGTGTATTTTGTATAAGTGAATGGAATAAAATGTGTGACCACAAAGAGCCCTAAAAAATGTGTGGTGGAGAGGACGAGAGAAGAAATGTGGCTTCTTGAAGAAGCCAATAGGAAAGTGCAAGGAAGCATCCTCCAAGCTTCTCTAACAAGCCAAAAGGAAGGTGCTAGGAAGGTTCCTCCCTTTGAAAAGTCAAAGTGATGTCATGGTGATAATGTCATCATTGTGATGTCACTAAAGTGTTCTCTAAAATATAACTAACATTGTATCAGATTTATTATCAGTGGACAGAAATTACAGTTAACAAGAATTGATATTTATTGTCCAATGGATAATAAAATTATTCTGCGATTTTTATTTATTAGATAAAAATATTGAAAAAAGTGAAATCTCGTAAACTGTGTCTAACCTTGGGTTTAGTAAGATCCCCCGTCGACGTTTTCACAGTTCAAGGTTCTCAGGAAAAATATCTCATTTTCCCGGCTCCGCTCAGTGCGCACGTAAAATGAGAAATAATATTAAAATATTTCGCATTCACAGAAAAATACAGAAAAACTCACAAAAATCACAAATATTATAAAATAACTATTTATTATAAAATTATTAATTTTCGGGGTGTTACAACTCTCCCCTTCAAATAGAAATTTTGTTCTCAAAATTTTCATTCCTTAGAATAAACATTAATGTTGTTTCTTCATCTTATCTTCTAACTTTCACGTCACGTCTCGTGTCACGTCAATTCAGGTCATTCTTACCAATGTAATCTCTTTGCCTCTGTGTTGCTTCGCTCTCCTAACCTTGACCTTTACCGGAAGCATTCCATAGATCAAATTCTCTTCTAATTGTACTGTGCGTAGTTCGATGACATGGGCTGGTTCAAGGATATACTTTCGCAATTATGGCAAATAGAAGATATCATGAAGATTTAGAAAGAAAGGATGACAAAATTAGTTGATAGGCTACTGGACCAATCCGAAGAGGAATTTGAAATAGTCCAAAGGATTTAGGAGTGAGTTTGTTGGTAACTCAGACAAGATAATACTGAAGCTAGACGTCATACTCCTTCAAAATTTCTAGTCACCTTCTCTGTCTCATGTTCAGCCCTCTTTTTTTTTACCGAATGGATACTTCAGGCCCTTGTGATTGCTAAAGGCGTTGAACATTGCTTCATACAGAAAGTGTCTCCATGTTCTCAAAGCAAATACAACTGCGGCTAACACCAAGCCGTGAGTTGGGTAATTCTCCTCATGCACCCTCAACTACCTCGAGGCGTAAGTCACAATTTCCCAACTTTGCATGAACACACATCCTAGACCTTGATGTGAAGCATCACAGAACACTTCGAATGTTTCATTAGGATTGGGTAGAATCAAAACCAGAATATCTCCTCAACCTTTGAAAACTTTCTTTACATGTGTTGGTCCATAAAAAGTTCGATTCTCATCTTGTAAGCTGAGTAAGACATTCTACTGTCTTGGAGAATCCATCGACGCCCCTTCGATAAAAACCAACTAATCCCACCAGCTACGAATCTCCCTTACAGCCTCTGGTCTTTCCTTTTTGAAGAACTACTTCAACCTTTTATGAATCCACAACAATTCCTCCATTTGAAATTTCATGACTCGAAAACTGAACCTCCTCCAACCAGAATTTGTACTCTGATAATTTGGCGTACAACTCTTTTCCTTTAAGGTCTGGAAAACTATATCGAGATGTCCAACATGTCCCTCCATATCTTCGAGAATAGATCAGAATGTCATTGATAAAGATAACGACATATCGGTCAATAATAAGGATGAAAGATCCAATTCATGTTATCCATGAATACGACAAGAGCGTTTTTCATTTTGAACGGCATCACGAGATACCTATAATGTCCACAATGTGTTCGAAATTCATTTTGGGAACATCTTCAAACTCCTACGAATCTAATGATGACCACTACGTACATCTATCTTGGAGAAAACAACGACTCCCTTCTCGCCGGTCCATCAAATCATTTATCTTCTTTTGAGAATTCACATCCTCGATCGTAATCTTGTTCGATTGGCGACAGTCCTCATCTCACCGAGAAGTTCCATTCTTCTCCTTAACTGACAGCACTGTAGCTCCTTATGAGAAACTCATTGAGTACAATAGTAACATTCATATTCCCTTTACTTTTGTCCTCCACAAAAGATAACATGTATCTTTGGATTTCTTTTCCTCACAAAGCTTCAACTTTGTTAGTCGTTACGAACTCAAAAGTCTTAGTTTTGGGAATCACTAAGGCTTTCATTGGAACGATCTCGCAGAACAAAATTAGAGAATAACCAACCTATTCCTAAAATTATGAACTCTAATAGGTTTGATTCTAGGTAAGCAAGTCAAATCAACAAAAGATTCGATCTTTAGTGGAAATAGAATAGATTATGCAAATCTAAGTACCAATGACAAGTCTTAGTAATAGAAGTAGAAATAACTCAGTCAAAGATAATTGAAGACACAGATGAATCCAAATGATCTATACGGTCATATGCTATAAAGAAATAGGTTGCCCCCAGAATTGTGCAAAATAGTTACGGGATCGTCACTTGAGGCACAATCTCCATCGTTTAGATTTTCAGTCTGGGAAACCTTCGCTCCATCTAGGGTGTAATCTTTCCCTTCAACTGGGGATCTTGAAGCACACGCATCATCAATATAAGACTTCTTCTTCGTTAAAGCACAATGTTTAGAAACGTGTCTGGGCTTTCCGCACCTGAAGCAGATTATCCCTTTGATCTTACACTCCCTCGTTAAGTGGTTCTTTCCACATTTCTTACATCTTGATGAAAATATCGAGGTCTAACTGGATCTGCTGCCACTAGCACTTTCTCCATGAGTTGGATATTGTTGTTGCTTCCCTGACAATCATGAATGCGGTTTCTGCTTAAACTGATTAACATTTCTATTATTTCTCTTCTGGAATCTAGGCAGTCCAAGGTTGCCCTAAAATCAACTTTCCTCCAACAGATTCTGAACCTCAACTTCCAATTCTTATTGTTGTGCAGCCTTTTGGTCTTGGTGAGTTGTCACCTCAGCTATCCTTTGCATTTCTTCTATAGTCACAGTCATACTTCCATTATCTCGTCATACGCTCACATGCGTATGTCTACTGCGAGCCATTGATTGTTTTCAAAGACGAACAAAACATGACACAACAAAGCAAATGTATTTATTTCAAACAACATTATCTCCTTTCGGATGCCAAACACAAAGAATCACACAATCCAAACAAGATAAGTCAAATCCACGAATCCTAACAGTCTCTAACTCGAGCTTCTTCATTCAGCCTTCTACGGCATAACCTCTTACAAGTCGTCAACCCCCAAACAGCTTCTCAAACCAAACTTACACCAGTTATTCCTTTCTCCAGAAGATCGGTTTTCCAAAACCTCTTGATCTCCTTACTAAAGAATTCCTATTCTCCTAGTACAGTACACCTAGGCGAAGTCATAGTTTCTTGTACACCCAGAACATTACATATTGAATAAGTCAGTCCTCAATATCATATAACTGTATAACAGTAGCTACTAACATTCAACCTATGGCAAGCCATGCATTCCTTTCCCATTATCTCAATCAAGAGACAAGGAAGTGCACAACATACAAAAACTCTAACATACCAAAACATAGCAAGTCCATATCCCGACTCAACAGGATGAATTGCTCTGATACCACCTAATGTAACACCCCTAGATTTAATAACTACGACACAATCGTCATTACACCACAATCACTAAATCCAGGTATGTCATAATCTCAACAATAATCTTTTAAAAGTAAATATTTCATTTATGTATAGATGGAAAATATAAGCCCCGAATGAATGCATATTTAGTACCCAACCATTTTAAACCACAACCACTTTAAGAACAACATACTCCATATATAATATTTTCGTTTTTAACACAAATCACTGATAACATGAAATATAATACTTACATATTCAAATAAAAGGTAACAAGTACAAAAGTACAAAAGGAAAAAGTAGTAACCCTGGGATAGGTACTACTAGCAGACAAAGCCGCCACCCCATATATATATACGACGCTCAGAGTCCCAATCGACACGTCAGGCATCAATGCCCCCATGAGTTGCACCCGTGCGTAACTGAAGAAATCTTGTCCCGACGCCATATTGAAAATAATGTATCAGCCTAATCCAATCAGTAAGGGTGTGGTCCCTTGTCTTCTTCCTCACGATCTTTTAATAAATATATATATAATAGAAATACAAGGATACAAGAAAGAGGTGAGACATCCTACTTACATTACTCATTATGGTAGTAAAGAAACAGAACGAAGTAGAGTGCCCACATAGCAGAGCAATAACATTTAAGCAACAGTAATCATATAAGATAAAAGAAAACAACAATAGAATCTCAGATAATGAACAATTAAAATATTTCAGATAATCATAACATCAATAACACAATAGTATAATCATCATATAAATGAGTGCCAAATGATATGCCGACTCACAATGCCGACTCACAATGCATGTGCACTTGGTACTAAGATTTTCCATTTCCATTTCAAAGATGAACGTTCTGGAAAATCTGTCCCCCTCAATGATAGTCTACGCCGGACCACGAAGAGAATAGTGTATGTCAGGAGCATGATGCGTTACATTCGATTTATCATGGCCAAGGGTATATAAGGTGATAATATCATCATGAAATGAACCACCACGCCTCACGGTTCTCAATCAGATCCATCATAGATCACACTATTCAATTCTCGTTCATAGGCTTATACAGCCTTTTAACAGTCATCGACTAAGCAAATTGTTCGATGCAAATATGCATAACTCAAGCCATCATTGTACTATCCCCAATGATATTAAAACAATCGTCCATACAATTGCTTAACCGTTAGTATCAATGATATTACATAACCGCTCATACAATTACATAATAACACTGATCCACTTGGGTTTAGCACATCGGCACAATAACCAAAGGTGTATAATGTTCAATGCATGTTGACTCCATGCACAATCATTTATATCCAACAATAATGATATTTTTTCCATAACACGCCACAATTGGCCAAATAAGAATCAACAGAATTCTAGTCCCAAATACGGACCCACAAAAGTATAGTACTGATTTCTCAAGACTGATAGCACACTTTTAGAGGTTTATTTCGGGTTTCACTTTAATTAACATCTCTTATGAATTCATTCTCTAGAGGGATTCTCTTGTAATCCTCATTCAACCTTCATTCCTTTAGGTTGATCAAGTTCCTTAATCTAATCAATTAAGCTCATACTTAAAAATTACTCTAAGATTTTGCAAGTCTCACAACTCTCTTGTTCTTCCCTTATATTCAAAATCATTCTAATCCATAAGATAAAGTATTATTCTTTATTCTTTTCCTTTTATGAACTCTTAATGAGTCTAGAATTTTCTAATCATCTAAGTCTCCATTTTAGCACCACATTTTGTGACATTTTGCCTTAAGAATCCGTGAGCCTTATTATAACAAAGTCTAACCATTTTTCCTTCATCACAATATTGATCACTTATCATTTAATCACTTAAGAACCAAAATTGCAGCAAGATCACAACTTAACCCAATAAATCTCCTAGAGGCTGTGAGCCTCCCAATGGTATGAATCTAACCAATCTTTCCACCACAATGTTAGTTACTTTCATTAAATTACTTAAGTTCCAAAATTTCTACAAATTAAAGTCTTGAACCCTAACAATTATTCAAGAGGCTATGGGCTTCCCAATGGGTAGGAACCTAAAGTTTTCCATTTTATTCATTTGCCTTTTAACTCTTCATCACCTAAGTTCTAATCTTTACAAAATCACATCTTCAACACCCAAAAATATGGCCTCTTGGCCGTGAATCCAAAAGGGCAAAGAACCCTAAAATATATTCACATAACAATCCAAGCAATCCAATACATTTTTACATAGTCATCAAGACATATAATAACAATCAATAAATCATACAAGTCAAAATAGCACAAAATCATGAAGAGCATCACAACCAAGAGAGCAATCCCACATGGATTGCTCATTAACAACATAAAGAAAACGTTTCCTCATTACCAAGATATGTTGAAGAGGATTATCTCCCTCTTACCTCTTGAAGACAATACAAGAAAGTAAGCCTCTTGGTCCCTTGTAGAGATTTTCGTACTACACCTTCAAGGAAACCCTAATGACATCAAAACTCACCAAAATCATCATCAAAGCTTAGAAAAGGAACCCTTGATCACTTAAGAGATCAAGGATCATGAAAATGAGGAGAAAAGGTGGAAAAACTATGAACTTTACCTTAAAGTGTCCAACTTTGAAGCTTGATGGAGCAAAAACGAAAATGGTAGATTTTGGTGATGGTCATAACATGAAAGTTGCTTAGAATGGTGTCTAGATTCAAGATCAAGGGTTTGATGGAATTAAAGAACATGGATGGGTGTATTTGAGGGATGAGGCCATGAGCCTCCAAGGAGAAAGGTGAGGGCTTTTTGCTTGATCTCTTTGATAGGAATGATGAGATGAACAAATGAGTAGTAGAATGAAGTGAGGTGAAGAGTTTGGCCACCTTCAAGCCTCCATGGCCATAGGAATAGAGAGGGAAGAGAAGAAGAGAAGAAGATGAAGAGAGAAAATAGAGAGAGAAAGTAGTAGCTTTTGTGTGTTTGAAATTAGAATGAAGATGGTAAAGTGTGAAGCACAAATTTTGGCTCTCAAAATGGGTATTGCCGTGTAGATAGAGAGAAAGAGGAGAAAATGGTTGAAAGAAAAGTGTAAAGAGAGAAAGTGATAGCAAAGTGAAATGAAATGAAATGTATAATCAGATGTATTTTGTGTAAGTGTATGGAATAAAATGTGTGGCCACAAAAGGCCCTAAAAAATGTGTGGTGGTGAGGAGGAGAGAAGAAATGTGGCTTCTTGAAGAAGCTAATAGGAAAGTGCAAGGAAGCTTCCTCCAAGCTTCTCCAACAAGCCAAAAGGAAAGTGCTAAGAAGCTTCCTCCCTTTGAAGAGTCAAAGTGATGTCATGGTGATGATGTCATCATTGTGATGTCACTAAAGTATTCTCTAAAATATAACTAACACTGTATCAAATTTATTATCAGTGGACAACAATTACAGTTAACAAGAATTGATATTTATTGTCCAACGGATAATAAAATTATTTTGTAATTTTTATTTATCAGATAAAAATCTTAAAAAATGTAAAATCTCGTAAAATGTGTCTGGCCTCGGGTTTAGTAAAATCCCCCATCGACGTTTTCACAGTTCAAGGTTCTCGAAAAAAATATCTCATTTTTCTGGCTTTGCTCAACGTGCATGTAAAACGAAGAATAATATTAAAATATTTCGCGTTCACAGAAAAATACAAAAAAACTCACAAAAATCACAAATAATATAAAACAAATATTTATCATAAAATTATTAATTTTTGAGGTGTTACAAGAATTGCCCCATGCCACGGCATGCCATGCTCTACACCGCGGCATGCTCATACCTCAGGCCACGCCGCAGCGTTCCCTGCAGAACTCAGATTCTTCAGAATTCTATAGTTGCGGGTTACTGTTCTATTAGAACAAATTCTGGATTTTGGCCACTCCAAATCAGTTTCTAGGTGATTTCAAGTCACTAACAAGTTTACTAACATGATGGAAACCTAAAACTCCAATTGATTTCATCAAAATTGGATCAAAACATCAAATCACTCATCCAAACCCCTAAAATCAACACTTACAGCATTTTAGGTCCAAATGGAAAATTTTTAGTTTTTAATCCAAACTCTTAACATGAACAAGTCATAAACCACATTTAAAACTTATTCAAGCAAGAAAATCACTTCAAACACTTCAAGAACTCAAAATGACCCATCAAACCTCACCTAGGCCTAACATGAAACAATGAGAAAGAAGATGGAGTTTGAGCTCAAGAACCCCTACCTCTAAAATCAGAAATTGAAGTCACTTAAGAACTCTAATCTTTCCTTTCCTTCTTCTTCTCCTTGGTTGCTTGATTCTCCTCCCTTTGCTCTTTGCTTTCCTTCCTTTTTGCTCTTTTCTGCTTGTAACCGTGAGAAGAGAAAAGAAATGAGGATATTACCTCATATAAAGGCATAAAAATGCCTAATAGAAGAAAGCCAAAAACGTGAGGCTCTTTGCCTCTAAAGATATTAGCTTAAAACATCTGATCTGCTAAAAACATCTAGATTTCACCAAATCCAGTTTTCTCATTTCCAACAAGTTTAAAATAAATCCTAAGATTCATAAAAAATCTTGTTTCACAATTTTCACATTTTTTCATATCTACTGGTAGTCAATCCAGTATTAAAATACACAACTAGTATGCTTAAAAATACCTAACTAACTCTGATTAACCTCAAATTTTAACTGTAACACAATTTACACATTTGTGACTTAGAAATAAAATCTTCGCATTTATTTCCATTAACTAAGCAGTTTAAGTCATTTTCAGAGCTAAAAACAGCTATTTTTCACCCATAGCGTTGCAGCAAAATGCCTAAACGTATTCAGAAAGTCACAAAACTTAGCAAACATGATAATCAAGTATTAAGCTACCTCCGTAACTATAAACAAGTTTATCATGTTTTTCACGGGTGTTACAAAGTGTCTTAGGATTATGTAAGGATTCAAGATATGTGGTTAGTGTAAATTATTAAAGCTTGGGTGATGGTTTGGACTGGTGTGGCCGTGAGCCACTTTGGAGAGAATGGAGAGAAATTTGGTGTGGTTCTTTGGTTCTTGAAATAGAAAAGATGACCAAATGAATTAAAGTCACAAATTTGGCTTCCTAAAGCCTTCATGGTCGTGAGCTATTTTGAGAGAAAGGTGAAAGATATTTTGCTTTGTTAATGGATAGAAATGTGATAGGAAATATCAAGTGAGAAGTTAATATTTAGGCCCTCCAAAAATACTTGGTCATGAGTCACTTTGAAATAATGGTGATAGAAATGAATTAAAGGTAGGATATTTCTTTTTCACCAAGCAAGCATGGCCATAGGAATCAAGAGGAGTAATCACCATTGTTGACTATTTCTTTGTTGTTTGATATAAATAACAAAAGATGAATTAAGCCACTATTTTGGCCTCCAAATAGCTTATGACCGTGAGCTTCCTTGGAGCAAGCCACTATTGTTGACCAACTTTTGTGTGTAGTTTCTTGTATATTTAATAGAAAGGTGACCAAATGCATTAAGAAATGAATTTGCCCCCTTTATGCATGCATCATCGTGGAGTTGTTTCAAGGAGGTGGCCACTTTGCTTGACCAATTCAAAACTTCACCATGAAGCTCTCAAATCTCATTTGCTCCCACTAAAGTTGTCATAGTCTTTTATATTGACCAAGCTTTCTTATTGGTCCATAATAAGTCATAGCCAACATGTTGGACCAAAGCTTTCTTAACTTTGAGGTTTTCTCCCTATTGGTGCATAATAGATATTTTTCAGTAAATATTAACTAATGAACAATAACTAATGTATTTTTATTATCTAATAAATAAAGCAAAAAAATATAAAATAAAAGAAAATTTCGATAACTGTTTTCGGTTTCGAGTTTAGTAAGATCCCCTGGCCCCGTATTAATAGTCCAAAATTTTTAAGCTCCAAAAATTTTTTTATTTTCCTGGCCCGCCTCGAGTCCGCCCCGGGCCCATATACAGTCAAAGAATAATATTAAAATAATCAAAAATATAAAAACTCAAAAAATCCATAAAAATTATAAAATTCATAAAAATCAAGTTAGATTAATAAAAATAATTAAGAATCAACAAAAATAATTAAAATACGAATTTTCGGGGTGTTACAGTCATGACTGAATCTTGGATGTGTATACTTCAATGGAATGCTATGTAAAGTTGTGACTTGTTTCCATTTCCTTAGTTGTGTAGAGCATCTTGACTATGAATTATTATGCTTAATTATGCATATTTGTTCTTGTGAAGGTTATATCAGCCGAAGTTGTAAGATAAGAAAGATGTGTAAATCTCTATATAATATTGATGTGTATGAGGATGCGATTATGAATTTGATATTGAGAATTGATTATATGACTTGATCAGATCAAATGAGATTGAATAATGATTGATTAATTATCCGAGATTGGAATGAATAATGTATGCCTTATATTGCATACTTGATATTCTGTTGTACATAAAGATTTAATGAACTAAATTTATTTCATAATGATATTGAATCATATGAGATTGATGATTTGAGAAATGATTTTATGATGACATTGCATCAAACGAGATTGATGTTTTGAAAAATGCTTTCCATAATAATATATTAATGTAATATGCTATGTTATCAGAAAGATTAATGAGAAATCAATGCATTGCGTTATAATGTGATATTGATTGATGAAATGTCAATGCATTGTGCTATAATTTGAATTGATTGATGAATTTGAATACCCATGATGATAACGATCGATTTATGCATTCTATTGCATATTTGATGATTTGATCAACAAAGAGATTTGAAGAAATGATTTGATTTTCATAGGTATCCCTTTGTGGAACTAAGTCGATTGGGTTTTTGGAATTACCTTGTATTAGGGTAAAATTTGGACAATGGTAAGAGAAGATAAGAAATTCTCTATACCAAAGTAATTGAGGTTGAAGAAAAACCTCCCTCTTTACCTAAGTCTTCCCCATCAAGTAGATGTGGATGAATGATTCCCTCACTACTTAGGGTGTTCCTAAACCTTCGATTGATGAGATTGATGATAGTGTGAGGAAGGATGATTCCCTCTCTATCGCATAGTAGGAGCTCACTACCATGGATATAGATTGAGGACTTAATCTCACCTCTTTCTAGATTGAGATTGTGATTGATAAGGCCTAGTTACTCGGAGTAGTCTAGTGGGTGGCGTGATCGACCGCTACTGATGGGTTGAAGTGCACCAACCTAAAAGCAGACTACTACTAAGTGATTTGGTATTGTGAGGACAGATAATTCCCTCTATGCCATTTGATTTGAAATGACACATGTGTCCTGATTATTTGAGACATGATGAATATTTGTTTTAAAATAAACATGAGATTTCTTAATATTTCTTGAGAATGGAAAATATATGAAATTTGATGATACAATTTCTGATTTTAATGATTTGAGTCTCAATGACTTAGGATAAGAAGGATTTGAAATATTAGATTTTTATGATATGCTTAATGATTTTCATGACAAGAGATTATTGACATTTTGATGATTTGAAAATACGAGTTTGGATATCATGAATTATGACTGAATGATATGGGATTTTAAAGAATGGTTTACAATGTAATTTTGATGATTATGGATGATTTTCATAAAATTAAAATGAACCTCTATTTCGGAAAGAGGAAGAACCCAATTTGACTCTAGTCACCTTCCTATGAATTGTATAGTAAAGATTTGAAATGATTTTTTTCCCGAAACAACTAGAATTATTGTGATGACATGATTTTTATAAACTACTAAAAATTCTATGATTCTCACCCCTTACTTTCTTTGTTTTCCGCAATGATTCCATGAAAAATTTACAGCGATTGAGCGGGATGACCAAGGATGGAGCTGGCGATGAACAGATAGTTTAGTTAGTTTAGTTTTAGAGTTTTATATGATATGGCGATGTGCTATATAATGTATAACAATGTATAATTTGTATATAATTCTTTTCATAATAGATGTATATTATGCTTCCACGAAAGGCTCTTATTTTGTATATCATTAAACTGTTTTATTTGAAAAATTTCTGGATATTCATACGTAGCGTACCTAATTCTAGTTACTAATGCGTAATTCTAGATACGTTATTAGTGCTAGTATTGGGATGTTACATTATGGTATCAGAGCAGTTCATCCTATTGAGCCGGGTATGGACTAGCTATGCTTAATTATGCATTTGTCTTATCTTAATGATAAGATGCATAGGTAGAATTGCACAACTGCCTTGAGTTTGTATGTTTATATTTAACTGTCGCACTGTTACATAATATTGAGCCTGATCAACTCAATATATATTGTGCGGTGTATGCATGAGATTATGGCATCAACCAGGTGTGCGTGTGAAGGCAGACTAGCTACCAATAAAAATATGAAAGATGAAGTACTTAGGGAGGTACAACTCCAATGACAGAGTAAAAGGATATACTCGCGGTCATGAGGAAATAAGATGTGACTACGACCAGGATGTTGGAAAGAATGGGAAATAATTCACATTCGTAACAAGAAAATGAAGCAGCAGTGGTGAGAGACTTGAATTTCCATAATCCTTCTGAGTTTCAAGAACCGTAATCCACCATTCTTCTACAGAGGATGAGATTCAACCAAAATTGAAGATTAGATAAAGAGCTTAAAAAAAAGACAGCAGTGGTGTTTGATTGCGCAGATGAACATTGGGTTTGCCTTGTCTAGTTTATGGTGAAAGGGGAAGTTGAACCTTGAAGAAAGTGGAATTTCTGGAACTTGCGCGAGGAATTCTGATAGATTTCCCGTTTGATGTATTTGAAGAGAATGTTCTTTTTTTTTTAGTCTCATCTATGGTTAGAGTGGAGAAGATGTTTGAGAACATCAAATCCAAACTTTCTAGAGCTCCTTAGTTCCTTCTATGTCTGCTCTCGATTGGAAGAGCTGTGAAATTTATGATCCCTGGAAGAAGGAAAATCTTGTTAAGCATGGAGTCATTACTCAGTGCATAGCTCCTACAAAGGTCAATGACCAATATTTGACTAATATTTTGTTGAAGATCAATGCCAAGCTTGGTGGGTTAAATTCATTATTAGGCATGGTTGTGTCATGTGGATCACCGAGACAGTCTGATATTCTTTCAATTGCAGCGGTAGTCCACTCTAGACAGTGACCTCAAATATGTTAGATAAAAAGGCAGTGCTTTTGAATAAGCACCAGAGTACGAAGATAGTTTTCAAGGAAGGAAATATAAATTAACTTCATATCGATTTTAGTGATCCCCAAAATCCTCAAAGAAACTTTGAGATATATTGTGATACCTCTAAGAAAGGGTTTAATATACGAGAGATGCTAGATGGGCGGGTAGTTACTTACACCTCTTGGCATTCTAGGTTGTGTGAGGACAACAATCTAGCCCACAACCTAGGACTAGCAGCGATGAAGTTTTCCTTGAAGATTTGGAGGCACTAAGTGTATGAAGTCAAGCTTGAGATCTTAACAATTACAAGATTTGAAATCCTTGTTTGAACAAAATAGATAACTACAAAGCAAAGATAATGAATGGAGTTCTTAAAAGATTATGATTTTGAACTAAAGTATCATCTGGGTAAGGCCAGAGAAATGGCTAATGCACAAAGCAGAAGATTTCTATATGTGTCCTATATGATAGTATGAGATATGGGACTTTTAAAGAGTTCCAGAAACTTGAGCCTGATGGTGACTTTGTTGTCACATAGTCTCTGTTTGAATAGATTAGAAATCCATAATGACTCGAGGGCTCAAGTTAAAGACGCTCACGAAAAGAGGGAATAATGATATTTATAAGGAGACCCTGTTTCTCAAGAGAATATGTAATAAAGAGAGAATTCCTGATAATGCTCATCAAAGCAATTACTCTATCCATCCTAGAGCCACGAAAACGTATTAAGACCTCAAGGGATGTTTGGTAGCCTTACATAAAGGCTGACATCATTCTATATATGACTAAATGATTTGTTCTCAAAAGTGAAGATAGAATATTAGCAATCTTTAGGATCTTTATAACCCCTTAAAAGTTCCCAAATGGAAAGGGGAAGGTATGTATATAGCAATAAAATGTTGCAAAAGATGTTCTTATGAATCCTCTACCCGATAAAATGAGGATTATAATCATTCTTTTGTTTTAAAAATATGATATTGGTTATGTGATTGTGTTTGGGATTATTGAATAAGGAATTGAAACCATATTTGAGATCTAGTACAAGGTTAAAATGAGTACAAGAATGTACGTGTTTGATTCATGGAATACCAAAGAAAAATAGTTGCATTTAGACTTAAGATTATTGAAGATGATCTCATGGTAACTGAAACTCCTGAGCACCCGTGACATATGAAACAGATGAAACCACATCAAGTCGAAGAATTCAATTCTCTTATGAGAAACCCTACAGTTGAGTATTTCGAGGACTGTATCTGGGAAATACTCTAGAATCCAAAAAGATAATCATGATTATCAGTTTTATGCGAAGTTTTCTTGGCAAGTATCCTAATACTAGACCTCTAATGATGTTCCCCAAGGGGATGCTATTGACTTAGAAACAGTTTCAGACAAGGTAAGTGGAGGACACACCACTTTATGACTTTCACATTGTGAAGACAGATAGTAAATCTAAGCAACTAGAAATGTTGAAATAGTAGGTGGAATGGAAGAGTATCATTTTCTTAGGATATAGACAGTTCTTTCCCATTGTCAGAGAGAATGGAACTAGCAATTCATCATTGTCTTGCCAAGAGATATGGCTTAAAATTCCTTCAATTCTTATTAGATGAGGGACACGTTCAATGAAATAAGAATCTTGATATGGTGCAGTTCCTTGCCAAAGTACAAACACCTAGAAAAGTTGTACTGTTAGGAACCTTTTATCAGAATCATGCCAGGATGATGTATGACACAATAAATCTGGTGCGGCCAAAGTTTTAAAGTTAGAAACATTTGGGCTTGTTGACAAGCCCATTCTTAAGAAGCTTCTTTGAGATGGTTGAAAATGACTTGTAGAAAGACATATACTTTAAAAAGGAAAATAGGTCAGCATACAAGAATTGCACGAGATGACGAGCAAGGTACTCCATTATAAGGGAGATTTTCTCGATGAGCTTACTGATCTAGATGATGTTACTGTGGTACTCAACCTTACCCCTAGATAGAAGCATGAAGTTGAGAAATAAGAAAAGTTATCCAGGACTTTTCGAATGAGATGAATTAAATTTTGAGGATAAAATTTATAAAAAGGGGGGAGAATTGTAACATTCTGCCTAACCCAATAGTCTTATTCGATATTATAGTAGCTCAATAAATCAGGTATAAATTACCTGATAATTTTGGGTAATTGTTTGTAGTGAATTAAGTATAAAACTATAACAATGAACATGAGAAATAGCTCAAAAAATTATAAGGTTATGAGCAGATGTAAAATAGAGGATGAAGATTAATTTGAGAATGGAAATAGAATAAATTAAACTTTTGAGAGTTTCCTAGTTCAATCTCCTATGGTTTAAATTATTTCAGGCATGAATAGTGACGCTTAGTAACTGATAAATATGCCTATAATTATGTGTTGAAGGATCAGATTTAGGATTAAAAGGAATCTTAAAATCTTTTATGATTGTAGAGGAAGTTTGGAGATTGAGTATAGAGGATTAAAATATCTTTAAAAGATAAAGTGCTTACACTTGAATATTTTATTATTTCCCTCTCAAAATATCTCCACCAACCCTCTTTCTTTTTAATTATCTGACTTCTTCCTCACTCTCTCCTTTCTTTCCATTTTCTCACGTTGCCTTCTCACTCCCACTCGCTCTCTATCTCGCTCGTTGCTCCCTTTATTTTCTCTCTCGCTCGTTCACTCTCGTTGTTCCTGTCTGCTCGTCTTCTCTCATTCGTTCACTCTCATTGTCACTCTCACTCATTTGCTCGTTCTCCCTCTCTCACGGGTTCACTCTTGCTAGTACATTCTCGCCATTACTTGATCTGATCTTTTCTAATCATCTTCTGTCTTATCTGTTTCTTTGATTCTCACTCACCATTCACCATTTTCTAGCACGGACACAGCAGCAAATAAAAAGAAACAGAGAAGCAAAGAAGAGAGGGAGATGGGGGAAATGCATGCAAGAGGGAAAACTGAGGGAAGAGGAACAAGGAGCCATGACACAGTAGGGGGTTTTCTTTGATATATTCATTTTTTTTAATTTTAAAAATTTATATTTGATTCAGAGATGAGAGCGTGATTTTCTTGTTTTATTTTCGGATGGATTTTTGTAACTTTAAAAGTGAGTATGAATCCCCTATTTTATTCTCTGATATGGCAATGATTTGAAGGATTGGTTAATATTAAATGGTTGTGGTTGTTAATGATTATTGATGGACTGATTTCTGGTTTCAAACCAGAACCATAAGTGTTGGGCAATAAACTAGGTGTTGTTGTTTTGTTCATGGTCAAGACTAATTAGAGGAGCTTTCATGCTTAAAAGTTTTGTTATTCTCTTTAAATGAATCTTGACTCAAATTTATGATGTTAAAGGAGATGAGATAATGAAGAAGTTAAGCCAGGCCATAACTAAACTCACACATTGATCTTGAATTTGATTACTTTGTGCTTGGTTACCCATAACTATTAAGTTGATTATGGTAAAATGATGATTTGAGGATAAATTTGTGATCATGGTGATTAAAGTTAACTATGGTCATGACTGAATCTTGGATGTGCATACTTCAATGGAATGCTATGTAATGTTGTGACTTGTTTCCATTTCCTTAGTTGTGTAAAGCATCTTGACTATGAATTACTATGCTTAATAATACATATTTGTTCTTGTGAAGGCCATATGGGCCAAAGTTGTAAGATAAGAAAAATGTGGAAATCTCTATATAATATTGATGTGTATGAGGATGTGATTATGAATTTGATATTGAGAATTGATTATATGACTTGATCGGATCAAATGAGATTGAATAAAGATTGATTAATTATCCGAGATTGGAATGAATAACGTATGCCTTATATTGCATACTTGATATTCTGTTGTACATAAAGATTTGATAAACTAAATTGATTTCATAATGATGTTGAATCATATGAGATTGATGATTTGAGAAATGATTTTATGATGACATTGCATCAAACGAGATTGATGTTTTGAAAAATGCTTTCCATAATGATATATTAATGTAATATGCTATGTTATCAGAAAGATTAATGAGATATCAATGCATTGCGTTATAATGTGATATTGATTGATGAAATGCCAATGCATTGTGCTATAATTTGAATTGATTGATGAATTTGAATACCTATGATGATAATGATCGATTTATGCATTCTATTGCATATTTGATGATTTGATCAACAAAGAGATTTGAAAAAACGATTTGATTTTCATGGGTACCCCTTTGTGGAACTAAGCCGATTGGGTTTTGGAATTACCTTGTATTAGGGTAAAATTAGGACAATGGTAAGAGAAGATGTGAAATTCTCTATACAAGAGTAATTGAGGTTGAAGAAAAACCTCCCTCTTTACCTAAGTCTTCCCCATCAAGTAGATGTGGATGAATGATTCCCTCACTACTTGGGGTGTTCCTAAACCTTCGATTGATGAGATTGATGATAGTGTGAGGAAGAATGATTCCCTCCCTATCCGGTAGTAGGAGCTCACTACAATGGATATAGATTGAGGACTTGATCTCACCACTTTCTAGATTGAGATTGTGATTGACATGACCTAGTTACCCGGAGTAGTCCAGTGGGTGGTGTGATCGACCGCTACTAATAGGCTGAAGTGCACCAACCCAAAAGTAGACTACTACTAAGTGATTTGGTATTATGAGGATAGATAATTCCCTCCATACTATTTGATTTGAAATAACACATGTGTCCTGATTATTTGAGACATGATGAATATTTGTTTTAAAATAAACATGAGATTTCTTGATATTTGTTGAGAATGGAAAATATATGAAATTTGATGATACGATTTCTGATTTAATGATTTGAGTCTCAATGACTTGGGATAAGAAGGATTTGAAATATTAGATTTTTATGATGTGCTTAATGATTTTCAAGACAAGAGATTATTAACATTTTAATGATTTGAAAATACGAGTTTGGATAACATGAATTTTGACTGAATGATATGGGATTTTAAAGAATGGTTTACAATGTAATTTTGATGATTATGGATGATTTTCATAAAATTAAAATGAACCTCTATTTCGGGAAGAGGAAGGATGACTGCGGGATTTAAGGATGCAAACCCAAGTACAGGTTGTCTCAAGTAGTAAATTTCTCGGGAGTCCGAGGTCGATCCACAGGGAATTGATGAAGAAAAATTAATTGAGGTAAGAAGAGGATTTGTCACAACACCAAAAGTAATAAAACAAGTTCACAAATGAATTTAAGGGCTTGCTTGGGTTAGGAGATCCACACACAACGGAGGTTCCAATCGGAAAATGTAACATTCAAAGTTCAATTATATATGCAATCATATTATGATTCCTTTAATTATCTACCAACATTTGTAAATGAGTTCAAGCATTTACTATGCCAATCTTATTGTCTACAATAAATCAAGATCTCCATTAACAAAGAAGGTTTCTAAATTGATTGGAAACAAAATACAACACGTATAATGTTCATTTAATAATATATCATTTAAGCACAAGAAATAAAATAATCTAACCTTATTTCATTACCAAGAGCTTCACTCTTTCACCCAAGCAAGATGAAGATTTAGTTACTCATAGATAAGAAGAAAGAAAGAGAGAATAAGAAAAAGATGAACATAGTTTCACTTTAAAACAAGAGAAAATTACAACAAAGTAAAACAACAAACAAGCATAACCACAAAAACTTGTAAAAACTAAGCCTAACACCAAGTGCTTAACACTTGAGTGCCTTTTATAGAATAGTAGGGATACAAAATGACAAGGAGAATGATTAAGAGTAGGTGGATTAGTGGGTGGAGTGGTTGGATGATTGGTTAGGTGGGTGGATTATTGAATTAGTGGTTGGATTATTGAGATTCTTTGTCTCCGAAATCATTCATTGCTTAACTCATTGATTCCGTCGTTTTTGAGCCAAGTGGTCTTCGTGAAAGTTCTAGGAAATTGTCTAAGCTTTCTAATGGCTCTAGAATCACCTAAAAATTCGTCCTATAGCCCAAGATATGACCCAATTACTACAAACTGTTCAGGCCCAGTTTCAGCACCTCTATTTTGACTTTCAGACCCAATATCACCATCAGGGAGCCCGAATCAAGTTTTGTGTTCAACATGAAAGTTGTAGATATGGGTCTTAACTTTCAGATTCCAAATTTTCAGCCCATTTTATAAGCCCAAACTCGAATTATGCTCTGATTACTGTACACTATTCAGGTTTCAGATACAAAACTCGTGTTCTATCTTCCAAGCCCAATTAGCTCTACTAGATGTCTGATTAAGACTTTGAGCTCTTCATCAAAGTTGTAGAGCTCTCTCTTATCTTTCCTACAAGGTAAAATTCATAATTATCAGACATTTAGAACTCAAGATATGGCTGAAATATAGAAATAGCGTAAGACCAAAATAGTGCTGAAAAAATCAATTAAGTCCAATTTGAATCCAAACTTACAAAACATAACTAGGCTTAATTAATTAAGTACATGGAGAGTGTAAATGACTAAAAATGAGGGTTTATTAATGTATAAAATATGTGATCATCAAATTCCCCCACACTTAGCTTTTTGCACTCCTGGGCAAAACACATAAAACCAAAGTTAGGAGACAAAGAAAAATGACACAGACTCAAAAGCTAAAAACTCTAAAAGACTTGATGAAGCAAGAAGAGCAACAAGAAATTCAAGGGATCAAAGCATTAATGAGGTAACATTTCTTCACATCTCAAACCAACAAGCAAGGAAACTTCAGTTGAAAAGAATGAATCAAGAATGATAGATCCTCACAGAATTCACTCTCAATCTCTCAAGTGTTTAAAAGGTAAGTATTTCACTCTATTCAACCCATGAACAATTGCACTACCATAAGCTTGCTTATCTTTTACTTCTCCGCTGCTCAAAACACATACATACAAAAATCAAGAGGACTTTATTCAAGGTTGTAATGGGGTCATGGTAAAGGAGAGGGGATAATATGGATATGAAAAGATAAATACTAAAGAGAATAAAAGAGCATTATGGTACAGTTAGAGTGGAGAAAATGTTTGAGAACATTCATCATAAAGGACAATCACCAATATTTGACTAATGTTTTGTTGAAGATCAATCCCAAATTGGTGAATTGAATTCATTGTTAGACTTGAACATTCTCCTTTTCTTCTTATCGTTTCCAAGCATCCACCTTTATTCTGATAATTCTTTGATTGCAACGGTGGTCAATTTTTTTTTTGATTATTTTGCACACACACCCCCACACTTGTTTCAAGAACAAGTTCAATGCTCACTTATTCCCAAAGGTTGGGTAAAAACATTTTTTTCTCTTTTTTTTTTTTGAAGGATGAAATGAGCTTAAAACAAAGAATGGTCAAACAAGTTCAAAGGGGTTACACAATGGAAAATATACAAGGATGGCTATTTGGTCAAGGTAGCTATTTCAAAATGCCTCAATCATATTAATGTATGCATGTGAAAATGTATTCTCAAAAAGAATCAAAGCAAGTTCTAGAGTAACAATTCCATGAGTGAAAATCACACAAGAAAGAAGAGAATGGTACAGATATTCAATCTATTCATCAATAGGCTCAAAATCTCACAAGGCATATTTCTGTCATTCTCAATCCATCAATTCAACATCCATAACCAAGCTTGTCATTTTTAAGAAAGAAGACAATTTATGCTAAAATCCAAGAATCTCAATTGCTTCAAAGGATGTGAGAGTGCATTCACTTGAATCTTTTAAATGAAATCAAATGACAAAAACTTTGTTACTTCCACAAATCAATACTAATTAATTACTACCCCAACTAAGATGGGTCTCAAGAGTAATAAATTGTTTCCAAAATTTACTCCTTACTCTGCCATCACTAATTGGTTTTACTATGAATAGGTTTCTGACAGTCATATCACTAAACATACTTCCCAATTTAGATACGTCTCAGAAGTAAACTTACTCCTTACTCTGCCATCATTCATTGGTTTAATAAGTCCATGACAATCATATCATACTTCCCAAAAAAGAAAAGAAAAGAAAAATTAGTAGTCAACTATCCTTCCCCCCAACTAGATCACAACATTGTCCTCAATGTTAAAATATAGATGAGTAAAGGATAGAAGATATTACCTGTTGGAGAAATCTGACACAAATTTAAACAAAAACAAAGTACAATAAATAAAAGCAAAAGAAAAGCTATAAACGAAGTGTCAAATCTGGCTCCTTTTTCATCCCGTTTCCCTCACTGCTTCCTACTGACCAATCTATCTGAGCTATTGCTGGGTCAGGTTTATGAACAAAAGCTTGTAATTTATCAATCAACTCATCAATAGTGGAAGCAGAGATAAGAAGTTGTCTTGCCGAAGGTGTGATAAATTTCTATTCCACAGTATGGTCAAGAAAGATTAACAAAATATCAAAGAAATTATTTACATTCAACAAACCTATGGGTTTATGGTGGATGTTCAGCTGGGCCCAAGAGACAATTTGAAAAACTTCTTCCAAGGTACCAAAATCACCTGGTAAGGCAATGAATGTATCAGAGTTTTCAAGCAGTATCTTCATTCGTTCATGCATTGATGATACCTTAAGTTCCTCTCTAATTGTCTTTCCAGTGATGTTCTGTTGAGCTAAAGGTTCAGGAATGACACCTAAAACCTGACTGCCTCCTATATATGCAGCAAGTGATACAACCCCCATTAACCCATGACAACCTCTCCCATATACAAGATGAATATTCCTCGCAGCAAGTGATCGACCAAGAGTGGTAGCTGCGTTTACAAACTCTAAACCCTTCCCATACTTAGATCCACAAAATACGCAGATATTTTTAAGTTGAAGAATAGAAACACCTTCCATTTCTATTCTTACCTTTCCTTTGATTGATTCTGAGATAGAGGAAAGTAGAGAAAGTAGAGTGTTTAAATAGGAAAAAAAAGGGAAAGGGTAATAATTGCACCTATAAGGGCAGGTTGGCTGTTGTCAGAAGAGTTTGAAATTAAGGAACACAGAATCTTTTTTTATTTTTTTTTCTTTTTTTTTTTTGGTTTTTGTTTTTTGTTTTTTTTTTGTTTTTTTTTTTACTTCAAGAAAGCCATCAGGGTAAAGAAGTCTAGAAACCCTTGAAGGACCCTGCTCAAAGGATCGTCTGTCCAAAACCAAAATATAGCAAAATCATACAAAGATAAAAGAAATATAATAGCAAATGATGACATACCTGTATGTACAGCTTTCATGGCGTATCTTTATATTGCGCGTCATGAGTGTAGTAGTGACATATCTTTATACTACGTGTCACCAGTGCAGTAGACACTCACGAATTTTTTTAAGGACCAGCGTGCAAAGGTCCACCCGAGTCAATGACGGGTCAGCCAAAGGCTGGGGCTCCATAACTAATTAAAGCCATGGTACTCCTTCGGATTGCCCTTGTTCAAACATTTTTTTTTTTTTTTTTTTTTTTTTTTTTTTTTTTTTTTTTTTTTTTTTTTTGAAAGATGACATGAAGAAGAAGAAGATGATATGTACATATTGTTGTGGATATGGCTCACATCTGCCTCTGGTTTAACGTCCAGCAACAACATAAACAGCTTCTATGAGTCGAGGATAAGCTTCCCATCCAATTTTCTTATAAATTGGCAAACATGGTCTTTTAGAGTCAGATTCCTAAGACTGTAGGGTTTTTCTTCATCATGATTGCAAGATTCAGAGGCATCATGTTTCTTTTTGAAATTGAGCCCATCTTTTGATAATTTTTCATAACTTTTGCAAAAAGTATAGCAGTCCTTAAATAAAGTGGGCCAATAAAATCCACACTGAAAAATTTTCGCAGCTGTTTTCTTTGAAGAAAAGTGACCTCCACATGCTTCCGAGTGACAAAATTTAATGACACTACCTACCTCACTGTCGAGCACGCATCTCTGAAAAATTTGGTCAGGACAATGTTTGAACAAGTATGGTGTTGGGAATTGCGGATCAAAAGTCTCGCAGCGGAATAATAGAATTCCCTCTCAGGATCCATGCGAAAAAGCCTATAATCCAAGTTTTTAAAAATTACCTCTTGAAGCGTGATAATCACAAGCGAGGTGAATCACCAACACCGTAATAGTGACGATGTCTCTGCGGTATCCACACGAATAGACTTGCAAAAAGGAGTCACACCTCTATTTTCATAGTGCTAGCTGCGAAGAGAGGATAAGAAGACCTCACTATCTCTCACTCACTTTCTGTAGGTGCGGCTAGGGTTGTGTTGTGACCTAGTAGCAGCCCCCTTAGCAGTACTATTTATAATAGTGGCTGCCTTAAGTGAGTGTGAGTAGTAGCAAGGTAAGCTGTGCAACCCTAAACCCATCTGTCATGAGTTAGGCCCACAATTGAATCCGAGTCCAACTTGGATCGTTATTGCTCCAATCTAGTCTGTTCTAAGTGTGCGGCCCTGCAAGTTCTCATGATGTTGCTAGTAATATTAAAATCTCATTTTAATATTACAAACAGTGAGCGGTATCTAGCAACACATCACTGCTACCCAAGTAATGAGAATGTCAGTGATTTGACATAACCTATCCGTGACCAATGTTTCCATGTAGTTTAGTCCCTTTGTCCAGATATCCAGATTGAACACAAGGCATGGAATGTGTCACCCTTGTTTAGTTCAATCTTCAGTTTCCTGATTCCCGAGTAGACATAGTAATAACAAATGAGATCAATATCTCATACTGACTCATTTGAGCATGGCCATGCATTTTGTAGTCTCACTCAATCAGGGGGCCCGAAGATATCACTCCTGTTATGTAGGAGGGACAAATCCCATCTAGGTCACTCACATCCCTCCACATGTATCACGGTATGTCTAATAACCAACTTTATAATCATCTTGTTACAGATGACGTTTGATGGCATTAAAACACACAACTCCTCATGTAGGAATCGTAGTGATTTCAGGTCAAAGGACCACATACACCATTATCATTATGAGAATCGCTTATGACACTCACGTAACGATCCACGTAGCGTTCTCATGGCGGGTCTGTCCAATACATCATTACTCTAATATGTATCCATATATAGACTTGATATCTCATATCCATGACCCGTGAGATGTGGTCATCAGTCTACGCACGTACTAGTCTCAATGCATTATTGTTGTCCTATTTGACAATAATACTTGACTAGGGACATTTTAAGAATAGTGCTCTATCCAATAGGATCTCACGATCAAGTCATCCACTTGATGTCCTATGGTATCAAACTTACTATTCTAAGGACTTTATTATGTCTACCAAAAATAACACAATAAATGAAATGCCTCATATATCAAAAAATAGCATAATGTAATGTATGTAAACACAGACAAAATGTATTGGCCTCTAGGGCATACACCAACATATGGGTCATCCCAATAAAAGTTTTTCACCTCTGTTAAAAATTTCTTCCTATCTTGGTGCGTCCATTGAGGCGACATCTTTCCTTCTTGTTCTTCAGTAAGAGACGAGGAAATTACCACAGGAAAGCTTTGCTTTTCTCCCAAAAATGTGTACTTCAACCCAGCAGGTAATGGCTTTAGTTCCGGTGTGGGTACTTCTTCATGGGCATTATTATTCATGGGTTTTAGCTCTTCGAATTTTGGCTTTCTTCCTTTGTATTCTATTTCCTCTGTACAATCAAGCAAATTAAATGAATTAATTAAACAAACTTCTAATGGGTCAGAAGAACTTCCTTTATGAAGATGATCATCTATAATGGCTTCAATTCCTTTAACTTCCTCATTTTCATCAAGGACTTCCTGTGGTTGCTTGCACATGTTAAAAACATTGAGATCTAGTGTCATGTTTCCAAATGTTAGCTTCACCACTCCATTTCTGCAATTTATCAAAGCATTTGATGTTGCTAAAAATGGACGGCCTAAAATAACAAGAATTGACATGCAACTATCAACTAGAGGTTCAGTATCCAAGACAATAAAATCCACAGGATATATGAATTTATCAACTTGAACCAACACATCTTCCACTATTCCTCTTGGAATTTTAATTGATCTATCGGCAAGTAGAAGAGTTACATAAGTTAGTTTTAACTCACCCAAGTTGAGTTGCTGATAAACTGAATATGGAAGCAAATTGATTAGTTTTAACTCACCCAAGTTGAGTTGCTGATAAACTGAATATGGAAGCAAATTGACACTAGCACCAAGATCAAGTAAAGCTTTTTCAATTTTATGTTCTCCAATAATGCATGAAATTGTAGGACAACCAGGGTCTTTATATTTCAACGCATTATTATTCTGAAGAATGGTGCTTACCTGTTCAGCCAAAAATGCTTCCTTTTTCACATTTAATTTCCTTTTAACAGTGCACAAGTCCTTCAAATATTTGGCATAAGAAGGAATCTATTTGATAACATCTAACAGAGGAATATTGATCTTTACTTGTTTCAAAATTTCAAAAATTCCAGTGTTATGGTCCAATTTCTTTGGATTATTCAATGCTTGAGGAAATGGGGGTGAAGGTGAGAGTTTGGTCGCCTTTTGGTCAACTTCTTGATTTTCTTGGGGAATTGGTTCATCTTCTTTCTCACAAGATTCAGGGATTTGTTTTTCAACAACCTTTCCACTCCTAAGAGTTATCACTGACTGGACTTAGTCCATTTGTTGGTTTTTTGAACTCCCCTCATTTAGACTGTACTGACCCTTGGGATTTGGTTGAGGTTGAGAAGGAAATTTTCCTTTCTCATGAATGGTGAGAGCAGAAGTAAGTTTGGTAAGAGTTTCTTTTATGTCAATCATGGTTTGATTATTTTGTTTATTAATGGCCTCTTGCTTTTCTATGAATGCATGCAGTGTTTCTTCAAGGTTTTTCCTATATGGTGGGACATAAGGTGCATATCCTTGAGAATTTTGAGAGTCTTGTTGTGCCTGAGGAGGTGGTGGTTGCACAAATTGTGACTGATTATTATTCCTCCAGCTGAAATTTGGGTGATTTCTCCATCCCAGATTATATGTATCTAAAAAAGAAGTCAATGGCTTGTTAAAATTATTCATTGCATTTACCTGCTCATGTACAACTTCTTTAAAAATAGGAATGTTAGGACATTCGTGTGTTGAGTGTCCTAAGTCATCACAAATACCACAAATTTCTTCATTTTGCACAGATTTGATTTCTTTTGCTTTTCTTAATTCCATGGCTTCAACCTTTCTAGCCAAACTGGCAAATCTAGCATTTAGATCTTCCTCTTGACTAAGGTGATATTTTCATTTATTAGCACTTGCAAGGTTAGATCTAATTGAATTTTCAGAAGTACTATGCCAAGATTGAGAATTTTCAGCCAACTGGTTCAAATAGTCTAAAGCTTCATCGGGTTCTTTATCAAGAAACTCACCATTGCACATTGTTTCCATAAATTGTTTAGTTTTAGGTGTTAAACCTTCATAAAAGAAGCTTATAGTGCGCCATTTTTCAAAACCATGATGTGGGCAAGAATTTAACAAATCTTTAAACCGTTCCCAACATTGAAAATATGCTTCATTTGAATTTTGGGAAAAATTGTGGATTTGTCTTTTCATAGCATTGGTTTTATGTGTTGGAAAAAATTTCTTTAAGAACTCACCTTGCATTTCTTGCCATGTGCCAATTGATCTTGGATTCAAAGTGTTAAGCCAAGATTTTGCTTTATCTTTTAAAGAAAAAGGAAACAATTTAAGCTTAACAATCTCTTCAGTGCAATTTTGATCATTGAAGGTAATACATACTTCTTCAAATTCTTTCAGATGTAAATATGGACTTTCAGATTCTAAACCATGAAAATTAGGAAGTAAAGAAATCATACCTGGTTTGATTCTAAAATTGTTGGCATTGAGTGGTGTCGCGACCGATATCGCGGCGAAATAGCAGCTCACGTGATTTTAAAAATTAATTAAAATATGGAGTCGCCACCAATTTTATTTAAATTAAGGAAAAATTGGAAAACCTTTTTGGAAAATGGTCTTTGGAACCAAATCGGATTCGGGAGTCGGTTATGGATAGGGAAGGGTGGAAACTTAATCCCACTGCACCCCCATCACACCCGTCGTGAGACGGTACCTTAAGTCAGTTGTGCAAAAACTCAATAATCTCAAACTTATCTATTTTACCCCTCTTAAAAGACCTTGCAATTATTTTATTTTATTTTTCTATTTTTTATTTTTTTTTATTTTTTTTTTTTATTTTGTAGAAAAGAATAAATAAGAAACCTAATTATGAAAATTTAATTTTGGCTTGACAGAATGAAAATTCTGCTCCTACGTACCCTCAGGTGCAATGAGGAACTCAAAGTCACGTAGTTCTGTAGAAAATAATTGTGGGTTGATTGATTTTAATTAAGAAAATATTTTTTTCTTTTTAAAAAAGAATTTTATTTAAAAAAACAAATTCAATCTTGCACAGGGTTCAAGTTAGCACTAGGCTACTCAATAAACCCTTATGATCCAAACGATATTGAAGATAGCATCTGCTATTCAATCATCATCATTGGTCATTGTATTGATTAAAAGATTTCTTTTTTATATATATGAATTTTCATTTTTTTTATTTTTTATTTTTCTCTTCTTTTTTTTTAAGGGACAAACATGAATTTTTCATGAGTCGAGTAAATAAGAACAAATAAGATTAAATATAAACATTACAAAACTAAAAGCTCAAAAAAAAACAATAATTTTTATTTTTCTAACAACTTCAGATTTTTTTTTATTATATTTTTTATTTTAGCTTCCCACTAGTCATAAGATACAACATAAAGCATACTATCACATAAAAATAAGCACTGCTAGACCAGAATAAATCTAAAAGGAATAACTAAGCTCAAAACACATACTTTTATTTTTATTTATGATTATTATTAGTTTTTTTTTTACTTTTAAAAAGCTAACACCAAATCAAATTCTCTGTCTATCATTATTATCCCACTTTGTTATTCAAACAAACCAACCCACAACCCACGTAATGTGGGTTGCTTCGTTTAGCAGCCCAAAAGAAGAAAGAAGAACAAACACAAAAAGACAAGAAACACACAAAAAAGAAAAAACAAAGCCTTCAGCAAATGAAAACATAAAAGGATAGTAAAATAGGAAGCTTAAAGGGAAAGAAGGGAGGCACAATCTGGAGAAAACGAAAGAGAAGTTTCTGGAGAAAAACGAAATGAAAGAAAGGGCGAACCACTAGTAGAACAATCGGCGGTGATTTCGGTGACGGGGTGCAACCGCCCGACCGGCGGGAAGCGCGGCGCGGACGCGGCGGAACGATGGCGGGTCCGGTGCGGTCTCGTGACGGTGCGGATCGGAACGGATCCGGTCTTTCGGTTCGCGGTGGTTCGGACACAGGATCGGGGCTGGTCGGAGTGGCGCACCGCGGTCCGGTCTGGTTGGTGCGGACACGCTCGGTCTTTGGAGCGGCGGAGCGGTTTCGACGGGCGAAGTTGGCACGGTGCGGTGCTTTGCGTGTGGGTTGCGGGTGAGCTTGCGTGGGCTGGGCCGAGACGGCGGCCGGGTGCGGTCCGGAGGTCTGGGATGGTGGGGACCGATCGGAGCGGCTCGGCAACCTTGGTGCGGTCGGGTATGTGGTGCGGTCGAGCGGCTTGCGGCAGATCTTGGTGGGTGGTCTCTCGAGATGTAGAGGAAGAAGATGATGAATAGTTTTTTTTTTTTTTTGTGGAGTTGCTGTGAACTGAAAAAGATGATGGATAGTTTGGGAGGTTGATGGTGGGTTTATGGTGGTGATTGAAGGAGAGGATGGGTTGCAGCAAGATAGTGGTGAAGTGATGGTGAGGACTGTGAGTGTGGAGTCTGAGAAAAGTTGAAGATGAGTCCCGTGTTGAAGATATCCTGTTCTCTTGGTTTTTCCCCCTGCTCTCCCGAAAGTCCCCTCCTTTTTTAGCTCTCCCCCTTCGCAAAAAATGGTTCTCCCTTTTTGTTCGCAGATCTCTCTGCCACCCCTCCCCATAAATCAGCCTTGGCAGATAGAGTGGCTGATGGCAGCAATAGGTGCTTCCAATTCTATGTATTTTCCCTGGGGTTGTCACCTTCTCTTGCTTCATTTTCCTTGCCAGTCTCCATTTTTAGACTGCCTTGAGCCATGAGATTTACTGGTTGCAGCAGAAGCAACTCAGTACGCTACCTTCATTTTATTTTTTCATTTTCTTTTCTCTTTTTTCTTTTTACGAAATCAGACTTCTTTTTTTTTTAAAAACGAAAATCAACATTTTTTTAATTTTGGTGAAAATAAAACAAACAAATAAAATACAATGAGATAAAGACATTAATCAAAGGATGTACACAAATATTTATTTATTATTTTTTTGTTATTTTTGGTCCGGACAAAATTGAGTGTTCACAGTTGCCCCTCTTTACTCGTTTCTTACTAGATAATGAGAAAAGTCATGGTTTTTCACATTATCATCGTAAGAAAGGAGTAAAGATATGAACTTCAATTTTGTCCAGTAATACAAAACAAAGCAAGAAATTAAAATGTATGGAGATGATGCATTCAAATATAAAAGGCAATGGACAACTGTGTCCCGAAAATTAAAATGCAATGGGCCACTGCGTCCCGAAATTTAAAATGACAATGGGCAACTGAGTCCCGAAATGTAAATGACAACGGGCAACTGCGTCCCGAAATGTAAATGACAATGGGCAACTGAGTCCCGAAAATTAAATGCAATGGGCAACTGAGTCCCGAAATTAAAAGACAATGGGCAACTGAGTCCCGAAATTTAAATGACAATGGGCAACTGCGTCCGAAAAATTAAAATGACAATGGGCAACTGAGTCCCGAAATTAAAATGACAATGGGCAACTGCGTCCCGAAAATTAAAATGCAATGGGCAACTGCGTCCCGAAAATTAAAGTGCAATGGGCCACTGCGTCCCGAAATTTAAAATGGCAATGGGCAACTGAGTCCCGAAATTTAAAAATGAAAATGCATGGAGCCAATGCGCTCAACAGAAACATGGACTTAAAATTCTTTCTTTCTCTTTTCTCACTTTTCTTTTTCTTTTTTTCTTTTTCTCTTTTCTCTCTCTTTTTGGTCATTTTTTTTATTTTTTTTATTTATTCAAAATCATCTTAATTAACGGCGATCCTGGAAAGCTTTGACCAATCAAACCCTTTGTCCAAGTGCTTTTCCTTCATCCGACCTTTTGTTAGCTTGGAAACCCCGAGATTTTCTTATTTCTTTTTTATTTTGACCGCCTTAATCTCCTTGGCAACATATTGTAACTCGTATCTCGAGTTACTGAGATCCTTTAATCTAAAGTAATCATTGAAGGATTGCTGCACAATTGTCAAGTCAAATTGTCGACCTTAAGTTTATTTTATTTGAGACATAAATTAATTAGTAAACATGCATTCATGAATAGAGAGAAATTTGTTGAATGAACAAACTTCCTTTTATTATTTTGGTAATGTAATCGTACATGAACTTTTGACAAGACACATACTTGAAAGACAAAAGAAAGATTGCAAGAAAAATGAAAAATTGCCCCAGTATTGGTTCCTTGTTCCTCATTCAATTGATTCACTGCAAGTGCTTGACAACTTAACCGCTGTCTCTGCTGATTCCTCTTTCAACACGAACCCTTTTAGTTCCTCAAAAATTTTGCCCCAGTATGATTCATTTAATGCAAACGACTTGCCTTCTTTGTATAACTGATTGGACGCACATAAAAAATTGCCCCAGTTTGGTGAGTTCCTCGAAGAGTTTCAGGCCCACTTTTTTTGCCTATTTATTTGTCCTAACTTTTGCTTAGACTGCCTTTTCAGGTTTTCAGCCTAATGGACTTTTTTTTTCATTTTTGCAATTGCTCTAACTTTTGCTTAGGCCGCCCTTTCGGGTTTTCAACCTAACGAGCCCCCCTTTTTTTTTCTTTTTTTCTCTTTTTTTTTAGGCATAGAATCTCTTGACAACATCAGTATTCACGGGCCTCGGCAATTCTTCTCCATCCATATTCTGCAAAACTAACGCTCCTCCTGAAAATGCCTGCTTGACTATGTACGGGCCTTCATAATTCGGAGCCCATTTTCCTCTGGCATCCTCTTGGTTAGGGAGAATCTTTTTCAAAACCAAATCCCCTGAACGGAATTCTCTGGGACAAACTTTCTTGTTGAAGGCTCTGGCCACTCTGCTTTGATACAATTGCCCATGACAAATAGCTGTCAATCTCTTCTCTTCTATCATATTCAATTGCTCATACCGAGTCTTCACCCATTCAGATTCCTCTAACTCTGCTTCCATCAAAACCCTTAGAGAAGGGATCTCGATTTCTATTGGAGAGACAGCCTCCATCCCATACACCAAAGAGAAAGGCGTCGCCCCAGTGCTTGATCGTATATTGGTATGATATGCATGTAGGGCATAGGGTAACATTTCATGCCAGTCTTTGTAGTTCACCACCATCTTAGCAACAATTTTCTTGACATTTTTATTTGCTGCTTCAACTGCACCGTTCATCTGAGGCCTGTAGGGAGCTGAATTATGATGCTTGATTTTAAAATTTTCACAAAACTTTTTAATCTCAGCACCATTGAGATTGGTACCATTATCTCGTGATTATCCTTTCTCGGAATTCCATATCTGACAGACAATATCCCTTTTGAAGAATCTCAAAAACACTTTTTGAGCGATGCTGGCATAAGAAGAAGCTTCTACCCACTTGGTGAAATAGTCAATCGCCACTAAGATGAAGCGATGACCATTGGAAGCTTTGGGATTAATGGGCCCGATGACATCTATTCCCCACATTGAGAAAGGCCAGGGAGATACCAAATTATGCAAAGGGAAAGGAGGCGTGTTGACTCGATCTGCATACATCTGGCATTTTTTACACTTCCGTACATAATCTATGCAGTCTGTTTCCATTGTGGACCAATAATAACCACTCCTTAGAATTTTTTGAGCCATCATATGACCATTAGCATGAGTTCCACAAATTCCTTCATAGACTTCAGTCATGATTATACGAGCTTCACAAGCATCCACGCATCTAAGTAAAGTTCCATCATGACTCCTTTTGTACAAAACCTCTCCATTCAAGAAAAAGGTCATCGCCAACCGGCGGATAGTCTTCTTATTCACCTCACTTGCCCCCGTTGGCTATTCTCTATGCTGAATATACCGTTTGATATCATGATACCAAGGTTTACCATCTGGCTCGCCTTCCACATTAGCACAATACGCAGGCTCACTGTGTGTCTTCACTTGGATGGGTTGGACATTATTATGAATGTCCAACTTGGTCATTACAGCCAAGGTGGCCAAGGCATCTGCAAACTGATTCTTGTCTCGGGTCAAATGGGAGAAGGTCACCTCCTCAAACTTCTCAACTAACTGGATCAAATACTTTTGATAAGGTACCAATTTCGGATCTTTGGTTTGCCATTCACCATTCACCTGATAAATGATGAGTGCTGAGTCTCCAAATACTTTTAACTGCTTGATCCCCAAGTCAATTGCAACTTGTAAACCATTAGCACAGGCCTCATACTCCGCAACATTATTGGTGCACTCAAATTCCAGCTTGATAGCAACTGGGTATTGTTTTCCAGTTGGTGAAACAACCACGGCCCCTATGCCACTACCATGCATGTTAACCGCTCCATCAAAATACATCTTCCAGCCAGGTTCTTCTTCTTCTTCTCCTTCCTCTGCCATCAGTATTTCTCCATCAGGGAATTCAGATGTCACTTGTTGTCCACCCTCAAGAGGGTTTTCAGCTAAATGATCAGCAATCGCACTTCCTTTGATGGATTTCCGAGTCATGTACTTGATATCGAATTCTGACAGCATCACTTGCCACTTTGAAACCCTTAATGAAACATGAGGGCTTTCAAATATGTACTTCAGAGGGTCTATTCGGAGATCAACCACGTGGTGTAATAGAGCATGTACTTGTCGTAGCCGCTTTGAGGTCCATACCAAAGACACAAACAAGTCTTCTCAATAGCCATGTAACGAGCTTCACACGGTCATTGAACTTCTTACTCGGGTAGTAAATTGCTTGCTCCTTTTTCCCGATTCATCATGTTGTCCCAACATTGCCCCCATCGAGGTTGGCAACACAGTTAGGTACAAAATTAAAGGGCGACCCTGGCGTAGGGGTACCAAAACAGGAGGATTCATTAAATAAGCCTTTATCTTGTCGAAAGCTTCCTGACATTCTTCATCCCATTTCCCTGGTTGATGCTTCTTCAACAACTTGAATATAGGCTCACAGTCTTTGGTTAAGTTAGCAATGAATCTAGCGATGTAATTGAGTCTCCCGAGAAAACTTCGCACTTCACGCTCCGTCTTAGGGGCAGACATCTCTTGTATTGCTTTCGTTTTATCTAGATCCACCTTTATTCCTTCTCTGCTAACAATGAATCCGAGTAATTTCCCAGTAGATGCTCCAAAAACACATTTAGCAAGATTCAACCTCAGTTTGTACTGTCGGAGTCTTTCAAACAACTTACGCAAAACCGCCACATGACTTTCTCCTTCTTTAGACTTGGCTACTATATCATCCACATACACTTTAATTTCCTTGTGCATCATGTCATGAAACAAAGGCCACCATGGCACGTTGGTAAGTAGCCCCAAAGATTCCTTAATCCGAACGGCATCACCGTGTAACAAAATGTTCCCCAAGGAGTAATGAAAGTGGTCTTTTCTTTGTCATTGACATCCATGAGAATTTGATTGTATCCTGAGTATCCATCCATGAATGAGAACCTATGATTCTTAGCAGTGTTATCAACCAGAACATCAATGTGAGGGAGTGGGAAATCATCCTTCGGGCTGGCCTTATTCAAATCTCTATAGTCCACACACATTCTGACTTTTCCATCCTTCTTAGGCACTGGCACGATGTTAGCTACCCACTCTGGGTGTCTGGATACTTCCACAAATCCCGCTTCCAACTGCTTAGTCACTTCTTCCTTGATCTTCAGAGACATATCAGGATGCATCCTCCTCAACTTTTGTTTCTTTGCCTCAACATTCGGGTATAGTGGAATTTTATGCGATGCTATCTCTGGGTCTAACCCAGGCATATCCCGATAAGACCAAGCAAAAACATCCATATATTCTTTGAATAGTGTGATCATCTCTTCAAACTCCGGGTTTGCCACTACTTTCAATTCCTTTTTCTCTTCCTCTGTCCCCATGTTGACCACCTCTGCTTCCTCATCATTCAAGACAAATCCCTTCTCTCGAGTATTCCAGTAACTTTGCAAAATTTTCAACAACATCTTCGTCTTCTCCAGATCCAGGGTCTTTTTCATCAAACATTGCAGGGGAATCAATTGATGGGTTTTTGAAGTCCTTTTCATGAGGCGAACTTTCTACGAAACTCAGATCCCTGGAAAGTAATTTTGTGTGGAGTTGGAAGAGCAGAATAAAGGAGGAATGACAAAGGAAGAACAAGATATGGTACAAAAATGTAAACCGAAAAATGGTAAATGCAAAAAGATAAGTCAGAGAGTGCAACAAAGAGGAATACTGAACATTCATGCAAGTTCATTTAATCAATGTCTCAAACAACATAAACCATAAGCTCAAAATAACTTCGACATTTGCTCGACACAATATAACTAGACAATTACTTTGAAACAATCACATCAATAATTGGTTCAGATTTCCAGTTCTTCAGCGGCTCCTCATCAGCAACAGGACGGATTGCCTTGTGCTCTTCTTGGTTCTCTTCAAGCAAAGCATTGATAGTGAGGCGGTATTGAGGGTGAATGACCTCGTCCGGCATGATTACCTCGGCTGGTGCTGGGAATGTTTCCCTTAAGTGGGGAATATACTTCATCTTGCCCTTGTCACCCTTTCCTCCAAGCGTCATGCTCCTCATATGCTCCTCTAGAGATGCTTCGTACCTTATCCCAAACTTGTCTGACTTTCCTGGGAGTGACACTGGCGACTGAGCACCTTGCAGCTTTGAGCCCAAACCCTTTCCTTCCTGGTATCCACTATTAGCCATGATCCGGGCCACCACCTGATTCACACTTGGTGCGAGAGATTCATCTTTACCAAGTCCAGTCTCAACTACTTCGAAACTGTGCCACAGGTTCTCCTCTTCCTTTTCTCACTCTCTCCACATATGGTACCGAAACCGGTTTTGACAAAGATAATCTCTTCCTCTCCATGTATGGTGATGACCGACCCATTCTCAATATATTTAACACTTTGATGCAGGGTGGAAGGAACGGCACCGGCAGCATGGATCCATGGTCTCCCCAGTAGCATGGTGTAGCCAGGCTCCATATCCATGACTTGAAACAGCACCTGAAAATTACTTGGACCAATCTCTAGCGTCAACATTATTTCTCCCATAATGCCTCTCCTATTTCCATCAAAGGCTCGCACCACCATCTCCCGTGGCGACAGTTCATCCTCACTTATTGATAACGAGGCTAGAGTTGACCTGGGAATGATATTTAATGCAGACCCCCCGTCAATCAAAACTTTTGCAACTATGTACCCTTTGCATTTGAGGGTTATGTGCAAGGCCCGCGGGTTCTTCTCAGATTGAGAAACGATCTCTTCATCAGTGAAGGTGATCATGTTAACGCGTTTCACGGGGTCCACCATGTTAACCACACTTTCAGGAGTAACATCGGGCTTCACATAGGCTTCATCCAGAATTTTCAATAACGCCTTCCGATGCATCTCAGATGTCAAGATGAGTGACAAAAGAGATATCCTGGCCGGAGTCTTTTTTAACTGCTCCATCACATCATACTCGCTCTGCTTCATTATCTTCAAGAACTCCTCTTCACCTTCCATCTCTCTCTCCTCTTCTTTTGACATTTTCTCCCTACTTCCTTCTTTAACAATCTTCCCTTTTTCTAACTCTTCTGGGCCATAGCATCGCCCACTCCTGGTAATTCCCCCTACCCTGACTATATTAGTCACCAACTCCTTATCTTTGTGCACTTCAGCAATTCGGGCCTTCGACGTCTCTTCCCTTACTCCTTTTGTTTCTACCTTGGTTTCGTAATTCCATGGCACCGAATGAGTGTCATTATAAACAAAAGGCGCTGGTTTCTTGATTGTTACCACTACTTTTTCCGGTGTTAAGACTTGATTGAGAGGTGGCACCTTAAGCACAAAGCGTTCGACCACATTAACTTCTTCGGAGGAGGCTAACCCTTGTCTTGCATGTATCACTCCCAAAGTAAGCAACCCTTGGACTCGAACCTTAAAGTTCCAACAATTCTCAATATCATGTCCCATTTCCCCACAATGATAAGCACAATTTGACTCTGCATCATATTTTTCCTCTTCTTTCATCATGGCGGCTGGTGCAGTGATATTATAGCCAGCTTTCTTCAACCCTTCGAATATCCTTGCCATCAGTGTACGCAAGCTCATGACCTTTCTTATGGATGACCCTTCCGCCTCTAAAGCATTCACCACATTCCTTCCACCATGATTAGGAATTGGGTTGTTAACGATACTAGGTCCAGCTTCTTCTTGGATATCAAGCTTCCCGTAGGCAATTAACCTTCTTACTGCGGTCTTAAAAGCCTCGCAATCTTCAATCGAATGCCCTGGGATATCCATGTGATACTTGCAGGTTGAGTTCGAGTTGTACCATGATGGAAATGGTGGTTCTAAAGGACGCACAGGAATTCCCGAAATAAGGTGAGCATCAAACAATCTTTGGAATAGGTTTGCATTCGAAATGGATAACCTTGGAAAGGGGGGGGAGGTTTTGAGGACGAAAGCGGCTTTGGTTTTTGAGGTTCGGGCGAGGTTGTGAGTGGTTTGGATAATTTTGTGGAGGTGTAGGTGGGTATCGGGCATAGGTTGGGCGAGTTGGTGTATATGGCGGTGGCGGGGGGACGTTGTTAACTTAGAATTGTGGTGTTTGGGTGAAATTTGTGGCCGGTAAAATTTGGTGGGATGGATAATGAGGCAGTGGCGGTGTTTGGTATGAAAAGTGAGGGTTGGGGTTGTATGATGGTTGATGACTTGGGCTATATCGCGGTCTGAAATTCTGTTGAGGTCGGATATAATTCACCTCAGGTTCTTTTTCTTCGGCTGGAATCCTTTCTTGAAAGTAGTATTCTCTGTGCTACTCATCGGCAACTTCCCAGTTTTGGCCAATATTTCAATTCTTTCTCCAAAAGTTATCAAATCTGCAAAATCCTTATAGGTCGCCCCAGCCATCGCCCCAATAAAAGGGTTTCCTAGGGTCCCCAAGAAATACGAGCACATCTCAGACAATGTTAATGGGGGCTGGACTTGAGCCGCCAAGGCTCTCCACCTCTGTGCGTATTGCTTGAACGGTTCTTCATTGCCTTTCTGCATTGAACTCAACTGCTCTCGGGTTGGGGCTGCGTCAAGATTGAATTTGTACTGGTCCATAAATAAATCACCAATTCTGTCCAATGCAAGACCTTTGAACGATCTAGTCAAGATACCATTCTAGGGCGGGACCCGTAAGACTCTCATGGAAGAAACCGATGAGGAAACTTATCATCCCTAGACCAAACAGCCATCTTGGTTCCATAGCTGATCAAATGGAAACGAGGGTTGCCGCTCCCAAATATACTTCACAAAATCGGGAATCTTGAAGTTGTTGGGGATTACTACATCCGTGGTAGGACATAACTCCTCTATCCTCAGGGGTCCATAAGCATTTGGGCCCTTTATTGCCTTGATTTGTTCCTCCATTTTCTCCATCCAATCTTCTTTCATTTTATCTTTCTCAGTCGTGACGTGGCTATTCCCAGAACAAGGCATGGTCACATGTCCTGGAATAGACACATGAGGTGGTTCCCAAGTAGGCCCCGCATAACCAGGGATTTCATTGTGGGCGCCTTCCAGAGTGCGATACCCCTCCCCAATGGGCATGACTATTGATGCTGTTTGAGGTGGTTGCTCGTGGATTCGTGCAGCAATGCCTGAGGTTATGGCCGGAAAGATCGGAGCAATTATTGATGGTACGTTTGCATACGTTCCAACCCCACTCGCATTTCTATTTCCACTGATTAAGTGGAGAGACTCCCTTATATCTTGCAATATCGCTTCCAACCTCGCTTGGTTCTCTGACACCTCATTTATTCTTCCTGTTACTTCATCGACCTCCCTACTCAAGTTTCTTCCTGTCTCAGAATTATCAGCAGCCATCCTGGTCCGAGATCTGGTATTGTGAACTCGGGTTAGATTGGTCTCTTCTTTCCTTGGTCGCGCAATGATTCCTGAACCAAATTGATTTATTAAAGCAAAAAGAACATTAGATAAAAAAAAGAAATCAACACTATTGTGAGGATGCTTGGCAATTGTGGAGAGATTCACATGGTCATTCAATAGCAAGGTAGGATCCCAGATTTGGGCATTAGCAGGTTCACCAATGGTGCCAGCTTTAAACAACGCAATCATTCTTTCACCAAAAACCAAGATTCCCGTATTTTCGCTAAAGGACAAATCGTCTCAGGGCGAAAATACGGTTGACAACCTATTCAAGGGGGAATTCACCCCTCAATGAATAGTGCCTAAATGAAAAGCAATAACATCAACATTCAAAGCAAAAAACTGCAACTGGTCATTCATTTCATTCCAAAATTAATCAATACAAAGTCTTAGTCTCCTCGAAGTGTAACGTAAACTACATTACATCAACAACTTTGTTTGTTTCTTCCTAAGACCTTTAGCAAGACCTCGACAATACTTCATAAACTCGGCTATCTTCTGTGGTAGTCGTAGCAAGGGATTCATGTGAATCTGAAGGTCTGCCTCATCAAAACGATTAACCAGTTGCGTAGTGTGATACTGCAAGCTGTTAGACATGTCCTCATATTTATTCATCCAATATTCCCTTTGAGCCCTTTCATTTTGAGCTGCCCATCGCCACGCGCTTTCACTTTCTTCTTTTTGCAGTCGTTGCCTCTGCGCTTCGAGTTTCCATTGCTCCTTTTCTTGCTCTAGTTCTTGAGCTTTCAACTCCAAATGCCTTGCTTTCTTGTTTGCTTCCTTGAGTGAACTATAATATTCTGCAGCTAAAACCTATTTTTGATCGGAGCGTCGTTTCACCTCAATCAGAGCTTCTTGTAAAGATCGCATCCTTTGGTCTTGTGCTCTAGTATTCGCTTCCAATTCTTCTTTCTCTTGCAGAATCTTTTCTATCAATTCTTCTTGAGCGCTTACTTTCACTCGTAGCTCTTGGATTTCTAAAGTGGTCTTATTTGATTCCACCTCTTTTCCTCTTCTTGCCCTTTTTACCCGGCTCGGGGCTTCAGCAGCGTCAGCTTGTGCATCCTTTAAGTCTTCAATCTTGTCGGCTAACTTCTGGCACCGACTTGAGTGAATGACGACTTTTAACTCAGCGGCTTCCTTCCCTTGTTCCAAAAACTGCATCTGTGCTTTCATCCTCTCTATCTGTGTGGTCATTTGAGATATAATCTGAGAGTGATTTTCATCACTTGACACCGCCTGAGGGGTACTATTTTGAGCCCTCCTTGTTGCTCTCCATTGTAGGTACTCAGGAGTAGGAATTACCACACGTTTTCCCAGTTCTTTCCTTCCTACCCTATGGGTATTCTTCCAAGCGTCCCTGACCTCCTTTTCCTGCTTGGTAGTGCTTCCATCTTTCCCATATAAAAAGCTAAATCCTCTGAGTTGTGTCTCGTCAGGCACGTGCTGAGTCCATTGGAGCTGTCTAAGCACAAGGACCGGTGAGAATGATACACAACCTCTTACGCCCATTAAAGGAATGTTAGAGAAGTCACCACAACTGAGCAATGTCTCTTCCCCATGATACCATGAGCAAACCCATTTGAAAGAGTCTGATCCCATCTTCATGAACTCATCTTTCCATTCATAGGCTTTCTGCTGCTTCACTGGAATACGGCTAAAATTTCTTAGCGGATCAGGTAAGAGACCCAGGCGATTGTGTACATCCATGTGCGTCATGATCCAAACATACAACATGTGCGTGCAACATCGGATCATACCCCCTACTTTTTTGTGGCAAATCTCCATGGTTAAGAAAGTATCAGCAAGAATAGCAGGGATTGGATTTGACCTATGATTCTCAAACTTGAAGAAAGCATCCATTGCCGCTTGGTCCACCACATCTGAGGTGAATGGGAATAACACTAATCCAAAGATGGTTAGTGCCAATGTTTTGTTAAAGAGATCCCACCTTCCTTGCTGCGCTAGTAGCTCAAGATGTGCTTCCAGGTAACTCTTCTTCAATCCTCGTGTTCCTCCTCTCTTTTCCACGCCTAACTGACTTGCCTGAATCCCTATGAGTTCTGCTATTTTTCCTTCTGACACATAATGTCCTCCATAGAGGTAAACATTAGGGTATTTGCTCATTGGGAGTCTCAACATGATGGCATATTCTTCTATGGTCGGTGCAATATCCAAGTCGGGCAGCTCAAAACATTTCAGAGAACAATTCCAAAACTGGGCCAGGCCACTCAGAACAGGTTCTTCAACAGGGATGCGCAACAAATCTAGGATCTGTCCATAATTGCTTGAAAACTCTGATCGAGCCTTAGGGGTCATGTGTTGAGTAATGTCCCTCACACGCCTCAGATCACTGCCATTTACTGTAATCTTCATATTCCTCTTGAGGTCAACGGCATTGCTGGTGTTTTTCCTTTGGCCTATCTCTTCCATTCCTTGCTATTGAATGAGCACTAATCTTTCCACTTTACCAACTAAACTCACCCTACAAAAGAGTAAAAGAAGAATGTAATCAAACCAATCAAAATGAAGAATGCATCCTAAGGGTACCCCTTATCGAGATAACTCTAAAATGTATCCTAACATTCTATATGGAGACATCCTTATAGGGTCGTAAACCCAAAGGGTTATGCATGATTTGCTGATGCATGCCCTCCTTATTTTTCTTTATGCAAGAAAATGACATGGAACTGTAAGATGATGCATTTATTTTTTTTGGGGAATGTCATGCAAATGCATGGTAATGCATGTCCTTTTTTATTTTTCTTTGTTTGGGAAATGCTATGAATGTCATGCAGATGATATAAAAATGCAAGATGAAACATTCTCTTTTTTATGATTTTTTTTTTAACAAAGGATGAATGATATGAAAAAAAGAACAGATAAAGAAAAAGCATGCTCCCCTTGTGTCTTAATTAGGTGAAACTTAAAGGTTGGATAAAGTCACAACTCTAATTTTGACAGCCACTAAGTTCCATCTACCAGTGCAAGGTTTTTAGGACAGATCTAGACCTCTAAAAGTTATGGTTCCCAGATTGCCCTTATCTCGAAAGACAAGGATCCAATTCATGAATTAATCACAAGTAGGGATAAACCCTCTCAATATGATTAGTCCATGATATTGGTAACAATCTGAGTGGACTCTCAACCAATGTCAAGTGAGCATGAAGCCCCTCAATAACAAAGATCGAGATCCCTCCTATTCCTCGGGTTCGCACAGACTCGGGTATAGAGCCCAAAAAATCGTGTGAGGTAAGTGGCAGTGACGTGTGTGAGGGAGCATACAAACCTGTACCAAAAATTTAAAAAAAACAAAAAATTACCCCCCAACCTGCAAAACATATATACAACAACCAGGCAGTAATCATCTACCCTAAGGTTTAAACAATTAATCACAAACTACAGACAAGTCGAAAATATACTTAGAATCATGATATTAAATATTTACAAAATAAATAAAATAAAATTTATTTACGAACAAATAAGAAAACAAAAACAAGGACAAAATGGGTAAAATAAATAAATAGAGATTATTAACAATCTGCACAATTAACAATAACAGGCTTGACTCTCCAAGGCTCCCCAGTGGAGTCGTCATCTGTCGCGACCGATATCGCGGCGAAATAGCAGCTCACGTGATTTTAAAAATTAATTAAAATATGGAGTCGCCACCAATTTTATTTAAATTAAGAAAAAATTGGAAAACCTTTTTGGAAAATGGTCTTTGGAACCAAATCGGATTCGGGAGTCGGTTATGGATAGGGAAGGGTGGAAACTTAATCCCACTGCACCCCCATCACACCCGTCGTGAGACGGTACCTTAAGTCAGTTGTGCAAAAACTCAATAATCTCAAATTTATCTATTTTACCCCTCTTAAATGACCTTGCAATTATTTTATTTTATTTTTCTATTTGTCTATTTTTTTTTATTTTTTTTATTTTGTAGAAAAGAATAAATAAGAAACCTAATTATGAAAATTTAATTTTAGCTTGACAGAATGAAAATTCTGCTCCTACGTACCCTCAGGTGCAATGAGGAACTCAAAGTCACGTAGTTCTATAGAAAATAATTGTGGGTTGATTGATTTTAATTAAGAAAATATTTTTTTCTTTTTAAAAAAGAATTTTATTTAAAAAAACAAATTCAATCTTGCACAGGGTTCAAGTTAGCACTAGGCTACTCAATAAACCCTTATGATCCAAAAATATTGAAGATAGCATCTGCTATTCAATCATCATCATTGGTCATTGTATTGATTAAAAGATTTCTTTTTTATATACATGAATTTTCATTTTTTTATTTTTTATTTTTTATTTTTTCTCTTCTTTTTTTTTAAGGGACAAACATGAATTTTTCATGAGTCGAGTAAATAAGAACAAATAAGATTAAATATAAACATCACAAAACTAAAAGCTCAAAAAAAAACAATAATTTTTATTTTTCTAACAACTTCAGATTTTTTTTATTATATTTTTTATTTTAGCTTCCCACTAATCATAAGATACAACATAAAGCATACTATCACACAAAAATAAGCACTACTAAACCAGAATAAATCTAAAAAGAATAACTAAGCTCAAAACGCATACTTTTATTTTTATTTATGATTATTATTAATTTTTTTTTTACTTTTAAAAACTAACGCCAAATCAAATTCTCTATCTATCATTATCCCACTTTGCTATTCAAACAAACCAACCCACAACCCACGTAATGTGGGTTGCTTCATTTAGCAGCCCAAAAGAAGAAAGAAAAAAACAAACACGAAAAGACAAGAAACACACGAAGAAGAAAAAAAAACAAAGCCTTCAGCAAATGAAAACATAAAAGGATAGTAAAATAGGAAGCTTAAAGGGAAAGAAGGGAGGCACAATCTGGAGAAAACGAAAGAGAAGTTTCTGGAGAAAAACGAAATGAAAGAAAGGGCGAACCACTAGTAGAACAGTCAGCGGTGATTTCAGTGCGGGGTGCAACTGGCCCGAATCTGGGAAGCGCGGCGCGGACGCGGCGGGAACGACGGCAGGTCTGGTGCGGTCTCGTGACGGTGCAGATCGGAACGGATCCGGTCTTTCTGGTTCGCGGTGGTTCAGACCTGGGATCGGGGCTGGTCGGAGTGGCGCACTGCGGTCTGGTCTGGTTGGTGCGGACACAGCTCGGTGCTGGAGCGGCGGAGCGGTTTCGACGGGGCGAAGTTGGCACGGTGCGGTGCTGCGTGTGGGTTGCGGGTGAGCTTGCGTGGGCTGGCTGAGACGGCGGCTGGGTTGCGGGTCTGGAGGTCTGGGATGGTGGGGACTGATCGGAGCAGGTCGGCAACCTTGGTGCGGTCGGGTCTGTGGTGCGGTCGAGTGGCTTGCAGCGGTACTGGTGGGTGGTCTCTGAGATGTAGAGGAAGAAGATGATGAATAGTTTTTTTTTGGTGGAGTTGCTGTGAACTGAAAAAGATGATGGATAGTTTGGGAGGTTGATGGTGGGTTTATGGTGGTGATTGAAGGAGAGGATAAGTTGCAGCAAGATAGTGGTGAAGTGATGGTGAGGACTGTGAGTGTGGAGTCTGAGAAAAGTTGAAGATGAGTCCCAGTGTTGAAGATATCCTGTTCTCTTGGTTTTTCCCCCTGCTCTCTCGAAAGTCCCCTCCTTTTTTAGCTCTCCCCCCTTCGCAAAAAATGGTTCTCCCTTTTTGTTCGCAGATCTCTCTGCCACCCCTCCCCATAAATCAACCTTGGCAGATAGAGTGGCTGATGGCAGCAATAGGTGCTTCCAATTCTATGTATTTTCCCTGGGGTTGTCACCTTCTCTTGCTTCATTTTCCTTGCCAGTCTCCATTTTTAGACTGCCTTGAGCCATGAGATTTACTGGTTGCAGCAGAAGCAACTAAGTACGCTACCTTCATTTTATTTTTTCATTTTCTTTTCTCTTTTTCTTTTTACGAAATCAGACTTCTTTTTTTTTTTTTAAAACGAAAATCAACATTTTTTTAATTTTGGTGAAAATAAAACAAACAAATAAAATACAATGAGATAAAGACATTAATCAAAGGATGTACACAAATATTTATTTATTATTTTTTTGTTATTTTTGGTCCGGACAAAATTGAGTGTTCACAAGTGGAAAGATAAAACATGATGGACTAGAATTTCGAGGTGGTTGCAAATATTCACGCATGGTTCGTAACGGTTGATTTTTACGTTCATCATGTACACTTTCATTGTTAGCCATTGTGTCAATTGTGTGTGATTGTGATTCAAACAAGTCAATATATAAAGTATCAGAATAAATTTTAACTAAACGAGCAGAATTTAAATCACAATACCAATTAAGCATACATACATAAATAACTTAAAATAAATAAACAAAAATAATGTACAAGCTAGCAGTATAACCCACCATTAAATATTAACAAGGATGTGGTATTAAACCAACCACCCAATAGAAAAAAAAAATAGTGTGGTAGAAACCAACCACCAAAAATATATATATAACAAAGGTGGGGTAATAAACCAACCACCCAAAAATAAAAATAAAGTGCGAAAAATTAAAATACAAAAAATAAAGTGCAAAAAGTAAATTTAAATATGAAAACCGGAGAGTGACAGAGCCCCACAAAGCCAGCGAAAGAGAAGAGAAGAAGAAATATTATTTTATTAAGTTAGATTGCGAAAAAATAAATAAGAAAAATAAAAGGGAGAGTTACCCCAACGATAAAAAAAATGACAAAAATAAATAAAAAATAAAAAATAAAAATAAATGACATAAATATAAAAGTTAGAAAGTTAGTATATTAGCAAGTTAGTAAGTTAGAGTTAGATAGTTAGAAAGTTAGAGAGTTAGTAAAGAAACCGAAGGATCGGCAAGCCGATCTTTTGCTCCGGTGAGGGAGAAGAGATAATAGATTTTATTAAAGAAAACGAACCTCAATAAATCAAAACTTCAAATCAAGTCCCCGACAATAGCGCCAAAAACTTGACTGCAGGATTTAAGGATGCAAACCCAAGTGCAGGTTATCTCAAGTAGTAAATTTCTCGGGAGTCCGAGGTCGATCCACAGGGAATTGATGAAGAAAAATTAATTGAGGTAAGAAGAGGATTTGTCACAACACCAAAAGTAATAAAACAAGTTCACAAATGAATTTAAGGGCTTGCTTGGGTTAGGAGATCCACTCTTAGTAATAAATTAAAGGTAAGATTATTTCTCTTTATAACTCAATTGAAATCCACACACAACGGAGGTTCCAATCGAAAAATGTAACATTCAAAGTTCAATTATATATGCAATCATATTATGATTCCTTTAATTATCTACCAACATTTGTAAATGAGTTCAAGCATTCACTGTGCCAATCCTATTGTCTACAACAAATCAAGATCTCCATTAACAAAGAAGGTTTCTAAATTGATTGGAAACAAAATACAACACATATAATGTTCATTTAATAATATATCATTTAAGCACAAGAAATAAAATAATCTAACCTTATTTCATTACCAAGAGCTTCACTCTTTCACCCAAGCAAGATGAAGATTTAGTTACTCATAGATAAGAAGAAAGAAAGAGAGAAGAAGAGAAAGATGAACATAGTTTCACTTTAGAACAAGAGAAAATTACAACGTAAAACAACAAATAAGCATAACCACAAAAACTTGTAAAAACTAAGCCTAACACCAAGTGCTTAACACTTGAGTGCCTTTTATAGAATAGTAGGGATACAAAATAACTAGGAGAATGATTAAGAGTAGGCGGATTAGTGGGTGGAGTGGTTGGATGATTGGTTAGGTGGTTGGTGTAACATCCCGAAAAATACCTGTTTAATCATAGATCATCATTTTATAATATTCTTGATTTTTAGGAATTTTTCTGGAATTTTTCGGAAACGTTGAATATTTTAATATATTTCTTATTTTGCGTGCACACTGAGCAGAGAATTGCTGAGGTCAGTGTAATGCTCCTGAAATTGTTTATTTCACCGCAAATAGTCATTTTCTAATATTTGTGATTTATGTGAATTTTTCTAGAATTTTTCGGAAACGACGAATATTTTAATATATTCTTCATTTTGCACGAATATTGAGCAGAGTGGGAAAAACGACTGTAGCGCTTCAAGAATTGGAAAATTATATGATGAATGGTCATTTTATAATATTTTCAATTTTTAAGAATTTTCTGGGAATTTTCCGGAAACGTCGAATATTTTAGTATATTCCTCATTTTGCGTGCGCACTGAGCAAAACCGGAGAAACGCGATGTTTCCTCTGCGAACCTTGGACTATGGACATGTCGACGGGGGATCTTACTAAACCCGAGACTTGACACATTTTACGAGATTTTACGATTTTCGAGAAATCTTAACAGATAAAATAACTCAATACTGCGAAAAATTTATTTGTCAGATTAATTAAATACTGATTTCTGTCAACTGTAACTATTATCCATGGGATAATAGTGTGTAATAAAAATCTTATCACATTATCCAAATGAAATCTGCTTTATGTCTAATCAATCCACTTTAATTCAAATTTAATGTTAAATAATCAAAGCTTCTTTGAGAAGCTTTGACCAAACATTGACTCAAATGCCCTTGGCTTCTCTTGGAAGCCAACTCTCCCTCTCTCTCTTCTCTCTCTACATGGCTGGAAGCAGCCCTTGGGCAAGGGAAATTGTTTCAATTCATTAATTCCATTTATCTCACAAATTCCATAATTAACCAAAAACACTTTCTCTCTCATCCTTTCTTCTTCTTCTTCACTTTGAGTTTTCTCTCCCTTCTCTCTACATGCTCCACGGCCAGCCCCTCTTCTCCCCACTCAACCATCACAAAAATTACATCTAAATACATTTCCTTAATCCTCTCACCATTCTAAGCATCTTTTCTTCTTGGAGTTTCTTGAAATTCCTCCATCTTCACCATTTTCTCCAAGCTCCAAGCTTTGAGCTTTTTGGGTAAGTTTCAAGACTCCTCTTCTTTCTCCTCCATTTTTGTGGTCATGGTCTTCATGTTGGCCATCCATGCTTCATTTTCCAAGCCATTATGCTATTCTAACAAAGTCACCATTTTTAGGATTTTTGGAGGTCAAATCCGAAAATTGCAAGAAGTTTTCTTGGAGTTCTCTTGATTTCTTCATTTGGGTAAGAGGAAGACACTCCTCCTCAACCTCTATTAGCATCTAGGAACCTTGGTTGTGTTGTTGGTGGAAGAACCCTAATGAGGGTTATTCTTTGATTTTGCGATTAATGTGCTAGTGTAGTGATTTTAATTGATTTATGCTATTGGATTGAATTGTTGTATACAATATTATATTGGATTGGATTATGTGATTGGAATTGGAAGAAAAACCTTTGAGAACTCCTCTTGGAGGGTCACAGTTTTAGGCTAGGAATTTAGGAAAATTGGTGATTAAATTGTAACTTGCATAAGACTTAAATTAATCAATGGATAACATAGAATTTAGTGGAAGAAAAATTTGGAATGGAAACTCCTATGAGGGCCACGGTTTTGAGGCCAAAATTGGGGCTATTGGTAAGCTAATGTAACAAGTAAAGATTAAGTGAATTTAGAATGTAACCTATAATGTGATGAATTGGAAAGAATTAGGAATTGAATTCCTAGAGAGGCCACGGCCTCTAAGGCCCTTTGGGACCTAATTATGTAACTTTGGCAAATTGGGAAGTATGAGTGACTAGGTAATTAGAAACCTATGCAATGAGTGGATAATTGATAAATTGGAAGGATTTAGTAGAATTAGAGATTTCATGAATCTTAAAGGACTAAGAGTGAGATTGTCATAAGACTTGAAGTAATTATAAGTGAGTGAAGAACAAGAGAGTGTGAGACCTAAGAACTTGAACAATTTACAAATTGTATGAAAATTGAATTACCTTGGAAGATTTGTTTAATTGTAAGAATTGGATTTGACATGAACCATGAAAGGAAAATAAATTCTAAGTTAGGATTCATAATGAACCTAAAAATGTACAAGTTGACTTGATCCTTATATTATGATGTTATGGGTCCATGTGAGTGACCATTTACATATTGATGCTTATCTTGGCCAATTGTGGCTTATTATGGAATTGTATGAAATGGTGAATCATACATGTTCATGCATAGTATCTTATGCGTTGTGAATGTCCTTGTGGACTGTTGTAAGGCCAAGTTGCCTAGGAGATTGAACACACCTTAGTGCGGGTGCGAGTAGACAAGTGTGGGTTATGTTATGACCTTGGGGGTGTCGGGGTGCGGGTCCTTCACAAGGGGCAGTTGGTAGCACCTCTGCCTGTGGGGCAAACCGATGCAAACGCACTAACGATCCGGACTTGACACTGTCCTATATCGTGATCTAGTGCAGAATGTCTATACAATGCCATGATTATGCACGAGAAAATTTATTGATAGCACTGGCCTCGGTAGCCGAGTTACAGACATGTCTCCTGATCTTTCTCTCCGACTGTTTGAGTCTAGCTCCATGGAGTAGGAATTTGGGAAAGCATGCATGTGAGTCATGATATACATTGTCATTGTCAATATTTAATTTTTTCCATATCTATGACTGATTTGGTTATTACTGTGATGACTATCTGCCTGGAACTGTTTATTTGCTTACCGTTGGAATTACTGCTTATTAGTTGAATATGATATTCTGAATTGCTATTTGGGCGCGTGGAGTCGTGCTGTTTCTAGCTGCTATAATTGGTAATGATGGTAGGATGTCTTACCCCTTTCTTGTATCTTTATTACTTGTTGTATGCGTGTATATTGTATTGATCGAAGACGACGGCAAGGAGGCGGAAGATCCCGATTTTCCCGGCTTCTGGCCCGAATAAGATTAGATTCTACCGAGACGATGGCGGCACGTATGCGCGGATTTCTTGGTGATGTGTGTCTGACCTTCCTCGGAGGGCCAGAGTGCTGGCATATCAACTTGAATTCCGATCGCTGCATCTACTTGGGAGATGTGTCGATTGCCCTAGCCTGGAGACGTCATGAGGCACCTGTCCTCACCTGCCACATCAGCCTGCGACTGGAGTTTTACTTGCCCATCCTTGAGATATGGGGCGATCGTTACTATACCCCACGAGAGGACTCCTTTGATTCCACCACTCGGGCTCCGTCCCGTGCTTCTGTGGTTCCCATGGAGGTTTCCTCGGAAGAGGAGGATTCTGCTGAGGATCCTGATACGGTTCCTCCTCCTCTGAGGGATTGATTTTGCTAGTAGCCACTGATGGCTGCCAGTGGTTTTTATTTTGGGGGCCTGATGTATTACTTTTTAGTGGGCTGTATATTTTGTTATTTCTGGGGGATGTATATACATGATTCCTTGGGGCAGGTATAGTTTTTCTTTTTGGAGATGTCCAGGCTTGTATTTAAAATATAGTTGTATTAAAATATATATATATATATATATATATATATATATATATATATATATGTTATTATAAGTGTATGTTATTCGAATTCTATGTACTGTTTTATTCTTTACTGTTATCCATATTCCGCGCTATTAAATTAACAAAACAAAAAAAAATATACTGCCATTTTCCTACATATTAAAGTATCAAGCAAGTTAACTTTTAATTAATTGAACCGGGTCTTAATTGTCGTTCAAAAATTTAATTTCCGCATTTTTTTTATTTGACAATGTGACGTTCCCTCCCAAAAAGGGGCGTTACAGTTGGATTATTGAATTAGTGGTTGGATTATTGAGATTCTTTGTCTCCGAAATCATTCATTACTTAACTCATTGATTCCGTCGTTTTTGAAATACAGAACTCAAGATATGGCCGAAATACAGAAACAAGAAGACCAAAATAGTCTTGAAAAAATCAATTAAGTCCAATTTGAGTCCAAACTTACAAAACATAACTAGGCTTAATCAATTAAGTACATGGAGAGTGTAAATGACTAAAAATGAGGGTTTATTAATGTATAAAATATGTGATCATTAAAGGACCTAATTTGACTCTAGTCACCTTCCTATGAATTGTATAGTAAAGATTTGAAATGATTTTTTCCCGAAACAACTAGAATTATTGTGACGACACAATTTTTATAAACTACTAAAAATTTAATGATTCTCACCCCCTACTTTCTTTGTTTTCCGCAATGATTCCAGGAAAAATTTACAGCGATTGAGCGAGATGACCAAGGATGGAGCTAGCGATGAAAAGGTAGTTTAGTTGGTTTAGTTTAGAGTTTTATATGATATGGCGATGTACTATATAACGTATAACAACGTATAATTTGTATATAATTCTTTTCAGATTAGATGTATATTATGTTTCCGCAAAGGCTCATATTTTGTATATTATTAAATTGTTTTATTTGGAAAATTTCTATATATTCATACGTGACATACTTAATTCTAGTTACTAATGCGTAATTTCGGATACGTTATTAGTGCTAGTCTTGGGATGTTACAAGTATGATATTCTAAGAGTTTGGTAGAAATGAATGGATAATAATAAGATAGTTGTGGGATGGAGAAATTTGAGATTGCCCACAAACATTATCCTATAATATTGATGTAATAGTGAATTTGTTCTCTTTCTCATTGTGGATGTAAGTCTGATAGCTGTCGAGACTATCAAATTACATTAATTTATAAGTCGATTCACCAAATTACGTGCAGTATAAGGTACCATCGGGTCGAGCCCTTGAATCACTCTAATTAAGAAATTTGATTAAGAGGTTAAAAGAGGGGGGAAGGTTGCGGAATTGATCAACAGAAAGCAATTAAAAACTGTAAACAGAATTAGGTAGACAACCAATCGAAGGAAATCAACTAATCTTGAGTTTAATCCATCCTTAATCACTAGAATCCATTCAATAGCTAACCAAATTCTTTGCCTTAGATCACATCTATAAGCCTTAAGATGATCTGTGAATCCTCTACTAGATAAGCATCAATAATTTAATTAATCAAGGTTAGACAAATTAAGCACCTATCAAAGCCTAAATTAACCTAAGTCTAGAATTCAACCAAGCTAAACAATCCATCAAACACCTTTGATGCATTGTTTAGTCTGTGTAATCCTTCTTAAACATCTGGTAATTATGCAATTATTATGTCAACATCCAAATCAAATTAAGCAACTCAATCCAGCCTCAGTCAAAATTAAAAGAGGAAAAAGAAAAACTTGATTAACAATTAAATGCAGAACAATCAAAGTAAGATCTCAAAATTAAACATTAAGATTGTCAATTCCTATGATTAATAAAATGATTCTAGCCCTCTATGAAAGTGAGGGAATAAACTCAAAAAAAAAACAAGAAAACCTAGAGAGAAAGGAGAAGGAGAGAGATGAAGAGAGAGTGAAAAGTGCTCAATGAATGAATGAATGAGTCCCTTTGTTTTTTATGTCTATGTTTTCTATTGTCTACCCCTTTAACTAACTCCTCTTTTGGCTTTACATGATTAGAATCCCATTAGGTACAGAGCTGGGTCAATTAGGAATCATAGGCCTAAGTCCCATGTCATTTAGAGGTATAAAACTCAAGTTATGCCCAATTAAGTGGCCTAACTCGCCAACAACCTGCCCCTAAATTCCAGCTTCAATTGTATGCCCTAAATGACGTAATTTAACTTAGATGCCTTCATAGGAGTTGTATTTTTTTGTCTCAGCTTCCATTTGGGCCTAGTTTGACATCTGTTGGACTCCTATAACTCAAGATATGGATTGATTAGTGCGCAGTATAACATTCCAAATTTTATTTATTTTATGATAAATATTCATTTTCTAATATTTGTGATTTTTGGAAATTTTTTTGAATTTTTCTGAGGACGCAAAATATTTTAATATTATTCCTTGTTTTGCATGCAAAATGAGCGGAGCCGAGAAAATGAAATATTTTTCCCGAGAACCTTGATCTGTGGAAACATCAACGGGGGATCTTACTAAACCCAAGGCTGGACCTGGTTTACAAGGTTTCACGTTTTTTAAGAAATTTTAACAGATAAAATAATAAAATACAGTGTAAATTTCATCTGTTAGATAAATTAATACTGACTTCTGTCGACTGTAGTAATTGTCCATTGGACAATAACATGTATCAAAAACCCTATCACATTATCCTAAGGTAATATACTTTATGTCTAATCAAGCTCACTTTAATTCAAATTAGTGTACCTTAATTAAGAAGCTTCTTTGAGAAGCTTTGGCCAAATGACAACCTTGCCCTTGGCTTATTAGGGAAGCCAAAATTTTTCCCTCTTCTCTCTCCAATTGCCGCGGCACACCCTTGCCCAAGGGGGGGAATTTGATTCCTTCATACTTCACACACTTAGTTACTTTCACTCATTTTCACCTATTCACTTCTCTCTCTAACCTTTTCTTCTTCAATTTCTCTCCATCTTCCTCTCTACTCCTCCTCCTTCACCACGAAATTGCAGCCCCATTAGAGACCATTATTCTTCATCTTTTCTCTTCACTAAGCTCATTTCTACACTCACCTTCACCTCCTCTACATCTTTCATTTAGAAAGTTTCTCTAAAATCCAACTTTTCCTCCACTGTCTTCCAAGGCAAAGCTTCTAACTTTGAGGTAAAGTTTTCATTTTTCTTCTCTTTTCTCTTCATTTTCGTGTTCCATGGTCTCTTTGATGACCATGGATCTATTCTTTTTCAACCATTGGTGTTGATTCATTGTCTTGAAAATCCTAGGGTTTTGAAGGCTCAAAACCGAAATCACCAAGGAGCTAGAAGGAGACCATTTTCGTGATTCTTCCTTAGGTAAGAGGGAGATTACTCATTTCAACTAATTTTTGGTGGTGAGGGAATCTTGTGTGCTTGTTGATGGAGAAATCCATCCTTGTATGCTCACTTTATTTAGTAATTTTGCATGTTTATATATTCTTGAATTGGATTGATGCTTGATTGGTAATCTTGGACATATTGGATGTGTTGAATATGCTTGATCATGTTAGGGTTGCTAAATGAAAAATTTAGAGTTTTCTACCCTAATATGGTGCCACAGTTTTGACTAGAATTTAGGAGTGTAAAATTGTTTTTGTACACAAATAAATAAAGCTTATGTAATTAAATGTTGAATGATAATATTGAAGTTAATAAATGGAAAGTTTTAAGGGTTTAATACCCCAAAAGGGAGACCACGGTTTTGGCTTGAAACCATAAGAGATTGGAATGATTTTGGTGAACAAAAATTTAAATGATTAGATATCAAGGAATCAAGGCATAAAATGGAAGAAAATTTGGAACTTGGAAACCTAGTGAGGCTATGGTTTTAGAGAGAAAACCTTGAGGCTAAATGATGCCTTGGTGCATCTTTTGAGACTAAGAATTAGAGACATGCATAATTCTTAATGAAGTGGAAGAATTAAAATTGAATAATGACACTTTAGAAAGCCACGGTTTTGAAGGGGGCATTTACCCTAAAATTTTCATAATTGACCTTAAGTGGAAGACTTTGCAAATGTGGATCCATAATGTGGACTTGTGTTAATTGATGAATTATGATAACATGTTGATGTTGAAAAATGAATAAATATACCATGGTGGTATGGTTATGATGAATGCATCATTGATAAACATACATGATATACATTGAGTCGTCATGCATATGTGTTGCCCGTAGGACATTGTTTGAAAGGGGGTGTATGCTTAAGAGTTGAATAACACTTATGTGCGGGTGCGAATAGACTAAGCGTAGGGTCATAGTGGTTGGCCCTGGGGGTGTCGGGGTGCAGGTGTCTCACAATAGACAGTGGTAGCTCCACTGGGGCCGTGGGACAAATCGATGCAAACACACCGACGATCCGGGCTGAGACGCTGTCCTATATCGCGATTAACTGTTGAGGTGCCATGTATAAGCCATTTGCGCAACTATTTTATGAGATGAAGCACACTGTTTTTAAGGCTAACGATATACTAGCATTACTCCTTGATCATTCACTCTGAAAATGTTAATGTCTAGCTCCATGGAGTAGGATTTTTGGTACCTTGTGCATTGTGAATTGTTAGTCTCACAATCCATTGAGCATGAGCATTCATAACTATTCTTATTACTTCAATAATTGTCTAGTTATCTGAACTGTTGTTTACCTATTATCGCAATTATTACAATTAATTATTGTTGTTCTGCTTTTACTGTTAATTTTAATATTGTTGTGATTAAATATATACACTGTGTTATATATAGGCGTCCAACGCTGTTTTGTTTTCTTACTGCCATATTGGTAATGAAAGCTGGGTGTCTCACCTCTTTATGTATTTTTGTGTTTCTGTATTTTGTCGATCTATTTACTTTTGAGAAGACAAGCGTAAGGAAGAGGAAGCTCCTGAGTTTCCGGGTTTCTGGCCATATTACGATTGAAGCTTATCAAGGATGACATTGTGCCCTCGTGGATTCTTGGGTTACACACGGATCACTTTTCACGGAGGTCCCGATTGCTGGCACATTAATGTGCAGATGGACCATTGCGTGTACCATGGAGAGCTGACGGCGTCCTTAGCATGGGGTCCTTATGACGCCCCTATTTTTTATTTTCATGCTTTTGTCTGGTTAGAGTTTTATCTGCCTGTTAGGGATATGTAGGCTAACATGTACTACATCCCACGTGATGACTCTTTTTTGTCCATTGCTCGGGCTCCTGCCCGTTGCTCGGTCGCTCCGATGGATGTTTCATCGGACGAAGAGGACCCTGAGGAGGACCCGGCTACAGTCCCTTCTCGTCAGTCTTAGGGGCTGATACTATTGGTAGCTACTGATGGCTAACCGTTTATCTTTTTGGGAACCTTGACGTTTTGCTGTATATGATAGGGGTATATTTGTATAACTTTGGATAGGTACATCTTTTGCTCTTTTTTTTTGCATATTCTGGAATGTAACTAAACAAGCTGATGCGTATAATATATATTGTGTATGTATGAATTTCAATACTGTGTCAATTTTACTGCATTTGTAATTATTGCTATCTTTTACCGTTATTTAAAAGAAAAAAAATGTGTGCACATATCTCAATATTCGATCATTTTACAATCCAAGAATGCAAATTATTTAATCAAGCATTAATTAATGAACTGGGTCTAAATGAATCAAAGTAATTATTATCTCTGCAATACAAATTTTTATTTCGTTTCTTTATATTATGGTGCGACGTCCCTTCTTCGCGGCATTAAGAAAAAGGGACGTTACATGCAGAGGTCAAACTGTCAAGATCAACACTCTAGCTCTTGCTTCAACTCTAGTTTAAATTATCCAAACTTGTGATCTAGCTCTTGAGATCTTCACGAAACTTGTATAGATTTGTCTTATCTTTCTTACAAGACTAAAATCACATCAATTGGATATTTGAAGCTCAAATTATGGCCAAATTATTGAACACTACCAAATAGACAAATTAAGGTCAAATCATACAATAATTCCTTCAATGATCCAACTAAACTTAAATTAGGGGTGTAAGTGGGTGGTTTGGTTCAGGTTTTGGGGAAAAATAAATCCGAACTAATCAAAATCAATTGGTTCAGTTTGGTTCGGTTTTCTTATTTTTTGATAGCCAAATCCGAACCAAACCAAACCGAACATCTATGGATTGGTTTGGTTCGGGTGATCGGGTTGGCCATTATTTTTTTATCACAAAAATTAGCTACACAATTATACATGTAATACAGAAAAGTGCACATAATGTATCCAAAATTCTAAATAATATTAGAACATAGGCTAACCTTTGCTCTTCTATCAGGCAATGAACATTCAACTTTAAGTTGAGTCACACAATCATTGGTCTTTGAGATTTCCTATTTATATCAAACCCAAAATGCCAAAATAGTGAGAAAATAAAATTTCCTAAGTATCATTGATATTCCAAATATACCAAATTTTCAGAAAGCATTTCACTGATACTCTACATCCTTGAACACACTATCCTAGCGACCCCACATTCACAAGCCAAGTCATGAAATCATTATAAAGTACTCAAGATTACGACCCAAAATAAGGGAAACAACTAAGCAATGATACAGAAATTGTGTTACCTTTCCCTGTGGGGAAGAAGAATTGTAGTTGAGGAGGTGTTATTGATAGGACAAGTTACTACCTCTAAATTGAAAAATTAATCACTTCTCCTCTTAATAAAGAAATGATCTCCATGATGGCTGATAGTTGTGTCAATACCATCCACACATGGTGTCAAAACTTTAAGACCCTATTCAATTTTGGAAACATCCAGATAAAAATTGAACCTTGTATTTTTACTTTTTGATGCAACAAACAAATATTTCTTGCTCTCAAAAGCTTGAAGGTTAAGAGAAAACGTATCATCCTTTTCCATATAAAGACAAGTATCCTTTGATTGTTCTGTTCCCAACGCATGCAACCATTCCTGTATCACTTAAGACGTTAACACTTAACATAACAAGAAGACAATTAAGATATGTTATATGCCACAAAATCAATAGGCAATCCAAAACTTATATAGACAAGCTAATACACAAAATATCCAGATAGCACGGTCAGTTTTCCCAATATAGCCACATCCAAGTTTAAGCATAGGCATAGACTTTATAATTATAATTTGTGAGTCTACATTTGCATTCCTTTAGGCATGTGTAACTATTGTAATTAGAAATGTCCACTCCACTGATCAAATAATGAAATTTATTGAACTAAGAAATAAACATTAATTAGAACATAACAAATTAATACAAAGTCCAGATGAGAATTGTCCCACCTTGTCAGGCTTGAGAATCTCATCCATTATGATATAAACCAGAGCATCATCACTAGCCCATTCAAGGTATGATGTTACACTAAGAAGAGGCTCTCCTATAGGAGCTTGAGTCTCAGCATCAATGACATAAACAGTATATATTTCATCTCCTTTGGTGTCTTCTGCATATGCTACCAACTTGTTATTTAGGCTAACCTGAAAAGAAATAAAGTTTGAAATAGCTTAGTTTGTTCTCTATTTTCATCTAGAATAACATGCTCCTGAGGAGCTTCGGGACTAGTGGGCATGGTGTCATACAGATAAATTTCTTAGTTCCTAGATAATAAAAAATGTGCATAATGTTGTCAGGTAATTAAAGAAATTTCCTTGAAAAGTGTGCATGGGTGTGCATACAGATATAATGGACAACAGTCAGAACCATAATCTTAGTAAAGATCAAATATGATTTTTAATTTTTGTGGTTTCATAAATAGGCGATAGAAAATGACTAAGATGATAGTTAGAGCAAAACCACTAGCGATGTACATGACTTTGGGGGGGGGAGGTGGGCCACTGGCAGGTGAGGTGGGAACTGAGAAATGATCTTATCCTATTTCTCTCTAGTGCCTCACCCACGACCACACACTTCTCACTTTTCATCTCATCTTTCTCTCAACACACAGCAAGCATAAAGGAGAAAAATAAAGAAAGAACTACCATGATTGTCTCATTTCCAAGCTTGAAATGAAGACCTTATTTCCTCACTCTACTCAACAAGCTTAATACTAGTTAAAAGAATAGATCTAGCCAAAATCGCAAAAGGAAAGAGAAAGAGAGAGAAAAAGGTGAAGGATGCTTGGAAAGTGGATTTTATAAGGTTGAGATGAGATGAGAGCAAGGCTGGGATACCGGGATTAAAGCACCGAGCAAGGATGGTGAGCTATGGCGGTCTTGGAGGAGCAGATCTAGCACGGCCCGAGCTGTGACGGAGCCTACGGTGAGTTGTGGTGAAGAGCCTACAGTGAAGGTGAGTTGCGGTGACGGTGAGGAGCCTACAACGCGAACGTTTAACGTAGCCGCGGTGACTGGGTTTGCCACACTAAGCTCTCCTATTTCTCATCAATGACATAACAGTATATATTTCTATACTCCTTTGAGTCTTGCAAGATAGGAGCCTACAGTGAGGGTGAGCTATGGTTTTCGTTTCTGGTGTCTAGTTTTCTGATTTCTCATTGTACGTTGAAATTCTCATTTTTGGTTTGTGGTTTGTTCGTTTCTGGTGTAGCAAAGATTAATATATATATATATATATATATATATATATATATATATATATATATATATATATATATATATATATATTCATATATTCGGGTTAGGTTGACTCTCAAGTTAGAAATTTAAAATCTAGTATCCAAACCAATTAAAGCTTAATTGGTTCAGATTTTACCTAGACCAATCAATACACCCAAACCAAACCAAAGCAATTTAATTGGTTCAATTCGAATTCATCGGATTGGTCAAATTATCCAAACCAATTTACACCCCTAAACCTAATATCATAAAATATGACAAAACCAACTCAATTAAGTCAAATTGGACCTTAAGAATCCTAATGAAAAGATAATTAAATGAATAAAATATTTTGCTATCAAAGCTAGAGGGCCAAACCATGTTAAACTTATTGTCTATTATCTCCTCTAAATAGTGTTTATTATCTTTTATTCTTGTATGCCCCTTTGTTGATAAAGGGCTCATTGGTTGTTGTGTGATGCTTCCAAACAACTGGTATCATAGTTGATAATTCAAGGGTCCTTGTGCTAAAAATTTCCCTGATGATGTAGAGTATAGGTCTACTGATGAGCAGCGGTACTTTGGTGTTGAAAATATTCCTAATATGTTGGTTAGGCAGCTTCTATTCGTGATGGTGGTACAAGTATGATGTTGATGCAAAATGAAAGAGAATTTGAATGAAAGAGGAGAGTTGTTGCTGGCTCGTTGTAAGGAGGAAGATGTAACATCCTCTTTAACATGTTATACTTGTAAATAGTTACAGAGGTAGCTTAATACTTACTTAACATGCCTATTTAATTTTGTGACAATCTGAGTTAGTTTAAACATTTTGCTGCAAGGTGAAAGGTGAAAAATAGCTTAAAATGACCTAGATATTAGCTTAAATGGCCAAGATAATGGAAATAGAGATGAATAATTTATTTCTAAGTCACAAATATGTATTATGTGATGTGGTTAAAGTTTGAGAATAATCGAAGTCAGTTTGGTATTTTTAGACATATTGATTGTCTATTTAAAGCCAGAATAACTAGTCACATATATGAAAAATTATGATACTAGTGAAACGACTTTTTTAATGAATCTTAGTATTTATTTTAAAGTTGTTAGAACTTGGAAAAACTTGGTTTATCTAAATTTGAGTGTTTCTAGCAGATTGGGAAGTACCAGTATTATAATTTAAGGCTTATAACCAGCCACGGTTATAGCCTTCATGTTGGACTTCTTTAAGTCACTTTGTTGCTCATTTTTTCTCACTTTTTCCCTTCTCTTCACAGCTGGACAGAAATAGCACTAAGGGAGGAAGTTTTGAGTGGTGAAAAGAAAGGCAAGAAGCACAAGAAGAAGGGGAAATCCAAGGTTCTGGATTGAGGCTCAAATTTGTAACCTCAAGGCAGCATTAAGGAAACTTGAAGGTAGGGGTTGTTGAGCTCAAACTTCGTCCTTTCTCATTTTTCCATATTAGGCTTATTTGAGGTTTAGTATGCCAAATTGAGTTCTTGTGGTGTTTTATGTTTCCTTCATGTTAATGAACTTGTTAGGAACTTAAAATCACCTAGAAACTGGATTAGAGTGGCCAAAATCTGGAATTTGTTCCAATAGAACAGTACCCAGCCTTGTGTTTTTTGTAGAATTTTGTAGAAATGTACCTCACGCCATGGTGTGAGTGAGGCCATGTTGCGGTATGAGTCTTAGTATGTGCCTAGTACTAAAACCCGAGAGCAAGGTGCCGCAGCGTGAAAATGCTGTGCTGTGGCGTGAGCTCCAGGATCTTCAAAATTGTGTTTTTGATATCTCTAAAAGTTCCTAAGTGTTGGGATCATTCATATATGTTTTCCTAAGTGTGTTGAGGCACTGATTAAGGTATTTCTCGGAGAGAATAACGACTTAGAATATGTGAATTTTGGGTGAAACCTAAGCATCATTTGAGATGTGGATGCCTATGTTAGTGTTTAGAACTTTGGTCAATGGACGTTGATTTCTAAATTACTTGTGAGTGATTATGTCATGTTCTAGATACTATTTTGCAAGAAATATGAATCTTACTACTTTGTTGGATAAGTGAGGTTAAGGTTCCTATGTTCTAGTATTTAAATTGTGGATTGGATACTTGGTTTTCAAACCTGGTATTTGTTAATTTCCATTGTAACCTTACATGGTGTGCACAACCATGTGACTAGAGAATAAGAGGTAGTCGGTCCTAAATTCTCAGAATGGGGACCAATCCTAAATTCTTAGAGTAGAGGCTCAATAGGTCAGGGTTACCGGTACTATAAGGCGGTATCAGTACACTTAGTATCATGAGGTAGTACCAGTCCACTCTCTACTAGGTAGTGTTAGGGCTTAATTGTCTATCATACCCAATATATACAAGGGAACTGAGGTTCCTGGGAAATAGGTAAGTAACTTGTGTTTTCAAAACTTAAAAATCTACATTAGCATTTGCATAATCATGTTACTAGGACATTGTTTGAGCATAATCATACCTCATAACATAAAGCATTGCATGGTTGACAATTGTATGGGCAGTTGTCATTGCTTGACCCGTTGATTGATTGATTGGTTGCTTATTTGATAGTATCTTAGGATTGTATGGGCGATTCTTTGGTATTATTTATTATCAGTTATTCCATTACATAGAGTGTAATTATGTGTTCAGTTGATTTGTTTGTTACAAATGATTAACTGCTGGTCTTGGTATGCGAATACTGAGAAATTATAATTTCTCACCCCTGCGTGTTCTATGTAAATCTAGGTGAAGTCCCTAAAAAGGGAAAGGGCAACAAAAAGAAGAAGCAGAAGGCTTAGTTTAGCAGCTTTAGTTCTTTTTGAACCAGTTTGTATATTTGTACTTTTCTAGTTGTATGTAAAAGCTTATGTATACAGTATGACTTGTTAGCCAGTGATGCATGTATATATATTATCTTTTTATCATTTGTGGCTCTCTATAATGATTGTACAAGTTTTTATGAGTTTTTATTTTTATGCATTTTTTTGAAGTGACATGCTTAATGCGATGTATCTTGAAATATTCCATTATTTTATGATAATTGTATTAGGGTGTTATGTAACACCCTAAGAATTCGTATTTTATTTGTTTTAGTTGATTCTGAATTATTTTGAGTAATCTGGTTTGACTTTTGTGAATTTTATATTTTTATGATTTTTAGGAGTTTTTGGGAGTTTTTACGTTTTTGATTATTTTAATATTATTTTTGGGTTGTGCATATAAGTCTTCATATTTTATTTCTTTCTCTCAATCCTTAATTATTTTTACTAATTAGATTTGATTTTCATGAGTTTTACAATTATTATGATTTTTGTGAATTTTTGTGATATTTCGGATATTTTGAATATTTTAATATATTTTAGATATTTTAAGATATTTTGAATATTTTATTATATTTTAGATATTTTGAGATATTTTAAGATATTTTGAATATCATATTATATTTTTGATATTTTAGTATATTTTGAATATTTAATATATTTATGATATTTTGGGTTGTATGCGGGCCCAGGGCAGGCCCAGAAAAATAAAAATTTTTACTAGCCAGAAAACTTTGTACTGTTGATTCGGAGTCAGGGGATCTTACTAAATCCGAAATCGGAAATAGTTTTTGACATTTTGTTTCCCTACGATTTTATCTGACAAATAAAATTGGAGTATCTTTTATTATCCATTGGATAATATCTTTCTTGAAAAATATCTAGTGGATGATTCTAGACATAAGTCTAGTCACCCAATCTAGAATGTTCTAAACGATGACTCATCGTTTGGTGACTCACCTAGGTGACTAGCCTAGTGACTCATATGTTCCAGATTGTTCTAGAAGACTCTAGAAGACGCGTCGTCACGCGCCTAGTCATCAAGCACTATACACGTGGACCAATAAGGAGCCGGTCAAAGTTGGTGGTTGTGACTCATCGCGAAGGACCAATAGGAACTCGACACGTGGCATGACACCTCAACACCTGTGACTCAGCATATTCAGGAAGCTTCCAGAAGTGGAGACTCGCCATGTTCCAGAAGCAGTGACTCGCCACATTCTAGAAGGTTGTAGAAACGCTGACTCACCCTGTGACTCGCCGCAGTGAGTCACACATTCCAGAAGGTTCCCTGACAACTCACCATGCTGACTTAACGCTATGACTCATCATTGCTGACTTAGCTAGTGACTCAGTTGATGACTCGCCATGCTGACTCACCTGTTTTAGAAATATCTACGCTGACTCATCATGCTGACTCATTGTAGTGAGTCACATGTTCTAGAAACTTCTCTTTGATGACTCGCTCTGTGACTCATCAAGGGCAATCAGTAGAAAATGATCAACAATAGTTGCTACCCAGCTAGAACAAGAGAAAAACGTAGGTATATTTTATTATCTATTGGACAATAGACACTGACTTTATAAGCAGTAATTATTGTTCATTGCTTACAGTATACCAAAAAATATCTTAAGTCTTCATCTTTTTCATGAAGTCTATAAATATGAGGGCTTTGATTCATTTGCAATTTTGGCAAGTGTAACACCCCAAAAAGTGTTTGTTTAATCATAAATGATCATTTTATAATATTCTTGATTTTTTAAGAATTTTTCTGGAATTTTTCGGATACGTTGAATATTTTAATATACTCCTCGTTTTGCATGCACACTGAGCAGAGACCTGTGGATGTCAGTGTAATGCTCCAGAAATCATTTATTTTGTCATGGATAGTCATTTTCTAATATTTGTGATTTATGTGAATTCTTTCAGAATTTTTCGAAAATGACGAATATTTTAATATATTTCTTGTTTTGCATGTGCGCTAAGCGGAGCCGGGAAGATGCGATATTTTCCTATGACTGGTAAACTCTAAATTGTGAACATGTCGACGAGGGATCTTACTAAACCCGAGGCCGGGCACAATTTACGAGGTTTACGTTTTTTGAGGTTTTACCCGATAAATGAAGTCGCAGAATCGTAAAATCATCCGATGAACAATAAAATATTATTTTCATCATCTGTGACTCTTCTACACTGGGGGAAAAATAATACTGACAGTGTAAATATTCATCTATGTTAGTATGCTTAACTAGGAGACAACCTTACTTTCACTTTATCGTGAAACGTGCAGAATTTCCCTTATAAGCTTGGAGGAAGCTTCTTGGAAATTTCCTTTCCCTTTTTCCCCATGCAAATGCAGCCACCTCCCTCTTCTCTCTCTCTCTTCATGCACGGCTGGAACCATATTTTGGGGGGAAAAGAATTACTTTTCATTTAAAAAATTATATTTGTGTAATTTCAAAACTTAACCTAAAGCGCTTCTCTCTCTTCTTCTTCTTCTTCTTCTTCTTCATTGAAATTTTCTCTCCTCCTTCTCTCTAGAGAGCTATGGCCAGCAGCCCTCTTTCCCCCTCATCCATCACAAAAATTCAAACTAACCCCATTTTCTTAATCCTCTCCATCTCCTAAACACTTTTCTTGCTTATGGTTCTTTGAAAATCCACCATTTTCACCATCTTCTTCAAGCTTCAAGCTTAGGGTTTTTGGGTAAGTTTCTTCATTCTTCACTTTCTTTTCTCATTTTCGTTTTTATGGTCCTCTTGGTGACCATCCATGCTTTATTTTTCAAGCATTGGTGCTATTTTGATGAAGTTGAATTTCTAGGGTTTTTGGTGGTGCCCAATCCGAAAATTTCAAGGAGTTCTTGGAGGTTCCTCTTGTTTTCTTCACTTAAGTAAGAGGAAGACACTCCTCCTCAACCTCTATTAGTATTTAGGAACCTTGGTTGTGGTTGATTGTGAGAAAACCCTAATGAAGGTTACTCTTTGATTGTATGATTAGTAAGCTTGCATGTTGATTGTACTTGGATTATGCTATTGGATTGATTGTTGATGTGTATTGGTATATTGGAATGGATTGGTAGACATGAAATAGGAGAAATTGATGTGGGATTTCCTCTAGGGAGGCCACGGTTTTGGGGCCCAAAATGTGGGTTCCTTGTGGATAATTATAACAAGTGAAATACTTGAATTGATCAAATGTGTGACATAAAATTAATGGAATGGAAAAAAAATTGGGAATTAAATTCCCTAGGGAGGCCACGACCTCTAGGGCCTTTTTGGGGCTTAATTAGGCAATTTTTGTAACCTTGGAACTTAGATAATTAAATGATTAAATCATAGGTAATAGGTTAGAAAATTAGCACATTGGAAGAATTAGATGTACTTTGAGATTCATAAATTTTAAAGAACCAAGAACGAAACTTGTCATAAGACTTAAGGTAAATTAAATTAGGGTAGGAACAAGAGAGTGTGAGACTTGGAGACCTTAGAATAACCTTCTAAGTGTATAAGAATAAATTACATTAGAAAACTTAGCTAATTATGAGAATTCAAATAGAGACAAACTTTGTAAGGAAAACTAATTTTAAGTAAGAATTCATAATAGACCTTAAAAGTGTATTACTTTATTTAATTTCAATATTATGATGATGTGGGTCCATGTGAATGACCAATGAGGTGTTGATGATTGCTTTAGCCAATTGTGGCATTTTATGGAATAATATGTAATGATGATCATACATGTTCATGCATAGAGTCTTATACATTGTAAATGTCCTTTGGACTGTTGTTAAGGTCAAGTTGCCTAGAAGATTGAACACACCTTAGTGCGGGTGAGTGTAGACTAGTGTAGGTCATGTTACGACCTTGGGGGCATCGGGGTACGGGTACCTCGCAATGGGCAGTTGGTAGCTCTCCTGTCCGTGGGGCAAATCGATGCAAACGCACCAATGATCCGGACCGAGACACTGTCCTATATCGTGATCTAGCGTAGACTGTCTATACAATGCCTGGATGTGCACGTGAAAACCGTTGAGTTATAGCACTTTGGCCTCGGCAACCGAGTTGCAGACGTGTCTTCTAATCTTTCTCTCTGACTGTTTGTGTCTAGCTCCATGGAGTAGGAAATTGAGTACTGTGTGCATATGCATCATGAGATGTCATACTATCTGATAATTACTGCCTTACGTGGATCTGAACTGTGTATTTATTATTATGATGAATGTTTGCCTGTTTACTGATGTATTTATTGTCTATCATTATTATTATTGTCTTTGAGATGCTATCTGGGTGCGTTGCGCCGTATTGGTTTCTGGCTGCTATAATGGGTAATGATAGTAGGATGTCTTATCTCTTTTCTGTATTTCTGTTATTCTCTACCCATATATTGTGTTCCATCGAAGACGACGACATGGAGGTTGAAGCTCCCGATTTCCCCGGCTTCTGGCCTGATCAGGATTAGTATTTACTGTGGAGCATGGAGGCACACATGCGTGGGTTCCTGGGTAATGTGCGTCTGACCTTCCTTGGAGGGCTGGAGTGCTAGCATATTAACCTGAGTTCCGACCGCTGTGTCTACCTAGGAGACGTATCGATCTCGCTGGCTTGGAGACCACATGAGACGCCAATCTTTACCTGCTGCATTAGCCTACGTTTGGAGTTTTATCTGCCCATCCGGGAGATGTGGGGTGACCGCTACTACACCCCACAGGAGGACTCTTTTGATTCCACTGCTCAGACTCCTGCCCATGGCTCGGTGGTTCCTATGGAGGTTTCCTCAGATGAGGAGGACCCCGCAAAGGATCCTGACACGATCCCTTCTCATCTGAGGGACCGACATTACTGGTAGCTACTGATGGCTGCCAGTATTTTATTTTTGGGGGCCTGATGTTTTATTTTTGGTGGGCTGTATATTCTGATATCTGGGGATGTATATGTATGATCCTTTGGGCAGGTATAGTTTTGCTTTTTGGGAATTCCAGGCTTGTATCTAAAACATATTTGATATATATATATATATATATATATATATATATATATATATATATATATATATATATATGCATGTTGTTCGGATGTAAGTTTTTTCTGTCTTACTCTTTGTTGTTACTTATATTTCGTCACAACATCGTATTAATTGACAAAAAAAAATATATACCGCCATTTTACCTATGTAATAATGAATCAAACAAGTTAATCTAGACTAAAATGAACCGGGTCTTAATTTAGAAAAATTTTATTTTCTGCATTTTTGTTTGTCAATGTGATGTTCCCTCCCAAAAAGGGGCATTACATTAAGTTGGTATCAGAGCCCCTGTTTGTGTCTCTTTAGGTCTTGTCTATGAGTCTGTCTTGTTTGTACTGTGTGAATCTCTGTAATTGGTATTCTGAATGAATACATCTAACTTTTCTTGTGTTTTTCAGTTAATCTGATTTAAGAGAAAAGCGGGATGGCAAGAGGCGGAGAAATGGTAGCTGCTATAGAGGCAATATAGAGGATGGCGGAAGTTATCGCGCAACAGAATGAACGTGCTGCTCAACAACAAGAGAGAGCTGCTCAACAGCTCGAAGCGACTGCCAATGCACAGAACTTGGCGGAATTTCGTCGCCACAACCCTCCACAATTCAAAGGAGAATTCGATCCGGACAAAGCTAGTTTGTGGATCAAAGAACTGGAGAAAGTTTTCTATGGCATGAATTGCGCTGAAAACAAGAAGGTGAACTATGCAACCTTCATGCTTGTTGGCAATGCCGAAGATTGGTGGAATGGAACTCAGAGAATACTAGAGGCCGAGGAACATGACATCACGTGGGACTTGTTCAAGGACAAATTTTTGGATAAGTACTTTCCTGCAAGCGCGAGACATGCGAAAGAGATGGAATTCCTCAACTTGAGGCAAGGGAACATGACCGTTAGTGAATATGCGGCCAAATTTGAGAACTTGGAGAAGTTCTCAACACATTATCAGCATCAAACAGATGAATCTTGGAAGTGTTGGAAGTTCACTGAAAGACTGAGGTACGCGGTGAAGAAGGCTGTTATCACCCTGAAAATTAAAGTATTCTCGGAGCTGTTGGACACATGTTGTGAAGTGGAGGCCTTGGAACAAGCTAGAGATTCGAAGAGCAAGAACTTTAGGCCTGCAAGGTTCCAAAGAGGTGGAGGCAATAGTTCGAACCGCTTCCAAAAGCAGCCCTATTCCCGACCAATGGGAGGTCAACAACAAACTAGTGGAAGTTCTGGCGGAGGCTCTACTGGGAACCGGACTAGTCAGACTGTGGCATATCCCTCTAAATGCCTAAAGTGTGGGAAAGACCATCCCACGAGAGAGTGCACAATCAAAGGATTCATCTGCTTCAGATGTGGCAAACCGGGTCACGTGTCTAGAGATTGCGACCAGCCAAAGGCTGAACCTTCAGTCAATGCAACTCGAGCCAAGAAACTGCAAGCTGGAGGTCGAGTCTACACCATGAGCGGAGCTGAAGCTCCGAAGCCGGAGACTTGATTCAAGGGGAAGGCACCATAGAAGGTAATCTTTTAAAAGTACTGTATGACTCTGGGGCAGCCCATTCTTTCATATCATATGACTGTGCGCTACGACTTGACTTACCAATGGCTACCCTACCTTTTGATTTGACTGTCTCAACCCCTACTAACAAGCTAGTAGTTACTACCAAAGTCTGTTTGAAATATCCCCTAATTATTGAAGGTCGAATCTTTTCTGTCGATTTGATCTGTTTACCTCTTTCACAACTAGATATAATCTTAGGGATGGACTGGTTGTCTTCCAACCATGTGCTATTAGATTGCTCTAGAAAAATCATAGTTTTCCCTGTGGATAAGGATTCTAGATACTTGACGGCCAACTAAGTGCGAGCTTTCTTGAAAGAAGGAGCTCAAGGATACATGCTACTATCTTATTTGAAAGTTGAGAGCGAGGCTGATCTGAGTACTATTCCAGTGGTGAAGAAGTTTCCTGAAATCTTTCCCGAAGATGTACCTGGTTTACCACCGATGCGCGAGGTAGAGTTTGTTATTGACTTTTTACCGGGAGCTGGTCCCGTGTCTATAGCACCTTATCGGATGTCGCCAACAGAATTAGTGGAACTTAAGAAACAACTAGAAGAGCTTTTGGAGAAACAGTTCGTCAGACCGAGTGTATCACCCTAGGGAGCGCCACTGTTGTTGGTTCGAAAGAAGGACGGTACCTCAAGATTGTGTGTGGACTATAGACAGTTGAATAAGTTGACGATCAAGAACAAATATCCACTCCCAAGAATTGACGACTTGATGGACCAACTGAAGGGAGCAGCGGTGTTTTCGAAGATCGATCTGAGATCTGGATACCATCAGATAAGAGTGAAAATAGAGAATATACCCAAGACTGCTTTTCATACCCGATACGGCCATTACGAATACCTTGTGATGCCATTTGGTGTAACGAATGCACCTGCTATCTTCATGTACTACATGAACAGGATCTTTCGTCCTTATTTGGACAAGTTTATCGTCATCTTCACCGATGACATTTTAATATATTCCCTGAATTGGGAGGATTATGCTAAACACCTCAGCATAGTTCTCCAAGTTCTGAAGGAGAAGGAACTGTATGCCAAGCTATCGAAGTGTGAATTTTGGCTAGATGAGGATAAGTTTTTAGGCCATGTGATCTCGAAGGTAGGGATTGCAGTGGATCCATCAAAAGTGAAGGCAGTGCTACAGTGGGAAAGGCCGAAGTCAGTGACGGAGACTCGTAGCTTCGTGGGTTTAGCCGGATATTGCAGAAGGTTCATAGAAGGGTTTTCCAAAATTGCTGGACGGCTCACTCAACTGACAAGGAAGAACCAGACTTTTGAGTTGACTGATAGCTGCGAGCAAAGTTTCCAAGAGTTGAAGATACGGCTAACCACCTCACTGGTATTAGTGCTACCTGATCCAAACGAGCCATTCGATGTGTACTATGACGCTTCATACCAAGGATTAGGATCTGTTCTTATGCAACATAGAAGAGTGGTAGCTTATGCTTCGCGACAGTTGTGAGTGCATGAAAAGAACTACCCGACACACGATTTGGAACTAGCAGCTGTGGTATTTGCTCTGAAAATATGGAGGCATTTCCTCTATGGAGCGACATTCAACATCTTCAGTGATCACAAAAGCTTGAAGTATTTGTATGATCAGAAGGAGCTGAACATGAGGCAACGGAGATGGTTAGAATTCCTGAAGGACTATGATTTTCAGCTATTGTATCACCCTGGCAAAGCGAACGTCGTGGCAGACGCCTTGAGTAGGAAGACTATCAGCGTTTCTTCCCTGATGATTAAGGAAAAAGATCTCATAGAACAGTTCAGAGATGTTTGGTCATTTGTAGAGTTGAAACCAGGAAAGATCTGTATGAGTATGGTCACCATCTCAAGCGAGCTAATGGAAGATATACGGGAAAAGCAGAACGTCGATGAATTCTTACAAGAAGTGAGAGAGCTGATGAGGCAAGGCAAAGAAACGGAATTTGAGGAAGGAATGGAAAGAATTCTGAGATTTCGGGGTAGAGTCTGTATTCCCCGTGACCAAGAGCTTAAACAGTATATTGTGGATCATGCTCACACAAGTAAGCTGAATATGCACCCAGGCAAAACGAAGATGTACCAAGATTTGAAGAAGTTGTTCTGGTGGCACGGAATGAAGAATGACGTCACTAGATGCATATCGACTTGTCTAGTTTGTCAGAAAGCCAAAGTGGAACATCAAAGACCTACAGGATTGCTGCAACCATTGTCTATTCCTGAATGGAAATGGGATAGCATTGCAATGGATTTTGTTGTAGGTTTGCCAAGGACAAAGAGAGGACACGACTCAATCTAGGTAATAGTAGATCGACTCACAAAGTCGGCTCATTTTATCCCGATCAATATAAGATACAGTCTGGAGAAGTTGACCCAACTGTATATTGGAGAGATCGTTAGACTGCATGGTGTGCCTACGAGCATTGTTTCGGATAGGGATCCGAGATTTACTTTGAAATTCTGGCAGAGTCTATAGGCATCGTTAGGGACAAAGTTACGTTTAAGTTCAGCGTACCACCCACAAATCGATGGTCAATCAGAAAGAACGATCCAATCTTTAGAAGATTTGCTTAGAGCTTGTACTATAGAACAAACTGGAAGTTGGGATGAAGTCCTGCCATTGATAGAATTCACCTACAACAATAGTTACCATTCAAGTATAAGGATGGCACCCTATGAAGCTCTATATGGACGACGGTGTCAGACACCATTATGTTGGTACCAAGACGGCGAGCGTCTCATGAATGGACCGGATATCATTCAGCAGACAACTGAGAAGGTCAAAATGATTCAAGAGAAGATGAGGACTGCTCAAAGCTGGCAGAAGAGTTATGCGGATAAGAGGAGAAAGCCTCTTGAGTTTGAAGAAGGTGAGCATGTATTCTTGAAAGTCACACCCACGACTGGGGTCGGCCGGGCTTTGAAATCTAGAAAACTCACTCCAAAATTTCTTGGACCTTACTAAATTCTTCGCCGGATAGGTCCAGTAGCCTACCAGATAGCTTTACCCCCTTTTTCCTGTCCAACATACACAATGTTTTCCACGTGTCGCAACTGTGTAAATATTTACCTGACCCAAGTCATGTCATAGTACCAGACACAGTACAATTAAAAGAGCACTTGACTTATAAGGCGCTTCCTGCGAGAATCGAGGATCGACGGGTAAAGCAACTTCGAGACAAGGAAATTTCATTAGTAAAGGTGATCTGGAATGAAGCAACTGGTGATGCAACTTGGGAGCTGGAAGACAAAATGAGGGAGCAACACCCACAATTATTCTGAGGTACGTAAATTTTGAGGACGAAATTCCTTTTTAGTGGGAGAGTGTTGTAACACCCCAAAAAGTGTTTGTTTAATCATAAATGATCATTTTATAATATTCTTGATTTTTAGGAATTTTTCTGGAATTTTCTGGATACGTCAAATATTTTAATATATTCCTCGTTTTGCATGCACATTGAGCAAAGACCTGCGGATGTCAGTGTAATGCTTCGGAAATCATTTATTTTGTCATGGATAGTCATTTTCTAATATTTGTAATTTATGTGAATTCTTTCGAAATTTTTCGGAAACGACGAATATTTTAATATATTTCTCGTTTTACGTGCACGTTGAGCGGAGCTGGGAAGATGCGATATTTTCCTGTGGCTGGTAAACTCTAAATTGTGAACATGTCGGCAGGGGATCTTACTAAACCGAGGCCGGGCACAATTTACGAAGTTTACAATTTTTTAGGTTTTACCCAATAAATGAAGTCGCGGAACCGTAAAATCTTCCGATGAACAATAAAATATTATTTTCATCACCTGTGACTCTTCTACACTGGGGGAAAAATAATATTGACAATGTAAATATTCATCTGTGTTAGTGTGCTTAACGAGGAGACAACCTTACTTTCACTTTATCGTGAAACGTGTGAAACTTCTCTTGTAAGCTTGGAGGAAGCTTCTTGGAAATTTCCTTTCCCTCTTTACCCATGCAAATGCAGCCACCTCCCTCTTCTCTCTCTCTTCATGCATGGCTGGAACCATATTTTGGAGGGAAAAGAATTACTTTTCATTTAACTAATTATATTTGTGTAATTTCAAAACTTAACCTAAAGCACTTCTCTCTCTTCTTCTTCTTCTTCATTGAAATTTTCTCTCCTCCTTCTCTCTAGAGAGCTATGGCCAGCAGCCCTCTTTCCCCCTCATCCATCACAAAAATTCAAACCAACCCCATTTTCTTAATCCTCTCCATCTCCTAAATACTTTTCTTGCTTGTGGTTCTTTGAAAATCCACCATTTTCACCGTCTTCTTCAAGCTTCAAGCTTAGGGTTTTTGGGTAAGTTTCTTCATTCTTCACTTTCTTTTCTCATTTTCGTTTTTATGGTCCTCTTGGTGACCATCCATGCTTTATTTTTCAAGCATTGGTGCTATTTTGATGAAGTTGAATTTCTAGGGTTTTTGGTGGTGCCCAATCCAAAAATTTCAAGGACTTCTTGGAGGTTCCTCTTGTTTTCTTCACTTAGGTAAGAAGAAGACACTCCTCCTCAACCTCTATTAGCAATTAGGAACCTTGGTTGTGGTTGATTATGAGAAAACCCTAATGAGGATTACTCTTTGATTGTATGATTAGTATGCTTGCATGTTGATTGTACTTGGATTATGCTATTGGATTGATTGTTGATGTGTATTGGTATATTGGAATGGATTGGTAGACATGAAATGGGAGAAATTGATGTGGGATTTCCTCTAGGGAGGCCACGGTTTTGGGGCCCAAAATGTGGGTTCCTTGTGGATAATTATAACAAGTGAAATACTTGAATTAATCAAATGTGTGACATAAAATTATTGGAATGGAAAAAAAAATGGGAATTAAATTCCCTAGGGAGGCCACGACCTCTAGGGCCTTTTTGGGGCTTAATTAGGCAATTTTTGTAACCTTGGAACTTAGATAATTAAATGATTAAATCATAGGTAATAGGTTAGAAAATTAGCACATTGGAAGAATTAGATATACTTTGAGATTCATAAATTTTAAAGAACCAAGAACGAAACTTGTCATAAGACTTAAGGTAAATTAAATTATGGTAGGAACAAGAGAGTGTGAGACTTGGAGACCTTAGAATAACCTTCTAAGTGTATAAGAATAAATTACATTAGAAAACTTAGCTAATTATGAGAATTCAAGTAGAGACAAACTTTGTAAGGAAAACTAATTTTAAGTAAGAATTCATAATAGCCTTAAAAGTGTATTACTTTATTTAATTTCAATATTATGATGATGTAGGTCCATGTGGATGACCAATGAGGTGTTGATGATTGCTTTGGCCAATTGTGGCCTTTTATGGAATAATATGTAATGATGATCATACATGTTCATGCATAGAGTCTTATGCATTGTAAATGTCCTTTGGACTGTTGTTAAGGCCAAGTTGCCTAGGAGATTGAACACACCTTAGTGTGGGTGCGAGTAGACTAGTGTAGGTCATGTTACGACCTTGGGGGCGTCGGGGTGCGGGTACCTCGCAATGGGTAGTTGGTAGCTCTCCTGTCTGTGGGGCAAACCGATGCAAACGCACCGACGATCCAGACCGAGACACTGTCCTATATCGTGATCTAGCGTAGACTGTCTGTACAATGCCTGGATGTGCACGTGAAAACTGTTGAGTTATAGCACTTTGGCCTCGGCAGCCGAGTTGTAGACATGTCTCCTAATCTTTCTCTCTGACTGTTTGTGTCTAGCTCCATGGAGTAGGAAATTGAGTATTGTATGCATATGCATCATGAGATGTCATACTATCTGATAATTACTGCCTTACGTGGATCTGAACTGTGTATTTATTATTATGATGAATGTTTGCCTGGAACTGTTTGCCTGTTTACTGATGTATTTACTGTCTATCATTATTATTATTGTCTTTGAGATGTTATCTGGGTGCGTTGTGCCGTATTGGTTTCTGGCTGCTATAATGGGTAATGATGGTAGGATGTCTTACCTCTTTTCTGTATTTCTGTTATTCTTTACCCATATATTGTGTTCCAACGAAGATGACGACATGGAGGTTGAAGCTCCCAATTTCCCTGGCTTCTGGCCCGATCAGGATTAGTATTTACTGTGGAGCATGGAGGCACGCATGCGTGGGTTCGTGGGTGATATGCGTTTGACCTTCCTTGAGGGGCCGGAGTGCTGACATATTAACTTGATTTCCGACCGCTGTGTCTGCCTGGGAGACGTATCGATCTCGCTGGTCTGGAGACGTCATGAGACGCCAATCTTTACCTGCTGTATTAGCCTGCGTTTGGAGTTTTATCTGTCCATCCGGGAGATGTGGGGTGACCGCTACTACACCCTGCAGGAGGACTCTTTTGATTCCACTGCTCGAGCTCCTGCCCGTGGCTCGGTGGTTCCTATGGAGGTTTCATCGGATGAGGAGGACCCCGCAGAGGATCCTGACACGATCCCTTCTCATCTGGGGGACTGACATTGCTGGTAGCTACTGATGGCTGCCAATGTTTTATTTTTGGGAGCCTGATGTTTTATTTTTGGTGGGCTGTATATTCTGATATCTGGGGATGTATATGTATGATCCTTTGGGCAGGTATAGTTTTGCTTTTTGGAAATTCCAGGCTTATATCTAAAACATATTTGATATATATATATATATATATATATATATATATATATATATATATATATATATATATATATATATATATATGTATATATATATATACATATGTGTGCATGTTGTTCAGATGTAGGTTTTATTTTTTGTCTTACTCTTTGTTGTTACTTACATTTCGTCACAACGTCGTATTACTTGACAAAAAATATATATATATGCCGCCGTTTTACCTATGTAATAATGAATCAAACAAGTTAATCTGGACTAAAATGAACCGGGTCTCATTTAGAAAAATTTTATTTTTTGCATTTTTGTTTGTCAATGTGATGTTCCCTCCCAAAAAAGGGCGTTACAGCAAGAAGCTCTCACCCCTTTTCTCTCCTTGTACTCCACGGCCATAGCACTCAAATGGAAGACAACCTTCATCCATTCATCTCACTTGCTCTCTTACACATCCTTTTCTCCAAATAACCAAGAACAAACAACCAAAACTCTCTTATTTTCTCTCCTCCATGGATTCGGCCAAGCACTCAAGAACAACTCTCTAAACTTCTATAATTCCTACCAATATCATTTCTTGAATCCTCTCATTGATCCAAGACACTTTCCTGTTAGGAATTTCTCAAGATTTATTCATTTCCATCTTCCTATCAAGCAAAGAACACAAAAGCTCCTATCTTTCTCTTCTCCAAGCTCACGGCCAAGGGGCCATGGTTTTACCATCACTCTTCAATAATTTACACCAACCATATATCTTGAATCCTTACCTTGTTTCAAGACACTTTGTAGTTGGAGTCTTGATCAAAATCACCTATCTTCAAGGAGTTCTTTCAAAGCCAAACACATAACTCTCACCTTTCCTCTCTATGGAAGCTCACGGCCAACCCCACAAAATCACCTTCCAAGCATCAATAATTCTAGACAACCTTAGATCTTGAATCTCCATGCAATTCTAAGGAACTTTCATGTTGGAGATTTTCCCTAAATCATCCATCTTCATCTTTGTTCCTCAAGCTCAAGGTTTGGACTTTTAAGGTGAAGTTTATGAAATCTTCACTATTGATTTTGTTCTTTCCTTCTACACCATATTTTGATCCATGGTTTTTCTTGTTTAAGCCTTAGATATTAATATTTCATGTTTTCTTTGATTTTCAAGAAGCACTTGGTGGTTGAAGTTCTTCTTGAAGGAGACAACAAGAGGACATACAAGGAACTTTGTAGGTTTCATCAAGAGGTAAGAGGGAGATTACCCTCATCAGCCATGTGTTGGTGGTGGGGAATGGATGTGTTTGTGGTGAAGAATCCATAAGGATTCATTCACTTGGTTGTTTAATGTCTTTTCTATTTGTGATTGATTATGTGTGCAAGCATGTCTATAGCTTTAATATTTTGTATGTGTTTTATGATTTCTATAATATATGGTATGTGTTCATAGATGCATAATAGTTAATGTAGGATATGAATAATATGTTGAAGATTTGCATGAGTGTTGCAAAGAACACATATAGCTCACGGTTTTCACTATCCCAAAGAGAACCAAAATGTTCTCTATTATTTTCTAAAGTAAGGATTAATAAATTTAATTAGTAATGATTTTCACAAGAACTTAATTAGTAAAAGATAAATAAAAAATGATTTAAACATAGTGAATATAGTACGTCAGGTGGGAACGTACTATATTTGAGATTATTGCCATTGAGGGCATTTGCGTACGTCAGGTGGGAACGTACTGTATTTGAAATTATTGCCATTAAGGGCATTTGCGTAAATATGAGAATATTATGAGACTAAGGGTAATTTGATAATTATTATTCTTATTCATGCATTGAGTTGTGTTAATTTGATTGATAATTGGCGATTGATTGACGAGATGAATTACACCGTGTTGTCGGTGTGATAAGCATAGTGTGGTTCATCGATTGGACTTGGAGGCATTAGTGTGCGGAGTATTCCACATGTGGACAATTAGTCGCTCCTCTGGGCTATGGTAACTAGTAACACACTAGTGATCTCGACACACACTATTCTTAATCAAGATTTTGGGGAGACTATTTTAGTACAATGCCTGTAGTTACACGATGTTTGGACTGTGTGTTACTACACGATGTTTGGACTGTGGGCTATAGACACAACGTTAGACAGTGCAATAGCTTGGTTGGGCAGCCTGAGGTACTGATAGTTCTTTCCGAATCATTCTCTCTGATGTCTGTGTCTAGCTCCATGAAGTAGGAATGAGTCTGTGTATATTTGCATATGTGGTCTGCATCTTAATGTGGTTATTTATATTCAATGTTGAGATACTATGTATGATGTGTTGATGTGAGTTATTATGCATGATGTGACTATATGGTTTATTGTATCAATTGTTATATCTATTATAGTAATATTATTGCTGTTCATTTTATTACAATATATGTTTATTGGAATTATTTGTAAATTGATAACATGATTATATTTGTAATATCTGTGTGTATGGAATGACTTTGTCATTCGTATCATTCTTTGCTGCCGCACTAGTATTGGTGAAAGGGGATCTCATCTCTTTACTGTATTGTTTTATTGTGTTTGTATTATTTAAATTCGTATAGTAGGTGTAACACCCTAATACAGATATCCAGATATATCCTAGATAGACAGAGATATATAAAGATAACCAGTACTAGAGATGTCACTTCTATACTACATACTAACATATATCTATAATCACAACTGAGTAATTATAGAAAGCCTTGAGAGATTGCGGAAAAACTTAAACTCATACATATATATATACAAACTTAGCCACCTGAGGCTTATTGTAATACATATAACATAAAACTTACAGAACAAACATAAACTTATTACATAAGTTCTGTCTACTTAAAGCAATAAAAACTATTCTAGTCTTCATGCTTTATCTTCTCATCCTTGGCAAGGTTTGCATCTCTCGTACGGAGCCTTTGCACACTCGACCGCACGGTACCGTGCATCCGAACCTCGCATCTGGATTTACATGGAATAGCAATCGGGGTGAGAATTAACATTCTCGAAAAGCAATTCCAATACCAGCTTCTCTATAACATTGTATATAACAAAATATATAACAAATGCTATAATTCTAACTTAGGAGCTTCCCCTCTATTTTCATAACTTAGGAGTTTCCTCCTCTATTCTCATAACTTAGGAGTTTCCTCCTCTATTCTCATAACTTAGGAGTTTCCTCCTCTATTCTCATAACTTAGGAGTTGCCTCCTCTTTTCTCATAACTTAAACACTTTCTAATAGTGTGATAACAATCAAGAGTGAACACACCGCTAATATATACAAATACGCCCATACATCCGTACATACCAACAAAGTGACGGACAATGCCCATACAACCGTCCGTAAATGCAATGCTAATGATATGTAATGAATATGCCTAAGGAATCCTAAGTGCATGTGAATGAAATGCAAATGCAGAGTTTTGATTTGGAGCGAAGGAATTTGCTAGGAACTAGTCAAGATATCATCTAGTGGTAAATGAGGAAACCTCATCCTCACCTTACACGTATCCCGGCTCATTGAGAAATTCGGCTTCATCCTTGCTCAAAGAGCGTCTCTGATTTCCCACTTATCTCCTTAGGCTTTGGCACATCGAGACATCATGGTTATGTCCTTCTCAAAAGTCCTTCGGACACCCATCTATCTCCTTTTTGCCTTCATGATTAACATCAAAGGATACTCACTAGATCGATCCTACTTGACTAATTCATAGACTTTCGTACATACTTATATACTTAGTTCCTCTCGAGCTAAGCATATTCTAGTCTTCTTATGTTTACCCCTTGTGATGAGGAGAATCAGAACCTCATACTATATGTAACCTTAGCACTTGGTTAGGAATACTTGTTCCCTTAGGAACTTCTCTAATCCCTTACCTCCCGGCCGAATGACCTCACGTCATATAACGTTACATTCTCGTGTAAACATTACTAAACTATGTCTCTTACTTGTACCTAAACTTCACCTCATCACTCCTTTCTCTTAAGTGATCTCTAATGCAACCTTACGTTGCTTTGAGGTGTTAGGTACTTACCTTTGGCGAACCACTAATCTTGGTTGCCCTAAGGTCCTTTCTCTTCATCTTCACACTAGCTTAACTCTCTAGTGTGTGAAGAGCTCAAGTGTTATGTTTATCTCTTACATAAACACCATCTTACTCTTTTCTATAGACTCAACTCATCCTAGTGAAAGAGTCTATCTTAACTAATGCCTCATCTAACCTTGCTTAAGGAACTGAGAGCATTTCTCTAAAACTTTGCATAATTAACTCCACTTTGTCTAAAGAGAGTAGTTCATGCATCTAACTTTCCTTTTCTATCACACTTCTGGTAGTAGCGTATACTACACTTGTGTGCTAACATACTTATTCTAAACTCAACTTCCATGCTTTACTTGCATCTAAGGAAGTATCTTCTCTTTATCTTGTACTTCTAACTCATCTTAACTTATACTTGAGTTGTTGTACATTTCTGTTCTACTTTCTGCTATCTTTATCTTGTACTTCTAACTCATCTTAACTTATACTTGAGTTGTTGTACATTTCTGCTCTACTTTCTCGCTTATGACATCTTCTTAGTCATAATTCCTCTTCTTGTGTATTTAACAATGTACTAAGTCTCACTTAACTTGAGACTAAGTACCTAAACGTCCCCTCTGTGGAACTCATACACAATCTTATCTCCACTCATGTAATCTAACTCTAGAGTGGCTCTTACTTGCAACTCTTTGTTGCCTAAGCTTCTAGGTACCTTCCTAAGGTAATCCACTATTCTTGGATTTCCTAAGGTTCATACCTTTCTCATCATTCCCTACTAGAGTGAATACTATTATTCATCTCTATTGCACTATCTCATCACATCTTAAGTGATATTAGTTGCAACATTAAGTTGCCTAAAGTGCAATATCATTACTTAAAGCAAACCTTTCCTTTAGGATGCTTAAAAGCCTATGCTTTCTCATACTTGATGGATAGATATTTTCCACTTGAAAATATCCCATCTTGTGCCTTAACACACTTAGGAAACATGTCTTAATGATTCCCTTAACTATGGCACCTCAAAGCATCCAAAAACATCATTTTGGAGCTTCAGGATCTCATGCCGCGGCACAGATTTGCACGCCGCGCGCCCTTCTCTCGAGGGCTACCGCTGGGCTAATTTTTAACCTCACGCCGCGGCATGCTTCCTCCACGCCGCGGCATTCCCGGCGAAAACTCTCGCGGCTGCGCGCGTGACTATCTCCACGCCGCGGCGCCATCGCCAGAACCCGGTTCTGCGTGAATTCACCTGCGGGTTTGCTGCTCTATTGATCATTTCTGCTGATTCCAAGCCATCTCAATCCAAATTCTAAGTAATTCTAAGTCCCTAATCAGTTCTTTAACATTTAGGAACATCAATTACTCTCTTAAATCTCTTAATTTGGATTATGGCTAAAATTCTCCATTCTTTAACTTAAGGCTCACTTTGTGATTCCGGGTCTTCTTTCTTAAGTTGATGTTATAGACAAGTCATAAATGACCCAAGGAACACTTCTATGCAAGCCAAACTCTTCTAACATCTCTAAAACTCAAATTAGCATATTATGTATCTATATGCATACATAGAGAATAGAGATAAATAAAAGCTCTAAACCCCTACCTCTTGAAGATTGAAGCCTTGAATCTTGAAGCTTGATCTTCCTCTTCCCTTCTTATTCCCTTCTCTCCTCTCCCCTTTTTCTCTTTTCTTCTCTGGTTTTCGGTTTCTCTTCTTCTCTGCCGAGGAGAACCAAATATAAAGGGGGAAGGGACGTGCAGGGAATTACGGGAAAAGATTAATACTGAAACTTCCATCTGCTATGGATACCCGAATCATGCTAATTCGAGTTTCCTCTTTCCAACAACCTTAGAATAAATCATAAGATTCATCTAAGTTGTTGTTTCTCTTTTCTCATTATTTTCTATATCTCACTAGGGATCAATCTGGCATTAAAAGCACAACCCGTATGCCTAAAAATACCAAACCGACTCGATTCTCTTGAAACTTTTACCACATCTTATTTGGCTTATTTGTGACCTAGAAATAAACTCTCTATGTTTATTTCTCTTAACTTAGCAACTTATGCTATTATCTCGAGTCATTTTAAGCCATTTTACAACTTTTATGTTGCAACTAAGTGCCTAAATGAACTCGATTGTCACAAAACTTGACCGACATGCTAAACAAGTTAAATGCTACCTTTCGTAACCATTTACCAGTCTAACATGTACTTAAGGGTATTACATTTCTCCCTCCTTTTTAAAATTTTGTCCCCAAAATTGTTCACCTCACGTAAACAATTCTGGCTAAACAAAACTCTACATGGAACTTCGCTTCTATGCAGTCCTTCTTTAGTACCAGCTTCTCCCAACCACTTTCTCTTGACTAGATCTGCTTATCTCAAAGCTCTTGATCTCTATGCTTATGGATGGTAAGCTGTACTAAAATATAACTTAGCTTTGAACTCCTTCTTATAAGGCTTTCAAAACCAAGTGTGAATCTAGTATCTCTCTCAGACACTATATTCACTGAAACTCTATGAATCCTAACTATTCCCTTCAAAAGTAGTTGAACTACCTTATCTAGAAAATAGCTATCTGTTCTTAGCAAAAGATTGGTGGATTACTTAATCTTGCCACCTTTATCTCGCCGCTCAACATATTCTCTTATGTTCTTTAACATACTATGCTACTATACATCTTCCTTAACTCTTGGAAAACCTTAGTAGCCTCTTGATAGATGGTACACTTTCTCTCGGTGAGCTTCCTCTGGAATCCTTTTCTTGATTTTTGACTCTCTTGGAAGACAAAGTTATCTCTAAACTTCGTCATTCCCTCTTAGTCATAACAAAATCCTTAAGGGTTCCCTTGAAAATCTGCTCACACTTGTCCCTTAGAGCTTCATTCTCCTTCTGAGCTTCAAAGAAATCTGAGCCTTTAGGCCTCTTACTATGTCCACCTTGCTCACTGAGAGACTATCTGGAATCATAGTCACCGCTAGACTCAAATTCTCGAAAACTCTCAAGAATTCACTCTCTCTTGGACTATCATCTAGGATAACCACTACACTGGCATTACCCGAATGATATCTTAACTCAAGGTTATGAACCTTGAAAAACTCTTTCCATCTATTCTGCTTCATGTCCACTTCCTCGATCCACAAGCATCTTAAGCTATCATGATCGCCGAACATCTCTAACTAGACTCCTTATGAGTTATGTCTCCAAAACTATAAGGTATCACTACTATGGCTAATTCCAAATCATACCTAGGGTAGTCCTTCTCTTGCAGACTGAACTGCCTTGATGCGTAGGCATCTACCTACCTCTATTGCATCTAACATACCCTAGTCCCATCTTCGAAGTATAACTGTCTACTTCAAAGTTCTCTCGGAATTTGGAATTACCAAAACTAACGTAGTAATCAACCTTCTCTTCTACTCTTGGAAAACAAACTCACTATCTAGAGTCCATTACTGGGTACTACCTCTCTTAACTGGCCTAAACCAGGTAGCACTAACTTAGAAAATCTACTGATAGATTCTCTGCTCTTGGATACAATGGTTACTCTACCCATTGTACCACTGCTTAAACTCTGCTGGGGTTCTCTGCAATTTCTGTCTTAAGAAATTACATAACTCTTAAACTGTACCACTTGTAATCCAAAACTGACTTTCGGTTTTCTTGGTACTTAACCCCTTCTTTTCAAAAGTTTCCAAAACTACCTTTGACATACTTTTCATGTCCTTTCGTAATTCTGGAAAACTCTCGAAAATCTGCTTTACTTTACTATGCTTCTATGATAACCAAGTCTTAGATCATCTCCTGAGAAAATTCAAAGATTTTCTCTCAACGATCTTACCTGATCATCCTTCTCTCTCGAACAACCAAACCATACCAACAAGGTAAGCAACTAGATTCACAAAGTAAATCAACATGATCTACAAAGTAAATCTATTCTCTTCTTATACACACCTTAAAAGATTTCTCTTTACATGTGTTCTCATCTCATACCAAGTTGGAAGATTTCGTCGCTTTTTTTTGTCCAAGAACCATCTCTCTTACGATGTCCTGGTTACTTACTTATGTAGCTCATGGATTACCCATCAAAATGGTCTACATCCATGTATCTTACCACATCTAGCACATCTTAGTTACTGGAAGCTTGATTTGCTTTTCTCCTTAGAGTTACTCCTCTACAAGCACTCTTCTTATACTTATCATTACTTCAAGCTTCCACTGTGCAACTCTGATACAACTTGAGATCAAAAGACACTCTCACTGACCTCAACATCTGATCTTTTCCTCATTAGGAACTTTCTAACTCTTGTTCCATCGAGGCTACTTCTACAACTCTGCATGCACTGACTAGAGCGCAGAAGTCTATAACCTCCTTTTGCATCGCAATTCTTCTAATGTCTTCTCCAAGTTCTACTTCAAATTTTACTCACTTCCGCCTTTATCTGGATTGGACGTAAAATAAGAAAAGAACTCTTGACATTCTTTGAATTGCTTTGCATTCTGATCTTCAGTAATATCCCCTTGCTCTAACTTTAAGAATTCTTCTTTCCTTTGCTTTCTCTAACTCAAGGGAATAATACTTATCTAGGAAAGTAACTCTAAACACCTCTCATGTGGTTCGAGTACTAACCATCTCTAGTAACCTTTCTGCTTCATCTCATCAGCTTTCGGCTTTACCTACTAACCCTTACGAAGCAAGGTCACTTTCTATTCATCAGCACTTGCTATGGTCTCAAGGATCTCTTCCATCACATGAAACCATCTTCTAACTCGCTGAACTAAACGCTCCCTTGAAAACAAAGGAGTATCTTTCTTGAACTCGAGAAACACTTGATTCCTCAAAAGTTCTCTCTCGTCTTCGCTACTAGCTAAGCGAGTTCTATTCTATCGCTTCGATAGACTTCTACTAATGGCACCTGCTTCTCTCAACACAAAGAGCCATTTCTCTAAAAGCTCGTATTCTCTTTCTTTACCACTCCTAGTCATGCAATTCCATCTGCTTATCTCAAAAAGAGATAAAAGAATGCATAACTTTCTACTAAACTGCTACTTATGCCTAAGCACGGTCAGTCCATACCCTGGCTCAACAGGATGAACTGCTCTGATACCAAAATGTAACACCCTAATACAGATATCCATATATATCCTAGATAGACAGAGATATATAAAGATAACCAAGACTAGAGATGTCACTTCTATACTACATACTAACATATATCTATAATCACAACTGAGTAATTATAGAAAGCCTTGAGAGATTGCGGAAAAACTTAAACTCATACATATATATATATACAAACTTAGCCACCTGAGGCTTATTGTAATACATATAACATAAAACTTACAGAACAAACATAAACTTATTACATAAGTTCTGTCTACTTAAAGCAATAAAAACTATTCTAGTCTTCATGCTTTATCTTCTCATCCTTGGCAAGGTTTGCATCTCTGTACCGGAGCCTTTGCCTGTACCTGAATCTGCATCGGTACCTGCATCTGAACCTGCATCTGAACCTGCATCTGGATTTACATGGAATAGCAACTGGGGTGAGAATTAACATTCTCAGTAAAAGCAATTCCAATACCAGTTCTCTATAACATTGTATATAACAAAATATATAACAAATGCTATAATTCTAACTTAGGAGCTTCCCCCTCTATTTTCATAACTTAGGAGTTTCCTCCTCTATTCTCATAACTTAGGAGTTTCCTCCTCTATTCTCATAACTTAGGAGTTTCCTCCTCTATTCTCATAACTTAGGAGTTGCCTCCTCTTTTCTCATAACTTAAACACTTTCTAATAGTGTGATAACAATCAAGAGTGAACACACTTGCTAATATATACACGCCCATACATCTGTACATACTGAACAAAGTGACGGACAATGCCCATACAACTGTCCGTAAATGCAATGCTAATGATATGTAATGAATATGCCTAAGGAATCCTAAGTGCATGTGAATGAAATGCAAATGCAGAGTTTTGATTTGGAGCGAAGGAATTTGCTAGGAACTAGTCAGTATATCATCTAGTGGTAAATAGAGGAAACCTCATCCTCACCTTACACGTATCCCGGCTCATTGAGAAATTCGGCTTCATCCTTGCTCAAAGAGCGTCTCTGGATTTCCCACTTATCTCCTTAGGCCTTGGCACATCGAGACATCGGGTTATGTCCTTCTCAAAAGTCCTTCTGGACACCCATCTATCTCCTTTTTGCCTTCATGATTAATATCAAAGGATACTCACTAGATCGATCCTACTTGACTAATTCATAGACTTTCGTACATACTTATATACTTAGTTCCTCTCGAGCTAAGCATATTCCTAGTCTTCTTATGTTTACCCCTTGTGATGAGGAGAATCAGAACCTCATACTATATGTAACCTTAGCACTTGGTTAGGAATACTTGTTCCCTTAGGAACTTCTCTCGATCCCTTACCTCCCGGCTGAATGACCTCACGTCATATAACGTTACATTCTCGGTAAACATTACTAAACTATGTCTCTTACTTGTACCTAAACTTCACCTCATCACTCCTTTCTCTTAAGTGATCTCTAATGCAACCTTACGTTGCTTTGAGGTGTTAGGTACTTACCTTTGGCGAACCACTAATCTTGGTTGCCCTAAGGTCCTTTCTCTTCATCTTCACACTAGCTTAACTCTCTAGTGTGTGAAGAGCTCAGTGTTATGTTTATCTCTTACATAAACACCATCTTACTCTTTTCTATAGACTCAACTCATCCTAGTGAAAGAGTCTATCTTAACTAATGCCTCATCTAACCTTGCTTAAGGAACTGAGAGCATTTCTCTAAAACTTTGCATAATTAACTCCACTTTGTCTAAAGAGAGTAGTTCATGCATCTAACTTTCCTTTTCTATCACACTTCTGGTAGTAGCGTATACTACACTTGTGTGCTAACATACTTATTCTAAACTCAACTTCCATGCTTTACTTGCATCTAAGGAAGTATCTTCTCTTTATCTTGTACCTCTAACTCATCTTAACTTATACTTGAGTTGTTGTACATTTATGTTCTACTTTCTGCTATCTTTATCTTGTACTTCTAACTCATCTTAACTTATACTTGAGTTGTTGTACATTTCTGTTCTACTTTCTGCTTATGACATCTTCTTAGTCATAATTCCTCTTCTTATGTATTTAACAATGTACTAAGTCTCACTTAACTTGAGACTAAGTACCTAAACGTCCCTCTCGTGGAACTCATACACAATCTTATCTCCACTCATGTAATCTAACTCTAGAGTGGCTCTTACTTGCAACTCTTTGTTGCCTAAGCTTCTAGGTACCTTCCTAAGGTAATCCACTATTCTTGGATTTCCTAAGGTTCATACCTTTCTCATCATTCCCTACTAGAGTGAATACTATTATTCATCTCTATTGCACTATCTCATCACATCTTAAGTGATATCGTTGCAACATTAAGTTGCCTAAAGTGCAATATCATTACTTAAAGCAAACCTTTCCTTTAGGATGCTTAAAAGCCTATGCTTTCTCATACTTGATGGATAGATATTTTCCACTTGAAAATATCCCATCTTGTGCCTTAACACACTTAGGAAACATGTCTTAATGATTCCCTTAACTATGGCACCTCAAAGCATCCAAAAACATCATTTTGGAGCTTCAGGATCTCATGCCGCGGCACAAGATTTGCACGCCGCGGCGCCCCTTCTCTCGAGGGCTACCGCTGGGCTAATTTTTAACCTCACGCCGCGGCATGCTTCCTCCACGCCGCGGCATTCCCGGCGAAAACTCTCGCTGCGGGCGTGACTATCTCCACGCCGCGGCGCCATCGCCAGAACCCCGGTTTGCAGTTACTTCTGCACCAAGGGGTTTGCTGCTCTATTGATCATTTCTGCTGATTCCAAGCCATCTCAATCCAAATTCTAAGTAATTCTAAGTCCCTAATCAGTTCTTTAACATTTAGGAACATCAATTACTCTCTTAAATCTCTTAATTTGGATTATGGCTAAAATTCTCCATTCTTTAACTTAAGGCTCACTTTGTGATTCCATGGTCTTCTTTCTTAAGTTGATGTTATAGACAAGTCATAAATGACCCAAGGAACACTTCTATGCAAGCCAAACTCTTCTAACATCTCTAAAACTCAAATTAGCATATTATGTATCTATATGCATACATAGAGAATAGAGATAAATAAAAGCTCTAAACCCCTACCTCTTGAAGATTGAAGCCTTGAATCTTGAAGCTTGATCTTCCTCTTCCCTTCTTATTCCCTTCTCTCCTCTCCCCTTTTTCTCTTTTCTTCTCTGGTTTTCGGTTTCTCTTCTTCTCTGCCGAGGAGAACCAAATATAAAGGGGAAGGGACGTGCAGGGAATTACGGGAAAAGATTAATACTTGAAACTTCCATCTGCTATGGATACCCGAATCATGCTAATTCGAGTTTCCACTGCTTCCAAAACCTTAGAATAAATCATAAGATTCATCTAAGTTGTTGTTTCTCTTTTCTCATTATTTTCTATATCTGCTAGGGATCAATCTGGCATTAAAAGCACAACCTATATGCCTAAAAATACCAAACTGACTCTGATTCTCTTGAAACTTTTACCACATCTTATTTGGCTTATTTGTGACCTAGAAATAAACTCTCTATGTTTATTTCTCTTAACTTAGCAACTTATGCTATTATCTGAGTCATTTTAAGCCATTTTACAACTTTTATGTTGCAACTAAGTGCCTAAATGAACTCAGATTGTCACAAAACTTGACTGACATGCTAAACAAGTTAAATGCTACCTTTCGTAACCATTTACCAGTCTAACATGTACTTAAGGGTATTACAGTAGGCGAAGCAAGTTTCTTAGACTTATTGGAGGCAATGTTCTGTGGTCGGTGACGGTGTCGAGGAGTGATCTTCTCAGTTTCAACAGGATGCAGTTTGGTGGAGAAACGGAACATGTATGTTGGGTTTTCTCGTTAGTGTTGTTACCATACTATTAGTAGTACCCGTCATTGGGTTTGCTACTGTTTCTCTGAGTCTGTAAGTTATATGTTTTATTTCTTTATTGGATATTATGTGGTATAAATAAAGCTGTGTAATAATCTTTTTAGTTTATTTTCTGTATTACCCATACTTTGGTAAGTTTATGTTTCCGCAAAAAAGAATTTTAAAATTCATATTTTAGAACTCAAATCTTTTATGAAATGGTTTTTCAGGTTTTAAAATTTAGTCAAAAATGTAATGCCCTATGGAGGGTGTTATATGTTACATTATGGTATCAGAATTATTCATCTTGTTGAGCCAAGGTATGGACTGGCTATGCTTAGGCATATTTATGAGTTCCTGTTTGTGTTGTGCATCTCCTTTTCTCTTGTGTGAGATGTTTGATTGAATTGTATGACCTGCCTTTAGTATGACAGTTTTAGCTACTGTTACACGATTACATAATATTAGGATTAGCTACCTCAATATGTATTGTTCTGTGTTTAAAGGAAACTATGGCAGCACGAGGGTGACCCCGTAGGAGTAGGAACTTTGAAAATGAAGGCCCCGACATGGCTAGAGCCTTTATGGCAATGGCTAAGGCAATGAGGGACCAAATAGCCGCTACTGCCAATGCTATGTAAGAGTAAACTGCCACAACATCTGAAGCTATAAGAGAGCAAGCAGTTGCAACAACAAGGATGTTTGAGAGAATGACTATGACTTAACATCAACCACCTACACCACCACCACACCATCAGGGGCAACCAAACCAAGAGGTAGTTAGGAGGAATTAGACTTTCCAAGACCTCTCAGAGTTTAGGAAATCTAATCTGTCTTCCTTTAAGGGAGAGTACAGCCCATTCAGAGCTGAGGGTTGGCTCAAAGATATGGAGAAGATTTTTACTATAATGGCTTGCTCAGACAAGCAAAGAGTGCTTTTTGTTATGTACATACTGGAAAGTGAGGCAGAGGATTGGTGGGTGGATACCAAGAGAGCTCTTGAGGTGGCAAGGACTCTTGTTATGTGGGAGATGTTTAAGAAATCATTTTTGAAAAAGTTCTTTCCACAAAATCTTCAAAATGCAAAGGAGATGGAATTTCTTAAGTTGGAACAAAGGGATATGTTGGTTGGCCAGTACATGGTCAAATTCAGTGAATTGTCTAAGTTCTCGCTTGCATCAGGCTTAACCCAGATGAGTCATGGAAGTGTGTTAAGTTTGTGGAAGGTTTGAGGGAAGACACTGAAAATGCCATCCAACCGTTTGAGATTCGAGACTTTGAAACCTTGGTTAACAAATACTGGATAATCGAGAGGCATGCCAAAAAGCTTTCAATGAAGCTTAAGTCACAAGACTTTCAAAAGAGGAAGTGGAGTGATGATAGGTTCAAGAAAGGAGCTTCTAAATCTAGCTTCCCTCATAATAAAGGTAAGCATATTCAGAAGGAGTATGTGGGACACGGAGACTGGCCTTGCCCAGTGTGCTTTGTTTGTGGACAACCTAGGCATTTTGGTAAGGAGTGTCCATCAAGGAAAGAAACTAGGCCTACCTAAAAACCACAAGCTAGAGAGAGAGTCTATATTGTAGGTAGTGAAGCGGTGACTCAGTCTTCAGATCTTATTAAAGGTAAATGCATTATTCACAATCATCTTTTAACTGTGTTGTATGATTCGGGAGCATCCCACTCCTTTGTTTCTAATGATTGTGTGAAGGCGTTGGATTTACTTATGTTTGAACTTGCATATGACTTATTTGTATCTACGGCTACTAGTAAACCAGTTATAACATCCAAAGTGTGTCTTGATTGCTGTGTAAAGGTAGAAGATAGGATTTTCAGTGTAAGCCTTATTTGTTTGCCTCTTGTCAATTTGTTCATTTTAAATTAATTTGTCAAGACATTAGATATTGATGTCGTCCTTAGCATAGATTGGTTGTCTGCTAACCATGTAATGTTGAATTGTTCAGAAAAATCTCTGGTTTTCTAGTTAGATATACCTACCAGAGTCATTCCATCTAAGTCTATATATCTCAATGTGAATCAAGTAAATCTCTGTTTGAAGGAGGGATCTCTAGGATATGTTCTCTTGTTTTCACTAATTGCTGAGGTTGAGCAAAGCCTAGGTGAAATACTAGTGGTGAGTGAATATCCTGAAGTTTTCCCAAGTGATATAGGGAATTTGCCACCCAAGCGAGAAATAGAGTTTACTATAGGCTTAGTGCCTAGGACGGGACCTATCTCTATAGCATCCTATAGAATGGCACCACTAGAGTTAGCAGAACTCAGGAAACAAATCGAGGATTTGTTGGATAAGTAATTCATTAGACCGAGTGTTTCTCCATGGGAAGCACCTGTGTTACTAGTGAAGAAAAAGGATGGTACCATGAGGCTCTATGTGAATTATAGACAGTTGAACAAGGTAACCATTAAAAATAAGTATATGTTGCCTAGGATAGATGATCTAATGGATCAACTGAGATAAGTTGCAATTTTCTCCAAGATTGATCTTAGGTCTGGTTATCATCAGATACGGGTTAGGGAAGAGGATATCCCTAAGACAACCTTCAGAACTAGGTATGGGCATTATAAGTACCTTGTGATGTCCTTTGGGTTGACGAATGCTCTAACAGTGTTCGTGGATTACATGAACAGGATCTTTAGACCCTACTTGGATTAGTTTGTTGCGGTGTTTATCGATGATATCTTGATCTATTCTAAGACAATGGAGGAGCATGAACAACATCTGAGGATAGTGTTGGAAACCCTTAAGGAGAATAGGTTGTTTGCCAAGCTATCTAAGTGTGAGTTATGGCTTTCACAGGTATAGTTTTTGGGACATGTGATATCTCAGGGTGGGATTTCTATGGACCCAAGCAAAGTTGATGTAGTGTTGTAGTGGGAGAGACCTACCACTGTGACTGAGATTAGAAGCTTCATAGGCCTAGCAGGGTACAATAGAAGGTTCATAAATGGTTTTTCTCAGTTAGCGCTACCCTTGACTAGATTAACTATGAAAGGTAGTTCTTTTGATTTGACTCAGGATTGTGAGAGTAGTTTCCAAGAGCTAAAAATGAGGTTGACTACTACACTGTTGTTGGTAATTTTGGATCCTTTGGATAACTTTGAGGTATTTTGTGATGCTTCAAAGGTGGGTTTGGGTTATGTTTTGATGCAACATAGGAGAGTTGTTGCCTATGCATCAAGGCAGTTGAGACCTCATGAGGAGAACTACTGTAACACCCTCAAACTACCACTGTGTATATATCATCCATATACTCAAACAAATAGTATCAAGATAATTACTTCTAAATCTAAACGTGAATATTAACCTATATTGTAATTACCAGCATATAAGTATATAGAGCCTTTAATAATAGTAAAGATATCAAGATAATTTTACACAATTGGAAAGTTGATCTTTACTACGTAGTTACAAAATATGTCTGAGATATACAAATAACTATAACAAGTCATAAATATATACAAATACAACCCTGGTAAGCTAAATACATCAGTAGCTTATAAACAAAATAGCTAACTATATCTTCCTTGTCCTTCTTTGCTTCTGCTAAGCTGGTTTGCTGGATTATCATGGAAACAAGAAAATTGGGTGAGAATGATAATCCTCAGTAGTAGTTTAAAACGTGACATAATAGTGTAAATTAAAACATTTAACCATCATTAATTAAGTGGTCATTAAACTTAAATAACCTTTTCATCCAAAACAAGTCAATTGCCCATACAATTGTCAAAGTATGTAATGTATGATTATACAATGCATGAGAATGCATGAATATGCCTAAGATGTGCCCTAGGATGCTAATGATATGATTTTGAAAAAAAAAAACAATTTTATTTTAGAAAAGCACATGTTATTTGACCATTTCCAGGAAACCATTTTGTTTCAGGAAGCCCTACTGTTCCTTGTATTGTTTTCTAGGTAAGAAGGACGCCCTTTTGTTCCTTGCATTACCAATGTTTTAACATAATTCTTGGTGCCCTTTTGTCCAAGTTACTTGGAGTCCTCATGTCCAAGTTATAACATTACAATACATGGAAATGTCAAATAGCAAGTTTGAAAATTAAAACATGCATAAATATGTTAAATCCATTCTTGATCATTTATAATCTATGATGTTTTCCATCAATAATTCATAACATAGCTTAAGGTCTCAACTTTAATCATCCTCTTATAGTAAGTATTTAAGAGCTTGTATCATCAATTTAGCTTTGATACATCACAAAACACCATTTAGAATTATGAAATATTGCATTTAACATAAAAATGTAAATTTTTATTTTTAAGAGTGCTGCGGCACCTATTCTTGGTGTGCCGCAACTTCCATATTTCTTAGCAGCAATTTGTTGCATCTGTAATGCTATATAAACTCACAGCAACATTCAACTAAAATATAGTTAAATAATATATTATAGTATAATAAAGGAAGGTGGTCAACATTTCTTTGCAATCCTACTCTTAGCAGCAATTTGCTGCATCCGTGAACCAAGTGTCGCGGCTTAGCATTCTTGAGTGCCGCGGCACTCCCCATATTTTCTGGTTTTGCAGATTGTTACAGAACCTACACCGTAAGCCTCCATTTCCATTCTTCATCCATTTCAGCCCAAGTACTTCCATTTCCAAATCATAACAACATCATATTATCAATTTTCTTATATAACCATCTATGGATTCATTATCCATACAAGTTACCAAACATGTTTCATCAACCAAAATCTATCCATCATCACTTTCAAGAGATGAAAACCAACATAGAAATCAAGAATCACAACAAGCTTAACTCAAATAACTTTCCTCATATTATCACACATACACATAAAGCATCTAGGATATCATTGTCCATGCAAAACATCAAACATGCATCATACATCAAAATTTATCCATTATCATCTTCAAAGATAAAAACCCACATGGAAGTCAAGAATCACAAACAAAACCCTTATGGGTTAAAATTGCAATAAAAAACTCCTCGATATTTCTGTTATCAACCAACAAAAATACTAAGAGAAGAAAGACAACAATTAAGAGAGGTTTTTTTGTTTTCCCCTACCTCTAATCTCCAAACTATGGAAGCTCAATCTTGGTCTTCCTCTATTTCTCCTTCATTCCTCCTTCTTTTCCTTCTCTAGTTACTTGTACGGCTTCCTCTGTTTTTTTTCTCTCATCTGTTTGCTGGAGATATCGTATGAGAGTGTGAGAGAAAGAGATAAATAAGTCAAATAAAGGATAAACTGTATGACTTTATACATGTAATTGAAATTTTATATCTCTTAAGAACACTTTGATTTCACTAAATCAAGTTTCCTAACCTCTAACGATAATAAAATAAATTCTAGGATTAACCTACATTTTGATTTCATCATTTTCATAATTTTTCATATCTACTATAGGTCATTTCGATATTAAAACACACAACCGGTGTACGTAAAAATACCAAATTAACTTAATTTATCTTGAAACTTTAACTACACCATATTTCATACATTTGTGACTTAGAAATAAATTTTTCATATTTATTTCCATTATTTATGCAATTTATGCCATTTTCCTGAGTTAAAATAGTCATTTTACACGTTCTGTATTGCGGCAAAGTGTCTAAATTAACTCAAAAGGTCACAAAATTACTTGGACAAGTTAAACACATATTTATAGCTTATTTATGTCCATAAACATTACTAACATGTTAAGGAGGATGTTACAACTACCCTACTCATGATCTGGAATTAGCTGCAGTAGTGTTCGCCCTAAAGGTTTGAAGACATTACTTGTATGGAATTCAATTTGAGGTGTTTAATGATCATAAGAGTTTGAAGTACTTATTTGATCAGAAAAAGTTGAACATGAGACAACGAAGATGGATTGAATTTTTGAAAGACTACAACTTTGAGTTAAAGTATCATCCGGGTAAAGCCAATGTGGTGGCTGATACACTAAGTAGGAAATCCCTGCATGTGTCCCAGATGATGATCCAAGAGAGTTTTAGAGACATGAGCCTTTTAGTAACTGTGTTCCCACATAGTCTCAGTGTGAGTCGAGTGGACATAGTGAGTGACTTTAGGACTTAAATCTTTGAAGCTCAAAAGGAAGATGAGACTCTTAGTTATATAAGTGAACAGATCTTTTTAGGTAATCTTGGAGAGTTTCATATGTCAGAGGATGAGATGATGAAATTTAATGGTAGACTTTGCATCCCTCATGAATCTGAAATCAAGGAAATGATCCTTGAAGAAGCTCACCGTAGTCAATACTCTATACATCTCGGGGCCACTAAGATGTATCAAGACTTGAAGAAGATGTTTTGGTGGTCTGGTATGAAGAGGGACATAGTTGAGTTTATGTCTAGGAACCTAACTTGTCAGAAGGTCAAGATAGAACACCAGAAACCCTTTGGACCTCTTCAATCTTTGGGAATCCCTAAGTGGAAATAGGATAACATCACAATGGATTTTGTGATGGGCTTGCCCATGACTTGTAACATCCCGAAAATTAATAATTTTAGGATAAATAGTCATTTTATAATATTTATAATTTTTGTGAATTTTTTGCATTTTTCAGAGAATGCGAAATATTTTAATATTATTCCTCATTTTGTGTGCACCGAGCGGAGTCAGGAAAATGAGATATTTTTCTCGAGAACCTTGAGCTGTGAAAACGTCGACGGAAATCTCACTAAACCTGAGGCCAGACACGGTTTGTGAGGTTTCACGTTTTTTGAGAAATTTTAACAAATAAAATAATAATCGTTGTGTAAATTTTATCTGTCAGATAAATTAATACTGATGTCAATCAACTGTAACAATTGTCTGCTAAATAATAACATGTATTACCTTATCACATTAATCAAAATCTACTTTGTGTCACATCCATTAGCTTTATTTTCAAAAGGAAGATTAATTTAATCCAAGCTTGTAAAAAAGGAAGCTTCCAAGAAATTTCTCCATTATTTCATTTCTCTCTCTTCCCTCCCCACACTCCTATGGTAGAGGCCATTTTGGGAGCCAAATATCCCCTTTTCACATTCTCACTTTTTTCACTTCACTCTCATATTTCAACACACAAAAACACCTAACATTTCCTCTCTTCTTCATCCTTCTCCACGATGCACACACACATATTGGAGACCATCTCCATTGGTTGCTAAACAAATCACATTCCTTGTTTCCTTCTACCATTCCAAGGCTACTCTCTTTGGTGGTCATCTTTTGGTTCTTCATCATCATCATCTTCTTCTTCTTCTTCTTCCATTTTCCACCATTGAAACTAAAGCTTGAAGCTTTGAGCTAAAGTCTTCACCTTTCTACCATTTTCTTCTCATTTTCATTTTTCTTGGTCACATAGGTGACCAAGAACTCATCTTTCTATAGCTTGAGTGGACAATATAGAAGTCACTCACATTGGTGTTATCTTGAAGGTGAAAACGAAAATCAGGAACAAAAAGGAGCTAACATCCTTGTGATTGTCTTCATTTAGGTAAGAGGGAGATAATCTTCTTTAACCAATCTTGGTAGTAAGGAGATGTCTTGTATGCTGTTGTTATTAAGGGAATCTATGTGTGGATTTCTCTCTTTGTTATGATTGTTTTTCACAATGGTGTATTTGGTTGGATTTGCATGAGTCATTGACTGCCCTTATGTGATTTTGGATGCATATCTGAGTTAACTTGATGTTTAAAATGTTATAGGATTGATTTGGTTTGAGTTCAGATGGCCTAAAGGTCATTTTTCAGCAAGTTTATGTGTGGTAATCGATTACACAACATCTGTAATTGATTACTAAGCCTTTGGAGTTACAAAATCGTGATTCTGGGAATCACGTAATCGATTACATCCTGTCTGTAATCGATTATGGAGGTTCTGTCCAGTTGGTAATCGATTACCAAGGGTGTGTAATCGATTACCAAGTCCCTGAAGTTACGAATCGTGTTTCTGAGAAGCTATGTAATCGATTACAATCAGTTTGTAATCGATTACAGAGGTTCTGTTGAGATGGTAATCGATTACCAGAGTCATGTAATCGATTACCAGGATCCAAAAAATGAGATTTTGAGCTGAAAATGATGAAAACATGGTTTCTTATCCTTTGTAACTCCAACATAAACCTTAAACCCTAGATTCAAGGATTTTATTTTACTTAAATGTGATAGGATTATATATCCAAGCTAATAGTTGAGAAATAATTTTGAAAATGGAATTTTTGGATCCATAACATAGAAATTGTGGTATATGTGGAACGAGGGACATGTATATGTATTGATATTGAGAATTGTTGATGCTTAAATTGGCCAAATTGTGATATGTTATGGAAACTGTGTATTGTGAAATATATGTGAACATATTGAATATACATGATTGTGCATGGAGTCAATATGCAGTAGACATTTGCTCAGTCGATGACTATTAAAGGGCTAGATGAGCCTATGATTATGAATTGAGTTAACGCATTGAACAATTTGCTCAGTATATAACTGTTAAAAGGCTGGATGAGCCTATGATTATGCATTGAATCAGTATGCATTGAACAAATTGCTTAGTTGATGACTGTTATAAGGCTATATGAGCCTATGAATGCGAACTGAATAAGTGATGATTCTGTGGTGGATCTGATTGAGGACCGTAAGGCGCGGTGTATACCAATTGCACGCATTACGCGCCTGACAAATCATTATTCTCTTTGTGGTTAATGAGCGAGAATTGGATAGTGTGATCCCGTGGTGGGATCTAATTGAGGACCGTGAGGCGCAATGGTTCATTTCGTGATGATGATATCACTTTATATACCCCTGGCCATGATAAACTGATTGCAACACATCACGCACCTGACAAGCATTATTCTCTTCGTGGTCCAGCAAAGACTGTAATCAACGGGGACAGACACTCCAGGAACATTCATCTTTGAAATGGAATAGAAAATCTTGGTACCAAGTGCATATGCATTGTGAGTCGGCATTGTGAGTCGACATATCATTTGGCACTCATTTGTGTGATGATTATATTGTTGTGTTATTAATGCCATGATTATCTAAAATGCTTTAATTGTTCATGTGAATGCTTATGTCATGAAGCATATCAAATAAGTTTTTGATGATAACAAAGCCAAGAGAAGAAGACCAAGATCAAAAGAAAAGATCAAGATCAAGAGAAGAAGACCAAGATCAAAAGAGGTATATTAGATATAGGTCTTAGAACATCAATGTGAAATGCTCTCAAGGTATCTCAATTATATTCAAATGGTTTTTCAAAGATCTCATAAATCAACTTGTTTTCAAAGTTCATATTTTAAAGAAATGTTGATTTCAATCTTGGATTATGGTAAACATTTGTAAATCTTGTTTTGACCAAGTACCCAAATGATAAAAATGGCCTAGGGACTTAATTTGGATTGAAAAATGTGTTCAAAGTGGAAAGTAATCGATTACACACTCTTGGTAATCGATTACCAGCAAGTCAGAGAACTTGTAATCGATTACAAAGATCCATGTAATCGATTACCATGTTCCCAGAAATCCAAGAACACGATCAAAAAGCCATGTAATCGATTACATCAATATTATAATCGATTACCAGAAAGTCAGAGGGCGTGTAATCGATTACACAAGTCTTATAATCGATTACCACAAACCCAAAAAGCCAAGAACACGTTTTAATCGTCATGTAATCGATTACCAGAACCCTGTAATCGATTACCAGCATTCTGACAAGCCCAACGGCTATATTATTTGGCTTTTAATGTTGCCCATTAAAGCCCCCAACGGCTCTTTTATTCCAACAACTTATAAATACTCATCTTGGGGCATCATTTGTGGTTGAACAACACTTGAGAAACATCTATCAATTGCTTTAATCCGAGAATCATCATTAAAATCTTCTTTGCTCTGTTTTTGTATATATATTGTTGAGATATTCTTGAAGAGCATTATAGGGCTTCAATTTGTATCATCTACTCTTGTGAGAGTTTTCATTTTATAAACACTTTGATTCTTTGTAAAGGGGGTGAGGCATCCCTCTAGAGAAAAGAGAGTGAGGTATCTCTCAAAGTTTGTAAAGGGTGAGGTATCCCTTGTTGAAGGTGAGGCATCCTTCAAAGGTTGTAAAGAGGGTGAGGTATCCCTCTAGTGAAAATGGTGAGGCATCCCTGGTTTGAGGCTCAAGCTCAAGGGTGAGGCATCCCAAGGAGTTGAGTGCTCTTTTGTGTAAAGGTTTTCAAGCACCCGTTCAAGCTTGAAGTTTAGTGGAAAATCTCGAGTGGTTTGCTTGAGGACTGGACGTAGGTCACAAGTGGATTGGTGGCTGAACCAGGATAAATCTTATGTTTGTTCCTCTCAACTCTATCTCTTTACTTTGTGCTTTAATTATATTTGCTTAAGTTGAGTTCGATATTTTACTTTGCTTGAATTCTTTCTATCTTGAGTTGTTTATTTGTGAGTGAAGTATTCAATCTCGTTTATCTATTCACTTCAATCATCCAATAGCTTCAACGAAAATTGTTAATCAAACGTTTTGCAAAAGATTTACGAAAATATTTTACATACTCAATTCACCCCCCCTCTTGAGTATTGAGGCCACTTGGTAACAAGTGGTATCAGAGCTAGGCTCTTGTGTAAAGAGCTTGGCAGCTTCAAGAGAAAGTGATGGCCTCTTCAAATGATCTTTATGAAAGTTCTTCTCTTTATAGACCTCCCTTCTTCAATGGGGATGGGTATGCTTATTGGAAAGAAAGAATGAAAATTTTTATTGAAGCTATTGACTTGGATGTGTGGGATGCTGTTGAAAATGGTCCTTTTGTCCCCACACAAGTTGTAAATGGTGTAAGGATTAATACACCAAGAAGTGAATGGACGAATGATGATAAAAAGAAGGTCCAATATAATTTGAGAGCTAAAAACATCATTACCACTGCTTTGGGGTATGATGAGTTTTTTAGAGTCTCAAATTGTAAATCTGCCCAAGAAATGTGGGACACCTTACAAGTAACTCATGAGGGTACTAGTGAAGTGAAAAGATCAAGGATAAATACTCTCACTCATGAGTATGAACTTTTTAGAATGAACCAAGGTGAAAGCATTCAAGAAATGCAAAAACGTTTCACACATATTATAAATCATCTTGCTTCATTGGGAAAGACTTTTCCTAATGAAGATCTTATTAACAAAGTGTTGAGATGTTTAAGCAGGGATTGGCAACCTAAAGTGACGGCTATTTCGGAATCAAGAAAACTAGAAACAATGACATTGGCCACACTTTTTGGCAAGCTTCAAGAACATGAATTGGAATTGAATAGACTCAACCAAAATGAGGAGCTTGACAAGAAAAAGAAGGGAATTGCTCTCAAGGCCACCTCCTCTTTGATCAATGATGATGATGATGATGATGGAGATGGCTTGGAAATTAGTGAAGAGAATCTTGGCCTACTAGTAAAGAAGTTTGGAAGATTCTTCAAAAAGAATAGAGCTCAAGGAAGACCTCCCTTTCCCTCAAAGAATGCCTATCACAAAGGGGAAGGAACCTCAACCACTCCTAAATGCTATGAATGTGGAGAATTGGGACACATGAAGATGGAGTGCCCAATCTATCAAAGGAAAGTGGAGAAGTATGAAAAGAGGTACTCAAAGGAAAAGAAAGAAAGAAGAGCCTACATAGCTTGGGATGATAATGACATGGATTCAACCGATAGTTCGGACAATGAGGAAGCCAATCTATGTTTCATGGCTAGAGGAGAAGAGGAAGATGAAGACGACATGGAGGTAACATCCTCAAATTTTGAATCTAATTCTTCTCCTTCCTATGATGAATTGCAAGATGCATTTGAAGAATTGCATAATGAATCTATGAGACTTGCAAAACTTGTTTCATCATCCAAGAAAACAATTTCATCTTTTGAAAACAAAATCTCTATTTTAAACAAGGAAATTGAGGAACTTAAAATTGAAAATGAAACTCTTGGACTCATTGATGCAAATTCCTCATGCTTAACATGTTCCTTACTTGATAATGCATCTACATCCTTTTCTTGCTCATCATGCAAAACTTTTGAAAAGAAAATTGAAGATTTGAAAAATACTCTTTCACAATTTACCCTTGGAAGAGATAATTTGAACATATTGCTTGGGAATCAAAAATGTGTGTTTCAAAAGGCTAGCTAGGGTACAATCCCAAAAATCAACAAAAACTTTACAAGAATTTCTTTGTTCCCTCAAGTTCATCAATAAGTCCTTTTATAAAATGTTTTCATTGTGGCAAGAAAGGACATAGTGCATCAACTTGTAATGTAAGGAAGAATATCAATAACAAAATTGGAACTAAAATGGTTTGGATCCCTAAGGGCACCTTGCCTAACACTAACACACAAGGACCCAAGAGAATTTGGGTACCAAAAGCCAAAAATTGAAGTGTGTTGTAGGTGTGCTTGAAAGCCAAGAATGGACTTTGGAATATCAAAAGTGGCTGCTGCAAGCACAAGATCAGAAATTACTCCAAGTTCTCTTCCTTGTCTCCAAGAAGCTTGGACTTGCAATCTTTGGATAAGTGGAGATATGTTTTTATGCTTTAACTTGTTTTAAAATTGTATTTCTCTAAGCTTTATATCTTGAAAATATCTTTATATGCAATAATATGCTTGATAGGTTCATTTCTTGTTTGAAATAGCATATTTGATATAAAACATCTTTGAACTTGGCATATTGGATCAATCATGCATCTAAACTCTTGAAACACAATTTTGATGCATAATTTTCTGCATAATGTGTCATATGTTGTATAATCTGTGATTTTCTGCAAAATGATGTATATCTTATCACTTGTATGGCACAAAGTCACAATCTTCCGCATAATCTCATTTCTGCTACATAATGAACTTATTTGCTGCATAAAATGTAATTTTTCTGCATAATGCATGATTCCTCTACATAATCTGTTTTCTTGCTGCATAATCTAAAATTTGCTGCTTAATATAATGTTTTTACTGCACAACCACCTTGATTTAATCAATTGTGAATCGAATATTGACTTGAGCGTTGGAGGTTCCCCTTTAGCTATGTTGCAGGTACTACATCATGACAAAAACCCTCAAAAAGCTCAAAAACTTCACCAATCCATCAAAAGGGTGTATTTCTTGGTAAAAGTAGCATTTTTGCATGATCATATGTTTTAGATCACAATCTATCTGGATTATATGCCTACATGATGTTTGAAATTGTTTTGGAATGCTTTGGAACAAATTTGAAAGGTTTAAAATTGATCTTTTTCTGTTTAAAATGCAAAATCTGAGTTTTAGTGAACTGGTAATCGATTACAACACCTTTGTAATCGATTACAAAGGCTCTGCCAAGCGTTCCAAGCCAAGTCAGAAAGCAGGTAATCGATTACACCTCCAATGTAATCGATTACAACTATTCCAGAAGGCATGTAATCGATTACACCTCATATGTAATCGATTACCGGGAATCCAGAACATGCGTAATCGATTACACAGACATTGTAATCGATTACACAGGGTTTTAAAAGGCAAAAATTCATGGGTTATACCTTTTCTTATCTGCCATCAAGCCTTTTCATAATGCTTTCCTTATGCTTAATCTTTATCTAACCCCATTTGCTCTTATATATGACTCTGAATTCTATTGGCATAAATGATAAATACTACCCAAGATTTAATTTTCATATGCATTTGCTATTGGCATCACAAATTGTTGTGCTAAACCGTTCATACTCTGATATTGATCCTGCTGGGCTGAAATGTTTATACAATGCTGAATGCTTATGTTGTTTTTGATAATTCCAACGGGGGAGAGATTAGTGAAATATGTTGCATGTGTACGGGAGAGCTTTGTGCTTTTACATGAAAATCATTTATCCTATCTCATGCATACATTACGGGGGAGAATTGCGCTTAAATCTCTGATGAATAATATGCAAATATTTCTCTATTTTCAATGTTTATTTTGTCATCATCAAAAAGGGGGAGAATGTGAATGCTTATGTCATGAAGCATATCAAATAAGTTTTTGATGATAACAAAGCTAAGAGAAGAAGACCAAGATCAAAAGAAAAGATCAAGACCAAGAGAAGAAGACCAAGATCAAAAGAGGTATATTAGATATAGGTCTTAGAACATCAATGTGAAATGCTCTCAAGGTATCTCAATTATATTCAAATGGTTTTTCAAAGATCTCATAAATCAACTTGTTTTCAAAGTTCATATTTTAAAGAAATGTTGATTTCAATCTTGGATTATGGTAAACATTTGTAAATCTTGTTTTGACCAAGTACCCAAATGATAAAAATGGCCTAGGGACTTAATTTGGATTGAAAAATGTGTTCAAAGTGGAAAGTAATCGATTACACACTCTTGGTAATGATTACAAGAAATCGAGAAACTTGTAATCGATTACAACATCCATGTAATCGATTACCATGTTCCCAGAAATCCAAGAACACGATCAAAAAGGCCATGTAATCGATTACATCAATATTGTAATCGATTACCAGAAAGTCAGAGGGCGTGTAATCGATTACACAAGTCTTGTAATCGATTACCACAAACCCAGAAAGCCAAGAACACGTTTTAACTGTCATGTAATCGATTACTAGAACCCTGTAATCGATTACCAGCATTCTGACAAGCCCAACGGCTATATTATTTGGCTTTTAATGTTGCCCATTAAAGCCCCCAACGGCTCTTTTATTCCAACAACTTATAAATACTCATCTTGGGGCATCATTTGTGGTTGAACAACACTTGAGAAACATCTATCAATTGCTTTAATCCGAGAATCATCATTAAAATCTTCTTTGCTCTGTTTTTGTATATATATTGTTGAGATATTCTTGAAGAGCATTATAGGGCTTCAATTTGTATCATCTACTCTTGTGAGAGTTTTCATTTTATAAACACTTTGATTCTTTGTAAAGGGGGTGAGGCATCCCTCTAGAGAAAAGAGAGTGAGGTATCTCTCAAAGTTTGTAAAGGGTGAGGTATCCCTTGTTGAAGGTGAGGCATCCTTCAAAGGTTGTAAAGAGGGTGAGGTATCCTCTAGTGAAAATGGTGAGGCATCCCTGGTTTGAGGCTCAAGCTCAAGGGTGAGGCATCCCAAGGAGTTGAGTGCTCTTTTGTGTAAAGGTTTTCAAGCACCCGTTCAAGCTTGAAGTTTAGTGGAAAATCTCGAGTGGTTTGCTTGAGGACTGGACGTAGGTCACAAGTGGATTGGTGGCTGAACCAGGATAAATCTTATGTTTGTTCCTCTCAACTCTATCTCTTTACTTTGTGCTTTAATTATATTTGCTTAAGTTGAGTTTGATATTTTACTTTGCTTGAATTCTTTCTATCTTGAGTTGTTTATTTGTGAGTGAAGTATTCAATCTCGTTTATCTATTCACTTCAATCATCCAATAGCTTCAACGAAAATTGTTAATCAAACGTTTTGCGAAAGATTTACGAAAATATTTTACATACTCAATTCACCCCCCTCTTGAGTATTGAGGCCACTTGGTAACAGTTCATTATATGAGACTCTGTTGATTACTTGGGTATTACTGATGTTTACCTGTTATTGTTGATTCTTACTGCTATGTGTTGTTGTCCTACTCTTACTGTACATTCTATTGTCACTGTTGATGAATATATGTGCTGGAATGCTATGTGGGCGCTCTGCGCCATTTTGTTTCTTTACTGCCATAATTGGTAATGTAAGTAGGATATCTCACCTCTGTCTTGCATTCTTGTACTTCTGTTATATATATATTTGATAAAAGGTTGTGAGGAAGGAGATGAGGGGCCACACCTTTGCTTATTGGATTGGGATGACTCATCACTTTCGATATGGCGTCTAGACGAGATCTCCTCGGTTACGCATGGGTGCAACTTCATAGGGGCATCAATGCCTGTCGTATCGACTGGGATGCCGAGTGTCATATGTATATGGGGTTGCGGCTTTGTCTACTAGTAGTTCCTATCCCTAAGATTACTACTTTTCCCCTTTAATGTTTTGCTCCCGCTGCATTCTATTTGACTATGTAAGTCTTATACTTTGTGTTATCAGTGAATTTTGTTTAAGGAGGACTATAATATATATATATATGGAATGTGTTTTTATTTGAGTGGTTGTGCATAAAATGGTTGGGTACTAATTATGTTTCATTTGAGGCTCCTATTTTCTATTTATGCAATAATGGAAATAACTTAAACTTTGAAATTACTGTAACTGTAACTGTGACACGCCTAGATTTAGTAACTGTGGTGTAATGACGATTGTGTTGTGGTTACTATATCAAGGGGTGTTACAATAGGTGGTATCAAAGCAGTTCATCCTGTTGAGCTGGGTTATGGACTTGCTATGTTTAGGCATATTAGAACTTTTGTATGTTATGCATTTCCTTGTCTCTTGATTGAGATTATGGGAAAGGAATGCATAGCTTGCCATAGGTTGAATGTTAGTAGCTACTGTTACACATTTGCATGATATTGAGGATTGGCCTACCCGATATATAATGTTTTGTGTGTATAGGAAACTATGACTTCGCCTAAGTGTACTGTATTAGGGGAATAGGAATTCTTTTAGTAAGGAGATCAAAAGGTTTTAGGGAACCAATCTTCTGGAGAAAGGAATAACTGGTGTTAGTTTGGTTTAAGAAGCTGTTTGGGGGTTGACGACTTGCAAGGGGTTACGCCATAGGAGGCAGAATGAAGAAGCTCGAATTGGAGACTGTTAGGATTCGTGAATTGAACTTGTCTTGTTTGAATTGTGTGACTCTTTATGTTTGGTTTCCGAGAGAAGACAATGTTATTTGAAATAATTATGTTTGTTTTGTTGTGTTATGTTTTGTCTGTATTCGCAAAAAGTCAATGGCTCGTGGCAAACGTACACATATGAGCGCAGGACAAGACAATGGGAGTATGGTTGCAACTGCAGAAGAACGGCAAAGGATAGCTGAGGTGATAACTCACCAAGGTTAAGGGGCTGCACAGCAGCAAGAATTGGTAGTTGAAGTTCAGAATCTGTTGGAAGAAAGTCGACTTTGGGGCAACCTTGGACTGCCTAGATTCCAAAGGAGGAATAATAGAAAAATTAATCAATTTAAGCAGAAACCATATTCATGAGTATCAGGGAAGCAACAACAACACCCAACTCATGGAGGAAATGCCAGTGGTAGTAGATCCAGTCAGACCTCGACATCTCTGCCAAGATGCAAGAAATGCGGAAAGAACCATTTCACGAGGGTGTGTAAGATCAAAGGGATAATCTGCTTCAGGTGCGGAAAGCCCAGACACGTTTCTAAACAATGTGCTTTAGCGAAGAAGAAGTCTTCTGTTAATGATACGTGCGCTTCAAGATCCCAAGTTGAAGGGAAAAATTACACCCTGGATGGAGCGAAGGTTTCCCAAACTAAAGATCTTAACGATGGAGATTGTGCCTCAAGCGACAATCCCGTAACTGTACTGTACCATTCTGGGGGCAACCCATTTCTTTATAGTGTATGACCGTATGGATCATTTGGATTAATCTGTGTCTTTATTATCTTCGACTTAGTTGTTTCTATTTCTGTTACTAAAATTTGTTGTTGATACTTAAGCTTGTTTAGTCCATCCTATTTCTACTAAAGATCGAATCTTTTGTTGATTTGTCTTGCTTACCTAAAATCACACCTACTAGAATTTATGATTTATAGAAATTGATTGGTCACTTCCTAGCTATATCCTACTGTTCTGGACCGAGATCCGGGATCCTAATCCATGGGAACAACCCGGCATGCGCGTAACCGGATTCCCCCCAGCCGTCGTGGAGAAAGACTCACGACACGCTTCGGACCACGGGTCAAGACAGCAGGTGACCACGGCTGACTAATCTATTCTGAGGATAAATCCCTAAATATACGTAACTGCCAATCGTCAGTTCACGATATTATAGGATTTATAGATATCTCAGATGATCGGATACCTTCCTTATATTAATCCCAGATTATAGGGATATATCCTACAATAAAGGAAGGATAATCTTCACTAAGATATCAATCCAGATTCACCCGCATCCAAGACGAGTCCTTCTAGGATTCTGCATATGCTCCTATAAATACTAGGCCAAGCGCCAAAGGTAAGCACTTCCTCTGAGATATAAGCTATCCCTATTGTGCACGGTCTAACTTGAGCGTCGGAGTGCCTTTTGCAGGTACCCACCCATTCACACCACCGTTGCCGCTGCCAAGCTACGGAGGAATCCACCGCATTGTGCCTACCACAGGTACCCTACTGAATTCACTTCAGAACATCTAAATCGTTTCAATGAGAACCTTAGTAATTCCGGAAATTAAGACTTTTGAATTCGTAACGGCTAGTAAAGTTGAAAACCTTGTGAGGAAAAGAAGCCTAAGGATACATGTTACCTTTCATGGAGGACAAAAGCGAGGGGAATATAAGTGTCACTCTTATAGTCAATAAGTTTCGCGTGAGGAGCTACAGTGCTGTCAGTTAAGGAGAATGATGGAACTTTTCGGTGAGATAATCGCTAATTGAACAAAATTACGATAAAGGATGAGATTCTCAAAAGAAAATAAAAGATTCGATGGATCAGCGAGAAGAGAGTCTTTGTTTTCTCTGAGATCGATGTACATTCTGGTCATCGTAAATTCGTAGGAAATTGACAATGTTCCCAAAACGATTTTTCAAGCGTGCTTTGGACATTATGGGTATCTCGTGATGCCGTTCAGAGTGACAAATACTCTTGTCGTATTCATGGATAACATAAATTGTATCTTCGATCCTTAACTAGAACAGAATTGTCGTTGTCATCAATGATGACATTCTGATCTATTCTCGAAGATATGGAGGGACAGGTTAGACATCTCGGCATAGTTTTCTAGGCTTGGAAGGAAAAGAAGTAAATGCTAAGGTATCAGAGTACGAATTCTCTGTCGAGGAGGTTCAGTTTTGGATCATGAAATTTCAAATGGAGGAATTGCTATGAGTCCATCAAAAGTTGAAGCAGTTTTATAGTGGGAAAGATTGGAGACCATAATACCCCAGTAACTTGCAAGGTTAATTGGTTTCCATCAAAGAAGCATCGATGGATTCTCCAAAATAATATGACGTCTTACTCAGCTTACAAGAGAGAATTAAGTCATTTTATAGACCAACACATGTGAAGGAAATTTCAAAAGTTAAGGAGATATTCGAATGCTTGCTAGTTTTGGTTCTACCTGATCTCGGGGAACCGTTGGAAGCGCTTTGTGATACCTCGCATTAAGGTCTAGGATTTGTGCTCATGCAAAGTTAGGAAGTTGTGACTTACGCCTCGAGATAGTCAATGGTGCATGATGAGAATTACCTAACTAATGACTTGGGGTTGGCTGCAATTGTATCTGCTCTGAGAATCTAGAGATGCTTTCTATATGGAGCAATAATCAATGCCTATAGCAGTCACAAGAACCTGAAGTATTTATTCGACGAGAAGGAACCAAACATGAGGCATAGAAGGTGATTAAAGATTTTGAAGGAACATGATTTCAAACTTTAGTGTCATCTTGGAAAAGCAAACGTCATGGCGGACGCTTTGAATCGGAAACTACCTAATACCTTCATTATAATGGTCAAGAAAAAGGAATTAATAAAGTAATTCGAGGATAGGTGGTTGTCTTTGGAAATGACACCAGATGAGGTATGTCTAGATATAGTCGCTATTTCGAATGATCTGTTTGGAAAGATTCAAGAGAAGTAGAATAGTGACCAATTTCTACAAGACAAGAAGGAGCTATTAAGACAAGGCATGGTGTCAGAATGTGAGGAAGGAACTCGACAGAATCCTGATGTTCACGAGTAAGGGTTGTATACCAGATGATTCAGAACTTAAGGAGTTATTTTCAATGAAACTCACGAGGGCAAATCGAGTTTACACACCGGAGCGACCAAGATATATCAAGAAAAAAAAAAGAAAAGAAAGTATTGATAGAGAGATGTTACTTAACGCGCATCATCTTGTCTGAGTTACCAACCAACTCACTTCCAAATTCTTCGGACCATATCAAATTCCTCTTCAGATTGGTCCAGTAGCCCATCAACTAATTCTATCATCCTTTCTTTCTAAATCTCCATAATGCCTTTCATACGTCGTGATTGCGAAAGTATCTCCCTGATCCGGCCATGTCATCGAACTGGACACAGTGCAATTAAAATAGAATTTGATCTATGGAATGCTTCCTGTAAAGGTCAAGGTTTGGAGCGCAAAGCAACATTGAGGCAAGGAGATTACACTAGTTAGGGTGTTTCATCCCTGGTATCAGAGAGGTGTGACGTAGAAGTTAGAAGATAAGATGGAGAAATAGCATCTATATTTATTCTAAGGAATGAAAATTTCGAGGACGAAATTTATGTTTGATAGGGAGAGTTGTAACATTCTGAAAATTAATAATTTTAGGATAAATAGTCGTTTTATAATATTTATGATTTTTGTGAATTTTTATGTATTTTTCAGATAATGTGAAATATTTTAATATTATTCTTCGTTTTGCGTGCACGAACGGAGTCGGGAAAATGAGATATTTTTCTACAGAACCTTAAGCTGTGAAAACGTCGACGGGGGATCTTACTAAACCCGAGGCTAGATACGATTTGTGAGGTTTCACATTTTTCGAGAAATTTTAACAGATAAAATAATAATTACTGTGTAAATTTTATCTGTCAAATAAATTAATACTAACGTCGGTCAACTGTAACAATTGTATACTAAATAATAACATGTATTAAAAATCTTATAACATTATTCAAAATCTACTTTATATCACATCCATTAGCTTTATTTTCAAAAGGAAGATTAATTTAATCCAAGCTTGTAAAAAAGGAAGCTTCCAAGAAATTTCCCCACTATTTCATTTCTCTCTCTTCCCTCCCCACACTCCTATGGCAGAGGCCATTTTGGGAGCCAAATATCCCTTTTTCACATTCTCACTTTTATCACTTCACTCTCATATTTCAACACACAAAAACACCTAACATTTCCTCTCTTCTTCTTCCCTTTCCACGGTGCACACACACACATTGGAGACCATCTTCATTGGTTGCTAAACAAATCACATTCCTTGTTTCCTTCTGCCATTCCAAGGCTACTCTCTTTGGTAGTCATCCTTTGGTTCTTCTTCTTCTTCTTCTTCTTCTTCTTCTTCTTCTTCTTCTTCTTCTTCTTCTTCTCCTTCTTCCATTTTCCACCATTGAAGCTAATGCTTGAAGCTTTGAGGTAAAGTCTTCACCTTTCTTCCATTTTCTTCTCATTTTCGTTTTTCTTGGTCACCTATGTGACTAAGAACTCATCTTTCTATGTCTTGAATGGACATTGTGGAAGTGACTCACATTAGTGCTATCTTTAAGGTGAAAACGAAAATCAGGAACAAAAAGGAGCTAACATCCTTGTGATTATCTTCATTTAGGTAAGAGGGAGATAATCTTCTTCAACCAATCTTGGTTATAAGGAGATGTCTTGTATGTTGTTGTTATTGAGGGAATCTATGTGTGGATTTCTCTCTTTGTTATGATTGTTTTTCACAATGGTGTATTTGGTTGGATTTGCATGAGTCATTGACTGCCCTTATGTGATTTTGGATGCATATCTGAGTTAACTTGATGTTGAAAATGTTATGGGATTGATTTGGTTTAAGTTCAGATGGCCTAAAGGTCTTTTTTTCGCAAGTTTATGTGTGGTAATCGATTACACAACATCTGTAATCGATTACCAAGCCTTTGGAGTTACAAAATCATGATTCTGGGAATCACGTAATCGATTACATCCTGTCTGTAATCGATTACGGAGGTTCTGTGTGGCTAGTAATCAATTACCAGGGGTGTGTAATCGATTACCAGGTCCCTGGAGTTACGAATCGTGTTTCTCGAAAGTCATGTAATCAATTACTAGGATCCAAAAAATGAGATTTTGAGCTGAAAATGATGAAATCATGGTTTCTTATCCCTTTTAACTCCAACATAAACCTTAAACCCTAGATTCAAGGATTTTATTTTACTTAAATGTGTTAGGATTATATATCCAAAACAATAGTGGAGAAATGATTTTGAAAATGGAATTTTTGGGTCCATAACATAGAAATTGTAGTATGTGTGGAACAAGGGACATGTATACGTATTGATATTAAGAATTATTGATGCTTTAATTGGCCAAATTGTGACATGTTATGGAAATTGTATATTGTGAAATATATGTGAACATATTGAATATACATGATTGTGCATGGAGTCAACATGCATTAGACATTTGCTCAGTCGATGACTGTTAAAGGGCTAGATGAGCCTATGATTATGAATTGAGTTAACGCATTGAACAATTTGCTCAGTGTATAACTGTTAAAAGGCTGGATGAGCCTATGATTATGCATTGAATCAGTATGCATTGAACAAATTGCTTAGTCGATGACTATTATATGGCTATATGAGCCTATGAATGCGAACTGAATAAGTGATGATCCTGATGTGGATCTGATTGAGGACTGTAAGGCGTGATGTATGTCGATTGCACGCATTACGCGCCTGATAAATTCTTATTCTCTTTGTGGTTAATGAGCGAGAATGGGATAGTGTGATCCTGTGGTGGGATCTGATTGAGGACCGTGAGGCGCAGTGGTTCATTTCGTGATGATGATATCACTTTATATACCCTTGGCCATGATGCACCGATTGCAACACATCACGCACCTGACAAACACTATGCTCTTCGTGGTCCAGCAAAGACTGTCATCAAGGGGGACAGACACTCCTGGAATGTTCATCTTTGAAATGGAATAGAAAATCTTGGTACCAAGTGCACATGCATTGTGAGTCGGCATTGTGAGTCGGCATATCATTTGGCATTCATTTGTGTGATGATTATACTGTTGTGTTATTGATGCCATGATTATCTAAAATGCTTTAATTGTTCATTATATGAGACTCTGTTGATTGCTTGGGTATTACTGATGTTTACCTGTTATTGTTGATTCTTACTGCTATGTGTTGTTGTCCTACTCTTACTGTACATTCTATTGTCACTGTTGATGAATATATGTGCTGGAATGCTATGTGGGCGCTCTGCGCCATTTTGTTTCTTTACTGCCATAATTGGTAATGTAAGTAGGATATCCCACCTCTTTCTTGCATTCTTGTACTTTTGTTATATATATATTTGATAAAAGATTGTGAGGAAGGAGATGAGGGGCCACACCTTTGCTTATTGGATTGGGATGACTCATCACTTTCGATATGGCGTCTAGACGAGATCTCCTCGGTTACGCATGGGTGCAACTTCAAGGGGGCATCAATGCCTGTCGTATCGATTGGGACACTGAGCGTCATATGTATATGGGGTTGCGGCTTTGTCTGCTAGTAGTGCCTATCCCTAGGATTACTACTTTTCCCCTTTAGTGTTTTGTTCCCGCTGCATTCTATTTGACTATGTAAGTCTTATACTTTGTGTTATCAGTTAATTGTGTTAAGGAGGACTATAATATATATGTATGGAACATGTTTTTTATTTCAGTGGTTGTGTATAAAATGGTTGAGTACTAATTATGTTTCATTCGAGGCTCCTATTTTCTATTTATACAATAATGGAAATAACTTAAACTTTGAAATTACTATAACTGTAACTGTGACACGCCTGGATTTAGTAACTGTGGTGTAATGACGATTATGTTGTGGTTACTATATCAAGGGGTGTTACATGACTCAGTCAGGATTTGATGCAATATGGGTTATAGTGGATAGACTAACCAAGTCTACCCATTTTATACCTATTAGAGTTAACTACTCCTTGGATAGACTTGCCCAATTATACCTTTAGGAGATAGTTAGGATGCATGGTGTACCCTTAGTATAGTTTCTGATAGAGACCCAAGATTCTCATCTAGATTTTAGGGAGCCTTGTAGAAAGCTTTTTTGACAAAGCTTAGTTTGAGTACAGCATACCATCAACAGACTGACAGTCAATCGAAAAGGACTATTCAAACCCTTGAGGATATGCTAAGAGCATGTGTGCTAGAGTAGAAAAGGAGTTGAGATAAGTTCTTACCCATAGTGGAGTTTGCCTACAACAATAGTTTTCATACTAGCATAGGTATGGCACCATATAAAGCACTTTATGGTAGAAAATGTAGGTCCTCTTTGTGTTGGTATGAGGTTGGAGAGAGAACCATTCTAGGTCCTGAGTTGGTTCAGCAGGCCACAAATCATATTAAAATGATCTGGGATAGGTTGGTTATGGTTCAGACTAGGTAGAAGAGTGTTTTGAGTAATTTTTTTGCTTGGATAAGTTTTAAATGTGGTTTATGACTTGTTTATGCTAAGAGTTTGGATTAGAAACTGAAAATTCTCATTTTGGACCGAAAATGCTCTAAGTGATGATTTTAGGGGTTTAGATGAGTGATTTAGTGTTTTGATCCATTTTTTATGAAATCAATTAGTGTTTTATGTTTCCTTCATGTTAGTGAACTTGTTAGGAACTTGAAATCACTTAGAAACTAGATTGGAGTGGCCAAAATCTGAAATTTGTTCTAATGGAACAATACCCAGCCCTGTGTTTTCTGCAGAATTCTGCAAAAATGCACCTCACGTCGTGGCGTGAGTCTCAGTATGTGCCTGGTACTAAAACCTGAGAGCGGGGCATCGCGGCGTGAGCTCCAGGATCTCTAAAAATGTGTTTTTGATATCTCTAGAAGTTCCTAAGTGTTGGGATCATTCATGTAACATCCTGAGAAAACATGTCAAGCTTGTATATGGTCTCAGAGGTACTATTATACTTGTATAACATGTCAATTAAGTTTTGTGACAAACTGAGCTCGTTTAGGCACTTAGTTGCAACCCAGAAGTTGAAAAGTAGCTTAAAATGACTCAGATAGTAGCATAAATTGTTAAGTTGAGGGAAATAAACCTAGAGAGTTTATTTCTAAGTCACAAATAGGGTGAATAAGGTGTAGTTAAAATTTGAGAACAATCAGAGTTCATTTGGTATTTTTAGGCATATTGGTTGTGTATTTTAATGCCGGATTGACCCCCAGCAAATATGAAAATTAGGATATTAGTGAAATAATAATTTTGATGAATCTTAGTTTTTATTTCAAAGTTGTTGGAAGTTGAAAAACTTGATTTAGTTAAATTTAAGTGTCTTTAGCAGATATAAAGGTCTAGTTTTTGAAGGTAAAGCCAAAATTGGACTTTTCTTCCTTCTATTCTCCCTTATCCCACAGATGAAACCAGAAAAGAGGAAGAGAAAAACAGAAAACCAAAGAAATGAAAGAAACAAGGAAAGCAAATAGGGAGAAAGGGGGAGAAAGGGGAAAAGCAAGAGGTTCAAAGCTTGAAGGAAGATCTAAGAGCAAGATCAAAGCTTCAAGATCTTCATCAAAGCTTGAGGATCAATATGTCTTCAAGAGGTAGGGGTTTTATGCTCATCTCCACTCCTTTCCATCATTTTTTCACCATAGCTTGCACCTTAGGTTCTTAAAAGGTCAAATTGAGATCTAGAAGTGTTTTATGTGATTTTCTTGCTTAGATGAGTTATAAGTATTGTTTATGACTTGTTTATGCTACAGGTTTGGAATAGAAACTAAAATCTATCCATTTAAACCTAAAATGCTCAAAGTGTAGATTTTGGGGTTTTGATGGGTGATTTTATGTTTACATCCATTTTTTATGAAATCAAACTTGTTAGGAACCTTAAATCACCTAGAAACTGAATTAGAGTAGCCAAAATCCATGAATTGTTCCAATGGAATAATGTTCAGTTTCTACAGAATTTTCTGCAGAATGGTCACGCCTAGGCATAACTTTTCCATGCCTAGGCATGGTCTGATCAGTTTTTGGTCCAGACGAGGCAGAGAGCACCACGCCTAGGCGTGGTAAAACTAAGCCTAGGCGTGAGACAGGGCATAAGCCACGCTTAGGCGTGGTAAAGTCACGCCTAGGTGTGAGTTCTAGGATTTTTCAAGAATTGTATTCTTGATATTTTGGATTTTCTTATGTATTAGGATCACTCTTATATGCCTTTGTAAGTGTGTTGAGGCATCAATAGGGATGTTTCAAGAGGGAAATAATCACCTATCAAGTATGAGAAAGTTATACCCTTTATGCATCTTATAGTTAAGGATTGTCATAGGTAAGTATCTAACACCCAAGGCACTTAGTGCTGCATTAGATATCACACAAGATTTGATGAGTTAGCGTAATAGATACGAGTATACTAGAAGGAATTAGTAGCATTCACTCTAGTTAGTTGGTAAACGTATGAGCCTTAGGGTATCCAAGAGTAGTGGATTACTTTGGAAGGGTACCTAGAACCTTAAGAAACAAAGTGCTGCAAGTACTAACCACTCATGAGTTAGTTTCACTCAAGTGGAGTTAAGTTTGTGTGTTTAGTTCCTAAGCGGGAATGGTTATGTACTAAGTTCTCTAGTTAAGTGAGATCTTGTGCATTGCTTAATACACAATAGGGTGAACCATGACTCGAAAGCTTGTCATATTCATTGAGTATAGTAAACGTGTTTAGCTCTTCTAATAGTATAGTTGAGTTAAAGATGCAAGTAGGAAGAGAGTTACTTCCTTGAATACTAAGTTAAGTATGGAAGATCAAGTAGTTTAGGTATTCCAAGAGTTAGGAGTTATCTAAAACAGATATTTGGAACCTTGAGCACTCTAGCATGACACAGGCCACTACAAGTAGTGCAATAGCAAGGAGAGTCGGATACAAAAGACAGAGGTATAGTTTACTTATCTAGATGCAGGAATTACTCACTTGTAGTAGAATTGAGTTAAATGTGCAAAGATCCGAGAAGTGCTCATTTGGCTCCATAAGTTGGTTCAAATGATGCACTAGTTAAGATAGACTCTTTCACAAGGATGAGTTGAGTCTATGAGCAAGTTTACAGCTAGTAAGGATTACAGTTTTCCTTTGTCTTAGGTAGGATCAGGATGTGATAAGTTCACTCCCTACCTTAGCAAGAGTTCGTGGAACCAGAGTTTCTTAAAATGAACAAGTAGAGGTAGCGTTAAATCGTTAGCTTTGCAGTTACAGTTCAGTTGTATAGGCAATTGTCTGTTGCAGTTGACATAAGCGATTGTTGGGTGGTTGCTTATGTTAATGGTATGTAGGCTATCGGTTTGGCTATACTACTAGGTATTATGAATTTATCAGTTATAGTGGAAGAAACTCCTATGACAGTAATTATAGATAATGTTATACGGTTGTATGGGCTATCGTATAATGTTGAGTTTAGTTTAATTATATATGCAGTTTACATAGTTATTATGCCATGAAATATATGTTTATTACTGAGAATTTTTATGTTCTCACTAATTTTCTGTGTTTTCATGGTAGAAGCATGTCAAGGATTGTCATAGAGTAAGAAGTTCAAGAAACAGAAGAACTAGTGTAGTATAGTTTTACTTGTTTCTTTTTTAGATAAAGCTTATGTATATTGTTTATATTTGCTTTGTAGTTATATTTAGAGGCATGTATTATAATAAGCCCTTCTCGTGGCTAAAGTTGTACATATATATATATATATATATATATATATATATATATATATATATATATATATATGTATGTATGTAGAAGTTTAAAGTTTTTTGCATTCTCTCAAGGCTTTCTATAATGACTTGCATGGTTTTTATAGTTATATTAGTAGTTAGTTAAGTAGTAAGTGACTTAGTTAGTACTATATATATCTATATATCCTAGATATATCCGGATATCTATCCTAGGACGTTACAATTCATATATGCTTTCCTAAGTGTGTTGAGGCACTAATGGAGGTATTTCTCGGAGAGAATAACCACTTAGCATATGTAAATTTTGTGTGAAACCTAAGCATCATTTAAGATGTGGAATACCTAGGTTAGTGTTTAGAACTTTGGTCATCGGAGGTTGATTTCTAAATCACTTGTGAGTGATTGTGTGATGTTCTAGATACTGTTTAGCTAGAAATATAAATCTTACTACTTTGTTGGATAAGTGAGGTTAAGGTTCCTATGTTCTGGTGTTTAAATTGTGACTTGGATACTTGGTTTTCAAACTTGGTATTTTCTAATTTCCTATGTATTGTAACCTTATATGGTGTGCACAACCATGTGACTAGAGAATAAAAGGTAGTCAATCCTAAATTCTCAAAATGGAGACTAGTCCTAAATTCTCAAAGCAGAGGCTCAATAGGTCATGGTTACTAGTACTACAAGGCGATATCAATACACTCACTATTGTGAGGTAGTACCAGTCCACTCTCTATCAGGTAGTGTTAGGGCTTAATTGTCTATCCTACCCTGTATATACAAGGGAATTGAAGTTCTTGGGAAATAAGTAAGTAACTTCTGTTTTCAAAACTTAAAAACCTGCATTAGCATTTGCATAATCATGTTACTAGGACATTGTTTGAGCATAATCATACCTCATAACATAAAGCATTGCATGGTTGATAATTGTATAGGCAGTTGTCATTACTTGACCAGTTGATTGATTGATTGGTTACTTATTCAATAGTATCTTAGGATTGTATGGGCGATTCTTTGGTATTGTTGATTATCGATTATTTCATTATATAGTGTAATTATGTGTTCAGTTGATTTGTTTGTTACAAAAGATTAACTATTGGTCTTGGTATGCGAATACTGAGAAATTGTAATTTCTCACCCCTGTGTATTCCATGTAAATCCAGGTGAAGTCCCTAAAAGGGGAAAAGGGCAACAAAAAAAAGAGTAAAAGACTTAGTTTAGCAGCTTTAGTTCTTTTTGAACCAGTTTGTATATTTGTACTTTTCTGGTTGTATGTAAAAGCTTATGTATACGGTATGGCTTGTTAGCCAGTGATGTATGTATATATATGATCTTTTTATCATTCGTGGCTCTCTATAATGACTGTGCAGGTTTTTATTGGTTTTTATTTTTATACATTTTTTGAAGTGACATGCTTAATGTGATGTATCTTGAAATATTCCATTTATTTTATGATAATTGTATTAGGGTGTTACAGAAGACGTCTTCGCTATAAGAAGAATGATGTCATTGGGGGTGCCACATAAGCAATTTTTTTAGGTATTTGTAATTGCTTTTGTGGGTGGTGTTTTAAGCAAGGATAAGCACTTCACCATTCTATGACTAGTGTAATTTGGAGTACAACGTTTTGAGAAGATGAAGATTACAAAGAGTCCACAATTGATGCACTTGAGGACTTTGGATCAAGGCATCATTTGTTAGTTGTTTGAGTCTAAGTCTTAGAGGGGCTATAGTAACGCCCCTTTTTTCGGTAGAAGAAAGAACGTCACACTATAGTAAAACGAATGGAAACGAAAATGCGGAAAATATAAATACATTGATTGATTAAGGCCCGGTTCATATTTGTTATCAGAACAAACAATTTCCATCTTAATAACGTAGTAATTGAGTATCGAAATATGTGTACATTTTTTTTAAGAGATGATGATAAATATAGATACAATAAAATTGACATGAAATGAAACCATACATTCACATTATATATATATGAATTGAGCCTGTTTAGTTACATCATCAAATTTACAAAAAATAAAAGGCTTTACCCACCCCCAAGATGTTTACAAATTTACATCCCATTAAAATAGCAAAACGTCAACCTTCCCAAAAAGAAATACAGATAACCATTAGTAACCACCGACAGTATCAGCCCCTAAGACTGACAAGAAGGAACTGTAGCAAGATCCTCCTCAGGGTCCTCCTCATCCAATGAAATCACCATCAAAGCGACCGAATTTCGAGTAGTGGAGAGAAATGAATCATCTCGTGGGGTGTAATAAAGGTCATCCCATAAATCTCTAGCAGACAGATAAAACTCTAAATGTACAAACACAGTGAAGTCAAAAACAGGCAGATCATAGCAACCCCAAGCCAAAGACACAGTCAGCTCCCCGTGATAGATGCATCAGTTCGTGCTCAAGTTAATGTGCCAACAGTCAGGACCTCCATAAAAGGTCATCCTAGCATATCCTAAAAATCGGCGTGGACATGAAGACATCTTCAATCAACCTCTAATCGTAATCGGGCCAGAAGCTAGGAAATTCAGGCGCTTCTTCTTCTTCGCGAACGTCTTCTTAAAAGTACATAATTTAAAACAGAAGTACAGATATATAGAAAAGAGGTGAGACACCCAGTATTTAATACCAATATAGCAGTAAGAAAATAGAACGGCATTGGGCACCCATATAGCATTACAACACATATATTCATCAACAGTAATAATCAAACTAACAGTAAGAGAAGGATAATCGTAAGCAATAATAAAATAGGCAATGAAAGTTTAACAATAATGATATCTCAAGCAGTCAATAGTTCAACCATTAGACAATTATTGCAATATCAAAAGCAGATAGTTTAACAGTCATAAATACTCATGCTCAATGAAATATGAGACTGACAATGTATAATGCACATGGTACCAAAAATCCTACTCCATGAAGCTAAACATCAACATTTCGGAGAGAATGATCAAGAAGTCATGCATGTATCTCGTCAGCCTCAAAAATAAAGTACTTTCACATAAAAATAGCATTTTGCGCAATATGGCTTATACATGGCACCTCAACAATTGATCGTGATATAGGACAGCGTTTCGATCCGGATCGTCGGTGTGTTTGCATCGATTTATCCCACGGCCCCAGTGGAGCTACCATTGTCTATTGTGAGACACCGGCACCCTGACGCCCCCAAGGTCAACTACTATGACCCACACTTAGTCTACTCATATCACACTAAGGTGTTACTCAATCTCCTAGGCACACATCGCCTTTCCAACAAAGTCCAACGGACATCACATATGCATGATGACTCAATTTACATCATGTATATGTATCAATTGCATGTTCCTCATAACACAATGCATATCATGTATACTCATCAACAATATATTTTTCATGGAACATACCACAATGGCATATAGTCAATTCTCAACAACATCTTTGCCATAATTTAATCAAGTACACATCAACAAGTACTTGGTTCCACATGGACTCACAATTCCATACAATCCATTCTCAATATCAACAATTTCATATACATGGTTCAACACATATCATAATTCCATATTATGAATCCAACATCCTTAGTTTCCTAAGTCTTGATCAATTATGAAAATTTTGCACTAAAGAACCCTTGAAAAACCGTGGCGCTTTCAAGAACCCTTATTCAATTGAATTCTTCCATTACATTATAAATTAAATATGTATAAATTCATTAATTCCCAAGGATGCACAAAGCACCACTTAGATTCCAAAAATCTCTTAGACCCCGTGAGCCTCCCTAAGACATCAAGGTTCCAATTTTTCCATTCCTTCCATCCATCCTTTAATAACCAATTACATAGATTTCATTCTACACAAAAAAATCAATTCAAACCCTTAAAATTCATGGCCAAAATCATGGCCTCTCAATAGGGTAGTAAACCCTAAAATTTTCCCATTCATCAAATCCAACATTATCAAAGCATTCCAACATCCTTAATGCATTCAAAACAACCAATCATTATTAATCTCTATCAAGAACACAAACATGAAAAACAATCAAATAAAGTAAGCAATCCAATATGGATTTCTCCATCAAGAACCACACAAAAGTCTTTTCACCACCAATAATGGTTGAAGTGAGTAAATCTCCCTCTTACCTAAAGGAAGAACACGAAAATCACCTCATTGCTTGCTCTTGGTGGTTCGGTTTTGGGGCTCCCAAAAACCCTAGAAATTAAACTTGTGAAATCAACAACCAAGTCTTGAAAAATATGAATCGTCACTAAAGTGGCCAAGGAACACAAAAATGAAGAGAAGAAGAAAGAAAAATAGAAGCTTTACCTTAAAGCTTCAAGCTTTGTTCTTGGAAGAAAATGGCGAAGATGATGGATTTGAGAGAAAATCTTCAAAGAGGAAATGCTGAGAATGAGAAGGAATGTGTAAAAATGGTGATGGTGAAGTAAGAAAATGAAAATGGTGATGGTCACCTATGGGGCTGCAAACCGTGGAGAGAAATAGAAGAGGAAGAAGAAGAGAGAAAAATGTGAGAAGAGAAAATGATGAGAGAGAAAGTGATAGTGGAAAAATGAGTGAAATTTTGGTGAAGGGTAATAAGTGTGGGAAGCAAAAATTTGCTCCCCCCAAAGATGCTAAGTCGCGGCAATGAGAGAGAGAATAAGAGGTTGAGTGGCTTCTCCTACAAGATTGGACACTTTGGTCATTTGTGGTCAAAGCTTCTCAAAGAAGCTTTGATTATAATACATTATTTTTTGAATTAAAGTGGATTTGATTAGACATAAAATGGATTACATTATGATAATATGATAGGATTTCTAACACATGCTATTATCCAATGAACATTAGTTACAGTTAATAGAAGTCAGTATTAGTTATCCAGCAGATAATAAAATACACAGCGATTATTATTTTATCTGATAAAATTCTCAAAAAATGTAAAACCTCGTAAACTATGTCCAGCCTCGGGGTTAGTAAGATCCCCCATCGACATTTTCACAGATCAAGGTTCTCGAAAAAAAATCTCATTTCTCCTGCTCCGCTCAGTTTGCACGCAAAACGAAGAATAATATTAAAATCTTCCGCGTTCTCAAAAAAATTTAGAAAAATTTAGAAAAATTCACAAAAATCACAAATATTATAAAATGACTATTTATGATAAAAAAAAAATTGGGATGTTACAAGTTGAGCTATGTTAAACTTGTGTATTGTATCTTTTAAATCTTGTTGTGTTACCTTTCCTTCTTTCATGCCCCTTTTTTTAGATAAGGCCATCCAAAGTTGTATAACGCTTCCTAACATTAACATAAAAGAAAAAAAGAAGTTAGAACCTACTTAAAGCCATTAAGCTTGAGTAATAACTAAGCAACTTGAACCGAGTTATCATGCTAAAGGATATTGAAAATCATCGAGCAAAACATACCTGAGTTTTTATCCAAGAAGTTTTGTACTTACTTTAAACCAACAATAGAAAATTGCATGAACAAAATAAATAGAACTGGGGTTAGAAAAGACAATTTTATTATATATTGGTCTTGCCTAACAATGAGCTTACATTTTAGATAAAAGATTTTATAGCAGATGAATATTCTTTGTGAGAAATTTTTGTACAAATCTAGAACACCTAAGTTTGATGTGCTAAGCAAATCATGTCATTAATTAATAGATAAATAATATAATTAATTAATAATCAGTTTTCATAATCTTTTATAATTAATAATGTGATTAGGCTACTGTATCTAACTTGGGTGCCATAGGTTTATGCAACAATTTTTCATTGTTTATTAAACCATAGCGCCTTTAAGTTATATTATAAGTAATATTTCTTTTAGTCGAATCTTCTTTAGTTTGGAGTTGTAATTAAGTGGAAATTTACATATCATATGAAATTAGTGAAGGATTACTTAGTGTTCAAAACACACAATGCAAAATTGAAAGCAATCTAAGATGATCTATTTTGTGTTTAAAATTTATTCAAGCAAAAAAGATCTGATCTAAATACTTGGTAGAATGCTATTATTACCCAAAAGAAACAATCTTTCTTCAATTGCACGAAGACTCTATATGTATCCACATGAAGATCAAACTTTGCTATGAACTCTTTGAATAATGGAACTTGCACATAATTGAAGAGGCCTTAGGCCAAAACATTTCAAAAGAATTTTAGCATTGTATCATTAAGGGAATTTTTCTCATGGTTGTACTATATCTCTCTTGCTATAGCAATGTTTATATAATCATAATAAAATATTATTTATTACTATTTTTTTAAAACACAAAACATATCCTACAAATAAGAAGAAAAAATCGGTGCACAATCTTTGGAGATTAAGCACATCAATATGCACCAAGAGAGATACACAACCACCCAAAATTATAGGATTTTGTTTCAATCCATAAAAATTCACTTAATATCAAATTGAGATATTTCCCTTTGTTTCCTATTCTAAATAGGATTTCTTCAATTGTCTCACATATAATTTATATTCCTAGTACTAGCAAATAATATAATAATATTTCATTTGAATTTAAAATTTATTTATTTGATTAAATTAAATTCTCTAATTTAATTATCAAATAATAAATTAAATAATCTTCTAACAAATATTGAAACACTTATTAGTATGTGACCCCAAAGGCTTAATACTAAGCTGGGGATAAATTAGTCAAACTAATTTACTAATCAAGGTTGACGTCTAATGTAACGCCCCTTTTTGGGAGGGAACGTCACATTGTCAAATAAAAGAAAATGCGAAAAAGTAATGTTTTAACATTAAAAGACCCGGTTCATTCATTTAAGTTTAACTTGTTCAATTTTTAAATATGCGAGCAAAATAGTAGAAATATTTTTTTTTTATAATCATTTTAACCATGCGGAATATAAATGATGATGAAGAATAAAATAGTAGACAAAATTCACATCCGAATAACATGCGTATAGATATATATATATATATATATATATATATATATATATATATATATATATATATATATATAAATGTGTTTGACATCATTTATACTTAGATATAAGCCCGAATTATCCAAAAAGCAAAACTATACCTGCCCCAAATGATTTATACAAATATGCCCTAAAGATACCAAAATATACAGCCCACAAAAAACATACATCAGGCCCCAAAAATAAAACACTAGTAGCCATCAGTAGCTACCAGTAGACTCAGTCTCTCAGATGAGGAGGGACCGTATCAGGTTCTTCAGCGGGATCCTCCTCTTCCGAGGAAACCTCCATGGGAACCACAGAAGCACGGGACGGAGCCCGAGCGGTGGAATCAAAGGAGTCCTCCCGTGGGGTATAGTAACGATCGCCCCACATCTCACGGATGGGCAAGTAAAACTCCAGTCGCAGGCTGATGTGGCAGGTGAGGACATGTGCCTCATTACGTCCCCACGCTAGGGCAATCGACACATCTCCCAAGTAGACGCAGTGATCGGAATTCAAGTTAATGTGCCAACACTTCGGCCCTCCGAGGAAGGTCAGATGCACATCACCAAGAAATCTGCGCATACGTGCCGCCATCATTTCAGTAGAAGTTAATCTTGTTTGGGCCAGAAGCCGGGAAAATCGGGATCTTCCGCCTCCTTGCCGTCGTCTTCGATCAATACAGTATACACACATACAACAAGTAATAGAGATACAAGAAAGAGGTAAGACATCCTACCATCATTACCAATTATAGCAGCTAGAAACAGCACGGTGCCACATGCCCAAATAACAACTCAGAATATCATGTTCAACTAATAAGCAGTTCCAGGCAGATAGTCATCACAGTAATAACCAAATCAGTCATAGATATGGAAAAATAAATATTAACAATGACAATGTATATCATGACTCACATGCATGCTTTCCCAAATTCCTACTCCATGGAGCTAGACCCAAACAGTCGAGAGAGAAGATCGGAGACATGTCTCGTAACTCCTACTCGAGGCCGATGCTATCAATAAATTTTCTCATGCACAATCATGGCATTGTACAGACATTCTACACTAGATCACGATATAGGACAGTGTCAAGTCCGGATCGTCGGTGCGTTTGCATCGGTTTGCCCCACAGCCAGAGGAGCTACCAACTGCCCCTTGTGAAGGACCCGCATCCCGACGCCCCCAAGGTCATAACATAACCTACACTTGTCTACTCGCACCCGCACTAAGGTGTGTTTAATCTCCTAGGCAACTTGGCCTTACAACAGTCCACAAGGACATTCACAATGCATAAGACACTATGCATGAACATGTATGATTCACCATTTCATACAATTCCATAATAAGCCACAATTGGCCAAGATAAGCATCAATATGTAAATGGTCACTCACATGGACCCATAACATCATAATATAAGGATCAAGTCAACTTGTACATTTTTAGGTTCATTATGAATCCTAACTTAGAATTTATTTTCCTTTCAAGGTTCATGTCAAATCCAATTCTTACAATTAAACAAATCTTCCAAGGTAATTCAATTTTCATACAATTTGTAAATTGTTCAAGTTCTTAGGTCTCACACTCTCTTATTCTTCACTCACTTATAATTACTTCAAGTCTTATGACAATCTCACTCTTAGTCCTTTAAGATTCATGAAATCTCTAATTCTACTAAATCCTTCCAATTTATCAATTATCCACTCATTGCATAGGTTTCTAATTACCTAGTCACTCATACTTCCCAATTTGCCAAAGTTACATAATTAGGTCCCAAAGGGCCTTAGAGGCCGTGGCCTCTCTAGGAATTCAATTCCTAATTCTTTCCAATTCATCACATTATATGTTACATTCTAAATTCACTTAATCTTTACTTGTTACATTAGCTTACCAATAGCCCCAATTTTGGGCTCAAAACCGTGGCCCTCATAGGAGTTTCCATTCTAAATTTTTCTTCTACTAAATTCTATGTTATCCATTGATTAATTTAAGTCTTATGCAAGTTACAATTTAATCACCAATTTACCTAAATTCCTAGCCTAAAACCGTGACCCTCCAAGAAGGTTTCTCAAATGTTTTTCTCCCATTTTCAATCACCAAATCCACTCCAACATATCAATATATATAACAAATCAATTCAATAGCATAAATCAAATAAAATCAACACATAAGCACACTAATCACAAAATCAAAGAATAATCCTCATTAGGGTTTTTCCACAAACAACACAATCAAAGTTCCTAGATGCTAAGAGAGGTTGAGGAGGAGTGTCTTCCTCTTACCCAAATGAAGAAATCAAGAGAACTCCAAGAAAGCTTCTTGCAATTTTCGGATTTGACCTCCAAAAACCCTAAAAATGGTGACTTTGTTAGAATAGCATAATGGCTTGGAAAATGAAGCATGGATGGCCAACATGAAGACCATGACCACGAAAATGGAGGAGAAAGAAGAGGAGTCTTGAAACTTACCCAAAAAGTTCAAAGCTTGGAGCTTGGAGAAGATGGTGAAGATGGAGGAATTTCAAGAAACTCCAAGAAGAAAAGATGCTTAGAATGGTGAGAGGATTAAGGAAATGTATTTAGATGTAATTTTTGTGATGGTTGAGGGAGAAGAAGAGGGGCTGGCCGTGGAGCATGTAGAGAGAAGGGAGAGAAAACTCAAAATGAAGAAGAAGAAGAAAGGGTAGAGAGAGAAAGTGTTTTGGTTAATTATGGAAATTGTGAGATAAATTGAATTATTGAAACCAAATTTTCCCCTCCCACCAAGGGCTGCTGCCAAGTTGAAGAGAGAGAAGAGAGAAGGGGAGAGTTGGCTTCCATGGGAAGCTAAGGGCATTTAAGTTAATGTTTGGTCAAAGCTTCTCAAAGAAGCTTTGATTATTTAACATTAAATTTGAATTAAAGTGGATTGATTAGACATAAAGTGGATTTTATTTGGATAATGTGATAGGATTTTTACTACACACTATTATCCAATGGATAATAGTTACAGTTGACAGAAGTCAGTATTTAATTAATCTGACAGATAAATTTTTCGCAGTATTGATTTATTTTATCTGTTAAGATTTCTTGAAAATTGTGAAACCTCGTAAACTGTGTCAAGTCTCGGGTTTAGTAAGATCTCCTATCAACATGTCCATAGTTCAAGGTTCGCAGAGGAAACATCGCGTTTTTCCAGTTCTGCTCAGTGCACACGCAAAACGAAGAATATATTAAAATATTCGACGTTTCTGAAAAAATCCCAGAAAATTCTCCAAAATTGCAAATGTTATAAAATGACTATTCGTCATATAATTTTCTAATTTTTGAAGCGTTACAGTCGTTTTCCGGACTCTGCTCCAGTTTCATGCAGAACGAGGAATATATTAAAATATTCATCGTTTCCGAAAAATTCCAGAAAAATTCACATAAATCACAAATATTAGAAAATGACTATTGGTGGTGAAATAATTAATTTTAGGAGCATTACACTGACCTCAGCAATTCCCAGCTCAGTGTGCACGCAAAACGAGAAATATATTAAAATATTTATCGTTTTCGAAAAATTGCAAAAAAATTCCTAAAAATCAAGAATAATATAAAATGATCATTTATACTTAAACAGATATTTTTCGGGATGTTACATCTAACAACATTCTTTAATTAACGTCCAGATAGTATGAAGTAATATTTTACCATCAAGAACCTTTAGAAGAATAATTTAATATTTCTTTTCATCATTCCAACTCTAAATTAATCTTAGAGTATGGTATAATTATCAAACTCTAATTCGTTACCATTTTTGTTAATTATTAACTAGTGAATGACTTAAGAAACTCATTTTTTCTTTCACTCAATTGCCCTAGCCAAGGTCATAAATTAGTTGTTACAATCACGGAGCTCAAACTCATTATCAAGAGTTTATGGATTCCTTCTTGATCAATCATTAATTCTATAAGCATTTAGTCATACCCAATGTCCATTCAACCAGCACCCTAAGGCATTAGGTGTCCGGAATCAAAGTACAATAGATAACTTGTTAATTACTATGATAATCTCAGGTCAAAGGAAACTCTTACACCATGTTTTTCAAGTGAATATCCTATTGATTGTTTAATGGTAATATTAACCATTAGGAATTCTCAATTGAGTCAATTCAATGATCATATCTACATACGTATCATCTGTATATGTGATTTAATAAATGAGATCTATTAATCTTCATGCATTGGAGACCATCACATATATATTGGTCTATTTGGTGTTACCAAGTGGCTTCCAATACTCAAGAGGGGGGTGAATTGAGTAACAAAAACTTTCGCAAAAGCCTTAAACAAATAAACTTTACTGAATTTAAATATTAAAGGATGTGAAAGAGATAAAAAAAAGGAAGAACAATTAATAATTAAATTACAGTAATCAATAAATAAAGTGCATAAAGAAAAGAGAATAAGGGAAGAAAAACAGGCACAGTATTTATCCTGGTTCGACCATCAACCACTTGTGGCCTATGTTCAGTCCCCGAAACACGGTTCGAGATTTTTTACTATTCAAGACAAACTTAAAACAGGTGCTTGCAACCGTTACAATAAAGAGCACTTTTCACACACAGGGAAACTCTACCCTTGTGCTCAAGCCTCAATCAATCAGGGATACCTCACCCTTATACAATCCTGAGGGATACCTCACCCTTAAAATACAGAAATAAAAAATAGATGAAGAAGAAACTCTCTCTAAGAGCAAATAATCACAAATTGAAGCACTAAGGAGCTTTGTCACAGATATCTCAAATATTCAATATTAAGAGCATACAAAAAGAGAGGAAATTGTGTAAAACTCGTTTTTAACAAAGTAAGAATTAATCAGAATGTTCGGGGGTTGATCAGAGGTGTCCCAAGCCTCTATTTATAGAGCTTCGTATGAGAGAGGGTCATTGGGAGCATTAATTTGATATTAAATGCTTTTGATTCTCATATGAATTTCAAACACCCAAAGCTGATTCCCGTGGGTTATTCGAATACTAGCAGGAGGTATTCGAATACCTCTGTCAAAAGCTTATTTAAAAAACTGATCAAGCTGGGGTTATTCGAATACCAGTCAAGGGTATTCGAATACCTCTTTAAACAGGTATATTCTGAAATCAGGGTATTCGAATACCATATAGGGTATTCAAATACCTCTGTTTTTGGAAAAACAGAAGGTATGAATTATGAATCAGGTTATTCGAATACCATAGAGGGGTATTCGAATACCTCAGTTAAAAACAGTTTGAAAAACCTTTCTCAATTGCTTCGAAATGCTTATTTTCATTTTCTAAACGCTTTGATCTTTCAAAAGCTATTTTAAAACTTCAGTTTAATTTAAGGAGTAGATTATTTTAGATCTTTTAAGATTAACCATTGAGATATCTAATTGACAGCTCCATACATGATAGATCCTGAGTCCTAAAACTAATCTTGAAACACTTGGACTTGGTCTTCTCATCATCCTCATGTTTGTTATCATCAACATACATCTTCATTGTTGCATAGCGAACACATTCTCCCTCTTTTTGATGATGACAAACTATCATTGAGAAAAGCATCAGTACAAAAATAATTGGAATTCACAAGGTAAGAGACTTACATTCCTCTTTACACGAAGAGGTATTGATATCAGAGATGTGTGTGCGCAGCTCCCCCTTAATGTTGGAATCCAATATGAATTATTTTAACCTGTCTTTTCTCATAGTTATATTTTTCTCCCCCTTTGGCATAATAAAAAAGATATAACAGATATGAAATGCATAAAAGGAAGCAAAAAGCATAAAGAGAAACTGATTTTATTAAGAATGTTGCCAATATACATAACATAATAAAAGGATAAACAACCAATACAAGAAACATCCAAACAAGAACAAAGCCTAGAAATAGGTATCTGGCGGAGGAGGAGGAGGGGAATCAGAACCTCGTGAAGATAGCAAGGCACACAAGGCAGCTTGCTCACTCTCAACACCGTCAAGTCTGTCAAACAGAACAAAGAAGGTGTGCTCCAGATAAGCTCGGTTATCCTCCATATAAGCACGGTTGGCCTGTAAGGTGGCCATGACTTGATCCAGTGGTGACCGAACCAAAGCGGCGGGAGCAGGGGCGGCGGGGTCGGCGGCATCGATCGAGGCGCGCGGGGGGGCTACCGGGGCAGCAGCAGGATCAACTGGGTCGTCCTCATCATCGTCAACTTCAACTGGGAATACCCAGCCTTCATCAGTCTTTATCATCTTCATTCTGTTCAGCGTATAGGCACCAAACACATTATGATGGGTCAGCGTAGTTTTGCGCTCGGTCTCCACAATCTGAGGATACTTGCCTAGGAAGGCAGTGATGATCACACCGTAAGGTAACTCTGATCGATCTTTTCCTTTAGCTCGCATCATGTGCTTCATGATGAAGACGGGCCAGTTTATCTGGTATCCTTTCTTCAGGATCCATAGCATAAATACATCATCTTCACTCAGGTAGGCATAGTTCCCATCTCTAGGAGCGAGGATGTGGGCATAAGCATAATGTAAGAGCCTGTCCTGGCTCTTCATCATGCCCCCTTTGACTCCCTTTTGAGTCAGAGGTAATGCCAACCCATGTCTAAGCACATCTTCAATGGCTCGAATTTTGTCGAACCGCTGGACAAGCTCTAAACTGTCTTTGTTGTTACGGCCAGCAAATTCTAAACCAAAGAAGTGAACCCAGTCTTGAGGGGTGATCACAATGTGCTGATCACTAACATCAGAATGGAGTTCCAGACCCTCAATCCGCAGGTTGTAGTAGAACATTTTTACAAGATCAGGATAGAGGACCGCCTTAAAAGAGCAAAAACGAAGCACGCCCTGGAGGTTCAGCTGGTGTAGGAAATCAAATCCGCCTTCTTTTTCAAAGAATTCCAAATCTAGATATTTGGGCTGCACAAGGTTGCATTCTCTGAAATGAGAGATGAAGCATCCAAGGATCTCTGGGTGGGAGGAGAGCCTTCGCAGATCCAATGGGTTGTTGCATGGCGCGGTTTTTGTGCGTGCACGCTTGGAGGAGGATGCCATTGATGGAGGTTTAAAGGTAAGAGAGTGGGAAAGATGGAACGGTTGGGTGGATAGAGGTATTCGAATAAGGAGGAGGGAAAGAAGGAGTGAGTGGGGAGGCCAAGAGTTTAGAGAAGGAATGAGTGAGGAAACGGGTTAACGAAAAGGGGGGGTTTATATAAATCTGACCCAAGGTATTTTAATGCCTCAATTGGTATTCGAATACAGCTGTTTGGAAACGCAAAAGATAGAGCCAACGAAAAAGGGTATTCGAATACCTCTTCAGGTATTCGAATAGATTGACCAATATGACTTGGCCCCAGGTCTTAGGGTATTCGAATGCCCAGAAACAAAAATTAAAGGCTGATAGCAAGAGGCTTCAGGTTATTCGAATAACCACTAAGGTATTCGAATACACTTGTTTATAAATCATGAAAATATACGTGTAGATGATGGTATTCAAATACCTTCTCATGGTATTCGAATAACTTAGACAGAAAAGCATGAAAATTAAGTACAAAATGCATTTTTGAAGAATAAAAGCTTACCCAATTGAATGAGCACCTGCAAAACACAATTGAGGATATCTCTGACGCTCAAGTCAGTAATAATTAAAGATCAATAAATCAATAAATGAGCAGCAAAGGTAGGGTTTTAAATGCACGATTGATCCAAAATGCCAAGTTCTCTTCTTAAATGAAAGAAAGAATCTTTAGGTAATGGTTTTGTGAAAATATCAGCAAGTTGATTATTAGTTTCAACAAATTCTAACACACAATCACCTTTGTGAACATGATCTCTTATAAAATGGTGTCTTATCTCAATGTGCTTAGTCCTAGAGTGCATAATGGGATTCTTTGTCAGATTAATTGCACTAGTATTATCACATCTTATAGGGATGTGATTAAGCTGAAGACCAAAGTCTAGAAGTTGTTGCTTCATCCATAGGATTTGAGCACAACAACTTCTGGCTGCAACATATTTAGCCTCAGCGGTGGATAGGGCCACACTATTTTGTTTCTTGCTATGCCAAGAAACTAAGGAATTGCCAAGCAGGTGACATGTTCCACTAGTGCTTTTCCAATCTAATTTGCATCCAAAGAAAATCGAGTCGAATAACCAATAAGACTACAAGTGGCACCTTTGGGGTACCACAAGCCCACTTGTGTAGTGCCACCAAGATATTTCATAATTGCTTTACTGACACTTAAGTGCGACTCTTTAGGATTAGCTTGATATCGAGCACACATGCATACGCTAAACATTATATCAGGTCTACTAGCAGTGAGATAGAGAAGAGATCCAATCATACCTCGATATTTAGTAATTTTTACAAAATTACATGCTTCGTCTTTATCCAAGTAACATGAAGTACTCATTGATGTAGCCATATGCTTTGAGTTGTCCATCCCAAACCTATTGAGAAGTTCTTTGCAATACTTTGTTTGGCTAATGAACGTTCCACTCCTTGTTTGTTTGATTTGAAGTCCAAGGAAGAAATTGAGTTCTCCCATCATAGACATCTCGAATTCGCTTTGCATGATTTTAGCAAATTCCTTGCACAGAATTTCGTTAGTAGCACCAAATATAATATCGTCTACATATACTTGTACAAGGAGTATGTCATGGTTTTTATTTTTAATAAAAAAAGTCGTGTCAACCTTACCTCTTGTAAAACCATGTTCTAAAAGGAACTTACTTAACCTTTCATACCAAGCTCGTGGAGCTTGTTTTAAGCCATACAAAGCCTTTTTCAATTTGAAAACATGGTTAGGTAGATCATAATTTTCAAAGCCTGGAGGTTGGTCAACATATACCTCCTCTTGAATAAAGCTATTTAAAAAAGCACTTTTAACATCCATTTGATATAATTTAAAATCCATGATGCAAGCAAAAGCAAGTAACATTCTAATAGCTTCTAATCTAGCTACAGGTGCATAGGTTTCTTCATAGTCTATACCTTCTTCTTGATTATAACCTTTTGTTACAAGCCTAGCTTGATTTCTTGTTATTAGGTCAGTTTCATCAAGTTTGTTCCTAAAAACCTATTTAGTACCGATAATAGGATGATTATTAGGTCTAGGAACTAGTACCCAAACTTGATTTCGTTCAAATTGATTTAATTCTTCTTGCATAGCTAGAAACCAATGTTCATCATTAAAGGCTTCATTGATGTCTTTAGGTTCGATTTGAGAAACAAAAGCTAAGTGGTTACATGCATTTCTAATGGAGTTTCGAGTACTTACACCTTTTGATATATCACCGATTACTTGATCAAGTGGATGATGTTTTGAGGTACGCCATTCTTTGGGAAGATCCAAAGCTTGTGAATCCTCTTGTCTTGGTTTATCTTCTTGCTCCTTAATTTCTTTTTCCTTGCTATCCAAATGTGTTTCCGCTAATACTTCTACAACATCATCAATAAAAAGATCCTTTCTCGATCCATTTGGGTCAGTTTCATCAAATGTAACATGTATAGATTCTTCAATAGTCATAGTTCTTTTATTGTATATACGAAAAGCCTTACTATGATTTGAATAGCCAAGAAATATACCTTCATCAGACTTAGCATCAAACTTGCCTAGGTTATCTTTTCCATTATTTTAAACAAAACATTTGCATCCAAAAACATGAAAGTATGAAACATTTGGCTTTCTTCCCTTGTATAACTCATATGGGGTTTTCTTTAAAATAGGCCTTATAAGGGCCCTGTTCATTATATAACAAGTTGTACTTACAGCATCCGCCCAAAAATACTTAGGAAGAGCAGCCTCATTAAGCATAGTTCTCGCCATTTCTTCTAAAGAATGATTTTTTTTTCTACAACTCCATTTTGTTGTGGAGTTCTAGGAGCAGAGAAGTTATGATTAATGCTATGTTCATCACAATAATTTTCAAAAACATTGTTTTCAAATTTGCCACCATGATCACTTCTTATAGAAGAAATTTGAAAACCTTTTTCGTTTTGAATAACTTTGGCAAGTCTTTTAAATGCTAGAAATGCATCATTTTTATTTGCAAGAAATAAAGTCCATGTAAACCTAGAAAAATCATCCACAATCACTAAAGCATAGTAATTCCCACCAAAACTCATAGTTCTAGAGGGTCTAAATAAATCTATGTGCAAAAGTTGTAATGGTCTAGTAGTTGAAACTATATTTTTTGCTTTAAAAGAAACCTTTATTTGTTTACCCTTTTGACATGCATCACATAATTTATCTTTAACAAAATTAAGCTTTGGTAGTCCAATTACTAGCCTTTAGAGACCAACTTCTTTAAGTGATCCATGTGAATGTGTGCAATTCTCTTATGCCATAACCATGAATCATCATTCTTACTTAAAAGGCATTTCGCATCATTTGAAGATATATCGTCAAGACTAATCATGTAGATGTTATTTATTCTATGACCAATGAATTTAACATGCTTATCATTTTTATCTTCAATTATGCAACAATTTGAATAAAAAATTACCTTATTTCCTTTGTCACATAATTGGCTAATACTAAGAAGGTTATGTTTCAAGCCTTCAACAAGCAACACATTTTCAATAGAGGAGTTGGGGTTCTTACCAACTTTGCCGATTCTAAGAATTTTTCCCTTGTTGTTATCTCTATAAGTAATGTGTCCATGATTCTTGGGAATAAACATGGTGAATTTTGAGTCGTCTCCAGTCATGTGCTTGGAACAGCCGCTGTCGAGATACCAATTTGAGCTCCTGGCTTTCAAGCACACCTACAACACAATTTTAATTTTTAACCTTTGGTACCCAAATTTTCTTGGGTCCTTAAGTGTCAGTTTTGGGCAATGTACCCTTTGGAACCCAAACCATTTTTGTCCCAATTTTTGTGTTAACATTCTTTCTTGCATTGCATGTTGAAGCACTATGACTCTTCTTTCCACAGTAAAAACATTTAACAAATGGACTACTAGAAGTACTTGAATAAACAAAGAAATTTTTATAAGATTTATGCTGATTTTTCGGGTTATAACCAATTCCAGCTTTTTCAAAAATAACCCTTTGTTTTCCTAATATGATATTTAGATTATCTCTCCCAAAAGTGAATTTAGCAAGGGTGTTCTTTAAGTCTTCAATTTCTTTCTCAAGCAAATGACATGAAGAGCAAGACGAAGAAGTAGAAGCACGTGAGGAATGAGATGAGCATGCATCGATAATTCCCAAAGTCTCATTTTCAATTTTTAATTCTTCACTTTCTTTATTTAACGTAAGGATTTTATTTTCTAATAAAGAAATTGTTTTCTTAGAAGAAGAAATTAATTTAGTAAGCCTAAGTGATTCATTATGTAATTCTTCGAAGGCATCTTGTAATTCATCATAAAAGGGCAATAAGTCAGAATTTACCTCGTTGTCGCTATCTTCCTCTTCTTCTCCTTTGGCCATAAGACATAGATGAGCTTCTTCGTTTTCTGAACTGTCAGATGAGTCCATGTCGTTGTCATCCCAAGCTATGTAGGCTCTTCTTCCTTTTCTTTCCTTGAATGGTTTCTTTTCGAATTTCTCCATTTTCTTTTGATAAACTGGACACTCCATTTTCATGTGTCCGGGTTTTCCACATTCATAGCATGTTGGAGTCGAGGAAGTTCTTTCCCCTTTATTATTGGTTTTCTTTGGAGGAAAAGGTGGTCTTCTTTGTGTCCCCTTTTTCTTTAGGAACTTACCAAATTTTCTTACAAGGAGGCCGAAGTTTTCTTCATTGATTTCATTATTTTCCGTGCCTTCTTCATCCTCGTCATTATTGTCATCATTTACTGAGGTGATGGCTTTGAGAGCTATCCCTTTTTTCTTCTTGTCGTTTTCTTCACTTTGACTTAGTCGTTTAGTTCCAATTCATGCTTATGAAGTTTTCCAAAAAGGGTAGCTAATGACATGGTTGTCAAGTCCCTTGATTCTGAAATTGCTGTTACCTTGGGTTGCCAAATCCTGCTTAAACACCTTAATACTTTGTTAATCAAATCTTCGTTAGTAAAACTTTTTCCTAAAGATGCAAGATGATTAACAATGTGGGTGAACCTCTTTTGCATTTCTTGAATGCTTTCTCCTTGGTTCATTCTAAACAATTCATATTCGCGAGTTAGAGAATTGATTCTCGATCTCTTAACTTCACTAGTACCCTCATGGGTAACTTGTAAAGTGTCCCACATTTCTTTAGCAGTTTTGCAATTTGAAATTCGGAAAAATTCATCATACCGCAAGGCAGTGGTAATGATGTTTTTGGCTTTAAAATTATGTTGAACTTTCCTTTTATCATCATCAGACCATTCACTCCTAGGAGTTTCAGTCTTTACACCATCGATCATTTTTGTAGGTATAAATGCGCCGTTTTCGACAGCATGCCACACATCTAGATCAATAGCTTCGATGAAAATTTTCATTCTTTCCTTCCAATATGCATAACCATCCCCATTGAAAAAGGGTGGTCGGTTTATGGAAGATCCCTCTGAAAAGCCATTTGAGGAAGCCATGTTCTCTTGAAGCGGCTAAGCTCTTTATACAAGAGTCTAGTTCTGATACCACTTGTTACCAAGTGGCTTCCAGTACTCAAGATGGGGGTGAATTGAGTAACAAAAACTTTCGCAAAAGCCTTAAACAAATAAACTTTGCTGAATTTAAATATTAAAAGACGTGAAAGAGATAAGAAAAGGAAGAACAATTAATAATTAAATTGCATGAATCAATAAATAAAGTGCATAAAGAAAAGAGAATAAGGGAAGAAAAATAGGCACAATATTTATCCTGGTTCGACCACCAACCACTTGTGGCCTACGTCCAGTCCCCGAAACACGGTTCGAGATTTTTCACTATTCAAGACAAGCTTAAAACAGGTGCTTGCAACTATTACAATAAAGAGCACTTTTCACACACAGGGAAACTCTACCCTTGTGCTCAAGCCTCAATCAATCAGGGATACCTCACCCTTATACAATCCTGAGGGATACCTCTCCCTCAAAATACAGAAATAAAAAATAGATGAAGAAGAAACTCTCTCTAAGAGCAAATAATCACAAATTGAAGCACTAAGGAGCTTTGTCACAGATATCTCAAAGATTCAATATTAAGAGCATAGAAAAAGAGAGGAAATTGTGTAAAACTCGTTTTTAACAAAGCAAGAATTAATCAGAATGTTCGGGGGTTGATCAGAGGTGTCCCAAGCCTCTATTTATAGAGCTTCGTATGAGAGAGAGCCGTTGGGAGCATTAATTTGATATTAAATGCTTTTGATTCTTGTATGAATTTCAAACACCCAAAGCTTATTCCCGAGGGTTATTTGAATACTAGCAGGAGGTATTCGAATACCTCTGTCAAAAGCTTATTTAAAAAACTGATCAAGTTGGGGTTATTCGAATACCAGTCAAGGGTATTCGAATACCTCTTTTAAACAGGTATATTCTGAAATCAGGGTATTCGAATACCATATAGAGGTATTCGAATACCTCTGTTTTTGGAAAAATAGAAGGTATGAATTATGAATCAGGTTATTCGAATACCATAGAGGGGTATTCGAATACCTCAGTTAAAAACAGTTTGAAAAACCTTTCTCAATTGCTTCGAAATGCTTATTTTCAGTTTCTAAACGCTTTGATCTTTCAAAAGCTATTTTAAAACTTCAGTTTAATTTAAGAAACAGATTATTTTAGATCTTTTAAGATTAACCATTGAGATATCTAATGGACAGCTCCATACATGATAGATCCCGAGTCCTAAAACTAATGTTGAAACACTTGGACTTGGTCTTCTCATCATCTTCATGTTTGTTATCATCAAAATACATCTTCATTGTTGCGTAGTGAACACATCTGGATCACTAATGTCCTATTCTCAATGATCTTATGATTAATAATAATTTAGATTAAATTGTGAAAGACTTGTCTCTCATTATCTTAATCCCTATCATGATGACGAGTCTCTAAATTTAATGAAGGACCTTATCATATTAATTAAATAACCAAATAATAAATATGATAATAAACAAAGAATGCCATGTTTTTTTTATTAAAATAAGTTAATAATAATGTAGTTTAAACATTACATGACAGATTGGATCTTGGGCATACATATTTATCTCCAACAACTAGAACATCAAATTATATCTCATTGAAGACATGATGAAGTCAATCCCATAACACTTGTTGCTAATCGATGAACTTGAAAATTACTGAGCAACTAGGTCTTCCTTTGTAGCTCTATTACTTTGTGTAATATCTCTAAATAACACTAGCTAAAGAATCTGAAAATCCACAAAGTGTAGGGTAGGCCTAGCCAGTATATAGTTAACCTTATGTTCATCCCATCATAAGCCAAATTGTATTTCTTCAACCCTAGCCTTTCAAAGTTTAAATGTAACATCCTCATTCTAGCTAAGATATATGGAATGTCTGCTATGTTGTTTATGTATTTGATTATGTGTACATTAATAAATAATATTTTTTGCTACTTTGTTGACTATGAATATTATCTCTACTTGCTTAGAAAGTATTACTATATGTTATATAATGATGCTTGTGCATGTTAGGGGATGAGAATTTGAATGATATGGTCTTAAAAAGTTAGTAGAGCTAGTATAGAGACTCTACCGTAGAAGGCAAGAATGCTAGAGATGAAGAATTTTTTCAGAGACTTATTTGGCACCTAAGCTATATACTTGACGTGTGCAATAAGGTGTTTAGATAAGTACAAAATGTAACAGAAAGCTCAGAAAAGTGTTTGGAAGACTCAAATTAAATTGGGCCCTAATATTAGAATACTTGTAGAATAAGTTACCTAGGTAGGAAAATAAACTACCTAGAGTAACTAGTAGTTACACTGGATTATAGTTAGAGTAATTGGAAATAACTATTAGGCAATTGTTTTATTGAAAGAGTTAGCGTAAAATCAAGACAAATGTCCCACTTAACTAATTTATGATTAGTTGAGAATTAGAATGTCATGATTAAGCTACCAAACTAAATCCCATAATTCCCAATATATCCTAAAACTAACTCTAACTCCTAACCCTAGTAAAAAAAAGCTTAGCCAAACTTACCCTAAACCATGGTTGACCCATGGCCAAGCCCACCAGAGTCACCCTTACCACCTTCATTCTAAGCAAACAAGAAAGAATAGAGAGAGATAGAATGAGAAAAATCAAGATAGTGCAAGGATTTGGAGCTCTTGCATAAGGGGCAAATTGGCCTTGGATGCTTAAGGGCTAGGTAAGATGAAGTGAATAGGGAATCTAGAGCTTCCAAATGAGTTAAACATCAAGTCAATCCACCACCATTTGCTTTGGGAATCCACAGAGAGAAGTTGAGATAGTGGTTCACTTTCATCATTCTTTTCGTATTGCTCTCTTGTCTTTTGATCATGGCGATCAAGTTTTTAACTCTAAGGGTCAATCTTGGACTAATAGTAGGAGTATGTTGTGTGTACATGTTGAGAGTGTGGGTTGTTATTTTCTTTATAATGATCACCTTGAATCTAGGGTATAAACTAGTTCATATATGTGAAATTAGTAGGAATTTTGTTGATAGATGTTGTTGTGGGAAGACCTCTATAAATAGAAGTGTAAGACACTCCATTCTCATAAGTTACAAGAGATATACACATGAGATGTGAGAAGAAAGACTTAGAGAAAGTATAGAGCCTCTAGATTTTGGTGTGTTTATTGTGCGAAACTGATGCATGAGTTGTTTATTTTATGTTCTATTTTTAAGTTCTTGATTTCAGTTTGTTTTATTTTGCATTTAAAGTGTGTTTTTTACATATTAATTGGTCACATGACTAGCATATGACTTTTTAATAAGGTTTAGGTTATATATTATTTTGGCTTTGATAGATTAGGCTAGGTTTAGTAATATGCTTATAACCCTAGTATAAATAATCTTAGGAACTTATACTTAACATCTTTTAGCCGTCAAATTATAATTTTATATTTAAGAGGTTTCTAAACCCTAGAACCCTCCTTTTATTGTTCCACTTCAATCGATCCTACTTCTCTCACAAAATTTTATTGCTTAGTTGTTGACTATCATCTTCTACTGAATCAAATAGGTATTCGTAGTTATGGTTGGTGCGAACATAATATTTTAACTAGGCCTTTTTTCTGTAAATTTATTTTCCCTTCATTAAAAAAAAGAAAAAAAAAGAAAATTAAAAAATTAAAAATTAAAAAAAGAAAAAGGAAATAAAAATTCAATTAATTACATTAATAAAAGTCCACATTCGTGTTTTCTTAGTCCAAATACATAAGCCCAGCTTAGCCTAGTTTTTAAAGGAAAAAAAAATAAAAACAAAAAAAACAAAAAAAAAACAAAAAACAAAAAAAAGAGCAAAAAACAAAAAAAAAACTTAAAACGTTTTTTGGTAAGTTGTTTTTCTATTTTTGGATGAAAGCTAATTTTCTTTCTCTTGGCCTATGTTTTTTTTTCCTTTTTTAGACATACATTATGCACTCCCTTGCACTGCACATGGCAGCAGACACACAACACCACTGTAGAGGGAACAAAGCTTCTTTGCTCCCACTCTTTTTTGGCATTATTGCACAGTAGCTGCTCTATTCACTTTCATGTACATACCATCCACATCCTCACTCAGCACAGGAAACCCAACAGCAGCAACAATGCTATTGGTTCTCCACTCTTCCACGTACAGGCAGCCCAAATACACTAGCAGTTGCCTCACACCCACACACACACACACACGCACTTTCATGTTCACTCTCACCATTGTCCAAACTCATCACCACTCCACCCTTCATCTTCACCACCATCAACCTTCACTCAAAAAAACCACTTCACCCAAAGAACCAACACCTCTACCAAACAGCTTCCATAGTCATGAACCATCACTCCACCATTTCACCAACACCATCGTAGCCCACAACACAGCAAACCGTGCGACCACCAAACCAGCCACCACACACTGAGTTTGATAATGGTAGAATTTTTTGTGACAATTGTAGTATTATGATGCATGACTGATATTCCTAAGTTAAGATAAAATTTAATTGAATTGATTGGAGATATGATTTACTTTGAGATTTGTTTTAAGTCACTTTCATTGTTAAAGACTAGCAATAAGTTGATTGAAAGTTATGATAATAACTTAATTTTTTATATATTTTTCTTATAAAAATAGACATTATTATATCTTAATATATTTAATTTTATTGATTTGTGGTATTATCATTTATTTCTTTGAGATAAATTAATTATTAAATTATATGTTAATTATAAATATTTAAAAGTAAAAGTAGTATAATCAGAATGTTGGGACGTGCTATATGGAAGAGTGAATGAAGAAGGAAGAAACCAAAGTCCAATTTAGCCCACATTTGAAGAATTAAAGGATTAATAAAATCAAGTTGTGGCCATTAGCATGTAGTGTAACTAAAGAAAATAAGAGTGATATTGGGTTGTTTTCAAAGGGACCCACGGTCTAATTTGGGTGTGAATATGGGCTTGTTACAATCAATAAAAAGAAAAGTGAGTTAAAGCCCACGTTCAGTAAGAGTTGAAGCCCATGTAATTAGACAGTGAATTTTAAATGGAAGAGATGATGGCTTATTTCCAGGGTGCACATGTGAATTGAAGAAAAAAAACCTAAGGTATAAATCGAAGAGGAGCGCAGCATAAAGTGCAGATTAAAGAACGCCACTTGAGATGTTGAGACAAATCAGAGAGACGCGTAGCACCGCACGAAGCGGACAAAGAGAATGAGAAAAATTCTATGTTTTATAATTTTTTTTTCTCTTTATATTTGATACTTTTGTCATGAGTAACAAATTTTATTTTTTAAAATTAAGATAAAATTCTAATCTTTGTTTTAGATAATTTAACGTTGTTTAAGATATTTTTCTTTATTCTATAATTACACAATGACGGTGATTTTTTATCTTTAATTGTTACTCAATTTTATTTTTATTTATTATCTTATAGTCAATTAGTAAATTTAAATTGATATATTTTAATCACATATTTAATTCTTGTAGTCTTATATGTGAGTTGTGCAATAGTATTTAATGCTATTGTGATCTAAGGATTCAATAATTCATGCTATATTGAATAATTTTTGTTATAATTTGAATATGTCATATTATTTTAGATGAATTATGTTAATAATTAGATTCTAATAATATTTAGTAGTGATCAAAGCTTATAGTTATAGACACTCTATAGAATAAGATTAATTTTCATTCAAGTTAAATTATCTTTGCATAGTTAGTGGTAGATTTGAGGTCTTAGAATTGTTCTTTGATTGATCTTGCATTTTAATTTGAATTATTTCATTTAGATTAATTATTTAATTTGAGTGTTTAGTTGAGTGCATAATTTAAATTCTTAGATTAATTATATTAAATCAAAATCTCTTTTCTTTTTTTTAAATTAATTTAGGTATATATTAGATTTTATTAATTAATCTTATCACTCATTGTGGGTATGTCACCCTTGTATTACCAAATATTACATAGATCTTATGCACTTGTAAGTAAATGGTGATTTTATTACTCGAAAATTCTCTACCAATGATAACCACATGGACCTCAACAAGGTTATGATAGATGACCTCACTGATTTCTTTGAAATTAAAATGTCCAAGGCGGGATGCACTATTGCAAGGAAAAAACAAACAACCTTGCGGCAAAAGAACCAAGTGTGCACGATGCGGGTTGTCGTTCTCTGATGTTGGATTCAAGCGTTTAGGGGGATGTAAATCCCACACTTATGGGATTAGAGCATGCGGTGTAGACCTCGCGAAACACGGTAGGGCATCCACAAATTGCTTAAGGTTGTGCATTAGGTGTATTGATGGGGTGAAGAACCTGTGAATCGCAGTAGGGCAGCCATAGACGATCCTACAGATTGTGTTTTTCATGTTTGACATAGGTGAAAACCCCAAAGCCTTGGCAAGGTGGCCTAAGCAGCCTTGGGGGTACATTAAGATTAAGTGGGAGTCTTGCTGAGGTAAGAACCTCATTAACCGTAGCAAGGTGGCCACATACAGCCTTGAGGGTTGCCCCAAGATAATGAGCATGTATTTTGGGATGCAAATCCCTTGGACCTCACCATGGCAGCCATAGATGGCCTTGTGAGTAGCGCATAAGATAACAAGTGCATATTTTGGGATAAAAAGCCCTCAGACCTCACCGAGGCTACCACAAATGACCTTGTGGGTGGCGCTTTTCAGGGAACTGTAATCCTAAGATCCTCACCAAGGAAGCATGAAACGGCTTAGGGAATCTAGCGCATTGACCTTAGAGATCCAACGTAGAACGGGATAGAGATCGATCGTTGTTATTGGGATCTTCTTTTTTCAATTGGATGAGGCGCGAAGGTAGGGATTAACCTAGTTAAAGTCAAACTAGGGTATTAGCAAAGGCAAGGTCCTTTTGGCCAAGGTGAGATCAGGCCAAGGTACAATGGAGATGGAGTCCTGTCAAGGTAATGGTCGAGATGAGATTGAGCCGAGGTACTAGTGCAGGTGAAGTCTATAACATCCTTCCTAACCTAATAATTCTAATTAGGGTTATAATAGCTTAGTAAAATTAATGGAAGTTATTTGATAATTTTGGTAATGATTTGGATTGATTTGAGCATAAATTTATAACACTGGAGTTGAGAAATAGTTCAGAAGTTAGTCTAAATAACTGAGAAGATAGAAATAAATATGGAACATTTATTTCTAAGTCATAAAGGATTGGAATGAGTTATATTAAATTCTGGAATATCAAATGAATTAGTTTGACATTTTTAATATCACTGAGATAGTGTTCCAAGACCAAACTAAACAAACAAATAGCTCAAAAAATCATAAAATTATGAGCAAATGTAAAATAAAGAATGAAGATTAATCTGAGAATGGAAATAGATTAAATTGAACACTTGAGAGCTTTTTAGTTCAATTCCATAAGGTTTATCTTAACCAAGAGATGAATAGTAAAGCTTAGTAACTGGTAAAGGTATATAATGAGATATATGGAAATATAAAGCTAGGAAATGAAGGAAATCCTATAATTTTTTATAATAGCTATGAATGTTAAAAAATTTGTTAAGGAAATATTAAAGTATTCTTGATAGATATAATGTTTCTAGCTGGATTTCCCTTTTACCCTTTATTTTTTATTCCTCATCGCCTATCACCCTCATTTTCTCACTTTTCTCTCTCTTTTCACGTTCTCACCCACTCTCCTCTCTCTCACATTCATCTAGCTTCTTCCACAAGAAAAAGAAAATAGAAAAAGAAGGAAATAAGGGAAGAAGAAAGAAAGAAAGATCAAGAGGAAGAAGATAGGAAGGAAAAGAAGAAAACAACTCCAAGATGAAGTAGGGGGTTTTCTTTACTTTTTCTACTTTTCCTTTGTTTTCAAAAGTTTTGGAAACTTGTGGTTTGGAAGATGATTTTGAAATGGTAAAGGTGATTGTATATTGATTATGATTTGAGAACTTGACTCCTTGGTTTGATTCATGATGAGTTTCAAGATTTGAAAAAATGGGTTTCATACCCATATTGATTTGATGTTTTATGAGTGATTTGGATGCATATTTGTGATGGTTTGATGTTGTTGCTGATATTGATTAGTTTTGTTTGGGTTAGAATAGTTTAAAAACTTTATTTTCTATAAGATTCCAAGTGGTAATCGATTACCCCGAGTTGGTAATCGACTATCAAGCTTTTAGAGCTGTGAAATGAGTTTCTGGACAACTGGTAATCCATTACGAAGCCCTAGTAATTGATTACCAGGCTTCTGGATGAGTGGTAATCAATTATCACATCTTGGTAATCGATTACCAAGGTTCTGCCAAGCTAGTAATCAATTACCAAGGCTTGGTAATCGATTACTAGGCCTCTATTTTGAGGTTTTTGATATAAAAATGATGATAACATAGTTCTTTATCCCATGTAACCTAAATACAAACCTTAAACCTTGGATTGAAAGATTATGATTCAATTAAAGGTGATATGATTAAGCATCTAAATAACTTGAGAAATGATTTTTACGATGTTATTGCACCAAATGATATTGAATGAGGGATTGATTGCTGGTGATAAGGAAAATCTTCGTATGCATATTATTGTATGTTTGATGAGTTGATGGTTGAGATGAATAACTCAAGATGATATTTGATTTTTATGAGTAACCCATTATCTAGGATATCCTTGGTCCTAGGGTGAGACTTGGAAATAGTGGTTGAGGATGGACATTCCCTTACCACCTGAGTAATTGAGGTTGAAGATGAATAATTCCCTCCCTCTTTACTTAAGTTCTCCCTGGATGAAATGTAGTTGAAGACGAAAAATTCCCTCTCTACTTGAGGCATTGATAACTTCATAAAATATAGTTATTTATGCCCTATATATATGCTCTATAGATAGCTTAGTCCTTGTTATTAAGCATATATGGAAGATTTTAGGCTTATATTCATCGAATTCAATTTTGATATCTTCTTATATGATTTTGAGAAAATCTTGCTAATTCTTCAGGTGATTAAGTGGATTTGCAACTGTTATCAACTTGGTGATTTCTCTATTGCAGGAAGGATTCCAAATAAGCAGATTGGTGAAAGATTTGGACCAATATTGGAGGATAAATCCAAAGGTGTAATTCAGTAACTCACACTGTGGCATAAGTATGTTCATGTCGCGGCGTGGTGCATCAGCCCTACTACATACTGAAAACTCGAGACTAGTACGCCGCTACAAAGAAGAGTTCATGCCGCAGCGTAGTGACCTAATTTAAATGTGTGCCATGGCATAAGGTGTGTCATGTTGCGGCATGAAACCAAATGTTGGGCCTATAAATACTGATTTAAGACAATTCAGCAAAGGAGCTTTTGGGAAAAACATAACACAACTGCTAGAGTTTCATTTTGAGGCTGATAGGAAGCAAAGGTAGCCAAAGTTGGAGGTCATCTTCTTCAAGGAGGAGATTCAAGTTTCAAAGATCAATAATCATTGAGCTTCTATCCCATTCCTTTTACTTTCTCTCTTCCTTTGTCATGAACATGATTATTTGTGATATATTTTCGTGTTTCATGGATAGCTAAGTTATTTTAGGGATTTCTTTGGATCTCTCTATGAATATTAGTGATTTTGTAACTTCTTGAGTTAACAATGATGATTTGGATTTGTTTAACCATATTTCTCTTAATGCTCTTGATTGTTTGGCCAACATTTAATATGATTTGATTAAATCTATTGAACTAGATATAGGGATTTAGATTTGAGATCATGAATATGGTTTATGCATGTTAAATTTTATTCTAAGGGTATAGTGAGTTAATTAGCTAATGGGATAAACATATACCCCTTGGTCATACATAGCAAGTGTTGAGAATAGTCCTTAATGAGTGGAGTTTGCACTAGCCTTCATGGAAACATAGTAAACTAGGCAAATGAAACATGGTTAATTGACCTAGACATAAGCTTTTAATTAATTTGTTTCTCAAGCTAACAAATTACTACAGCCCAATGGCTCTGGAATCACCCAAAAATTCGTCCTACAGCCCAAGATATGACCCAATTACTACAGACTATTCAGGCCCAATTTCAGCACCTCTATACCCAATATCACCATCAGGGAGCCCGAACAAAGTTTTGTGTTCAACATGAAAGTTGTAGATATGGGTCTTAACTTTCAGATTCCAAATTTTCAGCCCATTTTATAAGCCCAAACTCGAATTATGCTCTGATTACTATACACTGTTCAGGTTTCAGACACAAAACTCGCGTTCTGTCTTCCAAGCCCAATTAGCTCTACTAGATGTCTGATTGAGACTTTGAGCTCTGCATCAAAGTTGTAGAGCTCTCTCTTACTTTCCTACAAGGTAAAATTCATAATTATCAGACATTTAGAACTCAAGATATGACCGAAATACAGAAATAGCGTAAGACCAAAATAGTGCTGAAAAAATCAATTAAGTCCAATTTGAGTCCAAACTTACAAAACATAACTAGGCTTAATCAATTAAGTACATGGCGAGTGTAAATGACTAAAAATGAGGGTTTATTAATGTATAAAATATGTGATCATCAAATTCCCCCACACTTAGCTTTTTGCACTCTTGGGCAAAACACATAAGACTAAAGTTAAGAGACAAAGAAAAATGACACAGACTCAAAAGCTAAAAACTCTAAAAGACTTGATGAAGCAAGAAGAGCAACAAGAAATTCAAGGGATCAAAGCATTAATGAGGTAACATTTCTTCACATCTCAAACTAACAAGTAAGGAAACTTCAGTTGAAAAGAATAAATCAAGAATGATAGATCCTCACAGAATTCACTCTCAATCTCTCAAGTGTTTAAAAGGTAAGTATTTCACTCTATTCAACCCATGAACAATTGCACTACCATAAGCTTGCTTATCTTCTACTTCTCCGCTACTCAAAATACATGCATACAAAAATCAAGAGGGCTTTATTCAAGGTTATAATGGGGTCATAGTAAAGGAGAGGGGATAATATGGATATGAAAAGATAAATACTAAAGAGAATAAAAGAGCATTATGGTACAGTTAGAGTGGAGAAAATGTTTAAGAACATTCATCATAAAGGACAATCACCAATATTTGACTATTGTTTTGTTGAAGATCAATCCCAAATTGGTGAATTGAATTCATTGTTAGACTTGAACATTCTCCTTTTCTTCTTATTGTTTCCAAGCATCCACCTTTATTCTGATAATCCTTTGATTGCAACGGTGGTCAATTTTTTTTTTATTATTTTACACACACACCCCCACACTTGTTTCAAGAACAAGGTCAATGCTCACTTATTCCCTAAGGTTGGGTAAAAATATTTTTTTCTCTTTTTTTTTTGAAGGATGAAATGAGCTTAAAACAAGGAATGGTCAAACAAGTTCAAAGGGGTTACACAATGGAAAATATACAAGGATGGCTATTTGGTCAAAGTAGCTATTTCAAAATGCCTCAATCATATTAATGTATGCATGTGAAAATGTAGCCTCAAAAAGAATCAAAGCAAGTTCTAGAGTAACAATTCCATAAGTGAAAATCACACAAGAAAGAAGAGAATGGTACAGATATTCAATCTATTCATCAATAGGCTCAAAATCTCACAAGACATATTTCTGTCATTCTCAATCCATCAATTCAACATCCATAACCAAGCTTGTCATTTTTAAGAAAGAAGAAAATTTATGCTAAGATCCAAGAATCTCAATTGCTTCAAAGGATGTGAGAGTGCATTCACTTGAATCTTTCAAATGAAATCAAATGACAAAAACTTTGTTACTTTCACAAATCAATACTAATTAATTACTACCCTAACTAAGATGCGTCTCAAGAGTAATAAATTGTTTCCAAAATTTACTCTTTACTCTGCCATCACTAATTGGTTTTACTATGAATAGGTTTCTGACAGTCATATCACTAAACATACTTCCCAATTTAGATACGTCTCAGAAGTAAACTTACTCCTTACTCTGCCATCATTCATTGGTTTAATAAGTCCATGACAATCATATCATACTTCCCAAAAAAGAAAAGAAAAGAAAAATTAGTAGTCAACTATCCTTCCCCCCCAACTAGATCACAACATTGTCCTTAGTGTTAAAATATAGATGAGTAAAGGATAGAAGATATTACCTGTTGGAGAAATCTGACACAAATTTAAACAAAAACAAAGTACAATAAATAAAAGCAAAAGAAAAGCTATAAACAAAGTGTCAAATCTGGCTCCTTTTTCATCCCGTTTCCCTCACTGCTTCCTGCTGACCAATCTATCTGAGCTATTGCTGGGTCAGGTTTATGAACAAAAGCTTGTAATTTATCAATCAACTCATCAATAGTGGAAGCAGAGGTAAGAAGTTGTCTTACCGAAAGTGTGATAAATTTCTGTTCCACTGCATGGTTAAGAAAGATTAACAAAATATCAAAGAAATTATTTACATTCAACAAACTTATGGGTTTATGGTGGATGTTTAGCTGGGCCCAAGAGACAATTTGAAAAACTTCTTCCAAGGTACCAAAATCACCTGGTAAGGCAATGAATGCATCAGAGTTTTCAAGCAGTATCTTCATTTATTCATGCATTGATGATACCTTAAGTTCCTCTCTAATTGTCTTGCCAGTGATGTTCTGTTGAGCTAAAGGTTCAGGAATGACACCTAAAACCTGACTGCCTCCTATATATGCAGCAAGTGATACAGCCCCCATTAACCCACGACAACCTCCCCCATATACAAGATGAATATTCCTCGCAGCAAGTGATCGACCAAGAGTGGTAGCTGTGTTTACAAACTCTAAACCCTTCCCATACTTAGATCCACAAAATATGTAGATATTTTTAAGTTGACGAACAGAAACACCTTCCATTTCTATTCTCACCTTTCCTTTGATTGATTCTGAGATAGAGGAAAGTGGAGAAAGTGGAGTGTTTAAATAGGAAAAAGAAGGGAAATGGTAATAATTGCACCTATAAGGCGGGTTGTTGGTCATTGTCGAAGAGTTTGAAATTAAGGAACACAAAATCTTTTTTTTTTCTTTTTTTTTCTTTTTTTCTTTTTTTTTGTTTTGGTTTTTATTTTTTGTTTTTTGTTTTTTTTTACTTCAAGAAAACAATCAGGGTAAAGAAGTCTAGAAACCCCTGAAGGACCCTGCTCAAAGGATCGTCTGTCCAAAACCAAAATATAGCAAAATCATACAAAGATAAAAGAAATATAATAGCAAATGATGACATACCTGTATGTACAGCTTTCATGGCGTATCTTTATACTGCGCGTCATGAGTGCGAGTGGCATATCTTTATACTGCGTGTCACCAGTGCAGTAGACACTCACGAATTTTTTTAAGGACCAGCGTGCAAAGGTCCACCCGAGTCAATGACGGGTTAGCCAAAGGCTGGGGCTCCACAACTAATTAAAGCCATGGTACTCCTTCTGGATCGCCCTTGTTCAAACATTTTTTTTTCTTTTTTTTTTATCTTTTTTTGATTTTTTTTTTGAAAGATGACATGAAGAAGAAGAAGATGATATGTACAGATTGTTGTGGATATGGCTCACATCTGCCTTTGGTTTAACGTCCAGTAACGACTTAAACGGCTTCTATGAGTCGAGGATAAGCTTCCCATCTAATTTTCTTATAAATTGGCAAACATGGTCTTTTAGAGTCAGATTCCCAAGACTGTAGGGTTTTTCTTCATCATGATTGCAAGATTCAGAGGCATCATGTTTCTTTTTGAAATTGAGCCCATCTTTTGACAATTTTTCACAACTTTTGCAAAAAGTATAGCAGTCCTTAAATAAAGTAGGCCAATAAAATCCACACTACAAGATTTTCGCAGCTGTTTTCTTTGAAGAAAAGTGACCTCCACATGCTTCCGAGTGACAAAATTTAATGACACTACCTACCTCACTGTCGGGCATGCATCTCTGAAAAATTTGGTCAGGATAATGTTTGAACAAGTATGGGTCATCCCAATAAAAGTTTTTCACCTCTATTAAAAATTTCTTCCTATCTTGGTGCGTCCATTGAGGCGACATCTTTCCTTCTTGTTCTTTAGTAAGAGACGAGGAAATTACCACAGGAAAGCTTTGCTTTTCTCCCAAAAATGTGTACTTCAACCCAGCAGGTAATGGCTTTAGTTCCGGTGTGGGTACTTCTTCATGGGCATTATTATTCATGGGTTTAGCTCTTCAAATTTTGACTTTCTTCCTTTGTATTCTATTTCCTCTGTACAATCAAGCAAATCAAATGAATTAATTAAAACAACTTCTAATGGGTTAGAAGAACTCCCTTTTTGAAGATGATCATCTATAATGGCTTCAATTCCTTTAACTTCCTCATTTTCATCAAGGACTTCCTGTGGTTGCTTACACATGTTAAAAACATTGAGATCCAGTGTCATGTTTCCAAATGTTAGCTTCACCACTCCATTTCTGTAATTTATTAAAGCATTTGATGTTGCTAAAAATGGACGGCCTAAAATAACAGGAATTGACTTGCAACTATCAACCAGAGGTTCAGTATCCAAGACAATAAAATCCACAGGATATATGAATTTATCAACTTGAACTAACACATCTTCCACTATTCCTCTTGGAATTTTAATTGATCTATCGGTAAGTAGAAGAGTTACAGAAGTTGGTTTTAACTCACCCAAGTTGAGTTGCTGATAAACTGAATATGGAAGCAAATTGACACTAGCACCAAGATCAAGTAAAGCTTATTCAAATTTATGTTCTCCAATAATGCATGAAACTGTAGGACAACCAAGGTCTTTATATTTCAACGCATTATTATTCTGAAGAATGGAGCTTACCTGTTCAGCCAAAAATGCTTCCTTTTTCACATTTAATTTCCTTTTAACATTGCACAAGTCCTTCAAATATTTGGCATAAGAAGGAATCTGTTTGATAGTATCTAACAGGGGAATATTGATCTTTACTTGTTTCAAAATTTCAAAAATTCCAGTGTTATGGTCCAATTTCTTTGGATTATTCAATGCTTGAGGAAATGGGGGTGAAGGCGAGAGTTTGGTCGCCTTTTGGTTAACTTCTTGATTTTCTTGGGGAATTGGTTCATCTTCTTTCTCACAAGATTCAGGGATTTGTTTTTCAACAACCTTTCCACTCCTAAGAGTTATCACTGACTGGACTTGGTCCATTTGTTAGTTTTTTGAACTCCCCTCATTTAGACTGTACTGACCCTTGGGATTTGGTTGAGGTTAAGAAGGAAATTTTCCTTTCTCATGAATGGTGAGAGCAGAAGTAAGTTTGGCAAGAGTTTCTTTTATGTCAATCATGGTTTGATTGTTTTGTTTATTAATGGCCTCTTGCTTTTCTATGAATGCATGCAGTGTTTCTTCAAGGTTTTTCCTATATGGTGGGACATAAGGTGCATATCCTTGAGAATTTTGAGAGTCATGTTGTGCCTGAGGAGGTGGTGGTTGCACAAATTGTGACTGATTATTATTCCTCCAGCTGAAATTCGGGTGATTTCTCCATCTCGGATTGTATGTATCTGAAAAAGAAGAAGTCAATAGCTTGTTAAAATTATTCATTGCATTTACCTGCTCATGTACAACTTCTTTAAAAATAGGAATGTTAGGACATTCGTGTGTTGAGTGTCCTAAGTCATCACAAATACCACAAATTTCTTCATTTTGCACAGATTTGATTTCTTTTGCTTTTCTTAATTCCATGGCTTCAACCTTTCTAGCCAAACTGGCAAATCTAGCATTTAGATCTTCCTCTTGACTAAGGTGATATTTTCCTTTATTAGCACTTGCAAGGTTAGATCTAATTGAATTTTCAGAAGTACTATGCCAAGATTGAGAATTTTCAGCCAACTGGTTCAAATAGTCTAAAGCTTCATCAGGTTCTTTATCAAGAAACTCACCATTGCACATTGTTTCCATAAATTGTTTAGTTTTAGGTGTTAAACCTTCATAAAAGAAGCTTATAGTGTGCCATTTTTCAAAACCATGATGTGGGCAAGAATTTAACAAATCTTTAAACCGTTCCCAACATTGAAAATATGCTTCATTTGAATTTTGGGAAAAATTGTGGATTTGTCTTTTCATAGCATTGGTTTTATGTGTTGGAAAAAATTTCTTTAAGAACTCACCTTGCATTTCTTGCCATATGCCAATTGATCTTGGATTCAAAGTGTTAAGCCAAGATTTTGCTTTATCTTTTAAAGAAAAAGGAAACAATTTAAGCTTAACAATCTCTTCAGTGCAATTTTGATCATTGAAGGTAATACATACTTCTTCAAATTCTTTCAGATGTAAATATGAACTTTCAGATTCTAAACCATGAAAATTAGGAAGTAAAGAAATCATACCTGGTTTGATTCTAAAATTGTTGGCATTGAGTGGAAAGATAAAACATGATGGACTAGAATTTCGAGGTGGTTGTAAATATTCACGCATGGTTCGTAACGGTTGATTTTTACGTTCATCATGTACACTTTCATTGTTAGCCATTGTGTCAATTGTGTGTGATTGTGATTCAAACAAGTCAATATATAAAGTACCAGAATAAATTTTAACTAAACGAGCAGAATTTAAATCACAATACCAATTAAGCATACATACATAAATAACTTAAAATAAATAAACAAAAATAATGTACAAGCTAGCAGTATAACCCACCATTAAATATTAACAAGGATGTGATATTAAACCAACCACCCAATAGAAAAAAAAAATAGAGTGGTAGAAACCAACCACCAAAAATATATATATAACAAAGGTGGGGTAATAAATCAACCACCTAAAAATAAAAATAAAGTAAAAATTAAAATACAAAAAATAAAGTGCAGAAAGTAAATTTAAATATGAAAACCGAGAGTGACAGAGCCCCACAAAGCCAACGAAAGAGAAGAGAAGAAGAAATATTATTTTATTAAGTTAGATTGCGAAAAAATAAATAACAGAAAAATAAAAGGGAGAGTTACCCCCACTGATAAAAAAAATGACAAAAATAAATAAAAAATAAAAAATAAAAATAAATGACATAAATATAAAAGTTAGAAAGTTAGTATATTAGCAAGTTAGTAAGTTAGAGTTAGATAGTTAGAAAGTTAGAGAGTTAGTAAAGAAACCGAAGGATCGGCAAGCCGATCTTTTGCTCCGGTGAGGGAGAAGAGAGAATAGATTTTATTAAAGAAAACGAACCTCAATAAATCAAAACTTCAAATCAAGTCCCCGGCAATAGCGCCAAAAACTTGACTGCATGATTTAAGGATGCAAACCCAAGTGCAGGTTGTCTCAAGTAGTAAATTTCTCGGGAGTCCGAGGTCGATTCACAGGGAATTGATGAAGAAAAATTAATTGAGGTAAGAAGAGGATTTGTCACAACACCAAAAGTAATAAAACAAGTTCACAAATGAATTTAAGGGCTTGCTTGGGTTAGGAGATCCACTCTTAGTAATAAATTAAAGGTAAGATTATTTCTCTTTATAACTCAATTGAAATCCACACACAACGGAGGTTCCAATCGAAAAATGTAACATTCAAAGTTCAATTATATATGCAATCATATTATGATTCCTTTAATTATCTACCAACATTTGTAAATGAGTTCAAGCATTCATGTGCCAATCCTATTGTCTACAACAAATCAAGATCTCCATTAACAAAGAAGGTTTCTAAATTGATTGGAAACAAAATACAACACATATAATGTTCATTTAATAATATATCATTTAAGCACAAGAAATAAAATAATCTAACCTTATTTCATTACCAAGAGCTTCACTCTTTCACCCAAGCAAGATGAAGATTTAGTTACTCATAGATAAGAAGAAAGAAAGAGAGAAGAAGAGAAAGATGAACATAGTTTCACTTTAGAACAAGAGAAAATTACAACATAAAACAACAAACAAGCATAATCACAAAAACTTGTAAAAACTAAGCCTAACACCAAGTGCTTAACACTTGAGTGCCTTTTATAGAATAGTAGGGATACAAAATAACTAGGAGAATGATTAAGAGTAGGTGGATTAGTAGGTGGAGTGGTTGGATGATTGGTTAGGTGGTTGATGTAACATCCCGAAAAATACATGTTTAATCATAGATCATCATTTTATAATATTCTTGATTTTTAGGAATTTTTTGGAATTTTTCGGAAACGTTGAATATTTTAATATATTTTTCATTTTACGTGCACACTGAGCAGAGAATTACTGAGGTCAGTGTAACACTCCGGAAATTGTTTATTTCACCGCAAATAGTCATTTTCTAATATTTGTGATTTATGTGAATTTTTCTAGAATTTTTCGGAAATGACGAATATTTTAATATATTTCTCGTTTTACGCGAATATTGAACAGAGTCGGGAAAACGACTGTAGCGCTTCAAGAATTGGAAAATTATATGACGAATGGTCGTTTTATAATATAAAACGAGTGTGTAGCAGGTTTAGCAGTTGGAGTAGAAACACTCAATTTAACATTCAAAGAAGACACAGGCAACTTCAATCTTTCCACACAATCATATGCAATAAACGAGTGTGTAGCACCAGAGTCATATAACACAGTCAGATGGTTACCTCCAATGTCACCTTCTCCTTGTATAAGATCATCAGATTGAGAAATTTCTGTTCCCGTCATAGTATATACTCGCCCTCTAGATCTCGGTTGAGTATTCCCTGACTTCTGTTGATTAGCACGAACATAACGAACAACAGGTTTCCTTTCCGGCTGAGGACAATCCTTCGCTATATGCCCAGGTTGCTTACAGTTAAAACAAACTGTCCCCTTAACCGTGCACTCCAGAGAGATATGACCTTTCTTTCCGCACTTAAAACATGTTGGCGTGAACGTCACTTTCTGTCCAGCTCCACTACCACTTGCACTTCCCCCAACTGGTGGTCGTTGAGATTGACTCCCTGATGGTCTAGAATACGGCTTGCACTGAAACCGATTCGTATTACTTCCTCCACCTCTCTGAAACCTTGTTGGCCCAAAGCTACGATTCCTCTGATCTCTTAACGGCTCTAATTCCTCAAGTCGCGCACATGCATCAACCAAAGCATGAAACTGATTTATCCTCAAGGATATCACCCCTCGCTTTAGTTCCACTCTCAAGCCCGATTCAAACTTCCGACATCTCCATGAATCATCCGGTCGAGTTTGAGCATAATCCGAGAATTGAGATAAATTCTCAAATTTTGTCGCATACTCATTCACCGTCATATTTCCCTGTCGCAAACCAAGAAATTCCATTTCCTTGGCATGCCTAGCACTTGCAGGAAAATACTTTCCCAGAAAAGCATCAGAAAACACTTCCCACGTAATCTCAGTCCCTTCAGCTTGTAAAATTTGGCGAGTTCCTCTCCACCAATGTTCTCCATCTCCTCTTAGCATAAAGACAGCATAAGTTACCTTTTTATCATCTGTGCATCTCATTCCTTCAAAAATCCTTTCCAAATCTTGTATCCATTGACTTGCCTTCTCTGGATCAACCTCACCTCCAAAGTGTGGTGGATTGTGGCACCTAAATTCAGACAAATTTAGGGCATCAGCAGTAGCATCTTGCTGTTGAGCTACTCTCAAATTCTGCTGCATCATTACTTCAGTCATTCGCTGCATAGCTTCAGCAGCCGCAATCATAGGATCCACATCACGATTTACATTCGCATGTCCTCTACCTCGTCCAGACATCTTATTTCTTCAAACAGAACAAAACAAAATTAGATACATCCTTTCGGAAGTAAATCACAGAGAATCACACAGCACAAACAAAAACAGACCCAACCACAACCCCAAAAGACTCTAACTTGGGCTCTGATACCAACTAATGTAACACCCTTGTGGGGATGTCACATATATAAAAAGAAATAAATAAAATCTACCCAAGTTGTAAAACATTTATTACGTATTAATATGGGTTGTAAAATAATTCCTGTTAAACAGAATATTAATAAATAAAATAATGCAGAAATATAAAATGAACAGAACAACATCACTCATAATATACATATGGTCCAAGTTATAAGTTATACAAATAATTTACAACTACAATTATAAATATTTAAACAGAAACAGTAAAGAAAAACAGTAAAGAGTCAATATATACATACGCAGACGCGCCCAAAAATACATCATAAATATTTAATCCTCTAATGGATCACTCTCAAGAAACTCATCAGAAGATAAATATCCAGGATGCCTCGACACTTGGCGGACATGAGACCGCGCAGTCGATACGAGTATCATCTCACTAGGCTCAGTGGATACACCACCCCAATGACGCCTAATGGATAAAGGTAACTCTAAGTGCAAAAACACAGTCGTCATCATCACTGGCTCGTCATCAAACCTATGACGTAGGGACACAGTCAACCGTCCCGCATACGTCACGGAATCTCTGTCTCCTCGCATATGCCAAGCTAACGATCCACCGTGAAACTCGAGTGTCACGAACCCCAAAAATCCCAGCACCACCATACCCAAGCTAATCAGTCCAATGGATATGGATGATCAGATGGTTCTTGATTGTCGAACTGATCTTCGGCTTGCTGATCTTCCTCCTCCTCGGGGTACAGAATCTCAAGAGGCTGTTCCTCTTCATCAAACTCTTTACCGCGTAAAATAAATATATGGAAAACATATACAATAAAGAAAGAGATAAGACAATCTAAAATCATCACAAACATGGCAAATAAGAAAACGACAAACAACAGATATACAGTTCATGCAATATGAAAAGCTATAACAGTAATTTAATAACAGTATAGTGTAAAAATCTAATTATCATAACAACACATAATTTCATAGATAAATCAATAACACATACAATATAACATCACAGATAAAATAACTTTAGAAACAGACAATTTCTCATAATCAATAACTAAATAAATAAATAAATAGATAAAATAAATAATGTTCAAGATATAATTCAGATATGATATGACACGATCCTACTCCATGGAGCTAAACACAAATAGATATCAGAGAGAGAATGACTCGCAAAATCTATTAGTACCACGGCTGCCCAACCAAACTATTGCGCTGTCACACTTTGCGTCTATAGCCCCAAGTCATATGGAATCCATCATCCAAAGCATGGTGTAGTTCACGGTCTCACATTGTGGCACTACAGGCAATGTACTATTAGACTTTACGAAATCTCAATTAAAAATAGTGTGTGTCAAGTCCATTAGTGTGCTATCGGTTACCACGGCCCAGCGGAGCGACCGACTGTCTATATATGGAATCCCGTACACTAACGTCTCCAAGTTCATAAGAATAATGAACCACACTATGTTTATCGCATCGACAACACGATGTGATTCCCCTCGTCAACCAATCCACCAAAAACTGGCATATCCAAGATAAAAAGATACAGTAAGTCCCACCGGGCAAATACTGTTCCAAAGCCTGTACGGGTTCACCTCATAGCCCGACAGCAGAAAAAATACAGAAAATCCAGAAAGAATATGGAAAATACCATTTCGATCAATCGCGTAGAAATTTTATCGCGTTTTCACAATCTCGTCGTTTTTACAAACGTTTTTAAATCGCGTAAATTTATTTTTCTGTTTTCAAAATCGCGTAGAGTTTTTAATACATTTTCTCAAACGCGTAAGATTTTTAAATCATTTTCTTGTCCAAACTCCTTAAAAATTACTGTTTAAATAAACAGAAATCATAAATAATACGTTTAAACTACGTAAAATATTTTCAATACTGTATACTGTCTTTTGGACATCTTTTCTATCTTAATTGCCCATTTTTACTAAAAATTGACAGTATTTTGCTTAGAAAATTATATTAATGGTTTCCTAATTTTACCGTAAAAATTCTGTTTATTAAATTTTTAAGCCATATAATTAATCCCTTTGAAAACTACTAACATGCTTCAAAATACAGCATGAGCCATATGTTAGAAATTCTCAAAAGTTACTGTATTTTCTTTCTAACAATAAAATTATTAATTTTAATCTTTAAACTTAATTCAAATCATTTTGTTTCTTTAAAACTCATTGGAGAAAAATTCTTTTTAACATATGTTGCATCTTTATACTTGAAAATAGTTTGGAATTGATTTTAGAAATCATGAATTCTTGGTTTGGCATGTTGGCCGAAATATATGTTTGGATCATTTGATTTCTAAATTCATTTTCCTTGATCTAAACAATGCTATCTCTTGTTAATTTTCTTAGGTTAATTAAATTATACTTTAGGGAAAATATGAGAACATTTTGGTTCTCTTTTTTTGTCCATGGCCGTGAGCCTTAAGTTTGTGTTCTTTGGAACACTCATGCATACCTTAGCATGTTATTCACATCCTATACATTATCATGCAATTCTAACACATGCAATATATTTCTAACACATATAACCTAAATCAAAGCTTGTAGACATGCAATCAAAGCTTGTAGACATGCAAATTATTACAAACATCAAATAGGAAAGCTACTAACAAATACACAAACACATAAACAAGCCACTAACAAATACACAAATGAATCCTTATGGATTCTACAATCACAAAAATCACACTCCATCTTCTTACCACCATCCATAGATGATAAGATTAGTCTTCCTCTTACCTTAAATGAAGACAAAAACTATTCTTTCGCTCCTCCTAGGGTTTCGGTTTCACTCCACCAAATCACCTAGCAAGCTTAAACAAAACTACAAGTTACTAACCATAGAAAGAGAGCTTAAACCATGGAGAAATCATGGCTTAGAACTTTGAAAAAGAGTTTAGAAAAGAAAAACTAGGAATTTCACCTTCTTGGTTGAATCTTCCAAGTAGATTTTCAAGCTTCAAATAAAGGATTTTGCAAGAACTCCCAACTAGAGATGTTCTTAGGATTGTGTTTAGGTTTAGAAAACTTGGTTGGATGAAATTTTGGGTGGTTGGATAGTATGGAAATGTGTTTGGCCGAAACTAGCTCCAAGAGAACATCAATGGTGTTTAGGGTTTTTGGAAGAGAGAGAAGAGAGAAAATGCTTGAAGACAAAGTGATTTTTGGTCTTCCAACATGCATTGGCCGTAGACTTCAATGCCATGCAAGGTGTCCATGGCTTGGCTTTATCCAAGCTTTAGAATGCATCAAAGGCCAAGATCAAAACTTGGTTAGCAAGCTTGTCTCCCATTGGTTCCTTCTAACCTAGTCACTAAGCTTCATCATTACACTAACCTACTCACTAAGCTAGTCATCATGTTCTAGAGAGTTCCTTCACTAATGATGATTAATTAAGCTACTAAGTTAACTGTATTAGCTAAATGTGGGTCTCGCAAAATATTTTCGGGTCCACTGTCATCTAATTATACTGACTAATAAAATAATACACAAAATTATTTTATTGGACAGTTAAATCCTAAAAATTAAAAGATTAATTATTGTCTCATTCAATTGGGTTTAGTAAGATCCCCAAATCTGAATAATTAAAACAAGATTTTCCTACCGGAAAAATATTATTTTTCCGTCCCGGAGCAAATCGCACAAAAAGTCCAAATAAAATCACAGACAGTAATATTAAGCACTGTAACATATAGAAAAATTAAAAATAGTACAATCGGGACATAACGGTCATTTTTTCTATTTTTCCCCACGACGAAGCAAATCATCCAAAACGTTCAAATAAAATTATAGACAGTATTAATTGTCTGTATATCACCCAGAAAAATTAAAACAGTAGCTCAAGAAAGTTTTTATTTTACCGTCTCAAAGCAAAATACGTAAAACGATCAAATAAAATTTTAGCCTGTAAAATATATTTATATTTCATACAGAAAAATAAGAAACACTAAAACAGGGACATAACAGTCATTTACACAAAAGCTCGAAAAACAACAAATAGAACATTCGGGACATTTTCTAAAAATTGGGGTGTTACAACTCTCCCCAACAAATAAAAATTTCGTCCTCGAAATTCGCTGCATATCAAAACAAATGAGGATACTGATCCCTCATTTTATCTTCCAAATCTCCCCGGGGTAGCATCACCCGTCACGTCATTCCATATAACCTTCACTAACTCGATCATCTTCCCTCGAAGTTGCTTTACCTTTCTGTCCTCGATTCTAACAGGTAAAGTCTCGTAAGTCAAATTCTCCTTCAACTGTACTTCATCTGGTTGTATAATATGCGTCGGATCTGGTATATACTTCCTGAGCTGAGATACATGAAATACATCATGCAGATTGGATAGAAAAGGCGGCAAAGCAATATGATACGCCACAGGACCTATACGTCGGATAATCTGATACGGTTCAATAAACTTAGGAGTAAGCTTCTTAGACTTAATAACCCTTCCGACACCGGTCGTAGGAGTAACTCTTAGAAACACATGTTCACCCTCCTCAAACTCAAGAGGTCGTCTTCGTTTATCTGCATAACTCTTCTGCCTGCTTTGCGTCGTTCTCATCTTCTCTTGTATCATCTTTACCTTCTCCATAGTCTGTTGTACAAGATCTGGTCCAACAGTCATGCTTTCCCCATCCTGATACCAACATAACGGGGTTCGACATCGTCTTCCGTACAATGCCTCATAGGGTGCTATCCCTATACTTGAGTGAAAACTATTGTTGTAGGTGAATTCTATCAAAGATAAAAATTCATCCCAACTTCTTCGTTGCTCCAAAACACAAGCACGCAACAGATCCTCCAAAGATTGTATAGTTCTCTCTGTCTGACCATCAGTCTGCGGATGATACGCCGAACTCAGTCGCAACTTAGTTCCCATAGCTTCTTGCAGACTTCGCCAAAACCTTGACGTAAACCTCGGATCTCAATCAGAAACTATACATGTAGGCACACCATGTAATCTAACAATCTCGCTGATGTACAACTGGGTTAATCTTTCCAACGAATACTTGATATTAATTGGTAAGAAATGAGCCGATTTAGTAAGCCTATCGACTATAACCCATATTGAATCATGACCTTTCCTCGTCTTCAGCAAACCAGTAACGAAATCCATAGAGATACTATCCCATTTTCATTCTGGAATAGATAACGATTGCAACATTCCAGCTGGTCTCTGATGTTCCACTTTCGCTTTCTGACAAACCAGACAAGACTCCACATACTCTGCTACATCTCTTTTCATCCTTGGTCACCAAAACAACCTCTTCAAGTCTTGATACATCTTGGTCATCCCCGGATGTAAACTAAGATCACTAGTATGAGCTTCATCTAGAATCGACTTCTTCAATTCATAATCATCGTGCATACAAATTCTTCCCTTAAACCTTAAGATTCCATCTTCTCCTTCTTCTACCGTCGCTTTATGACCTTGCTTTAGCAATTCTCTCTCATTTTGCAAAAACACATCTTCCTTCTGTTTATCTCGGACGACATCAAGAAATTCGTTTATGATCACAACCTTAAACAAACGAACTTTTTCAGGTAGAAACTCCACAGACAACCATAGATCTTGAAACTTATTGATCAACTCTTCTTCCTTGATCATCATTGCTGAAACACTAAGCACCTTTCTGCTTAAGGCATCAGCTACCACATTAGCTTTTCCCGGGTGGTATTGAAGTTGAAAATCATAATCCTTTAAGAATTCCAACCATCGCCTTTGCCTCATATTCAATTCTTTCTGATCAAACAAGTACTTCAGACTCTTGTGATCACTAAAGACATTGAACAGTGCTCCATACAGAAAATGCCTCCATACTTTCAGAGCAAAGACCACTGCAGCCAATTCCAAATCGTGCGTTGGATAGTTCCTCTCATGAACCTTCAACTGACGAGAAGCATACGCTACAACATTCCGATTCTGCATCAAAACGTAGCCTAACCCTTGATAAGAAGCATCACAATACACGTCAAAAGTTCCCTTAGAATCTGGTAAGATCAACACAGGTGCAGTTGTTAACCTCTTCTTCAACTCTTGAAAACTGGCTTCACGTTCTTCCGTCCACTCAAGTAAGTTGTGTAAGCGGTCCAGCAATCTTCGAAAAACCTTCGATAAACCTCCGGTAATAACCAGTAAGTCCAACAAAACTTCGAACTTCTGTTACCATCTTAGGTCTTTCCCACTGCAAAACAGTCTCCACTTTTGATGGGTCTACTGCAATACCTTCTTTTGAAATCACATGACCTAAAAACTGAACTTTTTCCAACCAGAACTCACATTTAGCCAACTTCGCATACAGCTGCTTTTCTCTCAAAATCTGAAGAACAATACCAAGATGTTCAGCATGCTCTTCCTTAGATTGAGAATAGATCAGAATGTCATCGATGAAGACAACGACAAATCTGTCTAGATACGGATGAAAAATCCTGTTCATATAATCCATAAATATGGCAGGAGCATTCATCACCCCGAATGGCATTACCTGATACTCATAATGTCCATAACGAGTTCGAAAAGCAGTTTTCGATACATCTTCCCCTTTAACACGAATCTGGTGATAACCCGATCTCAGATCTATCTTGGAAAACACCACAGCTCCTCTTAACTGATCCATCAAATCGTCAATTCTTGGAAGCGGATACTTATTCTTGATAGTCACCTTGTTCAGCTGACGATAATCCACACAAAGCCGAAAAGTTCTGTCCTTCTTCTTGACCAAAAGCACTGGCGCACCCCATGGCGAAACACTTGGTCACACAAACTGCTTCTCTAACAACTCCACCAATTGCGTCTTCAGCTCCTCCAACTCTGCTGGCGACATACGGTATGGTGCAATTGAGATAGGACCTGCTCCTGGTACTAAATCAATTGAAAACTCGATCTCCCTCTCAGGTGGCAAACCAGGTACATCATCAGGAAAAACCTCGGGAAACTCGTTGACAACAGGAATAGTATTCACGTCCTTCTCATTCTTAACCTCTAGAGAAGACAATACCACATATCCCTGTGCTCCCTCTCTTAACAAAGACTTGACCTTAACAGCAGTTAAGAATCCAGACTTTTCTTCCTTAGGAAAAACTATGGTTTTGCTGGCACAATCTATAAGGATATGGTTAGAAGATAACCAGTCCATCCCTAAGATTACATCTATCTCAACAATAGGTAAACAAATCAAATTGACCAAAAACTTACGATCCTTCACAACAACAGGACAATCCAAACATATCTTTGATGCAATCACAGGTTTAGCAATTGGAGTAGAAACACTCAATTTAACATTCAAAGAAGACACAGTAACTTCAATCTTTCCACACAATCATATGCAATAAACGAGTGTGTAGCACCAGAGTCATATAACACAGTCAGATGGTTACCTCCAATGTCACCTTCTCCTTGTATAAGATCATCAGATTGAGAAATTTCTGTTCCCGTCATAGTATATACTCGCCCTCTAGATCTTGGTTGACTATTCCCTGACTTCTGTTGATTAGCACGAACATAACGAACAACAGGCTTCCTTTCTGGCTGAGGACAATGCTTCGCTATATGCCCAGGTTGCTTACAGTTAAAACAAACTGTCCCCTTAACCATGCACTCCGGAGAGATATGACCTTTCTTTCCGCACTTAAAACATGTTGGGGTGAACGTCACTTTCTGTCCAGCTCCACTACCACTTGCACTTCCCCCAACTGGTGGTCGTTGAGATTGACTCCCTGATGGTCTAGAATACGGCTTGCGCTGAAACCGATTCGTATTACTTCCTCCACCTCTCTGAAACCTTGTCGGCCCAAAGCTACGATTCCTCTGATCTCTTGACGGCTCTAATTCCTCAAGTCGCGCACATGCATCAACCAAAGCATGAAACTGATTTATCCTCAAGGATATCACCCCTCGCTTTAGTTCCACTCTCAAGCCCGATTCAAACTTTCGACATCTCCATGAATCATCCGGTCGAGTTTGAGCATAATCTGAGAATTGAGATAAATTCTCAAATTTTGTCGCATACTCATTCACCGTCATATTTCCCTGTCGCAAACCAAGAAATTCCATTTCCTTGGCATGCCTAGCACTTGCAGGAAAAAACTTTCCCAGAAAAGCATCAGAAAACACTTCCCACGTAATCTCAGTCCCTTCAGCTTGTAAAACTTGGCGAGTTCCTCTCCATCAATGTTCTCCATCTCCTCTTAGCATAAAGACAACATAAGTTACCTTTTTATCATCTGTGCATCTCATTCCTTCAAAAATCCTTTCCAAATCTTGTATCCATTGACTTGCCTTCTCTGGATCAACCTCACCTCTAAACTGTGGTGGATTGTGGCGCCTAAATTCAGACAAATTTAGGGCATCAACAGTAGCATCTTGCTGTTAAGCTGCTCTCAAATTCTGCTGCATCATTACTTCAGCCATCCGCTGCATAGCTTCAGCAGCCACAATCATAGGATCCACATCACGATTTACATTCGCATGTCCTCTACCTCGTCCAGACATCTTCTTTCTTCAAACAGAACAAAACAAAATTAGATACATCCTTTCAGAAGTAAATCACAAAGAATCACACAGCACAAACAAAAATAGACCCAACCACAACCCCAAAAGACTCTAACTTGGGCTCTGATACCAACTAATATAACACCCTTGTGGGGATGTCACATATATAAAAAGAAATAAATAAAATCTACCCAAGTTGTAAAACATTTATTACGCATTAATATGGGTTGTAAAATAATTCCTGTTAAACATAATATTATTAAATAAAATAATGCAGAAATATAAAATGAAAAGAGTCAATATATACATACGCAGACGCGCCCAAAAATACATCATAAATATTTAATCCTCTGATGGATCACTCTCAGGAAACTCATCAGAAGATAAATATCCAGGATGCCTCGACACTCGGCGGACATGAGACCGCGCAGTCGATACGAGTGTCATCTCACTAGGCTCAGTGGATACACCACCCCAATGACGCCTAATGGATAAAGGTAACTCTAAATGCAAAAACACAGTCGTCGTCATCACTGGCTCGTCATCAAACCTATGACGTAAGGACACAGTCAGCCGTCCCGCATACGTCACGGAATCTCTGTCTTCTCGCATATGCCAAGCTTACGATCCACCGTGAAACTCGAGTGTCACGAACTCCAAAAATCCCGGCACCGCCATACCCAAACTAATCAGTCCAATGGATATGGAAGATCAGATGGTTCTTGATCGTCGAACTGATCTTCGGCTTGCTGATCTTCCTCCTCCTCGGGATACAGAATCTCAAGAGGCTGTTCCTCTTCCTCAAACTCTTTACCGCGTAAAATAAATATACGGAAAACATATACAATAAAGAAAGAGGTAAGACAATCTAAAATCATCACAAACATGGCAAATAAGAAAACGACAAACAACAGATATACAGTTCATGCAATATGAAAAGCTATAACAGTAATTTAATAACAGTATAGTGTAAAAATCTAATTATCATAACAACACATAATTTCACAGATAAATCAATAACACATACAATATAACATCACAGATAAAATAACTTTAGAAACAGACAATTTCTCATAATCAATAACTAAATAAATAAATAAATAGATAAAATAAATAATGTTCAAGATATAATTCAGATATGATATGACACGACCCTACTCCATGGAGCTAAACACAAATAGATATCAGAGAGAGAATGACTCGCAAAATCTATTAGTACCACGGCTGCCTAACCAAACTATTGCGCTGTCACACTTTGCGTCTATAGCCCCAAGTCATATGGAATCCATCATCCAAAGCATGGTGTAGTTCACGGTCTCACATTGTGGCACTACAGGCAATGTACTATTAGACTTTACGAAATCTCGATTAAAAATAGTGTGTGTCGAGTCCATTAGTGTGCTATCAGTTACCACGGCCCAGCGGAGCGATCGACTGTCTATATATGGAATCCCGTACACTAACGTCTCCAAGTTCATAAGAATAATGAACTACACTACGTTTATCGCATCGACAACACGATGTGATTCCCCTCATCAACCAATCCACCAAAAACTGGCATATCCAAGATAAAAAGATACAGTAAGTCCCACCGGACAAATACTGTTCCAAAGCCTGTACGGGTTCACCTCATAGCCCGACAAAGAAAAAAAATACGTAAAAATCCAGAAAGAATATGGAAAATACCGTTTCGATCAATCGCGTAGAAATTTTATCGCGTTTTCACAATCTCGTCGTTTTTACAAACGTTTTTAAATCGCGTAAATTTATTTTTCTGTTTTCAAAATCGCGTAGAGTTTTTAATACATTTTCTCAATCGCATAAGATTTTTAAATTATTTTCTTGTCCAAACTCCTTAAAAATTACTGTTTAAATAAACAGAAATAATAAATAATACGTTTAAACTACGTAAAATATTTTCAATACCGTATACTGTCTTTTGTACATCTTTTCTATCTTAATTGCCCGTTTTTACTAAAAATTGACAGTATTTTGCTTAGAAAATTATATTAATGGTTTCCTAATTTTACCGTAAAAATTCTGTTTATTAAATTTTTAAACCATATAATCAATCCCTTTGAAAACTACTAACATGCTTCAAAATACAGCATGAGCCATATGTTAGAAATTCTCAAAAGTTACTGTATTTTCTTTCTAACAATAAAATTATTAATTTTAATCTTTAAACTTAATTCAAATCATTTTGTTTCTTTAAAACTCATTGGAGAAAAATTCTTTTTAACATATATTGCATCTTTATACTTGAAAATAGTTTGGAATTGATTTTAGAAATCATGAATTCTTGGTTTGGCATGTTGGCCGAAATATATGTTTGGATCATTTGATTTCTAAATTCATTTTCCTTGATCTAAACAATGCTATCTCTTGTTAATTTTCCTAGGTTAATTAAATTACACTTTAGGGTAAATATGAGAACATTTTGGTTCTCTTTTTTTGTCCATGGCCGTGAGCCTTAAGTTTGTGTTCTTTGGAACACTCATGCATACCTTAGCATGTTATTCACATCCTATACATTATCATGCAATTCTAACACATACAATATATTTCTAACACATATAACCTAAATCAAAGCTTGTAGACATGCAATCAAAGCTTGTAGACATGCAAATTATTACAAACATCAAATAGGAAAGCTACTAACAAATACACAAACACATAAACAAGCCACTAACAAAACACAAAAATGAATCCTTATGGATTCTACAATCACAAAAATCACACTCCATCTTCTTACCACCATCCATAGATGATAAGATTAGTCTTCCTCTTACCTTAAATGAAGACAAAAACTATTCTTTCGCTCCTCCTAGGGTTTCGGTTTCACTCCACCAAATCACCTAGCAAGCTTAAACAAAACTACAAGTTACTAACCATAGAAAGAGAGCTTAAACCATGGAGAAATCATGGCTTAGAACTTTGAAAAAGAGTTTAGAAAAGAAAAACTAGGAATTTCACCTTCTTGGTTGAATCTTCCAAGTAGATTTTCAAGCTTCAAATAAAGGATTTTGCAAGAACTCCCAACTAGAGATGTTCTTAGGATTGTGTTTAGGTTTAGAAAACTTGGTTGGATGAAATTTTAGGTGGTTGGATAGTATGGAAATGTGTTTGGCCGAAACTAGCTCCAAGAGAACATCAATGGTGTTTAGGGTTTTTGGAAGAGAGAGAAGAGAGAAAATGCTTGAAGACAAAGTGATTTTTGGTCTTCCAACATGCATTGGCCGTAGACTTCAATGCCATGCAAGGTGTCCATGGCTTGGCTTTATCCAAGCTTTAGAATGCATCAAAGGCCAAGATCAAAACTTGGTTAGCAAGCTTGTCTCCCATTGGTTCCTTCTAACCTAGTCACTAAGCTTCATCATTACACTAACCTACTCACTAAGCTAGTCATCATGTTCTAGAGAGTTTCTTCACTAATGATGATTAATTAAGCTACTAAGTTAACTGTATTAGCTAAACGTGGGTCTCGCAAAACATTTCCGGGTCCACTGTCATCTAATTATACTGACTAATAAAATAATACACAAAATTATTTTATTGGACAGTTAAATCCTAAAAATTAAAAGATTAATTATTGTCTCATTCAGAATTGGGTTTAGTAAGATCCCCTAGTCTGAATAATTAAAACAAGATTTCCCTGACCCGAAAAAATATTATTTTTCTGTCCCGGAGCAAATCGCACAAAAAGTCCAAATAAAATCACAGACAGTAATATTAAGCACTGTAACATATAGAAAAATTAAAAACAGTACAATCGGGACATAACGGTCATTTTCTCTATTTTTCCCCACGACGAAGCAAATCATCCAAAACGTTCAAATAAAATTATAGACAGTATTAATTGTCTGTATATCACCCAGAAAAATTAAAACAGTAGCTCAAGAAAGTTTTTATTTTACCGTCTCAAAGCAAAATACGTAAAACGATCAAATAAAATTTTAGCCTGTAAAATATATTTATATTTCATACAAATAAACAAGAAACAGTAAAACAGGGACATAACAGTCATTTACACAAAAGCTTGAAAAACAGCAAACAGAACATTCGGGACATTTTTAAAAATTGGGGTGTTACAAATTTAAATATGAAAACCGGAGAGTGAGAGAGCCCCACAAAGCCGGCGAAAGAGAAGAGAAGAAGAAATATTATTTTATTAAGTTAGATTGCGAAAAAATAAATAACAGAAAAATAAAAGGGAGAGTTACCCCCACTGATAAAAAAAATGACGAAAATAATAAATAAATAAAAACAAAAATAAATGGCATAAATATAAAAGTTAGAAAGTTAGTATGTTAGCAAGTTAGTAAGTTAGAGTTAGATAGTTAGAAAGTTAGAGAGTTAGTTAAGAAACCGAAGGATCAGCAAGCCGATCTTTTGCTCCGGTGAGGGAGAAGAGAGAATAGATTTTATTAAAGTAAACAAACCTCAATAAATCAAAACTTCAAATCAAGTCCCCGACAACAGCACCAAAAACTTGACTGCGGGATTTAAGGTTGCAAACCCAAGTGCAGGTTGTCTCAAGTAGTAAATTTCTCAGGAGTCCGAGGTCAATCCACAGGGAATTGATGAAGAAAAATTAACTGAGGTAAGAAGAGGATTTGTCACAACACCAAAAGTAATAAAACAAGTTCACAAATGAATTTAAGGGCTTGCTTGGGTTAGGAGATCCACTCTTGGAAATAAATTAAAGGTAAGATTACTTCTCTTTATCACTCAATTGAAATCCACACACAATGGAGGTTCCAATCGAAAAATGTAACATTCAAAGTTCAATTATATATGCAATCATATTATGATTCTTTTAATTATCTACCAACATTTGTAAATGAGTTCAAGCATTCACTGTGCCAGTCCTATTGTCTACAATAAATCAAGATCTCCATTAACAAAGAAGGTTTCTAAATTGATTGGAAACAAAATACAACACATATAATGTTCATTTAATAATATATCATTTAAGCACAAGAAATAGAATAATCTAACCTTATTTCATTACCAAGAGCTTCACTCTTTCACCCAAGTAAGATGAAGATTTAGTTACTCATAGATAAGAAGAAAGAAAGAGAGAAGAAGAGAAAGATGAACATAGTTTCACTTTAGAACAAGAGAAAATTACAACAAAGTAAAACAACAAACAAGCATAACCACAAAAACTTGTAAAAACTAAGCCTAACACCAAGTGCTTAACACTTGAGTGCCTTTTATAGAAGAGTAGGGATACAAAATGATAAGGAGAATGATTAAGAGTAGGTGGATTAATGGGTGGAGTGGTTGGATGATTGGTTAGGTGGTTGGATTATTGAATTAGTGGTTGGATTATTGAGATTCTTTGTCTCCGAAATCATTCATTACTTAACTCATTGATTCCGTCGTTTTTGAAATACAGAACTCAAGATATGGCCGAAATACAGAAACAACGTAAGACCAAAATAGTGCTGAAAAAATCAATTAAGTCCAATTTGAGTCCAAACTTACAAAACATAACTAGGCTTAATCAATTAAGTACATGGAGAGTGTAAATGACTAAAAATGAGGGTTTATTAATGTATAAAATATGTGACCATCAAAGGACCCAATTTGACTCTAGTCACCTTCCTATGAATTGTATAGTAAAGATTTGAAATGATTTTTTCCCGAAACAACTAGAATTATTGTGATGACACAATTTTTATAAACTACTAAAAATTTTATGATTCTCACCCCCTACTTTCTTTGTTTTCCACAATGATTCCAGGAAAAATTTACAGCGATTGAGCGAGATGACCAAGGATGGAGCTAGCGATGAAAAGGTAGTTTAGTTGGTTTAGTTTAGAGTTTTATATGATATGGCGATGTACTATATAACGTATAACAACGTATAATTTGTATATAATTATTGTCAGATTAGATGTATATTATGTTTCCGCAAAGGCTCATATTTTGTATATTATTAAACTGTTTTATTTGGAAAATTTCTATATATTCATACGTGACATACTTAATTCTAGTTACTAATGCGTAATTCCGGTTACGTTATTAGTGCTAGTCTTGGGATGTTACAAGTATGATATTCTAAGAGTTTGGTAGAGATGAATGGATAATAATAAGATAGTTGTGGGATGGAGAAATTTGAGATTGCCCACAAACATTATCCTATAATATTGATGTAATAGTGAATTTGTTCTCTTTCTCATTGTGGACGTAAGTCTGGTAGCTGTCGAGACTATCAAATTACATTAATTTATAAGTCGATTCACCAAATTACGTGCAGTATAAGGTATCATCGGGTCGAGCCCTTGAATCACTCTAATTAAGCAATTTGATTAAGAGGTTAAAAGAGGGGGGGAAGGTTGCAGAATTGATCAACAGAAAGCAATTAAAAATTGTAAACAGAATTAGGTAGACAACCAATCCAAGGAAATCAACTAATCTTGAGTTTAATCTATCCTTGATCACTAGAATCCATTCAATAGCTAACCAAATTCTTTGCCTTAGATCACATCTATAAGCCTTAAGATGATCTGTGAATCCTCTACTAGATAAGCATCAATAATTTAATTAATCAAGGTTAGACGAATTAAGCACCTATCTAAGCCTAAATTAACCTAAGTCTAGAATTCAACCAAGCTAAACAATCCATCAAACACCTTTGATGCATTGTTTAGTCTGTGTAATCCTTCTTAAACATGTGATAATTATGCAATTATTATGTCAACATCCAAATCAAATTAAGCAACTCAATCTAGCCTCAGTCAAAATTAAAAGAGGAAAAAGAAAAACTTGATTAACAATTAAATGTAGAACAATCAAAGTAAGATCTTAAAATTAAACATTAAGATTGTCAATTCCTATGATTAATAAAATGATTCTAGCCCTCTATGAAAGTGAGGGAATAAACTAAAAAAAAACAAGAAAACCTAGAGAGAAAGGAGAGGGAGAGAGATGAAGAGAGAGTGAAAAGTGCTCAATGAATGAATGAATGAATGAGTCCCTTTGTTTTTTATGTCTATGTTTTCTATTGTCTACCCCTTTAACTAACTCCTCTTTTGGCTTTACATGATTAGAATCCCATTAGGTACAGAGCTGGGTCAATTAGGAATCATGGGCCTAAGTCCCATGTCATTTAGAGGTATAAAACTCAAGTTATGCCCAATTAAGTGGCCTAACTTGCCAACAACCTGCCCCTAAATTCCAACTTCAATTGTATGCCCTAAACGACGTAATTTAACTTAAATGTCTTTGTAGGAGTTGTATTTTTTTGTCTCAGCTTCCATTTGGGCCTAGTTTGACATCTGTTGGACTCCTATAACTCAAGATATGGATTGATTAGTGCGCAATATAACATCTCAAATTTTATTTATTTTATGATAAATATTCATTTTCTAATATTTGTGATTTTTGAGAATTTTTGAGAATTTTTCTGAGGACGCAAAATATTTTAATATTATTTCTTATTTTGCGTGCAAAATGAGCTGAGCCGAGAAAATGAAATATTTTTCCCGAGAACCTTGATCTGTGGAAACATCAACGGGGGATCTTACTAAACCCAAGGCTGACCTGGTTTACAAGGTTTCACGTTTTTCAAGAAATTTTAATAGATAAAATAATAAAATGCGATGTAAATTTCATCTGTCAGATAAATTAATACTGACTTCTGTTGACTGTAGTAATTGTCCATTGGATAATAACATGTATCAAAAATCCTATCACATTATCCTAAGGTAATCTACTTTATGTCTAATCAAGCTCACTTTAATTCAAATTAGTGTACCTTAATTAAGAAGCTTCTTTGAGAAGCTTTGGCCAAATGATAACCTTGCCCTTGGCTTGTTAGGGAAGCTAAAATTTTTCCCTCTTCTCTCTCCAATTGCCGCGGCACACCCTTGCCCAAGGGGGGGAATTTGATTCCTTCATACTTCATACACTTAGTTACTTTCACTCATTTTCACCTATTCACTTCTCTCTCTAACCTTTTCTTCTTCAATTTCTCTCCACCTTCTCTCTACTCCTCCTCCTTCACCACAAAATTGCAGCCCCATTAGAGACCATCATTCTTCATCTTTTCTCTTCACCAAGCTCATTTCTACACTCACCTTTACCTCCTCTACATCTTTCATTTAGAAATTTTCTCTAAAATCCAACCTTTCCTCCACTGTCTTCTAAGGCAAAGCTTCTAACTTTGAGGTAAAGTTTTCATTTTTCTTCTCTTTTCTCTTCATTTTCGTGTTCCATGGTCTTTTTGATGACCATGGATCTATTCTTTTTCAACCATTGGTGTTGATTCATTGTCTTGAAAATCCTAGGGTTTTGAAGGCTCAAAACCGAAATCACCAAGGAGCTAGAAGGAGACCATTTTCATGATTCTTCCTTAGGTAAGAGGGAGATTACTCATTTCAACTAATTTTTGGTGGTGAGGGAACCTTGTGTGCTTGTTGATGGAGAAATCCATCCTTGTATGCTCACTTTATTTAGTAATTTTGCATGTTTATATATTCTTGAATTGGATTGATGCTTGATTGGTAATCTTGGACATATTGGATGTGTTGAATATGCTTGATCATGTTAGAGTTGCTAAATGAAAAATTTGGAGTTTCCTACCATAATATGGTGCCACAGTTTTGACTAGAATTTAGGAGTGTAAAATTGTTTTTGTACACAAATAAATAAAGCTTATGTAATTAAATGTTGAATGATAATATTGAAGTTAATAAATGGAAAGTTTTAAGGGTTTAATACCCTAAAAGGGAGACCATAGTTTTGGCTTGAAACCATAAGAGATTGGAATGATTTTGGTGAACAAAAATTTAAATGATTAGATATCAAGGAATCAAGGCATAAAATGGAAGAAAATTTAGAACTTGGAAACCTAGTGAGGCTATGGTTTTAGAGAGAAAACCTTGAGGCTAAATGATGCCTTGATGCATCTTTTGAGACTAAGAATTAGAGACATGCATAATTCTTAATGAAGTGGAAGAATTAAAATTGAATAATGACACTTTAGAAAGCCACGGTTTTGAAGGGGGCATTTACCCTAAAATTTTCATAATTGACCTTAAGTGGAAGACTTTGCAAATGTGGATCCATAATGTGGACTTGTGTTAATTGATGAATTATGATAACATGTTGATGTTGAAAAATGAATAAATATACCATGGTGGTATGCTTATGATGAATGCATCATTGATAAACATACATGATGTACATTGAGTCGCCATGCATATGTGTTGTCTGTAGGACATTGTTTGAAAGGGGGTGTATGCCTAAGAGTTGAATAACACCTATGTGCGGGTGCAAATAGACTAAGCGTAGGGTCATAGTGGTTGGCCCTTGGGGCGTCGGGGTGCAGGTGTCTCACAATAGACAGTGGTAGCTCCACTGGGGCCATGGGACAAATCGATGCAAACACACCGACGATCCGGACTGAGACGTTGTCCTATATTGCGATTAACTGTTGAGGTGCCATGTATAAGCCATTTGCGCAACTATTTTATGAGATGAAGCACATTGTTTTTAAGGCTAACGATATACTAGCATTACTCCTTGATCATTCACTCTGAAAATATTAATGTCTAGCTCCATGGAGTAGGATTTTTGGTACCTTGTGCATTGTGAATTGTCAGTCTCACAATCCATTGAGCATGAGCATTCATAACTATTCTTATTACTTCAATAATTGTCTAGTTATCTGAACTGTTGTTTGCCTGTTATCGCAATTATTACAATTAATTATTGTTGTTCTGCTTTTACTGTTAATTTTAATATTGTTGTGATTAAATATATACATTGTGTTATATATGGGCGTCTAGCGCTGTTTTGTTTTCTTACTGCCATATTGGTAATGAAAGTTGGGTGTCTCACCTCTTTCTGTATTTTTGTGTTTCTGTATTTTGTCGATCTATTTACTTTTGAGAAGACAAGCGTAAGGAAGAGGAAGCTCCTGAGTTTCCGGGTTTCTGGCCATATTACGATTGAAGCTTATCAAGGATGACATCGTGCCCTCGTGGATTCTTGGGTTACACACGAATCACTTTTCACAGAGGTCCCGATTGCTGGCACATTAATGTGCAGATGGACCATTGCGTGTACTATGGAGAGCTGACGGTGTCCTTAGCATGGGGTCGTTATGATGCCCCTATTTTTTATTTTCATGCTTTTGACTGGTTAGAGTTTTATCTGCCCGTTAGGGATATGTGGGCTGACATGTACTACATCCCACGTGATGACTCTTTTTTGTCCATTGCTCGGGCTCCTGCCCGTTGCTCGGTCGCTCCGATAGATGTTTCATCGCACGAAGAGGACCCTGAGGAGGACCCAGCTACGGTCCCTTCTCGTCAGTCTTAGGGGCTGATACTATTGGTAGCTACTGATGGCTAACCATTTATCTTTTTGGGAACCCTGACATTTTTCTGTATATAATGGGGGTATATTTGTATAACTTTGGATGGGTACATCTTTTGCTTTTTTTTTTGTATATTCTGGAATGTAACTAAATAGGCTGATGCGTATAATATATATTGTGTATGTATGAATTTCAATACTGTGTCAATTTTACCGCATTTGTAATTATTGCTATCTTTTATCGTTATTTAAAAGAAAAAAAATATGTGCACATATCTCAATATTCGATCATTTTACAATCCAAGAATGCAAATTATTTAATCAAGCATTAATTAATGAACTGGGTCTAAATGAATCAAAGTAATTATTATCTCTGCAATACAAATTTTTATTTCGTTTCTTTATATTATGGTGCGATGTCCCTTCTTCGCGGCATTAAGAAAAAGGGACGTTACATGCAGAGGTCAAACTGTCAAGATCAACACTCTAGCTCTTGCTTCAACTCTAGTTTAAATTATCCAAACTTGTGGTCTAGCTCTTGAGATCTTCACGAAACTTGTATAGATTTGTCTTATCTTTCTTACAAGACTAAAATCACATCAATTGGATATTTGAAGCTCAAATTATGGCCAAATTATTGAACACTACCAAATAGACAAATTAAGGTCAAATCATACAATAATTCCTTCAATGATCCAACTAAACTTAAATTAGGGGTGTAAGTGGGTGGTTTGGTTCAGGTTTTGGAGAAAAATAAATCCGAACTAATCAAAATCAATTGGTTCGTTTTGGTTCGGTTTTCTTATTTTTTGATAGCCAAATCCGAACCTAACCAAACCGAACATCTATGGATTGGTTTGGTTCGGGTGATCGGGTTAGCCATTATTTTTTTATCACAAAAATTAGCTACACAATTATACATGTAATACAGAAAAGTGCACATAATGTATCCAAAATTCCAAATAATATTAGAACATAGACTAACCTTTGCTCTTCTATCAGGCAATGAACATTCAACTTTAAGTTGAGTCACACAATCATTGGTCTTTGAGATTTCCTATTTATATCAAACCCAAAATGCCAAAATAGTGGAAAAGAAAATTTCCTAAGTATCACTGATATTCCAAATATACCAAATTTTCAGAAAGCATTTCACTGATACTCTGCATCCTTGAACACACTATCCTTGCGACCCCACATTCACAAGCCAAGTCATGAAATCATTATAAAGTACTCAAGATTACGACCCAAAATAAGGGAAACAACTAAGCAATGATACAGAAATTGTGTTACCTTTCCCTGTGGGGAAGAAGAATTGTAGTTGAGGAGGTGTTATTGATAGGACAAGCTACTACCTCTAAATTGAAAAATTAATCACTTCTCCTCTTAATAAAGAAATGATCTCCATGATGGTGACACAAATGTCAATACCATCCACACATGGTGTCAAAACTTTAAGACCCTATTCAATTTCGGAAACATCCAGATAAAAATTGAACCTTGTATTTTTACTTTTTGATGCAACAAACAAATATTTCTTGCTCTCAGAAGCTTGAAGGTTAAGAGAAAATGTATCATCCTTTTCCACATAAAGACAAGTATCCTTTGATTGTTCTGTTCCCAATGCATGCAACCATTCCTGTATCACTTAAGACGTTAACACTTAACATAACAAGTAGACAATTAAGATATGTTATATGCCACAAAATCAATAGGCAATCCAAAACTTATATAGACAAGCTAATACACAGAATATCCAGATAGCACGGTCAGTTTTCCGAATATAGCCACATCCAAGTTTAAGCATAGGCATAGACTTTATAATTATAATTTGTGAGTCTACATTTGCATTTCTTTAGGCATGTGTAACTATTGTAATTAGAAATGTCCACTCCACTGATCAAATAATGAAATTTATTGAACTAAGAAATAAGCATTAATTAGAACATAACAAATTAATACTAAGTCCAGATGAGAATTGTCCCATCTTGTCAGGCCTGAGAATCTCATCCATTGTGATATAAACCAGAGCATCATCACTAGCCCATTCAAGGTATGATGTTACACTAAGAAGAGGCTCTCCTATAGGAGCTTGAGTCTTAGCATCAATGACATAAACAGTATATATTTCATCTCCTTTGGTGTCTTCTGCATATGCTACCAACTTGTTATTTAGGTTAACCTGAAAAGAAATAAAGTTTGAAATAGCTTAGTTTGTTCTCTATTTTCATCTAGAATAACATGCTCCTGAGGAGCTTCGGGACTAGTGGGCATGGTGTCATACACATAAATTTCTTAGTTCCTAGATAATAAAAAATGTACATAATGTTGTTAGGTAATTAAAGAAATTTCCTTGAAAAGTGTGCATGGGTGTGCATACAGATATAATGGACAACAATCAGAACCATAATCTTAGAAAAGATCAAATATGATTTTCAATTTTTGTGGTTTCATAAATAGGCGATAGAAAATGACTAAGATGATAGTTAGAGCAAAACCACTAGCGATGTCCATGACTTTGGGGGGGAGGTGGGCCACTGGCAGGTGAGGTGGGAACCGAGAAATGATCTTATCCTATTTCTCTCTAGTGCCTCACCCACGACCACACACTTCTCACTTTTCATCTCATCTTTCTCTCAGCACACAGCAAGCATAAAGGAGAAAAATAAAGAAAGAACTACCATGATTGTCTCATTTCCAAGCTTGAAATGAAGACCTTATTTCCTCACTCTACTCAACAAGCTTAATACTAGTTAAAAGAATAGATCTAGCCGAAACCACAAAAAGAGAGAGAAAGAGAGAGAAAAAGGTGAAGAATGCTTGGAAAGTGGATTTTATAAGGTTGAGATGAGATGAGAGCAAGGCTGGGATACTGGGATTAAAGCATCGAGCAAGGATGGTGAGCTATGGCGGTCTTGGAGGAGCAGATCTAGCACGGCCCGAGCTGTGACGGAGCCTACGATGAGTTGCGATGAAGAGTCTACGGTGAAAGTGAGGAGCCTACAACGCGAACGTTTAACAGAGCTGCGGTGACGGTGAGGAGCCTACAGTGAGGGTGAGCTGTGGTTTTCGTTTCTGGTGTCTAGTTTTCTGATTTCTCATTGTACGTTGAAATTCTCATTTTTGGTTTGTGGTTTGCTCGTTTCTGCTGTAGCATAAATTAATATATATATATATATATATATATATATATATATATTCATATATATATATATATATATATATATATATATATATATATATATATATATATATATCATATATATATATATTCATATATTCGGGTCAGGTTGAGTCTCAAGTTAGAAATTTAAAATCTAGTATCCAAACCAATTAAAGCTTAATTGGTTCAGATTTTACCTAGACCAATCAATACACCCAAACCAAACCAAAGCAATTTAATTAGTTCAGTTCGAATTTATCAGATTGGTCAAATTATCCAAACCAATTTACACCCCTAAACCTAATATCATAAAATATGACAAAACCAACTCAATTAAGTTAAATTGGACCTTAAGAATCCTAATGAAAAGATAATTAAATGAATAAAATATTTTGCTATCAAAGCTAGAGGGCCAAACCATGTTAAACTTATTGTCTATTGTCTCCTCTAAATAGTGTTTATTATCTTTTATTCCTATATGCCCCTTTGTTGATAAAGGGCTCATTGGTTGTTGTGCGATGCTTCCAAACAACTGGTATCATAGTTGATAATTCAAGGGTCCTTGTGCTAAAAATTTCCCTGATGATGTGGAGTATAGGTCTACTGATGAGCAGCGGTACTTTGGTGTTGAAAATATTCCTAATATGTTAGTTAGGCAGCTTCTATTCGTGATGGTGGTACAAGTAAGATGTTGATGCAAAATGAAAGAGAATTTGAATGAAAGAGGAGAGTTGTTGCTGGCTCGTTGTAAGGAGGAAGATGTAACATCCTCTTCAACATGTTATACTTGTAAATAGTTACAGAGGTGGTTTAATACTTACTTAACATGCCTATTTAATTTTGTGACAATTTGAGTTAGTTTAAACATTTTGCTGCAAGGTGAAAGGTGAAAAATAGCTTAAAATGACCTAGATATTAGCTTAAACGGCCAAGATAATAGAAATAGAGATGAATAATTTATTTCTAAGTCACAAATATGTATTATGTGATGTGGTTAAAGTTTGAGAATAATCGAAGTCAGTTTAGTATTTTTAGACATATTGATTGTCTATTTAAAGCCAGAATAACTAGTCACATATATGAAAAATTATGATACTAGTGAAACGACTTTTTTAATGAATCTTAGTATTTATTTTAAAGTTATCATAACTTGGAAAAACTTGGTTTATCTAAATTTGAGTGTTTCTAGCAGATTGGGAAGTACCAGTATTATAATTTAAGGCTTATAACCAGCCACGGTTACAGCCTTCATGTTGGACTTCTTTAAGTCACTTTGTTGCTCATTTTTTCTCACTTTTTCCCTTCTCTTCACAGCTGGACAGAAATAGCAGTAAGGGAGGAAGTTTTGAGTGGTGAAAAGAAAGGCAAGAAGCACAAGAAGAAGAGGAAATCCAAGGTTCTGGATTGAGGCTCAAATTTGTAACCTCAAGGCAGCATCAAGGAAACTTGAAGGTAGGGGTTGTTGAGCTCAAACTTCGTCCTTTCTTATTTTTCCATATTAGGCTTATTTGAGGTTTAGTATGCCAAATTGAGTTCTTGTGGTGTTTTATGTTTCCTTCATGTTAATGATCTTGTTAGGAACTTGAAATCACCTAGAAACTGGATTAGAGTGGCCAAAATCTGGAATTTATTCCAATAGAACAGTACCCAGCCTTGTGTTTTTTGTAGAATTTTGTAGAAATGTACCTCACGCCATGGCGTGAGTGAGGCCATGTTGCGGTATGAGTCTTAGTATGTACCTAGTACTAAAACCCGAGAGCAAGGTGCAGCGACGTGAAAATGCTGTGCTGCGGCGTGAGCTCCAGGATCTTCAAAATTGTGTTTTTGATATCTCTAAAAGTTCCTAAGTGTTGAGATCATTCATATATGTTTTCCTAAGTGTGTTGAGGCACTGATTGAGGTATTTCTCGGAGAGAATAACGACTTAGAATATGTGAATTTTGGGTGAAACCTAAGCATCATTCGAGATGTAGATGCCTATGTTAGTATTTAGAACTTTGGTCAATGGACGTTGATTTCTAAATTACTTGTGAGCGATTATGTCATGTTCTAGATACTATTTTGCTAGAAATATGAATCTTACTGCTTTGTTGGATAAGTGAGGTTAAGGTTCCTATGTTCTAGTATTTAAATTGTGGCTTGGATACTTGGTTTTCAAACCTGGTATTTGTTAATTTCCATTGTAACCTTACATGGTGTGCACAACCATGTGACTAGAGAATAAGAGGTAGTCGGTCCTAAATTCTCAGAATGGGGACTAATCCTAAATTCTTAGAGTAGAGGCTCAATAGGTCAGGGTTACCAGTATTATAAGGCGGTATCAGTACACTTAGTATCATGAGGTAGTACCAGTCCACTCTCTACTAGGTAGTGTCAGGGCTTAATTGTCTATCATACCCAATATATACAAGGGAACTGAGGTTCCTAGGAAATAGGTAAGTAACTCGTGTTTTCAAAACTTAAAAACCTACATTAGCATTTGCATAATCATGTTACTAGGACATTGTTTGAGCATAATCATACCTCATAACATAAAGCATTGCATGGTTGACAATTGTATGGGTAGTTGTCATTGCTTGACCGGTTAATTGATTGATTGGTTGCTTATTCGATAATATCTTAGGATTGTATGGGCGATTCTTTGGTATTATTTATTATCGGTTATTCCATTACATAGAGTGTAATTATGTGTTCAGTTGATTTGTTTGTTACAAATGATTAACTGCTAGTCTTGGTATACGAATACTGAGAAATTATAATTTCTCACCCCTGTGTGTTCTATATAAATCTAAGTGAAGTCCCTAAAAAGGGAAAGGGCAACAAAAAGAAGAAGCAGAAGGCTTAGTTTAGCACCTTTAGTTCTTTTTGAACCAGTTTGTATATTTGTACTTTTTTAGTTGTATGTAAAAGCTTATGTATACAGTATGACTTGTTAGCTAGTGATGTATGTATATATATTATCTTTTTATCATTTATAGCTCCCTATAATGATTGTACAAGTTATTATGAATTTTTATTTTTATGCATTTTTTTGAAGTGACATGCTTAATGCGATGTATCTTGAAATATTCCATTATTTTACGATAATTGTATTAGGGTGTTATGTAACACCCTAAGAATTCATATTTTATTTGTTTTGGTTGATTCCGAATTATTTTGAGTAATCTGGTTTGACTTTTGTGAATTTTATAATTTTTATGATTTTTAGGAGTTTTTGGGAGTTTTTATGTTTTTGATTATTTTAATATTATTTTTGGGCCATGCATATAAGCCTTCGTATTTTATTTCTTTCTCTTAATCCTTAATTATTTTTACTAATTAGATTTGATTTTCATGAGTTTTACAATTATTATGATTTTTATAAATTTTTGTGATATTTTAGATATTTTGAATATTTTAATATATTTTAGATATTTTAAGATATTTTGAATATTTTATTATATTTTAGATATTTTGAGATATTTTAAGATATTTTGAGATATTGTGAATATCATATTATATTTTTGATATTTTGGTATATTTGAATGTTTAATATATTTTTGATATTTTGGGTTGTATGCGGGCCAAGGGTAGGCCCAGAAAAATAAAAATTTTTACTAGCGAGAAAACTTTGTACTGTTGATTCGGAGTCAGGGAATCTTACTAAACCCGAAATCGGAAACAGTTTTTGACATTTTGTTTCCCTATAATTTTATTTGACAAATAAAATCGGGGTATCTTTTATTATCCATTGGATAATATCTTTCTTGAAAAATATCTAGTGGATGATTTTAGACATAAGTCTAGTCACCCACTCTAGAATGTTCTAAACAATGACTCATCGTTTGGTGACTCACCTAGGTGACTAGCCTAGTGACTTATATGTTCCAGATCGTTCTAGAAGACTCTAGAAGACGCGTCGTCACGCGCCTAGTCATCAAGCACTTACATGTGGACCAATAAGGAGCCGGTCAAAGTTGGTGGCTGTGACTCATCGCGAAGGACCAATAGGAACTCGACATGTGGCATGACACCTCGGACTGTGACTCAAAGATATTCGGGAAGCTTCCGTGTGGAGACTCGCCATGTTCCAGAAGCAGTGACTCGCCACATTCTAGAAGGTTGTAGAAACGCTGACTCACCCTGTCACTCGCCGCAGTGAGTCACACATTCCAGAAGGTTCCCTGACAACTCACCATGCTGACTTAACGCTATGACTCATCATTGTTGACTTAGCTAGTGACTCAGCTGATGACTCGCCATGCTGACTCACTTGTTCTAGAAATATCTACGCTGACTCATCATGCTGACTCATCGTAGTGAGTCACTTGTTCTAGAAACTTCTCTTTGATGACTCGCTTTGTGACTCATCAAGGGCAATCAGTAGAAAATGATCAACAATAGTTGCTACCCAGCTAGAACAAGAGAAAAATCTAGGTATATTTTATTATCCATTGGACAATAGACACTAACTTTATAAGCAGTAATTATTGTTCATTGCTTATAGTATACCGAAAAATATCTTAAGTCTTCATCTTTTTCATGAAGTCTATAAATATGAGGGCTTTGATTCATTTGCAATTTTGGCAAGTGTAACACTCCAAAAAGTGTTTGTTTAATCATAAATGATCATTTTATAATATTCTTGATTTTTTAAGAATTTTTCTGGAATTTTACGGATACGTTGAATATTTTAATATATTTTTCGTTTTACGTGCACACTGAGCAAAGACTTGTGGATGTCAGTGTAATGCTCCGAAAATCATTTATTTTGTCATGGATAGTCATTTTCTAATATTTGTGATTTATGTGAATTCTTTCAGAATTTTTCGAAAATGATGAATATTTTAATATATTCCTCATTTTGCGTGTGTGCTAAGCGGAGCCGGGAAGATGTGATATTTTCTTGTGACTGGTAAACTCTAAATTGTGGACATGTCGATGGGGGATCTTACTAAACCCGAGGCCAGGCACAATTTACGAGGTTTACATTTTTTGAGGTTTTACCCGATAAATGAAGTCGCGGAACCGTAAAATCATCCAATGAATAATAAAATATTATTTTCATCATCTGTGACTCTTCTACACTGGGAGAAAGATAATACTGACAGTGTAAATATTCATCTGTGTTAGTATGCTTAACTAGGAGACAACCTTACTTTCACTTTATCGTGAAATGTGCGAAACTTCCCTTGTAAGCTTGGAGGAAGCTTCTTGGAAATTTCCTTTCCCTCTTTCCCCATGCAAATGCAGCCACCTCCCTCTTCTCTCTCTCTTCATGCACGGCTGGAACCATATTTTGGGGGGAAAAGAATTACTTTTCATTTAAAAAATTACATTTGTGTAATTTCAAAACTTAACCTAAAGCACTTCTCTCTCTTCTTCTTCTTCTTCATTGAAATTTTCTCTCCTCCTTCTCTCTAGAGAGCTACGGCCAGCAACCCTCTTTCCCCCTCATCCATCACAAAAATTCAAACTAACCCCATTTTCTTAATCCTCTCCATCTCCTAAACACTTTTCTTGCTTGTGGTTCTTTGAAAATCCACCATTTTCACCATCTTCTTCAAGCTTCAAGCTTAGGGTTTTTGGGTAAGTTTCTTCATTCTTCACTTTCTTTTCTCATTTTCGTTTTTATAGTCCTCTTGGTGACTATCCATGCTTTATTTTTCAAGCATTGGTGCTATTTTGATGAAGTTGAATTTCTAGGGTTTTTGGTGGTGCCCAATCTGAAAATTTCAAGGAGTTCTTGGAGGTTCCTCTTGTTTTCTTCACTTAAGTAAGAGGAAGACACTCCTCCTCAACCTCTATTAGTATTTAGGAACCTTGGTTGTGGTTGATTGTGAGAAAACCCTAATGAGGGTTACTCTTTGATTGTATGATTAGTATGCTTGCATGTTGATTGTACTTGGATTATGCTATTGGATTGATTGTTGATGTGTATTGGTATATTGGAATGGATTGGTAGACATGAAATAGGAGAAATTGATGTGGGATTTCCTCTAGGGAGGCCACGATTTTGGGGCCCAAAATGTGGGTTCCTTGTGGATAATTATAACAAGTGAAATACTTGACTTCATCAAATGTGTGACATAAAATTAATGAAATGGAAAAAAAAATTGGGAATTAAATTCCCCAGGGAGGCCACGGCCTCCAGGGCCTTTTTGGGGCTTAATTAGGCAATTTTTGTAACCTTAGAACTTAGATAATTAAATGATTAAATCATAGGTAATAGGTTAGAAAATTAGCACATTGGAAGAATTAAATATACTTTGAGATTCATAAATTTTAAAGAACCAAGAACGAAACTTGTCATAAGACTTAAGGTAAATTAAATTATGGTAGGAACAAGAGAGTGTGAGACTTGGAGACCTTAGAATAACCTTCTAAGTGTATGAGAATAAATTACATTAGAAAACATAGCTAATTATGAAAATTCAAGTAGAGACAAACTTTGTAAGGAAAACTAATTTTAAGTAAGAATTCATAATAGACCTTAAAAGTGTATTACTTTATTTAATTTCAATATTATGATGATGTGGGTCCATGTGAATGACCAATGAGGTGTTGATGATTGCTTTGGCCAATTATGGCATTTTATGGAATAATATGTAATGATGATCATACATGTTCATGCATAGAGTCTTATGCATTGTAAATGTCCTTTGGACTGTTGTTAAGGCCAAGTTGCCTAGGAGATTGAACACACCTTAGTGCGGGTGCGAGTAGACTAGTGTAGGTCATGTTACGACCTTGGGGGCATCGGGGTACGGGTACCTCGCAATGGGTAGTTGGTAGCTTTCCTGTCCGTGGGGCAAACTAATGCAAACGTACCGACGATCCGGACCGAGACACTGCCCTATATCGTGATCTAGGACTGTCTGTACAATGCCTAGATGTGCACGTGAAAACCGTTGAGTTATAGCACTTTGACCTCGGCAGCCGAGTTGCAGACGTGTCTCCTAATCTTTCTCTCTGACTGTTTGTGTCTAGCTCCATGGAGTAGGAAATTGAGTACTGTGTGCATATGCATCATGAGATGTCATACTATCTGATAATTACTGCCTTACGTGGATCTGAACTGTGTATTTATTATTATGATGAATGTTTGCCTGGACTGTTTACCTGTTTACTGATGTATTTACTATCTATCATTATTATTATTGTCTTTGAGATGCTATCTGGGTGTGTTGCGCCGTATTGGTTTCTGGCTGCTATAACGGGTAATGATGGTAGGATGTCTTACCTCTTTTCTATATTTCTATTATTCTCTACCCATATATTGTGTTCCATCGAAGACGACGACATGGAGGTTGAAGCTCCCGATTTCCCTGGCTTCTGGCCTAATCAGGATTAGTATTTACTGTGGAGCATGGAGGCACGCATGCGTGGGTTCGTGGGTGATGTGCGTCTGACCTTCCTTGGAGGGCCGGAGTGCTAGCATATTAACCTGAGTTTCGACTGCTGTGTCTACCTAGGAGACGTATCGATCTCGCTGGCCTGGAGACCACATGAGACGCCGATCTTTACTTGCTGCATTAGCCTACGTTTGGAGTTTTATCTGCCCATCCGGGAGATGTGGGGTGACCGCTACTACACCCCGCAGGAGGACTCTTTTGATTCCACTGCTCAGGCTCCTGCCCATGGCTCGGTGGTTCCTATGGAGGTTTCCTCAGATGAGGAGGACCCCGCGGAGGATCCTGACACGATCCCTTCTCATCTGAGGGACTGACATTACTGGTAGCTACTGATGCTTCCAGTGTTTTATTTTTGGGGGCCTGATGTTTTATTTTTGGTGGGCTGTATATTCTGATATCTGGGGATGTATATGTATGATCCTTTGGGTAGGTATAGTTTTACTTTTTAGGAATTCCAGGCTTGTATCTAAAACATATTTGATATATATATATATATATATATATATATATATATATATATATATATATATATATATATATATATGTTGTTCGGATGTAAGTTTTATTTTTCTGTCTTACTCTTTGTTGTTACTTACATTTCGTCACAACGTCGTATTAATTGACAAAAAAAAAATATGTCGTCGTTTTACCTAAGTAATAATGAATCAAACAAGTTAATCTGGACTAAAATGAACCGGGTCTTAATTTAGAAAAATTTTATTTTTCGCATTTTTGTTTGTCAATGTGACGTTCCCTCCCAAAAAGGGGCGTTACATTAAGTTGGTATCAGAGCCCCGGTTTGTGTCTCTTTGGGTCTTGTATGTGAGTCTGTCTTGTTTGTGCTGTGTGAATCTCTGTGATTGGTATTCTGAATGAATACATCTAACTTTTCTTGTGTTTTTCAGTTAATCTGATTTAAGAGAAAAGTGGGATGGCAAGAGGCGGAGAAATGGTAGCTGCTATAGAGGCAATGCAGAGGATGGCGGAAGTCATCGTGCAATAGAATGAACGTGCTGCTCAACAACAAGAGAGAGCTGCTTAACAGCTCGAAGCGACTGCCAATGCACAGAACTTGGCGGAATTTCATCGCCACAACCCTCCACAATTCAAAGGAGAATTCGATCCGGACAAAGCTAGTTTGTGGATCAAAGAATTGGAGAAAGTTTTTTATGGCATGAATTGCGCTGAAAACAAGAAGGTGAACTATGCAACCTTCATGCTTGTCGGCAATGACGAAGATTGGTGGAATGGAACTCAGAGAGTACTAGAGGCCGAGGAACGTGACATCACGTGGGACTTGTTCAAGGACAAATTTTTGGATAAGTACTTTCCTACAAGCGCGAGACATGCGAAAGAGATGGAATTCCTCAACCTGAGGCAGGGGAACATGACCGTTAGTGAATACGCGGCCAAATTTGAGAACTTGGAGAAGTTCTCAACACATTATCAGCATCAAACAGATGAATCTTGGAAGTGTTGGAAGTTCACTGAAGGACTGAAGTACGCGGTGAAGAAGGTTGTTATCACCCTAAAAATTAAAGTATTCTCGGAGCTATTGGACACATGTTATGAAGTGGAGGCCTTGGAACAAGCTAGAGATTCGAAGAGCAAGAACTTTAGGCCTGCAAGGTTCCAAAGAGATGGAGGCAATAGTTCGAACCGCTTCCAAAAGAAGCCCTATTCCTGACCAATGGGAGGTCAACAACAAACTGGTGGAAGTTCTGGCGGAGGCTCTACTGGGAACCGGACTAGTTAGACTGTGACATATCCCTCTAAATGCCTAAAGTGTGGGAAAGACCATCCCACGAGAGAGTGCACAATCAAAGGATTCATCTGCTTCAGATGTGGCAAACCGAGTCACGTGTCTAGAGATTGCGACCAGCCAAAAGCTGAACCTTCAGTCAATGCAACTCGAGCCAAGAAACCGCAAGCTGGAGGTCGAGTCTACACCATGAGCGGAGCTGAAGCTCCAAAGCCGGAGACTTGATTCAAGGGGAAGGCACCATAGAAGGTAATCTTTTAAAAGTTCTGTATGACTCTGGGGCAACCTATTCTTTCATATCATATGACTGTGTGCTACGACTTGACTTACCAATGGCTACCCTACCTTTTGATTTAACTGTCTCAGTCCCTACTAACAAACTGGTAGTTACTACCAAAGTCTGTTTGAAATGTCCCCTAATTATTGAAGGTCGAATCTTTTTTGTCGATTTGATCTGTTTACCTCTTTCACAACTAGATATAATCTTAGGGATGGACTGATTGTCTTCCAACCATGTGCTATTAGATTGCTCTAGAAAAACCATAGTTTTCCCTGTGGATAAGGATTCTAGATACTTGATGGCCAACCAAGTGCGAGCTTTCTTGAAAGAAGGAGCTCAAGGATACATGCTACTGTCTTATTTGAAAGTTTAGAGCGAGGCTGATCTGAGTACTATTCCAGTGGTGAAGAAGTTTCCTAAAATCTTTCCCGAAGATGTACTCGGTTTACCACCGATGCGCGAGGTAGAGTTTGCTATTGACCTTGTACTGGGAGCTAGTCCCGTGTCTATAACACCTTATCGGATGTCGCCAATGGAATTGGCGGAACTTAAGAAACAACTAGAAGAGCTTTTGGAGAAACAGTTCATCAGACCGAGTGTATCACCCTGGGGAGTACCAGTGTTGTTAGTTCGGAAGAAGGACGGTACCTCAAGATTGTGTGTGGACTATAGACAGTTGAATAAGTTGACGATCAAGAACAAATATCCACTCCCAAGAATTGACGACTTGATGGACTAACTGAAGGGAGCAGCGGTGTTTTCGAAGATCGATCTGAGATCTGGATACCATCAGATAAGAGTGAAAATGGAGGATATACCCAAGACTGCTTTTCGTACCCGATACGGCCATTACGAATACCTTGTGATGCCATTTGGTGTAATGAATGCACCTGCTATCTTCATGGACTACATGAACAGGATCTTTCGTCCTTATTTGGATAAGTTTATTGTTGTCTTCATCGACGACATTTTAATATATTCCCCGAATCGAGAGGATCATGCTGAACACCTCAGCATAGTTCTCCAGGTTCTGAAGGAGAAGGAACTGTATGCCAAGCTGTCGAAGTGTGAATTTTGGCTAGATGAGGTTAAGTTTTTAGGCTATGTGATCTCGAAGGAAGGGATTGCAGTGGATCCATCAAAAGTGAAGGCAGTGCTACAGTGGGAAAGGCCGAAGTTAGTGACGGAGACTCATAGCTTCGTGGGTTTAGCCGGATATTATAGAAGGTTCATAGAAGGGTTTTCCAAAATTGCTGGACCGCTCACTCAACTGACAAGGAAGAACCAAACTTTTGAGTGGACTGATAGCTGCGAGCAAAGTTTCCAAGAGTTGAAGAAACGGCTAACCACCTCACCGGTTTTAGTGCTACCTGATCTAAACGAGTCATTCGAGGTGTACTGTGACGCTTTATACCAAGGATTGAGATCTGTTCTTATGCAACATAGAAAAGTGGTAGCTTATGCTTCGCGACAGTTATGAGTGCATGAAAAGAACTACCCGACACACGATTTGGAACTAGCAGCTGTGGTATTTGCTCTGAAAATATGGAGGCATTTCCTCTATGGAGCGACATTCAATATCTTCAGTGATCACAAAAGCTTGAAATATTTGTATGATTAGAAGGAGCTGAACATGAGGCAATGGAGATGGTTAGAATTCCTGAAGGACTATGATTTTCAGCTATTGTATCACCCTGGCAAAGCGAACGTCGTGGCAGATGCCTTGAGTAGGAAGACTATCAGCGTTTCTGCCCTGATGATCAAGGAAAAAGATCTCATAGAACAGTTCAGAGATGTTTGGTCATTTGTAGAGTTGAAACCAGGAAAGATCTATATGAGTATGGTCACCATCTCAAGCGAGCTAATAGAAGATATACGGGAAAAGTAGAACGTCGATGAATTCTTACAAGAAGTGAGAGAGCTGATGAGGCAAGGCAAAGAAACGGAATTTGAGGAAGGAATGGACGGAATTCTGAGATTTCGGGGTAGAGTCTGTATTCCCCGTGACCAAGAGCTTAAATAGTATATTGTGGATCATGCTCACACAAGCAAGCTGAATATGCACCCGGGCATAACGAAGATGTACCAAGACTTGAAGAAGTTGTTCTGGTGGCACGGAATGAAGAGTGACGTCACTAGATGCGTATCGACTTGTCTAGTTTGCTAGAAAGCCAAAGTGGAACATCAAAGACCTGCAGGATTGCTGCAACCATTGTCTATTCCTGAATGGAAATGGGACAACATTGCAATGGATTTTGTTGTGGGTTTGCCAAGGACAAAGAGAGGACATGACTCAATCTAGGTAATAGTAGATCGACTCACAAAGTCGGCTTATTTTCTCCTGATTAATATAAGATACAGTCTGGAGAAGTTGACCCAACTGTATATTGGAGAGATCGTTAGACTGCATGGTGTTCCTACGAGCATTGTTTCGGATAGGGATCCGAGATTTACTTCGAAATTCTGGCAGAGTCTACAGGCATCGTTAGGGACAAAGTTACGTCTAAGTTCGGCGTACCACCCACAAATCGATGGTCAATTAGAAAGAACGATCCAATCTTTAGAAGATTTACTTAGAGCTTGTACTATAGAACAAACTGGAAGTTGGGATGAAGTCCTGCCATTGATAGAATTCACCTACAACAATAGTTACCATTCAAGTATAGGGATGGCACCCTATGAAGCTCTATATGGACGACGGTGTCAGACACCATTATGTTGGTACCAAGATGGCGAGCGTCTCACGATTGGACCGGATATCATTCAGCAGACAACTGAGAAGGTCAAAATGATTCAAGAGAAGATGAGGACTGCTCAGAGCCGGCAGAAAAGTTATGCGGATAAGAGGAGAAAGCCTCTTGAATTTGAGGAAGGTGAGCATGTATTCTTGAAAGTCACACCCACGACTAGGGTCGACCGGGCTTTGAAATCTAGAAAACTCACTCCAAAATTTCTTGGACCTTACCAAATTCTTCGCCAGATAGGTCTAGTAGCCTACTAGATAGCTTTACCCCCTTTCCTGTCCAACATACACAATGTTTTCCACGTGTCGCAACTGCGTAAATATTTACCTGACCCAAGTCATGTCATAGCATTGGACACAGTACAATTAAAAGAGCACTTGACCTATGAGGCGCCTCCTGCGAGAATCGAGGATCGACGAGTAAAGCAACTTCGAGGTAAGGAAATTTCATTGGTAAAGGTAATTTGGAATGAAGCAACTGGTGATGCAACTTGGGAGCTGGAAGACAAAATGAGGGAGCAACACCCACAATTATTCTGAGGTACATAAATTTCGAGGACGAAATTCCTTTTTAGTGGGAGATTGTTGTAACACCCCAAAAAGTGTTTGTTTAATCATAAATGATCATTTTATAATATTCTTGATTTTTAGGAATTTTTCTGGAATTTTCTGGATACGTCAAATATTTTAATATATTCCTCGTTTTGCATGCACACTAAGCAGAGACCTACGGATGTCAGTGTAATGCTCTGGAAATCATTTATTTTGTCATGGATAGTCATTTTCTAATATTTTTGATTTATGTGAATTCTTTCAGAATTTTTCGGAAATGATGAATATTTTAATATATTCCTCATTTTACGTGCACGTTGAGCTGAGCCGGGAAGATGCGATATTTTCCTGTGGCTAGTAAACTCTAAATTGTGGACATGTCGATGAGAGATCTTACTAAACCCGAGGTCGGGCACAATTTACGAGGTTTATATTTTTTGAGGTTTTACCCGATAAATGAAGTCGCGGAACCATAAAATCATCCGATGAACAATAAAATATTATTTTCATCACCTGTGACTCTTCTACACTGGGGGAAAAATAATACTGACAATGTAAATATTCATCTGTGTTAGTGTGCTTAACTAGGAGACAACCTTACTTTCACTTTATCGTGAAACGTGCGAAACTTCCCTTGTAAGCTTGGAGGAAGCTTCTTGGAAATTTCCTTTCCCTCTTTCCCCATGCAAATGCAGCCACCTCCCTCTTTTCTCTCTCTTCATGCACGGCTGGAACCATATTTTGGGGGGGGGGGAAAGAATTACTTTTCATTTAACTAATTACATTTGTGTAATTTCAAAACTTAACCTAAAGCACTTCTCTCTCTTCTTCTTCTTCTTCATTGAAATTTTCTCTCCTCCTTCTCTCTAAAGAGCTATGGCCAGCAGCCCTATTTCCCCCTCATCCATCACAAAAATTCAAACCAACCCCATTTTCTTAATCCTCTCCATCTCCTAAACACTTTTCTTGTTTGTGGTTCTTTGAAAATCCACCATTTTCACCATCTTCTTCAAGCTTCAAGCTTAGGGTTTTTGGGTAAGTTTCTTCATTCTTCACTTTCTTTTCTCATTTTCGTTTTTATGGACCTCTTGGTGACCATCCATGCTTTATTTTTCAAGCATTGGTGCTATTTTGATGAAGTTGAATTTCTAGGGTTTTTAGTGGTGCCCAATCCAAAATTTTCAAGGAGTTCTTGGAGGTTCCTCTTGTTTTCTTCACTTAGGTAAGAGGAAGACACTCCTCCTCAACCTCTATTAGCAATTAGGAACCTTGGTTGTGGTTGATTGTGAGAAAACCCTAATGATGGTTACTCTTTGATTGTATGATTAGTATGGTTGCATGTTGATTGTACTTGGATTATGCTATTGGATTGATTGTTAATGTGTATTGGTATATTGGAATGGATTGGTAGACATGAAATGGGAGAAATTGATGTGGGATTTCCTCTAGGGAGGCCACGGTTTTGAGGGCCAAAATGTGGGTTCCTTGTGGATAATTATAACAAGTGAAATACTTGAATTAATCAAATGTGTGACATAAAATTAATGGAATGGAAAAAAAATTGGGAATTAAATTCCCTAGGGAGGCCACGGCCTCTAGGGCCTTTTTGGGGCTTAATTAGGCAATTTTTGTAACCTTGGAACTTAGATAATTAAATTATTAAATCATAGGTAATAGGTTAGAAAATTAACACATTGGAAGAATTAGATATACTTTGAGATTCATAAATTTTAAAGAACCAAGAACGAAACTTGTCATAAGACTTAAGGTAAATTAAATTAGGGTAGGAACAAGAGAGTGTGAGACTTGAAGACCTTAGAATAACCTTCTAAGTGTATGAGAATAAATTACATATATATATACACACATATATATATATATATACATATGTGTGCATGTTGTTCAGATGTAAGTTTTATTTTTTGTCTTACTCTTTGTTGTTACTTACATTTCGTCACAATGTCGTATTACTTGACAAAAAATATATATATATGCCGTCGTTTTACCTATGTAATAATGAATCAAACAAGTTAATCTGGACTAAAATGAACCGGGTCTCATTTAGAAAAATTTTATTTTTCGCATTTTTGTTTGTCAATGTGATGTTCCCTCCCAAAAAAAGGCGTTACAATAAGAAGCTCTCACCCCTTTTCTCTCCTTGTACTCCACGGCCATAGCACTCAAATGGAAGACAACCTTCATCCATTCATCTCACTTGCTCTCTTACACATCCTTTTCTCCAAAGAACCAAGAACAAACAACCAAAACTCTCTCATTTTCTCTCCTCCATGGATTCGGCCAAGCACTCAAGAACAACTCTCTAAACTTCTATAATTCCTACCAATATCATTTCTTGAATCCTCTCATTGATCCAAGACACTTTCCTGTTAGGAATTTCTCAAGATTTATTCATTTCCATCTTCCTATCAAGCAAAGAGCACAAACGCTCCTATCTTTCTCTTCTCCAAGCTCACGGCCAAGGGGCCATGGTTCTACCATCACTCTTCAATAATTTACACTAACCATATATCTTGAATCCTTACCTTGTTTCAAGACACTTTGTAGTTGGAGTCTTGATCAAAATCACCTATCTTCAAGGAGTTCTTTCAAAGCCAAACACATAACTCTCACCTTTCCTCTCTATGGAAGCTCACGGCCAACCCCACAAAATCACCTTCCAAGCATCAATAATTCTAGACAATCTTAGATCTTGAATCTCCATGCAATTCTAAGGAACTTTCATGTTGGAGATTTTCCCTAAATCATCCATCTTCATCTTTGTTCCTTAAGCTCAAGGTTTGGACTTTTAAGGTGAAGTTTATGAAATCTTCACTATTGATTTCGTTCTTTCCTTCTAAACCATATTTTGATCCATGGTTTTTCTTGTTTAAGCCTTAGATATTAATATTTCATGTTTTCTTTGATTTTCAAGAAGCACTTGGTGGTTGAAGTTCTTCTTGAAGGAGACAACAAGAGGACATACAAGGAACTTTGGAGGTTTCATCAAGAGGTAAGAGGGAGATTACCCTCATCAGCCATGTGTTGGTGGTGGGGAATGGATGTGTTTGTGGTGAAGAATCCATAAGGATTCATTCACTTGGTTGTTTAATGTCTTTTCTATTTGTGATTGATTATGTGTGCAAGCATGTCTATAGCTTTAATATTTTGTATGTGTTTTATGATTTCTATAATATATGGTATGTGTTCATAGATGTATAATAGTTAATGTAGGATATGAATAATATGTTGAAGATTTGCATGAGTGTTCCAAAGAACACATATAGCTCACGGTTTTCACTATCCCAAAGAGAACCAAAATGTTCTCTATTATTTTCTAAAGTAAGGATTAATAAATTTAATTAGTAATGATTTTCACAAGAACTTAATTAGTAAAAGATAAATTAAAAATGATTTAAACATAGTGAATATGGTACGTCAGGTGGGAATGTACTGTATTTGAGATTATTGCCATTGAGGGCATTTGCGTACGTCAGGTGGGAACGTACTGTATTTGAAATTATTGCCATTAAGGGCATTTGCGTAAATATGAGAATATTATGAGACTAAGGGTAATTTGGTAATTATTATTCTTATTCATGCATTGAGTTGTGTCAATTTGGTTGATAATTGGCGATTGATTGACGAGATGAATTACACCGTATTGTCGGTGTGATAAGCGTAGTGTGGTTCATCGATTGGACTTGGAGGCATTAGTGTGCAGAGTATTCCACATGTGGACAGTTAGTCGCTCCTCTGGGCTATGGTAACTGGTAACACACTAGTGATCTCGACATGCACTATTCTTAATCAAGATTTTGGTGAGACTATTTTAGTACAATGCCTGTAGTTACACGATGTTTGGACTGTGTGTTACTACACGATGTTTGGACTGTGGGCTATAAACACAACGTTAGACAGTGCAATAGCTTGGTTAGGCAGCCTAAGGTACTGATAGTTCTTTCCAAATCATTCTCTCTGATGTCTGTGTCTAGCTCCATGGAGTAGGAATGAGTCTGTATATATTTGCATATGTGGTCTGCATCTTAATGTGGTTATTTATATTCAATGTTGAGATGCTATGTATGATGTGTTGATGTGAGTTATTATGCATGATGTGACTATATGGTTTATTGTATCAATTGTTATATCTGTTATAGTAATATTATTGCTGTTCATTTTATTACAATATATGTTTATTGGAATTATTTGTAAATTGATAACATGATTATATTTGTAATATCTGTGTGTATGGAATGACTTTGTCATTCGTATCATTCTTTGCTGCCGTACTGGTATTGGTGAAAGGGGATCTCACCTCTTTACTGTATTGTTTTGTTGTGTTTGTATTATTTAAATTCGTATAGTAGGCGAAGCAAGTTTCTTAGACTTATTGGAGGCAATGTTCTGTGGTCGGTGACGGCGTCGAGGAGTGATCTTCTCAGTTTCAACAGGATGCAGTTTGGTGGAGAAATGGAACATGTATGTTGGGTTTTCTCGTTAGTGTTGTTACCGTACTATTAGTAGTACCCGTCATTGGGTTTGCTACTGTTTCTTTGAGTCTGTAAGTTATATGTTTTATTTCTTTATTGGATATTATGTGGTATAAATAAAACTGTGTAATAATCTTTTCAGTTTATTTTATGTATTACTCATACTTTGGTAAGTTTATGTTTCCGCAAAAAGGAATTTTAAAATTCATATTTTAGAACTCAAATCTTTTATGAAATGGTTTTTCAGGTTTTAAAATTTAGTCAAAAATGTAATGCCCTATGGAGGGTGTTATATGTTACATTATGGTATCAAAATTATTCATCCTGTTGAGCCAAGGTATGGACTGGCTATGCTTAGGCATATTTATGAGTTCTTGTTTGTGTTGTGCATTTCCTTATCTCTTGTGTGAGATGTTTAATTGAATTGTATGACCTGAGTATGACAGTTTTAGCTACTGTTGCACGATTACATGATATTAGGATTAGCTACCTCAATATGTATTGTTCTGTGTTTAAAGGAAACTATGGCAGCACGAGGGTGACCCCGTAGGAGTAGGAACTTTGAAAATGAAGGCCCCGACATGGCTAGAGCCTTTATGGCAATGGCTAAGGCAATGAGGGACCAAATAGCCGCTACTGCCAATGCTATGCAAGAGCAAACTGCCGCAACATCTGAAGCTATAAGAGAGCAAGCAGTTGTAACAACAAGGATGTTTGAGAGAATGACCGTGACTCAACATCAACCACCTACACCACCACCACACCATCAGGGGCAACCAAACCAAGAGGTAGTTAGGAGGAATCAGACTTTCCAAGACCTCTCAGAGTTTAGGAAATCTAATCTGTCTTCCTTTAAGGGAGAGTACAGCCCATTCAGAGCTGAGGGTTGGCTCAAAGATATGGAGATGATTTTTACTGTAATGGCTTGCTCAGACAAGCAAAAGGTGCTTTTTGTTATGTACATGCTGGAAAGTGAGGCAGAGGATTGGTGGGTGGATATCAAGAGAGCTCTTGAGGTGGCAAGGACTCTTGTTATGTGGGAGATGTTTAAGAAATCATTTTTGAAAAAGTTCTTTCCACAAAATCTTCAAAATGCAAAGGAGATGGAATTTCTTAAGTTGGAACAAAGGGATATGTCAGTTGGCCAATACATGGTCAAATTCAGTGAATTGTCTAAGTTCTCGTCTTGCATCAGGCTTAACCCAGATGAGTCATGGAAATGTGTTAAGTTTGTGGAAGGTTTGAGGGAAGACATTGAAAATGCCATCCAACCGTTTGAGATTCGAGACTTTGAAACCTTGGTTAACAAATACCGGATAATGAGAGGCGTGCCAAAAATCTTTCAATGAAGCTTAAGTCACAAGACTTTCAAAAGAGGAAGTGGAGTGATGATAAGTTCAAGAAAGGAGCTTCTAAATCTAGCTTCCCTCAGAACAAAGGTAAGCATATTCAGAAGGAGTATGTGGGACACGGAGACTGGCCTTGCCCAGTGTGCTTTGTTTGTGGACAACCTGGGCATTTTGGTAAGGAGTGTCCATCAAGGAAAGAAACTAGGCCTACCTAAAAACCACAAGCCAGAGAGAGAGTCTATATTGTAGGTAGTGAAGCGGTGACTCAGTCTTCAGATCTTATTAAAGGTAAATGCATTATTCACAATCATTTTTTAACTGTGTTGTATGATTTGGGAGCATCACACTCCTTTGTTTCTAATGATTGTGTGAAGGCATTGGATTTACTTATGTTTGAACTTTCATATGACTTATTTGTATCTACGGCTACTAGTAAATCAGTTATAACATCCAAAGTGTGTCTTGATTGTTGTGTAAAGGTAGAAGATAGGATTTTCAGTGTAAGCCTTATTTGTTTGCCTCTTGTAGATATTGATGTCGTCCTTAGCATAGATTGGTTGTTTGCTAACCATGTAATGTTGAATTGTTCAGAAAAATATCAGGTTTTCTAGTCAGATATACCTACCAGAGTCATTCCATCTAAGTCTATATATCTCAATGCGAATCAAGTAAATCTCTGTTTGAAGGAGGGATCTCTAGGATATGTTCTCTTGTTTTCACTAATTGCTGAGGTTGAGCAAAGCCTAGGTGAAATACTAGTGGTGAGTGAATATCCTAAAGTTTTCCCAAGTGATATAGTGGATTTGCCACCCAAGCGAGAAATAGAGTTTACTATAGGCTTAGTGCCTAGGACGGGACCTATCTCTATAGCATCCTATAGAATGGCACCACTAGAGTTAGCAGAACTCAGGAAACAAATCGAGGATTTGTTGGATAAGCAATTCATTAGACCGAGTGTTTCCCCATGGGAAGCACCTGTGTTACTAGTGAAGAAAAAGGATGGTACCATGAGGCTCTATGTGAATTATAGACAGTTGAACAAGGTAACCATTAAAAATAAGTATATGTTGCCTAGGATAGATGATCTAATGGATCAATTGAGATGAGTTGCAATTTTCTCCAAGATTGATCTTAGGTCTGGTTATCATCAGATACGGGTTAGGGAAGAGGATATCCCTAAGACAACCTTCAGAACTAGGTATGGGCATTATGAGTACCTTGTGATGTCCTTTGGGTTGACGAATGCTCCGACAGTGTTCGTGGATTACATGAACAGGATCCTTAGACCCTACTTGGATTAGTTTGTTGCGGTGTTTATCGATGATATGTTGATCTATTCTAAGACAATGGAGGAACATGAACAACATCTGAGGATAGTGTTGGAAACCCTTAAGGAGAATAGGTTGTTTGCCAAGCTATCTAAGTGTGAGTTATGGCTTTCACAGGCATAGTTTTTGGGACATGTGATATCTCAGGGTGGGATTTCTGTGGACCCAAGCAAAGTTGATGTAGTGTTGTAGTGGGAGAGACCTACCACTGTGACTGAGATTAGAAGCTTCATAGGCCTAGCGGGGTACAATAGAAGGTTCATAAATAGTTTTTCTCAGTTAGCGCTACCCTTGACTAGATTAACTATGAAAGGTAGTTCTTTTGATTGGACTCAAGATTGTGAGAGTAGTTTCTAAGAGCTAAAAATGAGGTTGACTACTACACTGTTGTTGGTAATTTTGGATCCTTTGGATAACTTTGAGGTATTTTGTGATGCTTCAAAGATGGGTTTAGGTTATGTTTTGATGCAACATAGGAGAGTTGTTGCCTATGCATCAAGGCAGTTAAGACCTCATGAGGAGAACTACTGTAACACCCTCAAACTACCACTGTGTATATATCATCCATATACTCAAACAAATAGTATCAAGATAATTACTTTTAAATCTAAACGTGAATATTAACCTATATTGTAATTACCAGCATATAAGTATATAGAGCCTTTAATAATAGTAAAGATATCAAGATAATTTTACACAATTGGAAAGTTGATCTTTACTACGTAGTTACAAAATATGTCTGAGATATACAAATAACTATAACAACTCATAAATATATACAAATACAACACTGGTAAGCTAAATACATCAGTATCTTATAAACAAAATAGCTAACTATATCTTCCTTGTCCTTCCTTGCTTCTGCTAAGCTGGTTTGCTGGATTATCATGGAAACAAGAAAATGGGGTGAGAATGATAATTCTCAGTAGTAGTTTAAAATGTGACATAATAGTGTAAATTAAAACATTTAACCATCATTAATTAAGTGGTCATTAAACTTAAATAACCTTTTCATCCAAAACAAGTCAATTGCCCATACAATTGTCAAAGTACGTAATGTATAATTATGCAATGCATGAGAATGCATGAATATGCCTAAGATGTGCCCTAGGATGCTAATGATATGATTTTGAAAAAAAACAATTTTATTTTAGAAAAGCACATGTTATTTGACCATTTCCAGGAAACCATTTTGTTCCATGAAGCCCTACTGTTCCTTGTATTATTTTCTAGGTAAGAAGGACGCCCTTTTGTTCCTTGCATTACTAATGTTTTAACATAATTCTTGGTGCCCTTTTGTCCAAGTTACTTGGAGTCCTCATGTCCAAGTTTTAACATTACAATACATGGAAATGTCAAATAGCAAGTTTGAAAATTAAAACATGCATAAATATGTTAAATCCATTCTTGATCATTTATAATCTATGATGTTTTCCATCAATAATTCATAACATAGCTTAAGGTCTCAACTTTAATCATCCTCTTATAGTAAGTATTTAAGAGCTTGTATCATTAATTTAGCTTTGATACATCACAAAACACCATTTAGAATTATGAAATATTGCATTTAACATAAAAATGTAAATTTTTATTTTTAAGAGTGTTGCGGCACCTATTCTTGGTGTGCCGCGACTTCCATATTTCTTAGCAGCAATTTGTTGCATCTGTAATGCTATATAAACTCACAGCAACATTCAACTAAAATATAGTTAAATAATATATTATAGTATAATAAAGGAAGGTGGTCAACATTTCTTTGCAATCCTACTCCTAGCAGCAATTTGCTGCATCCGTGAACCAATTGTCGCGGCTTAGCATTCTTGAGTGCCGCGGCACTCCCCATATTTTCTGGTTTTGTAGATTGTTACAGAACCTACACCGTAAGCCTCCATTTCCATTCTTCATCCATTTCAGCCCAAGTACTTCCATTTCCAAATCATAACAACATCATATTATCAATTTTCTTATATAACCATCTATGGATTCATTATCCATACAAGTTACCAAACATGTTTCATCGACCAAAATCTATCCATCATCACTTTCAAGAGATGAAAACCAACATAGAAATCAAGAATCACAACAAGCTTAACTCAAATAACTTTCCTCATATTATCACACATACACATACAGCATGTAGGATATCATTGTCCATGCAAAACATCAAACATGCATCATACATCAAAATTTATCCATTATCATCTTCAAAGATAAAAACCCACATGGAAGTCAAGAATCACAAACAAAACCCTTATGGGTAAAAATCGTAATAAAAAACTCCTCGATATTTCTGTTATCAACCAACAAAAATACTAAGAGAAGAAAGACAAGAATTAAGAGAGGTTTTTTTGTTTTCCCCTACCTCTAATCTCCAAACTATGGAAGCTCAATCTTGGTCTTCCTCTATTTCTCCTTCATTCCTCCTTCTTTTCCTTCTCTAGTTGCTTGCACGGCTTCCTCTGTTTTTTTTCTCTCATCTGTTTGCTGGAGATATCGTATGAGAGTGTGAGAGAAAGAGATAAATAAGTCAAATAAAGGATAAACTGTATGACTTTATACGTGTAACTGAAATTTTATATCTCTTAAGAACACTTTGATTTCACTAAATCAAGTTTCCTAACCTCTAACGATAATAAAATAAATTCTAGGATTAACCTAAATTTTGATTTCATCATTTTCATAATTTTTCATATCTACTATAAGTCATTTCGATATTAAAACAAACAACCGATGTACGTAAAAATACCAAATTAACTTAATTTATCTTGAAACTTTAACTACACCATATTTCATGCATTTGTGACTTAGAAATAAATTTTTCATATTTATTTCCATTATTTAAGCAATTTATGCCATTTTCCTGAGTTAAAATAGTCATTTTACACGTTTTGTGTTATGGCAAAGTATCTAAATTAACTCAAAAGGTCACAAAATTACTTGGACAAGTCAAACACATATTTATAGCTTATTTCTGTCCATAAACATTACTAACATGTTAAGGAGGATGTTACAACTACCCTACTCATGATCTGGAATTAGCTGCAGTAGTGTTCGCCCTAAAGGTTTGAAGACATTACTTGTATAAAGTTCAATTTGAGGTGTTCAATGATCATAAGAGTTTGAAGTACTTATTTGATCAGAAAAAGTTGAACATGAGACAACGAAGATGGATTGAATTTTTGAAAGACTACAACTTTGAGTTAAAGTATTATTCGGGTAAAGCCAATGTGGTGGCTGATACACTAAGTAGGAAATCCCTGCATGAGTCCCAGATGATGATCCAAGAGAGTTTTAGAGACATGAGCCTTTTAGTAACTGTGTTCCCACATAGTCTCAGTGTGAGTCGAGTGGACATAGTGAGTGACTTTAGGACTTAAATCTTTGAAGCTCAAAAGGAAGATGAGACTCTTAGTTATATAAGTGAGCAGATCTTTTTACGTAATCTTGGAGAGTTTGATATGTCAGAGGATGGGATGATGAAATTTAATGGTAGACTTTGCATCCCTCATGAATCTGAAATCAAGGAAATGATCCTTGAAGAAGCTCACCGTAGTCAATACTCTATACATCTCGGGGCCACTAAGATGCATCAAGACATGAAGAAGATGTTTTGGTGGTTTGGTATGAAGAGGGACATAGTTGAGTTTATGTCTAGGAACCTAACTTGTCAGAAGGTCAAGATAGAACACCAGAAACCCTTTGGACCTCTTCAATCTTTGGGAATCCCTAAGTGGAAATAGGATAACATCACAATGGATTTTGTGATGGGCTTGCCCATGACTTGTAACATCCCGAAAATTAATAATTTTAGGATAAATAGTCGTTTTATAATATTTATAATTTTTGTGAATTTTTTTGCATTTTTCAGAAAATACGAAATATTTTAATATTATTTCCCATTTTGCGTGCACCGAGCGGAGGCAGGAAAATGAGATATTTTTCTCGAGAACCTTGAGCTGTGAAAACGTCGACGAGAATCTCACTAAACCTGAGGCCAGACACGGTTTGTGAGGTTTCACATTTTTTGAGAAATTTTAACAGATAAAATAATAATCGCTATGTAAATTTTATCTGTCAGACAAATTAATACTGACGTCAATCAACTCTAACAATTGTCTACTAAATAATAACATATATTAAAAACCTTATCACATTATTCAAAATCTACTTTGTGTCACATCCATTAGCTTTATTTTCAAAAGGAATATTAATTTAATCCAAGCTTGTAAAAAAGGAAGCTTCCAAGAAATTTCCCCACTATTTCATTTCTCTCTCTTCCCTCCCCACACTCCTATGGTAGAGGCCATTTTGGGAGCCAAATATCCCCTTTTCACATTCTTACTTTTATCACTTCACTCTCATATTTCAACACACAAAAACACCTAACATTTCCTCTCTTCTTCATCCTTCTCCACGATGCACACACACACATTGGAGACCATCTCCATTGGTTGCTAAACAAATCACATTCCTTGTTTCCTTCTACTATTCCAAGGCTACTCTCTTTGGTGGTCATCCTTTGGTTCTTCATCATCATCATCTTCTTCTTCTTCTTCCATTTTCCACCATTGAAGCTAAAGCTTGAAGCTTTGATCTAAAGTCTTCACCTTTCTACCATTTTCTTCTCATTTTCATTTTTATTGGTCACATAGGTGACCAAGAACTCATCTTTCTATAGCTTGAGTGGACAATATAGAAGTCACTCACATTAGTGTTATCTTGAAGGTGAAAACGAAAATTAGGAACAAAAAGGAGCTAACATCCTTGTGATTGTCTTCATTTAGGTAAGAGGGAGATAATCTTCTTCAACCAATCTTGGTAGTAAGGAGATGTCTTGTATGCTGTTGTTATTGAGGGAATGTATGTGTGGATTTCTCTCTTTGTTATGATTGTTTTTCACAATGGTGTATTTGGTTGGATTTGCATGAGTCATTGACTGCCCTTATGTGATTTTGGATGCATATCTGAGTTAACTTGATGTTGAAAATGTTATAGGATTGATTTGGTTTGAGTTCAGATGGCCTAAAGGTCATTTTTCTGCAAGTTTATGTGTGGTAATCGATTACACAGCATCTGTAATCGATTACTAAGCCTTTGGAGTTACAAAATCGTGATTCTAGGAATCCCGTAATCGATTATATACTGTCTGTAATCGATTACGGAGGTTCTGTCCAGCTGGTAATCGATTACCAGGGGTGTGTAATCGATTACCAGGTCCCTAGAGTTACGAATCGTGTTTCTTGGAAGCTATGTAATCAATTACAATCAGTTTGTAATCGATTACAGAGGTTCTGTCGAGATGGTAATCGATTACCAGAGTCATGTAATCAATTACCAGGATCGTAAAAAAGAGATTTTGAGCTGAAAATGATGAAAACATGGTTTCTTATCCTTTGTAACTCCAACATAAACCATAAACCCTAGATTCAAGGATTTTATTTTACTTAAATGTGATAGGATTATATATCCAAACCAATAGTGGAGAAATGATTTTGAAAATGGAATTTTTGGATCCATAACATGGAAATTGTGGTATGTGTGGAACGAGGGACATGTATACGCATTAATATTGAGAATTGTTGATGCTTTAATTGGCCAAATTGTGACATGTTATGGAAACTGTGTATTGTGAAATATATGTGAACATATTGAATATACATGATTGTGTATGGAGTCAACATGCATTAGACATTTACTCAGTCGATGACTGTTAAAGGGCTGGATAAGCCTATGATTATGAATTGAGTTAACGCATTGAACAATTTGCTCAATATATAACTGTAAAAAGGCTGGATGAGCCTATGATTATGCATTGAACCAGTATGCATTGAACAAATTGCTCAGTCGATGACTGTTATAAGGTTATATGAGCCTATGAATGCGAACTAAATAAGTGATGATCCTGTGATGGATCTGATTGAGGACCGTAAGGCACGGTGCATACCAATTGCACGCATTACACGCCTGACAAATTACTATTCTCTTTGTGGTTAATGAGTGAGAATTGGATAGTGTGATCCCATGGTAGGATCTGATTGAGGACCGTGAGGCGCGGTGGTTCATTTTGTGATGATGATATCACTTTATATACCCCTGGCCATGATAAACCGATTGCAACGCATCATGCGCCTGACAAACATTATTCTCTTCGTGGTCCAACAAAGACTGTCATCAAGGGGGGCAGACACTCCAGGAACGTTCATCTTTGAAATGGAATAGAAAATCTTGGTACCAAGTGCACATGCATTGTGAGTCGGCATATCATTTGGCACTCATTTGTGTGATGATTATACTGTTGTGCTATTGATGCCATGATTATCTAAAATGCTTTAATTGTTCATTATATGAGACTCTGTTGATTGCTTGGGGTATTATTGATGTTTACCTGTTATTACTGATTCTTATAGCTATGTGTTGTTGTCCTACTCTTACTGTACATTCTATTGTCACTGTTGATGAATATATGTGCTGAAATGCTATGTGGGTGTTTTACGCCATTCTGTCTTCAATTGCACGCATTACACGCCTGACAAATTACTATTCTCTTTGTGGTTAATGAGTGAGAATTGGATAGTGTGATCCCATGGTAGGATCTGATTGAGGACCGTGAGGCGCGGTGGTTCATTTTGTGATGATGATATCACTTTATATACCCCTGGCCATGATAAACCGATTGCAACGCATCATGCGCCTGACAAGCATTATTCTCTTCGTGGTCCAACAAAGACTGTCATCAAGGGGGGCAGACACTCCAGGAACGTTCATCTTTGAAATGGAATAGAAAATCTTGGTACCAAGTGCACATGCATTGTGAGTCGGCATATCATTTGGCACTCATTTGTGTGATGATTATACTGTTGTGCTATTGATGCCATGATTATCTAAAATGCTTTAATTGTTCATTATATGAGACTCTGTTGATTGCTTGGGGTATTATTGATGTTTACCTGTTATTACTGATTCTTATAGCTATGTGTTGTTGTCCTACTCTTACTGTACATTCTATTGTCACTGTTGATGAATATATGTGCTGAAATGCTATGTGGGTGCTTTACGTCATTCTGTTTCTTTACTGCCATAATTGGTAATGTAAGTAGGATATCTCACCTCTTTCTTGCATTCTTGTACTTCTGTTTTATATATATTTGATAAAAGATTGTGAGGAAGGAGATGAGGGGCCACACCTTTGCTTATTGGATTGGGATGACTCATCACTTTCAATATGGCGTTTAGACGAGATCTCCTCGGCTACGCATGGGTGCAACTTCATGGGGGCATCGATGCCTGTTGTATCGACTGGGATGCCGAGTGTCATATGTATATGGGGTTGCAGCTTTGTCTGCTAGTAGTTCCTAGCCCTAAGATTACTACTTTTCCCCTTTAGTGTTTTGTTCCCGCTGCATTCTATTTGACTATGTAAGTCTTATACTTTGTGTTATCAGTGAATTTTGTTTAAGGAGGACTATAATATATATGTATGGAATGTGTTTTTATTTCAGCAGTTGTGCATAAAATGATTGGGTACTAATTATGTTTCATTCGAGGCTCCTATTTTTTATTTATGCAATAATGGAAATAACTTAAACTTTGAAATTACTGTAACTGTAACTGTGACACGCCTGGATTTAGTAATTGTGGTGTAATGACGATTGTGTTGTGGTTACTATATCAAGGGGTGTTACAATAGGTGGTATCAAAGCAGTTCATCCTGTTGAGCTGGGTTATGGACTTGCTATGTTTAGGCATATTAGAACTTTTGTATGTTGTGCATTTCCTTGTCTCTTGATTGAGATTATGGGAAAGGAATGCATAGCTTGCCATAGGTTGAATGTTAGTAGCTACTGTTATACAGTTGCATGATATTGATGATTGGCCTACCCAATATATAATGTTCTGCGTGTACAGGAAACTATGACTTCGCCTAAGTGTACTGTATTAGGGGAATAGGAATTCTTTTAGTAAGGAGATCAAAAGGTTTTAGGGAACCGATCTTCTGGATAAAGGAATAACTGGTGCAAGTTTGGTTTAAGAAGCTGCTTGGGGGTTGACGACTTGCAAGGGGTTGCGCCATAGGAGGCAGAATGAAGAAGCTCGAATTGGAGACTGTTAGGATTCGTGAATTGAACTTGTCTTGTTTGAATTGTGTGACTCTTTATGTTTGGTTTTCGAGAGGAGACAATGTTGTTTGAAATAATTATGTTTATTTTGTTGTGTTATGTTTTGTCTGTATTCGCAGAAAGTCAATGGCTCGTGGCAAACGTACATATATGAGCGCAGGACAAGACAATGGGAGTATGGTTGCAACTTCAAAAGAACGGCAAAGGATAGCTGAGGTGATAACTCACCAAGGTCAAGGGGCCGCACAACAACGAGAATTGGAAGTTGAAGTTCAGAATCTGTTGGAAGAAAGTCGACTTTGGGGCAACCTTGGACTGCCTAGATTCCAAAGGAGGAATAATAGAAAGATTAATCAATTTAAGTGGAAAACATATTCACGAGTATCAGGGAAGCAACAACAACACCCAACTCATGGAGGAAATGCCAGTGGTAGTAGATCCAGTCAGACCTCGACATCTCTACCAAGATGCAAGAAATGTGGAAAGAACCATTTCACGAGGGTGTGTAAGATCAAAGGGATAATCTGCTTCAGGTGCGGAAAGCCCAGACACGTTTCTAAACAATGTGCTTTAGCGAAGAAGAAGTCTTCTGTTAATGATACGTGCGCTTCAAGATCCCAAGTTGAAGGGGAAAATTACACCCTGGATGGAGCGAAGGTTTCCCAAACTAAATATCTTAACGATAGAGATTGTGCCTCAAGCGACAATCCCGTAACTGTACTGTACCATTCTGGGGGCAACCCATTTCTTTATAGTGTATGACCGTATGGATCATTTGGATTCATCTGTGTCTTTATTATCTTCGACTTAGTTGTTTCCATTTCTGTTACTAAAATTTGTTGTTGATACTTAAGCTTGTTTAGTCCATCCTATTTCTACTAAAGATCGAATCTTTTGTTGATTTGTCTTGCTTACCTAAAATCACACCTACTAGAATTTATGATTTATAGAAATTGATTGGTCACTTCCTAGCTATATCCTACTAAATCGTTTTAATGAGAACCTTAGTAATTCCCAAAATTAAGACTTTTGAATTCGTAACGTCTAGTAAAGTTGAAAACCTTGTGAGGAAAAGAAACCTAAGGATACATGTTACCTTTCATGGAGGACAAAAGCGAGGGGAATATAAGTGTCACTCTTATAGTTAATAAGTTTCGCGTGAGGAGCTACAGTGCTGTCAGTTAAGGAGAAGGATGGAACTTTTCGGTGAGATAATCGCCAATTGAACAAAATTACGATAAAGGATGAGATTCTCAAAAGAAAATAAAAGATTCGATGGATCAGCGAGAAGAGAGTTTTTGTTTTCTCCGAGATAGATGTACATTCTAGTCATCGTAAATTCATAGGAAATTGAGAATGTTCCCAAAACGATTTTTCAAGCGTGCTTTGGACATTATGGGTATCTCGTGATGCCGTTCAGAGTGACAAATACTCTTGTCGTATTCATGGATAACATAAATTGTATCTTCCATCCTTAACTACAATAGAATTGTCGTTGTCATCAATGATGACATTCTGATCTATTCTCGAAGATATAGAGGGACAGGTTGGACATCTCGGCATAGTTTTCTAGGCTTGGAAGGAAAAGAAGTAAATGCTAAGGTATCAGAGTACGAATTCTCTGTCGAGGAGGTTCAATTTTGGATCATGAAATTTCAAATGGAGGAATTGCTGTCAGTCCATCAAAAGTTAAAGCAGTTTTATAATGGGAAAGATTGGAGACCATAATACCCCAGTAACTTGCAAGGTTAATTGGTTTCTATCAAAGAAGCATCGATGGATTCTCCAAAATAATATGACGTCTTACTCAGCTTACAAGAGAGAATTAAGTCATTTTACAGACCAACACATGTGAAGGAAATTTCAAAAGTTAAGGAGATATTCAAATGCTCGTTAGTTTTGGTTCTACCTGATCTCGGGGAACCGTTGGAAGTGCTTTGTGATACCTCGCATTAAGGTCTAGGATTCGTGCTCATGCAAAGTTAGGAAGTTGTGACGTACGCCTCGAGATAGTCAATGGTGCATGATGAGAATTACCCAACTAATGACTTGGGGTTGGCTGCAATTGTATCTGCTCTGAGAATCTAGAGAAGCTTTCTATATGGAGCAATAATCAATGCCCATAGCAGTCACAAGAACCTGAAGTATTTATTCGACGAGAAGGAACCAAACATGAGGCAGAGAAGGTGACTAAAGATTTTGAAGGAACATGATTTCAAACTTTAGTGTCATCTTGGAAAAGCAAACGTCATGGCGGACGCTTTGAATCGGAAACTACATAATACCTTCATTATGACGGTCAAGATGAAGGAATTAATAAAGTAATTCGAGGATAGGTGGTTGTCTTTGGAAATGACACCAGATGAGGTATGTCTAGATATAGTCGCTATTTCGAATGATCTGTTTGGAAAGATTCAAGAGAAGTAGAACAGTGACCAATTTCTACAAGACAAGAAGGAGCTATTAAGACAAGGCATGGTGTCAGAATGTGAGGAAGGAACTCGACAGAATCCTGATGTTCACGAGTAAGGGTTGTATACCAGATGATTTAGAACTTAAGGAGTTATTTTCAATGAAACTCACGAGGGCAAATCGAGTTTACACACTGGAGCGACCAAGATATATCAAGAAAAAAAAAAGAAAAGAAAGTATTGATAGAGAGATGTTACTTAACGCGCATCATCTTGTCTGAGTTACCAACCAACTCACTTCCAAATTCTTCGGACCATATCAAATTCCTCTTCAGATTGGTCCAGTAGCCCATCAACTAATTCTATCATCCTTTCTTTCTAAATCTCCATAATGCCTTTCATATGTCGTGATTGCGAAAGTATCTCCCCGATCCGGCCATGTCATCGAACTGGACACAGTGCAATTAAAATAGAATTTGATCTATGGAATGCTTCCTGTAAAGGTCAAGGTTTGGAGAGCAAAGCAACACTGAGGCAAGGAGATTACACTAGTTAGGGTGTTTCATCCCTGGTATCAGAGAAGTGTGACGTAGAAGTTAGAAGATAAGATGGAGAAATAACATCTATATTTATTTATTCTAAGGAATGAAAATTTCAAGGACAAAATTTCTGTTTGATGGGGAGAGTTGTAACATCTCGAAAATTAATAATTTTAGGATAAATAGTCGTTTTACAATATTTATGATTTTTGTGAATTTTTCTATATATTTCAGAGAACGCGACATATTTTAATATTATTCCTCGTTTCATGTGCACTGAGCGGAGTCAGGAAAATGAGATATTTTTCTAGAGAACCTTGAGCTGTGAAAACGTCGACGGGGGATCTTACTAAACCCGAGGCCAGATACGGTTTGTGAGGTTTCACATTTTTCGATAAATTTTAACAGATAAAATAATAATCGCTGTGTAAATTTTATCTGTCAGATAAATTAATACTGACATCGGTCAACTGTAACAATTGTCTACTAAATAATAACATGTATTAAAAATCTTATCACATTATTCAAAATCTACTTTATGTCACATCCATTAGCTTTATTTTCAAAAGGAAGATTAATTTAATCCAAGCTTGTAAAAAAGGAAGCTTCAAAGAAATTTCCCCACTATTTTATTTCTCTCTCTTCCCTCCCCACACTCCTACGGCAGAGGCCATTTTTTGGGAGCCAAATATCCCCTTTTCACATTCTCACTTTTATCACTTCACTCTCATATTTCAACACACAAAAGTACCTAACATTTCCTTTCTTCTTCTTCCTTCTCCACGGTACACACAAACACATTGGAGACCATCTCCATTGGTTGCTAAACAAATCAAATTCCTTGTTTCCTTCTACTATTCCAAGGCTACTCTCTTTGGTGGTAATCCTTTGGTTCTTCTTCTTCTTCTTCTTCTTCTTCTTCTTCTTCTTCTTCTTCTTCTTCTTCTTCTTCTTCTTCTTCTTCTTCCATTTTCCACCATTGAAGCTAATGCTTGAAGCTTTGAGGTAAAGTCTTCACTTTTCTTCTCATTTTCATTTTTCTTGGTTACCTAAGTGACCAAGAACTCATCTTTCTATGGCTTGAGTGGACATTGTGGAAGTCACTCACATTAGTGTTATCTTGAAGGTGAAAATGAAAATTAGGAATAAAAAGGAGCTAACATCCTTGTGATTGTCTTCATTTAGGTAAGAGGGAGATAATCTTCTTCAACCAATCTTAGTAGAAAGGGGATGTCTTGTATGTTGTTGTTATTGAGGGAATCTATGTGTGGATTTCTCTCTTTGTTATGATTGTTTTTCACAATGGTGTATTTGGTTGGATTTGCATGAGTCATTGACTGCCCTTATGTGATTTTGGATGCATATCTGAGTTAACTTGATGTTGAAAATGTTGTGGGATTGATTTGGTTTGAGTTCAGATGGCCTAAAGGTCATTTTTCCGCAAGTTTATGTGTGGTAATCGATTACACAACATCTGTAATCGTTTACCAAACCTTTGGAGTTACAAAATCATGATTCTGGGAATCATGTAATCGATTACATCCTGTCTGTAATCGATTACGGAGGTTCTGTTCAGCTGGTAATCAATTACCAGGGGTGTGTAATCGATTACCAGGTCCCTAGAGTTACGAATCGTGTTTCTGGGAAGTTATGTAATCGATTACCTGGATCCAAAAAATGAGATTTTAAGCTGAAAATGATGAAAACATGGTTTCTTATCCCTTGTAACTCCAACATAAACCTTAAACCCTAGATTCAAGGATTTTATTTTACTTAAATGTGATAGTATTATATATCCAAACCAATAGTGGAGAAATGTTTTTGAAAATGGAATTTTTGGATCCATAACATAGAAATTGTGGTATGTGTGGAACGAGGGACATGTATACGTATTGATATTGAGAATTGTTGATGCTTAAATTGGCCAAATTGTGACATGTTATGGAAACTATGTTTTGTGAAATATATGTGAACATATTGAATATACATGAGTGTGCATGGAGTCAACATGCATTAGACATTTACTCAGTCGATGACTGTTAAAGGGCTAGATGAGCCTATGATTATGAATTGAGTTAACGCATTGAACAATTTGCTCAGTATATAACTGTTAAAATGCTGGATGAGCCTATGATTATGCATTGAATCAGTATGCATTGAACAAATTGCTTAGTCGATGACTGTTATATGGCTATATGAGCCTATGAATGCGAACTAAATAAGTGATGATCCTGTGGTGGATCTGATTAAGGACCGTAAGGTGCGGTGTATACCAATTGTACGCATTACGCGCCTGACAAATCATTATTCTCTTTGTGGTTAATGAGCGAGAATTGGATAGTGTGATCCCGTGGTGGGATCTGATTGAGGACCGCGAGGCGCAGTGGTTCATTTCGTGATGATGATATCACTTTATATACCCCTGGCCATGATAAACCGATTGCAACGCATCACGCACCTGACAAGCACTATTCTCTTCGTGGTCCAGCAAAGACTGTAATCAAGAGGGACAGACACTCCAAGAACGTTCATCTTTGAAATGGAATAGAAAATCTTGGTACCAAGTGCACATACATTATGAGTCGGCATTGTGAGTCGACATATCGTTTGGCACTCATTTGTGTGATGATTATATTGTTGTGTTATTAATGGCATGATTGTCTAAAATGCTTTAATTGTTCATTATATGAGACTCTGTTGATTGCTTGGGTGTTATTAATGTTTACCTGTTATTGTTGATTCTTACTGCTATGTGTTGTTGTTCTACTCTTACTGTACATTCTATTGTCATTGTTGATGAATATATGTGCTGGAATGCTATGTATCTGTTTCTTTACTGCCATAATTGGTAATGTAAGTAGGATATCTCACCTCTTTCTTGCATTCTTGTACTTCTGTTATATATATATTTGATAAAAGATTGTGAGGAAGGAGATGAGGGGCCACACCTTTGCTTATTGGATTGGGATGACCCATCACTTTCGATATGGCGTCTGGACGAGATCTCCTCGGTTACGCATGGGTGCAACTTCATGGGGGCATCGATGCCTGTCATATCGACTGGGACGTCGAACGTCATATGTATATGGGGTTGCGGCTTTGTCTGTTAGTAGTGCCTATCCCTAGGGTTACTACTTTTTCCCTTTAGTGTTTTGTTCCCGCTGCATTCTATTTGACTATGTAAGTCTTATACTTTGTGTTATCAGTGAATTGTGTTTAAGGAGGACTATAATATATATGTATGGAATGTGTTTTTTATTTCAGTGGTTGTGTATAAAATGGTTGGGTAGTAATTATGTTTCATTCGAGGCTCCTATTTTCTATTTATGCAATAATGGAAATAACTTAAACTTTGAAATTACTATAACCGTAACTGTGACACGCCTGGATTTAGTAATTGTGGTGTAATGACGATTGTGTTGTGGTTACTATATCAAGGGGTGTTACAATAGGTGGTATCAGAGCAGTTCATCCTGTTGAGCCGGGTTATGGACTTGCTATATTTACGCATATTAGAACTTTTGTATGTTGTGCATTTCCTTGTCTCTTGATTGAGATTATGGGAAAGGAATGCATGGCTTGCCATAGGTTGAATGTTAATAGCTACTGTTATACAGTTGCATGATATTGAGGATTGGCCTACTCAATATGTAATGTTCAGTGTGTACAAGAAACTATGACTTCGCCTAAGTGTACTGTATTAGGGGAATAGGAATTCTTTTAGTAAGGAGATCAAAAGGTTTGGGGGAGCCGATCTTCTGGAGAAAGGAATAATTGGTGTACGTTTGGTTTAAGAAGCTGTTTGGGGGTTGACGACTTGCAAAGGGTTGCGCCATAGGAGGCAGAATGAAGAAGCTCGAATTGGAGACTATTAGGATTCGTGAATTGAACTTGTCTTGTTTAAATTGTGTGACTCTTTGTGTTTGGTTTCCGAGAGGAAACAATGTTGTTTAAAATAATTATGTTTGTTTTGTTGTGTTATGTTTTGTCCATATTCGCAGAAAGTCAATGTGTCGTGGCAAGCGTATACATGTGAGTGCAAGACAAGACAATGGGAGTATGGCTGCGACTGCAGAAGAACAACAAAGGATAGCTGAGGTGACAACTCACCAAGGTCAAGGGGCCGCACAGCAGCGAGAATTGGAAGTTGAAGTTCAGAATCTATTGGAGGAAAGCCGACTTTGGGGCAACCTTGGACTGCCTAGATTCCAAAGAAGGAATAATAGAAAGATTAATCAGTTTAAGCAGAAACCATATTCACGAGTATCAGGGAAGCAACAACAACACCCAACTCATGGAGGAAATGCCAGTGGCAGTAGATTCAGTCAGACCTCGACATCTTTGCCAAGATGCAAGAAATGTAGAAAGAACCACTTCACAAGAGAGTGTAAGATCAATGGGATAATTTGCTTCAGGTGCGGAAAGCCCGGACATGTTTCTAAACAATGTGCTTTAGCGAAGAAGATGTCTTCTGTTAACGATATGTGTGCTTCAAGATCCCAAGTTGAAGGGGAAAATTACACCCTGGTAGAGCGAAGGTTTCCCAAACTAAAGATCTTAACGATGGAGATTGTGCCTCAAGCGACGATCCCGTAACTGTACTGTACCATTCTGGGGGCAACCCATTTCTTTATAGTGTATGACCATATGGATCATTTGTATTCATCTGTGTCTTTATTATCTTCGACTTAGTTGTTTCCATTTCTGTTACTAAAATTTGATGTTGATACTTAAGTTTGTTTAGTCCTTCCTATTTCTACTAAAGATCGAATCTTTTGTTGATTTGTCTTGCTTACCGAAAATCACACCTACTAGAATTCATGATTTATAGAAATTGATTGGTAACTTCCTAGCTATATCCTACTAAATCGTTTCCATGAGAACCTTAGTAATTCCCGAAATTAAGACTTTTGAATTTGTAACGGCTAGTAAAGTTGAAAACCTTGTGAGGGAAAGAAGCCTAAGGATACGTGTTACCTTTCATGGAGGACAAAAGCGAGGGGAATATAAGTGTCACTCTTATAGTCAATAAGTTTCGCGTGATGAGCTACAGTGCTGTCAGTTAAGGAGAAGGATGGAACTTCTCGGTGAGATAAGGACTGTCGCCAATTGAACAAAATTACGATCAAGGATGAGATTCTCAAAAGAAAATAAAAGATTCGATGGATCAGCGAAAAGAGAGTCTTTGTTTTCTCTGAGATAGATGTACGTTCTGGTCATCGTAAATTCGTAGGAAATTGAGAATGTTCCCAAAACGATTTTTCGAGCGTGCTTTGGACATTATGGGTATCTCGTGATGCCGTTCAGAGTGACAAATACTCTTCTTGTATTCATGGATAACATAAATTGTATCTTCCATCCTTAACTAGAACAGAATTGTCGTTGTCATCAATGATGACATTCTGATCTATTCTCGAAGATATGGAGGGACAGGTTGGACATCTCGGCATAATTTTCCAGGCTTGGAAGGAAAATAAGTAAATGCTAAGGTATTAGAGTTTGAATTCTCTGTCGAGGAGGTTCAGTTTTGGATCATGAAATTTCGAATGGAGGAATTGCTGTGAGTCAGTCAAAAGTTGAAGCAGTTTTATAGTGGGAAAGATTGGAGACCATAATACCCCAGTAACTTGCAAGGTTAGTTGGTTTCTATCAAAGAAGCATCGATGGATTCTCCAAAATAATATGACGTCTTACTCAGCTTACAAGAGAGAATTAAGTCATTTTATGGACCAACACATGTGAAGGAAATTTCAAAAGTTGAGGAGATATTCGAATGCTCACTAGTTTTGGTTCTACCTGATCTCAGGGAACCATTGGAAGCACTTTGTGATACCTCGCATTAAGGTCTAGGATTTGTGCTCATGCAAAGTTAGGAAGTTATGACTTACGCCTCGAGATAGTCAATGGTGCATGATGAGAATTACCCAACTAATGACTTGGGGTTGGCTGTAATTGTATCTGCTCTGAGAATCTAGAGACGCTTTCTATATGGAGCAATAATCAACGCCCATAGCAGTCACAAGAACCTGAAGTATTTATTCGACGAGAAGGAACCAAACATGAGGTAGAGAAGGTGACTAAAGATTTTGAAGGAACATGATTTCAAACTTTAGTGTCATCTTGGAAAAGCAAATGTCGTGGCGGACACTTTGAATCGGAAAGGTCAAGGTTTGGAGCGCAAAGCAACACTGAGGCAAGGAGATTACACTAGTTAGGGTGTTTCATCCCTGGTATCAGAGAGGTGTGCCGTAGAAGTTAGAAGATAAGATGGAGAAATATCATCTATATTTATTCTAAGGAATGAAAATTTCAAGGACGAAATTTCTGTTTGATGGGGAGAGTTGTAACATCCCGAAAATTAATAATTTTAGGATAAATAGTCGTTTTATAATATTTTTGATTTTTGTGAATTTTTCTGTATTTTTCAGAGAATGTGAAATATTTTAATATTATTCCTCGTTTCGCATGCACGAGCGGAGTCGTGAAAATGAGATATTTTTCTCGAGAACCTTGAGCTATGAAAACGTCAACGGGGGATCTTACTAAACCCGAGGTCAGACACGGTTTTTGAGGTTTCATATTTTTCTAGAAATTTTAACAGATAAAATAATAATCGTTATGTAAATTTTATCTGTCAAATAAATTAATACTGACGTCGGTCAACTGTAACAATTGTCTACTAAATAATAACATGTATTAAAAACCTTATCACATTATTCAAAATCTACTTTATGTCACATCCATTAGCTTTATTTTCAAAAGGAAGATTAATTTAATCCAAGCTTGTAAAAAGGGAAGCTTTCAAGAAATTTCCCTACTATTTCATTTCTCCCTCTTCCCTCCCCACACTCCTACGGCAGAGGCCATTTTGGGAGCCAAATATCCCTTTTTCACATTCTCACTTTTATCACTTCACTCTCCTATTTCAACACACAAAAACACCTAACATTTCCTCTCTTCTTCTTCCCTCTCCACGGTGCACACACACACATTGGAGACCATCTCGATTAGTTGCTAAACAAATCACATTCCTTGTTTCCTTCTACCATTCCAAGGCTACTCTCTTTGGTGGTCATCCTTTGGTTCTTCTTCTTCTTCTTCTTCTTCTTCTTCTTCTTCTTCTTCTTCTTCTTCCATTTTCCACTATTGAAGCTCACCCTTCTTCCATTTTCTTCTCATTTTCGTTTTTCTTGGTCACCTATGTGACTTAGAACTCATCTTTCTATGGCTTGAATGGACATTGTGGAAGTGACTCACATTAGTGTTATCTTGAAGGTGAAAACGAAAATCCGGAACAAAAAGGAGCTAACATCCTTGTGATTGTCTTTATTTAGGTAAGAGGGAGATAATCTCCTTCAACCAATCTTGGTAGTAAGGAGATGTCTTGTATGTTGTTGTTATTGAGGGAATCGATGTGTAGATTTCTCTCTTTGTTATGATTGTTTTTCACAATGGTGTATTTGGTTGGATTTGCATGAGTCATTGACTGCCCTTATGTGATTTTGGATGCATATCTGAGTTAACTTGATGTTGAAAATGTTGTGGGATTGACTTGGTTTGAGTTCAGATGGCCTAAAGGTCATTTTTCCGCAAGTTTATGTGTGGTAATCAATTACACAGCATCTGTAATCGATTACCAAGCCTTTGGAGTTACAAAATCATGATTCTGGGAATCACGTAATCGATTACATCCTATCTGTAATCGATTACGGAGGTTCTGTCCAGCTGGTAATCAATTACCAGGGGTGTGTAATCGATTACTAGGTCCCTAGAGTTACGAATCCTGTTTCTGGGAAGTCATGTAATCGATTACCAGAATCCAAAAAATGAGATTTTGAGCTGAAAATGATGAAAACATGGTTTCTTATCCCTTGTAACTCCAACATAAACCTTAAACCCTAGATTCGAGGATTTTATTTTACTTAAATGTGATAGGATTATATATCCAAACCAATAGTGGAGAAATGATTTTGAAAATGGAATTTTTGGATCCATAACATAGAAATTGTGGTATGTGTGGAACGAGGGACATGTATACGTATTGATATTGAGAATTATTGATGCTTTAAATGGCCAAATTGTGACATGTTATGGAAAGTGTGTATTGTGAAATATATGTGAACATATTGAATATACATGATTGTGCATGGAGTCAACATGCATTAGACATTTGCTCAGTCGATGACTGTTAAAGGGCTAGATGAGCCTATAATTATGAATTGAGTTAACGCATTGAACAATTTGCTCAGTATATAACTGTTAAAAGGCTGGATGAGCCTATGATTATGCATTGAATCAGTATGCATAGAACAAATTGCTTAGTTGATGACTATTATATGGTTATATAAGCCTATGAATGCGAACTGAATAAGTGATGATCCTGTGGTGGATCTGATTGAGGAACGTAAGGCGTAGTGTATGCCGATTGCATGCATTACGCGCCAGACAAATCGTTATTATCTTTGTGGTTAATGAGCGAGAATTGGATAGTGTGATCCCGTGGTGGGATCTGAATGAGGACCGTGAGGCGCAGTGGTTCATTTCGTGATGATGATATCACTTTATATACCCCTGGCCATGATAAACCGATTGCAACGCATCACGCACCTGACAAGCACTAGTCTCTTCGTGGTCCAACAAAGACTGTCATCAAGTGGGACAGACACTCCAGGAACGTTCATCTTTGAAATGGAATAGAAAATCTTGGTACCAAGTGCACATGCAATGCGAGTCGGCATTGTGAGTCGGCATATCATTTGGCACTCATTTGTGTGATGATTATACTGTTGTATTATTGATGCCATGATTATCTAAAATGCTTTAATTGTTCATTATATAAGACTCTGTTGATTGCTTGGGGTATTGTTGATGTTTACCTGTTATTGTTGATTCTTACTGTATGTGTTGTTGTCCTACTCTTACTGCACATTCTATTGTCACTGTTGATGAATATATGTGCTAAAATGCTATATGGGCGCTCTACGCCATTCTGTTTCTTTACTGCCATAATTGGTAATATAAGTAGGATATCTCACCTCTTTCTTGCATCCTTGTACTTCTGTTATATATATATTTGATAAAAGATTGTGAGGAAGGAGATGAGGGGCCACACCTTTGCTTATTGGATTGGGATGACTCATCACATTCGATATGGCGTCTGGACGAGATCTCCTCAGTTACGCATAGGTGCAACTTCGTGGGGGCATCGATGCCTATCATATGTATATGGGGTTGCGGCTTTGTCTGCTAGTAGTGCCCATCCCTAGGATTACTACTTTTCCCCTTTAGTGTTTTGTTCCCACTGCATTCTATTTGACTATGTAAGTCTTATACTTTGTGTTATCAGTGAATTGTGTTTAAGGAGGACTATAATATATATGTATGGAATGTGTTTTTTATTTCAGTGGTTGTGTATAAAATAGTTGGGTACTAATTATGTTTCATTCGAGGCTCCTATTTTCTATTTATGCAATAATGGAAATAACTTAAACTTTGAATTTACTGTAACCGTAACTGTGAAACACTTGGATTTAGTAATTGTGGTGTAATGGCGATTGTGTTGTGGTTACTATATCAAGGGGTGTTACAAAATGTGGTATCAGAGCAGCTTATCCTGTTGACCCGGGCTATGGACTTGCTATGTTTAGGCATATTAGAACTTTTGTATGTTGTGCATTTCCTAGTCTCTTGATTGAGATTATGGGAAAGGAATGCATGGCTTACCATAGGTTGAATGTTAATAGCTACTGTTATACAGTTGCATGATATTGGGGATTGACCTACTCGATATGTAATGTTTTGTCTGTACAGGAAAATATGACTTCGCCTAAGTGTACGGTATTAGGGGAATAGGAATTCTTTTAGTAAGGAGATCAAAAGGTTTTGGGGAGCCGATCTTCTGGAGAAAGGAATAACTAGTGTAATTTTGGTTTAAGAAGCTATTTGGGGGTTGACGACTTGCAAAGGGTTGCGCCATAGGAGGCAAAATGAAGAAGCTCGAATTGGAGACTATTAGGATTCGTGAATTGAACTTGTCTTGTTTGAATTGTGTGACTCTTTGTGTTTGGTTTCCGAGAGGAGACAATGTTGTTTGAAATAATTATGTTTGTTTTGTTGTGTTATGTTTTGTCCGTATTCGCAGAAAGTCAATAGCTCGTGGCAAACGTACACATGTGAGTGCAGGATAAAACAATGGGAGTATGGCTGCGACTGTAGAAGAACGATAAAGGATAGCTGATGTGACAACTCACCAAGGTCAAGGGGCCGCACAGCAGCTAGAATTGGAAGTTGAAGTTCAGAATCTGTTGGAGGAAAGCCGACTTTGGGGCAACCTTGGACTGCTTAGATTCCAAAGAAGGAATAATAGAAAGATTAATCAGTTTAAGCGGAAACCATATTCACGAGTATCAGGGAAGCAACAATAACACCCAACTCATGGAGGAAATGCCAGTGGTAGTAGATCCAGTCAGACCTCGACATCTCTGCCAAGATGCAAGAAATACAGAAAGAACCACTTCACAAGAGAGTGTAAGATCAATGGGATAATTTGCTTCAGGTGCAGAAAGCCCGGACACGTTTCTAAACAATGTGCTTTAGCGAAGAAGAAGTCTTCTGTTAATGATATGTGTGCATCAAGATCCCAAGCTGAAGGGAAAAATTACACCCTGGATGGAGCGAAGGTTTCCCAAACTAAAGATCTTAACGATGGAGATTGTGCCTCAAGCGACGATCCCGTAACTGTACTGTACCATTCTGGGGGCAACCCATTTCTTTATATTGTATGACCGTATGGATCATTTGGATTCATCTGTGTTTTTAATATCTTCGACTTAGTTGTTTCCATTTCTGTTACTAAAATTTGTTGTTGATACTTAAGTTTGTTTAGTCCATCCTATTTCTACTAAAGATCGAATCTTTTGTTGATTTGTCTTACTTACCTAAAATCACACCTACTAGAATTCATGATTTATAGAAATTGATTGGTCACTTCCTAGCTATATCCTACTAAATCGTTTCAATGAGAACCTTAGTAATTCCCGAAATTAAGACTTTTGAATTCGTAACGGCCAGTAAAGTTGAAAACCTTGTGAGGAAAAGAAGCCTAAGGATACGTGTTACCTTTCATGGAGGACAAAAGCGAGGGGAATATAAGTGTCACTCTTATAGTCAATAAGTTTCGCGTGAGGAGCTACAGTGCTGTCAGTTAAGGAGAAGGATAGAACTTCTCGGTGAGATAAGGATTGTCACCAATTGAACAAAATTACGATCAAGGATGAGATTCTCAAAAGAAAATAAAAGATTCGATGGATCAGCGAGAAGAGAGTCTTTGTTTTCTCTGAGATAGATGTACGTTCTAGTCATCGTAAATTCGTAGGAAATTGAGAATGTTCCCAAAACGATTTTTCAAGCGTGCTTTGGACATTATGGGTATCTCGTGATATCGTTCAGAGTGACAAATTCGCTTGTCGTATTCATGGATAACATAAATTGTATCTTCCATCCTTAACTAGAACAGAATTATCGTTGTCATCAATGATAACATTCTGATCTATTCTCGAAGATATGGAGGGACAGGTTGGACATCTCGGCATAGTTTTCCAGGCTTGGAAGGAAAAGAAGTAAATGCTAAGGTATCAAAGTACGAATTCTCTATCGAGGAGGTTCAGTTTTGGATCATGAAATTTCAAATGGAGGAATTACTGTGAGTCCGTCAAAAGTTGAAGCAGTTTTATAGTGGGAAAGATTGGAGACCATAATACCCTAGTAACTTGCAAGGTTAGTTGGTTTCTATCAAAGAAGCATCGATGGATTCTCCAAAATAATATGACGTCTTACTCAGCTTACAAGAGAGAATTAAGTCATTTTATGGACCAACACATGTGAAGGAAATTTCAAAAGTTGAGGAGATATTCGAATGCTTGCTAGTTTTAGTTCTACCTGATCTCGGGGAACAGTTCGAAGCGCTTTGTGATACCTCGCATTAAGGTCTAGGATTTGTGCTCATGCAAAGTTAGGAAGTTGTGACTTACGCCTCGAGATAGTCAATGATGCATGATGAGAATTACCCAACTAATGACTTGGGGTTAGCTGCAATTGTATCTGCTCTAAGAATCTAGAGACGCTTTCTATATGAAGCAATAATCAACGCCCATAGCAGTCACAAGAACCTGAAGTATTTATTCGACGAGAAGGAACTAAACATGAGGCAGAGAAGGTGACTAAAGATTTTGAAGGAACATGATTTCAAACTTTAGTGTCATCTTGGAAAAGCAAACGTCATGGCGAACGCTTTGAATCAGAAACTACCTAATACCTTCATTATGATGGTCAAGAAGAAAGAATTAATAAAGTAATTCGAGGACAGGTGATTGTCATTGGAAATGACACCAGATGAGGTATGTCTAGATATAGTTGCTATTTCGAATGATCTGTTTGGAAAGATTCAAGAGAAGTAGAACAGTGACCAATTTCTACAAGACAAGAAGGAGCTATTAAGACAAGGCATGGTGTCAGAATGTGAGGAAAGAACTCGATAGAATCCTAATGTTCACGAGTAAGGGTTGTATACCAGATGATTCAGAACTTAAGGAGTTATTTTCAATGAAACTCACAAGGGTAAATCGAGTTACACACCGGAGCGACCAAGATATATCAAGAAAAAAAAAAGAAAAGAAAGTATTGATAGAGAGATGTTGATTAACGCGCGTCATCTTGTCTGAGTTACCAACTAACTCACTTCCAAATTCTTCAGACCATACCAAATTCCTCTTCGGATTGGTCTGGTAGCCCATCAACTAATTCGGTCATCCTTTCTTTCTAAATCTCCATAATGCCTTTCATATGTCGTGATTGCGAAAGTATCTCCCCGATCCGGCCATATCATCGAACTGGACACAGTGCAATTAAAATAGAATTTGATATATGGAATGCTTCCTGTAAAGGTCAAGGTTTGGAGCGCAAAGCAACACTGAGGCAAGGAGATTACACTAGTTAGGGTGTTTCATCCTTGGTATCAGAGAGGTGTGACGTAGAAGTTAGAAGATAAGATGGAGAAATAGCATCTATATTTATTCTAAGGAATGAAAATTTCAAGGACGAAATTTCTGTTTGATGGGGAGAGTTGTAACATCCTGAAAATTAATAATTTTAGGATAAATAGTCGTTTTATAATATTTATGATTTTTGTGAATTTTTCTGTATTTTTCAGAGAATGTGAAATATTTTAATATTATTCCTCGTTTCGCATGCACGAGCGGAGTCAGGAAAATGAGATATTTTTCTTAAGAACCTTGAGTTGTGAAAACGTCAAAGGGGGATCTTACTAAACTCGAGGCCAGACATGGTTTGTGAGGTTTTACATTTTTTGAGAAATTTTAACAGATAAAATAATAATTACTGTGTAAATTTTATCTGTCAAATAAATTAATACTAACGTCGATCAACTGTAACAATTGTCTACTAAATAATAACATGTATTAAAAACCTTATCACATTATTCAAAATCTACTTTATATCACATCCATTAGCTTTATTTTCAAAAGGAAGATTAATTTAATCCAAGCTTGTAAAAAGGGAAGTTTCCAAGAAATTTCCCCACTATTTCATTTCTCTCTCTTCCCTCCCCACACTCCTACGGCAGAGGCCATTTTGGGAGCCAAATATCCCCTTTTCACATTCTCACTTTTATCACTTCACTCTCATATTTCAACACACAAAAACACCTAACATTTCCTCTCTTCTTCTTCCCTCTCCACGGTGCACACACACACATTGGAGACCATCTCCATTGGTTGCTAAACAAATCACATTCCTTGTTTCCTTCTACCATTCCAAGGCTACTCTCTTTGGTGGTCATCCTTTGGTTCTTCTTCTTCTTCTTCTTCTTCTTCTTCTTCTTCTTCTTCTTCTTCTTCTTCTTTTTTTCCATTTTCCACCATTGAAGCTAATGCTTGAAGCTTTGAGGTAAAGTCTTCACCTTTCTTCCATTTTCTTCTCATTTTCATTTTTCTTGGTCACCTATGTGACTAAGAACTCATCTTTCTATGGCTTGAATGGACATTGTGGAAGTGACTCACATTAGTGTTATCTTTAAAGTGAAAACGAAAATCAGGAACAAAAAGGAGCTAACATCCTTGTGACTGTCTTCATTTTGGTAAGAGGGAGATAATCTTCTTCAACCAATCTTGGTTGTAAGGAGATGTCTTGTATGTTGTTGTTATTGAGGGAATCTATGTGTGGATTTCTCTCTTTGGTATGATTGTTTTTCACAATGGTGTATTTGGTTGGATTTGCATGAGTCATTGACTGCCCTTATGTGATTTTGGATGCATATCTGAGTTCACTTGATGTTGAAAATGTTGTGGGATTGATTTGGTTTGAGTTCAGATGGCCTAAAGGTCATTTTTCCGCAAGTTTATGTGTGGTAATCGATTACACAACATCTGTAATCGATTACCAAGCCTTTGGAGTTACAAAATCGTCATTCTGGGAATCACGTAATCGATTACATCTTATCTGTAATCGATTACGGAGGTTCTGTGCAGCTAGTAATCAATTACCAGGGGTGTGTAATCGAGTACCAGGTCCCTGGAGTTACGAATCGTGTTTCTGGGAAGTCATGTAATCGATTACTAGGATCTAAAAAATGAGATTTTGAGCTGAAAATGGTGAAATCATGATTTCTTATCCCTTTTAACTCCAACATAAACCTTAAACCCTAGATTCAAGGATTTTATTTTACTTAAATGTGATAGGATTATATATCCAAAATAATAGTGGAGAAATGATTTTGAAAATGGAATTTTTGGATCCATAACATAGAAAATGTAGTATGTGTGGAACGAGGGACATGTATACGTATTGATATTGAGAATTATTGATGCTTTAATTGGCCAAATTGTGACATGTTATGGAAACTGTGTATTATGAAATATATGTGAACATATTGAATATACATGATTGTGCATGGAGTCAACATGCATTAGACATTTGCTCAGTCGATGACTGTTAAAGGGCTAGATGAGCCTATGATTATGAATTGAGTTAACGCATTGAACAATTTGCTCAGTATATAATTGTTAAAAGGCTGGATGAGCCTATGATTATGCATTGAATCAGTATGCATTGAACAACTTGCTTAGTCGATGACTATTATATAGCTATATGAGCCTATGAATGCGAACTGAATAAGTGATGATCCTGCGGTGGATCTGATTGAGGACCGTAAGGCGCGATGTATGCCGATTGCACGCATTACGCGCCTGATAAATTATTATTCTCTTTGTGGTTAATGAGCGAGAATTAGATAGTGTGATCCCGTGGTGGGATCTGATTGAGGACTGTGAGGCGCAGTGGTTCATTTCGTGATGATGATATCACTTTATATACCCCTGGCCATGATAAACCGATTGCAACGCATCACGCACCTGACAAACACTATTCTCTTCGTGGTCCAACAAAGACTGTCATCAAGGGGGACAGACACTCCTGGAATGTTCATCTTTGAAATGGAATAGAAAATCTTGGTACCAAGTACACATGCATTGTGAGTCGGTATATCATTTGGCACTCATTTGTGTGATGATTATATTGTTGTGTTATTGATGCCATGATTATCTAAAATGCTTTAATTGTTCATTATATGAGACTCTGTTGATTGCTTGGGGTATTATTGATGTTTACCTATTATTACTGATTCTTATAGCTATGTGTTGTTGTCCTACTCTTACTATACATTCTATTGTCACTGTTGATGAATATATGTGCTGAAATGCTATGTGGGCGCTTTGCGCCATTCTGTTTCTTTACTGCGATAATTGGCAATGTAAGTAGGATATCTCACCTCTTTCTTGCATTCTTGTACTTCTGTTATATATATATTTGATAAAAGATTGTGAGGAAGGAGATAAGGGGCCACACCTTTGCTTATTGGATTGGTATGACTCATCACTTTCGATATGGCGTCTAGACGAGATCTCCTCGGTTATGCATGTGTGCAACTTCAAGGGGGCATCAATGCCTGTCATATCGACTGGGACACCGAGCGTCATATGTATATGGGGTTGCGGCTTTGTCTGCTAGTAGTGCCTATCCCTAGGATTACTACTTTTCCCCTTTAGTGTTTTGTTCCCGCTGCATTCTATTTTACTATGTAAGTCTTATACTTTGTGTTATCAGTTAATTGTGTTTAAGGAGGACTATAATATATATGTATGGAACATGTTTTTTATTTCAGTGGTTGTGTATAAAATGGTTGGGTACTAATTATGTTTCATTCGAAGCTCCTTTTTTCTATTTATGCAATAATAAAAATAACTTAAACTTTGAAATTACTGTAACCGTAATTGTGACACGCCTAGATTTAGTAACTGTAGTGTAATGACGATTGTGTTGTGGTTACTATATCAAGGGGTGTTACATGACTCAGTCAGGATTTGATGCAATATGGGTTATAGTGGATAGACTAACCAAGTCTACCCATTTTATACCTATTAGAGTTAACTACTCCTTGGATAGACTTGCCCAGTTATACCTTTAGGAGATAGTTAGGATGCATGGTGTACCCTTAGTATAGTTTCTGATAGAGACCCTAGATTCACATCTAGATTTTGGGGAGCCTTGTAGAAAGTTTTTTTGACAAAGCTTAGTTTGAGTACAGCATACCATCAACAGACTGACAGTCAATCGGAAAGGACTATTCAAACCCTTGAGGATATGCTAAGAGCATATGTGCTAGAGTAGAAAAGGAGTTGAGATAAGTTCTTACCCATAATGGAGTTTGCCTACAACAATAGTTTTCATACTAGCATAGGTATGGCGCCATATAAAGCACTTTATGGTAGAAAGTATAGGTCCCCTTTGTGTTGGTATGAGGTTGGAGAGAGAACCATTCTAGGTCCTGAGTTGGTTCAGCAGGCCACAGATCATATTAAAATGATCCGGGATAGGTTGGTTATGGTTCAGACTAGGTAGAAGAGTGTTTTGAGTAATTTTTTTGCTTGGATAAGTTTTAAATGTGGTTTATGACTTGTTTATGCTAAGAGTTTGGATTAGAAACTGAAAATTCTCATTTTGGACCGAAAATGCTCTAAGTGATGATTTTAGGGGTTTAGATGAGTGATTTAGTGTTTTGATCCATTTTTTATGAAATCAATTAGTGTTTTATGTTTCCTTCATGTTAGTGAACTTGTTAGGAACTTGAAATCACCTAGAAACTAGATTGGAGTGGCCAAAATCTGAAATTTGTTCCAATGGAACAATACCCAGCCCTGTGTTTTCTGCAGAATTCTGCAAAAATGCACCTCACGTCGCGACGTGAGTCTCAATATGTGCCTGGTACTAAAACCCGAGAGCGGGGCATCGCGGCGTGAGCTCCAGGATCTCTAAAAATGTGTTTTTGATATTTCTAGAAGTTCCTAAGTGTTGGGATCATTCATGTAACATCCTGAGAAAACATGTCAAGCTTGTATATGATCTCAGAGGTACTATTATACTTGTATAACATGTCAATTAAGTTTTGTGACAAACTGAGTTCGTTTAGGCACTTAGTTGCAACCCAGAAGTTGAAAAGTAACTTAAAATGGCTCAGATAGTAGCATAAATTGTTAAGTTGAGGGAAATAAACCTAGAGAGTTTATTTCTAAGTCACAAATAGGGTGAATAAGGTGTAATTAAAATTTGAGAACAATCAGAGTTCATTTAGTATTTTTAGGCATATTGGTTGTGTATTTTAATGCCGGATTGACCCCCAGCAAATATGAAAAATTAGGATATTAGTGAAATAATAATTTTGATGAATCTTAGTTTTTATTTCAAAGTTGTTGGAAGTTGAAAAACTTGATTTAGTTAAATTTAAGTGTCTTTAGCAGATATAAAGTTCCAGTTTTTGGTGGTAGAGCCAAAATTGGACTTTTCTTCCTTCTATTCTCCCTTATCCCACAGATGGAACCAGAAAAGAGGAAGGGAAAAATAGAAAACCAAAGAAATGAAAGAAAGAAGGAAAGCAAATAGGGAGAAAGGGGGAGAAAGGGGAAAAACAAGAGGTTCAAAGCTTGAAGGAGGATCTAAGAGCAAGATCAAAGCTTCAAGATCTTCATCAAAGCTTGAGAATCAACATGTCTTCAAGAGGTAGGGGTTTTATGCTCATCTCCACTCCTTTCTATCATTTTTTCACCATAGCTTGCACCTTAGGTTCTTAAAAGGTCAAATTGAGATCTAGAAGTGTTTTATGTGATTTTCTTGCTTAGATGAGTTATAAGTATTGTTTATGACTTGTTCATGCTACAGGTTTGGAATAGAAACTAAAATCTATCCATTTAAACCTAAAATGCTCAAAGTGTAGATTTTGGGGTTTTGATGGGTGATTTTATGTTTAGATCCATTTTTTATGAAATCAAACTTGTTAGGAACCTTAAATTACCTAGAAACTGAATTGGAGTAGCCAAAATCCATGAATTGTTCTAATGGAATAATGTTCAGTTTCTACAGAATTTTCTGCAGAATGGTCACGTCTAGGCATAACTTTTCCATGCCTAGGCGTGGTCTGATCAGTTTTTGGTCTAGACGAGGCAGAGAGCACCACGCCTAGGCGTGGTAAAACTAAGCCTAGGCGTGAGACAGGGCATAAGCCACACCTAGGCGTGGTAAAGTCACGCCTAGGCGTGAGTTCTAGGATTTTTCAAGAATTGTATTCTTGATATTTTGGATTTTCCTATGTATTAGGATCACTCTTATATGCCTTTGTAAGTGTGTTGAGGCATCAATAGGGATGTTTCAAGAGGGAAATCATCACCTATCAAGTATGAGAAAGTTGTACCCTTTATGCATCTTATAGTTAAGGATTGTCATAGGTAAGTATCTAACACCCAAGGCACTTAGTGTTGCATTAGATATCACACAAGATGTGATGAGTTAGTATAATAGATACGAGTATACTAGAAGGAATTAGTAGCATTCACTCTAGTTAGTTGGTAAAGGTATGAGCCTTAGGGTATCCAAGAGTAGTGGATTACTTTGGAAGGGTACCTAGAACCTTAAGAAACAAAGTGCTGCAAGTACTAACCACTCATGAGTTAGTTTCACTCAAGTGGAGTTAAGTTTGTGTGTTTAGTTCCTAAGCGGGAATGGTTGTGTACTAAGTTCTCTAGTTAAGTGAGATCTTGTGCATTGCTTAATACACAATAAGGTGAACTATGACTCGAAAGCTTGTCATATTCATTGAGTATAGTAAATGTGTTTAGCTCTTCTAATAGTATAGTTGAGTTAAAGATGCATGTAGGAAGAGAGTTACTTCCTTGAATACTAAGTTAAGTATGGAAGATCAAGTAGTTTAGGTATTCTAAGAGTTAGGAGTTATCTAAAACAGATATTTGGAACCTTGAGCACTCTAGCATGACAAAGGCCACTACAAGTAGTGCAATAGCAAGGAGAGCCGGATACAAAAGACAGAGGTATAGTTTACTTATCTAGATGCACGAATTACTCACTTGTAGTACAATTGAGTTAAATGTGCAAAGATCCGAGAAGTGCTCATTTGGCTCCATAAGTTGGTTCAAATGATGCACAGTTAAGATAGACTCTTTCACAAGGATGAGTTGAGTCTATGAGCAAGTTTACAGCTAGTAAGGATTACAATTTTCCTTTGTCTTAGGTAGGATCAGGATGTGATAAGTTCACTCCCTACCTTAGCAAGAGTTCGTGGAACCAGAGTTTCTTAAAATGAACAAGTAGAGGTAGGGTTAAATCGTTAGCTTTGCAGTTACAGTTTAGTTGTATAGGCAATTGTCTGTTGCAGTTGACATAAGCGATTGTTGGGCGGTTGCTTATGTTAATGGTATGTAGGCTATCGGTTTGGCTATACTACTAGGTATTATGAATTTATCAGTTATAGTGGAAGAAGCTCCTATGACAGTAATTATAGATAATGTTATACGGTAGTATGGGCTATCGTATAATGTTGAGTTTAGTTTAATTATATATGCAGTTTACATAGTTATTATGCCATGAAATATATGTTTATTACTGAGAATTTTTATGTTCTCACTAATTTTCTATGTTTTCATGGTAGAAGCATGTCAAGGATCGTCATAGAGTAAGAAGTTCAAGAAATAGAAAAACTAGTGTAGTATAGTTTTACTTGTTTCTTGTTTAGATAAAGCTTATGTATATTGTTTATATTTGATTTATAGTTATATTTAGAGGTATGTATTATAATAAGCCCTTCGTGGCTAAAGTTATATATATATATATATATATATATATATATATATATATATATATATATATACGTATGTATGTATAAGTTTAAAGTTTTTGCATTCTCTCAAGGCTTTCTATAATGACTTGCATGGTTGTTATAGTTATATTAGTAGTTAAGTAGTAAGTGACTTAGTTAGTACTATATATATCTATATATCCTAGATATATCCAGATATCTATCCTAGGATGTTACAATTCATATATGCTTTCCTAAGTGTGTTGAGGCACTAATGGAGGTATTTCTCGGAGAGAATAACCACTTAGCATATGTGAATTTTGTGTGAAACCTAAGCATCATTTAAGATGTGGAATACCTAGGTTAGTGTTTAGAACTTTGGTCAACAGAGGTTGATTTCTAAATCACTTGTGAGTGATTGTGTGATGTTCTAGATACTGTTTAGCTAGAAATATGAATCTTACTACTTTGTTGGATAAGTGAGGTTAAGGTTCCTATGTTCTGGTGTTTAAATTGTGACTTGGATACTTGGTTTTCAAACTTGGTATTTTATAATTTCCTATGTATTGTAACCTTATATGGTGTGCACAACCATGTGACTAGAGAATAAGAGGTAGTCAATCCTAAATTCTCAAAATGGAGACTAGTCCTAAATTCTCAAAGCAGAGGCTCAATAGGTCATGGTTACTAGTACTACAAGGCGATATCAGTACACTCACTATTGTGAGGTAGTACCAGTCCACTCTCTACCAGGTAGTGTCAGGGCTTAATTGTCTATCCTACCCCATATATACAAGGGAATTGAAGTTCCTGGGAAATAAGTAAGTAACTTCTGTTTTCAAAACTTAAAAACCTGCATTAGCATTTGCATAATCATGTTACTAGGACATTGTTTGAGCATAATCATACCTCATAACATAAAGCATTGCATGGTTGACAATTGTATAGGCAGTTGTCATTACTTGACCGGTTGATTGATTGATTGGTTGCTTATTCGATAGTATCTTAGGATTGTATGGGCAATTCTTTGGTATTGTTGATTATCAATTATTTCATTATATAGTGTAATTATGTGTTTAGTTGATTTGTTTGTTACAAAAGATTAACTGCTGGTCTTGGTATGCGAATACTGAGAAATTGTAATTTCTCACCCCTGTGTATTCCATGTAAATCCAGGTGAAGTCCCTAAAAGGGGAAAAGGGCAACAAAAAAAAAAGCAAAAGACTTAGTTTAGCAGCTTTAGTTCTTTTTGAACCAGTTTGTATATTTATACTTTTCTGGTTGTATGTAAAAGCTTATGTATACAGTATGGCTTGTTAGCCAGTGATGTATGTATATATATTGTAACACCCCAAATTTCCTATCTCTTAAACAGTAATTTTGACAGTTAACAGAATTTTACTGTTTAGTAATTTCTGTGTACTGTAAAATTATTTTGATTATTCCATCAGCGTATTTGATCGTTTTGAGTGATTTACTTCTTGTTAGGAAAATAATAATTTTCGAGCCGGAGAAAATCTTTAAATATTTATTTCTCTTGACTGTTAATTATTTTTAATAATCTGACTTGATTTTCATATGTCTTCTAATATTTGTGATTTTTGTGGATGATTATGAATTTTTTTGACTGTATGTGGGCCCAAGTAGTCTTATGTGGGCCCAAGTGGCCATACGTGGGCCCAGGTAGGTCCCGCAAAGTAAAAATTTTTCTACGCATAGAAAAATTTGTACTGTTTAGACGGAGACAGGGGATCTTACTAAACCTGAATCCGGAAACAGTTTTAAAAATTTTCTTGTACTGTGTTTTGTACTGTATTTATTTATCGGGCGATAAAAATACAGTAAATATAATCTTTCGTGGGGTTTTAGCAGATAAAAATAGAAATTATATTGTTGAAGTCAACATTGGTGGTTTGGATGTCCACCATTGATTTAATTAACGATGGAGACTTGATCTTGATTTAATCAACGGTAGAGATTTGATCTTAAAAGTGAATAAGATCATTTATAACCGTTAGATGGAGATTAAATCAAGGGTATAGATTTGGTCATATAAAGTGACTATGACCATTTACAACCATTGGATTTAGAAGTGATCAAGGGTGGAGATTTGGTCTTGTAAAGTAACAAGGATCATTTATGACCATTGGATGAAGATTTAATCTATGGTGGAGATTTAGTCTTAAAAAGTGACAAAGACTAATTATGACCCTTGGATTAAAAGTAAGAAGGAGTAATCTTGACCCTTACTTTTTTGGAGACACATCTAATGGCTAGAATTTAAAGGAGAAAGATCCAATGGCCTAGATTAAGTCTTCCAATCAAAAGTCTACCTAAATCCTAACCATTGAATTAATCAATGGCTAGAAAGGCTTCAAATAATGGCTTGAAAAAGATGACAACTTTGAAGAAGCAAGGATGAAGGGGGGGACGGTTTTGTGCTTCATTTTGGAGCTAAAGAAAAACTTTATGTCATTGTTAGATGTCTTGATCAATTATACATAATTATTGATCATTTTCCTAAAGCAAAAATATTTTCTTTTTTTTTCTCCATGCAAGCTACGGTCATGCATCAAATTTGGAAGACAAATTTACATTCAAATAATACTTGGTCATTCTTCTAACAATAATTGAAAAAGCTATACAAAATTAGTCAATGTTTGGTATCTATTTTTTCTAATTCCTATGGCTATGCTTGCTTGGAAAAAGAGAAACATGCTATCAATTCAGTTCTATCTCTTTTGTTTCAAAGTGGCTAGTCTTAATAATTAATCTATGGTAATAAGTCAACAAAAAAAATGGTTTACTTGATTAATTATTAAGTTAGATGAATTAGTAAACTAACCTAAGCTTATATGGTCACAAAATTGAAACAATAATTGGATGGCAAATTTCATGGACTTCTACGGCCATGAAGAAGTCTTTTAGGACATTCAAAAAGCTTATAATTCATCAAGTATTGACCAAAAGCAAGACTTGGTGCCATGTGTTAATTTTGCACTTGATGGCCATGCAAATAATTTCTCCATGCTATTACTAGCACTCCACGACAACCACTTTAGAATATGCTATCTTTCTCAATTATATCACTTTGTCTCCAAAGCTATTATCTTCATGTCTTCATTTTTCTACACTTAGCCAATTCTCTCCATTCTACTCCTCCAAAGGCACCATTCGGCCAAGCCTTCCAAGACAACCATCCAAGCTTCTAAAATTTCATCTAACCTTATTTCCTACACCTAAACACCATTCTAAGAACATCTCTAGTTATGAGTTTTTCCAAAATCATTCATCTTGTACTTCAAATCCAAGCTTCAAGATTCTACCAAAAATGGTAAATTTCATGTTTCTTCTTCTAATCTTCTAGCTTTGATTTTCTAAGCCATGATTGAACCATGGTTTACCTATTTCTACACTTGTTATTGATTTTAACATTTGTTTGTAATTTTTTTAGGAATTTTCCATGGAGATCCACGAAATTGGTGGAAGGAAAACTAAGTGTTTTCACTTCATCCTTTGTCTTAACCAAATCTAAGAAGCCTTTCTCTCACAAAAATAAAAAATTCTATCTTTGTTCTTCAAGAGGAACCATTCGGTCAAGACCCCTAAAACCACTCTCCAATCTCTTTTAATTTCATCCAACCATAGATCTTGAATCTACATGATATTCTAAACAACTTTCATGTTGGAAACTTGCTCTAAATCATTCATCTTCATGGACTTTCTTCAAGATCAAAGTTATGAGGTATTTATGGTGAAGTGTAAGGAAACTTCATTTCTTCTCTCTTTTTCATGATCCAAACCATGTTTGATCCATGGTTTTCTTAATCAAGCTTAGTATACTAATTTTTATGTATTTTATTTTGTATTTGAGAAGCCCTTGGTGATGAAGGACTTGGAAAAAGAAGCAAAACAAGGAGTTTTTAAGGATCTTCAAGAGGTAAGAGGGAGATCCACCTCACCAACTAAGTATGGTGGTGAGATATGGTCTTATATTTGATGGATGTTGAATTTATGTGAGGATTCATATCCATGGTCATGTAATAATTTATATGTGTTTATGAGCTTTGATTAATTGCCTATGCTTAATATGCTTTGTATGAGTTTATGATTTTGATGGTATGCTTATACTATGCATGATGATAATATGGCATGTTTTATATATATATATATATATATATATATATATATATATATATATATATATATATATATATATATATATATATATATATATATATATATATGAGGTGTATGTATGTGTATGCCATGATTTGATGATGGAAAGAAAATTAATTTTGGTCCCAATGGCCAAGGAAGAGCTACGATTTTGATGCCCTTGATTAGGGTTCATGTTGAGAATTTTCAAGAACAAGGGAATTAATTTTGATCCCTAGAAACATGGTGAATTTCGGTCAAGATACCTCAAAATAGGTGTTCACAAATTAATATTTTCATGAAAGATGAAAATGGATGATTTGAAGAGTATGAAAAATAAATAAAGGGTTTGTTTTCAAAGAGTACATGAACATAGTTTTTGGAAGAATTTTTATTGATTTATTTTGTGTAAAAAGATCCTAAGTGTTTTTCTAAACATGAGTTTTGAATGAAACGGGCAAACGTTGATTTTAAGAATTTGCAAAGAAAGTGAAAAAGAATTTGTAAAGAAAGTAAAAATGAATTTGAACAAATGGGTTTGGTTTTATAACCATTGATATTTCGGTTTTTGAAAACAAAATTTTAATAGTTTGTTTGTGTAAAACCATATCAATTTAAAAGGAAAAGTATTTGATGGCTTTAATGGTTTTGTTTGTGTAAAACCATATTGATTTAGAAGAAAAAATGTTTTGATGATTTCAATAGTCATGTCCACGTTTTTGTAGGCTTATAATACCTTGATTTTTATGAACAAAGTGATTTTCAAAGTGAAAACGTAACTGGATTTAATACAAGGCTTTTGGAAAGGGAATCAAAGTATTTTATCACTTAAGAAAATTTTGTAAACGAAAGACAAAGAGAGGTTGAAAATGTGTTAACTACAATTTATTTTGAAGAGAATTGATTTTAAAATTGATTTGAGAAAAATGGAGAATATAATGATGATTTGAGAATTTACTAACGTATAACTTATTTTCAAGTTTTGGAGTACGTTAGGAAAATTTAAGATTTTGAAACATTGATTTACATCAATGGAAAAGTGATTTTGTGAATTATTTTCCAAAAAGAATTTCTTGAGTAAGAAAATATATTAAATGAAGTATAAAGTTATATTATTTTGGGAAAAGTTAAAAAGGAATTTTTAAAGGTCAAGAAATATTTTCTGTAATGAAATTGTGGTGAAAAATTATTTATGTATCTTAAAAACGTGATTTTTAAGTTACGTGATATGAAAAAATATTTCTATGTGATTTTAAATACGTTGAAATAATTATACGCGATTTGAATTACATTTAAATATTTTACGTGATTTGAACTACTGTTAATAAATCACTACGTGATTGAATAGTGATAGAATATTTTTAAGCGATTGTGAAAATGGGGGAAAATTGTTATGAGATTTGAAAAGTGTTTTAAATATTTTGAGAATGATGGAAAATGATTTATGTGACGTAAAAGAATGATTTTTAAGTTACGCGATTTTAAAACAGTGAAAAAATACTATACGATTTGAGAAACGTATATTTTTTACGCAATTGAGAAAAATGTTAAAAAATTAGTACGTGGTTTAAAAGTGCAACAGAAGAGTTGCAGCAGATAATTTGTTAAACGTATATTATCCAATGAACACTAGTTACAGTTGACAGAAGTCAGTATTAGTTATCCAGCAGATAATAAAATACACAGTGATTATTATTTTATCTGATAAAATTCTCGAAAAATGTGAAACCTCGTAAACTATGTCCAGCCTCGGGGTTAGTAAGATCCCCCATCGACGTTTTCACAGATCAAGGTTCTCGAAAAAAAATATCATTTCTCCGGCTCCACTCAATTTGCACGTAAAATGAAGAATAATATTAAAATATTCCGCGCTCTCAGAAAAATTTAGAAAAATTCACAAAAATCACAAATATTATAAAATAACTATTTATGATAAAATAAATAAATTTTGGGATGTTACAAGTTGAGCTATGTTAAACTTGTGTATTGTATCTTTTAAATCTTGTTGTGTTACCTTTCCTTCTTTCATGCCCCTTTTTTTAGAGAAGGCCATCCAAAGTTGTATAACGCTTCCTAACATTAACATAAAAGAAAAAAAGAAGTTAGAACCTACTTAAAGCCATTAAGCTTGAGTAATAACTAAGCAACTTGAACCAAGTTATCATGCTAAAGGATATTGAAAATCATCGAGCAAAACATACCTGAGTTTTTATCCAAGAAGTTTTGTACTTACTTTAAACCAACAATAGAAAATTGCATGAACAAAATAAATAGAACCGGGGTTAAAAAAGACAATTTTATTATATATTGGTCTTGCCTAACAATGAGCTTACATTTTAGATAAAAGATTTTATAGCAGATGAATATTCTTTGTGAGAAATTTTTGTACAAATCTAGAACACCTAAGTTTGATGTGCTAAGCAAATCATGTCATTAATTAATAGATAAATAATATAATTAATTAATAATTAGTTTTCATAATCTTTTATAATTAATAATGTGATTAGGCTACTGTATCTAACTTGGGTGCTATAGGTTTATGCAACAATTTTTCATTGTTTATTAAACCATAGCGCCTTTAAGTTATATTATAAGTAATATTTCTTTTAGTCGAATCGTCTTTAGTTTGGAGTTGTAATTAAGTGGAAATTTCATATCATATGAAATTAGTGAAGGATTACTTAGTGTTCAAAACACACAATGCAAAATTGAAAGCAATCTAAGATGATCTATTTTGTGTTTAAAATTTATTCAAGCAAAAAAGATCTGATCTAAATACTTAGTAGAATGCTATTATTACCCCAAAAAAAAAATCTTTCTTCAATTGCACGAAGACTCTATATGTATCCACATGAAGATCAAACTTTGCTATGAACTCTTTGAATAATGGAACTTGCACATAATTGAAGAGGCCTTAGGCCAAAACATTTCAAAAGAATTTTAGCATTGTATCATTAAGGGAATTTTTCTCATGGTTGTACTATATCTCTCTTGCTATAGCAATGTTTATATAATCATAATAAAATATTATTTTATTACTATTTTTTTTAAACAAAAAACATATCCTACAAATAAGAAGAAAAAATCGATGCACAATCTTTGGAGATTAAGCACATCAATATGCACCAAGAGAAATAAAGCACAACCACCCAAAATTATAGGATTTTGTTTCAATCCATAAAAATTCACTTAATATCAAATTGAGATATTTCCCTTTGTTTCCTATTCTAAATAGGATTTCTTCAATTGTCTCACATATAATTTATATTCCTAGTACTAGCAAATAATATAATAATATTTCATTTGAATTTAAAATTTATTTATTTGATTAAATTAAATTCTCTAATTTAATTATCAAATAATAAATTAAATAATCCTCTAACAAATATTGGAACACTTATTAGTATGTGACCCCAAAGGCTTAATACTAAGCTGGGGATAAATTAGTCAAACTAATTTACTAATCAAGGTTGACGTCTAACAACATTCTTTAATTAACGTCCAGATAGTATGAAGTAATATTTTACCATCAAGAACCTTTAGAAGAATAATTTAATATTTCTTTTCATCATTCCAACTCTAAATTAATCTTAGAGTATGGTATAATTGTCAAACTCTAATTCGTTACCATTTTTGTTAATTATTAACTAGTGAATGACTTAAGAAACTCATTTTTTCTTTCATTCAATTGCCCTAGCCAAGGTCATAAATTAGTTGTTACAATCACGGAGCTCAAACTCATTACCAAGAGTTGATGGATTCCTTCTTGATCAATCATTAATTCTATAAGCATTTAGTCATACCTAATGTCCATTCAACCAGTACCCTAAGGCATTAGGTGTCCGGAATCAAAGTACAATAGATAACTTGTTAATTACTATGATAATCTCAGGTCAAAGGAAACTCTTACACCATGTTTTTCAAGTGAATATCCTATTGATAGTTTAATGGTAATATTAACCATTAGGAATTCTCAATTGAGTCAATTCAATGATCATATCTACATACGCATCATCTATATATGTGATTTAATAAATGAGATCTATTAATCTTCATGCATTGGAGACCATCACATATATATTTGTCTATCTGGTGTTACCAAGTGGCTTCCAGTACTCAAGAGAGGGGTGAATTGAGTAACAAAAACTTTCGCAAAAGCCTTAAACAAATAAACTTTGCTGAATTTAAATATTAAAGGACGTGAAAAAGATAAGAAAAGGAAGAATAATTAATAATTAAATTGCAGGAATCAATAAATAAAGTGCATAAAGAAAAGAGAATAAGGAAAGAAAAACAGGCACAGTATTTATCCTGGTTTGACCACCAACCACTTGTGGCCTACGTCCAGTCCCCGAAATACAGTTCGGGATTTTTTACTATTCAAGACAAGCTTAAAACAGGTGCTTGCAACCGTTACAATAAAAAGCACTTTTCACACACAGGGAAACTCTACCCTTGTGCTCAAGCCTCAATCAATCAGGGATACCTCACCCTTATACAATCCTGAGGGATACCTCACCCTCAAAATACAGAAATAAAAAATAGATGAAGAAGAAACTCTCTTTAAGAGCAAATAATCACAAATTGAAGCACTAAGGAGCTTTGTCACAGATATCTCAAAGATTCAATATTAAGAGCATAGAAAAAGAGAGGAAATTATGTAAAACTCGTTTTTAACAAAGCAAGAATTAATCAGAATGTTCGGGGGTTGATCAGAGGTGTCCCAGGCCTCTATTTATAGAGCTTCGTATGAGAGAGAGCCATTGGGAGCATTAATTTGATATTAAATGCTTTTGATTCTCATATGAATTTCAAACACCCAAAGCTGATTCCCATGGGTTATTCGAATACCAGCAGGAGGTATTCAAATACCTCTGTCAAAAGCTTATTTAAAAAACTGATCAAGTTGGGGTTATTCGAATACCAGTCAAGGGTATTCGAATACCTCTTTTAAATAGGTATATTCTGAAATCAGGGTATTCGAATACCATATAGGGGTATTCGAATACCTCTGTTTTTGGAAAAATAGAAGGTATGAATTATGAATCAGGTTATTCAAATACCATAGAGGGGTATTCGAATACCTCAGTTAAAAACAGTTTGAAAAACCTTTCTCAATTGCTTCGAAATGCTTATTTTCAGTTTCTAAACGCTTTGATCTTTCAAAAGCTATTTTAAAACTTCAGTTTAATTTAATAAGCATATTATTTTAGATCTTTTAAGATTAACCATTGAGATATCTAATTGACAGCTCCATACATGATAGATCCTGAGTCCTACAACTAATCTTGAAACACTTGGACTTTGTCTTCTCATCATCGTCATGTTTGTTATCATCAAAATACATCTTCATTGTTGCGTAGTGAACACATTCTCCCCCTTTTTGATGATGACAAACTATCATTGAGAAAAGCATCAGTACAAAAATAATTGGAATTCACAAGGTAAGAAACTTACATTCCTTTTTACACGAAGAGGTATTGATATCAGAGATGTGTGTGCGCAGCTCCCCCTTAATGTTGGAATCCAATATTAATTATTTTAACCTGTCTTTTCTCATAGTTATATTTTTCTCCCCCTTTGGCATAATAAAAAAGATATAACAGATATGAAATGCATAAAAGGAAGCAAAAAGCATAAACAGAAACTGATTTTATTAAGAATGTTGCCAATATACATAACATAATAAAAGGATAAACAACCAATACAAGAAACATCCAAACAAGAACAAAGCCTAGAAATAGGTATCTGGCGGAGGAGGAAGAGGGGAATCAGAACCTCATAAAGATAGCAAGGCACGCAAGGCAGCTTGCTCACGCTCAACACCGTCAAGTCTATCAAACAGAACAGAGAAGGTGTGCTCCAAATAAGCTCGGTTATCCTCCATATAAGCACGGTTGGCCTGTAAGGTGGCCATGAGTTGATCCAGAGTGACTGAACCAAGTGCGGGAGCGGGGGCGGCGAAAGATCGAGGCGGCGGGGGCTACCGGGCAAAGAACAACGCAGCGGGGCGGCAACGGGATCAACCCAGGGTCGTCCTCATCATCGTCAACTTCAACTGGGAATACCCAGCCTTCATTAGTTTTTATCATCTTCATTCTTTTCAGCGTATAGGCACCAAACACATTATGGTGGGTCAGCGTAGTTTTACGCTTGGTCTCCACAATTTGAGGATACTTGCCTAGGAAGGCAGTGATGATCACATCGTAAGGTAACTCTAATCGATCTTTTCCTTTAGCTCGTATCATATGCTTCATGATGAAGACGGACCAGTTTATCTGGTATCCTTTCTTCAGGATCCACAGCATAAACACATCATCTTCACTTAGGTAGGCGTAGTTCCCACCTCTAGGAGTGAGGATGTGGGCATAAGCATAATGTAAGAGCCTGTCCTGGCTCTTCATCATGCCCCCTTTGACTCCCTTTTGAGTCGGAGGTAATGCCAACCCAGGTCTAAGCACATCTTCAATGGCTCGAATTTCGTCGAACCGCTGGACAAGCTCTTCATTGTCTTCGTTGTTACAGCCAGCAGATTCTAAACCAAAGAAGTGAACCCAGTCTTGAGGGGTGATCACAATGTGCTGATCACTAACATCAGAATGGAGTTCCAGACCCTCAATCCGCAGGTTGCAGTAGAACATTTTTACAAGATCAGGATAGAGGACTGTCTTATAAGAGCAAAAATGAAGCACGCCCTGGAGGTTCAGCTGGTGTAGGAAATCAAATCCGCCTTCTTTTTCAAAGAATTCCAAATCTAGATATTTGGGCTGCACAAGGTTGCATTCTCTGAAATGAGAGATAAAGCATCCAAGGATCTCTGGGTGGGAGGAGAGCCTTCACAGATCCAATAGGTTGTTGCATGGCACGGTTTTTGTGCGAGCACGCTTGGAGGAGGATGCCATTGATGGAGGTTTGAAGGTAAGAGAGTGGGAAAGATGGAACGGTTGGGTGGATGGAGGTATTCGAATAGGGAGGAGGGAAAGAAGGAGTGAGTGGGGAGGCCAAGAGTTTAGAGAAGGAATGAGTGAGGAAACGGGTTAACGAAAAGGGGGGTTTATATAAATCTGACCCAAGGTATTCGAATGCCTCAATTGGTATTCGAATACAGCTGTTTGGAAATACAAAAGACAGAGCCAACGAAAAAGGGTATTCGAATACCTCTTCAGGTATTCGAATAGATTGACCAATATGACTTGGCCCCAGGTCTTAAGGTATTCGAATACTGCTTAAGGTATTCGAATGCCCAGAAACAGAAATTAAAGGCTGATAGCAAGAGGCTTCAGGTTATTCGAATAACCACTAAGGTATTCGAATACACCTGTTTATAAATCATGAAAATATACGTGCAGATGATGGTATTCAAATACCTTCTCATGGTATTCGAATAACTTAAACAGAAAAGCATGAAAATTAAGTACAGAATGCATTTTTGAAGAATAAAAGCTTACCCAATTGAATGAGCACCTGCAAAACACAATTGAGCATATCTCCGACGCTTAAGTCAGTAATAATTAAAGATCAATAAATCAATAAATGAGCAGCAAAGGTAGGGTTTTAAATGCACGATTGATCCAAAATGCCAAGTTCTCTTCTTAAATGAAAGAAAGAATCTTTAGGTAATGGTTTTGTGAAAATATCAGCAAGTTGATTATTAGTTTCAACAAATTCTAACTCATAATCACCTTTTTGTACATGATCTCTTATAAAATGGTGTCTTATCTCAATGTGCTTAGTCGTAGAATGCATAATGGGATTCTTTGTCAGATTGATTGCACTAGTATTATCACATCAGGGATGTGATTAAGCTGAAGACCAAAGTCTAAAAGTTGTTGCTTCATCCATAGGATTTGAGCATAACAACTTCCGGCTGTAACATATTCAGCCTCAGCAGTGGATAGGGCCACACTATTTTGTTTCTTGTTGTGCCAAGAAACTAAGGAATTGCCAAGCAGGTGACATGTTCCACTAGTGCTTTTCCGATCTAATTTGCATCCAGCAAAATCAGAGTCAAAATAACCAATAAGACTACAAGTGGCACCTTTGGGGTATCACAAGCCCACTTGTGTAGTGCCACCAAGATATTTCATAATTCGTTTTACAGTACTTAAGTGCAACTCTTTAGGATTAGCTTGATATCGAGCACACATGCATACGCTAAATATTATATCAGGTCTACTAGCAATGAGATAGAGAATAGATCCAATCATACCTCGATATTTAGTAATTTCTACAGAATTACCTACTTTGTCTTTATCCAAGTAACATGAAGTACTCATTGGTGTAGCCATATGCTTTGAGTTGTCCATCCCAAACCTCTTGAGAAGTTCTTTGCAATACTTTGTTTGGCTAATGAGCGTTCCACTCCTTGTTTGTTTGATTTGAAGTCCAAGGAAGAAATTGAGTTCTCCCATCATGGACATCTCGAATTCACTTTGCATGATTTTAGCAAATTCCTTGCACAGAATTTCATTAGTAGCACCAAATATAATATCGTCTACATATACTTGTACAAGGAGTATGTCATGGTTTTTATTTTTAATAAAAAGAGTCGTGTCAACCTTACCTCTTGTAAAACCATGTTCTAAAAGGAACTTACTTAACCTTTCATACCAAGCTCGTGGAGCTTGTTTTAAGCCATACAAAGCCTTTTTCAATTTGAAAACATGGTTAGGTAGATCATAATTTTCAAAGCCTGGAGGTTGGTCAACATATACCTCCTCTTGAATAAAGCCATTTAAAAAAGCACTTTTAACATCCATTTGATAAAAATTAAAATCCATGATGCAAGCAAAAGCAAGTAACATTCTAATAGCTTCTAATCTAGCTACAGGTGCATAGGTTTCTTCATAGTCTATACTTTCTTCTTGATTATAACCTTTTGTTACAAGCCTAGCTTTATTTCTTGTTATTAGGCCAGTTTCATCAAGTTTGTTCCTAAAAGCCCATTTAGTACCGATAATAGGATGATTATTAGGTCTAGGAACTAGTTCCCAAACTTGATTTCATTCAAATTGATTTAATTCTTCTTGCATAGCTAGAAACCAATGTTCATCATTAAAAGCTTCATTGATGTCTTTAAGTTCGATTTGAGAAACAAAAGCTAAGTGGTTACATGCATTTCTAATGGAGTTTCGAGTACTTACACCTTTTGATATATCATCGATTACTTGATCAAGCGGATGATGTTTTGAGGTATGCCATTCTTTGTGAAGATCCAAAGCTTGTGAATCCTCTTGTCTTGGTTTATCTTCTTGCTCCTTAATTTCTTTTTCCTTGCTATCCAAATGTGTTTCCGTTAATACTTCTGCAACATCATCAATAACAAGATCCTTTCTCGATCCATTTGGGTCAGTTTCATCAAATGCAACATGTATAGATTCTTCAATAGTCATAGTTCTTTTATTATATATACGAAAAGCCTTACTATGATTTGAAAAGCCAAGAAATATACCTTCATCAGACTTAGCATCAAACTTGCCTAGGTTATCTTTTCCATTATTTTAAACAAAATATTTGCATCCAAAAACATGAAAGTATGAAACATTTGGCTTTCTTCCCTTATATAACTCATATGGGGTTTTCTTTAAAATAGGCCTTATAAGGGCCCTGTTCATTATATAACAAGCTATACTTACAGCATCCGCCCAAAAATACTTAGGAAGAGCAGCCTCATTAAGCATAGTTCTCGCCATTTCTTCTAAAGAACGATTTTTTTTTTACAACTCCATTTTGTTGTGGAGTTCTAGGAGCAGAGAAGTTATGATTAATGCCATGTTCATCACAATAATTTTCAAAAACATTGTTTTCAAATTCGCCACCATGATCACTTCTTATAGAAGAAATTTGAAAACCTTTTTCGTTTTGAATAACTTTGGCAAGTCTTTTAAATGCTAGAAATGCATCATTTTTATTTGCAAGAAATAAAGTCAATGTAAACCTAGAAAAATCATCCACAATCACTATAGCATAGTAATTCCCACCAAAGCTCATAGTTCTAGAGGGTCTAAATAAATCCATGTGCAAAAGTTGTAATGGTCTAGTGGTTGAAACTATATTTTTTGCTTTAAAAGAGACCTTTATTTGTTTACCCTATTGACATGCATCACATAATTTATCTTTAACAAAATTAAGCTTTGGTAGTCCAATTACTAGCTCTTTAGAGACCAACTTCTTTAAGTGATCCATGTGAATGTGTGCAATTCTCCTATGCCATAACCATGAATCATCATTCTTACTTAAAAGGCATTTCGCATCATTTGAAGATATATCGTCAAGACTAATCATATAGATGTTATTTATTCTATGACCAATGAATTTAACATGCTTATCATTTTTATCTTCAATTATGTAATAATTTGAATCAAAAATTACCTTATTTCCTTTGTCACATAATTGGCTAATACTAAGAAGGTTATGTTTCAAGCCTTCAACAAGCAACACATTTTCAATAGAGGAGTTGGGGTTGTTACCAACTTTGCTGATTCTAAGAATTTTTTCCTTGTTGTTATCTCCATAAGTAACGTGTCCATGATTCTTGGGAATAAACATGGTGAATTTTGAGTCGTCTCCAGTCATGTGCTTGGAACAGCCGCTGTTGAGATACCAATTTGAGCTCCTGGCTTTCAAGCACACCTACAACACAATTTTAATTTTTAACCTTTGGTACCCAAATTTTCTTGGGTCCTTGAGTGTCAGTTTTGGGCAATGTACCCTTTGGAACCCAAACCATTTTTGTCCCAATTTTTGTGTTAACATTCTTTCTTGCATTGCATGTTGAAGCACTATGACCCTTCTTTCCACAGTAAAAACATTTAATAAATGGACTACTAAAAGTACTTGAATAAACAAAGAAATTTTTATAAGATTTATGCTGATTTTTCGGGTTATAACCAATTCCAGCTTTTTCAAAAATAACCCTTTGTTTTCCTAATATGATATTTAGATTATCTCTCCCAAAAATGAATTTAGCAAGGGTGTTCTTTAAGTCTTCAATTTCTTTCTCAAGCAAATGACATGAAGAGCAAGACGAAGAAGTATAAGCATGTGAGGAATGAGATGAGCATGCATCGATAATTCCCAAAGTCTCATTTTCAATTTTTAATTCTTCAATTTCTTTATTTAACGTAAGGATTTTATTTTCTAATAAAGAAATTGTTTTCTTAGAAGAAGAAATTAATTTAGTAAGCCTAAGTGATTCATTATGTAATTCTTCGAAGGCATCTTGTAATTCATCATAAAAGGGCAATAAGTCAGAATTTACCTCGTTGTCGCTATCTTCCTCTTCTTCTCCTTTGGCCATAAGACATAGATGAGCTTCTTCGCTTTCTGAACTGTCAGATGAGTCCGTGTCGTTGTCATCCCAAGCTATGTAGGCTTTCTTCCTTTTCTTTCCTTGAATGGTTTCTTTTTGAATTTCTCCATTTTCTTTTGATAAACTGGACACTCCATTTTCATGGGTCCGGGTTTTCCACATTCATAGCATGTTGGAGTCGAGGAAGTTCCTTCGCCTTTATTGTAGGTTTTCTTTGGAGGGAAAGGTGGTCTTCTTTGTGTCTCTTTTTTCTTTAGGAACTTACCAAATTTTCTTACAAGGAGGCCGAAGTTTTCTTCATTGATTTCATTATTTTCCGTGCCTTCTTCATCCTCGTCATTATTGTCATCATTTACTGAGGTGATGGCTTTGAGAGCTATCCCATTTTTCTTCTTGTTGTTTTCTTCACTTTGACTTAGTTTGTTTAGTTCCAATTCATGTTCATGAAGTTTTCCAAAAAGGGTAGCTAATGACATGGTTGTCAAGTCCCTTGATTCTGAAATTGCTGTTACCTTGGGTTGCCAAATCCTGCTTAAACACCTTAATACTTTGTTAATCAAATCTTCATTAGTAAAACTTTTTCCTAAAGATGCAAGATGATTAACAATGTGGGTGAACCTCTTTTGCATTTCTTGAATGCTTTCTCCTTGGTTCATTCTAAACAATTCATACTCGCGAGTTAGAGAATTGATTCTCGATCTCTTAACTTCACTAGTACCCTCATGGGTAACTTGTAAAGTGTCCCATATTTCTTTAGCAGTTTTGCAATTTGAAATTCAAAAAAATTCATCATACCCCAAGGCAGTGGTAATGATATTTTTGGCTTTTAAATTATGTTGAACTTTCCTTTTATCATCATCAGACCATTCACTCCTAAGAGTTTCAGTCTTTATATCGTTTTTGCAGGTATAAATGTGCCGTTTTCGACAGCATCCCACACATCTAGATCAATAGCTTCGATGAAAATTTTCATTCTTTCCTTCCAATATGCATAACCATCCCCATTGAAAAAGGGTGGTCGGTTTATGGAAGATCCCTCTAAAAAGCCATTTGAGGAAGCCATGTTCTCTTGAAGCGGCTAAGCTCTTTATACAAGAATCTAGTTCTGATACCACTTGTTACCAAGTGGCTTCCAATACTCAAGAAGGGGGTGAATTGAGTAACAAAAACTTTCGCAAAAGCCTTAAACAAATAAACTTTGCTGAATTTAAATATTAAAGGACGTGAAAGAGATAAGAAAAGGAAGAACAATTAATAATTAAATTACAGGAATCAATAAATAAAGTGCATAAAGAAAAGAGAATAAGGGAAGAAAAATAGGTACAGTATTTATCTTGGTTCGACCACCAACCACTTGTGGCCTACGTCCAGTCCCCGAAACACGGTTCGAGATTTTTTACTATTCAAGACAAGCTTAAAACAGGTGCTTGCAACTGTTACAATAAAGAGCACTTTTCACACACAGGGAAACTCTACCCTTGTGCTCAAGCCTCAATCAATCAGGGATACCTCACCCTTATACAATCCTGAGGAATACCTCACCCTCAAAATACAGAAATAAAAAATAGATGAAGAAGAAACTCTCTCTAAGAGCAAATAATCACAAATTGAAGCACTAAGGAGCTTTGTCACAAATATCTCAAAGATTCAATATTAAGAGCATAGAAAAAGAGAGGAAATTGTGTAAAACTCGTTTTTAACAAAGCAAGAATTAATCAGAATGCTCGGGGGTTGATCAGAGGTGTCCCAGGCCTCTATTTATAGAGCTTCGTATGAGAGAGAGCCGTTGGAAGCATTAATTTGATATTAAATGGTTTTGATTCTCGTATGAATTTCAAACACCCAAAGCTTATTCCCGTGGGTTATTCGAATACCAGCAGAAGGTATTCGAATGCCTCTGTCAAAAGCTTATTTAAAAAACTGATCAAGTTGGGGTTATTCGAATACCAGTCAAGGGTATTCGAATACCTCTTTTAAACAGGTATATTCTGAACAGGGTATTCGAATACCATATAGGGGTATTCGAATACCTCTGTTTTTGGAAAAACAGAAGGTATGAATTATGAATCAGGTTATTCGAATACCATAGAGGGGTATTCAAATACCTCAGTTAAAAAAAGTTTGAAAAACCTTTCTCAATTGCTTCTTGTAAGCTTCGCCAAAATCTTGACGTAAACCTCGGGTCTCTATCAGAAACTATACTTAAGGGCACACCGTGAAGTCTAACAATTTCACTAATGTACACTTGGGTTAATCGTTCCAACGAAAACTTGATATTGATCGGCAAGAAGTGCGCTGACTTCGTAAGCCTATCAACTATAACCCATATAGAATCATGACCCTTTCTAGTCCTTGGCAATCCGGTAACAAAATCCATTGATATACTATCCTATTTCCATTCTGGAATAGTCAAAGGTTGTAACATACCGGCTGGTCTTTGATGTTCCACTTTTGCTTTTTGACATACCAGGAAAGACGCTACACGTTCCGCAACATCTCTCTTCATCCTTGGCCACCAAAACATCCTCTTTAAGTCTTGGTACATCTTTGTCATACCCGGATGCATACTCAACCTACTAGTATGAGCTTCATCCAAAATTGCTTACTTTAGGTCGGAATCATCAGGTACACAAATCCTTCCTTTAAACCTTAAGACTCCGTCAGATCCTTCCTCAACCGTTGCCTTATGACCTTGCTTTAAAAACTCTCTCTCATTCAACAAATATGGATCCTCATTTTGCTTTTCCTTGATTTCCTCTAACAAGTCATTCAAAATAGTAACTTTACTTAGGCGAATCCTTCCTGGTGTCAATTCCACTGACAACCTCAAATCTCTAAACTGGTTGATCAATTCTTCCTCCTTTATCATCATAGTAGAAACACCGATCACCTTTCTACTTAAGGCATCCGCTACCACATTCGCTTTTCCCGGGATGGTATTGGAGTTGAAAATCGTAGTCCTTCAAGAATTCCAACCATCGCCTCTGCCTCATGTTCAATTCCTTTTGATTAAACAAGTACTTTAAACTCTTGTGATCACTGAAGACATTGAACACAACTCCATACAGAAAATGTCTCCATACTTTTAATGCAAAAACCACTGCAACAAGCTCCAAATCATGCGTTGGATAGTTCCTCTCATGAACCTTCAACTGTCTCGAAGCATATGCCACCACATTTCTGTTCTGCATCAACACGCATCCTAACCCTTGGTAAGAAGCGTTACAATACACCTCAAAAGCTTCATTAGGATCTGGCAAAATTAGCACTGGTGCAGTCGTTAATCTTTTCTTCAACTCCTGAAAACTTGCCTCACATTCTTCCGTCCAATCGAAAGCTTGACTCTTCCTTGTGAGTTGTGTAAGAGGTCCAACTATCTTAGAAAATCCTTCAATGAACCTTCGATAATATCCGGCCAATCCAACAAAACTTCGGATTTCGGTTACTGTCTTTGGCCTCTCCCATTGCAAAATGGTTTCTATTTTTTATGGGTCCACCGCAATTCCTTCCTTAGAAATTACATGTCCCAAAAATTGAACTCCTTCCAACCAAAACTCACACTTTGACAATTTTGCATACAGCTTCCTCTCTTTCAAAATTTGGAGAACTATTCTGAGATGTTCAGCATGCTCATCCTTATTTTGAGAATAGATCAGAATGTCGTCGATAAAAACAACGACAAATCTGTCTAGGTATGGACGAAAAATCCTATTCATATAATCCATGAATATTGCAGGAGCATTCGTTACTCCGAACGGCATCACTTGATACTCGTAATGTCCATAACGAGTTCTAAAAGCCGTTTTAGGTATATCATCTACCTTAACACGAATTTGATGATAACCAGATCGCAGATCTATTTTAGAGAAAATAGTTGCTCCTTTCAACTGATCCATCAAATCATCGATCCTTGGAAGTGGGTACTTGTTCTTTATCGTGACCTTATTCAACTGGCGATAGTCCACGCAAAGACGAGAAGTTCCATCCTTCTTCTTGACTAGCAACATCGGTGCTCCCCATGGGGAAACACTCGGTCGCACAAATTGTTTTTCCAACAATTCCTCCAATTGCTTCTTCAACTCCACCAATTCCGATGGTGACATCCTATATGGTGCAATTGAAATAGGACCGCTCTGGTACAAGATCGATAGCAAACTCGATTTCCCTTTCGGTGGTAAGCCGGGCACATCATCGGGAAAACTTCCTAAACTCATTCACAATTGGAATAGCATTCACATCTTTTTCACTCTTGACTTCCAAATAAGATAGTAGCATGTATCCTTGAGCTCCATTCCTCAACAAAGATTTGACTTTGACGGCGGTTAAAAATCCAGAATCCTCATCCTTAGGAAAAACTAGGGTTTTATTGGCACAATCTAATAGGATACGGTTAGAAGATAACCAATCCATTCCTAATATTATATCTATTTCAACAAGAGGTAAACAAATCAAATTGACTGAAAAGACTCGATCATTTATGGTAATAGGACAGTTTAGACATACTTTAGATGTAATAACAGGCTTGGCAATGGGTGTAGAGACAATTAATTGAAAACTCAAAGAAGACATAGGTAATTTCAATCGATCCACACAGTCATATGCAACAAATGAATGCGTTGCACCCGAATCATATAGTACAGTCAAAAGATTACCTACAACGACACCTTCTCCCTGAATAAGATTTTCAGACTGAGAAGCCTCAGCTCCGCTCATCGTGTACACTCGCCCTCCAGATCGCGGCTGAGTAGCACAAACATTGCTTGCACTCCGCCTTTCGGACACCAATCACAGAGAATCACACAACACAAGCAAAAACAGACCCAACCACAACCCCAAAAGACTCTAACTTGGGCTCTGATACCAACTAATGTAACACCCTCCTAGAGGATGTCACATTTCTCGAAAACAATAATTAAAATATAAACCCTTACCCAAGTTATAAATCATTTCGTAATAAATATTTTTTTTTCTGAAACATTATATTATAAAATACATGGAACATAAAATAAAACAACTATTACATACACACCATAATTATACATATGATTATGTTTTTAATAGGTACAAATAATTCACATAATATAAAATATTTAATAAAACATGGAACTGTCTCGGTTTAAAACAAACCATAAACTAGCCCAAGCATAACACTAAAAGTTTTGATTCTCCAAAGGATCTTCCTCGGAAAAATCATTATAATACAGAAAACCTCGGTCAATGTTATCCCACGTCGAAATCAATCCATATAATATGGGTGATCTCGAGGCTCACCCTCCTCAAACTGCTCGTTCAGTTGTTGCTCTCCTTCGTACTGAAAATCCAGCGGTTGTTCCTCTTCTACTTTCTCAACTATTTTACAGAACATAAATAATAACACAGAAAATATACACAAAAGAGGTGAGACAATCTACATCATTACCAGTATGGCAGTAAAGAAAACGACCCAGGCAATGCGCACCAGACAGTCCCCATGGATTCTGATTAAGACAAGTATTTGTCGAGATCATCAGTGTGTGATCAGTTACCACGGCCCAGAGGAGCTACCATCTGTCCACATGTGGAATATACTGCACACTAACGCCTCCAAGTTCAAACACACGAACAACTCCGCTTATCACACCGTAACACGGTGTCATTCATCTCATCACCAAATGCCTTTTGCAACCAAATTGGCATGTTCAAAAATACGTAATGAACCAAAATCTCCAAAATACGTTCATATCCACCATAACTCATAATTACAAAAATACCCTTGGTATTGATAATTTCCAAATACAAGATGCGTTTTTACTTGACAAGTACCATTTCTCAATACGTCCGGTCCACCACTTTGGCCCGACAAGAAAAAACTCGTTGTTTTCATAAATCACATAAATAATTTATCGTTTTTTTTCATAAATATGTTACCTTTTACAAACGTTTTTCAATCGCGTAAATATTTTCAAACGTTTTTCTCAATTGCGTATTTCAAAAATTACTTGTTTTAAATACGTGTAAGTTATTTCTACTTGTTTTTCATCAGATAAAATTCATTTGTTTGGTTATATCCATAAAATACCCTTCAAAAATTATGAACATACTTTATAACTCAAAAGTAAATATTTTTCAAGAGTCAAAAATTCATTTCTTTTATATACTAGACTTCTACAAAAATTCATTTACTTACTTGATTCTTGAAAATTTATTAAAAATTGAATTCTTTTAGGTTAACAAAGTCATTTACACTTAGAAAACAATTTTTGAATCAATTAAACTCCAAAAATTCTATGATGGCCGAAAATCACCTTTCCTTAAAAATCATTATTCAAATTATTTTTCATCTATAAAATCATTGTAAAATCCTTTAACTTAATTAGATAAATTAGGTCATCCTTTAAAAAAAAAAGATTGAGAACACATTGGTTCTCTTTTTCATAATAAAACCATAAACTCATCATCTTGTGTTCTTTGGAACATTTTTACAAATCTCAACATAATATTCATATCCAACCAATTATCATAAACTCATAAACACATACATATATTTATGAACACATACCATATAATAAAGCAATAGATATACTTGCAATAAACAAGAGAATAAACATACACACAAAATTAATCACAAATAAAAAGACATCAAGCAATCAAATGGATGAATCTTTATGGATTCTTCACCATAAACAAATTCCATTCTCCCACCACCACACATGGTTGATGAGATTAAATCTCCCTCTTACCGATTTAGATGACAAAAATCTCCTTGAACTCCTCCTTAGAAATTCTTGTGTAGCTTCAACAAAAATCCTAATAAGCTTAAACAAATTTTAAAGTTATGAACTATGGATGAAAAAGATAAACCATGGATCAATCATGGTTTAGAACATCAAAAATCAAATTAGAAACAAGAAAGAAGAATTTTCACCTTATAGGAAAGAAACTTCAAAGTGATTTTCCAAGCTCCAAATGGATGATTTTGCAAAAACTCACAACTAGAGATGTTCTTAGAATATGGTTTAGGTTTAGAAAAGTAGGTTGGATAAATTTTTTGATGGGTGGAAGTAGGATTGGTGGTGCTTGGCCGAATGGGTGGTTTTTTGTGGACTTAGGAAATTTTCTTTGGTTTCTTGTTAGGAAGAGAGAAGAATGAAAGTTTTGAGTGATAGAATCATTGATTTAGGAGTGAATGATAGTCTTAAGACTTAAATAGCTCTCCTTCCAAGTGCAGCCCCCATTTTTTATGTTTTTGTTCCATTATGGGTTTGGTAATTTGCATGATACATTAGTTAAGTAATAAAACATCTATTGATTGCTTAATGGTTTGCATAAGCATGCATTATGGCCATAGAATACTAATGAAAAGAAGCCCTCCTTTTGACATTTCTCTTAGTGCTAATTTAGTGGATGCATAATAAAATATATATAGTTTAGTGCTTAATTAATGGATGCATAATAATAATAATAATAACCTAGTGCTAAATTTAGTGGATGCATAAATAAATATATAATAGTTTAGTGCTTAATTAATGGATGCATAATAATAATAATAATAACCTAGTGCTAAATTTAGTGGATGCATAATAATATATAATAGTTTAGTGCTTAATTAATGGATGCATAATAATAATAATAATAATAACCTAGTGCTAAATTTAGTGGATGCATAATAATATTAATAATAACCTAGTGCTAAATTTAGTGGATGCATAATAATATATAATAGTTTAGTGCTTAATTAATGGATGCATAATAATAATAATAATAACCTAGTGCTAAATTTAGTGGATGCATAATAATAATAATAATAACCTAGTGCTAAATTTAGTGGATGCATAATACATTAGGACAAAAATGCTATAGGAAAATCCATTAAGTAAAAAAAAATAATAATTAATGCATTAGGACAAAATTGCTATAGGGAAAATCCATTAAGTAAAAATAATAATTAATGCATTAGGACAAAATTGCTATAGGGAAAATCCATTAAGTAAAAATAATAATTAATTGATTAGATAATTTAGAAATTTACAAGTATTTTTACGTTGGTAAACTTTTCCTAAAAGTGGGTCTCACAAAACAAAAGTGGGTCCCACAAGACAAACATGGGTCCCACAAAACAAAAGTGGGTCCCACAAGACAAACGTGGGTCCCACAAAACAAAAGTGGGTCCCACAAGACAAACGTGGGTCTCACAGATTTTTCGGTATGGTAAATATTTTATTACACCGAAAAATCCGCAAAAAAAAAAAAAGATTGATATACGCATTATTCGGATTGGGTTTAGTAAGATCGCTTTCCAAATAATTCAAACAAGGTTTTCCCGGCCCGAAAATTATTATTTTCTTGGCCCGGAGCAAATCACACAAAACAATCAAATACAGTCACAGAACAGTCAAATTCATTGCATAACACACAGAAAACAGAAAAATAGCGCAATAAGGGCAAAATTGTAATTAGTCAAAAATTGGGGTGTTACACTTCACATGTTCCTTTGGATTAGTCTCAGTATTACCAGGCAAAGACCCCGGTGCCCTTTCTAACATCAAAGTGACCAACTGGCTGATCTGAGTCTCCATGCTCTTCATTCTGGCATTTGAATTCTGCATGTACTTCATCACAAGATTTTCAAAATTTTGCTTCTCTGCTGATGCTTGGAAACCTGGAGGTGGTTGCGGAGCTCTCTGCTGGCTCTACTGATAGTCCTGTTGATTTCCCAATTTGAAATTAAGGTGGTCCCTCCAATCGGGATTGTACATATTTGAATACAGATTGTACTATTACCGGTTAGAATTACTAATAAAATTTACTCTTTCAGGCTCAGGGGCAAAGGGGCTACCAACTTGACAATTTGCACTTGTATGACCTTATCCGCCATATGCTTCACATATGATTAGTGGGGATACACTATTTTTCACCACCATAGTCTCAACCTTCTTTGTTAATACTTCCAATTGACTCAGAATGGCAGAAGAGGAGTCAACAGCATGCACACAGACTTGTTTCTTTGGAACCTAACGTTCAGTGTCATTTCTTCAATCAGTACTTGGTTCTCTGTAGGTGTTTTCCTCCATATTGTACCTCCCACAGCAGCATCAATGAGTGAACGGTTTGCAAGCGACAAACCATTGTAAAAAGTTTGTACCTGCTGCCATACGAAAAATCCATGATGTGGACATCTCCTCAACAACTCTTGAAAGCGCTCCCAAGCTTCATAAAGAGTGTCCATGTCAAACTTCACAAAAGAATATATGTCATTCCTTAACTTAGCAGATTTAGAGGGAGGAAAATACTTAGCTAGAAACTGTTGTGTCAATTGATCCCATGTAGTGATGGAACCCCTTGGTAGTGACGTTAACCATTGACTCGCCCTGTCCCTAAGAGAGAAAGGAAAAAGTCGCAATCAGATTGCATCATCTGTCACCCCATTGTACTTAATAGTGTTGCACAGTTGCAAGAACCTAGCTAAATGCTAATTTTGATCATCCAAAGGCAATCCACCAAACTAAACATAATTTTGAATTGTGGAGATCAATGCTGGTTTGATCTCAAAATTATTAGCTGCCACAGTTGGTCTTATAATACTCCCTCCATACCCTTCAGCCGTGGGCATGGAATACTCAAGCATGGTCCGCTCTGTTGGGGTAGCTCGTTCTTCACGATTCACCTCAACTACCGGTTGTCTCTTCATCTTGTTTATATCTTCTGTCACAGCTTCAATATAAGATTGCTCCCTTAACTTGCGAGTTATTTTCTCAATTTCAGGATCAAATGTCAGATCAAGAAACTGAGATCAAGTAAGCATAAACAAGAAATATAAACAGAGAGATGAAGTGACAAATTAAAATAAAATAATAAATAAAAAGAAAAAAAATAAAATAAAAGTGCATCTAAATTAACTAGAGCTTTTCGCTTCTAATATTACTAAACTTATTTCCCAGCAACAACACTAAAAACTTGAAACACGTAAAATACACTTAGAGCAAGTGCCCTCTATCACCAAGTAATATAGGACTTGAGTCCCAATTATCAATCCCACGAAGAATAAGTGATAATTACTAGATTTGTAAACCTCTTTGTTATCTAGACAATCGAAAGTGTATGAAGAAATTCAAGATAAAATTAGAAAACAAATAAAGAAAAACAATAAACAATCAAACAAAGAATAGATAATCAATGAGAGAGAGACTAGGGCACAAGATTCACTTAAATCCAATTATTCAGATTTTTTTTCATTTATGATGTAAGGTAATTCTTTTGCCAATATTCTCTTATTTGCTATTGAATCCCAATGGTCATGGATGAAACAATATTTTATTCCTAAATTAAATCACCTATTTGGTCATTTTGTTGAATTAATTAGGAATGCATTAAGCTTCAATTCAAGAGATGAACTAACATATCGTCAATTCCATTGGTAAGATAAATTGATGTTTGGTCATTCACTAATCTAATCCTAGGCTTACCATATAGATCCACTCATTGAATGCGGATGGTCACTAGTCAAACAATGAATTAACATATGCCAAAAGTGATCAAGTTATGACAAGAATGTAAGCAATATGATAGACCCTAAAAGAAATTACCTTAATCAAATTAGAAATTAAACCCAAATAATTAGGAAAACAATATCCCCCTTAGCCTTAGCTATAGGTTTAGATACTCACGTTCAATACAAACAAACTCATATCACAATACAAATCCATGGAAAGAAAACCCAAAGAAAGGGGAAAACTAGAGGGAAAGAGAAATCAAAACACTTTTTACGGTGATTATGATCTTCAAGCCTTCAAGAATGTCATCCTCTCTTAGTAGTCGTCCTCTAAGGATTCATGTCAATTCTTTCTTCTGATCTGCCTCTCAAAGTTTATCATCGCAAAGATGTGTTTTAGGTTTAAGGGTTTGCCCTATTTATAATGTTTTGGGGTAAAAACAACATCTTTTCACATTAGGAAGACTCACACGACCATGTCTCCCTTTGACATAGTCGTGTCCTTTGAAAACAATGTAATTGTACTTTAAGTGAGACACGACCGTGTGACCAAGAGACACGGTCGTGTCTCAAAATCAAAAGCTTCAATCAAGTTAGACAGGGTCGTGTCCTTTAAGCTGCGTAACTTAAACGTCGGGGAAACACAATCATGTGACCAAGAGACACGGTTGTGTCTCCTAGTAAGAAGCTTTCTTCAATTTAGACAAGGTCGTGTCTAACTCCTAAATCCCTTATGAGTTGACACAGGGCCATGTCTAAGCCAAAATGGTCCTCTTTTGCTTTGAAAACGAGATATCTTTGCTTGTTTTCACTCTAAATGTGTTAAATCTCTCTTAATCTGCAAAAACGAAGATAATTAATAAGGATCCATCCAAAATTTATCAATAATCATAAGCAAATCATCACAATTTATCTGGTATAAGACTATAAAATATAAGCTTATTAGATTCTCTATTCTTTAATCATTATCTTTTATTCCAAATTTACAACATTTAATTCTTTGATCCATAGTTAACTTATACACACCTTTCCCTTATTAAATGTTCTTGAATAGAATTACTTAAGTTATTAGTTGATATTTAGCATTAGAATTAGACTGTATCCTCGTAGGAACGATATCCTACTTATCATTTTATTACTTGCGCGACCCATGTACTTGCGATATACAAAAGGATAAATAGGCATTCATCGATTAGAGATAGTGTGAGGAAGGGTGATGCCCTCTCTATCAAAGTAGTTGAGGACAGATAATTCCCTCTCTACTCACAACACTGAAATGAGGATGGAAAATTCCTTCATATGTTGTGGATTGATTGGTTTACTCAAAGTAGTTTTGTGTAATGAAAAAGACTGTTATAAATATGTTGAAATGCACTAACCTGAAAAGCAGACTACTACCAAGGGAACGGTATTGTGAGGATGGACATTCCTTCCATACCAATTTGATATAAGAGAAATGATAATCATTGATGATTGATAAATGATGATTATTAATGGATGACCATTATGAGATAGCTTATTGCATAAGTCTATCATGAATGGATTTCTTGATATGATTTTGAGATTTTGATAAGATTTGATGATTGATTTGATTATTCTAATGATCTTTTGATAGAGGAAATAAAATGAACCTCTGTTTCGGGAAGAGAAATGACTTAATTTGGCTTTAGTCACCTTTCTACTATTTATATTATAATGATTTGAAATGATTTGAAATGAAATAGTTGGAATGATTATAATAACACGTGTTTATAACTACTATTGAGAATTGTGAGATTCTCACTCCATTTGTTTGTTTTCCATAGTGATTCCAAGTAGGATCCAGGTAGCCAAGCAAGCTGGAGCTTTGGCATGAAGAATCAATTTAGTTCTTTTGTTTAAATCTTTGTTATTAGTTATCGCAAATTCTGTGCCATGAGGCATTCTTATGTATATAATGTATAGTGATGTACAATTTGTATAAAATTCCTTTCATGATATATATATATATATATTACGCTTTCACGAAAGGCTCATATTTTGATATCTTTTCAAATTATTTATTTGAAAAATTGATGATATACGTAAGTGATGTACCAAATCCTAATTACTTATGCATAAATCATGTACGTTATTAGTACTCGTATTTGGGGCGTTACAAAGTCTTACCAAGGTTCCTGCTGAGGTACTGGCTGGATGAGATCGTGCTAAGGTATTGACAGGGATTGTACTAGCTAAAATGAGGTCGGGCCAATGTACTAGTAAAGGCAAAGTCCTGGCTAGGTACTAGCCAAGATGAAAATAGGTCGAGGTACTCATAGACCTAAAATCCTAGTGAAGTACTCAACTGAGATGAAATTGAGCCGAGGTACTTGTTGAGGCGAAGTCTTGTCGAGGTACTAGAATAGATAAGAACAAGTTGAGATACTCGTGGATGGGAAGTCCTATTAAAGTACTTAGCTTACATGAAATCGGGTCGAGGTACTCGTGGGAGCGATGTCTTGCTAAGGTACTAGCCGAGATGAGATTAAACTGAGGTACTCGTGGACGCAAAATCCTGCCAAGGTACTTAGCTAAGATGAAATAGGGTCGAGGTACTCGTGGAAGCGATGTCCTGCCGAGGTATTGACTGAGACGTGATCTAGTTAAGGTACATGTGGACGTGATGTCCTACCGTGGTACTAGTCGAGGTGATATCGGTTTGAGGCATTCATGAAGGCAAGGTCCTTCCGAGGTACTAGCCGAGGTGGGGTCCAAATTTGGATAGGAACCTTCATGGTTAGGGTGTTTGTTAACCTCGTGGAGTATGGTAACTAGTTTCCTTTTTGAGATTCGACCTCTTAGAGTATAGTAGTCCCTTTTTATTTATCTTTTTGACGTATGGTAGTCTCCTTTTGGGTTTACCCTCTTGGGTAGTCTCATTTTGGGTTTAACTTCCTAGTGTACGGTGTACGGTAGTCTCCTTTTTAGGTTTAACCTCTTAACTTATGCTAGTGCTCTTTTGGATTTATCCTCTTGGATACGGTAGTTCCCTAAACCTCTTGGGTACGGTAATCCTCTTTTTGGGTTTAACCACTTGGATATTATAGTCCACTTTTGGGTTTTCCCTTTTCAGTAGTCCTTGTTTGGTTTACCTTCTTGGGTAATCCCTGTTTGGGTTTACCCTCTTAGGAAGTGTAACACCCCAAAATTTATTTATTTCGTTATAAATATTCATTTTATAATATTTGTGATTTTTTAAAATTTTAATATTATTTCTCGTTTTACGTGCAAATTGAGCAAAACCGAGAAAATGAGATATTTTTCCCGAGAATCTTGATCTGTGAAAACGTCAACGGGAGATCTTACTAAACCCGAGACTGGACACGGTTTACAAGGTTTCATGTTTTTTGAGAAATTTTATCTGATAAAATTATAAGTTGCTGTATAAATTTTATCCGCCGGATAATTAATACTGACTTCTGTCAACTGTAATAATTGTCCATTGGATAATACCATATATTAAAAATCCTATCACATTATCCTAATGTAATCCACTTTATGTCTAGTTAAATTCACTTTAATTCAAATTTAGTGCATTTTAATCAAATCTTCTTTGAGAAGCTTTGACCACCAAAAGACAAAGCTACCCTTGACTTGTTGGGGAAGCCAAATTTTCCCCCTCTCTCCTCTCTATTTCCGCGGCAATGTGGCCCATGGGCAGCAAAATTTTTGCTTCCCACACTTAACACATTCACTCCAAAAATATCATTTTTCATCTATTCATTTCTCTCTCTAGATTTCATCTTCATTTTCTCTTTTTCTTCTCTTTTCTTCTCTTCCTTGGTCACGATTTTGTAGCTACCATTAGTGACCATTTCTCTTCACTTTTCTCTTCATTAACACCATTTCTACACTCATCTCAACCTCCTTTACACTTTCTATTTAGGAAATTTCTTCAAAATTCATCTTCACCTCCATTGTCTTCCAAGGCAAAGCTTCAAACTTTAAGGTAAAGTTTCTATTTTTCTTCTTTCTTCTCTCTATTTTCATGTTCTATGGCTTCATTGGAGACCAAAGAACCATCTTTTACTAAGCTTAATATTGATTCTTTGTGTTGGAAAATTTTAGGGTTTTGGAAGCTCAAAATTGAAACCACCAAGGAGCCAATAGGAGACCATATTCGTGTTCTTCCTTTAGTTAAGAGGGAGATTTACTCACTTCTACCATTATTGGTGGCGAGGAGACTTTGTGTGATTGTTTGATGGAGAAATTCATAATTGTATGCTTGCTTTAATTTATGATTTTACATGTGTATGTGTTCTTAATTGATGTTGATGATTTAATAATGATTTTGAATGCATTCGTGGTGTTAGAATGTTTGGAAATGTTAGAATGAATGAATGGAAAATTTGAGGGTTTTCTACACTAGGGTGAGGTCACAGTTTTGGCTTGGAATTTAAGGGATTGGATTGATTTTGGGTGAAATAAAATTTAAGTGATTAGGTATCAAGTAACTAATGCATAATGTGAAGAAAAATTGGAATCTTAGTGACCTAGGAAGGCCACGGTTTTAGAGAAAAATTTTGAGGCTAAATGATGCCTTGGTGCATTGTTGAAAATTAAGAATTTAGGGATATACATAATCCATAATGAGATGGGAAAAAATTTAAATTTAGTAATAACTCTTAAGAGGGTCACGGTTTTTAAGGGCTATTTGACCTATATTTTTCATAATTGATCAAAGCTTAAGACTTTGGAAATGTAAATCCATAATATGGACTTGTAATAATTAATGAACCATATATGTAAAAATGTTGATGTTGAGAATTAGTTCTATGTTGTTGTGAGTTCCTATGTGAAACTAGGTATTCGATGAAATCATTACATGTTGATATTGAGAAATAAATATATGACATTGTGATATATTTTATGATAAGTGTATCATTGATAAACATACATGATGTGCATTGTGTCGTCATGCATATATGTTGTCCGTTGGACATTGTTAGAAAGGCGATGTATGCCTAGGAGTTTGAAAAATACCTATGTGCAGGTGCGAGTAGACTAAGCGTAGGGTCATAGTGGTTGACCCCAGGGGCGTCGGGGTGCGGGTGTCTCACAATGGACAGTGGTAGCTCCACTGGAGCCGTGGGATAGACCGATGCAAATACACCGACGATCTAGACTGAGACGTTGTCCTATATCGTGATCAACTGTTGAGGTGCCATGTATAAGCCGTATTGCGCAAATATTTTTATGAGATGAGCACACTATTTTTTAGGCTAACGAGATACTGACATAACTCTTTGATCATTCACTCCGAAAATGTTTATGTCTAGTTCCATGGAGTATGAACTTGGTACCATTTGCATTGTGAACTGTCAGTCTCATAATTCATTAAGCATGAGCATTTATAACTGCGGAAAAATATTTGTTCTTATTACTGCACTAACATTCTGATTACTTGAACTGTTGATTGTTGGAAATATTGATGCTATCTGCCAGATATTGCGGATCCTTACTGTTATTTATTGTTTTTTGCTTTTACTGTAAGTTTTAATTATCATTGTGATTGGATATTTGAACTATGTTGATATGTGGGCGTCCAGCGCCATTCTGTTTTCTCGCTACTATATTGGTAATGAAAGCTGGGTGTCTCACCTCTTTCTATATTTTCTGTATTTCTGTCGGTTTGTATACTACTAAGAAGACGTTCGTGAGGAAGAGAAGGAAACACCTGAGTTTCCGAGTTTTTGGCCACACTACGACTAGAGCTTGCTGAGAATGTCGTCACGCCCACGCCGATTTTTGGGGTACGTCAGGATGACCTTCCATGGAGGGCCCGATTGCTGGCATATACATGTGCAGACGGACCGATGTGTTTATCGCGGAGAGCTGACGGTGTCTTTAGCTTGGGGTCACCATGACCCACCAGTTTTTGATTTCACTGCTTTTGTCATTTTGGAGTTTTACCTACCCGTTAGGGATATGTGGGCTGATATGTACTATACCCCATAAGAGGACTCTTTCTTCTCCACTGCTCGGGATTCTGCTTGAAATTCGGTCGCTCCGATGGTAATTTCATCGGATGAGGAAGACCTTGAGGAGGACCCGACTACGGTCCCTTCTCGTCAGTCTTAGGGGCTGATACTGTCAGTGGCTACTGATGACTAACCGTTTATCTTTTTAGGGAAGCCTGATGTTTTGCCATATTTAATGAGTGTATATTTGTATCAATTCGGGTGGGTACATCTTTTGCTTTTTGTATAATTTATGATGTAATTAAACAGGCTGATGCATATAATATATATTGTGAATGTATGATTTTCAATTATGTGTCGATTTTATTATATCTGTAATTATTATTCTTTCTTTATTATTGGTTTAAGTAAGAAAAAGAAAAAAAAAGAGGGGAAAGAAAAATATGTACACATATTTCAATACTCGATTATTTTATCATTCAAGAGTGTAAATTATTTAATCACGTATTGAAAATGAACCGGGTCTTAATTAATCAACGTACTTCTTATTTTTCGCAATTTATTTCGTTACTCTATATTTCCTTCTTCGTGAGAAAAGAAAAAGGGGCGTTATAGGAAGTTTTCGTTTGGGCTTAGCCTCTTGGGTAGTCTCTTTTTGGGTTTATCCTCTTAGGTAGTCCCCATTTGGGTTTGTCCACATAGGTAGTCTCTATTTGAGTTTACCCTATTGTATAGTCTTCCTTAGGATTTGCCCTCTTTGGTAGTCTCTTTTTGGGTTTACCTTCTCGGAGTATAGTAATCTTCTTTTGGGTAATTCTCTTTTGGGTTTATTTTCTTGGCATATGGTTGTTCCCGTTTGGATTTATCATTTTTCCATATGATAGTCCCCGTTTGGGTTTACCTTCTTAAGTGTATGATAGTCCCTATTTGAGTTTACCTTCTTATGTGTATGATAGTTCCCATTTAGGTTTATCTTTTTTGGTAGTCCTCTTTTGGTTTTACCTTCTTGAGTGACATTGGTCTCTTCTTTGGGCCTTGCCTATTGGGGGATTTTGATTTCCTGCCACTATTAAGTTAGGCGGGATGAAGATTAACCATCAACCTTGTGATGCACGTCATGAAGAACTACCGTAGAATGCCTGGCGTAGGATTGAGTTGACCGTGGTCACATTACTAAAAGATTTGCCATGACAAACATCTTGAGAGTGTGGGGAGGTTTTATGGAGTTCCCACAAATAATGTCAATGTTCAACATCGGGATTAGATGTGTGTACTTGATCACGTTCCTAAACGGTTGTTGAAGATTGAAGATGGTGGTTTTCTCCTTGCACGGCAACAATAGCAGCAGATAAATACCTATAAAGCACTTGGATACTCAAGTTATGGTTGTGCACTAGTAGAGAAAAGTGTATTAAAGTATATGAATATTTGAGTATCTTAAACTCATATTTATAAAATATGTTTAGTTGCATGGAGAGTAATATCTAGAGAGATACTAATTCTATATAACTAGGATTGACAGTTATAAATATTATTTGATTCTTAAATATCTTCATTAAAGAGAAATTATGTTAAAATAGAATATTTATCTTATTGATCAAGTAATTAATTGCTTGTTAGATGAATAATTAATTATAAGAACATGATAAATTGAGATCGCAAGTGGGTCAATCACATTGAACCACTTATGTTAGGCTTCAATCCGGTATACCTGTCTTGATAAAAAGCGAACAAGATATAAAATGTGCCATTAATAATTTTGGGTTGTTGTGTTGTGTCAATTGGACAATTGATAAACGTCACATCACCCATGAAATATATGAAGACTAAAGGGTGTCAGTCGTATGGCGCGTCTCAGATCTTACTGACCTCAAGCTTTACAAAATCAAACTAACGCACATGTTCAATTATTCACGATTCAATAAATGTGTGAAAATGTAAAATAATAATAACAATTTTAATAATGATATTGTTAATAATAATAATAATTCATTTTTTATGAAAAAAATTATTATGATCAAAGTTCAATAGCACTTACAAATTAAAAAATATACATCAAATTTAGAAAGAAAAAAAAACAAATACAATTTATCATCTAAATTAATTAATGATTTATAAATCTGCTTCTTATTTAAAGATTATTGATGTATAAGTATCTTTAACAATAGAAACTAATACAAAAAGTATTGCAAGTTAAAGAATATATTATGTCTCTTTCTAAAGTAAATATGAAACTCTCCCTATCTGTAAAACCATCAAGATATGACCAATCACAAAGAAATTAACAAAAGACATCTTAAAAATTAAAAACAAACACACTCATAAAAAGAGGACAATAAAAACACCTATAAAAAGGATAACAAAGTTACAAGATCTACCTTTTGAAGAAGCAAATATGTCCAACTCAACTCAAGATCTATTAGATTTGAGCAAATGATTGGAAAAATACACAAAAACAAAAGAAAATGAGATGGTGAAGTTGTAACCAAAAAAAGAGGATGGCAACCCCTCACTCTAGCACTCTAACAAAAGAGAGACTTAGAAAAAGAGAGAGATAGAGAGAATATGAGGCTTGGAAATAGTAAAGATTTGATTTGTAACATTTCATATTTTCATTTCTAGTGATTTTTTTTTAATTTTTAAAAATGTTTATATTTATCTTCAGATATATATATATATATATTTATTTTTTATATATTTGATATGATTCAGATATGATACTTACTTATTTTTATGAAATATTTTTTATTAATTTTATTTTTATATGAATTAGAATAAAGTATACACTAAACATATGTGCAGTTTAAAATATGTTTTTAAAATTCAAAATTAGGTGTTTAAGACTAAAGTACAGTTCAATTGCAGCATCGCAATTTACATATATACCTTGACATTTATGATATGAACTCATACTATACATGATGATAAACTCTAATAGGTTGGTCTAATAGTAAATAAGTATGTGATATGTATGTAAATATATTATAATGGATTTGAATCTCACTTGTTAATATGTTAATTTCTTGTGATTAAACTACAAAGAATATTTTTATAAATCTCTTAATTCTTGCAATATCAAAAAAATACTATATATGATAATTCTAAATACAAAATATTTTATAAGTTTAATTTAGATATACTTTTAGTATAAGATTTATGATACTATTAATTAATCATATATTATTATATATATAATTTTTAAAATAATTATTATGAGAATCAAATATTTTTAATATTAAAATACTTGATTAAAGAATAATGTAACACTAACGGTGTAGCAAAGTCAAATCCATATCCAAACATTTTGTAGTCAAAATCTAAAGCATCTCTATGCCAAATACTTCTTATAAACCGTGACAAATGTGGTGGGTCTCAAAATAAATACCCGTGGGGGAACTAAAAAAGTTGTTAATTAATAAATCTGCTTTACTTGTATCAATCTATGGCAAGAAGCAGTCCTAAATTAAAAATAGAAAAATATCAATCTATACTATTTTTTTATATATTTTTATTTACACTACTTTTTTAAGAAAAGAAAGATAAAGAGATAGTATATTAAAATATATATTTTTATTTTATTTTATTATCTATAAAAAAACTTATATAAAAATGGTGTAATAAAAAAAATGTGTAAAAATCATGTTGTTAAAAAATGAACAGATTATGCGAATCATACATCAATTACAAATCAACTGAATCATATAAAGCACGATACAATCGATATTGCCTTCAAAATAAAAGAAAAAAGGGGATTCTAACGGACTAATGTGTAATCTTTTTTCTTATTTTTAATTACGATATTTCTATAAGTATTACTATAAGAACTACCTATTAAGCACTCTTGTATCTAAAAGCCCTCCTAGCAATTACCTTTTTTAATATAAAATTACCTTTTTTAATATTTAAATTTTGGTTCTTTCCACAAAATCGTGTCTCACTTAATTGTCTCCACAAGAATGTATCTCACTTATCACCCTGCTCAAACTTTATTGACTTTTAACGTGTAATCTTTGATATTACATAAATTAAATAAGGACGTTATTGACACTGACACGGTGCAAATCATATGTCTAAATGTGGGAACCATATTCTTTTCACATTTTCATATTAACCATTTCGCTGCTACAATCTTTTGTTTTATTATTAAATTTAATTTTCAAATGTAGAAACAATTGTAAACAACGTAATTTAACTCACTTTCTTTTTTTATTTCTCTCACCTTCTATGTTAAACATATTATAATCACTACTAGAAAAATATAATCTAGAGACGATATTTAGACACAAGATTATTTCTGTCTTCATTAGAGAGAGATTATGAGACAGAAAAAATGAATTAACCATGGAATGATAATTTTAGTACCTAGAAATAAAATTAGAGACAAAATTTATATGTTGCTGATATAATATATCTCTAACTTCATCTCTGTTTAGTCAATAATATACTTTTTTATAGTCAAAATTATTTAGAGATGAAAAAATTTCATCTCTAAATGATAAATATTATTGTTCTAATTTGAAACAAAGTTAGAGTCAAAATTATGTCGTCTCAAAAGAATAGATCTTAATTTTAAAATTTGAATAGAACGTTCCATCTCTAAATACTAAATATTTCTTAGGAATTAAAATAATATAAAAGATATTTTAAAAAAGTAATTAAAAATAATTAAAAATAAAATTTTGTTTCTCACTAAATAATTAATATTATATTCAGCATTCTTTCTTTGAAAAACAGTAGATTCGAAAATTGGCCCCTCTCTAACTTTAAAGGTAATTATAAGAATTTTAATAATATTAAAAATTTAGAAAAAATCACAACTATAACACAACTGTGGCTAAATATAAAAGAATTTCAAAAACAAAATACAAATCTTTACAAAATAATCCCTAGTACAGCGATAGACGAACATGTAATGTATAGGTAAACGTATAGTCATATATTCGAATATCAATTATACTAATTTCTCAAAATTAAATTTCAAAGAATATCTTTATAAATTCTCTAATCTCGACGTGGATGACTTGTCTATTAATTAAGTATAATATATCTAATAAAAAAAATTCAAAATAACAACTCTTGCCATGGAGGCAACTATAAAAATTTTAATGACACAAATTAGAATAAATAGAAGCATCATTTTTAAAAAATGAAAGTTATTTAAAAATTTGACTATATAGACACAATTTTTTTTAACTATATAGATTTCATGTGTTTTTTTTTTAAAAAAGAACTTGCAATTTTTTTTCACTTTTATTTGGGTCATGCATTGGTTCTTTACCCTTCTTCATCTCTTGAACCTCACAGCCACAAGTCTCCCTCCTGCCTCACTCTCTCAGCCACGCATGACACTAGTGCCGCAACTCGAGTAGATGAGCATGACGTCGCCGCTGGCAGCCACCTAGTCACTTCTCTCTTTGTTTCTCTTTATCTCCTCTCTCCTCGTTCATTCTCTGTTTCCATCCCCATTCGAACCCTAGCCTTAAATCCCTAATGCCTCCCCAAATCGTCCCTTGCAGCCCATCATTGCCAATAGCCACCTGGTCACGATGCCATTGTAGGTCCGAAAGGAATAAGTCATGCGAGCTCACACCGTCACAACGCCACTACCAACAGCCACAATAAGCATCATTTTTTTTAATTTCTGGGTTCTTAGTTGTTCATGTACATTATTTTTTTCCTCCGGGTTTTAGGTATTCATGTACATCATTTTTTATTTTTATTTTATTTCTAGAGAAGAATTTAAGAAAAAATGAAAGGAAATTTTATTAATATATATCCCCATTCTCAGAGATGAATTATACACACTAATAAGGTCAAGAAAGGCATTTGATCCAACTTTCACGATTTGTGGGGTTAGATTCTAAATAGTGTATCCATAGAGCTTGTTCATCTAAATATATATGATTTCTAGCTTTTGTCCTTTTGACTTAATTGTTTTTGGCTTCTTTTGTTTTTCATCTTGTGAGCCTCTATCTATATTCCAGAGTGTTCTCCTTTTGAAGGGATAAGGCCTATTCCACAAAAATGGAAATGAGACTGTGAAAATGGAACTGCTTTCAATACATCAGAGTGTAATAGGTGACTAATTTAAGGTTGAAGTTTCTTTATACACACAAAACTATTGTAGTTTCATCTTATTTCTTTTCTTTAAGGGTACTGCTAGCAGCTTTTTAAATAGATCATTACATATGTGATCTTTGAATCAAGCTTCAATCTGAGCATTTTTTCTTGTTAGTTATATTTATAATGATGACAAGACAAGGGCCTTTTGAAATGAAAGTTTTTTAAATGAACTTTGGAACCTTTGCATAGGGTTCCTTTATGAGTTAGCTAATATTAGTAGTCTCTTTTTTCATTTATTAAAATATTGTACAGGACATTAATGAGTGATGATGGAGTTAAGTTGAGTGAGATCATAGATGTGTCTAACGGTTTTGATGAGTTGAGTGAGATTAGTGATGAGAAGGAGGAGTTTGTTTTCATAGACTTGGTGTATGTAACACCCCGAATTTTATTTTTTCTAAATATATATGAGTTTTATAACATCTGTGATTTTTGTGAATTATTTGGGTGATTTTAATTATTTTAATATATTTCTAGATTTGCGTACGTACTGAGCGGGGCTGGAAAATAAAATATTTTCCTCGAGGCTAAAAAATCTTAGATTGTGAAAACGGTGATGGAGGATCTTACTAAATGCGAGGCCGGACACAGTTTACAAAGTTTTCATTTTTCGAGATTTTACTTGATAAATAAAATCGCGATACGTTTTATTATCTGTTGGACAATAAATATTGGTTTGGTTAACTGTAATTTTTATCCATTAGATAATAGCTTTAGTAGATTGTTAGTCATCTTTTCTATAGAGCACTTTAATGACATCACCAAGATGACATCATCCTTGACTTTTTCAAAAAGTGAAACCGAGCTTCCTAAGGAAGCTTCCTTAAAACTTAATGAACAAGTTTTCTATAAAGGCTTGTTGGAGAAGCCAATTCCTCTCCCTCCCTTTGTGTGGTCAAGGTTTTGGAAGGAAAAAGATGACAAAAATATCATCTTTTCACTTAAGTTTCATTTTACTTTTCCATTTCAAAAAGCTATCACATTTTCTCTTACTTTTTCTCTTCTCTCTTCTCTCTCCATTCTCACTGCCATAGCCCCTTTTTCCCCCACCATCCATATTTGTTTTTCCAAATCACTTCTAGTTCTAGAATCTACTCATCATTTGGAAGCCTTTTCTTGTTGTGGTCACCACATTGTTCTTCCATCTTCATCATTTTCTTTCAAGCTTTAACTCGAAGCTTTTGAGGTAAGATCTTGGATCTCCATTTTCTCTTCTTTTTTTGTGATTCAAGACCATCTCCTTGGTCATTGGTCTTCTCTTTTTCAAGCTCTAGATGTTGATTGTATGGATTTCAATCTTCTAGGGTTTGGTGGTGGTGTTGGAAGAAATCTTCAAGAAAGCATCAAGGAGTTTCTTTTCTTCTTTTCTCTTAAGGTAAGAGGGAGATTTATCCTCTTCAATCACACGTGGTGGTGAGGAAACAAATCTTGTGTGTATGTGTGGACTCACTCCTTTATTTGTATAATTTATATGCTTTGTGATTATTTGATTTTATTTGATTTATATTGCTTTGAATAATATGCATGGTTTATTGGAATATAAATGTGAAATTTATTAATGGGTATGTTTTGGATGCTTGGAAGCATGTAGGAAAGGCAAAATAATCTTTGTTCCTTTTGAGGTGTAGCTCACGTCCAAGTTGTAACACCCTCCCTAGGGCATCACATTTCTGACTCTCGACTCATAATCTGAAAATCAATTCGTAAAAGGTTTGAGTTATGAAAATATGGATTTCAAAATTTCTTCTTTACTGAAACGTAAATTTACTGAAAATATTAGGTAATATTGAAAATCATATATTGAAATAGATTCATATACAATATTGACACTAATTAATATTTTACAATTTAAAGAGAAATATAAAACTAACAAACTCTTTTTTTTTAACAGTAGCAAACCCTATGACGGGTCCTACTTAATAGCACGGTACAACACTAACGTTAAAACTTAACATACTTATTCCGTTGTGTATCCATCTTGTTGCATCAGACATCTGTTCTACATATGTTCTTTGTCAACACTGCACACCTTCGAGTCCTGAATGTCCACTCCTTATTGTTGTCACCCATCTCAGAGTATTCATTGCCCGTTATATCTAAGACAACTCGATCCTTCTATTATTTAATTTTATCAGTACAGATATAGCAAAACAACATAACAAAGAAGTGAGATCATCTACACCAATACCAACATGACAGCACAGAGATAACACAAACAACATATCATACAGATATATCATACCAGAATTCCAATAATTGCACTCAACATTAATCAACTATCATCATCATACCATTAACATTATTATCATCACACAATAATCACAATAATGTCATCAACATGATTATCATCATCATCATCCAAGTATTCAAAATAATTGTCATAGCCAATATTCCTCAATTAATATATCACACAGATATAAATGTTCAGATTATGCATGTACACAAGACTCGATTTCCTACTCCATGGAGCTAAACTCAGGTCGGAGAAATAATCGAAAAGATATGTCGGTACCACATGCCTCAGACCACGTGCTATAATCTTCATTTTGATTTTGCACATCTAGCACATACACGATAGTCTTTATCAGATCTTGATTAAGAATAGTGTCTCGGTCAGGATCATCGGTGTGTTGCATCGGTCTAACCTACGGGAAGAAGCGCGACCAACCACCCGTGTAAGCAACCCGCACCCCGATGCCCCCAAGGTCAACAAGTGCCTTACACTACGCATATCGGACCCACTCAAGAGGTGTGTTTCTCCTAGGCAATCAACCATATCTAGTCCTCATCGGACCATTCCAATGTATGTATAATGCACCAAATACCAATCACAGGTATAATACCAATCACAGGTATATCTCATAATTTTATATATATATATATATATATATATATATATATATATATATATATATATATATATATATATATATCTCAATGCATCTAAATTGTACCACGTACAAGCAATAACCACCCGTGTAAAACTCGTTGTTTTCACAAAGTGCACACTACGTATGGACACTCAAGAGGTGTGTTTCTCCTAGGCAATCAACTATATCTAGTCCTCATCGGATTTTTCAATAACAAAATCATCTTATTATTTTTTCTCATAATTTTATATTATAAAATACTATATATATATATTTTATAAAATATATATATATATAACATCTAAATTCCCACGTTACGTTTTTTTTCACAATTCCACAACACTTCATTGCGTTTTCAAAACAAAAAAATCATCGTAACCCTTTTTTTATGTTTTTTCAAAATTCCAAAACATTTTTATTACGTTTTCACAATATTGTAAAACATTATTGTTACGTTTTTACAAAACATTTTTATTACGTTTTCACAATATTGTAACATTATTGTTACGTTTACAAAATTTCGTTACATTTCTGTTACGTTTTCAAAATACCGCAACTCCTCTGTTGCACTTTTAAACCACGTACAAATTTTTCAACGTTTTCTCAATCGCGTAAAAACATACGTTTCTCAAATCGCATAATATTTTTTTTCACTGTTTCAAAATCGCGTAACTTAAAAATCATTCTTTTACGTTACGTAAATCATTTTCTATCATTCTCAAAATATTTAAAACACTTTCCAAATCTCATAACAAGTTTCTCCCATTTTCACAATCGCATAAAAAAATATTCTATCGCTATTCAATCACGTAGTGATTTATCAACAGTAGTTCAAATTACGTAAAATATTTAAACGTAAATTCAAATCGCGTATAAATATTTCAACGTATTTAAAATCACATAGAAATATTTTTCCATATCACGTAACTTAAAAATCACGTTTTCAAGATACGTAAATAATTTTTCACCACAATTTCATTACAGAAAATATTTCTTGACCTTCAAAAATTCCTTTTTAACTTTTCTCAAAATAATATAACTTTATACTTCATTTAATATATTTTCTTACTCAAGAAAATATTTTTCCACAGTTCTTTACTCAAGAAATTCTTTTTCAAAATATAATTCACAAAATCACTTTTCCATTGATGTAAATCAATATTTCAAAATCTTAAATTTTCCTAACGTACTCAAAAACTTGAAAATAAGTTATACGTTAGTAAATTCTCAAATCACCATTATATTCTCCATTTTTCTCAAATTAATTTTAAAATCAATTCTCTTCAAAATAAATTGAAGTTAAAACATTTTCAACCTCTCTTTGTCTTTCGTTTACAAAATTTTCTCAAGTGATAAAACACTTTGATTCCCTTTCCAAAATCCTTGTATTAAATCCAGTTACGTTTCCACTTTGAAATTCACATTGTTCATAAAAATCAAGGCATTACAAGCCTACAAAAACGTGGACATGACTATTGAAATCATCAAAACATTTTTTTCTTCTAAATCAATATGGTTTTACACAAACAAAACCATTAAAGCCATCAAATACTTTTCCTTTTAAATTGATATGGTTTTACACAAACAAACCATTAAAATTTTGTTTTCAAAACCGAAATACCAATGGTTATAAAACCAAACCCATTTGTTCAAATTCATTTTTACTTTCTTTACAAATTCTTTTTCACTTTCTTTGCAAATCCTTAAAATCAACGTTTGCCCGTTTCATTCAAAACTCATGTTTAGAAAAATACTTAGGATCTTTTTACACAAAATAAATCAATAAAAATCCTTCCAAAAACTATGTTCATGTACTCTTTGAAAACAAACCCTTTATTTATTTTCCATACTCTTCAAATCATCCATTTTCATCTTTCATGAAAATATTAATTTTGAGGTGTCTTGACCGAAATTCACCATGTTTCTAGGAATCAAAATTAATTCCCTTGTTCTTGAAAATTCTCAACATGAACCCTAATCAAGGGCATCAAAATCGTAGCTCTTCCTTGGCCATTGGGACCAAAATTAATTTTCTTTCCATCATCAAATCATGGCATACACACATACACATCATATATATATATATATATATATATATATATATATATATAAAAAACATGCCATATTATCATCATGCATAGTATAAGCATACCATCAAAATCATAAACTCATGCAAAGCATATTAAGCATAGGCAATTAATCAAAGCTCATAAACACATATAAATTATTACATGACCATAGATATGAATCCTCACATGGATTCAACATCCATCAAATATAAGACCATCTCTCACCACCATACTTAGTTGGTGAGATGGATCTCCCTCTTACCTCTTGAAGATCCTCAAAAACTCTTTGTTTTGCTTCTTTTTCCAAGTCCTTCACCACCAAGGGCTTCTCAAATACAAAACAAAATACATAAAAATTAGTATACTAAGCTTGATTAAGAAAACCATGGATCAAACATGGTTTAGATTATGAAAAAGAAGAGAAGAAATGAAGTTTCCTTACACTTCACCATAATTACCCTATAACTTGGATCTTGAAGAAAGTCCATGAAGATGAATGATTTGGAGGAAATCTCCAACATGAAAGTTGTTTAGGATATCATGTAGATTCAAGATCTATGGTTGGATGAAATTAAAAGAGCTTGGAGAGTGGTTTTGGGTGTCTTGACCGAATGGTTTCTCTTGAAGCACAAAGATGAAATTTTTGATTTTTGATAGAAACTTGAAGCTTGGATTTGAAGCTCAAGATGAATGATTTTGGAAAAACTCATAACTAGAGATGTTCTTAGAATGGTGTTTAGGTTTAGGAAATGTGTTTAGATGAAATTTTTGGAAGCTTGGAGACATGGTTTCTAGGTGTTGACCGAATGGTGTTTCTTGGAGAAGAAAATAGAGTTTTTGTATTTTGCTTTGGAGAAGATGATGAATAGAAAGCAATTATGATACAAATGATAAAAACCAAAAATTTTTGGTCTTCTTTGGAGTGCATGGCCGTAGCTCATATGGAGAGAAAGAAGAGAATATATTTTGATAAGTCTTGCTTTTGGAAAATCAATGAATGATGAAGATTGATCAAGATAGGTAATTAATGGTCTTCAAACTTTTTCTTTGGCCTAAAAAGGCTACTTAAAATTGTCTCCTCCTTCCTATGCATTCTCCAAAACCGTCCCTCCCTCCATGCTTCTTCAAAATGTGACTAATTTCACAAGTCACCATCTTAAGCATTCTAGCCATTGATTAATTCAATGGTTAGGATTTTAGGTAGACTTTTGATTTTAGAAGACTTAATCTAGGCCATTGGATCTTTCTCCTTTAAATTCTAGCCATTAGATGTGTCTCTAAAATTAAGGGTTAAGATTACTCCTTCTTACTTTTAATCCAAGGGTCATAATTAGTCTTTGTCACTTTTTAAGACTAAATCTTCACCATTGATTAAATCTAAATCCAAAGGTCATAAATGGTCCTTGTTACTTTACAAGACCAATTCTCCACCCTTGATCACTTCTAAATCCAATGGTTATAAATGGTCATAGCCATTTTATTAAACTTATCCTACACCGTTGATTAAATCAAGATCAAGTCTTTACCGTTGATTAAATCAACGGTTAATATCAAAGTCTTCAATATTAAGCTTGTTTAGATTAAATCTCCACCATTGAATTAATTAATGGTGGATATCCAAACCACCAATGTTGACTTAAGCAATATAATATTTATTTTTATCTGCTAAAACCCCACGAAAGAATATATTTACTGTATTTTTATCGTCCGATAAATAAATACAGTACAAAACACAGTACAAGAAATTTTCTAAAATTGTCTCCGGATTCAGATTTAGTAAGATCCCATGTCTCCGTCTAAACAGTATAAATTTTTCTATGCGTAGAAAAATTTTTGCTTTGTGGGACCTACCTGGGCCTACGTAAGGTCACCTGGGCCCACATACACCCCCTAGGCCCATAAACAGTCAAAAAAATTCATAATCATCCACAAAAATCATAAATATTAGAAAACGCACAAATATCAAATTAAATTACGTAAAATAATTACCTAATGGTAAAAATTAAATTACGTAAAGTTTTTTCCGGCCCGAAAATTTTTATTTTCTTGACACGGAGTAAATCACTCAAAACGATCAAATACGCTGACGGAATAAACAAAATAATTTTACAGTGCACAGAAATTACTAAATAGTAAAATTCTGTTAACTGTCAACATTATTATTTAAGAGATAAGAAATTTGGGGTGTCACACAAGTGGCCTAAATTAAGGGTCTAAGATAAAATTGTTATATTAATTTGGGACCTAAGAAATTAGGTGATAAGTAATTGATAAAATGATGAAAATTTTGGAACTAGAAATCTTTGGTGGAGGTCTCGGCCAAGAGGAAAAGAAAATGGGATATCCAAGACAAGTTTTGTGGGAATTTGAAATTTAGAAGCTTAGGTTAAAAAGGAATTGATTAAGGGTAAACAATAATGAAACAAGATGAAAATTTTTGGGTCCAATGACCCTTAGGGTTCATGGCCATGTAGGGCAACCAAGGCAATATTTTTGGTATCAAGTTGGAACTTAAGTAATTAGATAATTAGAGATATAATTAGGGACTCGTAAAATGGATAAGAAGAAAAATAGTATTTCAACCTTAATTCAAGTGTGATTTTCGGCCAAGTAGTTAAAATTGAGTTTGAAACAGTGTGATTTTCGGTCAAGTAGTTAAAATTGAGTTTGAAACAATGTTTAAGAACTTAAATCAATTTAGTGTTTAGTGATTTATGAAGTAGAGGATTTAAATCAAGAGAGTTTTCTAAAGGTAATAGAATAAAAAAGGTTTCGTAAATTAAAGTAATATGGACCATGTGAAAGATGTTGGAATGTTGAGCCTAGTGGTGGCTATTTTGTATCATGTGATGGATTTGATATCCTGTTAAGCCTAGTGGTGGCTATTTTGTATCGTGTGATATCCTGTTTAGCCTAGTAAGGGCTATTTTGTATCGTGTGATGGATTTGATATCCTGTTGAGCCTAGTGGTGGCTATTTTGTATCATGTGATTGTTTATTCTTCATGTATTGAATCATTGGTCAAGTATTATGAAAGTCTAGTGGACTATTTGTTAAGGCTATATGAGCCTAAGAGATGAATTACACCTTAGTGCCTGTACGAATAGACTAGTGTAGGTCATTTGTTGACCTTGGGAGCATCGAGGTGCGGGTATCTCACAATGGGTAGTTGGTAGCTCCTCTGTATTGTGGGACAGACCGATGCAAACGCACCAACGATTCGGACCGAGATGTAACACCCACCGTAGGGTGCCACATTTATGATACTTAATTACCAAATTACCCCCAAGTTATAAAATGTGACGTTGTGATAAAATATGAGTTGTAATTTTTTTTTCTTTCTTCTTTGATAACTATAAAATAACCTTAGCGGAAAATAAAATATTATACATCATCACACATAATTTACATCATCATACATTACAACATACTGTCAGGATTATTTATATACAGACCATTTCTCTAAAACTAAATAATACACTTAAATATATACAGACATAGTTTGTAACAGAGTTTAGACTCGCCCAAGTCTAACTAAGCAGCAGAACTCTCAGTTGGGTCCTACTCAGACTCCTCAGCAGGTAGGAATCTGATTTGACGTGTAGCCCTATGGACAGGTGTCCGGGCTGACGACACAATACTAATTTCCGTTGGGACATAGTTTCTAGTATCTCAATGCCGCCTAATAGATAGCGGAAATTCCACATGCACAAAAATAGTTACAGAGAAAAATAGATCCCCATGAAATATCCTGCTAAAGTTTACTCTCAGGTGTCCCTCATAAATTAGTCCCCTCTCATTAGGACTAGTCCTCCATGCTCCAGCTCCACTGTGGAACTGCAATCTCACGTAACCAAAGAAACTTGACCGGGATGCCATCCGATCAAAACTCAGCTTCCTCTGGAGCCTACTCTTCTTCACCCACTTGTTCAACCCTTTGCTCAGTGTCTTTACAAATATATTTACAGTACCAAATAAACATACAAAGAGGTGAGATCACCTACGCCAATACCAACATGGTAGCATAGAGATAATACATACAGCATACCATACAGATATATCATACTATAATAACAATTACGACATCATCATAATGTATTAAATAACAGATACAATAAATAACATTTACCATCATGCCATTAATAGTATTATCATCATCATCATCCAAGTATTTTCTCAACAGAACAATTGTCATAGCCAATATTCCTCAATTAATATATCACATAGATATAAATGCTCAGTTTCATGCATGCGCACATAGACTCAATGTCCTACTCCATAGAGCTAATACTCAGTTCGGAGAAGTTGATCCGAAAGATCTGTCTGTACCAAAATGCCTCAGACCAAGTGCTACAATTCTCATTTGTATTTGCACATCTAGCATATACACGACAGACTTTACGAGATCTCGATTAAGAATAGTGTCTCGGTCAGGATCATCGGTGCGTTGCATCGGTCTAACTTACGGGAAGAAGAGCTACTAACCACCCATGTAAGCAACCTGCACCCCGATGCCCCCAAGGTTAACAAGTGACTTACACTACGCATATCGCACCCACTCAAGAGGTGTACATCTCTCTTAGGCAAATAGCCTCATACAGTCCATCGGACCTTTCCAATGCATGTTCAATGCACCAATGCCAAACATAGGCAAATTTCATATACAGTGTTCATTCACTAGTTCAACAGTAATATCCTACTGTATATTTAATCGCGAAAATCATATTATCGCATTTTTATAGTCACGCACCATTTTTGTCGCATTTTCACAATTTAGTAACATTTCTGTTATGTTTTCAAATCACATATAGATTTTTCAACGTTTTCATCAATTACGTAAAAATATTCCACCATTTTTACATCACGTAGTGATTTTTCAACAATATTTCAATCACGTAAAAATATTTAACGCTTTCCAAACTGCGTAGAAATATTTCAATATTTTTCAAATCGCGTGGAAATATTTAAACGTTTTTCCAATCGCGTAGCTTAAAAATCGCGTTTTTAAGTTACGTAAATCATTTTTCACTATTTTTCAACTTCGTAAAATATCTCTCAACTGTTAAAAATTCCTTTTCAACATTTTTCAAAATAATATGACTTCTCACATTATTTTACACATTTCTTACCCAAGAAAATACTTTTCGTAATTTGTTCCATAAAATCATCATTTCATTGAATTAAATCAATGTTTTTAACTTTAAAATTTACTAACGCTCTCCAAAACCCAAAGAATGAGTTACACGTTAGAAAATCCCAAGTTACCAACGTATTCTTTATAATTCCAAATCAACTTTAAAAATCAATCCTCTTTAAAATAAATTAAAGTTCAAACACTTTCAACCTCTCTTTTCCATTCACGTATGAAAATTCCAATTCACAAGTGTCAAAACACTCTGATTCCCTTTCCAAAAATTCTTGTATTAAATCAAGTTATATTTTCACTTTGAAAATCACTTTGTTCATAAAAATTAAGGCATTACAAGCCTTCAAAATCGTGGACATGACCTTTGAAATCATTCTTGTATTTTTCCTTCTAAATCAACTAAGTTCCATTCTTGTTTTTACACAAAATAAATTAATAAAAATACTTCTCCAAAACCGTGTACATTGTTTCTTGAAAATCAAACCTTTTGTTTATTTTCCTTGCTTCTCTAATCATTCAATTTTATCATTCATGAAAATATAAATTTGTGAACACCTAATTTGAGGCGTCTTAGCCAAAATTCACCTTAGTTTAGTGACCAAAAATTAATTCCTTTGTTCTTGAAAAATTTCAACATGAACCCTAATTTTGAGAGCTCAAAACCGTAGCCTCCCCCTTGGCCTTTGGAGCCAAAATTGCTTGTTTCAACATACATCCACCATAATATATTCAACATGTTTTCATCATGCATATTATAAGCATACCATATAAGCAATAAAATCATACAAAATCATGTAAATCATATCAAACATAGACAAATAATCAAAGCACATAAACACACACAAATTATTACATGACCATGGATATGAATCCTCACATGGATTCAACATCCACCAAATAAATAAACCATCTCTCACCACCATACTTGGTTGGTGAGATGGATCTCCCTCTTACCTCTTGAAGAACCACAAAAAGTTCCTTACTTTGTATTTTGAACAAGATCTCCACCAACAAAAGTCAACACTAAACAAACACAAAGAAATTAGTTTATTAAGCTAGAATAAGAAGAACCATGGATCAAACATGGTTTAGAACATGAAAAAGAAGAGAAGAAATGAAGTTTTCCATAACTTCACCCTAAGAACCCTAGAACTTGCTCTTGGAAAAACTCCTTGAAGATAAAAGATTTAGGACTTGGTGTAAACTACAAAGTGTCTTAGAATTAGGTGTAGATTCAAGAAATATGGTTGTTTGAAATTAAAGAGTGGTAGAAGGGTGTTGTAGAGTGCTTGGCTGTGAGCTATGTTTTGGAGAGAAATGAAGAGAATTTTTTTTAAGCTTTGCTTTAGGAAAGATGAAGAATGATCAATAATGACCAAAGGTGATCAATTATGGTCTTCTAATGTTACTTTAGCTCCTAAATGCAGCACCAAACCATCCCCCCTCCTCCATGCACTCTTCAAAATGCAACAAGTCTCCTAGCCATCATTTTAGGCAATCTTGACCATTGATTAGATCAATGGTTAGGATTAATATAGGTTTTAGGTTTAGGCTTTAGATAGAAGACTTAATTTAGGCCATTAGATCTTTCCTCCTTGAAATCCTAGCCATTAGATGTATCTCCAAAATGAAGGGTCAAAATTACTCCTTCAAACTTTACATCCAAGGGCTATAAATGGTCCCAACCACTTTATAAGACTAATTTTCAACTGTTGATTAAATCAAGATTAAGTCTTCACCATTGATTACATCAATGTAGATATCCAAGCCACTAATGTTGACTTCGCAGTACAATATTTATTTTTTGTATCTGCTATTGCCATTCGAATAACATTTTTACTGTATTTTTATCACCCGATAATTAAATACAGTGCAAAACACAGTAAAAGAAAATTTTTAAAACTATTTCCGGATTCAGATTTAGTAAGATCCCTCGTCTCCGTTTCAACAGTACGAATTTTTCTAATTATAGAAAAAAATTTACCTTTCTAGACCCATGCGGGGCCCACATACGACCTCCCTGGGCCCACATGCGGCCCACGGATAACGCTAAAATAAACAGAGTAATATAAAAATTTCATAATCACACACAAATCACAAAAATTAGAAAATGCACAAATATCAAATCAGATTACGTAAAATAATTAATACTTGATAGTAATAATTAAATTACGTAAAATTTTTCCCGGCCCGAAAATTATTATTTTCCTGACACGGAGTAATTCACTCAAAACGATCAAAAGCAGTCACGGAATAATTAAAATAATTTTATAGTACACAGAAATCAATAAATAGTAAAATTCTGTTAACTGTCAAAATTACTGTCATATATTTAGGAAGTTTGGGGTGTTACAATACTCCCCCTCTAAAAAGAAGTTTCATCCTCGAAACTTGATAAACTTGACTTCACATCCTCAGAATAAATACAGATATTGTTTCTTTATCTTTTCTTCTAGTTCCCATGTAGTTTCACCACTTACATCGTTCCAAATGATTTTAACCAATGAAATTTCCTTACCTCGAAGTTGCTTTATTCTTCGATCCTTAATCTTGACTGGAAATGTTTCATAGGTTAAGTTCTCCTTCAGCTGTACTGTGTCTAGCTCGATAACATGAGTAGGATCAGGAATAGATTTCCGTAATTGTGATACGTGAAATACATTGTGAAGATTTGACAGAAAAGATGGTAATGCAATCTGATAAGCTACCGGACCTACTCGACGTAAAATCTGATACGGTCTGATAAACTTTGGAGTGAGCTTTTTGGACTTAAGCACTCGTCTAACTCCAGTCATAGGTGTCACTTGCAAAAATACATAGTCAACTTCTTCAAACTCAAGCGATTTTCTCCTTTTATCAGCATAGCTCTTTTGTTGAGTTTGAGTTATTCTCATCTTGTCTCATATCATCTTCACTTTCTCAGTTGTCTATTGAACAATCTCCGGTCCTAATACAACACTTTCACCGTCCTGATACCAACACAACGGTGTTCTGCATCGTCTTCCATACAATGCCTCATAGGGTGCCATCCCTATGCTCGAATGAAAGTTGTTGTTGTATGTGAACTCTATCAATGGCAAAAATTCATCCCAACAACCAGTTTCTTCCAGAACACAAGCTCTCAACAAGTCTTCTAACGACTGGATCGTTCTTTCTGACTGACCATTAGTCTATGGATGGTAAGCAGAACTCAGTCGTAGCTTTGTTCCCATCGCTTCTTGCAAACTATTCCAAAATCTCGACGTAAACCTCGGATCTTGATTCGAAATAATACTGGATGGTACACCATGAAGTCTAACAATTTCACTGATGTACACTTAGGCTAACTTTTCCATCGAGTACTTAATATTAATCGGCAAAAAGTGCGCCGACATTGTAAGCCGATCAACAATTACCCAAATAGAATCATGACCTTTCCGAGTTTTTGGTAGTCCTATCACAAAATCCATTGCTATGTCATCCCACTTCCACCCAGGCATAGGCAAAGGTTGCAACATTCCCGAAGGTCTTTGATGTTCCACCTTAGCCTTCTGACAGACTAAACAGGATGATACATACTCAACAACATCTTTCTTCATTCCTTGCCACCAATATAATTGTTTTAAATCCTGGTAGATCTTTGTGGCTCATGGATGCATACTCAACTTACTCCTGTGAGCTTCATCCAAAATCAATCTCCTAATTTCTGGATCATTAGGCACACAAACTCTGCCTTGAAACTTCAAAATTCCATTAGCACCTTCACTAAATTCCACCTCTGCATCTTGGCTCTTTGCTTCTTTTGCTTCTTGCAAGTACTGGTCACTGTTTTGTCTATCTCTTATTCTAACCATCAAATCATTTGAAATGGTGATCATGTTTACACGTATCTTTCCTAGCGTAAGTTTCACAGATAAACGCATATCCCGAAATTCTTCTATCAGTTCCTTCTCCTTGATCATCATAACAGAAGTAGTAAGCATTTTCCTACTCAACGCATCCGCTACAACATTCACCTTTCCGGGATGATATTGTAACTGAAAGTCATAGTCCTTCAGAAACTCTAGCCAATGCCTTTGTCTCATGTTCAACTCTTTCTGGTCAAATAGATACTTTAAACTTTTATGGTCACTAAAAACAGTGAACGTTGCTCCATAGAGAAAATGTCTCCACACTTTCAACGCAAACACCACAGCTGCTAACTCCAAGTCATGAGTCGGATAATTCCTCTCATGATTTTTCAACTACCTTGAAGCATAAGCCACCACCTTATGATTCTGCATAAGTACACAACCTAATCCTTGGTATGAAGCATCACAATATACATCAAAAGGTTCATTCGGATCAAGTAAAATTAATACCGGTGAAGTAGTCAATCGTCTTTTCAACTCTTGAAAACTTTCTTCGCATACATCAGTCCATACGAACTGTTGATTCTTTTGTGTAAGTTGGGTAAGAGGTCCTACTATCTTCGAAAACCCCTCAATGAACCGTCTATAGTAACCAGCTAATTCGACAAAACTACGGATTTCTGTTACAGTCTTTGGTCTTTCCTATTCCAAAACTGTCTCCACTTTTGAAGCATCAACTTCAATTCCTTCCTCCGATATAACATTTCCCAAAAATTGAACTTCGCTTAACCAAAATTCACATTTGGACAACTTGGCATACAACTTATTCTCCTTCAAAATCTGGAGAACCACTCTGAGATGTTTAGCATGTTCCTCCTGACTTCGAGAATAAATCAAAATGTCATCTATAAAGACAACAACAAACTTATCCAAGTACGAATGAAAAATTCTATTCATAAAGTCCATGAATATGGCAGGTGCATTTGTCACACCAAATGGCATCACAAGATATTCATAATGCCCATAACGAGTCCGAAATGCAGTTTTGGGAATATCCTCCACCTTCACACGAATCTGATGATACCCAGATCATAAATCAATCTTGGAAAATATTGTGGCTCCTCGCAATTGATCCATCAGATCATCAATTCTTGGTAGTGGATATTTATTCTTAATCGTAACCTTATTCAATTGTCGGTAGTCTACACATGGACAAGAAGTTCTGTCCTTCTTCTTAACGAACAATACTGGAGCTCCCCATGGTGACACACTAGGTCTCACGAATTGCTTTTCCAACAAATCCTCCAGTTGTTTCTTAAGCTCCGCCAACTCTACCGGCGACATCCGATATGGCGCAATAGATATAGGTCCAGCTCCAGGTACTAAATCAATAGCAAACTCAATTTCCCTTTCTGGCGGTAGTCCAGGTATATCTCCAAGAAATACCTCAGGAAATTCATTAACCACGAAAATATCCTTTAAGACATCTTCACACTGAACCTCCAAAGAAGACAACAATAGATACCCATGATCTCCTTCCTTCAAACAAGCTTCTACTTGAGTTGCCGTTAGGAATCTAGGATCTTTAGCCTCAGGAAATACTAATGTCTTATTCGAACAATCAATTAGGATATGGTTAGAAGATAACCAATCCATTCCTAAGATTACATTAATCTTGGAAAGAGGCAAACAAATCAAATCCACATGAAAGATTCTATCCCTAATGTAACACCCCAAAATTTTTGTATCTCTTAAACAATAATTTTGACAGTTAACAGAATTTTACTGTTTAGTAATTTCTGGATACTGTAAAATTATTTTGATTACTCTGTCAGCGTATTTGATCGTTTTGAGTGATTTACTCCGTGTCAGGAAAATAAAAATTTTCGGTTAGGGGAAAACTTTACGTAATTTAATTTTTACCGTTAGGTTTTAACTATTTTACGTAATCTGATTTGATATTTGTGCATTTTCTAATTTTTGTGATTTTTGTGGATGATTATGAAATTTTTTTACTGTTTGTGGGCCCAGGGGATGTATGTGGGCCCAGGTGGCCACACGTGGGCCCAGGTGGGTCCCGCAAAGTGAAAATTTTTCTACGCATAGAAAAATTTGTACTGTTTAGACGGAGACAGGGGATCTTACTAAACCTGAATCCGAAAACAATTTTAGAAAATTTTTTTATACTGTGTTTTGTACTGTATTTATTTATCGGGCGATAAAAATATAATAAATATATTCTTTCGTGGGGTTTTAGCAAATAAAAATAAATATTATACTGCTTAGTCAACATTAGTGGTTGTGACTATTTTTTTTAATGGACCAATAGGAAGCAAGCTTAGTAAGTAAGGCTTTGATATCAACCGTCGATTTAATCAACGGTGTAGGATAAGTTTAATAAAATGGCTATGACCATTTATAACCGTTGGATTTGGATTTAATCAATGGTAGAGATTTGGTCTCAAAAAGTGACAAAGACCATTTATGACCATTGGATGAAGAATTAATCAAGGGTGGAGATTTGGTCTTGTAAAGTAACAAGGACCATTTATGACCATTAGATGTAAATTTAATCAATGGTGGAGAATTAGTCTTAAAAAGTAGCAAAGACTAATTATGACCCTTGGATTAAAAGTAAGAAGGAGTAATCTTGACCTTTCATTTTGGAGACATATCTAATGGTTAGAATTTAAAGGAGAAAGATCCAATGGCCTAGATTAAGTCTTCTTAAATCAAAAGTTCACCTAAATCCTAACCATTGAATTAATCAATGGCTAGAAATGCTCTAGATGGTGGCTAATAATGATGACAACTTCATGAATGCTTTAGGAAGAAGGGGGACGGTTTTGTGAAGCATTTTGGAGCTAAAGGAAAACTTTATGTCATTGTTAAGTGGTATTGGTCAATGTTGCATCATTATTGATCATTATTGATCAATTTGCACTCAAGGAGAATGCATTGGAGAGGGGGCTACGGTTTTGAGGAGCTTTAGGACATAGGAAAGTTTGAAGACCATATTATTGATATCCTTTATTTCCTTTGTCTTCTCCAAAACCAATAACTCATCAAACTTTTCTCTCCACTTTCTTTTCATGGAGGTTTCGGCCAAGCACTCCAAGAACACCTTCCATCACTCAAAAATTTCATACAACCATATTTCTTGAATCCTTACCTTATTCTAAGAACATCTCTAGTTATGAGTTTTCTCTAAATCATTCATCTCGATCTTCAAATCCAAGCTTCAAGATTCTACCAAAAATGATAAATTTCATATTTCTTCTTCTAATCTTCTAGTTTTGATTTTCTAAGCATGATTGAACCATGGTTTACCTATTTCTACACTTGTTATTGATTGTAACATTTGTTTATGATTTTTAGAAATTTTCCCAAGGAGCTTCACAAAATTTGTGGAAGGAAAAACTAAGTGTTTTCACTTCATCTTTTGTCTTAACCAAGCCTAAGAAGCTTTTCTCTTACAAAAATCAAAAATTCCATCTTTGTTCTTCAAGAGGAATTTTGGCCATACCATCCAAAATCACCATCCAATCCTTTTTAATTTCATCCAACCATAGATCTTGAATCTATATGATATTCTAAGCAATTTTCATGTTAGAGATTTTCTCTAAATCATCTATCTTCAACCTTGTTCTTCATGCTAAAGATTGATACTTTAATGGTGAAGTTTGTTACTCTTCACTTTTCTTTTGATTTTCAAGGTTCTAACCACGATACACATCGATGGTTTTCTTATTCAAGCTTAAGATACTAATAAATATATGTGTTGTTTTGTGTTTAAGAAACCCTTGGTGGTGAAGGACTTGGAAAGAGAAGCAAATCAATAAGCTTTTGAGGATCTTCAAGAGGTAAAAGGGAGATCCATCTCACCAACCAAGCATGGTGGTAAGAGATGGTCTTATATTTGATGGATAGTGAATCCATGTGAGGATTCATATCCATGGTCATGTAAATTATTTGTGTGTGTTTATGAACTTTGATTATTTGCCTATGCTTGATATGCTTTGCATGATTTTATGGCTTATGTGGTATGCTTATAATATGCATGATGATAATATGGTATGCTTATAATATGCATGATGAGAATATGTTGAAATTATGTTTATGTATGCCATGATGTGATGATGGAAAGAAAATCAATTTTTGGCTTCAATGGCCAAAGGAAAGGAAATACGGTTTTGATACCCATGAAGAGGGTTTATGTTGAAAATTTTTAAGAACAAGGGAATTAATTTTTGAGTCCCTAGAACATTGAGAATTTCGGCCAAGACACCTCAACATAGGTATTTATAACTTAATATTTTCATGGAAGAATAAAATTAGATTGATTTGAAAAGCATGGAAAATGAACAAAGGATATGTTTTTCAAGTGAACAAGAACATGGTTTTGAAGGATTTTTATTGATTTATTTTGTGTAAAAAGATCCTAAGTGTTTTTCTAAACATGAGTTTTGAATGAAACGGGCAAACGTTGATTTTAAGGATTTGTAAAGAAAGTGAAAAAGGATTTGCAAAGAAAGTGAAAATGAATTTGAACAAATGGGTTTAGTTTTTATGATCATAAGTCTTACGGTTTTGAAAGCAAAATTTTAATGGTTTTGTTTGTGTAAAACCATATTGACTTAGAAGGAAAAATGTTTTGATAATTTTCAATAGTCATGTCCACGTTTTCGAAGGCTTGTAATGCCTTGATTTTGATGAAACAAAGTGATTTTTCAAGTGGAAATATAATTGATTTAATACAAGAATTTGGAAAGGGAATTAGAGCATTTTATTACTTGAGAGAATAGAAACTTTCATAATGGAAAACAAAGAGAGGTTGAAAACGTTTGAGTTTCAATTTATTTTGAGGAAGGTTGATTTTGGAAATGATTTGGGAAAAATGGAGAATATAATGGTATTTTGAAAATTTACTAACGTATAACTAATTTTCGAGTTTTGAAGTACGTTAGGAAATTCTTAAAGTTTGAAACATTAATTTAAATTAATTGAAAAGTGATTTTGTAGGTTATATTTGAAAAAGAATTTCTTGAGAAAAGAACTGTGGAAAAAGATTTTCTTAAGTAAGAAAATATATTAAATGAAGTATAAAGTTATATTATTTTGAGAAAAGTTGAAAAGGAATTTTTGAAGGTTAAGAAATATTTTCTGTAATGAAATGGTGGTGAAAAATTATTTGCGTAGCTTAAAAACGATTTGAAATGCAGTAAAATATTTTTATGCAATTTGAAAAAAATGTGTTGAAAATGATATTGATTTATTTAAATCCAAAATAATGTTTGGAATATTGAGGAATATTTTACATGATTGTAAAATGTTGAAAAATATTTTACATATCTTAAAAACGATTTGAAATACAGTAAAATATTTCTACGCAATTTGGAATACGTTAAAATATTTCTACGCGATTTGAATTACGTTTAAATATTTTATGTAATTTGAACTACTGTTAAAAAATCAATATGTGACTTAAAAGTGATAGAATATTTTTACGTGATTGTGAAAATATGGAAAAATTGTTATGAGATTTGGAAAGTGTTTTAAATATTTTGAGAATGATAGAAAATGATTTACGTGACGTAAAAGAATGATTTTTAAGTTACGCGATTTTGAAACAGTGGAAAAATGATATACGATTTGAGAAATGTATATTTTTACATGATTGAGAAAAACGTTAAAAAATTAGTACGTGATTTAAAAGTACAACAGAAGAGTTGCGGCATTTTTAAAACGTAACAAAAATGTTATGATATTGTGAAAACGTAACAAAAATATTTTGGAATTGTGAAAATGTAACAGAAGTGTCACGATATTGTGAAAATATAACAAAAACATTTCAGAATTTTGAAAACGTAACAGAAGTGTTACGGTATTTTGAAAACGTAATATGAACATTTTGAAATTGTGAAAACATAACAGAAACGTTTTGGAATTGTGAAAACGAAACGGAAATGTTGCGCAATTTTGTGAAAACACGACGAAAGTGTTTTATAACTATGAAAATGTGATAATATGATTTTCCTGTTGAAAATACAGTATAAATACTGTAGAACCAAAGATATGGATCTTTGTGTGAGAAAATGACATGTTTTACTTGTGATTGGCATTTGGTGCATTATACATGCATTGGAAAGATATGCCTGTGATTAGATTTGGTGCATTATACGTGTATTGGAAAAATATGTGTTGAAGCATATGATTACATTGAACAAATGAAATTGAAAATATTTGGCCCTTTGGGGTTGGACTTGCACTAATATATTCGTGCATTGTATAAAGTATAGCTAATAAGCTATTTTGGCTCTTGTGGTTGAAGAGGGAATGAGAATTGATAGTGTGATCTATGATTTATCTTGGGGTGCGTCAAGGCGCGGCGGTTGACCAGTGGATATCTGTCTGTGGGCTAAGGCTGGACCATATGCCACTTGGCGATGCAGTCCATTGCAACGCATTGACGATACCCGACAAGAACATGATTGTTTTCTACGACTAGGAGATTGTCTGTGGGCTTAGGCTGGGCAATTAACCAGAGCATTCTCCTCGAAATTGTGAAAACCTCCATGGAGTTATTTTTGAAAAACTGAGTCTATGTGCACATGCATGAATCTGAACATTTATATCTGTATGATATATTAATTGAGGAATATTGGCTATGACAACTGTTTTGAATACTTGGATTGATATATGATTGGATGATGATAGTTGATTAATATTGAATATATTATTGGAAGTCTGGTATGATATCCCTGTATGATATTACTGTTTGTGTTATTTCTGTGCTGCCATGTTGGTAGTGGTGTAGGTGATCTCACCTCTTTGTTATGTTGTCTTGCTGTGTCTGTATTGTTAAAATTAAACAATAAAAGGAATGAGTTGTCTTAGACATACCGGGAGCTAGATATTCTGAGTTCGGAGACAACATCAGAGAATGACTATTCCAGAGTCGATAGCGTGCAGTGTTGACAAGGAACAGATGTCTGATGCATCAAGAGGGATACAAAAAGATATAAGTATGTTAAGTTTTCTCGTTAGTGTTGTACCGTGCTATTAAGTAGGACCCGTCATAGGGTTTGCTACTGTAAAAAAAAAAAGTCTGTTAGTTTTATATTTCTCTTTAAATTATTATATATTAAGTGGTGTTTGTTATATGATTTTGAATCAGTTAAATCTATTTTTCAGTATTACTTACAAATATCAATAAGTTTATGTTTCAGCAAGAAAGAAATTTTAAGACCCATATTTTATAACTCAAACTTTGTGCGAACTTCTTTTCAGATTTTGAGCCGGGAGTCAGACATGTGATACCCTAGGGAGGGTGTTACACCTAACACATACGTTGCAATTCAAACATACTTTTGTAGTTATCACAGGCTTATCAGTAGGAGTAGCAACACTCAAATCATATGGCAATGTAGTCACAGTCAATCCCAAACGTTCCACATAATCACACGCAATAAAAGAATGTGTTGCTCCTGAATCATAGAGTACGGTTAAAGGATTATCTTTAATAGCACACTCCTCCATGATTAAATCTTCAAATTTTGCTGCTTCCTCTCTGCTCATAGTATACACTCGACCACCCGCCTGTGGCCTTGCTATACGAACATTTCCCACAGAAGGTTCCCTCTTTATCTGATCACAATCACTGGATAAATGTCCAAGTTTCCCACATCTAAAACAAACAATTCCTTTATGCTGACAATCCTTAGTTAGATGGTTCTTCCCACACTTGTAACAGTTATATGTAGGAGTCCCGGCTTGACTTGCCTTATTGCCACCAGAACTTCCTCCAACAAATTGTTGCCGGTTCTGATTTCCTGCCGGTTTAGTATATGATTTCTATTGAAAACGGTTTCCTCCACTACTCTTTCCTCTCTGGAATCTTATAGGTCCAAAGTTCTTGTTTCTCGCCGCACGCTGTTGATCAATCTCCTCAACCTTACGACATTTGTCCAACAATTCTGGAAACTGCTTAATTCCAAGGGTTGCTACAGCTCGCTTAATGTCAAGCTTCAATCCTTCCTCAAATTTCCTACACTTCCAGTCCTCATCTGGATGCATTTGGAAATACCTCGAAAACTTAGATAAACTCTCGAACTTTACCGCATACTCACTAACAGACATTACTCCTTGCCTCAGACTAAGAAATTTCATCTCTTTAGCATGACGCGCACTTGCTAGAAAATACTTTGCCAAAAACTTCTGCCTAAAGAGCTGCCATGTCACAACTCTTCCTTCAGCTTCTAACAATCTTCGGGCTCCTGCCCACCAGTTTTCACCATCCCCGACTAACATAAAAGTCGTAAAGGTCAGCTTGCATTCATCAGTACATCCCATACCTTCAAATATTTTCTCTAATTCCTAGATCCACAATTCAGCTTTCTCTGGGTCAAATTCTCCCCCAAACTTTGGTGGATTATTCTTACGGAATTCAGATAAACTGTGAGCATCCTTAGTTGCTCTTTGATTTTGTTGTGCAATGACATCAGCCATCCGTTGCATCGCTACTACAGCTGCAACCATGTTCTGGTTGTCATTACCAGCATTTCCTATTCCAGTACTAGTATTGACACGTCCTCATCCTCGGCCAGCCATTACTTTCTCTACTCAAACTGGACAGTACAAAGAAAAGCAAGGTCAATCTTCAAACAATATTATTTTCTTTTCAGAGAATAATAACAGAGAATCACACAACACAAATAAGACAGACCTAACCACAAACCCAAAAGACTCTAACTTGGGCTCTGATACCAACTAATGAAACACCCACCGTAGGGTGCCACATTTATGATACTTAATTACTAAATTACCCCCAAGTTATAAAATGTGACATTGTGATAAAATATGAGTTGCAATTTTTTTTTCTTTCTTCTTTGATAACTATAAAATAACCTTAGCGAAAAATGAAATATTATACATCATCACACATAATTTACATCATCATACATTACAAACGTACTGTCAGGATTATTTATATACAAACCATTTCTCTAAAACTAAATAACACACTTAAATATATATAGACATAGTTTGTAAAAGAGTTTAGACTCGCCCAAGTCTAACTAAGTAGCAGAACCCTCAGTTGGGTCCTCCTTAGACTCCTCAGCAGGTAGGAATCCGATTTGACGGGTAGCCCTATGGACAGGTGTCTGGGCTGATGACACAATACTAATTTCTGTTGAGACATAGTTTCTAGTATCCCAATGCCGCCTAATAGACAACAAAAATTCCACATGCACAAAAATAGTTATAGAGAAAATGGATCCCCATGAAATATCCTGCTAAAGTTTACTGTCAGGTGTCCTTCATAAATTAGTCCCCTCTCATTAGGACTAGTCCTCCACGCTCCAGCTCCACCGTGGAACTACAATCTCACGTAACCAAAGAAACTTGATCGGGATGCCATCCGATCAAAACTCAGCTTCCTCTGGAGCCTGCTCTTCTTCACCCATTTGTTCAACCCTTTGCTCAGTGTCTTTACAAATATATTTACAGTACCAAATAAACATACAAAGAGGTGAGATCACTTACGTCAATACCAACATGGTAGCACAGAGATAATACACACAGCATACCATACAGATATATCATACTATAATAATAATTTTGACATCATCATAATGTATTAAATAACAAATACAATAAATAACATTTACCATCATGCCATTAACAGTATTATCATCATCATCATCCAAGTATTTTTTCAACAGAACAATTGTCATAGTCAATATTCCTCAATTAATATATCACATAGATATAAATGCTTAGTTTCATGCATGTGCACATAGACTCAATGTCCTACTCCATGGAGCTAATACTCAGTTCGGAGAAGTTGATTCGAAAGATCTGTCTGTACCAAAATGCCTCAGACCAAGTGCTACAATTCTCATTTGTATTTGCACATCTAGCATATACACGACAATCTTTACGAGATCTCGATTAAGAATAGTGTCTCGGTCAGGATCATCGGTGCGTTGCATCGGTCTAACTTATGGGAAGAAGAGCTACCAACCACCCATGTAAGCAACCCGCACCCCGATGCCCCCAAGGTCAACAAGTGACTTACACTACGCATATCGCACCCACTCAAGAGGTGTATATCTCTCCTAGGCAAATAGCCTCATACAGTCCATCGGACCTTTCCAATGCATGTTCAATGCACCAATGCCAAACATAGGCAAATTTTATATACAGTGTTCATTCACTAGTTCAACAGTAATATCCTACTATATATTTAATAGCGAAAATCATATTATCGCGTTTTTATAGTCACGCACCATTTTTGTCGCATTTTCACAATTTAGTAACATTTCTGTTACGTTTTCAAATCACATATAGATTTTTCAACATTTTCATCAATTACGTAAAAATATTCCACCATTTTTACATCACGTAGTGATTTTTCAACAATATTTCAATCACGTAAAAATATTTAAACGCTTTCCAGCTGCATAGAAATATTTCAATGTTTTTCAAATCGCGTGGAAATATTTAAACGTTTTTCCAATCGCGTAGCTTAAAAATCGCGTTTTTAAGTTATGTAAATCATTTTTCACTATTTTTCAACTTCGTAAAATATCTCTCAACCGTTAAAAATTCCTTTTCAACATTTTTCAAAATAATATGACTTCTCACATTATTTTACATATTTCTTACTCAAGAAAATACTTTTCGTAATTTGTTCCATAAAATCATCATTTCATTGAATTAAATCAATGTTTTTAACTTTAAAATTTACTAACGCTCTCCAAAACCCAAAGAATGAGTTACACATTAGAAAATCCCAAGTTACCAACGTATTCTTTATAATTCCAAATCAACTCTAAAAATCAATCCTCTTTAAAATAAATTGAGGTTCAAACACTTTCAACCTCTCTTTTCCATTCACGTATGAAAATTCCAATTCACAAGTGTCAAAACACTCTGGTCCCCTTTCCAAAAATCCTTGTATTAAATCAAGTTATATTTTCACTTTTAAAATCACTTTGTTCATAAAAATGAAGGCATTACAAGCCTTCAAAATCGTGAACATGACCTTTGAAATCATTCTTGTATTTTTCCTTCTAAATCAACTAAGTTCCATTCTTGTTTTTACACAAAATAAATTAATAAAAATACTTCTCCAAAACCGTGTACATTGTTTCTTGAAAATCAAACCTTTTGTTTATTTTCCTTGCTTCTCTAATCATTCAATTTTATCATTCATGAAAATATAAATTTGTGAACACCTAATTTGAGGTGTCTTGGCCGAAATTCACCCTAGTTTAGTGACCAAAAATTAATTCCCTTGTTCTTGAAAAATTTCAACATGAACCCTAATTTTGAGAGCTCAAAACCGTAGCCTCCCCCTTGGCCTTTGGAGCCAAAATTGCTTGTTTCAACATACATCCACCATAATATATTCAACATGTTTTCATCATGCATATTATAAGCATACCATATAAGCAATAAAATCATGAAAAATCATGTAAATCATATCAAACATAGACAAATAATCAAAGCACATAAACACACACAAATTATTACATGGCCATGGATATGAATCCTCACATGGATTCAACATCCATCAAATAAATAAACCATCTCTCACCACCATACTTAGTTGGTGAGATGGATCTCCCTCTTACCTCTTGAAGAACCACAAAAAGTTCCTTGCTTTGTATTTTGAACAAGATCTCCACCAACAAAAGTCTCTTGAACACAAAACAAACACAAAGAAATTAGTATATTAAGCTTGAATAAGAAGAACCATGGATCAAACATGGTTTAGAACATGAAAAAGAAGAGAAGAAATGAAGTTTTCCATAACTTCACCTTAAGAACCCTAGAACTTGCTCTTGGAAAAACTCCTTGAAGATAAAAGATTTAGGACTTGGTGTAAACTACAAAGTGTCTTAGAATTAGGTGTAGATTCAAGAAATATGGTTGTTTGAAATTAAAGAGTGGTAGAAGGGTGTTTAGAGTGCTTGGCCGTGAGCTATGTTTTGGAGAGAAATGAAGAGAATTTTTGTTAAGCTTTGCTTTAGGAAAGATGAAGAATGATCAATAGTGACCAAAGGTGATCAATTATGGTCTTCCAATGTTACTTTAGCTCCTAAATGCAGCACCAAAACCATCGCCCCTCCTCCATGCACTCTTCAAAATGCAACAAGTCTCCTAGCCATCATTTTAGGCAATCTTGACCATTGATTAGATCAATGGTTAGGATTAATATAGGTTTTAGGTTTAGGCTTTAGATAGAAAACTTAATTTAGGCCATTGGATCTTTCCTCCTTGAAATCCTAGCCATTAGATGTGTCTCCAAAATAAAGGATCAAGATTACTCCTTCAAACTTTACATCCAAGGGCTATAAATGGTCCTAGCCACTTTATAAGACTAATTCTTAACCGTTGATTAAATCAAGATCAAGTCTCCACCGTTGATTACATCAATAGTAGATATCCAAGCCACTAATGTTGACTTCGCAGTACAATATTTATTTTTTGTATTCGCTATTGCCATTCGAATAATATTTTTACTGTATTTTTATCACCTGATAATTAAATACAGTGCAAAACACAGTAAAAGAAAATTTTTAAAACTATTTCCGGATTCAGGTTTAGTAAGATCCCAAGTCTTTGTCTCAATAGTATGAATTTTTCTGATTATAGAAAATTTTTTTACTTTTCTGGACCCATGCGGGGCCCACATACGACCTCCCTAGGCCCACAAGTGGCCCACGGATAACGCTAAAATAAATAGAGTAATATAAAAATTTCATAATCACACACAAAATCACAAAAATTAGAAAATGCACAAATATCAAATCAGATTACATATAATAATTAAGACTTGACAGTAATAATTAAATTACGTAAAATTTTTCCTGGCCCGAAAATTATTATTTTCTTGACACGAAGTAATTCACTCAAAACGATCAAAAGCAGTCACAGAATAATCAAAATAATTTTACAGTACACAGAAATCACTAAACAGTAAAATTCTGTTAACTGTCAAAATTACTATCTTATATTTAGGAAGTTTGGGGTGTTACACGAGACATTGTCCTATATCACGATTTTGTGAAGAATGTCTTGTATAAGCCATGTTACGCAATTTGTTGATATTGAAGCACTTGATTTAAGGCTAACGAGATACAGACATGTCTCCTTGATTATTCTCTCTGAATCTTGTGTTTAGCTCTATGGAGTGGGAAATTGGTCACATTGTGCATATGCATAGTTGGTTTGCATACAATTGTGACATTTTTATACTTGTTCAATTATCTGATACTTGATGAAATAATTGTTTAATGAAATTGCCTCTTAAATTAATTTGTTAAATTGATGAGTAACTGATAGTATTATTTTGTCGACTGATGTCTGAAATTGTTACTTATTGTATCTGGTTGGTATTGCTATCCTCCCTATTTCTTTACTGTCATGTTGGTATTGAAGTAGGAGATCTCACCTCTTTGTTGTATTATTTTGTGTGTATATTACTTTATGCTTGATAAAGATCGAAGGGAAGACGAAGAGGAATTACACCCCTTTTTACTATGTTGATTCTACTGTGTTCTTGATGGCGTCGGATCGAGATTTTCTTAGTTATGTGAGTGTTCTGTTTCATGGTGGTTCAGACGCCTGGAGGATAGACTAGAATTCGGAATGCATTAGATACATGGGAGATGTTTCTGTGGTTGTTCATAGGATCCATGATGGAGCACCTTTCTTTTCTCTAGATGTTACCCTACGCTTGAAGTTTGTCATGCCAATTCGGGAGTTGTGGGGTGATCTACGTTGCACCCCTAGAAAGGAGTCTATAGTGTTGTTTACTCGGACCCTTATTAGTAGAACCATGTCCCATATAGAGCCTTTGTATGTTAGGGATGTTGGCAAGAATCTTGAGGAGGATCGAGTGCAGGACATTTCTTTCCAGGTGTTTGCACTTGGGCCAGATCGAGTTTTTATTTGATAATTGAATTTATGTTTTTAGTAATGTCAGTTTCAGGTTTTGTATGTAATTGATGAACCGTGTTACGTATATATACAATATATAATTTCCTTTGAAGAAAGATGTTGGGGTAGTGTATTATATGTATATCTTCATTCGTGGCTCATACCTTCTATATATACATAACGAAATTATATTTGAAAAGTGCATCGTTGTTTTGTAGCATGCCATGAATTTAGTAACTATCGTGTAATGACGATTTTACTATAGTTATTAAGTTCGAGATGTTACATTAGTTGGTATCAGAGCAGTTCAGCCCGTTAAGTCGGGGTATAGACTAACTATGCTTAGACATGTTAGAAGTTTCTTGTGTGTTGTGTACTTCCATGTCCCTTAGATAAGATGTTGGGAAATGAATGCATGGTTTGTCATAGGTTGAAAGTTAGTAGCTACTGTTACATAGTTACATGATATTAGGGACTGGCCTACTCAATATGTAATATTTTGTGTAGACAAGAAACTATGACTTCACCTAGGAGTACTAGGGAAATAGGAATTCTTATGGTAAGGAGTCTAGTTAGTGTGACTGAACTTGTTTAGGATTTGTTTGCATTTACACCCTTTGTTGTGATACCTCTAGAGTTGTTTGAGCCAATGAGTTAGATATGTTACCAAGTGGCTTTAATACTCAAGAAGGTGGTGAATTGAGTTTATAAAACAAGTTCGTAATTCTTTCGCAAAACACTTGACTATTGAAATTCGTTGAAGCTATTGACTATATAAAATGAATGAATAGATAAGAACGATAGATATTGCTCAATAATTAACTAAGAGGGAAGTAAACAAGCAGGAATATAAGCAATGCACAAATGTAAAGAGAAGGGTTTAGAGAATCAAACACAATAGTTTATCCTGGTTCGGCCACCAATCCACTTGTGACCTACGTCCAGTCCTTAAGCAACAACTTAAGATTTTCCACTATATCTTCAAGCTTCAATAGGTGCTTGACAACCTTTACAAACTTGAGTACTCAACTCCTTGGGATGCCTTACCCTTGAGCTTGAGCCTCTTCAAACAAAGGGATGCCTTACCCTTTACAATTTAGAGGGATACCTCACCCTCTCTTACAAAGCAATCAAGGTTGATTGAATGAAACTCTCACTAGAGTAAATGATACAAATTGAAGCTCTAAGAATGCTCTCAAAAGATGTCTCAAGTTTTTTTCACAAAAACAAAGCAAGAAATGGATTCAAAGATTGATTCTCATTTTGATGTGATACTAAGATGTTTCAGGTTCAAGAACAACCATCAATGATGCCCAAACTTTTGTATTTAAAGAGATATGTAGTTAAAGAGCCGTTGGGGGTGATTAAAGTCAAGCATTTAATACACCTAATATAACTGTTGGGCATGTCAGAACACTAGTAATCGATTACAAGACTCTGGTAATCGATTACATGGCAGTTAGAATGTGTTCTTGGCTTTCTGGGTTTGTGGTAATCAATTACAAGACTTGTGTAATCGATTACACGCCCTCTGACTTGATGGTAATCGATTACAATATTGATATAATCGATTATATGGCTGTTTTGAACGTGTTCTTGCCTTTCTGGGCATATGGTAATTGATTACCAACTGGTGTGTAATCGATTACATGCCCTCTGACTTTTTGGTAATCGATTACATGGTTTATGTAATCGATTACAAGGCTTCTATTTAGCTTGTAATCAATTACCACACTTGTGTAATCGATTACATTATACTTTAAACACATTTTTCAAGCCTGAAATAGGTTTCATGTCATTCCTAACTTTAGAAAACTTGGATTTGAACAATATTGAACTTTGTTTGGTATGATCCGAGATTAAAGATATCATCTTTTTAGAGATGTGAACTTTGAAAAACATATTGATTTAAACATCTTTGAAAAATCATTTGAGATATCTTAAGAGCATTTAACATTAATATTCTAAGGCCTATGTCTAAGCCTCTTGATTTCTTTCTTTGGTCTTGGTTTTCTCTTTTGCACTTGATCTTCATCTTTGGCTTTGTTATCGTCAAAAACCAATTGACATACTTCAAGACACATGTATTCACATTCTCCCCCTTTTTGATGATGACAAACTGAATATTGAAAGGAAGAGAAACAATTGCATATATATATGTATATCAGAGATTTAAGCGCTATTCTCCCCCGTAATGTATGCACAAGATAGGGTTAGTAATATGTTCATGTAAAAGCTTAACTCAAGCTCCCCCGTACTTATGCAAGTCGCTAATCTCTCCCCCGTAGGCATTATCAAAAACATATTAGCATTTAGTCAAAATTTCGGCAGCATTTCCGCTGATTTTCAAGATTTCCCAAAATTTTAAACTACAGAAAATCAATACAATCCAGGCAATCAGAGTATGAGCAGTTCATAACCAGTCAGATAAGTATCCAAATGTATATTATAATCAATATACTTAGTAATCATAGCAAGAGGATCCAATAAAATCAATAAACATCAAAAAAAGACTAACTAATTTTATATAAATTGTTTCAATGTCATATACAACCAAATACAAAGAAAATATCATGGCAATGGTCCATGATCACTAGGGAGATGAATTTCGAGTGGAAGGGAGGTGAATGAGAAGATTTGGTGGAGTATGGAGTGAGAATGAGGGATTTTGGAGGAGAGGGTTTCATGGGTATGACGAGCGCCGAACTCAGTCAAAATTATAACCGAAGTTATTACCTAAGCTTGTAGCACAGTGACAACACCGGATCGTCTCCTCAAGGATCGTAGATGCAATTTAATCAAATCAAGTAAAAGTTAGCAAAGGGGGGTTTGATAGTTTAAGATCGCACTTAACAAAATTAAAGGAAGAAATGATAAATAAAGAGTAGTCAATTTAGAAACCTATCCAAGATTGGGTGGATTCAATCATAGACCCTTCATAGAACACTTGAAGCGCAATTGAATTGTTAATTTGGATCTAACCGAGATCTCTGCATCAAATCCAGAATTCATACTAGACGATCGTCTAGAATTCAATTAACAAGTGATAAACACAAATCCGCAATCGCACCATTCATGAAAATCTATGTTAATTTCAAGTACCGAATTCAATTAACTTAGGCACAAATCAAGAACCTAACCTCTTCAATTACGTGATTAATTTAGATCAATCGCTTTAAGTTTCATCACAAATCTCAATCTTCATTTATGTGATTAGTTTAGATCAATTAGTTCTAAGTTTCATCACAAATCTCAATCTTAAACTAAGATCAAATTAGATCAACATAAATAGAATCACCATTCATGCATTCAAGATCAAGAAGAAGAAGAAAGAAGAAGAAAGAAGAAGAAAAGAGGAATTCAATTACAAATCAAATACAATGCATAACCAAGGTCTCAAGAATCCAAACCACAATCTCTTCAAGAGTTCTAAATTGACCCAAAGTAGCTTAGCCCTCCATTACCATGAAAGGGAGCATCAAAATATACAAAACTATGAGAAACTATGAAGAAGCAAGAAGAAACTTAGAGAGAAATGAAGGAGAATTACCATGTTGTTCATGATAAATGGTGCCTTTTATAGAAGTCTAAGGTAACAAAATGACAAAGGGAAGTGGGTGGATGAGTGGATGAGTGAGTGGAGTGTTTGAGTGGATGGATTAGTGGGTTGGTTTAGTGGATTGGTTTAGTGGATGAGTGAGTGGAATGGTTGAGTGGTTGAATTAGTGAAAAATGCCAAAGGACTTTTGGTGAGTGGGAAAATATGGACATGAATGGGTGAGTGGATGGATTAGTGGATGGATTAGTGGATGAGTGGGTGGAGTGGTTAAGTGGTTGGATTAGTGTATGAGTGGATGAGTGGGTGAGTTAGTGGATGAGTGGATGAGTGGATGAGTGGATTAGTGGATGGATGAGTGGATTAGTGGATGGATGAGTGGGTGGTTGAGGACGAAAATTTCGTATCTGACTTGGAAGCCAAAAACAACCCACTATACTTCAGAACCACGAAAAGTGTTCTTCATGAAAGTTGTAGATCCTTGTCTTGGCTATAAAATGGATAGCTGGTTCGTCCAATTTGGCTTCCTTAAGCCCAAGATATGTCCCAAATACCGTAGGTTGCTCAAACCAAACTTCAGCACCTCTGTTCCGACTTGCAAGCTCAAAATGACCTACTAGACTTCTTTTTCTCAAAATGTGTTCTTCATGAAAGTTGTTTATTTGGATCTTGACTATCCAATGTCCAAATTTCAGCCCATCTCCATTATTACATCTTGAGATATGATTTTTTGAGTGCACACTGTTCGGATTCTACTGACAGAACCCGTATTCTGACTTCCATGTCAACTTAGGTCCCTTAGACATCTGAATCAGACTTCGAGCTCTTCATCAAAGTTGTAGAGCTTCCTCTTAGATTTCCTACAAGGTAAAATTCATGTTCATCAGATATTAGGAACTCAAGTTATGGCCAAAATACAGAAACAGTGTCAAATCTCAATAATGCTGGAAATATTCAATTAGAACCAATTTGAGCTCAAACTCACAAAATCATACCAAACTCAATCAATTAAGAATATGGAGAGTGTAAATGACTAAACATAAGGGTTTCTTAATGAATAAAATATGTGATTATCAGGGTGCAGAGGAGAAGAAGAGATAGTTTCAGAATAAGTGACCTTTTGCGTGTCAGAAAACTTTTTAAAACCCCTGTGTAATCGATTACATGGGTTATGTAATCGATTACCAGCCTTCTGTTTGCCCCTGTAATCGATTACAATATCAATGTAATCGATTACCAACCTTCTAGGAACCATGTAATCGATTACATTATTTGTGTAATCGATTACTTGAGTTCTGGGTTCATTGTAATCGATTACCAGTGTGATGTAATCGATGACTTGCTAGACTGAACCTTTGTAATCAATTACAAAGGTCTTGTAATCGATTACCAACCTACTAAAACTCAGATATTGCATTTCAAACAGAGAAGGATTAATTTTAAGCCATTCAAATTAGTTCTAAAGCATCTTAAATTAATTTCAAACATCATGTAGGCATATAATTCAAACAGATTGTGATCCAAAAATCATAATCATACAAGATTGCTACTTTTACCAAGAATTACCCCATTTGGATGGATTTGAGATGTTTTTGAGTTTCTTGGAGGTTTTTGACATGAGGGAGCACCTGCAAAACAACTTAGGGGAAATCTTTGACGCTCAAGTCAGTATTAGATCAAAAAATCAAAAGTTATGCAGCAAAGAGTCATGATTATGCAGAAAAATGCATGTTTCTGCAGCAAACAGTGTATTATGCAACAATTTAGCCTATGCATGATTGATCTAATATGTCAAGTTCATTTCTTATATAATAGAAAGCTTCTTTTGCTAAAGGCTTAGTGAAAATGTCAGCTAGTTGCTTAGTGGTTTCCACAAATTCAAGCACACAATCACCTTTTTGAACATGATCTCTTATAAAATGATGTCTTATTTCAATGTGCTTTGTTCTTGAGTGTAAAACGGCATTTTTACACAAATTGATTGCACTAGTGTTATCACGTCTTATAGGGATGTGATCCAGCTTAAGATCATAGTCTAGAAGTTGTTGCTTCATCCAAAGGATTTGAGCACAACAACTTCCAACGGCAACATATTCAGCTTTAACTGTTGACAATGCCACACTATGTTGCTTCTTGCTATGCTAAGAAACTAATGAGCTTCCAAGCAAGTGGCATGTCCCGCTAGTACTCTTCCTATCCATTTTGCACCCAGCAAAATCAGAATCGGAATAACTAATCAAACAACATAAAGCACCCTTAGGGTACCAGAATCCCATTTGTGAAGTGCCTATTAGATATTTCATAATTCATTTTACAGCACTTAGGTGTGATTCTTTAGGATTTGCTTGAAATCTAGCACACATGCATACACTAAACATGATATCCGGTCTACTTGCGGTAAGGTAAAAGAGTGAGCCAATCATACCTCTATACTTAGTGATTTCTATCGATTTACCTCCTTCATCCTCGTCTAAGTAACAAGAAGTCCCCATTGGTGTAGCCATTTGCTTGGCTCCTTCCATTCCAAACTTCTTGAGCAACTTCTTGCAATATTTGGATTGACTTATGAAAGTTCCATCCCTTGTTTGCTTGATTTGAAGGCCAAGGAAGAAGTTGAGCTCACCCATCATGGACATCTCAAACTCACTTTGCATGATATTAGCAAATTCTTTACAAAGAGAGTCATTAGCAGCACCAAATATGATATCATCAACATATATTTGAACAAGTAGAATGTCATGCTTCTTATGCTTGATGAAAAGAGTAGTGTCAACCTTTTCCCTAGAGAAGCCATTTTCTAAAAGGAACTTGCTCAACCTTTTATACCAAGCTCTAGGAGCTTGTTTCAAGCCATACAATGCCTTTTTAAGTTTAAAAACATGGTTGGGCAGTTCAAAGTTTTCAAAACCGAGAGGTTGATCTACATACACTTCCTCTTGGATAAAACCATTTAAAAAGGTACTTTTGACATCCATTTGAAAAAGTTTAAAATCCATGATGCAAGCATATGCAAGTAACATTCTAATGGCTTCTAGTCTAGTTACGGGAGCATACGTTTCTTCATAATCTATACCTTCTTCTTGATTATAACTCTTAGCTACAAGTCTAGCTTTGTTTCTTATTATTAAGCATGTTTCATCAAGTTTGTTCCTAAAAACCCATTTGGTGCCAATTATAGGATGATCATTGGGCCTTGGAACTAATTCCCAAACTTGATTCCTTTCAAATTGGTTTAGTTCATCTTGCATGGCCAAGATCCAATGTTCATCATTAATGGCTTCATTTACGTTTTTAAGTTCAACATGAGAAACAAAAGCCATATGATTACATGCATCTCTAAGAGTTACGAGTGATTACCCATTTTGATACATCACCTATCACTTTGTCAAGAGGATGATATCTTGATGTTCTCCATTCCTTGGGAAGATCCATGATTTGAGAGTCCTCTTGTCTTAGGGAATCATATGGACTTTCTTCTTGCTTCATGACTTCGTTTTCTTGATTTTCTAGGTGAGTTCTTGCAAGGATTTCTGCAACATCATCAACAAGCTCCTTTCTCAGCTCATTTGGGTTAGTTTCATCAAATTCAACATGTATGGACTCTTCTATGATCATAGTTCATTTGTTATAAACTCTAAAGGCCTTACTATGTATAGAATAACCAATAAATATTCCCTCATCAGATTTTGCATCAAACTTCCCCAAGTTATCCTTTCCATTATTTAAAACAAAGCATTTACATCCAAAAACATGAAAGTGTGAGACATTTGGTTTTCTTCCTTTGTATAATTCGTAGGGGGTTTTCTTTAAAATTGGCCTTATTAGAGCCCTATTCATGACATAACACGTGGTGTTAACCACATCCGCCCAAAAATACTTAGGAAGGTTGGCCTCATTGAGCATAGTTCTTGCCATTTCTTTTAAAGATCGATTTTTCCTCTCTACAACACCATTTTGTTGTGATGTTCTAGGGGCTGAAAAATTATGCTCAATGCCATGTTCATCACAAAAGGTTTCAAATTCATGGTTTTCAAATTTACCACCATGATCATTTCTTATGGATGCAATACAAAAACCTTTTTTGTTTTGGATAACTTTAGCAAGTTTTTTGAATGATTGAAAAGCATCATTTTTGTGAAACAAAAACAATGTCCGTGTAAACCTGGAAAAATCATCCACAATCACTAAGGCATAGTAATTCCCACCAAAGCTCATAGTTCTAGAAGGACCAAAGAGATTCATGTGCAAAAGTTGTAGAGGTCTAGAAGTTGAAACCATATTTTTAGCTTTAAAAGAGACATTTACTTGTTTTCCCTTTTGACATACATCACAAAGTTTATCTTTTTCAAATTTGAGCTTTGGAAGACCAATTACTAGTTCTTTAGAAACCAATTTGTTTAAGTGATCCATGTGAATGTGAGCAATTCTTCTATGCCATAACCATGAATCATTTTCTTTAGTCATAAAGCATTTAACATCATTTGAGGAAATATCATCAAGGCTAATCATATATATGTTATTGACCCTATGACCAACAAACTTAACATGCTTATCATCCTTACCCTCAATTATACAGCAATTTGAATCAAATATTACTTTATTCCCCTTATCACACAATTAACTAATATTAAGCAAGTTATGTTTGAGTCCTTCAACAAGTAAAACATTATCAATGGATGAGGAAGGGATCTTACCAACTTTACTAACTCCAAGAATCTTTCCTTTGTTGTTGTCACCATAAGTCACATGACCACTCTTCTTGGGTACAATGAAGGAAAACTTAGAGTCATCACCAGTCATGTGCTTGGAGCATCCACTATCGAGGTACCAACTTGAGCTTTTGGACTTCAAGCACTCCTACAACACACATTCAAGTTTTAACATTTGGTCCCCAAATTGTCTTGGGTCCTTGTGTGTTAGAAATAGGCATGGTGCCCTTAGGAACCCAAACCATTTTAGTTCCTACTTTGGTGTTTCTTTTCTTTCTAGCATTACATATAGATGCACTATGTCCTTTCTTTCCACAATGAAAGCATTTGACAAAGGGGGTACTTGATGTTCTAGATGAAATGAAGAAATTATTGTAAGATTTTTTATGGTTATTTGGATTATATCCCAAACCGACTTTTTGAAAAACACACATTTGTTTCCCTAGTAACATATTCAAAATATCCCTTCCCAATGTAAATTTTGCAAGAGTATTTTTCAAGTCCTCAATTTCATTTTCAAGTGCTTTACATGAAGAACAAGTTAAGGGTGTGGGTGCATTATCATGTGAAGAACAAATCATGCATGATGAGTTAGCATCAATAAGTCCAAGAGCCTCATTTTCAACTTTAAGTTCTTCAATCTCCTTAGTTAAAATAGAAATTTTGTTAGTCATTAAGAAGATTGTTTTATTGGAAGTTAAAACCATTTTAGTAAGTTTCATGCATTCATCATGCAATTCTTGAAATGCATCTTGCAATTCACTATATGAAGGAGATAATTCAATATTAGATGAGATTACCTCGGTTTCACTTTTTTCTTCTTCTTCTCCATTTGCCATTAGGAAAAGATAAGCTTCCTCATCCTCCGAATCATCAGTGGAATCCATATCGTTATCTTCTCATGCAATGTAAGCTCTCCTTCCTTTCCTTTCCTTGAAAAGCTTCTTTTCAAATTTCTCTATCTTCTTTTGATAAACCGGATATTCCATCTTCATGTGCCCTAATTTTTCACATTCATAGCAAGTTGGAGTGGATGAAGTTCCTTCTCCCTTTTGATATGACTTCTTAGGAGGAAAAGGAGGTCTTCTTTGATTTCCTTTCTTCTTGAGAAACCTTCCAAACTTCTTCACAAGGAGACTGAAATTTTCTTCATTCATCTCAATATTGTCAAGATCATTTCCATCATCTTCATCTTCATATTCAATTGAGGAGGAAGTGGCTTTGAGAGTAATCCCATTTTTCTTCTTATCTTGCTCCTCATTTTGATTTAGTCGATTTAGCTCCAACTCATGCTCTTGAAGCTTTCCAAAGAGAGTGACCAAGGTCATTGTAGCAAGATTTCTTGACTCCGATATGGTCGTCACTTTGGGTTGCCAACTCCTGCTCAAACATCTCAAAACTTTGTTAATAAGATCTTCATTAGCAAAAGTTTTTCCCAATGAAGCAAGATGATTAACTATATGAGTGAATCGTTTTTGCATATCTTGAATACTTTCCCCTTGATTCATTCTAAATCATTCATATTCATAGGTGAGTGTATTTATTCTAGATCTTTTTACCTCACTTGTTCCTTCATGGGTTACTTGCAATGTATCCCACATTTCTTGAGCAGTCTTACAATTTGACACCCTAAAGAATTCATCATACCCTAAAGAGGTAGTAATGATATTCTTGGCTCTCAAGTTGTATTGAACCTTTTTCTTGTCATCATCGGTCCATTCATTTCTTGGTGTATTTGTTCTAACACCATCAACTAGACGTGTGGGGACAAAAGGACCATTTTCGACAGCATCCCACATATCAATATCAATAGCTTCAATAAAAATCTTCATCCTTTTTTTCCAATATGCATAACTATCCCCATTGAAAAAGGGAGGCCTATTTATAGAAGAACCCTCATTAGAAAAATCATTTGAAGCCATATTTACTCTTGAAGTGGCTAAGCTCTTTATATAAGAGTCTAACTCTGATACCACTTATTACCAAGTGGCTTCAATGTTGGGAATTGTGGATCAAAAGTCTCGCAGCGGAATAATAGAATTCCCTCACAGGATCCATGCGAAAAATCCATAATCCGAGTCTTTAAAAATTTACCTCTTGAAGCGTGATAATCACAAGCGAGGTGAATCACCAACACCGTAATATTAACGATGTCTCTGCGGTATCCACACGAACAGACTTGCAAAAAGGAGTCACGCCTCTATTTCATAGTGCTAGCTGCGAAGAGAGGAGAAGAAGACCTCACTATCTCTCACTCACTTTCTGTAGGTGCGGCTAGGGTTGTGATGTGACCTAGTAGCAGCCCCCTTAGTAGTATTATTTATAACAGTGGCTGCCTTAAGTGAATGTGAGCAGTAGCAAGGTAAGTGGTGCAACCCTAAACCTATCTGTCATGAGTTAGGCCCACAATTGAATCCGAGTCCAACTCGGATTCTGATTACTCCAATTTAGTCTGTTCTAAGTGTGCGACCCTGCAGGTTCTCATGACGTTGGTAGTAATATTAAAATCTCATTTTAATATTACAAACAGTGAGCGGTATCTAGCAACACATCACTGCTACCCAAGTAATGAGAATGTCAGTGATTTGACATAACCTATCCATGACCAATGTTTCCGTGTAGTTTAGTCCCTTTGTCCAGATATCCAGATTGAACACAAGGCATGGAATGTGTCACCCTTGTTTAGTTCAATCTTCAGTTTCCCGATTCCCGAGTAGACATAGTAATAACAAATGAGATCAATATCTCATATTGACTCATTTAAGCATGGCCATGCATTTCGTAGTCTCACTCAATCAGGGGCCCCAAAGATATCACTCCTGTTATGTAGGAGGGACAAATCCCATTTAGGTCACTCACATCCCTCCACTTGTATCGCAGTATGTCTAATAACCAACTTTATAATCATCTTGTTACAGATGACGTTTGATGGCATTAAAACACACAACTCCTCATGTAGGAATCGTAGTGATTTCAGTCAAAGGACCAAATTCACCATTATTACTATGAAGAATCGCTTATGACACTCACGTAACGATCCACGTAGCGTTCTCGTGGCGGGTCCGTCCAATACATCATTACTCTAATATGTATCCATGTGTAGACTTGATATCTCATATCCATGACCCGTGAGATGTGGTCATCAGTCTACGCACATACTACTCTCAATGCATTATTGTTGTCCTAATTAACAATAATACTTGACTAGGGACATTTAAGAATAGTGTTTTATCCAATAGGATCTCACGATCAAGTCATCCACTTGATGTCCTATGGTATCAAACTTACTATTCTAAGGACTTTATTATGTCTACCAAAAAGAACACAATAAATGAAATGCCTCATATAAAATAACATAATATAATGTATGTAAATACAAACAAAATGTATTGGCCACTAGGGCATACACTAACATTCAATACTCAAAAGGGGGGGTGAATTGAGTTTGTAAAACAAATTCGCAATTGTTTCGCAAAACACTTGACTATTGAAATTCGTTAAGGCTATTGACTATATAAAATGAATAAATAGATAAGAACTGTAACACCCTCCGTAGGGCGTCACATTTTAAATAAAACATAAAACCAAATAAAATCATTTTATAAAAGCTTTGAATTCTAAAGGATGAATTTTAAAATTCCATTTCGCGGAAATATAAACTTACCAAAAATTATAAGTAAAACAGAAATTAGATTGAATTAATTAATCCACATATTATATATTCCACAAAATATTCAACAACAATTTAAAACATAACATTTACAGACTCAGAGAAACAGTAGCAAACCCAAAGACGGATTACTACTAATAGCACGGTAATAACACTAACGAAAACCCCAACCTACATGTTCCATTTCTTCATCAACTGCATCATGTTGAAACTTGGAAGATTACACCTTGACGCCGTCACCATCTTCAGAACATAGCCTCCAGTAGGTCTAAGAAACTTCCTTCGTCTACTATACGAATTTAACAATACAAATACAACAAGCAATATAGTAAAGAGGTGAGATCCCCTTTCACCAGTACCAGTACGGTAGCAAAGAATAATACGAATGACAAAGTCATTCCATACACACAGATATCACAAATGCAATCATGTTATCAATTTATAAATAAATCAAATAAGCATATATCATAATATAATGAATAACTATAACATTACCAGGATAGATATAACAATTCATACAATATAAAATACCATAACAAGTGTAGATAACGATATAATATAAAAATTAAAAACAATAACAACATATAACGTCACGAGATAAAAAAATATAATAAATAACAACATATAAGATCATAGATAAAAATATAATAAATAACAACACGATAAAAATATATCACGGATGAAAATATACTAAATAACAACACAAATAAAAATATCACAGATAAAAAAATATAATAAATAACAACTCAGATGCATGTGAAATATGACACAATCCTACTCCATGGAGTTAAAAACATACGGACATCGAGAGCGAATGATCCTCAAAATCTATTAGTACCACGGCTTTGCCCAACCAAACTATTGCTTGTTGTCACACGTTGCGTCTATAGCCCCACGTCACATGGAACCCATTGTCCAAGGCGTGGTGTAGTTCACGGTCTCACGTTGTGGCACTACAGGCAATGTACTATTAGACTTTACAAGATCTCGATTAAGTATAGTGTGTGTCGAGTCCATTAGTGTGTTACCAGTTACCACGGCCCAGAAGAGCAACCAACTGTCCACATATGGAATTATGCACACTAACGTCTCCAAGTTCATTCAAAATTGAACCACACTACGCTTATCACACCGACAATACGATGTGATTCACCTCGTCAATCAATCCACCAAAATTGGCATAAACTCAATATATGATAAAAATGAGAATTACCAAAATACCCTCAATAAAAATATATCCTCAAAGATAAAAATATACAGTAAGTTCCACCGGACAAATACTGTTCCAAAGCCTGTACGGGTTCACCTCATAGCCCGACAGCGAAAAATATACAGAATACCCTCAACAGTATAAAATATAAGGTTTCAGTCAATCGCATAGAAATTTTATCGCGTTTTCACAATCTCGTCGTTTTTATAAACATTTTTAAATCGCGTAAATATATTTTACTGTTTTTAAAATCGCGTGGAGTTTTTAATACGTTTTCTCAATCGCATAAGATTTTTAAATCATTTTCTTGTCCGAATTCCTTAAAAATCACTATTTAAAATAAACAGAAATAATATTTAATACATTTAAACTACGTAGAATATTTTTCATACCGTATACTATCTTTTGGACATCTTTTCTATCTTATTTGTCCGTTTTTAGTAGAAATTGACAGTATCTTGTTTAGAAAACTTATAATAATGGTTTCCTAATTTTTCTGTAAAAATTCCATTTACTTAATTTTTAACCGTATAATATAACTTTTTGAAAACCACTAACATGCTTCAAAATATAATATGAGCCATATGTTAGCAATTTACAAAAGTTACTGTATTTTCTTCAAACAGTAAAAATCATTTGTTTAAACTTCTTAAACTTAATTTTAATCAATTTATTTCTTCAAAACTCATTGTAATAAAATCCTTTTGGCATTTATTACTTAACCTTAGTTGAAAACAATTCTATAAATCAAAACACATTTAAATTTGGCATTTTGGCCGAAAATCATTCTATGCTTTATACTTCATTCCTAATTATTTTCATACATTTAATCTCTTATAAAACTCTTGATCTAGTTTATTTGTATTAAATTATCTAGTCAATAGTTAGAAAATAAATTTGGATCAAAAGTATGTGGCATGTTGGCCAAATTTAACAAAGTCTTTGTATTTGATCTTTAAATTATTTTCCATCTTCTAAATCCATGTCAAATTTATTGTATTACCTAAATTCAGTAAATCATTGTTTTAGAAAATAGTTTGGAAATGATTTTAGAAATCATAATTGTTTAGCTTTGGCATGTTGGCCGAAATACATAATTTCATCCATTGATCCATAAATTCATTTTTCTTACTCTAAACAAATTGGTAACTTGTCAATTTTCCTAGGTTAATTAAATTCCACTTTTTAGAAAATTGATGAGAACATTTTGGTTCTCCTCTTTGCCTTGAGGCCGTGAGCTTGGACTTGTGTTCTTTGGAACATTCATGCAAATCCTTGCATATTATTTACATGCTACAACAATTATCATGTATATATATATACATACCATATACTAAAACAACCATAAAACACATACAAAATATTAAAGCTATTAGACATGTTACACACATAACACATACAAAATATTAAAGCTATTAGACATGCTTTCACATATAATCAATCACAATTAGGAAGAACTATAAACAATCAAGTGAATGAATCCTTATGGATTCTTCACCACAAACACAAACATTCCTCACCACCAACACATGGTTGATGAGGGTAATCTCCCTCTTACCTCTTGAAGACAAACACTCCTTCACACCTTTCCTAGGGTTTCGGTTTCACTCCACCAAGTCACCTATCAAGCTTAAACAAAACTACAAATTACTAACCATAAAAGAGAGCTTAAACCATGGATAAATCATGGCTTAGAACTTTGAAAAAGAGTTTAGAAATGGAAAACAAGAAATTTCACCTTCTAGGTAAAATCTCCCAAGTAGGTTTTCAAGCCTCAAATGAAGGATTTTGCAAGAACTCTCAACTAGGGATGTTCTTAGGATTGTGTTTAGGTTTAGAAAACTTGGTTGGATAAATTTTTGAGTGATTGGATGGTATAGAATAGGGTTTGGCCGAATAGCTTGAAGGAAAGACAACAATGGAGGTTGGTGTTCTTGGAAGAGAGAGAAGAGAGAAATTGCATGAAGATGAAGTGAATTTTTGGTCTTCCAAATGCCAAATGGCCGTGGACTTCAAGCATGCAAGGTGTAGCCTTGCTTGACTTCATCCAAGCCTTAGGATAGATCAAAGGTCAAGATCAAAACTTGGTTAGCAAGCTTAACTCTCATTGGTTGATTTTAGCATTGTCACTAACCTAGTCATCATGCTTAGTCACTAATTAACCTAGTCATTAAGCTTAGTCACCATGTTCTTGAAAGTTCTACTACTAATGATGCTTAATTAAGCTACTAAGTTAACTGTTTTAACTAAACGTGGGTCCCGCAAAACATTTCCGGGTCTACTGTCATCTAATTATACTGACTAACAAAATAATATTATAATAATACAAAATTATTTTATTTGACAGTTAAATCCTAAAAATTAAAAGATTCACAACAGTATCATTCAGAATTGGGTTTAGTAAGATCCCCCAGCTCCGAATAATTAAAACAAGATTTCCCCGATGCAGAAAATTATTATTTTCCTGCCCCGAAGCAAATCACACAAAAAGTCCAAATAAAATCACAGACAGTAATATTGCACACTGTATCATACAGAAAAATTTAAAACAGTACATTCGGGACGTAATGGTCATTTTTCCATTTTTCCCCATCACAAAGCAAATCACTCAAAACGCTCAAATAAAATTACAGGCAGTATTATATATCTGTATTTCACACAAAAAAATTTAAAACAGTAGTTTTACAAAATTTTTATTTTACTGTCTCGAAGTAAATTACGCAAAACGACCAAATAAAATTAGAGCCTGTAAAATATACTTGTATTTCATGCAGAAAAACAAGAAACAGTAAAATCGGGACACAACGGTCATTCACCCAAAAGTTTGAAAAACAGCAAACAGGACATTCGAAATATTTTTCCAAAATTTGGGGTGTTACAAGAACGATAGATATTGCTCAATAATTAACCAAGAGGGAAGTAAACAAGCAGGAATATAAGCAATGCACAAATGTAAAGAGAAAGGTTTAGAGAATCAAACACAATAGTTTATCCTGGTTCAGCCTCTAATCCACTTGTGGCCTACGTCCATTCCTCAAGCAACAACTCAAGATTTTCCACTATATCTTTAAGCTTCAATAGGTGCTTGACAACCTTTACAAACTTGACCACTCAACTCCTTGGGATGCCTCACCCTTGAGCTTGAGCCTCTTCAAACAAAGGGATGCCTCACCCTTTACAATTTGGAGGGATACCTCATCCTCTCTTACAAAGTAATCAAGGTTGATTGAATGATACTCTCACTAAAGTAAATGATACAAATTGAAGCTCTAAGAATGCTCTCAAAAGATGTCTCAAGTTTTTTTTCACAAAAATAGAGCAAGAAATGGATTCAAAGATTAATTCTCATTTTGATGTGATACTAATATGTTTCAAGTTCAAGAACAACCATCAATGATGCCCCAACTTCTGTATTTAAAGAGATATATAGTTAAAGAGCCATTGGGGGTGATTGAAGCCAAGCATTTAATGCACCTAATATAGCCGTTGGGCATGTCAGAACACTGGTAATTGATTACAAGACTCTGGTAATCGATTAAATGGCAGTTAGAATGTGTTCTTGGCTTTTTGGGTTTGTGGTAATCGATTACAAGACTTGTGTAATCGATTACACGCCCTCTGACTTGATGATAATCGATTACAATATTGATGTAATCGATTATATAGCTATTTTGAACGTTTTCTTGCCTTTCTAAGCATATAGTAATCGATTACCAACTAGTGTGTAATCGATTACATGCCCTTTGACTTTTTGGTAATCGATTACATGGTTTATGTAATCGATTGCAAGGCTTCTATTTAGCTTGTAATCGATTACCACACATGTGTAATCGATTACATTACACTTTAAACACATTTTTCAAGCCTGAAAGAGGTTTCATGTCATTCATAACTTTAGAAAACATGGATTTGAACAATATTGAACTTTGTTTGGCATGATCCAAGATTAAAGATATCATCTTTTTAGAGATGTGAACTTTGAAAAACATATTGATTAAAACATCTTTGAAAAACCATTTGAGATATCTTAAGAGCATTTAACATTGATATTCTAAGACCTATGTCTAAACCTCTTGATTTCTTTCTTTGGTCTTGGTTTTCTCTTTTGCACTTGATCTTCATCTTTGACTTTGTTATCATCAAAAATCATTTGACATGCTTCTAGACATATGCATTCACAAGATAAAGGGTTGTTAAGTAGGACTTGCAAGGGTTATGGATTGCGGAATCCAAGAGGCTTTGGAGAGCCGATTTTCTTAGGTAAAGAATATTTGGCATAAGTTTGGCTTGAGGAGCTGCTTGGGAGTTGAAGACTTGCAGGAGATCACGCCCAAGAAGGCAGAATAAAGGAGTTCAAGTTTGAGTCTATTGGGTTTGTGGTTAGGTTTATCTTGTTGTGTTGTGTGACTCTTTGTGTTTGGTTTTCGAAAGGAGACCTTATTGTTTGAGTTGATTGCTTTTGGTTCTTATCGTATTTCGGTTAGTTGACTTTGAAGAAAAGTAATGGCACGTGGTAAAGGTGCGCATGCGGACATAGAATGAGACAATGAAAGTGTGGTTGCTATTGTTGAAGCAATGCGAAAGATGGCAGATGTCATCGTACAACAGAACCAGAGGGCTACCCAGCAACAAAAAGTGACAGCAAAAGCTTAGAACTTGTTGGAGTTTTGTCGCAACAATCCACCACAATTTAAAAGAGAATTTGATCCAGAGAAAGTGGATCTTTGGATCAAGGAGTTATAAAATATATTTAGAGCAATGAGATGCATGGATGATAGAAAGGTAACCTATGCTACCTTTATGCTTGTCGGAAATGGAGAGGATTGGTGGGTAGGAACTCAAAGACTATTAAAAGCTGAAGGAAGAGTTATTACGTGGGAAGTCTTTTGGAGCAAGTTTCTGGAGAAGTATTTTCCAGCAAGCGCAAGGCATGAGAAGGATTGTGACACGACCTCAAGCGGGCGGTGCTACCTTTGGGAATAGAGCAATTCCTAGCTCTGTTGGATAAGTATTGACGAATTGAGAAGTTGGACCAATAGCGAAACATGAGAAACCGTAACCTTGAGCCATCCTAGTTCCCAAGGAGAAATGGCAGTAATGTTAATCGTTCTCAACGGAAACCGTATTTCTGATCGCCGGGAAATCAACAACAACAGCAAACATATGGAGAAGGTGCTAGTAGCAGTAGATCTAGTTAGACCGTGGCATCTTTACCAATATGTAAGAAATGCGGAAGAAGTCATGTAACAAAGCAGTGTATGTTCAAGGGAGTCATCTGTTTCAAGCGTAGGAAACCTGGGCACGTTTTTTGAGATTGTACTCAACTAAAGACGGAGCCTTCCATTGGCATTATACGTGTTTCAATACCCCAAGTGGGAGGAAGAGTTGATCCAAGGAGTGGAGCAGAAGCCTCTCAACCTGAAGGTCTGATCAAGGAAATTGTGTCGTAGGAAGTAATCCTTTAACTGTACTGCATAGTTCGAAGGCGAGAACAACCCTTTCTTTTATGGCCTATGATCGTGTAAATCGATTAGGGTTATCTACGTCCTTATTATCTTTTAATCTGAGTATATCTACTCTCATTATTAAACCTTTTCATAGCTACTCAACTTTGCTTAAAATATCCTATTTTTATTGAAAATCGAATCTTTTTTGTTAATTTAACTTGTTTGCTTCTTCCTCAGACAAATGTGATTTTAAGAATGGATTGGTTATCTTTTAATCATATCCTGTTAGATTGTTCCTATAAAACTTTAGTGTCCTTTGAGGCATAAAATTCTAAAATGTCAATGGCACCATACCGAATGTTGCCGTCAGAATTAGTTGAACTTAAGAAGCAGTTAGTGGAGCTATTGGGAAAACGGTTTGTGAGACCTAGTGTATCATCACAATAAGCTTCAATGTTGTTAGTCAAGGAGAAAGAAGGAATTACTATGGACCCATCCAAAAGTTGAAGCAGTTCTACAATGGGAAAGACCAAAGGCAGTAACACAGATCCGTAGTTTGGTCAACTTAGTTAGTTATTATCGAAGGTTTATCGAAGGATTTTCCGAGATAGTTGGGTGAAATTACAAGGAAGAATCAAGCTTTTGCATGGACTGATGCAAGTGAGGAAAGTTTTCAAGAGTTAAAGAGAAGATTGACTACTTCGCCAGTGTTTAATTCTACTCGATTCCAATGATCCTTTTGAGGTATATTGTGATGCTTCACATTAGGGTTTAAGATGTGTGCTTAGGCAGGATAGGAAAGTAGTAGCATACATTTCAAGGCAATCAAAAGTGCATGAGAAGAACTACCTTACGCGTATTGTAGAGTCAGCCACTGTTGTGTTTGCATTGAAAATCTGGAGACGTTTTCTATATGAAGCAACATCCTATGTTTTCAACAATCACAAGAGTCTGAAATACCTATTCGACTTGAAGGAGTGAATATGAGGCCTTATATGGAAGCCGATGTAGAACACCTTTGTGTTGGCACCAATGTAGGGAAGTTTTGCACTAGGACCCGAGCTTGTACAACAAACGACGGAAAGGGTTAAGGTAATCTAGAATGGTGTAGTTGGGGATGCAACATGGGAAATAGAAGACAAAAATGGAATGGCAATATTCGCATTTATTCTAAGGTATGACAAAATTTTGAGGACGAAATTTCTTTGTAGAAGGGGAGAGTTGTAACACCCCGAATTTCGTTTCTTCTGAATATATATGAGTTTTATAATATTTATGATTTTTGTGAATTATTCAGGTGATTTTCATTATTTTAATATATTTCTCGATTTACATACACACTGAGCGGGAATGGGAAAATAAAATATTTTTCCCAAGGCCGGGAAACCTTAGACTATGGAAACGGTGACGGGGGATCTTACTAAACCCGAGGTCGGACATAATTTATGAAGTTTTATTTTTCGAGATTTTACCTGATAAATAAAATTGCGGTACATTTTATTATCCGTTGAACAATAAATACTGGTTTAGTTAACAGTAACTTTTGTCCACTAGATAATAGCTTTAGTAGAGTGTTAGTCATCTTTTCTAGAGAGCACTTTAATGACATCACCAAGATGACATCATCCTTGACTTTTTCAAAAAGTGAAACCAAGCTTCCTAAGGAAGCTTCTTCAAAACTTAATGGAGAAGTTTTCTATCAAGGCTTGTTGGAGAAGCCAATTCCTCTCCCCTCTTTGTGTGGTCAAGGTTTTGGAAGGAAAAAGATGACAAAAATATCATCTTTTCACTTAGGCTTCAATTTACTTTTCCATTTCAAAATGCTATCACATTTTCTCTCACTTTTTCTCTTCTTTCTTTTCTCTCCATTCTCACGGCCATAGCCCTTTTTCCCTACCATCCATATTTGTTTTTCCAAATCACTTCTAGTTCTTGAATCTACTCATCACTTGGAAGCCTTTTCTTGTTGTGGCCACCACATTGTTCTTCCATCTTCATCATTTTCTTTCAAGCTTTAACTTGAAGCTTTTGAGCTAAGATCTTTGATCTCCATTTTCTCTTCTCTTTTTCGTGATTCAAGACCATCTCCTTGGTCATTGGTCTTCTCTTTTTCAAGCTCTAGATGTTGATTGTGTGGATTTGAATTTTCTAGGGTTTGGTGGTGGTGTTGGACGAAATCTTCAAGAAAGCATCAAGGAGTTTCTTTTCTTGTTTTCTCTTAAGGTAAGAGGGAGATTTATCCTCTTCAACTACACATGGTGGTGAGGAAACAAATCTTGTGTGTATGTGTGGATTCACTACTTTGTTTGTATAATTTATATGCTTTGTGATTATTTGATTTTATTTGATTTCTATTGCTTTGAATAATATGTATGATTTATTGGAATAGAAATGTGAAATTTATTGATGAGTGTGTTTTGGATGCTTGGAAGCATGTAGGAAAGGCAAAAGAATCTTTGTTCCTATTAAGGTGTAGCTCATGGCCAAGTGGCCTAAATTCAGGGTCCAAGATAAAATCATTGTATTAATTTGGAACTTAAGAAATTAGGTGATAAGGAATTGATTAAATGATGAAAATTTTGGAACTAGAAATCTTTGGTGGAAGTCTTGGCCAAGAGGAAAAGAAAATGGGATATCCAAGACAAGTTTTGTGGTAATTTGGAATTTAGAAGCTTAGGTTAAAAAGGAATTGATTAAGCGTAAATAATAATAAAACAAGATGAAAATTTTTGGGTCCAATGACCCTTAGGGTTCATGGCCATGTGGGGCAACTAAGGCAATATTTTTGGTATTAAGTTGGAACTTAAGTAATTAGATAATTAGAAATATAATTAGGGACTCATAAAATGGATAAAAAGAAAAATAGTATTTCAACCTTAATTCAAGTGTGATTTTCGGCCAAGTAGTTAAAAGTGGGTTTGAAACAATGTTTAAGAACTTAAATCAATTTAGTGTTTAGTGATTTATGAAGTAGAGGATTTAAATCAAGAGAGTTTTCTAAAGGTAATAGAAAAAAAAAGGTTTTGTAAATTAAAGTAGTATGGACCTTGTGAAAGATGTTGGAATGTTGAGCCTAGTGGTGACTATTTTGTATCATGTGATGGATTTGATATCCTGTTAAGCCTAGTAAGGGCTATTTTGTATCATGTGATGGATTTGATATCCTGTTGAGCGTAATGGTGACTATTTTGTATCATGTGATTGTTTATTGTTCATGTATTGAATCATTGGTCATGCATTATGAAAGTCCGGTGGACTATTTGTTAAGGCTATGTGAGCCTAGGAGATGAATTACACCTTAGTGCGGGTGTGAATAGACTAGTGTAGGTCATTTGTTGACCCTGGGAGCGTCAGGGTGCGGGTATCTCACAATGGGTAGTTGGTAGCTCCTCTGTATCGTGAGACAGACTGATGCAAATGCACCGACGATCTGGACCGAGACACTATCCTACATCGCGATCTTGTGAAGAATGTCTTGTATAAGCCATGTTGCGCAATTTGTTGATATTGAAGCACTTGATTTAAGGCTAACGAGATACATACATGTCTCCTTGATCATTCTCTTTGAATCATGTGTTTAGCTCATTGGAGTAGGAAATTGGTCACATTGTGCATATGCATAGTTGGTCTACATACCATTGTGACATTTTTATACTTGTTCAATGATCTGATACTTGATGAAATAATTGTTTATTGAAATTGACTCTTAAATTAATTTGTTAAATTGATGAGTAATTGATAGTATTATTTTGCCGACTGATGTCTGAAATTGCTTCTTATTGTATCTAGATGGTATTACTATCCTCCCTGTTTCTTTACTGCCATGTTGGTCTTAAAGTAGGAGATCTCACCTCTTTGTTGTATTATTTTGTGTGTATACTACTTTATGCTTGATAAAGATTGAGGGGAAGACAAAGAGGGATTACACCTCTTTTTACTGTGTTGATTCTACTGTGTTTGTGATGGCGTCAGATCGAGACTTTCTTGGTTATGTGAGTGTTCTATTTCATGGTGGTTCAGACGCCTGGAGGATAGACTTGAATTCAAAGTGCATTAGATACATGGGAGATGTTTCTGTGGTTGTTCGTAGGACCCGTGATGGAGAACCTTTCTTTTTTTTTGGATGTTACCGTATGCTTGGAGTTTGTCATGCTATTTGGGAGTTGTGGGGTGATCTACATCGCACCCCTAGAGAGGAGTCTGTAGTGTTGTCTACTCGGACTCCTGTTAGTAGAACCATATCCTATATGGAGTCTTTGTATGTTAGGGATGTTGGCGAGAATCCCAAGGAGGATTGAGTGTAGGGCATTTCTCTCCAAGTGTTTGCACTTGGGCCAAATCGAGTTTTTATTTGGTAATTGTATTTATGTTTTTAGTAATGTCAGTTTCGAGTTTCGTATGTAATTGATGAACTGTGTTACGTATATATACAATATGTAATTTCCTTTGAAGAAAAATGTTGGGGTAGTGTATTATATGTATATCTTCATTCGTGGCTCATACCTTTTGTATATATATAACAAAATTATATTTGAAAAGTGCATCGTTGTTTAGTAGTAGGCCATGAATTTAGTAACTATGGTGTAATGATGATTATACTATAGTTATTAAGTTTGGGATGTTACAATGGATTGATGGATGGATGTATCAGCCACCGTGGTTAATAGTTAGTTCTTAATAGTTACTCGATTCAGTTTTTTGGGGTGCTTTTTGAAGTGTTTTGTGTGATTTATATCCATTTCTTCTATTTATTTTTCTTGGCTACTTGATTGCTTGCTTCTACGTTATATAATAAAAGTATTGGAATGCATGAATTTTATAGCAACTAATATAAGTTTTTGGTCAACATTTACATTGAACCTATTGACTAAAATATACACTAGGCATTGATTTTGAACTATTGTCTACAAATCTGAGGTTAAGTCACATTTAAGACTTATTTGTGTTATAGGTACTTTTCCTCCTTTATCAAAGGAAAAAAGTTGGTATCATAGGAAGTTAATCATTGTGCTTTGATTACTTCTCAAGTACATTGGAACTAACAATTGTAAGCTTGAGAAGGTGCAAATTCTTGGGGCTATGCTCAGGTAAATGTTGGTAAACATATTTTATTTATTATGGACTGTTATTAAGGAATCAAGATAAAATCACGCCTTTGGTAGTCTGGAGTCTACTATATTAGTTGTATCTTACACTTAATTGACATTAGTTACTTATTTAATATGACTAGGCCTTTGCACGAAACAATTCATTTGTCACTTCACTTCCTATATACTATGAGAATCTAATTGGTTGTGAAAATTCTACTCACATACCCATTAGCTGTATATTAGTGGGTTGTTTAAAATTTTGATTTTCTTTTGTTTATTTTGTTGATCTTAATGTCTCATTATTTTTCTGTAGGTGTTGGTGGTTAGTAATGAAAGTTCAAAAATGTTAAGAGGACTTTTTGGATGCTACTAGGATGTCATCATTCTAAATGGCCATGTATTTGTTGGCTAATTATTTTAAGTTGAGTATATAAAATGTATGTATACGCTCATTAAATAATAAATATTCATTGCATAATTAATACGTATAAGTACACGGTGTTGATATCTATTTACCTATCAATGATATGACAAGTTGGAATTATTATTTACAAATAAGTTGATTTTTGTATTTTGCCTTGTCTTTATATCATACTACTTAGTTTCTTTAAACGTTTTTTCCTAATTTTTCTTTTGTAGGTTTTCATTATCATCCATGTGACGGCTCTTGTATGCTATATCATGCAGGAATCATTTGTAGCAAGGTTAGTTGAAAGTCCAGTCTCTACTGGTTCTTCAAGAACTTCCTTTGATACATTACCACTAAATGCTATTTTTTTCCCCTTTCTCACAGTCACACATAACCCAGAACCTTATTTATGCACATTGATATTCTAGAAATTCTACTCTCTCAATTTGTATATTTTTCACCTAAACTGAATTTATTATATTTGCACTTATAATGAACTAGTTTTGACATGTGTGTTGCATGTTTACCTTGAGCAATGAAAATTTTAAGGGTGGGAAGGAGTTTGTTTTTCAATTATATATGGTATATCTCAATGTATTTATCAGAGTTGATTTGTCAAAGATGACAGATGTTGTATATCTAATGTGAATAGCTTTTTCATTATCAATGCCAAAATATTATACTAAGTAATCTAGAGGATATAATTTCTTGGTAGTCATGCAAGTATTGTTAATAGTCTAACTGTCTAATTTTGGTGCAGATCTACACAAAGAATTAGGTGAATTCACCTTGACAGATGGAAAATAATTTGTGGCAAGCTTTTGTCTATGTGCCTAAATACATTTGGAATATTGCAAATGCGTGAATGTGATGGGGTACTAGGTGCAATGAAGTGTGTGATTTGTAGGTATGATTTATCTTTACAATGTGTCTTGTAGAACTATTTATGAAATGATCTTGATAGTATTATAGTCAATTGGATAATTACATTGATTGATCTTTTATTTTGATTTTTGGTAATTTTTGGTTCAATTGAATAATTACAGTGATTTATCTTTTTTTGTGATTTTTTTTAATTTTAGTTTTGAATAATTGCGTTTAGGAAAATATAATTTTTTTTATTTTTAAATAAAGGCGTTTAGATCTGTCGCTAAATACCTCAATGTTTTTAAATACTTTTTAAAATATTAGAGATGGATTTAGAGATAGAAAATTTTGTCTCTAATTTTAAAATTAGAGACGAATTTGGGTAACTAATCAATGAATTGACATATCTATTTTTAGATCTAATTTTTCTATTTCTAATTAGAGACAGAATTGACATATCTGTCTCTAAATAATTAGTCATCTCTAAATAATTAGCGACGCCACTTTTTGCCACGAAATAGGGTTTGTCTCTAATTATGTCTCTAATTCCTTTAGAAACAAAAATTAAACATTTTAGGGACGAAATTGTTCTGTCTCTAAATAAGGGTGGACATGGTTCCGTTTGGCGTGAAAAACTGAATCAAACCAGTAAAGCAGTTCGGTTCAAAAATTGAACGGGTTTTTTTTTTTACCGAACCAGTTTTGGTTTGGGAAATCGATTTTGAATCGGTTTGGATTAAGAACTGGTTTAGAATCAGTTTGGATTTAGAACCGGTTTGGGCTTTAGAACCGGTTCAAAAATCAGTTCAAAAACCAATTTAGAACTAGATTTTTCATGAAACCAATTTAGAAAACTGGTTTAAAAACCAGTTCAACATCTCTATATAAGTAATTTGGTTCATATGAAATATCAAATATAGAAGGATATTAAATGATACTCTAGTTCATATGACTCTATTTGGAACTAATTCATAAAATTGGTTTAAAAAAATCCAGTTCAAAAAATTGGTTTAAAAACCAGTTCAACATCTCTTCATAAGCAATCTGGTTCATATGAAATATCCAATACAGAAGGATATTAAATAAGGCTCTAGTTCATATGACTCTATTATGGAACAATACAGAAAGATAGTTCTATAAATTTCAACTTAGTTATGCCAAATGACTGCAAAGTGCAAATTGATATCAACTTATAAAGCGAAATGTAATTCACACTCCAATTAACAAACCCTTTATTGGATTGTCAATTTTAGCTCGATTTCCTGAACACAGCTGGGTGGTTTAAAAGAGAAGAAAATCAAACTAACACAAGTTATCTTACCAATTAAACAGGTAAAGTCAAATGCACATTCAAATTTTATGTAAAATTATAAGAATGTGGTATAAAGACAAGTTGCTCATAATTTTCAAGGTTCAGTTTCATTTTCTTAGCCTCAAAATAAGCCTTAACACACTATCAGAAATAGAACAGACAACAAGAATGAAGTATAAACTAGAAAATGGAGATTAAATTCTCCCATACTGTTCCATAAGTTAACCTCCTAAAATTAGATTGAAACATTCAAGTTTCATTTGCTCAGTGTACCAGATAGTCTTCCATGGACTAATTTATCAATATCTAACCAACATTGAAATCCTAATTATGGATACCTGGGAATTATTCAAGAGTGTTGAAATGTGTAAAATAGTGTGATTTTAACTGCTTATAGAGATAATGCTCTGCAATATATGAGAAGAAAATCCAAACAGAAAAGGAAAAATAAAAATTAGACAACCAAGAACAATAAAAATTCTCTACTTGAAATTCAAGTTCATAGGATATATGTCAAAAGAGTTACCAATAAAGGTGGCTAAAAATAGAGCCACCATTACCAATAACCCAAAAGAAAAGGAAACAGAGCCAAGGAGCTAAAATCATTAGCTTCTAACATAAGGTTAAACAAGCAAATAAACAACAATAATAGATTAAAGAAAACAAGACTTAAGCAAATGAGATAACATATAAAATCATGCTAAAAGTAGGACCTTATTTATAAATAAGATAACATATAAAATCAAATACTTCCATCTATAAAATCAAATAAAATAAGAGTGTTTAACACTTAAGAGAGTGGAAGGAATCTATTGGGATTTCTATTTACTTAACTTTTCAATTCAGAACAGAATTCCCAAGGTGTACCACCTATTAGTCCATAACTCTTCATTAAACATATTATAATCAGAAAATTAAAGAACATCAAAATAAAATATATCCAAGAGCTCATCTATCCTTGACTTCTCTCTTTCAATGTTTTACAACTCTAATTAAAGTCCATGCCTCTGTTTTGACTTCATTCAATAACAAATTTTGAATTTTTACCTCATTTCCGTGACATGCATCAAGCCTAGGGAACATAAACATGACCAAATCATCATTCATGAATTCTATCACCTAACTAGCAATCATACCAGTAGTTAGAACAGAGTTTCAACCCCCAATTTTAATTTTATCTCAGTCATAAAAACGACCAGCCAAAATCAAGATTTAACATAGAGCAACAACAATAAAGTTCAACTCATATCAATAGGGAGAAACTTAAAGAAACAACCTATGATAGTAAAGGTAGGACAATTGAAAACCATGTTTTATAGGAATATTTCAATCCCAACAGTCAATAACATCATATAACAACAACATATATTGAACATACATCAACAAATTTCTTCTCAACAAAACACAACCATTGTTTTAGTCATGCCAATCCAAGTTCAATAGCAATTTAAACATGAAGACTGGAAAAAATTTAAGACTGACATATTTGTATATATTTATATCTATATCAACATACATTCTCTTAATGTAATTCTCTTAAATATTTGTATATATTTAAGACTATCTACGCAAAGTAACTCTTAAACTAGATCAAGCATGCAAGATAATATGTCATTTTATTTATTTTTATATTGCTCTATACAAAATAATCCTAATCTCTGAACTACTAAAGCTCTAATTACTCAATGAAATAAGAGAAAACACTTAGAAAAAAAAAGGCATAGAATAGAACCAAATGCTAGCTAGATTTATATCTACGATTAATTAGCCCTTTCAACATGGCGTATCAAACCTCTTCCACCCACTTGAAAACAAAACCTATATGTAGTAAACAATCCTAAACAAAATAAAAAATCACCACACAACCATCATCACCATTTACTCAGAAACAAGATTTCACTTGCAATCCACCTCACCCAGAAATTAGAACTCCAACAATCACCAAAATACCATAATCTAAAATAAACAAATCTATAGCAAGATTTTTTTAGTTGAAAAAAAAGTACCTATATTAGGATATGTAGCAACAAGAAGTTATGCAGATTGAAGCAGAAAGATTAAGATGCAGATCGAAGCAGAAGCAGAAAGATTAAGATGCATATTGACCCAAAAAGAAGAAAACACATTTACACAGCATAGCTATGCAAATCAACATTGCAAATCGCGAGCAACATAGTGAGTAGTGACCTTATCGAATTGTGGTGCTTAATTTGGGGTTAGGATTATTGATTTGGGAGTTAAGGTTCATAAAACTCGGATAAAAAACGTGAGGGAGAGACTAAGGGTTGGTTGTAGAATGATTTCTAAAGAGGTTAACCAGTGAACCAAACTAGATAGAAAATGGTTAACGAAACCACTTTTGAAAAGAAAACAATTCAGGTTATAAAAATTGGTTCAGAAAAACATGGTTGTTTATGGAGTGGTTTGGTTCAGTTTAAAGTTTGGTTTGGTTCTTTTGGATTTTTTGCACACCCCTATCTCTAAATCTGAATTTTTGAATAGTGAATGTTGAATGTTCTATCATTTTCTACTCGATAATAAAACATTTCAGGGTGAGTTTGGTAGTAGCTTAAAAATCATGAGAGAAAGAGATTAAGGAGAAACTTCTTTTTGGAAGAAAGTTTAAGGGATAAAATTTTACTTTTTCATGTTGTTTGTTAGAAAGTTGATTTGCAGCTAAACCCTAAAAATTCATCGAATTAGAAATGGCTTTCACAACTATCGCGGATCATTGCCCTTGTCAAAACTCAAAATACTCTGAAAACCAAAATCCCAAAAGCAAGAAAGTTTATAGCTTTCATTGAATTAGCAAGAAAAAATCAATAAAAATAAAAATAAAAGTTCCACTTCCAAGCATTCCAAAGTTGCTTCATGAAAATTTCTAGATACTAAAAAGATAGCTAGAGTTGAATCTTAAAGCAAAAAAAAAAAGGCAAAGTTGGAAATATTATGCATGTGAGAGAGATTGAGAAAATCAGCTCAAATCAATCCTTCACAAATGTTTACATGAGAAGTGTCTTGCCCCTGTGTTGATCTAAAGAGGGGAGACAGAAGTGAAAAAGTTAGAAAGAGTGAGGGTAGAAATTTTACCTTAATTAGTTAGAGGTGGGGTGGCATTTACTCCAAAAATAATATAAAATTTTACTCTCTTAAAATTTATGCTTTCTTTTACCTAATAATTAAACATACTCATTTACCTACAAATTTATTCCCCTAAATTTTCTTCCCTTTATTACCTCAAAACCAAACATAATCTTAATCTTTTTTTTTTTGGTAGAAGAAAGTTTAGGAGAAGGGGAAGTTGTGTTATTGCAAGATCAAGACTTTTCCATAAGCATGAAAGAATACTTATATTGGTACTTACATATGACAAATTTTCAGTTTTTATTATGTCAACCAACAACTTTCATCAAGATAGAAATAGGAAAGAATACACTTTACTACCTAGAGTATAGACCTTACTCAACCAACTTGCTAAAGTATTTTTGGTAAAAGTACTAAACCCCATTGCATTTGGTAAATGTTGAAAATGTTAGAATATTTGTTAAATCAAACGGAGGGTTACCTTCGAACTGGTGTTGGGTGAGAATTCCTCATCTTTAGACGGGTTGTTTGTTTGGTTGAAAGTAGTCTACAGTATAGGGTAAATTGAAGTGTATTTTTCCCTAAATATTTTGATTGGTCCATTAACCTTCCATTAACTAAAATTTATTGATAGAGAATTTTCAAGTAATAAAATTACTCTTTACATGCAAGTGCACAAGATCAATGTAATATTTAGCAAATATAAGAGTGTCATACCCACAAGGAGTGTCAGCATTAACAAAATTCTAATATCTATCTAAATTAATTTAAAGGAAAAGGAAAAAAGATTTTTGTTTTATTTAATTAATATAATAATTTAAATTACGTGATAAAATAAAACTAAAATTAAATAATAAACCTAAATAAAATGACTCAAATTAAAATGTAAGAGCAATTAAAGAATAATTTTAGGACCTAGAATTTACAACTAACCATGTAAAGATGAATTTACTTGAATGAAAATTAATTTTGTTCTATAGAGTGTCTACGGCTATAAGCTTTGATCATTACTAAAGATTATTAAAATCTAATTAATAACATAATTCATCTAAAATAACATGGCCTATTCAAATTATGACATAAATCATTTAACATAGCATGAATTATTCAATTCTTAGATTACAAAAGTAATGAATACTATTGCACAATACATACCTAAGACTATAAGAATTAGGCATGTGATTAAAATATATCAATTTAAATTTACTAATTGACTACAAGATAATCAATAAAAATTAAATTGAATAACAATTAAAGATCAATAATTATCAACATTGTGCCATTACAGAACAAAGAAAAATATCCTAAACAAAGTTACATCATTTAAAACAAAGATTAGGGTTTCATCTTAATCCTAAAAAATAAAATTAGTTACTCATGGCAAGAATATAAAATACAAAGAGAGAAGAAAAAATCATAAAAGATGAAACAAGTGCTACGCGTCATTCTCCTTCTTCCTCTGCTTCATGCGGTGAAATACGTCTCTCTCTAGTCTACCATCCCCTTTTCTCCTTGTCTATTAATAAGATATTTTACTTAATAGAAATGTATCTTGCACAAAATCTCTTTAATTAGTTCTCAAATAATAAAAAGATATTGATTGGATTTAGGAAACTAAATTTAGAAAACTCAATTTCTTTAATTGGTCTCCAAATAATAAAAAGATATTGATTGAATTTAGGAAACTAATTTTAGGAAACTCAATCTCCTTTTATTGAAGGCTACCAGTTTTTGTCTTTGTCTCTCTTTATTTTTCTCGTCATTCAGATGACAAAATTAGCCTTTATGGTCAACAAAAGATTTGTTGCATTTTCTGTTTTCTTTCCAACACCTTAAGAATCGTGTCGATATGATATTTGTAACTCAAGATATGATCCAAATACAACAGCAAGGTCAAAAAATATGAGTTGAATCCAAATTTGCAACAAATTCCCTACAATTATCATAATAATTAATTAATTAGATTTTCTCAAATAAACAAATGATAATTCCACAAAATAAATAAAATTAAATATATTGAGATATAATAATGCATATTTTTATAAGATAAATATATAAAAAATTATGTTATTATCACAACCCCAATCAACTTATTGCTAGTCCCTAACAATGAAAGCGACTTAAAATAAAATTCAAAGTAAACAATATCTCTAATCAATTCAATCAAATTTTATCTCAACTCAGGAATATCAGTCATGCATCAGAACATCACAATTGCCACAAAAATTTTACCATCATTGGACTCAAAGTGTATGAATAATATAGCTAATACGACATATACCCAATGTCTCTAAATATCATAATCTAGAATCCCCATTAGAAAACACATTTCAACCACATGCAATACTCACTAGTGTTACCCTCAACACTGTAAACCACTCAGAAGTATGGTATTACTCATAGCAAGTATATGTGAGAAGAGTAGTTAGCACAAATCAAAACTAATATCTCACATATAAAATAAATGAAAGAACACTAAGAAAACAAAACAAAAATCGTTTAATGGAAGGATACCAAGATAAGATTTTACATCACACCTTTAGATTAGCCATATACATTGCAAGAACCATGCAATTCCTTAAGATCAAATAAGACTTTATTAAGCTTGTAATGCGGGTAAAGGAAAAATTTGAAAGTTAAAGGGTAACAATGAAAATCAAAAGTGTTTCAAGAATATTTTGAAGCTTACATCTACACCTTCAATATCACTTTTTTCTTTCTTTAAATCACTTTATTCTCCTACTTCTAATATCAATATTTTTTCTTCACACTTTTTCTCAAGTTTTTCAAACTTCACATTTTTCTATTTTTTTTTTCTTTTCTAACCTTTCATTTTTTTTTTCATTTTTTTTCACTTCTTTTTTTTTCTTTTCATAACACTCCTCATATCACCCTATAATACAATCACAATGCTTCTTTCATGAAATACTTTAAAAAAACATTAAGAAAGAAAGACTTAATAAACAGGCTCAAAGCGGTAACTAGCGATAAAATGTAAAAGAACAAAAAATATTATTTCAAAACTCAAAATAAGAAACATGGCCTAATATCATCTCTTAAGAAAATACATAACTCAATCAATTTCTATGGCATCAAATTAAATGTAAGTGTAACATAAAACTTCTCTTTAACTAAAAATAATAATAATGAAACGATCTAGTGACAAAATAAAAAAAATTGTGAACACTAATAGAAAATATTGGAAGACCAAGAAAATATTCGCACAATAAAAAATGAATGGTTCAAAACTCACTAGGTAAAAATTTTATCCACATGTTCATCTTCAAATTCTCTAATTATTTCAATTTTTTAACAATGAGATATGCATAAGTAGCTATGTGAATATTTGAAACAATTTGAGTAAGAAGATAGGAAGAAAAAAAATTAACACAAAAGTGGCATAATGATAACATGACTGAATACTCAAGTAACACCCACCCCAATCAAAACCAAATATTGTCCTCAATGTTTCAAATTAAATCCAGACTTAAGAAATAATTACCAATATGCATCAAAATAATTATTGGGACAAAAAAATAATGGGGAAGAGTCACATACCTAAAATGCATAGTAATTATAAGGGAAGAAAAAAGGATAATTACACCTTGATAATTGTTAGCAAGGAAGAGAAAATGAAATAAAATAAACAAACATGAAAACTATTTTATTTTTGTATTTTTGTATTTTTTTTAATTTTTTTGTTGGCCGACACTATTACATTCCCATACAAAGGTTTCAAACTCTAGGAGGCACTTAAGCCGACTCAAACAATAAAATAAAATTATCTAAAGAGTACAAAGAAAATTCTCACTACATCTAGAACTATTAAATTCAAATCAACTAAAAGAGGTAAATGCTCATATCTTACTACCCATGGAGTAGCTTCAAAAGATGGAGAACAACTAAAGATTTCATTAACCCCAACTACATCACTTTTTGAGTAAAAAGCCTCCAAATCACTACTTGAAGGTATACTCTTTAAAGGTCTCTTAGACAAAATAGGCAGCATAGTCTCTCTAACTCTTTCATCAATCACATCTATAAAGGCACACTCAGATTCATCTTCTATAACAGCTTAGCGAGTAGGCTTGAATATATTAAGTTTAATTCTTATGTTCATAACTGAAACATCTATTACCCCAGACCTATAACTAATGTTCATAACTGAAACATCTATTATCCCAGACCTATAACTAATGTTAGCATCAGCAATGTCTAAGAAAGACTTCCCCAAAATGATAGGAATTTCCTTTTTGGATGAGTGAGAGTGTTCTATATCAAACACTATGAAATCAACAAAAAAGAATCTCTTATCAATTTTAACTAAGACATCATCAACTCTTCCACTAGGGATCCTAACTGACCTATCAGCTAATTGTAGAGAATAATTTGATGACTGCAACTCACCTAAGTCTAACTCTTCATAAATAGAATATAACATCTGATTAACACTAGAACCTAGATCCAAGAATGCTTTATCAATCTTATGATCACCAATATAACAAGAAATAGTAGGAATACCAGGATCTTTCAACTTAGGTGGTGTGTTAAAATGTAAAATTGAGCTTACCTATTCACTTAAACAAATCTTCTTAAACATATATGCTTTATATTTTCTTTTAAATGTGCACATGTCTTTAAGGAACTTGGCATAAGTAGGAATCTGTTGAATAGCATCCAAAAGAGGAAGATTGATCTTTACTTGCTTAAAGGTATGAAGAATATCCTCTTTCTACTTATCTTTCTTAAAATGTGAAGGTGCTTCTAAGGCTTGGGGGTAAGGAACCTTGGGCTCATATGGAATCAAAGGTATGGAATTAGAAGCTTTCGGAGAATGGGAAGGATTTGAATTTATATCTTTTTCATGGTTCTTCACTTCCCCAGTATCATGCTCTCTCCCCTTATTCACCTCATTTTCCACCTTTTTCTCATTCCTAAGAATCATTACAACTTTAACTTGCTCATGGGTTTAACCTCTCGGGTTCTCTATGGGATGGCTTGGAAGCTTACCCTCCTCTCTATTTCCTATAGCAATGGCTAGTTATCCAATTTGAGTTTCTAATTTCACTATGGATTGAGTGTGAGAGTCTAAAAGTGGCATCTTGGATTCCATGAATTGCATCCTAGAGTCCAAGTTTATCACACAAGATAAGACCTTATCTATTTTGTCCTCCAAGTTGGAACTACTACTTGATACTTGAGATGGGTTAGGTGTATACCTTTGTGGTTGAAAGTCAGAGGGTGGTGTCATACCTATTTGACCTACTTGATTAGGTCGTTGCATTTGTTGTGCTTCAACACCTTTTTGCTTCCAAGAGAAGTTAGGATAATTCCTCCAACCAGGGTTGTAAGTGTTAGAATATGAGTTGTTTTATGGAAGAAATCCTTGGGCTGCATTAGCCTGCCTTAATGAAAATTCGTAAAATTGTGAGGCAGCAAGACAATCATATGAAGTATGAGAAATGTTAGAATAAATAGTATACACATTATGCACATTAGAAGAATTATCAAGTTTTTGACTCAAAGATAACAAATGATCCATCTTCTTAGATAATGCATCCACCTGGTACATTTTCTTATATGATTCTACCTTAATTGTCAAATTAGATGTGTGTGAAATTTCATAAATTCCCCATTTATTCCCTAATTTCCTTGATATATCTGGTTGTGAGGACGAGGCATGCAATTGTAAATTCTCACTTAAGTGCTAAAATAACTCATGCTTCATTTGGGGTTTTGTGCAAGACAATACCCCTACACAATGCATCAACCATCTACTGGTTGTGTTCATTCAATCCAGAATAAAAGCTTTGTACTTGTTGTTATTTAGGAACTTCATGGTGTGGACAACAACGCAAAAGATCCTTAAATCTTTCTCAACTCTCATGAAATTGTTCATTATTAACTTGAGAAAAAGTGGTGATAGCACGTCTCATTGCAGTAAGTTTACCAATTGAGAAATATTTCTTTAAAATTCTGTTTATAATCTATCTCAAGTGGCAATGTTATCACATGTAAAAAACCAATCTTTAACTTTATCCATTAAAGAAAAGGGAAAAAGATGGAAACAAATTGTATCATCAGTAACATTAGGGATTTTAAAGGTGGAACATTCCTCTAAGAATGCATCTAGGTGCTTATACGGATTTTCAGACTCAAGTCCATAAAATGTTGGTAACATTTAAATTACACTAGACTTAATTTCAAAGTGGTTAGCCCTAATATCAGGCAAACAGGCACAAGCAAGAGAATCATATGCATTTGGAGTAAAATACTCCATCAGTGTTCGACTATTATTTTCCATATTAGTATCAACGAGTGCAGTTTAGTTTTGTGCTCTAAGTGCTCTATGTAACATCCTAATACAAATATCTATACATATCTTAGATATATATATAGATATATGAAGATAACTAGTACTAGAGACGTGACTTCTACATACTAACATATATCCATAATCACAACTGAGTAATTATAGAAAGCCTTGAGAGATTGCGGAAAAACTTAAACTCATAAAAATATATATACAACACTTGCCACAAAAGGGCATATTGCAATACATACTACTCAAAACATGGAAAACAAATATAAACTTATACATAAGCTTTGTCTACTAAAGCATATAAAACTATATTAGTCTTCATGCTTCACCTTCATTCCTTTAACAGGGTTTGTGCCTGGATTTACATGGAAGAACAACGGGATGAGAATTACAATTCTCAGTAAAAGCAATTTCAATACCAGCCAACTATAACATTGTATAACAAATATAACAATTGCTATAATCACCAACATAGGAGTTTCCTCCCTAATTCTTGTAACTGCACACTACCAAGTAGTGTGATCTAAATCAATATCCTACATACCTTTAAATATAAACAATTGCCCATACAATTGTAAATACCAATAGCAACAGAAAGTGCCCATACAACTGCCTGTAAATGCAATGCAGATGATATGTAATATGATTATGCCTAAGAAAGATCCTAAATATATGCTTGTGTAATGTTTTGTTTTGAAATACATGTAGAGTTTTATTTGAAAAACCAAGAAGTTCATTAGGAACTGGCTCAGTATATCAACCTGTGGTAAATAGAGGGAAAGTTCATCCTTACTTTACACATATCCTGGCACGCTGAGAAGTTTGGGTTGAATCTCTGTTCAAAAGAACCTTACGGACTCCCCACTTATCTCTTTTGACCTTAATGATGGTGTACAACATCAGAGGACACTCACAGAGAACAATACTACTAGACCATTTCCATAGTCATACTTACATACTTATATACTTAGTTCGTTTAAGACCCAAGCATATTCTACTAGGAACTTTGGCTTCTTATGTTTACCTTTTGTAGAGAGGAGAATCTATAACCTCATACTACATGCAACCCTAGCACTTGGTCAGGAATAACTTGTTCTCTTATGAACTTCTGATTCCTTTCCTTCTGGCTAAATGGCCTTTCGTCATATAAAGTCACATTCTTTGGCAAACACTACCAATCCATCCTAGTTCATTGCATCTAATACACCCCATTATCACTCATTACATCTTAAGTGATGTAAACATCACATAAAGTGACCTAAGGTGCTAGATACCTACCTAAGGCAACCATTACTCTAGAAATCCTCAAAGGTTCCCATAACTTTCCTATAAACTCAACTTAATCTAATGAGAGAGTCTATCTTAGCTAATGCCTCATTCAATCTTACTTAAGGAAATAAATGAGCATTTCTCTAGAAATGTGCATACTTAATGAATATAACAAGCTTACAAGTCAACACTCATCCTTTTGTGTATTCTACAATGCACAAGGTCCCTCTTAACTAAAGACTTAGTACAAAAGCATTCCCTCTTTGGAACTAATACATAACCTTATCTCTACTCAAGTGAATCTAATACAAGAGTGGTTCTTACTTGCAACTCTTTATTACTTAAGGTTCTAGGTACCTTCCCAAGGTAATTCACTACTCTTGGATCTCCTAAGGTTCATACATTTCTCATACTTACCAGAGTGAATACTATTAATCCATCTTAGTATACTTCTAAAAGTACTCCAACACTCTTAAAAAAGTACACATGAGTAATTCTAACTCCTAGGGAAACTCATTTTTCACAATATCACAATACACAATTTATGTATATATGCATATCCATGCTTAATTACCTCACATAATTTGTTTTACAAATCATTCATGATTTATCACATTCTCACTTCATTAAATACTCTTATTAGAGTTTTATTACTCATTAAGAAGCATAAAAGAAGAAATTACACCATTAGAAGACTCAATTCCATCTAACAAAATTCATGTTTTTGCCAAACAGCTACGCCTAGACGCAGCTCTGTCACACCTAGGTGTGATGCTCTCTATCTCATCAGTTCTGGAAATTGAAACCTCCACGCCTAGGCGTGGTACAGTCACACCTAGGTGTGACTCTGCGACAAAGAATTCTGCCGAATTCTACAGATACGGGGTACTATTTCATTAGAAACATACCTCTATTTCTTCATCCAACCATCAATTCCAAATGTTTTCCAACATCATACAAGGTCTATAAACATGTTATAACACTTATACAACTCTTAAATCACTCACAATGATAAAAAAACATGGATTGATGAACCCATCATCCACTTTAAAACCTAAAATCCCAAAAATGAGCATCAATGGTATAATATGATGTTCTAAGCTTCTAACTTCAATTTATGCGATGAACAAGTTATAAATAACTAAAGAAATACATTTATGCAAGCCAAACACCTCTAGAACTCAATTTGGCCTATTAAGCACCTTATTTGCATCCATGGAGAAAATAGAGAAAATAGATGAATAGAAGCTCTAAACCCCTCCCTTTTGATGGCTGAGATGAAGATCTTCAAGCTCTATGCTTTGATATTGATCCTTTTGCTCTTGATCTTCCTTCATCCTTTCTTCTTCTCCCTTTCTCCCTTCTTTTCCTTTGTTTTCTTTCTTTTTCTTCCTTTGTAGCTTATACTGCCCTTTTTAACCGTGAGAGAGAGAAATGAGAGAATGACCATCATATCCTATTTTACTAGAACTTCCATATCTGCTAAGAACACCCGAATTATGCTAATACAAGTTTTTCAGCTTCCAACAACTTCAGAATAAATCATAGGATTCATCTAAATTATTGTTTTACCATTTTCATGATTTTCTATATCTGCTGCTAGTCATTTGGTATTAAAACGTACAACCAGTATGTCTAAAATTATCAAACTGACTCTGATTCTCTTGAAACTTTTACCACATCTTACTTAGCTCATTTGTGACCTAGAAACAAACTGTCTATGTTTATTTCCCTCACTTAGCAACTTATGCTATTATCTGAGTCATTTTAAGCTACTTTTCAACTTCTATGTTGTAACTAAGCGTCTAAATGAACTCAGTTTGTCACAAAACTTCTTAGGCATGTTAAGCAAGCAATATGCTACCTTTTGTAACCATATACAAGTCTAAAATGTTACTAAAGGTATTACACTCTAAGTGTACGCTCTATCTCTGGGTCGTACTCTTTCAAATCTAATGATAATGAACGCCTACCAAACATAATCCACACAGAATATCAAACTAATAAGAGTAAGAGTCGGAACAAAAGCACCTGGAGTCACAAGTTCAAGTAGAATTGACCTTTTCAAACCTTGTCAACAAAAAAAAAATTAAAAAGTGAAAACGCTAATAATAAAAATAAAAACACGAAGCCCAAACAAATAAAAATGAAATAAAATAAAATAAATAAAACTGAAAAAAATCTAGACTAAAAATTAAATTAGGCAAAAATTAAATTAAATCAATTACAAAATCCACTCCCCAACAACGACGCCAAAAACTTGATAGATAATTTTCAAGTAACAAAATTGCCCTTGACTTACAAGTGCACAAGATCAATGTAATATTTGGCAACTATAAGGGTTTTATACCCACAAAGAGTGTTAGGATTAACTAAATTCTAATATCTACCTAAATTAATTTAAAGGAAAAGGAAAAGAGATTTTTGTTTTATTTAATTAATCTAATAATTTAAATTATGTGATAAACTAAAATTAAAATTAAATAATAAATCTAAATAAAACGATTCAAATTAAAATGTAAGAGTAATTAAAAAACAATTCTAGGACCTCGAATCCAACACTAACAATGTAAAGATTAATTTAACTTAAATGAGAATTAATTTTGTTCTATGGAGTATCTATGACTACAAGTTTTGATCACTACTAAAGATTATTGAAATTTAATTAATGACATAATTCATCTAAAATAACATGCCCTATTTAAATTATGACATAAATTATTTAACATAGCATGAATAATTTAATTCTTAAATTACAAAGTAATTAATACTATTGCACAACCTATACCTAAGACTACAAGAATTAAGCATGTGATTAAAATATATCAATTAAAATTTACTTAAAATTGACTAATTGACACAAGATAATCAATAAAAATTGAATTGAATAACAATTAAAGATCAATAATCATCAACATTGTACAATTATAGAACAAAGAAAAATATCTTAAACAAAGTTAAAACATTTAAAACAAAGATTAGGGTTTCATCTTAATCCTAGAAAATAAAATTAGTTACTCATGACAAGAGTATCAAATACAAAGAGAGAAGAAAAATCTATAAAAGATGAAACAATTGCTACACGTCGTTCTCATTCTTCCTCTGCTTCGTGCAGTGCTATACGTCTCTTTCTGGTCTACCGCCCCCTCTTCTCCTTGTCTATTAACAAGAGAGTTTACTTAATAGAAGTATATCTTGCACAAAATCTCCTTAATTAGTTCCCAAATAATAAAAAGATGTTGATTGACTTTAGAAAACTAAATTTAGGAAACTCAATCTCCTTAATTGGTCTCCAAATAATAAAAAGATATTGATTGAATTTAAGAAACTAATTTTACGAAACTTAATCTCCTTTTATGGAAGACTGCCAGATTTTTATCTTTTTATCTTTTTATTTTTCTCGTCATTCAGATGACAAAGATTTGTTGCATTTTCTGTAATTTTTTCAACAGCGCAAGAATCGCGTCGATTTGATATCTGTAGCCCAAGATATGATCCAAATACAACAGCAAGGTCAGAAAATATGAGTTGAATCTAAATTTGTAACAAATTCCCTATAATTATCACAATAATTAATTAATTAGATTTTCTCAAATAAACAAATGATAATTCCACAAAATAAATAAAATGAGATATATTGAGATATAATAATACCTATTTTATAAGAAAAATATATAAAAATTATGTTATTATCACAACTCCTAATCACCTTATTGCTAGTCACTAATAATGAAAGTGACTTAAAACAATGCTCAAAGTAAATCATATCTCCTATCAATTCAATCAAATTTTATCTCAACTCAAGAATATCAGTTATACATCAGAATACCACAATTGTCACAAAAATTTTACCATCATTGGACTCAAAGTGTATGAATAATATAACTATTACAACATATACCCAATGTCTCCTAATATCATAACTAGAATCCCCATTAGAAAATACATTTCAACCACATGCAATCCTCACAAGTGTTACCCTCAACCTTGAAAGCCACTCAGAAATATGGTATCACTCATAGCAAGTATATGTGAGAAGAGTAGTTGATACAAATCAAAACTAGTATCTCACATATAAAATAAATGAAAGAACACTAAGAAAACAAAACAAATATCGTTTCATGGAAGGTGTTCAAGAAAAGATTTTACATCACACCTTTAGATTAGCCATATATATTGAAAGAACTATGCAATCCCTTAAGATCAAATAGGACTTTATTAAGCTTGTAATGCGGGTAAAGGAAAAATATGAAGGTTAAAGGGTAGCAATGAAAATAAAAAATGTTTCAAGAATATTTTGAAGCTTACATATACACTTTCATTATCATTTTTTTCTTTATTTAAATCACTTTATTCTCTTACTCCCAATATCAATATTTTTTCTTCACACATTTTCTCGAGTTTTTTCAAACTTCACATTTTTTATTTTTTTTTATTTTTTGACCTTTCATTTTTTTTTTCATTTCCTTCACTTCATTTTTTTTATTTTCATAACACTCCTCATATCACCCTATAATGCAATTACAATGCCTTTTTCATGAAATATTTTGAAAAAGGATTAAGAAAGAAAAGCTTAATAAACACGCTCAAAGGGGTAACTAGCGATAAAATGTGAAAGAACAAAAAATATTATTTCAAAGCTCAAAATAAGAAACATGGCCTAATATCATCTCTTAAGATATATACTCCCTTACCACCTGAGTTATTGAGGTTAAGGACGAATAATTCTCTCCTTCTTTACTTGAGCTCTTCCGGGATGAAATGTAGTTGAGGATGAATAATTCCCTCTCTACTTGAGGCATTCCTAGATTAAAGTTCGTGTGAGGAAGGAAGATACTCTCCCTATATAAGTAGTTGAAGGGATAATGTGAGGAAGGAAGATACCCTCCCTATCAAAGTAGTTGAGAACAAATAATTTCCTCTCTACTCACACCTCTAGAATAAGGGCGGATAATTCCCTCATAAGTTATGTTCCCTCTTTACTCAACTCTGGAATGAGGACAGATAATTCTATCATAAGCTGTGGATTGATTTGGGTTACTCTAAATTTGGAGTAGCTCTGTGTGGCAAATAGATTGTCATAAATAAGTTGATGTGTACTAACTTAAAAGCAAGCTATTAGTAAGTGAATGATTGGGGGTAGAACACCTTCATACCCTTGATTTTAAGATGACACGTGTCCGGATGATTTGAGATATAAATCTTGAGAAATGCGATTCCTTGATATGATTTTGATAATTGATGATATAGATGAGATTTTTTTATATTTGATGAAAAGATTTACGATTTGATGACTCAAGATTTGATGATATGAATTATGATTTAATGATATGAGATTTGACAATATGAATGATGATTTTAAGACATGAATTTTGAGGAATAGATTTCTTGATATGAACTTGAGATGTTGATAAGATTTGATGAGTGATTTGATCATTCAAATGATTTTCGATAAATGATATAAAATGAATATCTATTTCGGGAAGAAAAAGGACTTGATTTGGTATTTGACCACCTTTCTATGGATTGATAATTATTCCTTTGAAATGGATTTTTCCCCAAAATAGCTAGAATTGTTGTGACGACACGATTTTATAAACTACTGAGAATTTCATAATTCTCACCCCCTACTTCTATGATTTTCCATGATAATTCCAGGCAGGACTCAGGCAGCCAAGCAAGATGGAGTTTTGGCAGGAAGAATTTGTTTAGTTCTTTTGATTAGATGTTTGTAATTAGTTATACTGATTTTGTGCCATGAGACAATCTATGTATATATTGCACAAGGATGTACAATTTGTATAAACTTCATTTCTTGATATATGTATATTATGATTCTGCGAATGGCTCATGTTTTGATTTTCATTATAATTATGTACTTGAAAAATTGATGATATTCGAAAGTAATGTATCAAATCCTAATCACTTATACGTAAATCAGATACATTATTAGTATTAGTATTTGGAATCTTATAGACCATGTTGGATAGCCATGTGGTATATGGTACTTCCCTGATGAATCCAACACTGAGTAACTCATTTACCTGTTCGTCAATGACCTGTTGCCTTTTTGGGCCAAACTTTCTTTTCTTCTAGGAGACTGACCTTGCATCCTCCTTGATAGACAGGTGATAACAAATGAAAGTGGGGTCAAGCCAAGGCATGTCTGAGGACGTCTAGGAGAAGATGTCTTTATTTTTAAGTAAGAGCTCAATCAGTTGACATCTCTTTTCATTTTCCAGGTTCATTCCAATCTTGGTGATTGGTCTGGCTTGGTACCAAGTTAGATGGGTTGTAATTTGCCTTTTGGCTGGGGTTTGGTACCTTGGATCTTTTCTCAAACATCTAGCTTGGTCATTAGGATGTTGACCTAACTCAAGACCAGGTTAGGTGTGCCGCTTTTGTTTTCTTGGGAACCTTACAAATTTTGAGACTCTTATTATAGTATTTCTAGGCCGTAATTTGGTCGTCTTTTATTGTGACGACCTCATCATTCTTGTTGGGAAACTTCATGACCAAGTGAGTAGTGGACAACACGATGCCAAGAGAATTTAAGGCAGAGCGACCTATGATAATGTTATAGGCTAAAGGGCAGTCCACGACTAGAAACCTTACCTTGACTATCTTGAAGAGTTTGGGGGACCCCAGGGTCAAGTGAGTCTCATAATATCCTGTCGGGGTGATCTTCTCACTAGTAAACCTAGTAAGTTCTCCATCATAGGGGGTTAGCTCAGTGCATGAGAGTTCTAGCTTTTGGTAAAGGTCCATGAACATGATATCTATCGAGCTTCCTTGGTCCACGAAAATACACCAGATCTTGACATTGTAAATTATTCCCGAGATAACCAATAGGTTATCATGATCTGGGATAATACCATCACAGTCCTCATCTAAAAAGGTGATGGGGCGTACTTCGTTCTCCATCCCATGAGTTGGGTTCAGAGTGAGAGACACTCAGCACTACCATCCTGAGGGCTTTCTTATGAGCACCATTGGACGAGTTGCCACCTACAATAGTGTTGATGGTTTTGTTGGGCTGGGCATTGTGGCCGTTGTTGTCATTAAATGGAGCGTCCCTAATCTTGTCCTGCTGGTCTTTTGTATCATGACGAGGTGGACTCTAGAATCTTCTCCTAGGGCTCTGGGTTCTTCTTCTTTAGCTTGGAGATAGTCTTTGTCGGGGGGTGCGTCTCCCTTCTCTTCGCCTTCTGCGGGGTTCATTTTCTTGAGCATGGATGACGTATTGTTCTAACCATCTTGCCTTGATCAAGAACTCAATCGCATCATGGAGTTGATAGCAATCCTCTGTTTCATGTCAATAGCTTTTGTGTCACGAATAGTATTTAAAGTGATCCTTCTGCTTATGCTTCATTATAGGGGGCAACCTCTTGATATCTCGAAACTCTGTTTGTAGTACCTCCCTCAAAATTGTTTCACGCGGGGTGTTCAGGGACGTGTAGTTGGAGTATTTGCCCCGGGGTAGGCTATCCTTGGAGTTTCGTGACCATGAGGAATTATGGTTGGGTTTCTGGTGAGATGGCTCAGCTTTTTCCAATCTTCTCTAGTCCTCAGTTGCTTCCTCAAGGTTTATATATTTTTGAGACCGCTGCCAAAATTTTTGCATGTTCTCTAGCTTTTTCTTTGCGAAAGACACGAAGAACTCAAAACCGGCTCAGAGGCCGCTCCTAGCATAATGAAGGGTGATTCTGTCATCGCAGTTCTCCACGTTAATACAAGCCTTGATGAACCTTTTAACGTATTCGCAAAGGGGTTCTTCATGCCCTTGGCGAATCTTAGACAAAGATTCAATAGACTTGGGTTGCTCCTTGCTAGTAGTGTACTGGAGCAAGAAACACTGTCTAAGGTCTAGCCAATCAGTGACAAATCCTCGTGGCAAAGTAACGAACTATCTGAGGGCTCCCTTCTTCAAGGAGAGGGGAAAGGCATGGCATAACAACTATGAGGATCCCTCATGGAAGCACATAGATTGGACGTAGATGTCTACATGTTCTTGGGGGTCCGTACTCCAGTCATAGAGCTTCACATTGGCTGGGAATTTGAAATTTTTTGGGACTCTATATTCTATGAGTCGGGCGGAGAAATGTTGCTCCTGATCACTGAGGCTCGGGTTGTTTTTGACAACATTGGACACCCTAGCATTAACGCATTGTCTTCTCTAGTTATTACCAACACTCCTCCTTCCGTCGGTATGGTGTGATCCAGATTAGCAGTTATTCAAGGACCGTTCTAGATCTTCTAGTCTGCAATGTTGTTCCTCAAGTTATCGTCACAATGAGTCTATACAATGATTTCTGGACACGTCAGGCCTGATCGTGCCTTCTTGATAAGATGCGCAATCTTCTATAGCGCCGTTCGGGAATCCCAGGCGTTGATGGACTGGGATTCTAGACCATGGACCACCAGGATTAATTTACTGCTTTTGGTTGCCAAGTCTATCCCTCACGAAGACCCTGCATGATGGGTGTGGGCTTTCGTCGGAAAGCAAAGTTTCATGCCCATTGCGTAGAACCTCATTGTTGGGTACCTGGTTTCCCACCGCAGGAGCCTTGATAATTGGCGGTGGGACAGGGGGAGGAAAAGGAGGCTATATCGTTGGTCCTTGTCTTCGGGCTACAGAGGTTTGCACTGCCTCTCCTTTCTTTGAGTTTTGTCTCGTGTTCACCATAGTTGAGTGGGAATAGAAGTTTATGGTTCCCCACAGACGATGCCAACGTTCTAAAGTAGATTTCAAAGGGGTACTTGAGATAGGTATGTTACGGCAGTTTCCTCCTTGTGCAACAACAACAAAGTGTGTTAAATCGGGGGGGTTAGTACCTGCAAAGGGATTTCAATGCTCAGGTCAGGCTATGCACAAATACGATTTATGCAATGAGTGATAAGTTACTTGTAGAGGTGAATAAGTCTAGTATTTATAGATGTTGGAGTGATACGTTCCCGTAATAGTAGCAGGAAGAGATATGTTCCTTATTTAGTTACAGATGATCCCTATTGTAACATCCCAAAAATTTATAATTTTAGGATAAATAGTCGTTTTATAATATTTGTGATTTTTGGGAATTTTCTGTATTTTTCTGGAAACGTGGAATATTTTAATATTATTCTTCATTTTATGTGCGCACTGAGCGGAGCTGAGGTAACATCCCGAAAATTAATAATTTCATAATAAATGATCATTTTATAATATTTGGGTTTTTTGTGAATTTTTCTAGATTTTCAAAGAACACAGAATATTTTAACATTATTCCTCGTTTTGCGTGTAAACTGAGCGAGCCCGAGAAAATGAGATATTTTTTCCGAGAACCTTGATCTATGGAAACGTCGACGGGGGATCTTACTAAACCCGAGGCTGGACACGATTTACGAGGTTTCACATTTTTTGAGAAATTTTATCTAACAGAGCGATAAATCACTGTGTAATTTTATCCACTGGGTAATTAACACTGATTTCTGTCAACTGTAACAATTGTTCATTGGATAATAGCATGTATTAGAAACCCTATCACCTTATCTCAATGCAATCCACTTTATGTCTAATCAAATCCACTTTAATTTAAATTAGTGTACTTTTTCAAAGCTTCTTTGAGAAGCTTTAACCACCAAATGACCACCTTGCCCTTGGCTTGTTGGAAAAGCCTCTCCCCCTCCCTCACTCTCTCATTGCCGTGGACTCATGGGCCTAAAGGGGAAGCAATTTTTGCTTCCCATACTTAACCTAACACACCCAAAATACCTCATTTCAAACCTAACACTTTCTCTCTCTAAAACTTCATCTTCTTCATTTGCTTTTCCTTCTCTCTACTCCTCCTCCATAGCTATGAAAATTGAAGCCCCTTCTCCTCCCATTTTCGTCCACTTTTCTCTTCACATATACCATTTCCATACTCACCTCCATCACCTTTACACTTTCTCTTTAGAAAGTTTCTTCAAAAATCCAACCTTTCTCCATTGTCTTTCAAGACAAAGTTTCCATTTTTGAGGTAAAGCTTTCACCTTTCTTCTCATATATCTTCATTTTCGGACTCTACGGTCTCAATGGAGACCAAAGATCCATTCTTTTCCATGCTTAATGTTGATTTTTGATGATGGAAATTCCTAGGGTTTTGAAGGCTTCAAAACTGAATTCTTCAAGGAGCTTGAAAGAGTCATTTTCGTTATTCTTCCTTAGGTAAGAGGGAGATTGCCCACTTCAACCACTAATGGTGGTGAGGGAACCTTTGTGTGCTTGTTGATGGAGGATTCCATCTTTGTATGTTCACTTTATTTGATGATTTTACATGTTTAGTGTTCTTGAATTGAATAAATACTTGAATGGTTATTTTGTATATATTGGATGTGTTAAATATGCTTGATCATGTTAGGGTTGTTAAATGAAAAATTTGGAGTTTCCTACCCCTAACATGGTGCCACAGTTTTGAGTGGGATTTTGGGATAAAAAATGGACTTTGTACACAAAGAAATGAAGCTTATGTGATTTAATGTTGAATGATAATATTGAAAGTAATAAATGGAAAATTTTAAAGGGTTTAATACCCTAAAGGAAGGCTATGGTTTTGGCTTGGAAACATGAGGGATTGAATTGATTTTGGGTGAATTAAAATTTGAGATTGATATCAAGAGGTTAGTGCTTAAAAAGGAATTAAATTGGAACTTTAAAGACTTGAGGGGCCATGGTTTTGGCCCTAAAATCCTAAGGGATTGGATTGAATTGTGGTGGACTAAGATTTAGATGATTTGATATCAAGATACTAATATATAAAAAGGAATTAAATTGAGACTTTGAGAACCTTGAGGGGCCACGGTTTTAGAGAGAAAGTTAAGGTTTAAATGATGCCTTGGTGCATCTTTGGAAGCTAAGAAATTAGAGACATGCATAATCCATAATGAAGTGGAAGAATTTAATTGAATGATGGTACTTGAGAAGACCACGGTTTTGAAGGGTCATTTGCCTTAAAATTCTCATAATTGACCAAAGTTAAAGACTTTGAAAATGTGAACCCAAAATATGAACTTGTGGAAATTGATGAACTATGTTTGACTACATATTGATGTTGAGGGATTGAATTGACCCCATGTAAAATGAAAGCTATGTAATTAGGTATCAAGAGACTAGTACATAAAATAGAAGAAAATTTAGAATCGTAAAGGCTTGTGAGGCCACGGTTTTGAGAGCTATTGAATCTAGAAATAGTCATAATTGATTAAGACATAAAACTTTGTAAGGGTTGAATTCCATGATAGGAAATGGTGATGGTTAATAAACCATAAACACATGTTAATGTTGGAAATTGGTTCTATGTTGTTAAGAATCCATATGTGGGTTATGTACTTGTTGATTTAGCACTTGATGGATATGTTAGCGATAAGAAATGATGATATGCCATTGAGGCAATGCATATGATAAATGTATCATAGATGTGATTTATTGACATTGAGGATGAATATATATATGCCATTGTGGAATGCTTGTGATGAATGCATCATTGAAAAACCTACATGATTGGACATTGTGTCATCATGCATATGTGTTATCCGTTGGACATATTTAAATTGATAGACATACATGATTGGACATTGCGTCATCATGCATATATGTTGTCCGTTGGATACTGTTGAAAGGCGATGTATGCCTAGGAGTTGAATAACACATATGTACGGGTGCGAATAGACTAAGCGTAGGGTCATATGTTGTTGGCCCTGGGGGCATCGGGGTGCGGGTGCCTCATCATGGACAGCTAAGAGCTCCTCTGTGCCGTGGGGTAGACCGATGCAAACACACCGACGATCCAAACTGGGACGCTATCTGTAACGCCCCTTTTTGGGAGGGGAACGTCACATTGTCAAATAAAATAAAATGCGGAAATTAAATAATTAGTCAATTAAGACCCGGTTCAGTTAATTAAATTTTAACCAACTTGATACTTTAATATGTGGGGAAAATGGCAGTATAATTTTTTTTTGTTAAATTAAATATGCGGAATGTGAATGAAAGTAAAGAATAGAGAACAATGAGGAATGCGAATTTATACCGAATAACACATACACTTATATATTGAAATATGACTATATTTTAAATACAAGCCTGGACATCTCCAAAAAGCAAAAACTATACCTGCCCCAAGGAAATCATGCATATATAATCATCATGCATATACAAAATATACAGCTCACCAAAAAGTAATACATCAGGCCCCAAAAATAAAAATATTGGCAGCCATCAGTAGCCACCAGTGACATCAATCCCTCAGATGAGGAGGAACTGTGTCAGGATCCTCAGCGGGATCTTCCTCTTCCGAGGAAACCTCCATTGGAACCACAGAAGCACGGGACGGGGCCCGAGCGGTGGAATCAAAGGAGTCCTCCCGTGGAGTGTAGTAGCGGTCGCCCCACATCTCACGGATGGGCAAGTAAAACTCTAAACGTAGGCTGACGTGGCAGGTGAACACGGGTGCCTCATGTCGTTTCCAGGTAAGGGCGATGGACACGTCTCCCAAGTAGACGCAACGATCAGAGTTCAGGTTGATGTGCCAGCACTCTGGCCCTCCGAGGAAGGTCAGACGCACGTCACCCAGAAATCCTCGCATACGCGTCTCCATCGTCAACAGCAGGTACTAATCACGTTCGGGCCAGAAGCCAGGGAAGTCAGGGGCTTCTAACTCGTTGCCGTCGTCTTCAGTAGATGCAATATATATATATATACAGACAACAGATAAAAGAAACACAGAAAGAGGTAAGACATCCTACCTCATTACCAATTATAGCATGATAGAAATAGAACGGCGCCACGCGCCCAATAAGCAATTCAGAAACAGCATACTTAAATAATAAGCAGTAATTCCAATGGTAAGCAAATAAACAGTTCCAGGCAGATAATCATCATAATAACAATTAAATCAATTATAGTTGCAGAAAATAAGAATTAATGATGACAGTTTATATCATGATTCACATGCATGCTCTCTCAATTCCTACTCCATGGAGCTAGACTCAATCAGTCGGAGAGAAAGATCAGGAGACATGTCTGTAACTCGGCTGCCGAGGCCAGTGCTATCAATAATATTCTCGTGCACAATCATGGCATTGTACAGACATTCTACACTAGATTACGATATAGGACAGTGTCTCGGTCTGGATCGTCGGTGCGTTTGCATCGGTCTACCCCACGGGCAGGAGAGCTACCAACCTCCCATTGCGAGGAACCCGCGCCCCGACGCCCCCAAGGTCACCAATGACCTACACTTGTCTATTCGCACCCGCACTAAGGTGTGTTCAATCTCCTAGGCAACTAGGCCTTACAACAGTCCACAAGGACAATCACAATGCATAAGATACTATGCATGCACATGTATGATCCACATTCTCATACAATTCCATAATATGCCACATTAGGCCAATATAAGCATCAATATATAAATGGTCACTCACATGGACCCACAACAACATAATATAAATACCAAGCCAATTGATGCATCATTAGGTTCATTACGAATCCTAACTTAGAGTTTATTCCCCTTTTTCAAGGTTTATGCTCAAAATAAATTCTTGTAATCAATTTAACATTCCAAGGCAATTCAATTTCCTATAACTTACATTTTATTTAAGCTCTTAAGCCTCACACTCTCATGTTCTTCACTCACTTAGAATTTCCTTAAATCTTATGATAATTTCACTCTTAGTTCTTCAAAATTTATGAAATCCTGATTATAATAAATTCTTCTAACTTATTTATCGTCCATTCCATTACACAGGTTCCTAATTACTTAATTCATTATGCTTCCAATTTACCAAAATCACATACTTACACTTAAAAATATATTAGAGGCCATGGCCTCACAATGGATCCAATTTCAAATCCTTTCAAGCCAATATCTTGCATGTTATTCCTTCAATTCATTTAAGTTGTTCACTTGTTAAATTAGCTCACCAAGAACCCTAGTTTCTTGGCCTCAAAACCGTAGCCATCATGGTGGTTTCCATTCCTAATTTTTCTTCCATTGAATTCCATTTAATACATTAATTAATTTAAGTCTTATACTAATTACAATTTCATCACAAATTCCCCTAAATTCCTAGCCTAAAGCCGTGAGCCTCCAAAAAGGCTTCTCCAATGTTTTTCTTCCATTTTCAACCACAAGATCCAATCCAACATAGCATTATATACAACCATTCAATTCAATAGCATAAATCAAGTAAAATCAACACATAATCACACTAATCACAAAACCAAAGGATATTCCTCATTAGGGTTTTTCCATAAACCACACAAATCAAGGTTCCTAGATGCTAAGAGAGGTTGAGGAGGAGTGTCTTCTTCTTACCAATGTGTAGAAAACAAGAAGAACACCAAGGAAGCTTCTTGAATTTTCGGATTGCACTTCTCCAAAAACCCTAAAAATTTAACTTTGTTAAAACAACATCAAGGCTTGAAAAATGAACCATGGATGGTCATTAAAGAGACCATAATCACAAAAATAGAAGGAGAGGGAGAGTGGTCTTGAAACTTACCCAAAATGCTCAAAGTTGGAGCTTGAAGAAGATGATGTAAATGGAGGATTTTCAAGAAACTCCAAGAAGAAAAAGTGTTTAGAATGTTGAGAGGATTCAAGAAATGTAGCTAGATGCAATTTTTGTGAAGATTTGGTGGTTGAGGGGCTGCTGGCTGTGGAGCTTGGTAGAGAGAAGGAGGAGAGAAAATTCAAGGAAGAAGAAGAAGAAAGGATGAGAGAGAAAGTGTTTTTGGAAATTAATGAATTAAAGTGATAAAATGAATTAATAAAATGTGATAATTCTCCTTGCTTGGGGCTGCTTCCAGCCGTGTGGAGAGAGAAGGGAGAGTGGGGAAATTGGCTTCCAAGAGAAGCTAAGGGTATTTGGGTCAATATTTGGTCAAAGCTTCTCAAAGAAGCTTTGATTTTTAAACATTAAATTTGAATTAAAGTGACTTGATTAGACATAAAGTGGATTGCATTAGGATAATGTGATAGTATTTTTATTACACACTATTATCCAATGGATAATAGTTACAGTTGACAGAAGTCAGTATTTAATTAATCTGACAGATGAATTTTTCGCTGTATTGATTTATTTTATCTGTTAAGATTTCTCGAAAATTGTAAAACCTCGTAAACTGTGTCAAGTCTCGGGTTTAGTAAGATCCCCCGTCGACTTATCCATAGTTCAAGGATCGCGGAGAAAACATCGCGTTTTCCCAGTTCCGCTCAGTGCGCACGCAAAACGAGGAATATACTGTAATATTCGACGTTTCCGGAAAATTCCCAGAAAATTCTCAAAAATTGAAAATATTATGAAACGACTGTCCGTCATATAAATTTCTAATTTTTGAAGCATTACAGTCGTTTTCACGACTCTGCTCAATATTCACGCAAAACGAGGAATATGTTAAAATATTCGTCGTTCTCGGATAATTCCGCAAGAATCCACATAAATTACAAATATTGGAAAATGACTATTCGTGGCTAAATAATCAATTTTCGGAGTGTTACACTAGTCTCAGCAATTCTCAGCTCAGTGTGCACGTAAAACGAAAAATATATTAAAATATTCGACGTTTCCGTAAAATTCTAGAAAAATTCTTAAAAATCAAGAATAATATAAAAAGAACATTTATGATCAAATAGGTATTTTTCAGGATGTTACACTGTCTTATCTCGCGATCAACTGTTGAGGTGCCATGTATAAGCCATTGTTATGCAAATATTTTTATGAGATGAAGCACACTATTTTTAAAGGCTAACGATATACTGACATTACTCCTTAATCATTCACTCCGAAAATGTTTATGTCTAGCTCCATGGAGAAGGATTTGTGGTACCATAATGCATTGTGCACTGTTCATTGTCGGTCTCATAAATTGTTGAGCATGAACACTTGCGACTGTGAAAGTAACTGTTTTACTTTTGTAAATGATTATCTGATTGTCGTGATAATTACTGGAAATATTATTGTGATCTGCCCGTTGTCATTAATTCTTGCTATTGCTTATAATTGTATTATTTTGCTATAAATTCTATTTTACTGTTAATGAATATATGAACTGTATTGCTATGTGGGCGCTCTGCGCCGTGTTGTTTTCTTACTGTCATAGTGGTAATGAAAGTTAGGTGTCTCACCTCTTTATTTCATTACTCTGTTTTATGTCGCGTTGAATAAAGACTGTGAAGAGCCCAAGTTGGATTTACTTAGCTTATTGCTGGAGAATCGACCTCTGTTTCATCTTGATGACGTCTGGACAAGCTTCTCTATTATGTACGTGGATACAGTTTCATAGTGGCTTGGAAGCCTGGCACTTTGACCGTGAAGCGGGGCATGTTACTTACATTGGGGATGTGACCCTTGTTCAGTGCGGTAATGAACCTGGAGCTGGTACGAGCATATCTTATGTTCCTGTATATGTGGAGTTCCCTATACCCATTAAGGAGATGTGGGATAACCGCCGCCTCTTCCCTAGAGAGGTTTCGGTTATAACACATGTTCGTACTCCTGTCCGTCCGAAAGTGTCGCAAGGGTGAATATTACCCATCGAGAATGCTAAAGAAGATCAAGTGCAGGACCATTCCATTCATGTGTTAGACTTCGGGGAAGACTGAACTTTTATATGGTAGTTATGTTATGTTATGTAGAACCTAAGATTAAATATTGTTGTAAGCTTATTTATGCATGTATTCTGGATATGTATTTTATATTAAACTGATGTTGTATTTGGATTGTAAGTCAATATAATTACATTTCATATCGTGGCTCGTATTTTCTATTTATGCATCGAGATATAACTTATTATTTTTGAAATTATTGATAATTGAAGCTGTGACGTGTCTGGATGTAGTGACCATGGTGTAATGACGATTATGCTGCGGTTATTAGATCTAGGGGCGTTACACCTATATTATCGGAATATAGATACTACAATTATGAGCAGTTATGAGTGCTATTATTCCTCAAGATCATGATTAACAATAACAGATATCATTAGAATTTATCCATTGCGTAAACCTTGCGGTAACGTCCCTCCTACCCAATGTCGTGATCTGATATAAAAAATCGGGATCTCATCTGCTAAGCAAATCTAGTCGAGGACATCAACGTCAGATCCCGGCATACTGCGGGTTGAGTCGATCCACGGGACATGATTCCGGATTATGGTACAGAACAATTACCAAAATAACTTTAATTTTATAGGGAAATTTTACCCTAAAACAACATTAAAATATTTCTCTTTTATATATAAAAGATGTAAAAGCTACTCATTAATTTTTAGGTTAAATTAATTTGTAGGTCTCTATAGTTTTGGGCCAATTTTTAAATAGGTCCCTATAGTTTAAAATTTTTTAATTGGGTCCCTATAGTTATAAAAATTTGTAATTGGGTCCCTACCGTCATCTCGCCGTCCACCCCTCCGTTTTCACTTTCCCTCCTACCCCACCCCACCCCCACCCATCCTGTCTTCATTTTAGTTTTCGTTTTCCCTCCCACATTTCCCCTTCACTTCCCTTAAACCTCTGTGCCTTTTAACCCTGTTCTTGTCCCACTCTTCGTTTCTTCGTTTTAATTTTCTTGTGAGAGTGCCCCACCTTTGTCCCACTTCTTTGTGCTTGATTCCATCACATGTGCGTTGACGCCTTTTGGTGGAAGTGGACTATCGTGCTCGAGATTCCTTGATTCTATCTGGGATTGTGCAACCCTGTTACACCACGTGAAGAAGGACGAAACATTGAAGGTAAGAAAACGTCCTTTTCATCTTATCTACTGAAGTTATGTTGATTTGTTGTTGTCAACATTAAGAATTAAGGGTTTGTTGTTGTTTTATATACTGAAGTTTATTACTTTGTATTTGTATTGTTTATTGTTTTCATGTGTAATTGATGTGCATTATTTTAGGGTTTAGGGTAGTCTAGTAATAGCTGAGGAAAATTTTGGTATTACTTTATACCATGAGGGTCATTGGATGCGTGGTAGAGGAGGTCTGAAATACTGTGATGGAACAACCAAGCAATTGACCAGTGATATAGACCACTGGTCATTGCAAGAAATTGCAGGAGAGTTGAGAGAGATGAGTTACAAAGGTTATGAGAAGATATGGTGTTTGGACCCGAGTAGAGATATAGGTTGTGGGCTTAAGGAGTTAAAGTCTGATACTGATTGCATGGAGGTTGGTAAACTTGTGTTAGAGATAGGTGTGAAACATGTAGACATATTTGTTATGGATAAGTTTAACAAAGGTGATGAGATTATGCTATGTGCAATGGATGAAGGTAAAGAGGCAAATCAGGATGGTAAGCATCATGGTAGTGAAGAGGACAATTATGACAGTTATGACAGTTATTATAGTGTTCAACAAATTAGATTTGATGATAGTGCTGATGATGGTGGACATGATACCAATTGCATGGAAGTTCCAATCAACTGTTACACAGGACCATCAAATTTTAGTGATAACCAAATACAGTTTGATGAAATCCATCTTGCTGGACCGCAAGCCTTGAAACAGAACATGTACCCCATGAACCTACCCCACATTACCAACCTAAAACACCCTTTTTTCCCAACTATGAGCCTGACAGTGATTATGATATTGAGTCTTTAGATTCTATGGATGGATCTTCTGATGAAGAATGTATAAGGAAACCTAAATGCATTAAGTACAACCCTGCTGAGATGTGTCATGACTACATATGGAAGTTGGGTTTGGAATTCAATTCCATTGATCAGTTTAAGGAAGCAATCAAAGAATATTCTTTGTTGAATGGGAGGGATGTGAGGTATGTCAATAATGATAAAATCAGCTGCAGGGTTAAGTGTATGGGGAAAGATTGTGAATGGCTTGCATTCTGTAGCAAAGTTGGTGGTTCTCTAACCTATAGACTAAAAACATATAGAGGGAATCATACATGTGGGAGAAACTTTGAAGGTTATTTAGCATCCTCTAATTGGGTTCCGGGTAAGCTTGTTGAGACAATGAGGAGTGATGAGAAGATGAAGCTGTCAAATGTGATACAGAGTGTGAAAGAGAAATACATGGCTGATATATTTGTTACAAAAGCTTACTGGGAAAGGAGGAAAGCATTGGAGAAACTACAAGGAAAAGCCATCAAGCAATATAATAGAATTTGGGATTATGCAGAAGTAGTTAGAAGTAAGAACCCTGGGTCCACACTGAAGATCATGGTTGATAGACCATCATTGACACACCAACCTACATTCAAAAGGTTTTACATGTGTATTGAAGTTGTTAAGAGAGGATTTTTGGCTGCTTGTAGGCCAATCATTGGTGTAGATGGGTGTCACCTTAAGGGATCATATGTATAACAGCTTTTGGTGGCTGTGGCTAGGGATTCCAATGAAAACTACTTTCCACTAGCTGTAGCTGTTGTGGAGGCTGAGACAAAAGATACTTGGGCATGGTTCATGACCTTACTGATGGAAGACATCTCAACTGTGGAGCATAACAGATTTGTTTTTTTCTCTGACCAACAAAAGGTATGTTACTATAAACGTGCCCAAGTCATACATGTGCTTTTTTTTTTGTTTTACATTGTTAATATAAGAGCTTTATTAATGTCTTTTATTGATCATAGGGATTGGTTCAAGTTTTTGATGAGATGCTGCCTACAATGGAGCATAGATTCTGCCTTAGGCATTTGTATGCCAATTGCAAGAAAAACTATGGAGGAGGGACTGTTTTGAGAGATCTCATATTGGGAGCTGCAAAAGCAACTTATGTGCAAGAATGAGAGAGGAAGATGAAAAATTTAGAAATGGTGAAGAAGAATGTCATGACAAGTTGATGGGGCTGAAACCAGAGTTATGGACTAGGTCACATTTCACTTTTTTTTCCCAAAAAGTGATATGTTAATGAATAACATATCAGAGGCTTTCAATGGAAGGATTTTGGAAGCTAGGGCCAAACCCATATTGACTATGATGGAGTGGATTAGATGCTACTAGTTGTCAAGGTTTAGTGAAAAAAGATCAAAAGCTGAAAGTTACAAAGGTAAAATATGTCCAAAACCAAAGAAAAGGTTGGATGGAGAGGTAGTTCAGAGCAGATATTGGACTACAAGATGGGCTAGTGAAATGAATTTTGAGGTCTCTAACTCTTCAATGCACATTGCTGAGAAATTTGTAGTTGACTTGCAGGCTGGTTCGTGTACCTGCAGGTTCTGGGGGTTGAGTGGGATGCCATGCCGACATGCTTGCAGTGTCATATTTTTCAAGGGAGATAACCCTGAAGACTACTGCAGCCACTATTACACTGCACAATCTTACAAAGCTTGCTATGAACATGTGGTAAACCCAATTAATGAGGAAAACATGTGACCAACTTTGAACCAACAGATGTTGCCACCTACCTACAGAGCAAAGCTTGGGAGACCTAAGAGATTAAGGAGGAGAGAACCTGATGAGCCAACATATCCACACAAGTATAGGAGAAATGATGGATCTCTAAGATGTGGAACATGTAACATGTATGACCACAATGCTAGACATTGCACAAGGAATGAAGTATCTCAACCACCAGCAGCAGATCCACCAACAGTAGATCCAGTAGCCACACAAACTCCACCATCTGCCCCACAATTTGCAACAACAACTACTAGAGGGAGAGGCAGAGGTAGATGAAGAGCATGGAGAGGAAGAGGAGGGAGAGCGAGACAAGCAACACCAGAAACTCCTATCAGGGTACGAGCTCCAAGATCACAGCCTGGAACACCAACTTCAATAGTTGAGGGAGGAAGAGAAGGGAGAGGGAGAGAAGCAACAACAACAGCACCAGAAACTCCTATCAGGGTACGAGCTCCAAGATCACAGCCTGGAACACCAACTTCACCAGCTGGGAGAGGAAGAGAATAGAGAGGAAGAAGAGCAACAGCAGCAATAGATCCAGATCCTATTGGTCAACCACAAAAATTATCATAGCCTGCTCCATCAATTGCAACAGGATCCAGATCTCCCATACAACTGCCTAGTGATCCAAAACTATATTCTCTGCCTGGGTTCAAGCTTCGAGCAGTGTCTTTGGGGTCTTTTGTGACTTTGTTCTACAAAGAATAAAGTTTCAGAACCACCAGATGTGGCCAATGAACATAGTGGAGACTTTTGGTGTGGGAGTTTTTTGTATGTGTAATAGCCAACATAAGATGGACTACACTTTTTGAGTATAGTCAAGTATTATAATATTATTTTGTAACTTTTAATGTCACTGTAAACGTTTGGTACAATATTAAATAAAATATGTGTTTGGTGGTAGTCATTGCTACACACAACTGTGTTTAGAATATGTGTTTGGAATATTTGTTTGCCAACTGTGTTTGCAACATGTAATTGGTCTCTGTATTACATTGCTACACACAACTTTGTTTAGAATATTTGTATTTTATTGGTCTCTGTGTTTGCAACATGTAATTAAAATGTTGTATATTTACAGGGGTTTAAACAGAGAGAGGTTGAAACATGTCCAAATTAATAGCAAAATGGACATGGGTATTTAAGCAAATTCATTGTAGTATCATTTCAACAAAAAATGTTTAACCAAATTCAACAAAGACTTGCACCAAACATTCCACATTCTTTTGATTGCATTTTCTGGTGCATGTTACAAAATTCATGTCCTCACCCACCCTTTACATGACAGCACTCAACATACTCTCAAATCCACTACACCTCACCTGCACTTAATCAAATTACCAACCAATTTACATTTCATGTCAACCTAAGCAATCCACCACACCTACCACAATTGATAATAGCAAAACATCCTAAAATCACAGCTAAAGCACCACTAAACCAGAATAACTTTTGGTACTTTTCCATCTTTCTCAGATCACCCTTTAATCTCCTAATCCTTCTTTCCTTCTGTTGGACGATTGTCTTGACTCTTTCATCCGTAGGATCATCATACCATCTGAACTAGTCACACTTCCACGATTTCTGCACGTAAAAGTGTAAGTATCAGGGTTGTGAAATATATCAAATATATCAAAATCTAATCACCATTTTGGTAGGAAATGTGAAAAATACACCTTGTAGTTTGGGCACCCCAGAAATCTCCTACTAAGGTTGGCCATTGTCTTCGATGTTTGCATAACAACAGGATCCCCACACTTGCAGAGGGTCGGGGTAGAGGTTGCTAGATTTTTTCGAGTTGTGCTCGTGGTAGAGGTTGAAAATCGTGAACCCCTTGAATCTCCCATTTCTCTACCAAATCGGTGAAATGCAGGTGAAGATGAAGATGAAATGCTTGAGCACACCCTACCCTCCCATTTCTGCTAGATGAAATGCAGGTTGGATGAATATAAAATGCTTGGAATGGTTGTAGGGTTCCCAATAATGGAGGAAAACCAATATTAGGACAAAATGACACCCTCCCTTTTGAATTTTCTGTTGAAACTCAGATACATGATAGACACGTGCAAAATCTGTAACAGAGATGGACGAAAAGATGACGGCAGAGATTCAATTACAAATTTGTATAACTACAGGGACCTGATTAAAAATTTTTAAACTATAGAGACCTATTTAAAAATTCTTTCAAACTATAAGGACCTACAGATTAATTTAACCTAATTTTTAATGTCAATTTCATAAAATTTATACTTTGGTTATTTATATAATCAAAACTAAAATTCAAAGTTGAATTCATTTGTTTAGTTAAAAAAATGAGATTAATTTAACGTTCATTCGACTCGAACTCGAATAGCTAGCCAATAAATGAGGCTCGAACTCGAGTAGCTAGCCAATATCTCACCTCATTTAATACTAAAAGGGTTTTACCCCTCTTCCCTATTTTACTCTTTGCCGACTTGTTTCTGTTATAGCTAGTTTTTGCTCTCTTCGTTCGTGTCCATGGCATCTACATTCGTCACCTTGTCAAATCCCTTCCTACACAAAACCAGTGCCTTCTATTTCTCTAACCAGAGACTCCCATGTACTTTCAACTCATTAAAACCTTCATTTATGTTCACCAATTTCTTCATCTTACACAATTTCTCAACCTTTTCTTATCTGGGTCTCATGCAGTTTTGCTGAGGAATTCCTTGAAGATTAATGCAGTTGCCAAGAAATGGGAACCAATTAAGGTTTTTTGTTTACTTTGAGCAACTTTAGTTGTCTGTGGGTTGGTAGATATTGATATTGGTTTATAGTTGTACTTGTAGCATGCCTACGCCCATCCCACTCACTCACCTTTCATTTCTCATTTTCGTTTTAGAAAACTCAGTTGTTTCCATCTCAATTTTGGTGACTTTGGGTTGCAGGTTGTGCCTCAGGCTGATAGAGTTCTTATTCGTCTCGAGGAGCTATCAGAAGTAAGCTATGAACTTATCTAAACATCAAATTTTTAACTTGGGACATTGTTTATTATTAGTCTGGAGAAGCTAGCTGGAGTAGGTTCCAGTAATTAATTATTCTCCCATCTGGTGTTTTTCAACCTTAGTGTCTAGACTCTAGAGTCTTTGAATTACTAGCATATGTTCTTTTGTGTTACTTATATTAATGTAAGGCTGGATGTTGGGAGAAATTATAAGCTACTGTGAGAGTCATACTCTTAACAGCTGAGATAAGATTTAATTTAAAATTTATTAACTAAATTTAATCCAACGGCTTGTATAATTATGCAGTCCACGTGTCATATTTTTATCAGCTTGAGTGAAGTACTCTCATAGTATATAAGAATTTCTCGAATGTGGACGTCATTTCTGGGCCTTCTTTGTTTAGATAATAACTTGCAGTTTGTTATGAACTTATGATTTTGAGAAACCCATTTAGATTGTGCCATGACATGAATTTTGATGAGCTTGTTGTGCCAATGTATTACAACAACTACAACAACCAAACTGTATCCTATTAGGTGGTGTTACAATGTATTGCTAAATGAAAAATACTATCTGGCTCCATAGTATTCTTATCTTAATATAGCATGGAATGCACCTTTATGGTTTATGCTTGAGCCACCGTGTGCAATTTGATATATCTGTTAGTGATTGCATTTTGATGCCATTTGATTCAACTGTTGAAGACTTGAGCGGTTATACTATAAGTTCTTTAATGATCTTCTTAAGAGAAGGGGAGGGTTCCCTCTGTTTTCGTCTCTTTCCCCTTCTAACAAACATACCTTAAATATGCAAACATGCCATGCATGCAGAGTTTGAATGAGAAAATTGTATAGTAAGTGAGAATTGTTGTCAAAAGCGGCTGATGCGGCTGCCTAGGTGTTGAGGCGGGGCGGAAAACAGCCTTGCCGCCTCAAATGGTCTGAGGCGAAGTGACTTTAATGATGCAGTCGCATCGGGGTGATGCGGCTGATGTGGTGATGCTGCTGATGTGGCCGCATCATGCATTTTCGGCCAACTTACTTAATTTTCTTCACATAAAATGCTCAATAGCCAATGGGTATCTAATCTAAAGGGGTATTTCAGTTTACTAATACGATTTGAACTTAATATTACCTAGCAATTCAAGAAAAAACCCTAAAAACAAGATCTGAACTTACCTGATGTGTGTGACTTACTGTTAGGCTTAGGCATGAGGTTGTTGAGCCACATGCAGGAAATAGAGTCCTGAGAATCTATTATAGGAAAAAGGGGAAAACAGTTGTAAATAACTAACAAAGTGTAGTTAGTTATATTAGGCTTTTGTTTTACCTATAAATAATTCAGCTAAGGGAATATGAGGGGATTGGAAAAATTATCATTGCGTTAGACTGGATAGTTTCTACTGAGAAAGGAGAGTGCTCCTTTGGGTACCTTGTGTGCAATTCTTTTTCTTTTGCTCTATCTCAATTCAAGAAACACATTCTTTCTCTCTATCTCGTTTTCTCCTTTTCCTTGGAAGTTATTACTATTGTTAGGATCATCATCTTTCAGAAGAAAGATTCCTAACAAATTGGTCCGACCTGCCGGATCCATTTCGCGATGGAGAATCAGGTAGCAACATTGGAGAAATTGGTCAGCGAGCAAGGAATGAAATTGACGGAGTTGAAAAATGACATGGAATTCATAAAGGAGTTGCTGGTGGAGATGAAAACAAAGAAGACACCTTCCGTTGAGGGGGACAATTCGGCTAACAAGAATGAGAAGTCCGTTGAGGAGGAGGCTGAGGGCGGAGATACTGATGAAGAGGAAGACGCACCACCTCATTCTTGGATGAAGAAAGTGGAATTACCCACCTTTGAAGGAAGCGACCCCATGGGTTGGATAGCAAGGGCGAAGAAGTTCTTCGAGGTGCAACATGTTAAACCTTCGGAGCAGTTGCGATTGGCACTAATTAGCATGGAGGGGAATGCGGTGCATTGGTTCCAGTTCTGACGCCAAAAATCTAAGAATCCTTCTTGGGAGGAATTATCCGCGGCACTGTTACGGAGATTTGGAGGAATGGGTCGTGGGACAATTTTTGAGAGGTTGGCTGCGTTAAGACAGAGCCAAACCGTGGAGGATTATGTGCAAGAATTCGAATTGTTGGTGGCTCAAGCGCCGGCGACTCCAGAGGAACAGTTATTGGGTTATTTCTTGGCCGGGTTGCGTCAAGACATCCGAAGCCAAGTAAGGCCTCATGATCCCAAAGACTTGACACGAGCCATGGAAATAGCTCGAGATATAGAGCTAGCAATGAAGGAAACTCGAAATGTTGGGGGTTCTCAGATTCATAACCCATATTCCGGTTTCAGGTATCAAGGGGGAGGAGGTATTGTTTCACGCGTGAGGACATTTGGGGGTTCCAACAATCTTCAGGCTTCCAATGGATACGAGCGTACTGCGTAAGGTGGAAGTACAGCCACGTCTATGTCTTCAATTGTGAAACCTGATGCGAGTGGTGTCGCGGGTCCAAGAAGCAGAGCCACAAGGAGTCTTCCTTATCAAGAATATGTAAAAAGAAGGGATGAAGGGCGTTGTTTTCACTGCAATTTTCCTTTTGGGCCGGGTCATCGTTGCCTGGAGAAGAGCTTGCAGGTGATCATATTGGCTGAGGATGAACAAATTAATGATAATGGAGAGATTTCCAGAATTGAGTCAGAAGAAGGGTGTGAGGAAGACATAGGAGACGGACAAGATGTGTTATGCCAGTGGATGGATTTATCCATGTGCTCTGCTGGTGGTTTAACTCAACCTCAAACCATGAAATTGCAAGGCATGATACAAGGTCTGAAGGTCTTGGTACTGATTGATAGTGGAGCAAGTCACAATTTTGTATCCACTAAATTAGTGCAGAGGTTGAGACTGAAGGTGGAACCTACTTCTTCTTACCGTGTAAGATTGGGAGATGGACAGAGGAAACCAACTCAAGGAGTTTGCAAGAAGCTGGGAATTCTTTTAGGAGAATACGCTGTAACAGGGGATTTTTTCCTTTTTGAACTTGGTGGAGTGGGCCTGATTTTGGGAATGGCTTGGTTGGCTACATTGGGGGAAGTAAAAATGAATTGGGGGACCCTGTCAATGACTTTTGTGGATAATGAGCAGAAAATTGTGGTAAAGGGAGATCCTAGTTTGGCCAAAACGATGATATCCCCGGAGGCGCTGAGAAAGATTTCTGGAATTGAAGCAGTATCCTTGTTGTGGAATGCAGAAACTGAGGTAGAAGAGATTGATACAGGGGAATCAGAAGGGCTATCAATGATGGAAGAGCAACAATTACATCAATTCTTGGAGGAATTTACTGGGGTATTTGCTGAACCAAATTGACTACCTCCAAAAAGGGAGGTGGATCATAGGATTCCAATTAAAGTTGGGGTAGATCCTATTAATGTGAGGCCATATAGATACCCCCACTTACAAAAGAATGAGATTGAGAAACAAGTAGTTGAAATGTTGGCTACGGGTATAATTAGACCTAGCAACAGTCCTTATTCTAGCCCAGTAATCTTAGTGAAGAAAAAAGATGGGAGCTAGAGGTTCTATGTTGATTATAGAGCTCTAAACAAAGCGACGGTGCCAGACAAATTTCCTATTCCCATGATAGAAGAATTATTGGATGAACTGAATGGAGCTTCTTATTTCTCAAAAATTGATCTAAAAGCAGGGTATCATCAGATAAGGATGCACGAGGAAGATATTCACAAAACTGCCTTTTGGACACACCAAGGACACTATGAGTCCCTAGTCATGCCTTTTGGTTTAACAAATGCTCTTGCAACTTTTCAATGTGCGATGAATTCCACTCTGAAACCTTTCCTAAGAAGGTATGTTCTAGTATTTTTTGATGATATATTGGTGTATAGTAGAACCTGGAATGAGCATCTCAGTCATCTAAGGAAGGTACTCAGTACTTTGCAACAAAAGAGTTTCTTTGCCAATTATAAGAAATGTAGTTTTGGAAAAAGGGAGATCGGATATTTGGGACATATTATTTCTGATGCAGGGGTTTCCATGGACCCCCTGAAAATTGATGCAGTTTTGCAATGGCCTACTCCCAAAACAGTCAAGGCAGTAAGGGGCTTTTTAGGACTCACAAGGTATTACAGGAGGTTCATTCGTGATTATGGGAAATTGGCTAAGCCTTTGACTGATTTGCTAAAGAAGGGGAATTTTTTGTGGAACCAAGACAACTTAGAAGCTTTCAAACAGCTTAACAAGGCTATCACCTCTGCACCCGTGTTAGCCATGCTTGATTTTTCTCAGCCTTTTTCCATTGAGTGTGATGCTTCTGGAAATGGGATTGGAGCTGTCCTATCTTAGAATAATAGGCCCATTGCATTTTTCAGTAAGGCTTTGACAGAAACTTCTCTTACAAAATCAGTATATGAAAAAGAGTTGATGGCTTTGGTGTTAGCCATTCAACATTGGAGACCTTATTTGTTAGGAAGGAAGTTCTTGGTATACACTGATAAGAAGAGTTTGAGATATTTGTTGGAACAGAGAATCACCACCCAAAATCAACAAAATTGGTTGGCTAAACTACTAGGATATGAGTTTGAAATCATTTACAAAGTAGGGGCTGCAAATCGAGTAGCTGATGCTCTCTCAAGAAGAGAGGAGGATAAGGAATTGCAGGTAGTATCCAAACCATATTGGCAAGATGTGACAAAAATTGATGAGGAAGTAAGGGCTGATCCAGTCTTGTCCAAGATTAGGGAGGACTTGCAACACGATCCAAATTCACACCCCTAATACACACTTGAGCAAGAGAAGCTCTATTATAAGGGGAGGCTAGTTCTGGCAGCAAATTCAGTTTGGATTCCTCAGTTGTTACGAGAATTTCATTCATCTCCAACGGGTGGCCATTCGGGCATCTACAGAACCTACAGGAGATTAGCTCAATCACTGTTTTGGATTGGCATGAAAGGAACTGTTACTGAGTTTGTGGCAGCTTGCCATGTTTGTCGACGCAGTAAGTATCAAGATTCATCTCCAGCGGGCCTTCTACAACCTTTGCCTATACCAAATGCAATCTGGGAAGAAATCAACATGGATTTCATTGTGGGTCTACCTAAATCTAAAGGTTTTGATGCTGTGTTGGTAGTGGTGGATAGATTGAGCAAATATGGACATTTCATTCTTATTAAACATCCTTATTTTGCGAGATCTATAGCAGAGGTGTTTGTCCAGGAGATTGTTAGATTACACGGAGTGCCCACTTCCATTGTCAGTGATCGAGATCCTACTTTTCTCAGTCATTTTTGGCAGGAATTATTCAGATTACGAGGCACAACTTTGAGAATGAGTACAACCTATCATCCGGAATCAGATGGACAAACTGAGGTACTCAATAGGACTTTGGAAACGTATTTGCGTTGCTTCTGTTCTGAGCAACCAAAAATATGGGCTGATTATATCCCTTGGGCAGAATACTAGTACAATACCAGTTTTCAGAGTGCGGCTCACTGCACTCCTTTTGAAGTGGTTTATGGCTGGGCTCCTCCCTCTCTAGCCAGATTTGTTCCAGGGGAAACTCTAGTAGAAGCAGTAGCACAAGATTTGATGGATAGGGATGAAGCACTTAAGCAATTAAAGTACCATTTAGGGAGAGCTCAAGCCCAAATGGTTCAGTATGCTAATGTGCATCGAAGGAATTCTAAAATCCAACTAGGGGACTGGGTGTATTTGAAAATCAGACCTCATAGGCAAGGCTCCATGCCTACCAAACTTCATCCTAAACTTTCAGCTAGGTACTATGGTCCTTATTTGGTTTTGAAACAGATAGGTGCAGTGGCTTTTCAATTACAACTGCCTGCCCAAGCTCGCATTCACCCGGTATTCCATGTTTCTCAACTCAAACAAGCAATAGGACACCATCCAGTAGAAACTGAACTGCCATCAGAACTGCAAGGCGATGTCACAATCTATCAGCCCCTAAGCATATTGGGAACCTGCATCATCACTCAGTATGGGACTCAAATTCCCCAAGTTTTGGTACACTGGCAGGGTAAGCCACCAGAGGAAGGAACTTGGGAAGATCTCTCAACAATCAGAAGCCAATTTCCTGACTTCAACCTTGAGGACAAGGTTATTTCAGAGGAGGGAGGTATTGTTAGGCTTAGGCATGAGGCTGTTGAGCCACATGCAGGAAATAGAGTCCTGAGAGTCTATCATAGGAAAAAGGGGAAAATAGTTGTAAATAACTAACAAATTGTAGTTGGTTATATTAGGCTTTTGTTTTGCCTATAAATAATTCAGCTAAGAGAATATGAGGGGATTGGAAAAATTATCATTGAGTTAGACTGGATAGTTTCCAGTGAGAAAGGAGAGTGCTCCTTTGGGTACCTTGTGTACAATTCTTTTTCTTTTGCTCTATCTCAATTCAAGAAACACATTCTTTCTCTCTATCTCGTTTTCTCCTTTGAAGTTATTACTATTGTTAGGATCATCATCTTTCAGAAGAAAGATTCCTAACACTTACAGTCTAGAAGCTGAAGCTCCCTTTATCCTCCTTTGATTCCATGCTTTTATTCACAGCCTCATATCTATTCTTGGCTGAACTTACTGATTTTCCCCCTTAATCTCCCTTCATTCTTGCCATTGTGTCTCACTTGGCCTCTTGACTTGCATTTGGTCGTATGAGCAATTACATTATTGTGTTTCTAGCATTGTCAATATGGATGACATTATGTTTTAAAATTATTGTCATGACTTAATTTGCATTTAAATCTTAATTAGGTTATGATTTGTCGATATATGAATAATTTTATTTATTTTTTTAAATATCCACATCACTTCAATGATGCGGCCACATTGCCTCGCTGCATCAAAGTGATGTGGTTCTGGGGATGGCCGCCTCAAACCGCTTTTCACCTCGTGACAACATTGTATCTGAGAAAGTGGGCAGAGACAAGTCTCTTATTGATGTAGGATCAGAGAAGAGAAATATATTACAAACATGATAATGTCTTGGAAGTCCAACTATCACTTTTCACAAAGGTTGTTGCCACTTGTGTGGCCTAAGCACATATGAAGCTTATAAATTTTTTTTCTAAGATTTACTTCATTCAATGTCCTCAACATGGTTTTCTATTGTGTCAGTAAAAACAAAACGCCCCTGTTCACCCCTTAGCAAGAACCAATGATGCATTGTAGTGTAGGATAGGTAATTGCTTTTTAAATGCGCCAGTATAAGTTGCTGTCATCACACATGCATAATAATAGTAAAAGATGTAAAGAAACTATGTAATAAGAAGGTATAGACCATAGAGTATGTTCTGAAACCTCTTTAAAATATATAAATCTAGTGCTATGATGCCATTTGACTCAATGTTAACTATGATTATGAACCTTCTAATTTCATCAATTTTATATTGAGTTCAACGAGAGTGTGTTATAGCAGTCCATAAGAGTTAGTGGAACTTGATGGGAGGGCTGCCATATATGCAACATTTAGGTGGATTATCATGCTTTTGAGAGGTTCTAGTTCCAACTTCAGAGTTCATAAGTGTTAGAAGATATTAGGGTTATTAGTCTTAGTGTTAGTGAGCTTGGGCTTGTATACCTTAATATTAGTATAAATAGGAGTACTAGGTTATGAAATTGTATCACTTTACATCATTCTAATAATATTCTCAATTTAGTTATTCTTGTTGGCCGTCTTCCTCTTCTCCTCCTCCCTAACCCTAAATCCTATAATTTTTCAATATGGTATCAGAGAGATATCATCCACCTTGAAAAACCTGTTCTTTCCACTGTGTTGAGTTCCATAAAACTCTTTTGTATATTCTTCCCTATTTGTTTTCCTCAAAACTTTTCCTCTATTTTCACTTTTCAATTTATGAAACTATTAAAAAAAAAACTCTGTTTGAACTGTGACGGTCACTGCTCATATCAGTGCGCTGCCAAGGGTGGCTGGCTACGATTCTGTGTTACGGGAGACCCAGGAGTGGTCGCCTGTGATTGGCAGTCGGACGTGGCCGGACAGTGTTAGAAAGACGACCAGCGAGGTTGGTGGTGGTCGATGACAGTGGTTTGTGTCTTCCCCATTGTAAAGGCTCTAATTTTACGTTTCAGGGATTGCACATCCCACTGCTGCTGCTTCAAGTTTCAGGCAACCCAGGGGTGGTGGCCAACGAGGTTTAGCCAGACTAGCTGTGGGAGGAAGACTGTCGGCGTTTGGGTCGCCAGCAAATTTTCGGCAAGGTTGTGTTTTGCACTTTTCGCACAGTTCGCGGGTTTTGAAGTTGCACCCACCCTCAACGGCAATGGGTGTCTTATTTTTCGGCAAGGATAGCTTCGATCAACAACCAGAAGGGGTTGCCGGTGATCGGAGCTCCGGTTAAGACTCCGGGGAACAGGTTTCAGTGTTGTTTGGTATGGTTTTGGTGCAATTTTAGCTGCTTCTTTGAAACCTAGGTTTGTTTGGTGCAATTTTCAGGCCGGTTTGGTGGTTTTCCTTGTCGTTTGTGGCATTTTCAGATTGGGTTCATGAGGTTTTGCTTGGGTTCTGGTGTTTTCTTCTAAGTTGACTTCCTATTGGTTGGTGCTGGTGTTTTCTTGTCTGATTTTAGTGATTTTACTGATCTTTGCTCTTGGTGCTAGCTCAAACTGCAGAATGGGGTGCGATGGTTACGGGATTGAGACAGAGAAACTCATGCTGTGGGGTGCTCTCTGAGGTTGTGTGTGCAGTGGGTTGATGTTATTTGGTATTTTCTCACATCTTTGATGTGCTCAGTGATGTTTGGTTGTTGTTTTTGAAAGTTTTGAAGGACAGTATTTGTTGGATTGCTTCTTCTAAGAGCTGTTTGAGATGGTGGAATTCTGTGATCGGTTGTTGCGGGGGTTGATTTTCTGGTTTCATGGATGATTGTTTGAGAATGGCTCTTGATTTGTGGATGTGCTGTGTTTTGTGACCGTTGGCTATTCTTCCCTCCTCTCTTCTTCTATGCACGACCAAGGGTGCCGTGGGCTGGTTCCCTCTTTTCTTCTTCTATGTGCTACCAAGTGTGCATGGGCAATGTTTTTGGCGACCAGGTATGTTGTGGCCGGCCAGCAAGGTCCGACCATGGGTGTTGTAGGTCTGGGAGCAAGAGGCATCCTAGTAACTTATGGTTTTGGCTAGCCAGAAAGGTGCGACCAAGGGTGTCGTAGGTATAGGAGCAAGAGTTTCCCAGTTTTTCTTTTCTTCTCTTATCTTTTGTCTTCTCTTCTGTTTGTAATTCTTGGCGATTTGGAGGTGGTCGCTATTTGGAGACCGGTTGTGTCAACTGGTGTTTAAGGAGGAACAACAAAGTTCATCACTGTCTATCCACGTGAGCCTGCAACTGGAGCGGCCAGACTTGAGGAGTCCATGTCAATGGTGTCTGGCAGCATTTGGTCGGTGGCAATGGTGTTCTGGTTGATTGTTGTTCTGCCTATATTGAATTGTTTGGTTCTTGATTTGGCTCTACTTGGTTTTGGTTTGAGACTTTGGAGTAATTTTGCATGGTCTGTGTTATTTGGAGACTATTATTTGTGGTTTCTTTCTTTAGCTGTCAAGGGTTTTTATGGATTGAAGACGTTGGACACTAGTAAAGGACCCCATTTGTGTTACTGGCTGGAATAATACCCAGTTCAATGTTTCGGAGACCCAGTTGGAGGTCATTGTTGGGTGATATGATACCTGACTCAGTGTTTTGGTTGAGGGGACCATTGAGGAGAAAGGTCAAAGACTCTAGAATAGGTCTCATTTGCTTGGGACGTGTGCCGAGGTGAAGCAAGGAAGCTATCTGCCATGGACGTTGCCAAGGCTTTGTTATTCAGGGGGAGCACTAGTTTCCTTAGTTATTTGTTGAGATCGGTTGAGTTTTAAATGTTGGTGTTGTTCTTTGTTTTTAGTTTATGCCTTTATGGGTTTTTTACTTGTAACAAGCTTAACTTTAGTAAGCTTAAGCTTGAGGGGGAGTGTTAGAAGATATTAAGGTTATTAGTCTTAGTGTTAGGGGGCTTGGGCTTGTATACCTTAGTATTAGTGTAAATAAGGAGTGCTAGGTTATGAAATTGTATCACTTTACATCATTCTAATAATATTCTCAATTTAGTCATTCTTGTTAGCCGTCTTCCTCTTCTCTTCCTCCCTAACCCTAAATCCTATAATTCTTCAACAATAAGAATTTCCCAAGTCTTTTCTTACATGTTAGTTGTTGGTTCATCACTCGTAAGTTGACAATGCAATTTTGTCAGTGTCTCTTTTTGGCCTCTATATGGTGACTGTGCTCAGCCATTGGTTGCTTTGAAGGGGTGGTTTGTCTAATATCCTGCGAGATTGGCCATCAGCATTCTATTTTTGCTTTGACATTGCTCCTTGAGTTTTCTTTTCGTTTTGTTGTATTTTTCCTTGGAAGATGTCTTTTTTTTTTTCGGTCTTGCAAGGTTTCCCCACACCCTTTGGGTGTGAGACACTGAGACTAATCCTCTTCAGGGTACTGAGGCTGCCCCTTCCCACTAGTGTTTTCCTGTAGGCTTGAACCCCTGACATTGTAGAGGCTCCTCAACTACTAAGTTCAAGCTTGCTTACCACTTGATCCACCTCTTGTGGATCCCTTGGAAGATATCTAGTGCTCCTTATTTGTAAATTTTTACTTTCTTTCTATGAATTTCTTTTATTCCTAAACAGAAAACATTTAAAAAAAAAACGATTTTCAATCTAAACTGCAAAAGGTCATGAGAAAAGATATTGCTTACAGGTCTCACCATGCTTGAAGCTTGTAAGAATGCTTTGCGGATGCTGAGATTGAGAAGAACTCTGCCCGTGAAACAGACTAGGGATACAAAAGAAATGTTGAAGTATATATGTTCTACATTCTTTTGTACTAAAAGGAAGATGGAGGGGAGAGAGTGAGATAAATAATTTTTCTTCTATGCTGTATAATATTGAAGTAATATAGTTTTATTTGGTTTTGTCTTTTTGTGACTTTCCCTCTGGTGTTTAAGGGGTGCAACTTTTTTTTCTTAATTTCTTTTCCTTTTTGTTAAACTTATGACATTGTGGTGATTATTTTCTGCTTTTTGTTCCCATCATTTTGCAAAGCTTGCCTTTTTTTATTGTTCACTTGATTATGGGTTCTTTGTGCATATAGTTTACTGCTACAGTGTTCATATTTTTCCCCATAGAAGTTTCTTTCTGAGGTAAATAATTATTTAAATAATTTTCCTTTAGCATGAAACTTCATTCAGTTCCACTTTTCCCATCCAAATAAGAAATGATGATATTGTTTGAAAAACAATATACAGGATGAGGAATCTAAGTGCAAATCAGTCAGGTCTAGTTACTTATTGGCCATATATTTTCAGGAACTGATGTAGTATTATTGTTTTTTTTATTCAGCTGGGAGGATGATAGATGAAGTAATAGATAATCAAAATAATATATATTGTATGATTATAACTAGTTGGTGGCTTCATCTGTCTTATTATGAATTAGTTTGATATCATTTAGGTTACTGGTTACTGATTTGCAAGAGTTTATTATATGGTCAGAATAAGGTATTCTGCAATTGACAAGTATAAAAGTGGATAGTACATTTTCCATGTTGCATAGCTAATGCGTGAATATATTTTTTGGTGCAGAAAACAGCTGGTGGAGTTTTGTTGCCCAAATCAGCTGTTAAATTTGAGCGATATCTTGTGGGAGAAGTAAGTAGACATAAAAACCTTTGGTGTTTTGGATCTGTAGACTTGTTCTCTTTAATAATTTTTCTGTGTGTTTTGAATTTGATAATTTGGTCGTTTTCTTTCATATTTGTTTCAGATCCTTTCTGTTGGTGCTGAGGCTGGAGAAGTAAGGGCTGGAACGAAGGTACATGTTCAATTACTGTGAAAGAAGTGAAGTAGAAATGGAAAAGAAGAACCAAAGAACAATGTCAAAATATACTCAATATTCAATTTCAATAATAAGCTATATCATCCTTGAGACAGATATATGCCTTATATAGGTGACTCAAAGGACCCTAAATCTACTAGGACAATCAACCCAAACTTAAAAATCAAGTAATCCTAATGTTGAAAAGGAAATAAACTAATAAAGCCAGAATCCAACTAGGGATAAGATTTCCCAAGATCCAAACAAATAACCATGAATTCCCAAGTTATTGATAATTATTCCCTAAATCCCAATTACAAACCCTAATCCCAATTTACAATTACATCGCAAGTTAATGTAGTAAATATAAATATCATCTCCTCGTACTGCATTAAAGGCTTAGCTCTGAGATAGTAGAATAATTATTGTATTATTGGTTCAACCATTTTGGTCGTATGTTGGACCAAATGATAGGATTATATGAGCACATTCAAGAAGTGGGCCTTGTGATGGATAGTAAGATTGGAGAACATGTAAGTCAAGTCTCTTTGATTGGGGAGAGTTCATTGTTTTAACACAACAATGTTTATGTTATATTCTTACAATTTTACCCTTTTTTTCTGGTGGAACTATTTTCCCTTATTTCTTTCTTCAAATTTATGTCTTTGAGTTTCCACATGGGTTATTTTATTTGTATTACTTGTAAAAGGTATTTATTGATACACTTTACAATTGGTACAAAAGGCTCCTTTTATAGGAGTGTAGCATACCGAAAACTACAATCATGGAGAAAAGAAAGGAAACTACCAAAATTGCTAATCTAAATATAGTAACTTTGCTAGCTGTAGGAAACAAAATATTCACAGCATTTATAGCATTTATTTACAGTATTAAACACGGTTTAATATCGGTTTAACACACTGTCGACACTCCCCCTCAAGCTGGCTTGAAGATGTCTTCCATAGACAGCTTGCTTGCTATGCTGCCAAAGTTCTTCTTAGGTAGTCCCTTAGTTAGGATGTCTGCGGATTGCTTAGCTGTGGGAACATATGTGACGCATATCTGTCCACTTTTTATCTTCTCCTTAATGAAGTGTTTATCAACTTCCACATGTTTTGTTCTGTCATGTAAGACTAGATTGTGAGCGATGGAAATTGCTGACTTGTTATCACAATACAGTTTTATTGGTGGAGGATTATAGGTCTTTAACTCCTTTAGAAGTTTTTCAACCCACAACACTTTGCATATTCCATGAGCCATTGATTTGAATTTGGCTTCTGCACTACTTCTTGTTACTACATTTTGCTTCTTGCTTCTCCAACTATCAAGGTTCCTTCCAACGAAAGTGCAATAACCTGATGTTGACCTTCTGTCAGTAACACTACCGGCCCAATCTGCATTGGTGTAGGCTTCTACTTGTAGGTGACCTTGTCTTTTAAAGAAGTCCTCTGCCTGGTGATCCCCTTCAAATACCTTAGGATCCTATTCACTGGCTCAAATTGTTCAACTCTTGGCGAATGCATAAACTGACTTACCATGCTCACAACAAATGCTATGTTCGGACGGGTATGGGATAAATAGATTAGTCTCCTAACCAGTCGTTGATACCTTCCCTTCTCTACCACATCTCCGACTTTGGCTGGTTGCAGTTTGGTGTTGGGCTCAATGGGCGTGTCGGTGGCTTTACACCCCAACAGGCTTGTTTCTTTCAATAGATCCAGAGTATATTTCCGCTGATTAACAAATATACCTTCTTTGGACCTGGAAAACACAATTCCAAGGAAGTATTTCAACAGACCAAACTCCTTGATTTCGAGCACTCTGGCAAGTTTCTCCTTCAAGTTTGTGAGCTCACCGCCATCATCACCTGTCAAAATAATATCATCTACATACATAATCAGAATTGTAATTTTGCCGTCTACTGAGTGCTTATAGAACAGTGTGTGATCAACTTGGCTTTGAGTGTAGCCAAGATGTTTCACAATTGCTCCAAAATGCTCGAACCATGCCCTTGGAGATTTAGTCCATGTAGGGATTTCTTTAGTCAGCACATCTTATTTCTTCCAGATCCCCATTTAGGAAGGCATTTTTTACATTTAATTGATGTAGGGGCCAATTGAAGTTAACAACAAGTGACAGTAGAATTCGAATGGAGTTAAGCTTAGCTACTAGAGCAAAGGTCTCCTTATAATCTACCCCATAAGTTTGAGTTAACCCCTTTTCCACCAACTTAGCTTTAAACATCTCTACACTTCCATTTGCCTTGCATTTAATGGTGAAGACCCATAAACATCCTACTGTTCTTTTATCATGAGGCACGTCAACAATTTCCCAAATCCCATTTTTCTTAAGAGCATTCATCTCTTCTAAGAATGCTAATTTCTAGTTTGGATCATCTAGTGCTTAAATGTTTCTAGGCACAAACAAATTTGTAATTTTAGAGGTGAAGGCTCGATGATTTTGAGAAAGGTTTTTGTAGGAAACATATTTGGAAATGGGATGACTTGTACTGGCTTTGGGTCCTTTCTTAGTGCAGGTTCTTACACATTTCCTAAGGGCTATAGGCAGGTTCGAATTTAAATTAGAGAGTCCAGTGTTACTTGGAAGGTTTGAGGAGTCCTCTGTTGGACCACTTTTTGGGAGGTCCGGTTGGTCTTGTGCGGGGATGATAGGTTAGTTTCTGCTCTGTTGTAGATTTCTCCAAGTATAAAACCGTACCTCCTTATTCGACTGTGGTATTTTTTTTCCTGTTTGAGGATTCCCTAAGTTTGACCCTTGTTCCTCCTTATCAATTTCACCTTCTGGTTCAACAACTTCGGTTCTAGTGTGTAAAATAGGATTAGGTAATGGTTCATGCAAAAAAATATCTTCACTGTTTTTCTCTCCCTGAAGAGAATTTTTTTGAAAAAAAGATTGATGTTCCAAGAAGGTAACATCCATACTGACATGCAGTCTTTTTGTCCGGGGATTAAAATATTTATATCCTCTTTGATTTGGAGCATATCCAATGAAAATGCATTTTTCAGCCCTAGGATCAAGTTTAGATTGAGAGATAGGGGATAAATGCGCAAAAGCAGGACAACTGAAAACCTTTAAGGGCAAATTAGCATGTAGTCTACATGTTGGGAAAATCATTTTAAAGCAGTCCAAAGGAGTGTTACAGTTTAGCACACGTGTAGGCATCCTGTTTATTAGGTATGCTGCTGTCAAGACAGCTTCCCCCACGAGTATTTGGGAACATTTCATTCAAACATAATGGCTCGGGCTACTTCAAGTAAATGTTTATTCTTTCGTTCAACAATACCATTCTGTTGAGGAGTGTTAGGGCATGTAGATTAATGCTGAATGCCTTTTGTTATGAGAAAATCCCTCAAGGTTTTATTAAAATATTCGATGCCATTATCAGTTCAGAAAATATTGATTTTTTTGTCAAATTGGGTTTCAACCATAGTGGAAAAAATTTTAAACATAGTTGGAGCCTCAGATTTCTCATGCATTAGGTAGATCCAGCACAACTGTGTGTGATCATCTATAAAACTTACAAACCACCTTTTTCCAAATTGTATTGTGATTTTTGAAGGACCTCGTACATCACTGTGGATTAGGTGAAAAGGTTTGGATGCATGATAAGGTTGTGAGGGATAAGAGATGCAATGACTTTTTGCAAGAACACAACTTTCACATTCAAAAGAGGAGCAATCAACATTTTTAAATAAACTTGGAAACAAATGTTTAAGGTATTGGAAATTAGGGTGTCCTAGCCTACTATGCCAGAGCATTATTTGGTCCTGTATAGGTTGAGAACTTATACCACTAAGACCTTGAGCTATTTTAATCTCAGAGTCATCATCAAAGTAGTAGAGTCCATCTATCATATTAGTGTTGCCAATCGTCCTCCCTGAAGTCTGGTCCTGAAACAAGCAGTAAGAATCTGAGAATTTTGCATGGCAATTAGAGTCTTTGCAAATTTTACTTACAGATAGAAGATTGCAGGATAGTTTGGGAACATGTAAGACAAATTTTAGGTCAGTGATCTTGAATAGGGTTATATTGCCTTTGCCTGCAATAGGTGGAAAACTACCATCTGCAATTCAAATTTTTTCACTTCTAGAACGAGGGAAATAGGTCTTAAATAGAGAAGGAAGGCTGGTCATATGATCGGATGCACCTGAATTAATGATCCATGGTACAGGTGACTTTGAGGTGCAAGTGAAGGAATTACAACAACAACAACAACCACCAAATCTTTCCCACTAGATGAGGTCGGCTACATGGATCAAACGACGCCATAAGTGAAGGAATTAGGAATGCTAAAGTTACCTGTTTGTGCAAGAGAACCACTAGGGGTGTTAGAAGAGGAACTAGTTTTTAGCAGCCTTAGGAGTTGTTCAAGTTGATCCTTGCTAAGGGAGCTCTTCTTGGCTTCATGGGCTGTGGGAAGTGCTCGATGAGGCTTATGACTAGAACCAGGCTTGTTGCCCTTCAAGTGTGCTGGTCTCCCATGGATTTTCCAGTAGTTTTCTTGGGTTTGTCGGGGTTGGTTGCAGTAATCACACCACACATGTGTAGGTTCTTCAATTCTCCTCTGGCTGGTGGAACTTTTGTGGGCTGCGACTTCTACAATAAGGGCATTAGTCTCGGTGTGGGCTCAGTCCATTTTGTTTTTGCCCATCATTACGCTCCTTCTGGTTTCTTCCCTTCGTACCTCAGCGAAGACCTCACCAAGTGAAGGGAGACTAAACCTACCAATGATCCTACCACGGACTTCATCGAGTTGATCGTCAAGGCCAGCAGGGAACTAGAATATTTTGCCTTCTTCCACTATCTGCTTGTGGTGTTTGGCATCCTCGGTTGACTTCCACTCGTATGTATTGAAGAGGTCTAGGTCCTACCAGACCCGTTTGAGAGCATGAAAGTACTGTCACATTGTCGCCTCCTTGCCGAATTCCTCCATCTTTCAAGGTGAGTGTGTAAATTTGGAACTTGTTTCCCAAGTCAGAATACATTTCAGTGACACTATCCCATAGCTCCTTGGCGGTAGGGTAGCACATGTAATTGCAGCTAATGTCTTCTTCCATCGAGTTCACCAACCAAGTCATGGCCATCGAGTTCTCGGCATCTCGGATAGCATATTGTGAGTCTGTGAGGTCTGGCTGGCATTTCTCACCAGCCTGATATTCCATCTTGCCTCTGCCCCGGATGTACATGCGCATGTAACGCCCCTTTTTCTTAATCATAACGGGTAAGAAGAGGGAACGTCACACTATAGTGAAACAACAGACAATTAAATACGAAAAAGTTTAGACGTATTATTTTTTTTTTCTTTTAATTATTTTAATTTGTTTGAAAATGAGTCCGGTTAAAATTTCTTTTAATATACGTATATACCTGTTCATGAATATATAGCGTTAAATGAATTAAAGATTAAAGTTCCTTTTCAAAAGAAGTATCCGTCAAAATGATCGAAGTGAAATCAATGTAGAATAAAACATACAATCATACATAATATGGATAATTACATATATTGTATCAGAAATATAAGCCTGTTTAATTACATTTCCAAAATATACCAAAAAGAAGCAAAATATGTACCCACCCAAAGAGATACAAATATACCCCAACATGTACAGACATCAGGCTTCCCAAAAATATAACTGGTTAGCCATCAGTAGCTACCAATAAACTAAGCCCCTAGGACTGACGAGAAGGGACCGTAGCCGGGTCCTCCTCAGGATCCTCTTCGTCTGAGGAAACATCCATCGGGACGACAGAGCAATGGGCAGGAGCCCGAGCGGTAGACAAAAAGGAATCCTCCTGCGGGGTATAATACATATCAACCCATATGTCCCTCACGGGTAGGTAAAACTCTAGCCAAACAAAAGCATGAAAGTCAAAAATAGAAGCAGCATAACGTCCCCACGCCAAGGACATAGTCAATTCGCCGTGATACACACAACGATCAGTCTACACGTTGATGTGCTAGCAATCAGGTCCACCGTGAAAGTTGATCCGCACATAGCCAAAAATCCACGGGGGCGATACGACATCCTTGGTAGCTTCAATTTCAGTCAAGAGACGGCCAGAAACCCTGAAACTCAGTAGTTTCCTTGTCCTCCTCACGAACGTCTTCAAACAATCATATGATAATACATAATAGCAGAATATACAATAAAGAGGTGAGATACTCGTCATTCATTACTAATAATAGCAGCAAGAAACTAAACGGCGCTGAACGCCCAAATATAACACAGTTTATACATTTAAGCACAACAGTATTAAAATTTACAGTGAAAGCAGAATGACAACATTTAAATAACAGAGATACCATCAACAGTCAACAGTTCAAGTAACCAACAATTGTTACAGAAATAGCCATAGACATGCTTTACAGTTATTAATGCTCATGCTCAATGAGTTATGCGACTGACAGCTCACAATGCAAAAGTGTCTCAAAGAAAAACCTACTCCATGGAGCTAGACATAAAACATTTTCGGAGTGAATGATCAAGGAGTAATACCAGTATATCATTAGCCTTAAAAATATAGTGTGCTTTATTTCATAAAAAGTTTGCGCAATGGCTTATACGTGGTACCTCGACAGTTGATCGCGATATAGGACAGCGTCTCAGACAGGATCGTCGGTGTGTCGCATTGGTCTATCCCACGGCCCCAGTGGAGCTACCACTGTCTATTGTGAGACACCCACACCTCGACGCCCCCAGGGTCAACAACATATGACACCTACACTTAGTCTATTCACACCCGCACATAGGTGTTATTCAAACTCCTAGGCACACATAGCCTTTCTAACAATGTCCAATGGACGACACATGCATAATGACACAATGTCAAATCATGTATGTTCCTCACAATACTTCACAATGGTATATTTTTATATATACGTACGCAAATGCATTTATTGATGTCATCACCTCACGGTGTTTTTATAATCCATATCTGTCAAATGTCCATCCCACATAAGGGTCCACAATAGCATAGAGTCAAATTCTATGTCAATATCGCTTTCTAATTTTCATTCATCCTTATGGTCCACATTATGGGTTCCACTTTATCAAGTTACATGTTATTGATTTAATTGGACAACTTTGGGTCACTTTAATTTCTTATATCCAGGGCATTCAAGAGTCTTTGAATTTCCATTCTTTCATCACATTAGGCATTAATTCCTTACCTCAAATTTTTATAATTCCATTAGTTCATTAAGTTAATCCATTCCTATATTAATGAAGTCAAAACCGTGGCCCTCATTGAGTTCTCAAGTCCAATGTCTATTTTCATTTTTATACATTAGTGTTTCATTATTAATTTACTTTATGTGTTTATTTCAAGTTCTTCCAAACTCACACACTCATGTTCTCTCTTGATTCAAATTCTCCAAGTTACCAAATTAGGTCTTTGATTAAGTATCATTACACATTATGAATCCCTAATTGTCTTCTAATGTCCAATTTATCAATTCCTCCATCCAAGTCACAATTTTTCACCATGTTACTCCTTCATGGCCGTGAGCCTCATGAAGATTAGGGTTCTAATAAAATTCTTTTTTTTCTTTTTTTTTTTCTTTCACTTCTTCATTAATCCTTAATCACTTAATTAACACCAATCCATTAAGCTTTAAAATTTTAAGTACCAACACCCCACCAAGGAGGGTGTGGCCGTGAGCCTCCATGCCTCAAGCAAGGGGCTTTTATCCCAACCTCATCAATTTCAATCTATCACAATTATTACAATGGCAATATGAATCAAATCTATCTAACAATTCAATTAAATGAATGAAAATTTAAAGAATCAATTATAAGAAAAATGAAATAGCAAGAGTAACCCCTATTAGGGTTTCTCACAAATCTTCAAACAACAAGTCTCCAACCACCGTTTTTGGTTGAATGGAGTGGTCTCCCTCTTACCAAAGAGGAGAGCACGAAAATGGCCTCCAAAGTGCTCCTTGTGATTTCAGTTTTGGCTCCTCAAAAACCCTAGAAAACAACTTCAAAGAATCAACACCACAACTTGAAAAGAAAAGCATCCTTGACCATGAAAATGGTCTTGAAACACGAAAAGGAGAAGAGAAGAGAAGAAAGTTGTGATTTTTTACCTTAAAGTCTCAAACTTTGATCTTGAAGAAGGATGGTGAAGATGAAAGATTTTGATGTAGGGTATGAAAGGAAAAAGACTTAGAATGATGAAGAGAAGCTAAGAATGGGATTAGTGAAGCAAGAAAACGAAAATGGAGTGTGTGGGAGGAGTAACCCGAAATGGAGAGGAAGAGAAAATGAAAGATTTTGGTGAAACTTTGTGAATAAAAGTGGTAGAGATGGTGATGGAGAGTAAGGAAATGTGATTGATGAAGAGAAAAGGTGAAGGGGCTGGAATTTTCGGATGGCTATGGAGTTTCTAGAGAGAGGGGAGAGCAAATGGAGAAGATGAAGTGGTAGAGAGAGAAGTAGCTAGGTTAAAGTGAGTGAGATATTTTTGTGAGATAGGTTAAAGTGATGGAGGCAAATCACTCCCCTTTTTTCCTAGTGGGTGCCGCGGCTAGAAGAGAGAGGAGAGAGAGAAATGTTAGCTTCTCATGTAAGCCAAGGGTATTGTGGTCATCTTGGGTCAAAGTTTCTCAAAGAAGCTTCTTGAATAGTATTCAAATTTGAATTAAAGTGACTTGATTAGACATAAAGTAAATTACATTGGGATAAGGTGATAAGATTTTTATTACATGCTATTATCCATTGGATAATAGTTACAGTCGACAGAAGTCAGTGTTAATTAATCTGATAGATAAATTTTACGCAGTGTTTCATTATTTTTTCTGTTAGAATTTTTCTTGAAAAACGTGAAACCTTGTAAACTGTGTCCGGCCTCGGGTTTAGTAAGATCCCTCGTCGACCTTTCCATAGTTCAAGGTTCTCGAAGAAAATATCTCGTTTCTTCGGCTCCGCTTAATGTGCATGCAAAATGAAAAATATATTAAAATATTCGGCGCTTCCGGAAAATTCTCAGAAAATTCCCAAAAATTACAAATATTATAAAACGACTATTCGTCCTATAATTTTCCAATTTTTGGAACGTTACAGTTATTTTTCCGACTCTGTCCAATTGAGCACGCAAAAAGAGGAATATATTAAAATATTTCGCGTTCTCAAAAAATCCAGAAAAATTCCAAAAAATCATAAATATTATAAAATGAACATCGATAGCAGAATAAATAAATTTTGGGGTGTTACAGCACACGGACTGTGACCACCAGCGGTAGTTCACTCCAATGAGGTGAATGGTTGTGATTTGAACAGAATGAGAGTTCTCTAACATCGTTTTCTACTCAGGCTTCTAATTCGGTAGACCTGCCATAGAGGAGGTGGTGGTGTTGTGCTTACCACTCGAAGCTAGTCGGGTAGCTGAGGATACGTTAGTCATACTAACAAGGATTAGGGCCGACAATGCTGTTGTGACACTGCTCTGATACCAACTTGTAGAAGGTATTTCATTGATACACTTTACAATTGGTACAAAAGGCTCCTCTTATAGAAGGAGTGTAGCCGAAAACTATAATCAAGGTGGAAAGAAAGGAAACTACCAAAACTGCTAATCTAAATATGGTAACTTTGCTAGCTATAGAAAACAGAATATTCACAGTACAATATTTACAACATTTATTTATAGTATTAAACAGTTTAATACACTGTCGACAGTATTAATGTTCATAAAATTTCTTTTTCTATTAAAAAAAAGTATGTAAATAAAATTTAGGAGGAAGACTATGAAGCATAGACACTGACATGGACACAAACACAGGAGCAAAATGCTCTAAACAAGTTCTTCCATATCAAGATGTGGAGCTCACTAATGAGAGAGTGAAAGGCTTGAAGAAGTACTTTCCTAATGCGGAAGATAGGAGAAAAGTGAACCTTGAGTCTGCTAATTTTTTAGATGGTAGAGAAGGGATTGATGATTGTGACTCTTTAACTGATAGAGGTGTCCTTGATGCAAAATCTTGGTGGCTAGTTCATGGTGTTCATTGTAACGTCTCAATAGTAGTACTAACAATGTATCCAGAATTACTCGTTAGTAATTAGGATTAGGCACGTTACTTCAAAATTATAATCAAATTTCTTTAAAAACCTTTATATAATATATATAAAATATGAGCCTGTTGTAAGCGAACTAATGTACATAACACTACAAAGAACAACAACAACTGCAGTTTTCCCACTAGGTGGGGTCAATTTCACATGGATCAAACGACGCCATTATCTTGCCTATCATAAACCAAGTCTTAAAAATGTCATTCAAATCTAAATCTTTTTAATAGTTTCACTTATAGTCTTTTCTTTGCCTCCTCTACCTCTAGCCATTGGACTATCCTCCACCCGATCTACTCTTCTTACAGGGCTTCTAAGGGTCTTCTCCTTACACGTCCAAACCACCTAAGGCGAGATTCTATCATCTTTTCCACAATAGGTCTTCTGCCTCGCTTTCTCTCTAATGCGATTCATTCCTAATTCTATCTTGTCTTGTATGGCCACACATCCAAATAAGAATATCCTCATCTCCGCGACACTGATCTTATGCTCTTGCTGACTTTTTACCGCCCAACATTCAGTACCATACAACATCGCGAGCCTTATAGCTGTGCGGAAAAATTTACCCTTAAGCTTGAGAGGTACTTTTCTATCACAAATCACTCCTGAAGCACTCTTCCATCTCATCCATCCAGTTTGAATCCTATGATTTACATCTCCCACTATCTCTCTATCATTTTGTATGATAGATCCAAGATACCTAAACCGTGATACTTGTGGTATGGTGTGGTCCTCAATTTTCATCGCTAAGCTAGTATTAGCACGCTTCTTACTGAACTTACATTCCATATACTTCATCTTACTCCTGCTTATACGAAAGTCATGTTCTTCCAAAGCTCGTCTCCATAGCTCTAGCTTCCCATTTGTTTCCTCTCTCGACTTTCCAACTAAGACTATATTATTTGCAAAAAGCATGCATTGTGACACCGGCTCTTGGATATGTGCAGTAAGCACATCCAAGACCAAGGTAAAAAGATATGGACTCAAAGTTACTCTTGGTGCAATCCTATAGTTATAGGAAAATCTTCTGTAACCCCTCCTTGTGTTCTCACACAAGTTTTAGCCTCATCATACATATTTTGGATTGCTCGAATATAAGCGATATGAACTCCTTTTTTCTCCAGAGCCTTCCACAAGACCTCTCTCGATACCCTATCGTAAGCTTTTTTCAGATCAATGAAAATCATGTGTAGGTCTTTTTGCTTCCTCCAATACCTCTCCATCAATCTTCGTAGAAGATAGATTGCTTCCATAGTTGACCTCCTAGGCATTAAACCGAATTGATTCTCTGAAATATGAGTCTCTTGTCTTAATCTACGTTCAATTACTCTTTCCCATAACTTCATGGTATGACTTATGAGTTTAATCCCTCTATAATTTACACAATTTTGTATATCTCCGTTGTTCTTATAAATAAGAATTAAAGTGTTTCGCCTCCATTCATTTGACATTTTCTTAGATCTCATTATCTCGTTAAATAGTTTTGTGAGCCAGCTTATACTTTTCTCTCCTAGGCACTTCCACACCTCGATAGGTATATTATCTGGTCCGACCGCTTTTCCATTTTCCATCCTCTTCAAAGCATCTTTTACCTCGAACTCCCGAATTCTACGGTAAAAGGTTTTATTTTGATCCTCCTCTCTAGTGTTTAGAATGTCTGAGTCCCCTAACGTCTCATGTCCCTCATTAAATAGCTTGTGAAAATAACCCTTCCATCGATCCTTGATGTCTTGTTCTGTAACCAAGACTTTACCCTCTTCATCCTTAATGCATTTTACTTGATCCAAGTCTCTTGTCTTCTTTTCCTTACTTTTAGCAAGCCGGTAAATATTCCTTTCTCCGTCTTTGGTGCCCAAAGATTGATATAACCCATTGAATGCGAGTCCCAAGTCTCTATGTCTCTATGGATGTCACTTTTCATGAATCCGAGTCTTTTCACCTTCGTCCTCAACTTCAGGTGGAGAATGGTCAAGAAGCTGAGTCCCTTGAGTCATCTTTTGTTCCTCTTTTGACTGAATCTATTGAGTTATCTGTCCCTCCTCTGATGAAGGATGTGGCATCATCTTCTGATACTTCAGAGACACCTAAAGAATCAGTATGTGTTCCTATAGATCGATACAAGCAGGTGTATTATCGGAAAAAACCCAACCTGTCCAACAACAGCTTTAATCGCCCGAACCAGAGGTAAGCTTTCCTGATTCTGAACCTTTGAATAGTCCTTTACATGATATTTGTGAACCTAACCCTGATGACTTGCCTATAGCCTTAAGAAAAGCCAGAAGAACTTGTGCAAAATACCCTATATCTCAGTTTGTGTCCACTAAAAACCTATCAATACAGACCGAGCTTTATTTCAGCAATTGATTCTACTAGAGTCCCCACTTCTGTACAAGAAGCATTAATGGATAAGAATTGGGTTCAAGCCATGCATGAAGAAATGAGTGCTTTAAACAAGAATGAGACCTGGGAAATTGTTGAGAAGCCGAAGGATAAAAGGATAGTTGGGTGCAGATGGATTTACACAATAAAATATCGGTCTGATGGTACTCTAGACCGGTATAAAGCAAGGCTGGTTGCAAAAGGGTACACTCAGACATATGGGATTGATTATGAGGAAACATTTGCCCCTGTAGCAAAGATGAATACAGTCAGGATCATTCTCTCCTTGGCAGCACACTTTGGATGGGACTTGCACCAATTTGATGTTAAAAATGCTTTTCTCTATGGGAATTTGGAAGAGGAAGTATATATGGACATCCCACCAGGATATGGACCCATCGGTGGAGAGAATATGGTGTGCAAGTTAAGGAAGGCCTTATATGGACTCAAGCAATCTCCTCGTGCTTGGTTTGGGAGGTTCACCAATGCTATGGTGTCCTTAGGTTATAGGCAGAGCCAGGGAGATCATACCCTCTTCATAAAACATTCCAAAGAAGGCAAACTTACACTTCTTCTGGTTTATGTTGATGACATGATCATTGCCGGTGATGATGAGGTTGAGAAACAAGTCCTAAAAGAAAAACTAGGCTGCTCAATTTGAAATGAAGGACTTGGGGTAGCTGAAGTACTTCCTTGGGATAGAGGTTGCCTACTCCAAACAAGGCATCTTTATTTCCCAAAGGAAATATGTCTTGGATCTTCTTAAGGAGACAGGTAAGCTAGGTTGCAAAACCACAGGGGCACCTATTAAACAAAACCACAGGATTGGAAACAATGAGGAAAGCCCAAGGGTGGATAAGGCACAATATCAGAGACTTGTGGGAAAACTGATATATTTGTCCCACACCAGACCAGACATAGCCTATGCTTTGCCAGTGTTGTTAGCCAGTTCATGCATGATCCTCCTGAGAGACATATGCTAGCTGTGAATCGAATTCTCCAGTATTTGAAGACAAGCCCAGGAAGAGGACTTCTATTTCGGAAAGAACAAACATTGACCATTGAAACCTATACAGATGCAGATTATGCTGGGTCAGTTATCGACAGGCGGTCTACCTCAGGTTACTGCATGTTTTTAGGAGGAAACTTGGTGACTTGGAGAAGTAAGAAACAGAATGTAGTTGCAAGGTCAAGTGCAGAGGCTGAATTTCGAGCTATGGCACAAGGAATTTGTGAACTGTTATGGATGAGAATCATACTTGATGATCTCCAAATAAAGTATGAAGCTCCTATGAGGTTACTGTGTGATAACAAGTCGGCAATCAACATTGCTCACAACCCGGTTCAACATGATCGGACAAAGCATATAGAGATTGACCGCCATTTTATCAAGGAAAAATTAGATGATGGCCTTATAACTACAAAGTACGTCCCTTCAGAGCACCAATTAGCAGATGTTTTCACCAAGGGACTTCCCACTGAACGATTTCAAAGTCTTACTTGTGTTTGGGAATGATAGATATTCACTCACCACTTGAGGGGAGTGTTGTAATATATTAGCATTAATATCAGATTTGTATAGATATTAGCATTAATATCAGATTTGTATAGATATGTTTTTTATTCTTGTTTTATTAGGGCTGATTTTTCTACCTTATTTTTAGGATAGCAATTAATAGCATTAGACTATATATTGTAACATTCCCTGTACACAATATACAAGAAATATTATTCATACTTTCTATTTTCTATACCTTCCTTCTTTCTTCCCTTGGTTGCTTCTCCTTTTCTTCCTTGGATTTCTCTTCTCGTTTCCTCTCTCTTTTTGCTGCTCAAAACCGTGTGAAATGAAGACAAAAGTGAAGGAAGAAAAGTAAACAAACTAAATAAAGATGAAGGGAAAAAGAGTGAGGCAGTGGAAGAACCATGTAGAAGGAAAGAAAATGAAGAAAGAAAAGTCAACAAAGATGGTGGAAGGAGTGGATGAGAGAACCGTGTGAATGGAAGCCAAAAAGTGAAGGGGAAAAGTAAAAAATTTTGATAACTATGAAGAGATAGTAAGGCAGTGGAGTGAGGGAAAGGTGAGGAAAAATTTCAAGCTGAAACTTCTGTATCTCTTAGGAACACTTAAATCTTCCAAAGCTGAGTTTTCGAGCTTCCATAAGTGTTATAGAAAATTTTAGGACTCAACTTAGTCCTTATATCCATATTTCCATAATTTTTCATATACTTCTATTTATCAGTTAAACTTCATTACTCGATGTCATTAAAAATACCAAACTAGTTCAGATGATTATCTAAAATTTATCATATCTCTTTCCAGTCACTTATGACTTAGAAATAAATTTTTCATATTTATTTCTGTCATATCAACTGTTTATGCTAAAATCTTAGCTAATTTTCACATTCAGTATTGTAGAATTAAGCTCAAATTAGTCTTGAAGGTTACCCAAATTTAATAGATAACTCATACTGGAGTTACTGAGCTTCTATAACTCTGATTAGGGCTATTAGGTTAGGGAGGATGTTACATTCATGCTCCAATCCTTCAAAAGATTGCTTTTAAGCTACTTGGGCAACCATGTTCATCTTAGTGTTGTGAAAGAAATTGGAGCACCTACTCTTTTTTTTTTTTGGTACATGGAGCACCTACTCGCTGTTATTCTTTCCCTTATAAGGAACAAGATGAAACCCAAACGTGTTGAGAATTTAGTATATGTCCATACTAATCTTCGTCTCCTTTCAAGAAAAACTCCATAATTCAAAAAAGGAGAAACAATGATGTGGGATATTGTGGGAGATGAGTATTCACCAATTGATGAAGATCATGGAATCCTTGATGTTGCTTCTCTTGATGAATTGGAGTTGGAGAGTGTCCTCGTCACTGATGAATGCAATAACAACAATGGTGAAGAGCAAAATGAAGTTAATCTTCAGATACGCACTCTAGTAAATTTTTTTGGTTATACTTGTACATGGCTAGTTCTACCAAGACAAGTTCGTTTAGGAAATTTTTTGCGAAATGTCAATAGAAATGATGTTCCATATTTTTTGGGAGGAGCTTACAAAATAGCAAATATTAACACATATGACATATCAATATATTGTAAATCTTGAAGCTTATATATATGATATTATGAATTATGAATTTTTTTCCTTAAATTTTCATTTATATATATATATATATATATATATATATATATATATATATATATATATATATATATATATATATATGAGCATTTTTCTTTTTCTTGTGGTCGGTTAAAAAGCAGGCAGTTAAAACTTATGCTGCACTGCCAACTCATTCATACTTCTTTGTCAAAAAGAATTAGTACCAATATATATATATATATATATGCTGTGTTCGTGTTCTACAATTTTTAAAATTTAGTGTGTCCCCGTGTTAGTGTCATGTCGCTGCTTCGTGGATTTTAATATCTACAAAATGAAAGATGTCAGAGATTCACGTCATTTATTTTGCATATGTCATGAGGGTAGTGGGGTGCTGGGGTAATTTAAGAATTGAATAATGTAATATCATTTTTATTTTCCTTTGTTTTGGTTCAAATAATCTAAATTTGAAAAAAAATAGAAAAAAAGGAAAAAAACCAGTGCTGTTTTGAATCATTTGAACTTGTTGGAATTTGTTCCAATTGTAAACTATCATTATTCTTTTGCAGGTACTATTCACTGACATAAATGCTTATGAGGTAAGTGCCATTAAAATATTTGCTTTACATGATGTTATGGATCTAGTAATATTCTTAAGTTTTAACATTAACTGTTAAAAGTTGTTTCTAATGAATTAATCACTGGCTAAAGAAATATTTATATCAGAATAACTTTTGGGGTAAATACTTTTGACCTGTGTGCTTAGAGCACAGAGGGCAGGGAGATTAATCAAGATTAGAGCAAGTGCTATGCCAAACCATTTTTGTTCTTGTTTGTCTTGGGCATATCTCATATTTGTTTTGACTTTTAAGTTCCTCTTGGTAGGAAAATGTTTTGAGACTACACCTTATTTTTAGGGTGATTTGTCCAATGTATCGTCTTTGGTCTGTGACAAATGTAGAAAACAATCTTTTTACTTTCTGTTTCTTTATTGGACATTGATATCCTCACTTTTTAGCACCGTTTTACACAAATTTTCATGCATACGGAGCTGTTGGCCAGGACGCAAAACAAAGTGGTTATTTCCCTCTTTATATTATGCTGTTATCCCTGTTTTACCTTATTATTTGTGTGTGTTGTCCAGACTGTTGTTTCCAGTCATAAATTACCGACATCCATTGTGATTATTTTCTTCTAGTAGTAGTGTATTCGGTATTGCATTGATGAAATGAATCTTGCAGTTCAAATACTGCATGGTTAGCACTTAGCAATGTGGTCGATGTTGTTTTGGTCACTAGAAAAGAAACGAAGTTGTGACAGCTTTCCTGAAAAAAAAAAATCGATAGCATTCTAGTGCCATTATTAATCAACTGCTTTTGTCATCATTAATAAATATTGGTCTAATTATTTGTCAGGTGGATTTGGGGACTGATGCAAAGCACTGCTTCTGTAAAGCAAGTGACTTATTGGCCGTGGTTGAGTAGGTTTTGGCCACTGTATGAGACATAGAAAGGAGCAGCCTTTTTTATAATATTTAATTGGCAAATGTATTAGTAGTAGAATGACTTACAATTTTCAATCCTTGGAGTTAAAATTTTATCTTCCTGGGATGTTATAATAACTTGCACTGCCTTCCCTAGGGAGTTTTTTATTCAAATTTTCATAGTAGGGAATCCACTCGCTGCAAATGCTGTACATGCCCTACTCTTTCCAATAGTCTGAGGTTGATTTGTGTGGAATTATCTGATCAAAAAGGTTTGCACGAAAGATGTAAATATTACACTCGGGATGTGTGTGTCAGCATGAGTAACTGTGGCTCCAAGGAACCATACTATGTGGGGTGCACATTAGGGTTAACAGGGTCATGGTGTTTAGAGACCTTTGTGAGCTTAGTATGTCTTTTCCTCCGTTCTAGTAGATTAAAAAGGTAGAATGAATCAATCTCTCGCTTTTGAATAACCTTAGCTATTATAATAAAACCAAAAAGAACAACTATCAGCTCGTTTAATGATATCCTGTATGTTGGGCAAATTTCATCAATTGCATGAGCAGAGGATGAAGACCTGCAATCACAAAAAGTAAGAAAACCATCGTGAGGTATGGCCGGAGTGAGGTCTGGATTAAGGGCTTGGGCAAGAACCCTCCGATGATTTACTCAGACGAGTGTAGTTAATGGCCAAAATATGTCTGGAGTAATTTAGAGATCTTCATCCTATGTATCCGATGTTTGATTAAAGTATCACCCTAACGGTTAGTTTGGTACACCCTTAGAAACGGGAGACAAATCAATGGATAAATTTTAAAACTCTCCGGTATTTAAAAGTCGTATTGGTCTTGACTAGTATAGTTGGGTCAGATTATATAGTTATAAAATTTACACATTAGTGGCTCACATCCCTTTTGTGAGGATATGCGTGTTAAATTTTATGTGCAAGAAATATTTCCAATAAAATAATTGATTTATGTTTGTGAATATGAAATTTTAAAAGTTGATTTAGAAAGAATTGATTTTATATAAATGATGTAAAGTAAAATTAGTATTTTGTACTCGTCCATTGTATGGGATAATTAGAAGAAAGGTTAAAATAAATAATTAATTTATATAGTTTCAACCAATTTGAATTTTGGACTCATTCTTTTATGTCTGTCATTATATTTCTTATTCGTTTGTTTTTTTTTATTATATCAGTCATCTGGATTTTTAATCTCCACCGTTGAGGTATTGGTTTTCATATTTGTTACTCATTTGGACTTTAATCCTCATAGTTTTTATATACTAAGTTATTGGTTATTATTGTTCATGAATGATTGGTTCTTATAATTTTCAACACTATTGATCCTAATTAACTAAAATCCAAATGAGTGAAACTATATTGACCAATATTTTAAAAAATTGTAAGAACAAAAATCTAAATTGGGTTTAAAATTATAAGAACTAATTGTTTATTTAACCTAGAATAGATAATATTTTCAAAGATTTAAGAAAACAACTATCTATTAATTCTAAGGCATCAATATCAATATAAAAAGAAAGAAAATATATAATAAAATAATTTAAAAATAAAAAGTATGTATACATCTAAAAAATAAGAATCCTATATTATTACTTAAAAAGAAAAAACATTCATCTCTTAAATTTTCACTTCCTTCTTAATCCCTAATGTAAAATTCTTATTTTCATTTATAGTCATTTTAGTGTATCATTGGATAAAAATTTCATAAATTCAATTTATATAGAATTATACAAAAAACTCATCCCTTAATTTTTTACCCTCATTTTTGAAGACTATACCAAATTCAGCCCTACTATAAAAATTTATTCTTCTTTTATAATCATTATTGTATAGCTTTAAAGATCTCAAAAAAGTTTATTACATGTAAAATTGTATTGAAAGTTAATCCCTTAAAAAAATTTTCAACCCTGTTTTCAAGGGTATTACAAAATGATAAAAAAATAATCTTAAATTGAAAGATATTACAATGACAATTTTTTCTTAAAAAAATACTATCAAAAAATATGATGGTCAATAACAATATAACTAAATCATATTTAATGCATTCAAATATCTTAGCATTTTATAATTTATGCATTTAGCTTACACTATTTAAGTAGACTAAATAAAAATAACACATTAATTTTACTTATAGCTAGTAATTTTACGTGGAACTTGAATATTGGGATTGCCTGCAATTATGCTTACATATTTATGCTAACATTATCTTGAAGTTAAAAGTTAAAGTTTTAAGAATTCTACTTTAAATTAAATATACATAGTGATGCCAGAAAAAATTCGTAGTTATATGATAACACTATTATAATTCAATATATTACAATGTAGTAATATAAAATTATATTTTAGGATTAAAATATATATTTTTTAAAAAATACGGTATTTGGTTTTAATATTGAAATTCATATATTAAATGTAACTAATAAATTAAAATTTAAATCGAAACAATTAAATTTTAATGAATTCTTTAATGAAATTAAAGCATGAATATTATATTTAACATACTCACGTGTCTTATATCATATTCTTTCTAACTTTTTGTTGAAATAATTATGAAAAGAATTACTGGATAAGTATCTTTGTATACTATCTCAAATACTAATGACTATATATTTTCAAATTCAAATCTGGTAACACCAGTAAGATATATGCAAAATAATCAAAATAAGTAAATAATAAAAAATAATTTAAAGGAGAGAGAAAAAGGTGAATAGTAAAGAAAAATTCAAAAGGGAAAGAAGAAAGAGAAGTTCATGTAAATACAAAAGAATACCCAATTTAACAAATGTAAATACTTCAACCTGAAAAGAGATTATATTAAATTGAAAAAATAAAATAGATGGAAAGACAAATTTATATCCTTCATCCAATGAACCATGTCTTATCGAAGGGTGAGACTATTGACACTCTTAATTGCTTATCGACAGTCCCTTCTAACTATTTATAATTTTGATTTTCATAAAATTGTGATTGGTTAATGAGGAGTGTGGATAGATAATTAGAAGTGTTAATAGCCTCACCTTTTATCAAAATAAAAAGTTTCAAACAACAATGTAATTTTACAGCAAGTAGTAGAAGAATTCTAAGAAAACTGACCAAAGACTAATCTTAGGGCCTTCTCAAAGCAATCAGAGTATCCCAGACAACCACAATCATCAGGCCTACATTGTCGCTAGCTCAGTACTTGTAACATCATGGAATTTATAAATGGGGGTGAGAATTCTAAAAATTTTCACTAATTCTAACAAACAAGTGTCATCATGATAGTTCCGGCTGCTTCGGGATTTTCACAAACAGTTAACAATAACTAATAAGTGGCAGAAGCCAAAACCAATTATTATCCCCGAGGTAGAGGTTCATTTTAACAATTATATCCATACAAAATCGAATAGAATCATATAAGAGATCATAGGTTTTTCAAAATGTAAGCATGACATAAACGATCATATTAGAGTTGTAGCAGACATAATCAGAATATTAGCAAAGCATAACAGATATATCATAGCAATGGCATAAGCCTCCACAAGCTTACTAGATGCAATGTCAATACCATAAAGTGCTCATTTCATTTATCTGCCTTTCATAAGCTTATTCCCATTTGTATCTCATATTCAGGAGGTAATTATTCATCCTCAACCACACATAAATAGGGAAGGAATTATTCATCCTCAACCTATCCTTGGAAAAATATTTTTCTCACTCCTTTACCCTTGATAGAGTGCTTTTCTTACTCCTATTCCCTCGGCAGAGTGCTTTTCTCATTCCTCTACCCCGACAAGGTGCTTTTCTCATTCCCTTACCATATTATCTTTGACAAAATGCTTTTCTTACTCCCATGCTCGTGACAGAGTGCTTTACTCACTCCTCTACCTTTGGAAGAGTGCTTTTCTTTCTCTTCTACCATGACAAGGTGCTTTTCTTACTCATTTTCCATATTATCTTTAGCAAAGTACTTTTCTCACTCCTTTGCCCTTGGCAGAGTGCTTTTCTCACTCTTCTGTCTTAGTTTGGGAAAAAGCATTATCAGGATTACATCTCTTACCAATGATCATTTTCTTTACATTTTCAGTCTCATAAACAATCAAGGATGCACACTAACACATAATTCATTAAATTCTCATTCTTGGCTGATGACTAACATTCATCTGAGCAAAAATTCTTAGTGCATTGTGCATATAGTTCATGAGCATGCAAGTTACCAATTTAAATTTAAACACATAAAATCATACAAATCTCAAGGTAGCTTGTACTGCAAGTAACTTATATTGAGGCAACTCCCTCTCAATCACCTTCGGCCAATCACACAATTGAAGCCATAGAAACTCTCAAATCTCTATATTAACTCAAATCAATATATAGAACTTGATTAACCTAACTGCCATTGTCAAGCTAAAATTAACATTTAGTCACATAATTAGTCATAAAATTAAGATTAAGAGAATTAATTTTCTAAATCAACCAAGGTCAACCCTCCAAAATATTTCATGAACTAATCTCGGCCATGCACCATTAATTTCCTAATTACTTAGTAACTTAGTTAATAACTTCTAACTTAAGATAATTAGGGTCTAATTAACCTAATTAGCATATAATTAGAATAAATTAACTAATCCCCTAAAATCCCAAGGAACCCATCCCTTAGACCAATTACAAACTCCAAAATTAGCATCCAATGAACTAGTTAACCATCAAATTAGCTAAATTAAACTTGATTAAGCAATCATCAACTAAGCAACATCATCCTTGGGTGCAAGAACACCCATGAAACTGCCACCTATGGGTTTGGCCAAGTCAAGGAAAAATTAACCCAATCATAGATGCTACCATTCCATCATGATCAACCAAAATTCATAGAGCCAAAAATCAATAGAATAAGGATAAGAAACTCTAATCCTAACCCTCACCCTCTAATACCTGAATCATCCCCGTAGAGGAACTCAACAAAATATCAGTCAAAATAACACATAAATCTCATGGGTGAACACTAGAGATAGGAAGAATGAGTAAAAGAAAGGCAAAAACCCCTACTTGGTCGCCTAAGACAGCAAGGTGGAGAGGATGAAGGGATGGGTGAAGTTGCTCCAAAGTGAAATCTAATCGATGCACTTAGAAGAGGAAGTCATGAGGATCACTTTTGTCTTCAAGCCCAGGTTAGGATGAATCTTTGAAGGCTCTCATGCAAGAGCTTGAAGATGAAGAGCAATGGCTTCCCTTAGTTACTGTGTGCATTAGAAAGAAAGAAAATGAGGGAGGAAGAGAGACATGAGGGGGAGGAGGCACTGGTGGAGTCATAAGGAGGAAATAATAACTAAATTCTTAAGTTTAAGTTACCACAGGTTAAGTAGTTAAGTTCTAAAGCTCCAAAAAAAATTATAATCATCAATCCTTATTTTTTTTTAATTAACTCCTCATCATGTTTTAGAACTTCTTAGGATTCATATAGGATCTTAACTTAAGCTACTTAGTGTTAATTAGATCCTAATTATTTGTGATAGGTAGCTATCTTAAGGTTTAAGTAACCTACATGCATGCAATCTAATTAATTTAAGTCTAATCAAACTTAGGGTCTATCTCCATGTTTCTTGCACATTTCACACAAGCTACACCTCGGTTTTCAGTTTAAACTTATTTCCCCATGTCCCAATTATATTTAGGCTGAAAGGTACATCCTCTTGGCCTAATATTCACCTTCTTTCTCTTATGAAAAAGTTTGTAACCTTTGATTAGATAGGGTTTTAAAATCACACTTCTCTATAACTCGATACTTGTTAACTAGAGTTTGAAAATCTCTAATCTTCAAGTGTTCAACAACCCTCAAAATATCTTCTTTTAGACCTGCCTCAAACTTTACACACTTCCAGTGTTCATCTGGATTATGCCTAAGGTATGAGGAAAACTTAGACAGCTCCTCAAACTTGGACACATATTGGCCCATAGACATACTGCCCTATTCTAATCTCAATACCTCCAATTCCTTACTATTATGAAAACTTTTTGGGAAAGTACTTATCTAGAAAAGTGGTTCTAAATGCTTCCCAATTGATTTGAGTACCTGCTACCTCTAGCAGTCTCCTTGCATTAGTCCACCAACACTCTGCCTCTCCTATCAACATGTAAGAGGCAAAGGCAACCTTCTGTGCATCAGTGCATGCTATCATTGTAACACCCTAGATAAACATGTTAGACTTGTAAATGGTTACAGAGATAGCCTATACTTGCTTAACATGTTAGTTGAATTTTGTGGCTTTCTGAGCATGTTTAGTCACTTTGTTGTAATACTATGTGTGAAATATAGTTGTTAATAGCTCTGAAAATGGCTGAAACCGCTCCATTAATGGAAATAGATGTGGAGACTTTATTTCTAGGTCACAAATGTGTGAACTGTGCTACAGTTAAAATCTGAGGATGATCAGAGCTAGTTTGGTATTTGTTAGCATACTGGTGGTGTGTTTTAATACTGGTTTGACTAGTAGTTGAATGGAAAAATAGAGAAATGGTGAAACAGAATTTTTAATGAATCTCAGGATTTATTTTGAATCTGTTAGAAGCTAGGAAACTGGATTTGGTGGAATCTAAGTGTTCTTAGCAGATCAAGAATTTTGGTACCACTTTATGGTTATCTTTAAGTAGCAAGTTGGACTTTTCTATTCCTTGTTCATGGCTGAAACAGAAAAGAAAACAGAAAAAGAGAAGAGAAAGGGAGAAAAAGGAACTGAGGAAAGGAAGAAGAGAAAGAAGAAGGAGGATTCAAGTGGAGGCTTAGCTTCATCTTCAAGATCTTCATCTTTGTTGCACAAGAGGTATGGGTTTTTGAGTTCCTTTAATCTCTTTCTCTCATCTCCTCCCTTTAACCTTAGTTGAGGCATAATGGCCCAAAATGAGATTTTGAGGTGCTTGGAGTGTTTTTCTTGCTTGGATTTATGGCTTGTTCATGGTTTGAGTTTGAGTTAGAAACTTATAACTCCCCATTTGAACCCTTGATGGCCAAAGTTGGAAAAAAGGGTTTTTGGATGATTGATCTTTGATCATGATTCTATTTTAGATGGATTAGTTAGTGTTTGATGATTCTATCATGTTAGAGACTATGTTTAGGATTGGAAATCACTTATAATTCAAGTTTTGGAGATTAGAAATTGATTGGGAATCAATCAGAGCAGAAAACCATTTTATGGTGCTGAGAGATTAATTGCCCAAAAAGTGAGCAATTAATCGCCCAAGCCCATAGAGCACCAGCATGTTAGGCGATTAATCGCCCAAAAAGTGAGTGCTTAATCGCCCAAGCATAGAAACTTCTAGAATGTTTATCTTGGGAATTTGGAGTTCCCCACTTTGTGGGATCACTCATATATGCCTTTGTAAGTGTGTTGAGGCACTAATAAGGGTATTTTCATGAAGGAAATTACCACCTTGCATATATGAGAAGTTAGAAAACCTATAGGTACCCTTATGAGGTGGTTTGCCTTAACCTTTAGGCATCCAAAGTGTGGGAAATGCCTTAGAATATAGTTGAGGGGCCCTAGACACCCAAAGTGAGGTGGAGTGTTAAGGGACAATATGTTGGGAAACCTTAGGCTTCTATTATGTGGTGGAATGCCATAGGGTAGCCTTGAGAACCTTTAAGCATCCAAGTGAGTTGGTTTGCAATAAGGAAGTGTTTAGAACCTTGTTCAACATGAAGTTGACTTTGGAATCACTTGTGAAGTGATGGTGTAGGGTTCTAGATACAAGAGTATTAGTGTTGAGACACAACTAGTGGTGCTTCTTGGAGAGAATAACCACTTACCTTATGTGAAGGGCTTTGAGAAGTAAAGACAAGGTGTACTAGAAACAACTAGTTTGGGTTTGTTTGGTATAGTATGCCTATCTATATGCATAGATTACTCCTTTAGCATTAAAGTTGAGTTTAAGATCAATAGTTGGTGTGTGCTCCCTTGTTTATCAAGGTTAAGCTTTCAGTTTTCTAAGAGGCATGGGTTGGTTCCTTTATATGATAGAGTTGAGCTAAAAGTGCATGTTTTCTACTTATAGTTCTTTTACTTGGTTAGGGTGAACCTTGTGATAGGATTTGAGTAACTTTAGGCATCCTCTAAGATGTAGAATGCCATAGGTAGATACCTAGAACCTTAAGCAACATAAGATTGCCTTGTGAGTCACTTGTGAAGTGATGAAGTGAGGTACTAGATGTTATAAGCTAAGTGTGCTTGGCTAGTGGTATTTGTTATCATGCATAGGTTACTTCTTGTGAAGAAGGTAGAATTAGAGATGCATGAATGACATTTACTCCCTTGTGAGACGAGGTTGAGATATAGGAAATACTAGAAACATGACTTTGCTACTTATGTGATAAGTGAGCTTAGTTGGAAGGTTTGCTAGTCTTCTTTTGTCACTTGGTTGGGACGGACCTAGTGGTGTGTGTAAGTGCTTGTGAAATACTTTGCATATTTGGTTTCAAACTTGATATTTGCTATTTCCTATGTATTGTAACCTTATGTGGTGTACACAACCATTTGGCCAAAGAACAAGGTGTTGGATCTAGATTCTCATAGTAGGTAATGCTATTATGGTCAGGGTTACCAGTATGAGGGTGATAGTAGCACTCTTACTGTGGTAAGGGGAAGGTAGTCACCTATTACCAAGTAGTGTATAGGCTTTTAGGTCTATCTTGCTTTGTATATGCAAGAAACAGAGGTTTTTGGGAAATAAGTGAGTAGCACGTGTTTTCTAAAACTAAAATCTGCATTAGTATTGCATAATCATGTACTTAGGACTTGTGTGGGCATAACCATACACCATATCATAAAGCATTGCATTTGTTGGTAGTTGTATGGGTAGTTGCCTTGCTTAATGTTTGCCTGTTGATGATGTCTTATGATGTCTTAGGACTTGTGTGGGCATAACCTAAGATCCTTGCTTGCCTTGTGAATGATATATAGTGTTGATGCATATTCTGGTAGTGTTGAGCAGTGGCTCATTTATCTATTGCAGGCATAGTCTTATGTTTATAATGTTGTTTATTCATTGCGAATGTTTAAACACTAGTTTTGGAATGCTTATACTGAGAAATTATGATTTCTCACCCTGTTTATGTTTCCATGTAAATCTAGGTACAAATAAAGGGAAGCAAAAGAAGCAGAAGAACTAGCATAGTTTATTTTGTTTCTTGTAATAAATATGTGGTATATTTATTTCCTGCTACCTTGAGGTTGTACAAGTTATGTGTTACAGTATGCCTTTGTGAGGCTATGATGTATATATATGACTCTTTTTGTTGTTCAGGCTCTCTATATTTATTTATGTGAATGAATGATATGAGTTTAGTTTGTTATTTTAGGTTAGAAGTAGCATAGCTAGTATTGTGCGCCTTATATATGGCAGATATATCAGGTTCTCAGTATTGGGATGTTACAATCATTGTAAAGATTTTCTCAAATTCTTTTATCCATCTCTCAGCCACTGCTGGATCATAATATCCATTAAAGGATGGAGGTTTAACATTCCTGAACTCAGAAAGGCCCCATAAATTAGGATTGCCTACTGGTACATATCCTGCAGGTCCTACATTACCTCCCTACTATTGTTGCCCAGGTGAATTAGCTTCCATCCTTGCCAGCATTCAGTTAGTAGTGACAGACTGCTCCCTCATAGTAGCAGCCACCTTTCTAAATGTTCCCATTAGTTTTGCCATTTCTCTATTGGCAAGATTTCACTTGCTGGATGCCATAGGCTTTTGCCACAAAGAATAGTACATATTGAGTTGATTAGTCTCAATATCATGTAAACAATGTGACAGAAACTTTTAGCAATCACACCTAAGGCAATTATGCATATCTAAACTAACTATGCATCTCATCATCATGGACAAGAAAACTACCATGCATAACATAAAATGGAACTTTTAATATGCTACAAGCATAGCCAGTCTATACCCCAAGTTCAACAGGATGAACTACTTTGATATCACCTAATGTAACACCCCCTAGCCTATATAGTATTCTTAGACCAGTCATAAGAAGACCAGATACACCAAAGTTTGCCACAATTTTTCTATTCTTAGTTCGTTAACTTGTATTTCAAATTTATTTCATTCCCAAGCATGTTGAGGGTTATTTAGCTCTCTTGGTAAGTTAGGTCGAAAGCCTATAAGGCACTTATTTTATTTTAACTTTACTTTGTTATTTCTTATTACTTTTTAGGAGTTCCTCTTGGTGAGACTCCTTGATAAGTATTAGATGGCACGTGAATCAAGAGTACCATGCCAGGACCTAACCAACTAATCAACATACAACCAAAATATCTACTACATCATATGAATCTATATCATAGGTAAATACATCAATCTAACAAATATGTGGAGAAGTTTGAATAAACACCTTATACATAATACAATTTCAAATATAATACAAATAAAACAAAATAGAACAAAAACTAATCCAAGGACCTTCTCGAAGCAGTCAGACTATCCTAGACAACCACAATAATCAGGATTAAGCTGTCGCTGGCTCAATACATGGAATATCATGGAATTTATAAACAGGGTGAGAATTCTAAGAATTCCCAGTAATTCTAACAAATAGGTGTCATCATGAAAGTTCCAGCTCCTTTGGAGTTTTCACAAACAGTTAACAATAATTAATTAAGTGGTAGAAGCCAACACCAATTATTATCCCCGAGGCAAGATTCATTTTAACAATTATATCCATACAGAATCGAATATAATCATTTAAGAGATATCATCGACTTTTCAGAATGTAAGCATGAAATAAACAATCATAGCAGAGTTCTAGCAAACATAATCAAAATATTATCAAAGGATAATAAATATATGATAGCAATGACAGAAGCCTCCATAAGCTTACTAGAAGCAATGCAAATACCATAAAGTGTCATTTAATTTATCTACCTTTCATAAGCTTATTTCCATCTGTATCTCATATTCTAGAGGATAATATTCATCCTCAACCACTCCAAAATAGGGAGGGAATTACTCATCCTCAACCTATCCTTGGCAAAGTGCTTTTCTCATTCATTTTCCATTAGCAAGGTGTTTTTCTCACTCCTTTACCCCGACAAGGTTATTCTGTCACTCCCTTGCCATATTATCTTTGGCAAAGTACTTTTCTCACTCTTTTGCCCTTGACAAAGTGCTTTACTCACTCCTTTGCTCTTGACAGAGTGCTTTTCTCTCTCTTCTGCCTTGACAAGGTGGTTTTCTCACTCCCTTGCCATATTATCTTTGGCAAAGTGCTTTTCCCACTCATTCTCCTTTGACCAAGTGCTTTACTCACTCCTCTGCCCTTGGCAGAGTGCTTTTCTCTCTCTTTTGCCTTGACAATATGCTTTTCTTACTCCCTTACCATATTATCTTTAACAAAATGCTTTTCTCACTCTTTTGCCATTGGCAGAGTGTTTTTCTCATTTCTCTGCCCTAACATAGTGTTTTTCTCACTCTTCTTTCTTACTTTGGGAAAAAGCATTATCAAGATCATCTCTCTTTCCAATGATCATTTCCTTTACATTTTCAGTCTTATGAGCAATCAAGGATGCTCACTAATACATAATTCTTTAAATTCTCATTCTTGGCTCATCACAAACATTCATCTTAGCATAAATTCTCAGTGTATCATACACATAGCTCATGAGCATACACATTACCAATTTACATCTCAACACAAAATTATACAATTCTCAAGGTAACTTGTACTGCAAGTAACTCATATTGAGGATAATCCCTCTCAATCTGGCCAATCATACAATTGAAGCCATAGAAATTCTCAAATCTCTATATTAATTCAACTCAATATATAGAACTTGATTAACCATAACTACCATTGTCAAGCTAAATTTAATATTTAGTCACATAATTAGTCATAAAATTAAGATTAAGAGAATTAATTTTCTAAATTAACCAATGTCAAGCCTCCAAAGTATTTCATGAACTAGTCTTAGTTGTGCACCATTAATTTCCCAACTCCTATATTCTTACATCACTTTTCAACAACACTTTCTACACCAGGTTAATGATGTACAAATTCGTGGTTAATTACATGTATTGGTTGGTTAATGAGTAAATCTAAGCTTTAACCCTAAACTATGAATTTACTCATTAACTAACCAATAGATGTGATTAACCACGAATTTGTACATCATTAACCAAGTGTAGAAAATGGTGTTGAAAAGTGATTTAAGATGATTATTTCTCTTAATTTCCTGATTATTCAGTAACTTAGTTAATTACTTCTTGTGATCTAATTAACCTAATTAGTATGTAATTAGAATTAATTAACTAATCCCCCTAAAATCCCATGGAACCAAAGACCTTAGACCAATTACAAACTCCAAAATTTGCATCCAATGAACTAGTTAACCATCAAATTAGCTAAATTAAACATGATTAAGCAATCATTAACCAAGCAACGTTATAATTTCTTCCTTGGGTGCAAGAACACCTATGAACCCGCCACTTACGGGTTTGGCCAACTTAAGGAAAAATCAACCCAATCATACATGCAACCACTCTGCATCATGATCAATCAAATTCATAGAGCCAAGAATCAATAAAACAAGGATAAGAAACTCTAATCCTACCCCACATCCTCCAATACCCGAATTAGCCCTGTAGAGGAATTCAACAAAATATCAATCAAAACAACAATAAATCACATGGGTGAACATAGGAGATAGGTAGAGTGAGTGAAAAAAAGGCAAAGTCCCCTACTTGGTAGACCACAATAGTGAAGTGGAGAGGAAGAAGAGAAGGGTGAAGTTGCTCCAAAGTGAAATGCAATCGGTGCACCTGGAAGAGAAAGTCGCGAGAATCAATTTTGTCTTCAGACTCAGGTTAGGACAAATCTAGGCTCTCGTGCAAGAGCTTGAAGATGAAGAGTAGTAGCTACCCTTGGTTGCTATGTTCACGTGAGAAAGAAAGAAAAAGAAGGAGAAAGGGAGACATAAGGGGGAGGAGACCATGGAGTCATAAAGAGGAAATAAGAACTAAATTCTTAAGTTTAAGTGACCATAGGTTAAGTAGTTAAGTTGTAAAGCTCCTAAAAAAATTTAATCCTCAATCCTTATGTTTTTTTAGCTCCTCATTATGTTTTAGAACTCCTTAGGGTTCATATAGGATCTTAACTTAAGTCACTTAGTGTTAATTAGGTCTGAATTATTTGCGATAGGTAGCTAACTCAAGGTTCAACTAGCATACATGCATGCGATGTTATTTGTTTAAGTCTAATCAAACTCGAAACTACTCATGTGACCTTTTGTTATTCTCCAATAAGATGTAAACTTAGTGAAAAAGTTTCTAATGCATGAAATTTAATTAGCTAAAAGGTTATCATGACTTACTTTTTAGTTTAATTTATATAAGATTTTAATAATCTAAATTCATTCTAATTTATTTCTATGAAATTTTTAAGTTCTAACTTAATTATATGGTCAATCTTTTCATTTAAATTTATTCCTTAATTTATTAACTTTTTTTAATAATTTTATCAAATTTATTTTAATTTCTACGCAACTTTTAAAATAGTAAAAACCACTACGATTTACTAAAAATACCAATTTAATTTATTTAAGTCCCAAAAATTTACCATAATTATTTTTATTCATTTGGAACTCAATTATAAATTTTTATAATTTTTCTCACTCATTTAAATTTTTTACGTATTTTTCAGCTATTATTCTTAATTTAACTTACGCACTAAACTATTTCTTTTAGCATGTAAATTACAAAAATGCACAAAGACACATAAATAAATCCCACAATCAATTTTCTATTATTTAAATTTTTTAATTAAATAAATTTAGAGCTGGATGCTACAATTGACTAAATGAGTAAAACTTTAGGAAGCAATATTAAAAAAATTATAAACACCAAAATCTAAATCGAGTAAAATTATAAGAATTAATTATTTATTTAACATAGAATAAATATTATTTTCAAAGATTAAAAAAAAAACTATCTATTAATTCTAAGGCATCAATCAATATCAACATAAAAAGAAAGAAAACACAAAATAAAATGATAAGTGTAAAAAATAATAATTACATTAACAATTTATTGTTTAACAAACCCTATATAAAGAATGTAAGTATTAATAGGACCATTACTTCTTGAAATAATAAAAAATTACGTAAAAATGCAAAGTATGTGTACATCCCAAAAATAAGAATCCTATACTATTATTAAAAAGAAAAAATTATCTCTTAAAATTTTACCCCCCTTCTTAAGGCTATACCAAGCTGATCCCTAATATAAGAATATTATTTTCATTTGTAGTCATTCTAATGTACTATCGGACAAAAAAATCATAAATAAAATTATACTAACAACTCATTCATTAATTTTGCACCCATATTTTTGAAAACAACACCAAATTTAGCCCTAATGCAAAAATTTAATCTTCTTTTATAATCATTATTATATACTCTTAAAGATCTCATGAAAAATTTATTACATTTAAAATTGTATTAAAATTAATCCCATAAACAAATTTTAAACCCCATTTTCAAGGGTATAACAAAATGATGGCTAAAGCCAAATTCTAACAAAAATAATAATAATATTAAATTGTAAGATATTACAATGACAATTAAAAAAAACTAAAAAAATAAGATAAACAATAACAATATGGTTAAATCATATTTAATGCATTCGAGTATCTTAACATTTTTTAACCTATATATTTAGCTTACACATTGTAAGTAGACTAAATAAAAATAACACATTAATTTCACTTATAACTAGTAATTTTACATCACTTGAATATTGAGGTTACCTACTATTATGCATATGTTGGGTTTGACCCAAATTTCATTAAACATTGTTATTGCTAGTTTTCTATTTTGTGAAGATATGAAAGATATGCAAAGATATATCAAGATATATTAAAGAATTGTTAAAATATTTAAAAAATATGTTAGAGATTTGTGAGCTGTGAATAAGATTTGTGAGAGATTTGTTTATAATAAGAAACTAGGAAGGGTGTGTTATAAATACTTGTATTTGAGAATTGGTAGGGTTATAAGAGTGAGAATGAGAGTTTGAGAGGAATTGTCTTGTAAGACCTGCAGGCTAGATTTGTTTTGATAGTAGATTTTGTTACCAAGTGGCCTTAAACTCAAGAGGGGGGTGAATTGAGTTTATGAATTATTTTCGCAAATCTTTCGCAAAGCACTTGTTTATCAAATTTTCGTTGAAGTTATTGTTTAATTGAAGTGAACAGATAAATGCGATCGAATAAATCACTCACAAATAAACAACCAAAGATAGAAAGTATTCAAGTGAATCTAGATATCAAACTCAACTCAAGCATATATAATTAAAGCACAAAATAAAGAGATAGAGTTGAGAAGAACAAACAAAAGGATTTATCCTGGTTCAGCCACCCTTTGTGACTTACATCCAGTCCTCAAGCAAACCACTTGAGGTTTTCCACTAAACTTCAAGCTTGAATGGGTGCTTGAAAACCTTTACACAATAGAGCACTCATCACACCTTGGGATACCTCACCCTTTGTGCTTAAGCCTCAAAACCGAGATACCTCACCCTTTTCACTAGAGGGATACCTCACCCCCTTTACAATCTTTGAAGGATACCTCACCTTCTTTACAATAAGGGATACCTCACCCTTTACAATCTTTGAGAGATGCCTCACTCTCTTTTCTCTGGAGGGATACCTCACCCCTTTTACAAAGAATCAAAGTGTTTATAAGATGAAACTCTCACAAGAGTAGATTACACAAATTGAAGCCCTATAATGCTCTTCAAGAATTTCTCAAATATGCACAAAAATAGAGCACAAGTGTAACACCCCTTGATGTAGCACCGGAGCATAATCGTCATTATACCACAGTTACTAAATCCAAGTGTGTCACAGTCATGATAACAGTAACTTAAATTCTTAAGAGTCTATATATATATTTTTTTGACAATTTGCATAGGTAGAAAATATGAGCCTCGAATGAAATATAAATATATTCAAGCCATGATACAACCACTGAAATAAAATCATGTCTCTTTTATATATATATATATATATATATATATATAGTCAATTTACACAAATCACTGATGACATAGAATATAACAATTACAGAGTCCAATAAAATACAGCGGGAATAAAACACAAGAAAGGGGGAAAAGTAGTGGCCCAGGGATAGGTACTACTAGCAGACAAAGCCGCAACCCCACATACACATATGACGCTCGGAGTCCCAGTCAACAAGTCAGGCATCAATGCCTCCACGCAACTGCACTCGTACGTAGCCGAAGAAACCTTGTCCAAACGCCCAATCCAATCAACCAAGGTGTGGTCCCTCTTTATCTTCCTCACGATCTTTTATCAATATAAGTATAAAACAGACATACAAAGATATAGGAAAGAGGTGAGACAGCCATCCTTCATTACCATTGCGGCAGTAAGAAAACGACATGGCGCAAAGCGCCCACCAAGCAATACAGATTATATATATTCATCAATAACAACAAAGGAATTTATAATAAAAGCAATTCAATTCTAAGCAATAATCAAAGTCAATAATCACTGATATTTATAGTAAAAGTAGAACAACAGTAAGCAATAGCAGGCAGATCATAATAGTATTTCCAGAAATCAGCACAACAATCAGATAATCATTTACAGGTATTCATGCTCAACAGTTTATAAGACCAGTAATGAATGATGCACAATGCATGCTTTCCTAATTCCTACTCCATGGAGTTAGACTCAATCAAGTGGAGAGAAAGATCAGGAGACATGTCTGTAACTTGGCTGCCGAGGCCAGTGCTATCAATAAATTTTCTCATGCGCAAATCATGGCATTGTACAGACATTCTACACTAGATCACGATATAGGACAGTGTCAAGTCCGGATCGTCGATGTGTTTGCATCGGTTTGCCCCACGGCACAGAGGAGCTCTAAACTGTCCATGTGAGGGACCCGCACCCCGATGCCCCCGAGGTCATAACACGATCCACACTTGTCTATTCGCACCCGCACTAAGGTGTGTTCAATCTCCTAGGCAACTTGGCCTTACAACAGTTCACAAGGACAATCACAATGCATAAGACACTATGCATGAACATGTATGATCTACAATCTCATACGATTCCATAATATGCCACATTAGGCCAATATAAGCATCAATATACAAATGGCCACTCACATGGACCCATAACATCATAATACGAGGATCAAGTCAATTGATGCGTCATTAGGTTCATTATGGACCCTAACTTAGAATTTGTTCCCTATTTCAAGGTTCATGTTCAAAATCAATTTATAAAGTTAATTTAACATTCCAAGGCAATTCAATTTCCCATAACTTGCAATTTATTTAAGTTTTAGGGCCTCGCACTCTCATGTTCTTCACTCAATTAGAATTACCTTAAATCTCATGATGCTTTCAATCTTAGTCCTTGAAGATTTATGAAGTCTTGATTTTATCGAATTCTTCTAACTTATCAATTTCCCATTCCATTACATAGGTTCTTAATTACCTAATTCATTATGCTTCCAATTTACCAAAATCACATACTTACACTCAAAAATACCTTAGAGGCCGTGGCCTCACAATGGTTCCAATTTCAAATCCTTTTAAGCCAACATCTTGCATGTTATTCCTTTAATTCATTTAAGGTGTTTACTTATTAAATTAGCTCACCTAAAGTCCTAATTTCTTGGCCCCAAAACCGTAGCCCTCATGGTGGTTTCCATTCCAAAATTTTCTTCCATTTAATTCCATCCATCCATTGATCAACTTAAGTCTTACCCTAGTCATAATTAAATCACAATTTACCTACACTTCCTAGCCTAAAACCGTGAGCCTCCCAATAGTGAATCCCAAATCACCTTCTTCCATTTCAAGTCTTCAAATCCATTCTTTCCTTCTCTTTTAGGTATTAACTTCTTGTCATTAGTTCGCTTAGGTTTTTAGTTCATTAAAATCAATCCAAGTGCCCAAGATTCCATGCCAAAACCGTGACACCATGTTGAGGTAGGAAACTCCAAATTTTCCATTTAGCAACCCCAACATGATCAAGCACAATTTATATATCAAACATATTCAAGAGCATAATTAAGTATCAATCAAATTCAAGAATACTAAATCATACAAAATTTGTAATTCAAGCAAGCATACAAAGAGCATACAAGGATGGATTTCTCCATCAACACACACACAAAGTCTTCTCACCACCATAAGTGGTTGAAGTGAGTAGTCTCCCTCTTACCTAGGTGAAGGAATCAAGAAGAACTCCAAGAATCCTCCTTGGAATTTTTGGATTGCACTTCTACAAAAACCTAAAAATTCAACTTTGTTAAAACAACATCAAGGCTTGAAAAATGAACCATGGATGGTCATTAAAGAGACCATAATCACGAAAATAGAAGGAGAGGGAGAGTGGTCTTGAAACTTACCCAAAATGCTCAAAGTTGGAGCTTGAAGAAGATGATGAAAATGGAGGATTTTCAAGAAACTCCAAGAAGAAAAAGTGTTTAAAATGTTGAGAGGATTGAGAAAATATATTTAGTTTAAATTTTTGTGATGGATGAGTGGTTGAGGAGAGGGCTGGCCGTGGAGCTTGGTAGAGAGAAGGAGGAGAAAATGTTGAAGAAGGAAGAAGAAGAAATGATGAGAGAGAAAGGGTTTTGGAAATTAATGAATTTTGTGTGATAAAATGAAATAAGGAAAAGCAAATTTTCCTTGCTTTGGGGCTGCAATTAGCCGTGCAAAGAGAGAGAGAAGAGAGAGGGAAATTGGCTTCCAAGAGAAGCCAAAGCACATGGGTCAATGTTTGGGTCAAAGCTTCTTAAGGAAGCTTTGATTATTTAATCAATAAATTTGAATTAAAGTAGATAGATTTGACATAAAGTAGATTACATTAGGATAATGAGATAGGATTTTTATTACACACTATTATCCAATAGATAATAGTTACAGTTGACAGAAGTCAGTATTTAATTAATCTGACAGATGAATTTTTCATTTGTATTGATTTAATTGTATCTCAAAGATTTCTCGAAAATTATGAAACCTCGTAAACTGTGTCAAGTCTCGGGTTTAGTAAGATCCCCGTCGACATGTCCATAGTCCAAGGTTCTCGGAGAAAAACATCGCGTTTCTCTGGTTCTCTCGCTCAAATACAAGACGCAAAACGAGGAATATATTAAAATATTCGACGGTTCCGGAAAATTCCCAGAAAATTCCCAAAAATTGCAAATATTATAAAACGACTATTCGTCATATAATTTTCTAATTTTTGATGCACTACAGTCGTTTTCACGACTCTGCTCGAGTTTCATGTAAAACGAGGAATATATTAAAATATTCGTCGTTTCCGAAAAATTCCAGAAAAATTCACATAAATCACAAATATTAGAAAATGACTATTGGCGGTGAAATAATTAGTTTCCGGAGCGTTACACTGACCTCAAGCAATTCTCACTTTCTGCATGCGCATGCAAAACGAGGAATATATTAAAATATTCTGCGTTCTCAGAAAAATCCAAAAAAATTCTAGAAAATCCCAAATATTGTAAAATGATCATTTATTCTGAAATTATTAATTTTCGGGATGTTACAACAAGTGATTTAATGGTGATTCACGAATTAGAGTGATTGAAAGATGTTTCTCAATTGTTGGTTAGCCACAAATGATGCCCCAAGATGTATATTTATAAGTTTTTAGATCAATAGAGTTGTTGGGGCTTTAATGGCCATCATTAAATATATCAAATATAGTCGTTGGGCATTGTCAGAATGCTGGTAATCGATTACAAGACTCGGGTAATCGATTACATGGAAGTTAGAACGTGTTATTGGCTTTCTGGGATTGTGGTAATCGATTACAAGACTTGTGTAATCGATTACACGCCCTCTGACTTGTCGGTAATCGATTACAATATTGATGTAATCGATTACATAGCTGTTTGAATGTGTTCTTGCCTTTTTGGGTAGAAGGTAATCGATTACATGCTTGTGTGTAATCGATTACATGCCTTCTGACTTGATGATAATCGATTACAATATTGATGTAATCGATTACAAGGCTTCTGTTTAGCTTGTAATCGATTATCACACATGTGTAATTGATTACTTTGCACTTTGAATACATTTTTCAAGCCCAATTAAGTCTCCAGGCCATTTTTGTAACACCCCAAATTTCCTAACTATTTGGCAGTAATTTTGATAGTTAACAGAATTCTATTGTTTAGAGATTTCTGTGTATTGTAAAATTATTTTGAATATTTCGTCAGTACATTTGATCGTTTGGTGTGATTTACTCCGTGTTAGGAAAATAATAATTTTCGGGGCCGGGAAAAATTTTACGTAATTTAATTATTGCTGTTAAGTCTTAATTATTTTACGTAATCTGATTTGATATTTATGAATTTTATAATTTTTATGATTTTGTGGAAGATTATGAAATTTTTATATTTCTTTGATTATTTTTGGACTGTTTGTGGGCCTAGGGAGGCTATATGTGGGCCCAGGTGGGCCCGAAAAAGTGAAAATTTTTCCGTAGCCAAAAAATTTTGTACTGTTGAGACGGAGACGGGGGATCTTACTAAACCTGAATCCGGAAACAGTTTTTAAAATTTTCTTTTACTGTGTTTTGTACTGTATTTAATTATCGGGTGATAAAAATACAATTAAAATATTATTCGTATGGTAATAGCAGATAAAAATAAATATTATACTACTTAGTCAACCTTGGTGGTTTGGAGATCCACCGTTGATTTAATCAAGGGTGGAGATTTGGTTTTAAAAAGTGTTAGAGATCCACCATTGATTTAATCAAGGGTGGAGATTTGGTCTTGTAAAGTGACAAGGACCATTTATGACCACTGGATGTAAAGTTTGAAGGAGTGATCTTGACCTTTCATTTTGGAGATACATCTAATGGCTAGGATTTCAAGGAGAAAGATCCAATGGCCTAGATTAAGTCTTCTAATCTAAAGGCTATACCTAGAATCTACATTAATCCTAACCATCGAACTAATCAATGGTTAGGAATGCTTCAAATAATGGCTAGTGAGATTGGTCACTCAAGGAGAGTGTAAGAAGGGGGGGTTTGGTGGCTTAAGAGCATAGCCAAGTTTCAAGACACCAATTATTAGTTATCTTGGTCATTATTGATCATTTTCAAGAAGCTAAGCTTATCAAACTTTCTCTCCATTTCTCTTCTTCTCTAAGTTTTGGCCAAGCACCCATACTCCATCTTCCATCACTCTTTAATTTCAAACAACCATACTTCTTGAATCTATACCTCATTCTAAGACACTTTGTAGTTTGGAACAAGTTCTAAATCCATCATCTTCAAGGACTTTCTTCAAGAGCAAAGTTCTAGAGTTCTTAAGGTGAAGTTATGGAAAACTTCATTTCTTATCTCTTTTTTCATGTTCTAAGCCATGTTTGATCCATGGTTCCCCTAGTTAAAGCTTAATATGCTAATAAACTTGTGTTTTGTTTTGTGTTTGAGAAGCTCTTGGTGGAGAAGGACTTGGAAAAATAAGCAAAACAAGGAGCTTGAGAGGTTCTTCAAGAGGTAAGAGGGAGATCCATCTCACCAACCAAGCATGGTGGTGAGAGATGATTTGTGTATTTGATGGATGGTGAATCCATGTGAGGATTTATATCCATGGTTATGTAATTATTTATGGGTGTTTATGTGTTTATGTGGTTTATATGCTTTGCTTGGTATATTTGTGCTTACATGCTTAATATGATTTTTTTATTGCTTTTATGGTATGCTTGAAATATAATATGTTAATTATATGTGATGTATGCCATAAAAATTATTGGAAAGGAAAATAATTTTTGGTTCCAAAGACTATGAGAATTTCAGCCAAGACACCTCAAAATAGGTGTTCACAAATTAATATTTTCATGAATGGTAAAATTGGATGCTTAGAAAAGTAAGGAAAATGAACAAATGATTTGATTTCAAAGACTAAGTGTTTCACGATTTTGTGGAGATATTTTAATGGTTTTGTTTGTGTAAAACCATGAATGGAACTTGGATGATTTAGAAGGAAAAATATAAGAATGGTTTCAATGGCCATGTCTACGGTTTTGAAGGCTTGTAAATGCCTTGATTTTATGAAATAAAGTGATTTTCAAAGTGAAAATATAATTTGATTTAGTATAAGGATTTTGGAAAGGAAATCAGAGTGTTTTGTCACTTGAGAAATAGAAATTTCGGTTATGAAAGGAAAATAGAGGTTGTAAGGGTTTGAACCTCAAATTATTTTAGAAGAGAATTGAATTTGCGAATTTATTTTGATACATTGATGATTTAAAATTTACTAACTTAAAACTCATCCTTTGGGTTTTGGAGCGCGTTATAGAATTTTAAGTGAGAAACATTGATTTAATTCAATGAAATAGTGAATTTATGGAATAAATTACGAAAATGATTTTCTTGAGTAAGTAAATGTGGAAAATAATGTGAGAAGTCATATTATTTTGAGAAAGGTTGAAATAGAATTTTTTGAAAGTTGAGAAATATTTTACGAAGTTGAAAAATGGTGAAAAATGATTTACGTAACTTAAAAACATGATTTTTAAGCTACGTAATTTGAAAAACGTTAAAATATTTCTACGCGATTTGGAAAGTGTTTAAATATTTTTACGCGATTGAAATATTGTTGAAAAATCACTACATGATTGAAAAATGATGGAATATTTTTACGTGATTGAGAAAACGATGGAAAATTGCTATGTGATTTGAAAACGTGATAGAAATGTTGCGCGATTTCGAAAACACGACAACGGTGTTGCGCGACTATGAAAACGCGATAATATGATTTCGTGATTGAATATACAGTATGATTACTGTTGAGCTAGTGTATGGACACTGTATGAGAAAATGATGAATTTTGCCTGCGATTGGCATTGGTGCATTTTACATGCATGGACTAATGTATGGACACTGTATGAGAAAATGATGAATTTTGCCTTTGATTGGCATTGGTGCATTGAACATGCATTGAAAAGGTTCGATGGACTGGATATGGCTATTTGCCTAGGAGAGACGTACATCTCTTGAGTGGGTGCGATATGCGTAGTGTAAGTCACTTGTTGACTTTGGGGGCATCGGGGTGCGGGCTGCTCGCATTGGGCAGTTAGTTGCTCTTCTGTACCGTGGGTTAGACCGATGCAATGCACCGATGATCCTGACCAAAACACTATTCTTAATCAAGTTCTAGTAAAGACTGTCGTGTATATGCTAGATGTGCAAACACATATGAGAAATATGGCACGTGGTCTGAGGCATGTTGGTACAGACAGATCTTTTGGATCAATTTCTCTGAATTGAGTATTAGCTCCATGGAGTAAGAAATTGAGTCTATGTGTACATGCATTAATTTGAGTATTTATATATGTATGATATAATAATTGGGGAATATTGGCTATGACAATTGAACTATTGAGGAATATTAGATGATGATGATGATAATAATGTGATGGCATTATTGTAATTATTGTGTGATTTGAATAATGTTAGTGGCATGATGGTAATTATTATTTATTGTATCTGTTATGATAAATAACGTTGATGACATGATTGTAATTATGGTATGATGTATCTGTATGATATATTGTATGTGTTATCTCTGTACTACCATGTTGGTATTGACGTAGGTGATCTCACCTCTTTGTATATTATTTTGTATTGTACTTTATTTGTTTAGTAAAGACACTGAGCAAGGGAATGCATAAGAGGGTGAAGAAGAGCAGATTTCTCCTGAGGAAGCGGAGTTTCAATAGGATGACGTCCAGATCTAGTTTCTTCGGTTACGTGAGATTACAGTTCCATGGTGGAGTTGGAGCATGGAGGACTAGTCCCGATGAGAGAGGACTAATATATCAGGGAAATCTGATGGTCAACATGAGCCGAGAGTTTCGTAGAGATTCGTTCTTTTCCGTAACTATATATGTACATGTCGAATTTTCACTGTTAATGAGGCAATATTGGGATGCTAGGTATTATGTCCCAACGGAGATTAGTATCGTGTCGTCTGCTTGGACACCTGTTCATAGGACTTTGCATCAAGTTGGATTCCTACTAGCTGAGGAGTCTGAGGAGGACCCGTCTGAGGGTTCTGCTGTTTAGTTTATGCTTGGGCAAGTGTGTTAGTTTTTAAATAATGTCTAACTACTTTTGAGAACTTGGTCTGTATATAAATAATTTTGACAGTACTTCTGTAATGTATAATGATGTAAATTATGTGTGATGATGTATAATATTTTATTTTCCACTAAGTTTATTTATCGTTATCAAAGAGGAAAAAATTTTATAACTCGTATTTTTATCACAACTTCACATTTTATGAACTTGGGGGTAATGTGGTAATAATAAAGTTTAAATGTGGCACCCTACGGTGGGTGTTACAATTTTTAACATTGGGGAATATGGACTAAACAAGATTTACAAGTGTTTAACATAATCCAAGATTGAAATCAACATTTCTTTAAAATATGAACTTTGAAAAATAAGTTGATTTATGAGATCTTTGAAAATCCATTTGAATATAATTGAGATATCTTGAGAGCATTTAACATTGATGGTATAAGACCTATATCTAATATATCTCTTTTGATTTTGGTCTTCTTCTTTTGGTCTTGGTCTTTTCTTTTGGTCTTGGTCTTCATCTTGACTTTGTTATCATCAAAAACTCATTTGATATGCTTCAAGACATAAGGATTCACATATTTGACTCTTCTCATCTGTGGATGTAGGCATATTAACCGAGTCACGTTAAACCTTGTGCGTGATCTGTGTGATATTTTTCTCAATTACTAATATTTATTGCATACTTGTGTAGAAGGGGATGTGGTATTCCCCAAAGAAATTGATGGGGGATGTGGTATTCCCAAAAGGTTGAAAGGGGGATGTAGTATTCTCCCCAATAGCATACATATTTATGTTAACATTGTCTTGAAAGTAAAAGTTAAAAGTTTTAAGAATTCTGCTTTAAATTTAAATTACATAATGGTGCCAAAATTTTTTTTTAGTTATATGATAACTCTTCCGGACCATGATATGAGATCCTATCCCATGAGTCAACCTAGCACGCATCTAGCTGGAGTTTGTCGTTAACATCCTGACGGGAATTCATGGTACAATGCTGAGATCCCACCACAACGGATATCAGACCACGAAATTGGGTAACAGCAACATTATCACGAGATTTGCACAACGAATAAATCCTACAAGTATCTGTAATTGCCAGTCATGATCTTGCGTAATAATAACACCTATAATTGCCTTTGACTACTCATAACTATAGTATCAACATTCTGATCTTATAGGGATCCTCTGCAACTATTAAGGGAAAGTATCTTCCTATCCAACCCCTATAAATATTGGCTCAATCACCTCTAACAGGTATCTATTGCTCTTTAGCTTAAAGCCTAATTGTGCATAACCTGATTTGAGCATTGGAGTACCTTTGCAAGTACTAACCCCCCATTTCAACACACTTTGTTGCTGCTGCGCAAGGAGGAAACCACCAGTTTATGTGTAACACCCTAAAGCTAATATATCGATCATATACCCAAGTACATAACATTATGATTGTCACTTCTAAACACAGGATATAATATAGAACCTGTATAATAAATAACAACACATAGATATATAGAGCCTTTGACAAAAGTAAAGAGAACAAGGTAATTTTACACAACTAGAAACTTATTCTTTACTAATGATTTACAACATATGTTTGAGATTTACAAAAGTACTAAAACAAGCCCTGAAAGCATAAATAAAAAAATAATAAATTAAATACATTAGTAACATGTGTACAAAATATATATATTAAGTCTTCAATGTCTTCCTTTGTTCCTGCTCCGACCATTTGTTGGATTTACCACAGAAATAAGAAGATGGGGTGAGAATTTGAAATTTTCAGTAGTAAGTTCTTAAAACATGACATCATAATACATCTAGCCGCTTCGAGAAAAAACAAGTTACATATATAAATAAATGGAAAGGTGGCAAAAGCCAAAACTCAATCCATTCCCTTCCCGAAGCAGACATTCTGCTTCATTAAATAAAATAGTTTAATCAATACATAACATTTCAATTCCAATTAACATATCCATTTACTACAGATATGGTGACAAGTAAGCATAAGTATCATTTTTCATTACATACCCTTAAACTATCCATTAACTTTTCATCAATATAAAAAAAAGATAATTGCCTATACAATTGTATTTTTATGCAATGCATGATGTTGTATGAGCATGCCTAAGAAGTGCTCTAATGTATGCTTGTGCCATGATTTTTCAAGGTTTATTTTGAAAAACACATGTTATTTGAATATTTCCAAGAAGCCCTTTTGTTCCAGGAAGCCCTATTGTTTCTTGTATTGTCTCTGGGTAGGCAGGACGTCCTTTTGTTCTTTACACTACCAAACACATATAACCCTAGCACTAGGAGCCCTTTTTTGCTCATGCCATAGAGTTACAATACATGAAAATAACAAATAACAAGTTTGAAAATCAAAATATGCAAGTTAAAACCATTCATTCATTCCTTATATAATATATCATTGACTTTCATAGTGAGGGAACAATATCTTAATCATCATGGATACATTTTGTGTTCATTCCTTCCTTACAAAAATCATATTGGTGCCTCATTACACTTTAGAAAACTGATATAAAGGATCCTTGCAAGTTTAAAGCTTTATTTCATTATAAAAATCAATTTTTTTTGTAAAACCAGGCTCAAGCGCCTGGGCACCCAATTCCCAGTGCCTAAGCGCTGGGAGAGCAGCGCTTGCTAAAAGACTCTCTAGACGATGGACGCTTGAGCGCCTAAAAGCTGGCTCTTAAGCGATTGTCTCCTAATGCCTGCTGGAAGACTCACTGGACATTGGGCACCTGAGTGCCTAAAAGCTGGCGCCTGAGAGTCGGACGACCAGCCAGAAACAAAATCTCCCCTGTTTTATCAATCAACCAGAAAATCAATCCAACAAAATCAATTTTTCAACACCAAACATAATTCTCAATCATCAAATAATCCTCAATCATGTTCTTAATCACTCAACTCAGATTAAAGAAACCAAATTGAGATCATAAACCCGTTTTCAAAACTCAACCATTCATGAAAATACCAAGACTTTCGATACACAACCATAACCCATAAATCAAGAGCAAATCATTAGCAAACCTAAAGAGACAAGAATCCAACAAAGAAATCACAATTTACACTCAATAACTTATTTTCTTGTTTATTAAGGAAAACATAAAATACATAGAAGGAAAGAAAGAGAGAGTTTATGGAAATGTTTTTTCCCTACCTTAACCTTTGTCTTTTCCCTTCTCTTTTCTCTTCTTTTCCTCCTCTCCTTCTCCTTCTTTTCTCCTTTCTCTTTCTCCACTGACTTTGCTCGTTCTTTCTCTCTATTTTTCTGATGAGAAAAATGAGAGAGATGCCCCTTAAAAAGTCAAATTAATAGATAATATCATATGACTTTGGGTTAAGTTACTGAATCTTTGTATCTCTTAGGAATACTTTGATTTTATTAAATCAAGTTTCCTAACTTCCCAAGATATCAAAATAAGTTCTACAATTCACCTAAATACTAGTTTCACAATTTTCATAATTTTTTATATCTGCTACAAGTCAATTCGATATTAAAATGCACAACTAATGTACTTAAAAATACTAAATCAACTCAGTTTATTTTGAAACATTAACAACACCATATTTCATACATTGGTGACTTAGAAATAAATTTTCCTTATTTATTTCCCTTATCTAAGCAATTTATGCTATTTTCCTGAGTTAAAATAGCCATTTTGCACGTTCTGTGTTACGACGAAGTGCCTAAACTAACTCAGAAAATCGCATAATTACTTAGACATGTTACGCAAGCGTTATGGTTCATTTCTATCCATAAACATTATTAACATGTTAAGGAGGATGTTACATTGTGCCTATTTAGGTACGCGTCAGTATCCACTAATGAACATTTGCGCCGTTTGTGGGAAACCATAAACTCCTATTCCCACTAAACCATGGTGAACACGAGACAAAACTCTAGGAGAGGAGATGTTGCGCCAACCACCACAAGCCAAAGGCAAGGGCCAACGACGCATCATCCTCCACACCTTATCCCACCACCAGCTGCTAAAACCTCTGTCACGAGGAACCAGGAGCCCAACACCAGGAACCCACGTGCTGGGTATGAAACCTTGCTTTTTGATGAAACCCCTCACCCATCACGCAAGACCTCTATAAGGGATTGACTTGGTCACCGTGTAAATGGAGCAGATGATAATGGGTCCAGAATCCCAGTGCACCAGCACCAAGGACCTAGGAATAAAGAAGTTGATGATCGTGTGTCCCGTCTAGAAGGAACAATTCAATCCAATGTGTCCAGAAATCACCTTCTGGACTTGGTACAACAACCAGCTACAATGTTGGAAGAGCATAATTGCATATTAGAAAATCTGGAACGATCTATGCAGGAAGGTCAACCCAGACCACACCGTGATGATGGAGGGTGGAACGCGGCTAACAGTCAAAGGAGAATGCCATACTCTGATGTTAAAATGTCCAATGTTGTTAATAAAAACCCAAACCTCGACGATTAGGAGCAACCTTTCTCTACCCAACTTATGGAGCTTAGAGTTCCAAGAAACTTCAAGTTTCCTGTAACATCCCAAATTTAACAATAAAGTATAATCTGTATTATAACACTATAATTAGATCCAGACATGCTACTAACTACTACTAAGCATTTTCTAATATAACAAAACCATATATATAGAAAATATGAGCCATGAGCAAAAGAATATATACATAACGTTTGTATTCCTCATAAATACAAAATATGTAAAAGCTTACAAAACAGGCCTCTCAAGGTGTCAAATACACACTTTTCAAAAAGAAACTACAAAGTAACGTTAAACTAAGCTCTCCAAGCTCATGTCGGCAATATTCTATACATAAGTCTTCTTCCCTGAAATCATTATGGAAACATAACACAGGGGGTGAGAATCACATATTCTCAGTAGATTCACAATAAAACATGCTATCATAATCATTCCAGCTATTTCGGGGAAAAAACATCAAGTAAAGCACAACTTCTCAGTAGAAAGGTGGCAAAAGCCTAAAAACACTTCCTTTCCCTTCTTGAAATAGATTCTCATTTTATAAGTTTGTATTGAAAACTCATTTTCACACAACACTCATAAATCATCATCTCAAAGATAAGCAATTGGCCATACAATTGCCATGCTATGCCAAATTATGCCTTATGTTCATGCCTATGCAATAACTTAAAAATGAATGTGGATAATGTCATGATTCCTCAGACTTAGCGAAAGACCTCATCCTCAGCCATTCTGGAAATGTTATGATATGTGATGAGCCTTGAACAGAGCAAAGGAACCTAGTTTCATAAGCTTTGAACAAGCATTGGAACCCAGTTCTAGAAGTCTTCTCTCCGGGTAATGACCTCATCAACTACGCGTTCTTCAATAAGGATCACTATGATAGGGACAACTTGTTACCTCCTCATTCAAAATCATATATGATCACCAAAGGTGAGGAACTCATCCTCCATCAACATAGTTATAAAAAATAATGATGCTAATAACTAGCATGCCAATTGGTTTACATTCACAACCACAAGTGTGAAGTACAATGATGTCAATCACTACGATAGTTAGCATACCAATTGGTTTACATTCATCTTATCTCAAGCATGAACAACAATAATTAACATATCAATTGATTTACATTTATCACATTAACACTTCATTAAATACTTCTTTTAGGATCTTAACACCCATAAGGAAGCATACATGAAGGATCTATACCAATAAGAAGCTCTATTACATCCAACAAATCTTCTTGTGCAAGGCTGGAAGTGGCACTTAGGCACTATCCACCCACGCCTAGGCGTGAAGTTGGAAGGATAATGTAACATCCCGAAAATTAATAATTTTATGACAAATAATCATTTTATAATATTTGTGATTTTTGAAATTTTTTTTGGATTTGTCTAAGAACGCGAAATATTTTAATATTATTTCTCGTTTTACGTGTGCACTGAGCAGAGCTAGGAAAATGAGATATTTTTTCCGAGAACCTTGAACTGTGAAAACGTCGATGAGGGATCTTACTAAACCTGAGACCAGACACGATTTATGAGGTTTCACATTTTTCGAGAAATTTCATCTGACAGGATGAAAAATCGCTGTGTAAAATTTTATCCGCTGAACAATTAATATTGACTTCTTTCAACTGTAACAATTGTCCATTGGATAATAGCATGTATTAGAAACTCTATCACTTTATCCTAATGCAATCCACTTTATGTCAAATCAAATCCACTTTAATTTAAATTAGTGTACTTTCATCAAAGCTTCTTTGAGAAGCTTTGACTACCAAATGGCCAAGCTACCCCTGGCTTGTTGGGGAAGGTAATTTCCCCCTCCTTCTCTCTCTCATTGCCGTAGCACTCATAGCCAAGGGGAGCAAATTTTTGCTCCCCCACTTAACACACTTTACCAAAAATATCTCATTTTAACCTAAAACACTTTCTCTCTCTAGTTTCACCTTCAAACTTTTTCTTCTCCTTCTCTCTTCTTCTCCCTTCTTCTCTATGAAAACCCAGCCACCATTAGAGACCATTTTCTTCACTTTTCTCTTCATAAACACCATTTTTATACTCCCCTCAACCTCCTTTACACTTCCTATTTGAAGGGTTTTCTTCAAAACCCAACTTCTCCTCCTTTACCATCATAGATAAAGCTTCCAACTTTGAGGTAAAGCTTCTATTTTTCTTCTTCTTTCTCTTCATTTTCATGCTCTAGGGTCTCATTGGAGACCAAAGATCCATTCTTTACCATGTTTAATGTTGGTTCTTGATGAATGAAATTTTAGGGTTTTGAGAAGCTCAAAACCGAATCTCCAAGGAGGAAGTAGGAGCCCAGTTTCGTGTTATTCCTTTAGGTAAGAGGGAGATTTACTCACGTCAACCATTATTGGTGGTGAGGAGACTTTTGTGTGGTTGTTGATGGAGAAATCCATCTTTGTATGTTTACTTTGTTAGGTGATTTTTCATGTTTAAGTATTCTTAATTGAGATTGATACTTGTATAATGATCTTGAATGTATTGGATATGTTGAAAATGCTTGATCATATTAGGGTTGTTAAATGAAAAATTTGGAGTTTCCTACCCTAATATGAGGTTATGGTTTTGACTAGAATTTTGAGGTATGAATTGGTTTTTGTACACAAATAAAATGAAACTTATGTAATTAAAGGTGGAATAATAATGTTGAAAATTAATGGATGGAGATTTTTGAGGGTTTCCTAACCTAATGTAAGGCCATGGTTTTGGCTTGGAATTTAGGGAAATAGGAATGATTTTGTGTGAACAAAAATTTGAGTGATTATATATATCAAGAAATTAGTGCATAAAAAGGAAGTAAATTGAAACTTTGAAGACTTGAGAGGTCACGGTTTTTGTGAGAAAAATTGGAGTTCAAATGATGCTTTAGTGTATCCTTGGAATTTAAGAATTTAGAGACAAAAATAATCTATAATAAGATGGGAGAATTAAATTGGATGATAACACTTATGAGGCCTTGGTCTTGGCTTGAAATCTCTAAGGTTGGAATTGAATTGTGTAAGACAAAATCTATGTGATTAGTTATGAAATGAGTAAGACATGAAATGGAAATTTTAGGGGTTTCCCACCCCAATGTGAGGCCACGAATTGACTTGAACCTTGAGAATGTGAATTGATCCCCTGTGAAATAAAAGCTAAGTAATTAGGTATCAAGAGACTAGTGCATAAAATGGAAGGAAATTTAGAACCTTGAAGGCTTGTGAGGCCACGGTTTTAAGGGTTATTTAACCTAGGGAATTTCATAATCGATCAAGACTTAAGTTATTGGATTGGACCCTTAATGGGGAATAGTGATAAATGATGGACCGTAAACATACATTGATGTTGAGAAGTGGTTCTATATTGTTGTAAGACCCTATGTGGGGCTAAGTATTTGTTGATGAATTTTTTGAAGAGATTATGACATATTGACATTGAGAATAATTATATACCATTGTGGTATTGCATATGATAAATGTATCATTGATATGATTTATTGACATTGAGAATGAATGTATATGCCATTGAGGTATGCTTATGATGAATACATCATTGATAGACATACATGATTAGATATTGCGTCGTCATGCATATGTGTTATCCGTTGGACATTGTTGTAAAGGCAGTGTATGCCTAGGAGTTTGAATAACACCTATGTGCGGGTGCGAATAGACTAAGCGTAGGGTCATAGTGGTTGACCTTGGGGGTGTCGGGGTGCGGGTTCCTCACATGGACAGTTATGAGCTCCTCTGTGCCGTGGGGTAGACCGATGCAAACACACCGACGATCCGGACCGAGACGCTGTCCTATATCGCAATCAACTGTTGAGGTGCCATGTATAAGCCATTGTTGCACAAATATTTTATGAGATGAAGCACACTATTTTTAAGGCTAACAATATACTGGCATTACTCCTTGATCATTCACTCCGAAAATGTTGATGTCTAGCTCCATGGAGTAGGATTTTGATCCCATGATGCATTGTGCACTGTTCATTATCGGTCTCATAATTGTTGAGCATGAACACTTGTGACTGTGAAAATATCTGTTTTATTTCTGTAATAATTATTTGGATATTGTGCTGATTGCTTGAGATATCATTACTTATAATTGTACTACTTTGCTATAAATTCTACTATTACTGTTAATGAATATGGGGACTGTGTTGCTATGTGGGTGCTCTGCGTCGTGTTGTCTTCTTACTACTATAATGGTAATGAAAGTTGGGTGTGTCACCTTTTTACTGTATTACCCTGTTTTATGTCGTATTGGATAAAGACAGTGAAGAGCGCGAATTGAGTTTGATTAGTTAGGTTTTAAGGATCAACTTCTGTTTCCTTGTGATGACATCTGCACAACCTCCTCTGTTTCGTATGTGGATACAGTTTCATAGTGGCTTGGAAGCCTGACATTTTGACTGTGAAGCGGAGCGTGTTACTTACTGTGGGGATGTGACCCTAGTTCAGTGCGGTAATGAACCTAGAGCTGGTACGAACATATCTTATGTTCCTATACGTGTGGAGTTCCCTGTACCTATTGGGGAGATGTGGGATGACTGCCGCCTCTTTCTTAGAGAGGTTTTGATTATAACGTATGTTCGTGCTCCTATCCATCTGGAAGTGTCACAAGGGCGAGTATTCCCTATTGGAAACACTGAAGAAGATCAGGTGCAGGACCATTCCTTACATGTGTTAGACTTCGGGGAAAGTCGAACTTTTATATGGTAGTTATGTTATGCTATGTAAAACCTATAATTTATATTGTTGTACATTAATTTATGTAAGGATGATGGATGTGTACTCTCTATTAAGCTAATGTTGTATTTTGTGTTGCGAGACAATATAATTATATTTCATATCGTGGCTCGTATTTTCTATTTATGCATAATGGAAATATCTCTAATTATTTTATAAATCTAAATTTGAAAATACTGGATATTTGACACTATGACATGCCTGGACCTAGTGACTGTGGTATAATGACGATTGTGCTGCGGTGGTTAGATCAAGGTGCATTACAGACAACGCCTTATTTTTTCTAAGTAGCCACACCTAGGCGCACTACTATGGCACCTAGGTGCCATGCTCTCTGTCACAGCCACGCCTAGGCGTGATTCACTGACCCTGCAATAGAAAATTATACAGAAAACATGTTTCCTGCATAATTGGTTCCAAACTAATTTCCAATCCACCATAATCAATTTCTAGTTGTTTTCTAACATCATACAAGGTCTATAATCATGTTATAACTCTTATACAATTTTTAATTCACTCCAACATGGATTAATGAATCATTCATGAACCTAAAATCCCAAATTTCAACTCTTAGCTCAAGTGGAACCAAAGGAGTTTAAGGGATGAAAATTCATCTCTATGCAACCATCAAACCAAAAACAAGCCATCATCAAGTTCTACAACAAGATTCAAGCCAAGAACACAAAATCACACTAAAAAAAACCCACTTTCTTCATCGACCCTCCTCATGAGAAAAGATGGAGAAAATGAAAGAAAAATGTAAAAACAAGCTTCCCCCTACCTCTATTGTTCAGAAATGAAAGAATTGAGAAGCTCCTCTCCACCTCTATCTTCTTCTTCGTTTTTGGTTAATGCTCATCCTCCTCTAGCTCATTTCTTCTCTTTCCCTTTTTGCTTTCTTGTGGCCGCCGTGAGAGTGGTGATAAAAATGAGAGAAATATCTCATTTTTAAAGCTTAAATAGTCAAGGCAGAAACAAAGAGAGTCATGGGATACTTGGTCACTTAAGTGACTAAGTTGTAACTCCCGATCTGTTAAGAACACTTATATTTCACCAAATCCAATTTCCTAACTTCCAACAAGTTTAAAATAAATCCTAAGATTCATCAAAAATCTTGTTTCACCATTTCCATATTTTTTCATATCTGCTACTAGTTAATCTGACATTAAAATACACACACAGTATGCTTAAAAATACCAAACTAACTTCGATTGGCTTCAAATTTTAACTACATCATCTTCCACACATTTGTGAAATAGAAATAAATTCTCCACATTTATTTCTACTAACTAAGCAATTTAAGGCAATTTCGGGACTAATAACAACTATTTTTCACACATAGTGCTACAATAAAGTGACTAAACTTGCTCAGAAAGCCACAAAATTAACCAGGCATGTTAAGCAAGTATTAGGGTACCTTTGTAACTATATACAAGTTTAACATGTTCCCGAGGGTGTTACATTTCCCGCTAACGTGGAGCTTTATGATGGGACTACGAACCCTTATGAGCACATAAACGTCTACGTCCAATCTATGCGCTTCCATGGGAGATCCTCTCAATTACTATGCTGTGATTTTCCCCTTTCCTTGAAGAAGGCTGCCCTCAGATGGTTTGTGACCTTACCACGAGGATCCATCATTAACTGCCAGGACCTCAGACAACGTTTCTTGCTCCACTACGCCACCAGCAAGGAACAACCTAGATCTATTGAGTCTCTTTTTGAGATTCACTAAGAACATGATGAACGCCTTCACGAGTACCTGAAGAGGTTCAATATGGCAACCATCAACGTGGGAAACCTCGATGAGAGGATTTCTCTCCACTATGCCAGAATCAGCTTCTGGATTGATTTCCAATTTTTCTAATCTCTCGCAAAGTAAAAGTTAGAGAGTATGAAAAGAATTTTGAAAATGATCTCTGAAGTACATAAACCTTGAGGAAGCTACTAAGGCCAAGAAAGGCTTGGAGAAATGTGAGCCCTCTCACCAGAAAGGCAACTAGAACTCCTCTCAGCCCCGAAACTCCTCTAAGGACGATCCACCCCAGGCCAAGTATTCTAGCTACACTCCTCTGAACACTCGATGTGCAACAATTTTGAGGGAAGTGTTTCACTCTGAGTTCCAGGATATTAAGAGGGCAACCCCTTTGAAGAAACATGCACAGAAGGATCGTAGAAAGCATTGTTCATGGCATAAGGGCTATGTTCACTCTTTTGCTTACCACAAGTACATGGATCACAATAATAATATAGCTAGGATTCGGATATCATTCCCACAAGGAATAATGTTAAAATCAGTGCTAAATATAAACCAAAAGCTTAAGAATTTCTATTCAAGGACATGTGAATTGAGAGATATGTGTTTAAACTAATTAAAAGAACTTAAAAGCTATAATGATTAGAGAATAAAGAATCATTTTTCACCTTCTACTTCAATTGATAACAAGTAATCCTTATGAGCAATATAAATGAAATGATTAGGTTAGCTTAAGAATCAAAATAAGTTAAAAGCCTTTGTCTAGGTCAATCAACCATATTTTAATTACCTAATTCACTATGTTTCAATAAGAACTAGAGTAAAATCCACTAATTAAGATCTATTCTCAATCAATTACTATGCATGATGAATAGGTATATTTCTATCCTATTAACGAATCATTTCACCCAAACCAATTGAATGAAATAGAACATGCATCAATCATACATACGATCTCAAATCCAAATTCCTATGTCTAGATTCATTAGATTTTATCAAATCACTTAAAAGCTGATCAAACAATCAAGAACATTAAGAACTCTATGATTGAACCAAAACCAAATCATGTATATAAACTCAAAGGATTACATAATCACTCAATATCCATAGGAGGATCCAAAGAAAACCCTACACACAGCTCGAAAATATAGAAAAATACATCATGTTCATGGAGAAGAGATGGGGAAGTAAAAGAAAGAGAAGAGAAAGCTCAATGGTGATGATCCTCCAAGCTTCAATCCTCCTCCAAGCTGAAGATAGCCTTCAATCTTGGTTGCTTATGCTTCCTTTCAATCTAAAGTGCGAAACCCTAGTAGCTGTTCTCTGAAAATAACCTCACTCCTATATAAAAATTAATGCAACCGTATTTATAGGGTTCAGAAAACAAAGTCACACCAGGACATTTAACTTCCTACGCCACGACGCATGTACATTTTAGGTCACCATGCCACGACATTGATTCCTTTGCATCGCGGCATGCAAAACACAGAGCTTAATATCTGAAACAGGGCAAGCACCACGTCGCAACATTGATATGCTTGTGCCGCGGTGTGACAAGCTGATCCTTGTTTTTGGTTTTCTCTTGCAATGTTGGTCCAAATCTTCTAAGTTTTACTTGGTTGGAGCCCTTCCTGCCATAGAGAAATTACTAATTCAATAATAAGTGCAAATGTACTCAATCTATCAAAGAATTAGAAACATTTTCTCAGAATCATGAGAGAAGACATCAAGATTGAATTATATGAATATGAAGCTAAAGTCGTCTATTCATGCATTAAAACAAGGACTAAGCAATCAACATAACACAGATATGAGGCACAAATAACTATAAATTATGAAGGTATCACACCCCAAACCTAGATTTTTGCTAGTCCTCGAGCAAAATAAAGTACATTTATATTGATCAACTGTTAACATGCATTCATAACTTTTTAACATTCCACTTTCACTTAAACTAAACTAGTGTATGATGATTGCATGAATCTTCAAAGAATACACCTACCTCATAATCAGTTTCACACATATACAATCTTTATCATGGTAACATTCACAGTTTCCTTTTATACAAGATATGTTTCCCATAATTATGCAAATAAAACTCCTTCAATTCAATTCATACTCACCCGGATGAGTATATAAGCATACACATGGATAAAAATTAAAGAATCCACAAGATTGTAATTCAACTCTCTTTCCACTAATGTAAATCACACACAATTAAGAATCAAAAAGGTTTTTCATAGCTTATAATGTAAGGCTAATGGTATGGGTTAAAGAACAAAGGGGAATGGATTTAACACAAACATTGATAAACATACACATATGATTTCAAGACTTGAGCCCAAGTGAAACTATCAGGGTATTTCAAAAAGAACTTTGCAAGGTCAGAACTTTTAAGAACCATTCAATGCTTTTTGTTTAACTTTTCTTCTTTTTTTTCTTTGTTTTGCTTGTCTCTTTTCTCTTTTTTTTTTCTTTTACTTTTATCAAGCAATACTTCTCTTTCAGCAGATGGTTCTTTCAAGTTCATCTTTGAATTTGATAACATAATACCCCTAATTACTGGACTCATTTCAAGAAATCAAATGGTATCCACTCAACCAACAATGATGGTAAAATAAAGAATGCAATGTTTTCACATGCATCTAGAATGGTTATATGGTATGGAATATGTAGGTATTGAAAAATATAAGGCCAAACATATATAAGGCTTCAAAGGGGACCTAAGGATATGATCATATCTAGGTAATATTTTTAAGGCTCAGTCGGTCCAAATAATGCCCTAATCATGTCCTCAATCATGCACAAATCAGGATTTCACCTTAAGAGAGTTCAAAAACAATTTCAAGGATAATTGATCTTTCACATGTACAATCCATAAACTTTCTCTAGGCAAGAATTCTTATCACTTTCAAAATTAAATAGGCATGCAAGTGGGAAACACATCATGCATAAAAGAAAATCTAGATTGCTTCAACATACTTCAAAGATTGTATATGGATTCACAGAAATATTAAGGTCAGTTTGCATCCATATCTATCATTGGACAATCATTTCACGCTAGTTATGGACAACATAATATCCGTTTATGAAGGAGAACAACAATTGTATCTTGAATGGGATTTTCATGAAATCTTTGTCAAGAAGCAAGTTCCTATGGATACTATCAAAACATACATAATTACAAACATAAATAACTGTACTAAATTACCAAAATATCATATCAAAGATAAGCAATATTACTATAATAATTACCATAATAACTAACACATACATATATATCAAAATAACATGTTTAAGACACCCCACCAAACTTGAGGGAAACAATGTCCTCACTGTATAGGAAAAACATACAATATACTATCAAAAGGAAATACAATGAAAGGAATATACCCTGAATGCTATGAGGGATAAATGGATGCCTCATTGGTGTTTGTATCCTCATCATTTGCATCCTCATCCTCGGGTATGGGCTGGGCCTCATCGGCTGCATGAGCAAGCTGGTGTGCAGTGACGGGTGGGAAATCAAGGACTGGGTAGTCCTTTATAGGCAGCTGCAATCGCTCCGCCATCCACATTAGACAACTGCACAATGATCCAAAGGAGGCATCCAAGCTAGTCAGAACCACGCTTCAATACACTCTCCACAATGGACAACTGCACTGTCGAGGTTTTTCTTTACCCCTCCTCAAGTGCCTCCCACTGAAGGAAGTAGAATATGTCTTGGCTGAGGTCCATAAGGGGAGTTGTGAACATCACTTGGGGGGAAAAGCCTAAGCTCTGAAGGCACTTTGGGCTAGATACTATTGGCTAACGATGGAAGCTGACTCCCTCGCACATATCCGAGTCTATGATAATGTCAGCAACACTTAGACCATTATCAAGCTTCTCTAGAGGAACTATCCACTACGTCCATACCCTGGCCATTCTACAGATGGGGTATGGATATCCTGGGTCTGTTCCCCTAAGCACTTGGACAACTGAAGTATTTAGTGGTGGCTGTGGATTACTTTACTAAATGGATCGAAGCAGAGCCCCTAATCACAATCACCTCTGGCAGGATCCAGAGGTTCACTTGCCATCACATCATCACCAAGTTTGGGGTTTTGGAGTCTATTATGACAAATAGTAGAACCCAATTCAAAGATAAAGGTTTTGAAGAATTGCTTCCTGAGCTAAAAATCAAGCATCATTGTAGTTCCATTGAAAATCCCAAGACAAATAGACAAGCTGAAGCCATCAACCTAGTTATTGTTCGAGGAATTAAAAGAAGGTTGGACGAAGCTAAGGAAAACTAGGCTGAGCAACTTGACCATGTCCTCTGGGCCTATCAGACTACACCTCATTGCACAATAGGTGAAGCCCCCTTTAAACTCATTTATGGATGCGAGGCTATGATCCCGATGGAGATAGGGGAACCCAGCTGGCGTCACCAACAATTCTCACCTGATGACAACCCGGGACTGATTAGAGAAGACTTGGATTTTCTAGAAAAGAGAAGGCACGTTGCTCACATATGCGACGTCACCCTCAAACAGAGAACGATGGCTCAGTATAATTTGAAAGTTGTCCTAAGGCAGTTTAAACCAGGTGATCTAGTACTTCGGAGAGCGGACATCGGTGGTAGGATGCCTCCTAATGGAAGTTAGCCCCAAATTGAGAAGGCCCCTACTGGATCGTGATTAGTACGGGCAAGGAAGCTTACACCCTAGAGACACTAACAGGCAAGCCAATAAAAAGCTGTTGGAATGCATACAAATTTAGAAAGTATTATAGCTAAGTGCCTTTTAAGGCCTAGTCTCCTAGTTTACTTTATGTTTGATCTGCCCCTGTTTTTGTGGGTATACATTGTACGGACTGTGGTCTTTCATTCAATCAATAAAATGAGGAAGTTATTTTTATACATCTACTTGCATTCTCCATGAGAATGTCTATAGAGCCCGCTCCTTATGGGATATGAGGTTTTTTTTTAAGGTTTAAAGACCCTCAAGCCAGACCATGCCTTGAGAATGTCTACAGAGTCCGTTCCTTATGGGATCTGAAGTTTCTTTCAAATTCACGATCCTCAAGTTAGGAAACGCCTTGAGAGTGTCTAGAGCCCATTCCTTATGGGATCTGGGGTTTCATAGATTCCAGGTTAAAGGAATAACCCACAAAACCCATTTGAGTGTTTTGGTTGCGAGTTATGGACCCATACCCAAATTCTCAACACTTGGCCATAACCATTTTGTGGTTGTGAAATTAATTGGCAACACGGGTTATGACATTCGTAGTTTGCCATTAGGTACTTTCCATGGATGTCTTATGTTAAATTGGTTTGAGCTTGAAAATTCCTAAGTGTTAGGCGATTTTCTTAACTAGATCGTTAACACTAATGACCTCGGTTATGGATCACCTTTTATTTTGCCTAAGTCCTCAACGGAATTCCGAGTGCTCAAAAGTTTTGGGCGTTGGACCCCGGACCAAGGTTTTACGCAAATAAAATTCTCCTAAGACCCTAAATGGTTACCAAATGTACATTGATGATGAGCATTGGACCCAATACGGACCCTGGAAAGCAAATAAGCATACAACACATGCAACATAGAGATAATGTAAAGCAATTATATCAAAACCCAAAATATTGGGAAATTGTCTTTACAAAAATTTAATGCCCCATACAAGGGGCAAGGAAAAGCAGTGCAGGAAAAGGAAAATGAGCTAGGCCTCAACATCACCGTCCTTCGGGATTGGATGGACCACACCCGCTACACTACCATCCCCTTCAACCAGAGTTACATCGCGGTCAGTAGTGGAAAAGACCCCAGTAGAAGCTTGACTGGCCTATTGAACTTCCTGAGCTAATACCAGGCGGTCGATGAAAATCAACTTCTGGGAGTCAAACCTATCCAAGGCCAGGGTGACCCCCGAATTAAGGAATTGGACTTGGGCGACTGCGTTCTAGAATTGCTCTCCACTTATGTTCATGCAGATCATCTTCAGTTTTGTATAATGTAACATCCTTAATAGCATTACCATATATGTATCCAGAATTACATATTAATAATTAAAATTAAGTATGTCACGTACACTAATAAAATAACTTAAAATTACATTTATACATTTTACGTAAAATGTGAGCCTATAAAGGGTTAAGATTATGTACATTTACTATGTAGGATAATGTACAAGCTATATTATAATACATAATATTACATAATATGTTAAAGAGTACTAATTATACAATACAAAATACATAATGTCACCAAAACCTATTCTACATCTTCATCTTCTGTCTCCTTGCTGACGTACACGTTCCTAGAAATATTATGGAGTATAAACAAAACGGGGTGAGAATTCTAGGAATTCTTAGTAATACTAATAAAAAAAATACGTGTTATCATAATACTTCTAACTGTTTTGGGGAAAATATATTTTTAAAACTTAAATGCTTTATATACTAGAAAGGTGGCAAAATGCCAAATCAGGTCCTTTCTCTTCCCAAAACAGAATTCCAATTATTAATAGTTTTCAAAAAAAAAAAACTTATTATCAAGCATCACAAATTTCATCCATAAATATTTGCAGAAATAAATCCTAGACAAGAAACACAATCTCAAATTCATTCAATGGTATTTATAACATAACTATGTCAAAATGTGACATTCAAATTCAAATCTATTTCAGTGCTCATTTATCCATGTGTTAATTCCCATAGAACTAGGCCACCTCACATAACCTGGTTCTAGCTTGGTAATAGTCTGCTTTCAAGTCAGTACATTCTAACCTATTTATGACACTGCTATATATGTCACACAGAACTATTCCGAGTATCCTATTTAGTTTGGCAATAGTCTGCTTTCAGGTTAGTGCACTTCAACCTATTTATGACACTACTATGTATATCACATAGAACTATTCCAATTATCATTACATACATAAGGAAAACTATTGCAAGTGAGGAAACTAGTGAGAAATTTTAAGAATATCGGATCACCTTCCTCACGGAGGTTCATCTCCATAATTCTATTGGAATTCTGGATACCATTCCCTCAAAGAGGATCAACTCCAAAATTCACTCATGCCAAATATACTCAAATATGGAAAAATGTCAACTCTATTCAAATACAAAGAGGATACTCATATCTTGGAAATATCATTCTCACATCCAATTCAAATACAAATTCTATGAGCATTGATTATTCATACACAATACGATTACCATTTTAGCACAACCTTAAAGAATCAAGGGAGCAAATTCTCATATACATATCAAATAGCTCAACTTTGCATTCAAAGGAGCAATACAAATTCAAATTCAAGCTGAACTTGATCAGTCAAGGAGCAATATCAAGAGATTTCATTCATCACAATTCAAGAATGTTCAACAAGTGAACAATTCCAAATACTTCCATACAATCAACCATGATTGATTCCAACTTAAAGTTTAATTATAAACATTCAAATGCACTGTACAAAAATCCAAGTATTTAGCGTTTCAATTGATCAATAATAAGCATATTTAACTATAGTGAAGTCACGACCAAGTCACTCTTTTCATGACCAATTTGATAGCTTCATCACACCTCCTTAATTTATTCAGCAAGCAACATAGAAAACTAAGTGCAATTCATTATCAACATTTTCAATCAAAACTTAACACCAATGCATGACAAAAATGCACTCAAATTCTACTTATACAAGGCATCATTCTACCAATACTTTCACTCCATTATTCAAACATCAACTACATATACAAATGCACCAAAATTCTAGTTCTACAAGGCAACATTCTGTCTTGATTGTCAATTGTAACACCCTAATACCAGATACCTTAGTATATCTGACATATACATATGTAGACAATATTAGCCATGTCACTTCTAATCGATAACTATATATATATATATATATATATATATATATATATATATATATATATATATATATATATATAATCACCAAAGTTGTCTTTATAGAGAACCTTGAGGGATACGAAAAATATATATACATACATATAATTACAACCTCAACGTCAACAAAGCATGCTGTAATACACATAAAACTTTATACATCTCAAGCAATTATAAAATATTATATAGGCTTTATTACTAAAAGCAATATACAAAACAAAGAACTAAACTACTTCACCTGCTTCTTTGACTTTTTTCCCTTAAAAGGGTCTTGACCTATATTTACATGGAAATACAGCAGGGTGAGAATTTACAAATTCTCAGTAATGGTATTCCAAAACCACACATGGTAGAAATATCACACCATTATCTATTCACAAAGAATAAACATCTGTAGATTACATTCACAATCAAGTAATTGAACCACTGTTCAATACCCTAAGAGTAATCACATATCTCCTATGTAACATTCACAAATATAATATATCACTAAACTCATTCCTTTAAAGCAAGACAATTGTCTAAGAAATGCAATGCAAATGGTATGTTATATGATTATGATCATGAAATGTAATATGATTATGTTGTGTAATGCCTGTGAAAGATTTTATATTTGAAAACACATGATACTTACATACTTCTAGGAACCCTTTTGTTCCTTGTATTTTTTCTGAGGAAGGGGTACTAGGAAACCCTTTTGTTCCTTGACCTTCTTGCATTACATGGTATGAGTGGACTAACTCACCTCACAATAGTGGGCTATCGTTCACCACCTTAATACCGTGTGTGGTATGAGTGGACAAACTCACCTTACAATAGTGGGCTACCGTTTACCACCCTTAATACAAGTAACCTTGTGTTGGGAATCATGGATACATCACATAGCGGAAAACAAAATTTCCACCAAGGATCCATGCGAAAAAGCCATAATCCGAGTTTTTAAAAATGTTTACCTCTTGAAGCGTGATCAAAACAAGTGACGTGAATCACCAACATTGTAACAGTGATGATATCTCTGTGGTATCCACACGAACAGACTCACAAATGTCCAACGTTAGCAAATAGGAGTCACACCTCTCTCACACAGTACTAGCTGTGAAGAGAAGAGAAGAAACCTATCACTCTCTCACTCACTTTTTGTAGGAGTGGTTAGGGTTCTGTAATGCATGCCTCGCAACCCCTTTAGCAGTACTATTTATAATAGTAACTGCCTTAAGTGAGTGTGAGCAGTAGTAAGGTAAGTTGTGCAACCCTAGACTCATCTGTTACGAGTCTGACCCACGATTGAATCTCAGTCCAACTTGGATTCTAATTACTACAATTTAGTCTGCTCTATGTGTGTGACCCTGCAGGTTCTCATAACATTGGTAGTAATATTTGTAACGCCCCTTTTTTTAACGGAAGGAATGTCACATTGTCAAATGAAATAAAATACGAAAATTAAATAGTCTAACAATTAAGACTCGGTTTAATTAATAAAAAGCCAAATCACCTGATACTTTATTACGTGAGAAAAAGGACAGTATATATATATATATATTTGTTATTAATTTACAGAAACAGAAGAACAGTAAAGAATAAAATAATAAACGGACTTTCCACCTGAATAACATGCATTCATATATATATATATATTAATGTTTAAATACCACTACAAATTTAAATACAAACCTGAATACCTCCAAAAAGCAAAGCTATACCTGCCCCAAGGAAATCATGCATATATAACCATCATGCATATACAAAATATACAGCCCACCAAAAAGTAATACATCAGGCCCCCAAAAATAAAAACACTGGCAGCCATCAGTAGCCACCAGTGACATCAATCCCTCAGATAAGGAGGAACCGAATCAGGATCCTCAGCGGGATCCTCCTCATCCGAGGAAACCTCCATTGGAACCACAGAAGCACGGGACGGGGCCCGAGCGGTGGAGTCAAAGGAGTCCTCCCGTGGAGTGTAGTAGCGGTCGCCCCACATCTCACGGATGGGCAAGTAAAACTCTAATCGTAGGCTGACGTGGCAGGTGAACACGGGTGCCTCATGTCGTCTCCAGGCTAGGGCAATGGACACGTCTCCCAAGTAGACGCAACGGTCAGAGTTTAGGTTGATGTGCCAGCACTCTGGCCCTCCCAGGAAGGTCAGATGCACATCTCCCAGAAATCCTCGCATACGCGTCCCCATCGTCTGCAGCAGTAGCTAATCTCTTGCGGGCCAGAAGCCAAGGAAGTCAGGGGCTTCTAACTCGTTGCCGCCGTCTTCGGTAACACAATGTAAATACAGACAACAAATAATGGAAACACAGAAAGAGGTAAGACATCCTACCTCATTACCAATTATAGCATGCTAGAAACAGAACGGCGCCACGTGCCCAAATAGCAATTTAGAAACAGCATACTTAAATAATAAGCAGTAATTTCAACGGTAAGCAAATAAACAGTTCCAGGCAGATAATCATCATAATAACAATTAAATCAATTATAGTTGCAGAAAATAAGAATTAATGATGACAGAGTATATCATGATTCACATGCATGCTTTCCCAAATTCCTACTCCATGGAGCTAGACTCAATCAATCGGAGAGAAAGATCAGGAGACATGTCTGCAACTTGGCTGCTGAGGCCAGTGCTATAAATCAATCGTGCACAATCATGGCATTGTACAGACACTCTACACTAGATCACGATATAGGACAGTGTCTCGGTCCGAATCGTCGGTGCGTTTGCATCGGTCTACCCCACGGGCAGGAGAGCTACCAACCTCCCATTACGAGGAACCCGCACCCCGACGCCCCCAAGGTCAACCAATGACCTACACTTGTCTATTCGCACCCGCACTAAGGTGTGTTCAATCTCCTAGGCAACTTGGCCTTACAACAGTCCACAGGGACAATTTCAATGCATAAGATACTATGCATGCACATGTATGATCCACAATATCGTACAATTTCATAATATGCCTCATTAGGCCAATATAAACATCAATATACCAATGGTCACTCACATGGGCCCATAACATCATAATACAAGGATCAAACCAATCGGTACATTTTTAGGTTCATTATGAATCCTAAATTTAGAATTTGCCGCCTTTCAAGGTTCAAGTTCAAAATCAATTCTCGTAATCAATTTAATGTTCTAAGGCAACTCAACGTCTTATGTCTTGCAATTTATTCAAGCTCTCTAGCCTCACTCCCTCTTGTTCTTTACTCACTTAAGACTACCTTAAGTCCTATAATAATTTCACTCTTAGTCATTTAAGATCTATGACGTCTAAATTTTTACCAAATCCTTCCAATTCATTAATTATTCATTTCATTACTTAGGTTCTTACTTAGCCTAATTGGTTATGCCTTCAAGTTACCAAAATTACATAACTTCACCCAAAAAGGCTAGGAGGCCGTGACCTCCCTAAGAAGTTATCTCCTAATTCTTTCCAACTCATCACACCATTGGTTATACTCTAAACTCACTTCATCCTCACTTGTTACACTAACTCACCACTAACCCCAAAATTGGGCTCAAAACCGTGGCCACCACTTGGGTTTCAATTTCAAATTTTTCTTCCATTACATTCCATTTTTATCTATTGATTAGTTCAAATCCAATGCTTGTTACAATTTATCACAATTTCCCTTAATTGCTAGCCTCAAAACCGTGGCCACCAAGAGGGGTTCTCAAAGGTTTTTTTTTTCTTCCATTTCCACTCACAACATCCAATCAAATATTCCATTACATATAACCAAGTAATCCAAGATCACAATTAGCACAAATACAACACATAGGCATAATAATCAATCACATTAAAGAATAACCCTCGTTAGGGTTTTTCTACAACCAACACAATCAAGGTTCCTAGATGCTAAGAGAGGTTGAGGAGGAGTGTCTTCCTCTTACCAATGTGTAGAAATCAAAATGAGCACCAAGAATGCTCCTTGTATTTTTGGATTTGGCCTCCAAAATCCCTAAAAATGGTGACTTGTTAGAATCAATACCAAGGCTTGAAAAATGAAGCATGAATGGTCATAGAAGGGACCATCCACACGAAAATGAGAAGAGAGGGAGAGTGTTCTTGAACTTACCCAAAAATGTTCAAAGTTGGAGCTTGGAGAAAATGGTGGAGATGATGGAATCTCAAGAAACTCTAAGAGGGAAAGGTGTTTGGAATGGTGAGGAGATTAAGAAAATGTATTGAGATGAAGATTTTGAGAAGATTGAGTAGGGGAGGGGCTGCTGGACGTGGAGTGTGTAAGAGGGGAAGAAAAGAAATGTTGAAGAAGGAAGAAGAAGAAGAAGAATGTAAATGAAGAGAGAAAAGGTGTTTTGGTGATAATGAATTAAGTGTCATATTTGGTTAAATGAAATCAACTCATTTCCCTTCCCATGTGTCACTTGACGTGAAAGAGAGAGAAGAGTGGGTGAGGAATTGGCTTCCAAAGGAAGCTAAAGCATGTGGTCAATGTTTGGGTCAAAGCTTCTTAAGGAAGCTTTGATTTTTAAATATTAGATTTTGAATTAAAATAGCTTGATTAGACATAAAGTGGGTTACATTTGGATAATGTGATAAGATTTTTATTACACACCGTTATCCAATAGATAACAGTTACAGTTGACAGAAGTCAGTATTTAATTAATCTGATAGATGAATTTTTTTCGCTGTATTGATTTATTCTGTCTGTTAAGATTTTCTTGAAAATTATGAAACTTCGTAAAGTGTGTCAAGGCCCAGGTTTAGTAAGATCCCCCGTCGACTTATCCATAGTTCAAGGTTCGCAGAGAAAACATCGCGTTTCCCCAGTTCCACTCAGTGTGCCCGCAAAACGAGGAATATGCTGTAATATTCGACGTTTCCGGAAAATTCTCAGAAAATTCTCAAAAATTGCAAATATTATAAAACGACTATCCGTCATATAAATTTCCAATTTTTTTGAAGCGTTACAGTCGTTCTCACTACTCTGCTCAATATTCACGTAAAACGAGAAATATATTAAAATATTCATCGTTCTCGGATAATTCCAAAACAATTCACATAATTCTCAAACATTGGAAAATGACTATTCGTGGTGAAATAATCAATTTCCGGAGTGTTACACTGGTCTCAACAATTCTCAGCTCAGTGTGCACGCAAAACGAGAAATATATTAAAATATTCGACGTTTCTGTAAAACTCAAGAAAAATTCCTAAAAATCAAGAATAATATAAAATGAACATTTATGATCAATTAGATATTTTTCGGGATGTTACAATATTAAAATCTTATTTTAATATTACAAGTAGTGAGCGTTATCTAGCAACACATCGCTGCCACCCAAGTAATGAGAATGTCAGTGATTTGACATAACCTTTCTGTGACCAATGTTTCAGTGTAGTTTAGTCCCCTTGTCCAGATATCTAGATTGAATATAAGGCATGGAATGGGTCATCCTTGTATAGTTCAATCCTTCGTTTCCTGATACCCGAGTAGACTTAATAACAACAAATGAGATCAATATCTCATATCGACTCATTTGAGCATGGCCATACATTTCACAGTCTCACTCAATTAGGGACCCCGAAGATATCGCTCCTGTTATGTAGGAAGGACAAATCTCATCTAGGTCACTCACATCCCTCCACATGATTCGCGGTATGCCCAATAATCGACTTTATAATCACCTTGTTACAGATGACGTTTGACGACATTAAAATACATAACTCCTAATGTAGGAATCGTAGTGATTTCAGGTCAAAGGACTACATACACCATTGTCACTATGATAATCACTTATGACATTCACGTAACGATCCATGTAGCGTTCTTATGGAGGATCTGTCCAGTATATTATTACTTTAATATATACCCATGTGAAGACTTAATATCTTATATCCATGACTCGTGAGATGTGGCCATCAGTGTATGCACATAATAGTCTCAATGCATTATTGTTGTCCTAATTAATAATAATACTTGACCAGAAACATTTAAGAATAGTGTTTTATCCAATAGTGTCTCATGATCAAGTCATCCACTTGATGTCCTATGACATCAAACTTACAATTTTAAGGACTTTATTATGTTTATCAAAAGGAACACAATAAATGAAATGCCTTATATATTAAAAATAGCATAATACAATGTATGTAAATACAGGCAAAATGTATCGGCCTCTAGGGCATACACCAACAATCTCCCACTTGCACTAGAGCCAATCAGACATATATCTAATGCCTAAAGACCTAGTGTGACCCTCATGCTTCTGCTGTGCAAAAGGCTTCGCCAGTGGATCAGCAATGTTATCATCTATTGGTACTCTGCATATCTTCACATCTCCTCTATCGATGATCTCTCGAATGAGATGGAAGTGCCTAAGTATATGTTTGGATCGTTGGTGAGATCTAAGCTCTTTAGCTTGTGCAATGGCTCCATTATTATCACAATAGAGGTCCACTGGGTCCACAATGCTAGGAATAGCTCCAAGTTCAAAAATGAACTTCCTGATCCAAACGACCTCCTTTGCTGCATTGGAGGCAGCAATATACTTAACCTTTATGGTAGAATCGGCGACTGTCTCTTGCTTTGAACTCTTCCAGCTCACAGCCCCACCATTTAGGCAAAAAATATAACCCGATTGCGATCTGGAGTCATCTTTATCGGTTTGGAAGCTAGCATCAGTGTAACCCTTTACAACTAGCTCCTCCTCGGCTCCATATACCAAGAACGAATCCTTAGTCCTTCTCAAGTACTTAAGGATGTTCTTGACAGCAGTCTAGTGACTCTCACCGGGATAAGATTGGTACCTACTCGCCATGCTCAAAGCATACGAGATATCTGGTCAAGTACATAACATGGCATACATGATGGATCCAATTGCAGATGCATATAGAATCTTGCTCATGCGATCCCTCTCATCCTGAGTGGTAAGGGATTGATCCTTAGATAGGCTTACATTATGTGACATAGGTAAGAGTCTTTTCTTGGATGCATGCATGTTAAATCGTTTTAGCACTTTGTCTATGTATGTACTCTGACGTAGGCCAAGCAGTCATTGTGATCTATCTCTATAGATCCTGAAACCTAACACATAGGTGACTTCACCCAAGTCCTTCATAGAAAAGCAGTTCCCTAACCAAGTCTTTACAGATTGTAGGGTAGCGATGTCATTTCCGATGAGTAGTGTGTCATCTACATACAACACCATAAAGACAACTGTGCTTCCACTAACCTTCTTGTAGACACAAGATTCTTCTTCATTTTTTATGAAACCAAACTATTTTATTGTATCATCAAAATGAAGAATCCAGTTTCTGGAAGCTGGCTTCAATCCATAAATAGATCGTTGCAACTTGCACACCTTTGCAGTATCCTCTAGAGTGGCAAAACCCTTATGTTGTGTCATGCATACATCCTCGAGAAGATTTTCATTAAGGAAAGCAGTTTTGACATCCATTTGCCAGATTTCATAATCATGGTATGCTGCAATAGCAAGCAAGATTCGAACGGATTTAAGCATCCTAATTGGGAAAAAGTCTCATCATAGTCTACACCATGAATTTGCTTGAAACCTTTAGCCACTAATCGCGCCTTAAAGTTATGCACATTACCATCCATGTCAGTTTTCTTCTTGAAAACCCACTTGCACCCAATGGATTTACCCCTTTTAGGTGGGTCAACCAAGGTCTATACCTAGTTGGCATACATGGATTCAATTTCAGATCTCTTGGCCTCAAGCCATTTCTCAGATTCTGGGCTAATAATGGCTTCCTGGTCAGTCACATGCTCATCTTGATCCATGAGCAATGCGTCACCTTGTTGGGTCATGAGAAATCCATGTCTCTTTGGTTGATGACGTATCCTGTTAGACCTACGTAGGTCTTATAACACCCATCGTAGGGTATCACATTTAAGACTAATCCTAATATAACTTACCCAAGTTGTAAAAGAATTAATCTTATAAAATAACAATTTTTAAAATTTCATTTGCGGAATAACTATAATTAAATAAAAACATTTAAACATAACACGTTGTTAAAAGTAAACTTGCCATACTTATATACATAATGAAACGTTGTTTGCAAATAATTTACATAATTACACACTCAAACCCAAAAGTTAATTTATACATTACACACAATGAGAATATAAAATACTTAAGCTTAACCTTCCCAAACCAAACTAAGGATTCAGGCCCTCAGCAGGATCCTCCTCCTCTTCCTCAGTGTCATCATTAAAGAAACCCGACGAATATAACAAACGCCTTACGGGTGTCCTAGCTAATGATACCATCGAATCCTCCTGCGAAGTGTAAAAACTACCCCCCCAGAGTTCACGAATAGGCATCATAAACTCAAGACGCACTGAAGCATGCTGCGTCAATACAGGAGTTCCACCTCTAGTACCACTGAGGTTAAGAGTTAAGTCCCCGGTATACACAAATCTCTCGTTTCCATAATCAAACCTCCATGTATCAGTCCCCCTGTGGAACTGCACGATAACAAAACTAGAACATGATGTCTCGCCGCCATTAAAACAAATACAACAAAAGATATGCTACTAGTGGTAAATAGAGTTACCAGATCCTTCATCTCCTTAGTCTTCATTAAACATATACAATAAAACAAATACAATACAACAAAGAGGTGAGATCTCCTACATTAATACCAATAAGGCAGTATAGAAAATGATAGTAAATAATACAAATATAATATTTTTCACATACAGTCATATTATCATATCACAAATATTTTAATTAAATAGTACAATAATCATGACAATATGCTGACTCATTATGCATATGTACCAAGACCAATTCCTACTCCATGGAACTAACCATAATTTCGAGAGAAAGATAGGGAGTACATGTCTGTATATCATTAGCCTTAACTCATGTGCCAATATATCAAATCATGGTGCGCAACATGGCTAATACAAGACACTCTCAACAAATCACGAAAAGAGTAGCAACTCCGTCAAGATCGTTGGTGTGTTTGCACAGGATACCATGGCGTAGAGGTGCTACCAACTGGCCGCATATGACTTTCCACATCCCAACGTCTCTATGATCACTGAAGATCGTAACTACACAATTCTCACCCGCACGAAGGTGTAATTTCCATCTCCTAGGCACACTTGTCTTAACCAAATGCGTCGACACGCTTTTCTATGCATGATGTATGATCCAAAATACATACAAACCTTATTCATACAGAATTTCACATGCACACATCATTTCTTGGCAGTATCACTTTTTGACATAACTGGGCCCACCACTATAGCCCGACAGCAAACTGCTTTTATTTCTAATTTGCGTAAACATTTTATCGCATTTTTGAAATCACGTAACATTTTTCTTACGTTTTCAAATCACGTAAATATTTCTCAATGTTTTTGAAATCGCAGAAATATTTTTAAACATTTTCTCAATCGGGTAGCGATTTTAAATCATTTTCTCAATCGCGTAACTTAAAAATCACTATTTTTAAATCGCGTATGGTTTTTCCAGCATTTTTCACCTACGTAAAATATTGCGTCGCTTTCTAAACTTTATTTATAAAATTCTCTATATAATTTGAAAAATTTGACATTATTTAAGATATTATCCTACTAAAAATCCTTAACGTAATATTTTCCACTATTCTTTACAGAAACTTGTTTTTCTTGATTTATTTAAATATTATAGCTCAAAATTTTTTAACGCACTTCAAAACCCAAAGGGTGAGCTATACGTTAGCTAATTTCAAGTTTTGACCCTTTATTTATTGTTATAGCTTTAATATGCTAATTTAATTCCAAACATTAAATCTATTTTCCTTTTTCTACTAAATATTCATTAAATTAAATTTTTGTTAACTTATTAGGAAAGTCTACACTTAGTAAACTAATCATGGATCTATAATACCAAACTTTGGCATGTTGGCCAAAAATTCATTTATGCATCATAAATCATGATTAATCACTTTTCATCACAAAATCATTTACAAAACCTTTTAATCCCATTTCTTATCATTTAATCCTTTAATCTATAACTTAAGAAATAATTTGAAACATCTTATTCTCTTGATGATGTTCAAAACCATGAGCCTCCATAGGTTATTTGGAACCCTTATACAACTTTTTTTCATATGAATCACATCCTACCGAACACAATAAATTAACATGCTTCAAAATCATAAAATCAAGCACATAATCAAAGCAATAAATATACCAACCAAAATAATCACAAACAAAGTAAACTATAAACCATGCAAGTGAATAAATCCTTATGGATTTTCCACTACAAACAAGCACTTCCTCACCACCAACATATGGTTGATGAGGTTAATCTCCTTCTTACCTCAAAGATGACAAAATCCTACAAGTGCTCCCTCCAAGAATTTCGTGTAGCCCTCCAAAGGAAACCTTAACAAACTTAAACCAACACAAGTCAGAAACTAAGCTTAATAAAGAGAAACCATGGATCAATCATGGCTTAGAAACTCAAGAATCAAACTTTGAACCAAGAAACAAAGTTCTTACCTTTAGGAATAGAAAACTTTAACTTGATTTTCAAGAGAGTAGATAGAAGAACTAGACTTTGTTCACAACTTGAAAGATGTTTAGAATGGTGTTTAGGTTTAGGAAATTAACTTAGATGAAATTATAGAAGGTTGGAGGTTGGTGTTAAGTGTGCTAGCCGTGAGCTTCACAAATGGAGAGAATAGAGTTTTTCTTGAGTTTAGGAAGAAAGAGAATAAAGAGAATGCTCTTTGGTCACCAAGTGATGAAGATGAAATGAAATTTCATCTCCTTTGCTTGTGTTTAGCCATGGAAGTGCATAGGAAAGGAGTCAAAAATTTTAGCTAGCACTTATGACTATCACATGACCTATGTCATTAAGTCACATTAGATGATTAAGCTTGTTCAAGAAGGCCCTAGAACCACCAAGTGGCCGTGGAGCTCAAAGGAAGAGCAAACTAAGTTTCTAATCTCATTACATCCTAACTAGATTAAGCTAACTTAGTTAGATTTCCTAGTTCCATTACTAATTATCTAGTTACACTTGAATGACTAACCAATCTTCTAGAAGACTTTAGAAAACTCTTGTAACTAGAAATCCTAATGAGTAGCAAACTAAGTTTGCTTCATTTAGTTACTTCCTAGGCTTATACTAACTTAGTTTAAATAATCTAGTTACAAACTAACTACCTTAGCCATTTTTGTTGACCATTTCCTATTGGTTCTCATCAAGCTTCAATTATTCTAATTGGTTCATAAAATAAATCATTAAACCTTTTTCTACAAACTATTACCTAATGGACAATAGTTATAGAAATTATTAGCCAATGGACAGAACATATTGTTCACAAGTTAGTATATTTTTGTCCGCTAAATAAAATACAAATTATATTTATTTCACAGATAAATTCTAAAAATTAAAAGATTGTGACATGTATTTCTCAGATTTGGATTTAGTAAGATCCCCCAGCTCTGAATAAATTAGTAAAGATTTTCCCTGGCCCGAAAATTATTATTTTCCTAACTCGAAGTAAATAACTCAACGATCAAAAACAGTCACAGAACAGTCAAAATAAATTTACAGCACACAAAAATTACAAAACAGTACAATTCAATCATTACTGTAAAATAGCCAAATTTTGGGGTGTTACAGGTCTTGTGCTACTAGAGCAGGCTGTTGTTCCACAACACTTGTGGATGCTGCTTTATTTCCATCATCGATTCATTGCTACTCTGTGAGCCTTGAACTTCTTCAAGTTATACTTTTCTCTTACTGATTCCTTTAGAGATAAACTCCTTTTCTAGGAATACAACAGTCCGTGTGACAAACACTTTGCCCTCAGTAGGATTATAGAAATAGTATCCCTTGGTTTCCTTGGGATACCCCACAAAGAAGCATTTATCTAATTTGGGCCTAAGCTTATCAGAAACTTGAAGTTTGACATAAGCTTCGCAACCCCAAATCTTCATAAAAGACATACTGGGCCGTCTCCCAGTCCATATCTCATATGGTGTCTTTTGAACCTTTTTAGATGGAACACAGTTAACTGTGAAAGCTGCTGTTAACAGAGCATGTCCCTAGAAGGAGCCTGGAAAGTCTGCATGACTCATCATGGATCAGACTATGTCCAATAAGGTTCGGTTCCTCCTTTCAGAGACACCATTCCATTGTGGTGTTCTTGGAGGAGTGAGTTGAGATATTATCCCACACTCTTTTAGATGATCATCAAACTGTTAACTCAATTATTAACCACCTCGATCTGATTGAGGGACTTTAATACTCTTGCCAAGTTGGTTTTGTACTTCATTCTTGAACTCCTTGAACTTTTCAAAGGATTCTAATTTGTGCTTCATAAGGTATACAAATCCATATCTACTGAAAACATCAGTAAATGTAATGAAGTACTGAAAATCGCCTCTAGCCAATGTGTTTAGGGGTCCACATACATCACTATGTATAGGGCCCAAAAGATCACTAGCCCTTTCACCTTGTCCAATGAATGGGGCCTTTGTCATCTTCCCTAATAAACAAGATTCACATATTTCATATGATTCGAAATCAAACGAGTCCAAGAATCCATCTTTATGGAGTTTGGAGATGTGTTTCTCATTTATGTGGCCCAAACTGTAACACCCACCGTAGGGTGCCACATTTATGTTACTTTATTACCAAATTACCCCAAGTTATAAAATATGATGTTATAATAAAATACGAGTTGTAAATTTTTTTTTATAACAATAAAATAAACTTAGCGGAAAATAAAACTATTATACATCATCACACATAATATACATCATTATACATATTTCACACGTGCTGTCAGGTTTATTTATTACAAACCATTTATTGAAACAAGAAACACACTTAAATAATTACGACATAACTTATATCGTAGTTCACACTCGCCCAAGCTTAACTAAGCGTAAGACCCCTCGAGACGGGTCCTCCTCGTGTTCCTCGGCGGTAGGAATCCGTTATGACGAGTAGCCCTACGAACAGTGTGTACGGGCGACGACACTATGCTTGATTTCCGTTGGGACATAATTTCTAGTGTCCCAATGTCGCCCGATATGCAACGGAAATTCAACATGAACAAAGATCGTCACACGTAAAAACGGATTCCCACGATACACTGACCTACTAATACTAACAACGGTACCCTCATAAATAAGTCCTCGCTCATCTGGACTTGTCCTCCACTCTCTAGTTCCTCCATGAAACTGTAACCGTACATATCCGAAGAAACTAGCTCCTGATGACATGTTGTCAGAACTCTGCGGTTCCTGATGTGAGAAGTAATTCCTCTTCTCCTTCTAGTACCATATCTTTCTCAACGTCTTCACCCAATATAAATACAATAAACAGATATACATACAAAGAGGTGAGATCACCTACACCAATACCAGCATGATAGCACAGAGATAATACAGACAGCATATTATGCAAAAATATCATATCATGATCACAATTATAGCATCATCATAGTGTAAAAATAATTACCATCATGCCATCATCACTGTTCAAACCACAATTAATTACAGTAATGCTACCACATATGTATATGTTAAATTCATGCATGTGAACATAGACTCAATGTCCTACTCCATGGAGCTAATACTCAAGTCAGAGAAATTGATCGAAAAGATCTGCCGGTATTTCATGCCTCAGACCAAGTGCTATAATTATATCTTGCACATCTAGCACATACACGACAGTCTTTGTCAGATCTCGATTAAGAATAGTGTCTCGGTCCGGATCATCGGTGTGTTGCATCGGTCTAACTCACGGTGCGGAAGAGCTACCAATTGCCCATTGCGAGCAACCCGCACCCCGATGCCCCCAAGGTCAACCAGTGACCTACACTACGCATATCGCACCCACTCAAGAGGTGTACGTTTCTCCTAGGCAATTAGCCATATTCAGTCCGTTGGACCATTTTCAATGCATGTGTAATGCACCAAGTACCAACCAAAGGTAAATCACATAATTTCTTATTCCAGATTCAGATACTGTTTTTCGTTCGTAAAATGGATTAATGCCAATTACAGGCAAACTTCTTAATTTCTTGTACAGTATTTATATACTACTTTTAACTGTAAGATTTACTGTATATTTAACAGTTAAATCACATTACTGTGTTTTTCTCACTCGCAAAATATTTTCGTTACGTTTTTACGTATAGTAATGATTTGTAACATTTTTTTTGTTACGTTTAAAAATCGCAAAACTATTTTCTACTATATTCTAAATTGCGTAAAAATAATTTTTTATTTTTAAATCGCATAGTAATGTTTCCACGACATTTTGATCGTGTAAAATATTTAAACACGTTATAAATCGCGTAGAAATATTTTAACGTTTTTTTTTCAAATTGCGTAATTTAAAAATTACGTTTTTGAGTTACGTAAATCGTTTTTCACTGTTTTTACCCTTCACAAAATATTTCTTAACTTTAAAAATATTATTTTGAACATTTCTTATAAAAATATAATTCTTACATTATTCTCTTTCTATTTTCAATCAAAAATCCCTTCCGTACTATATTTTCTCAAAATCACTTTTTATTGATTTAATCTTACCAAATCATATTTAATTGATTTAATTACTATTTCAAAATTTAAATTTCCTAACATTTTCCAAAACTCAATACTTAAATTCTACGTTAGAAATTTTAAGTTAAAAACGTTTCCTTTTATATTTCTAAATCACTTCTAAACATTAAATCAAATTCTACGTTTAAGTTACAAACGTTTTTATATTTCTAAATCACTTCTAAAAATTAATTCTTCTTAAGATAATTTAAAGTTCAACACTTAAATTCCTTTCCAAAATCCTTATTTGAAAATTCTTATATTTTATTGCATCAAAACATTTTTTCTAAATTATCAAAAACTTATAGATGGTCATTGGAACCATGAAATATTTTTCTTCTAACTTAAGTAAACTTCATTTTTGTTTCTACACAAAATAAATTCATGAAACTACTATTTAAAAACCGTATACACTCTTTTTATAAGACAAACCCTCTTGTTTAATTTCTTTACTTCTCAAATCATTCAATTTTATCATTTATGAAAATATCATTTTTGTGAACACTAATTTAATTGGTGTCTTGGCTGAAATTTATTTTAGTTCAAGGACTAAAATTCAACTTCATTGTTCTTGAAAAATTTCAATAAAAATCCTAAACTTGGAAGCTCAAAACCGTGACCTCCTCCATGGCCTTTGGAGCCAAAATTTTGCTAATTTCAACATACATCCATCATAATATATTCAACATATATCATCATGCACATCATAAGCTTACCATATAAGCAATTAAAAATTATACTAAGCATGCAAACACAAGTAAATCATGCAAAATATATCAAGCATAAGCAAAAATAATTAAAGCACATAACCCACACACAAATTATTACATGACCATGGATAGGAATCCTCACATGGATTCACCATCCATCAAATATAAAAACCATCCCTCACCACCATGCTTGGTTGGTGAGATGAATCTCCCTCTTACCTCTTGAAGAACCACCAAAGAGCTTGTTGCTTTGTCTTTGGAGCAAGATCTCCACCAATACAAGTTCTTAAACATAAAACAAATACAAGAAAATTAGTATATCAAGCTTGAACAAGAAGAACCATGGATCAAACATGGTTTAGAACATGAAAAAGAAAAGAATAAATGAAGTTTTCTTACACTTCACCAACAAAAGCTTTAGAACTTGATCTTGGTAAAAGTCCTTCAAGATGGAAGAATTAGAACTTGGTGTGAACTACAAAGGTTCTTAGAATGATGAAAGGATTCAAGAAACTAGGTTGTATGAAATTAAAAAGTGATGGAAGAGAGAATTGGAGACTTGGCCGAATGGTGTGTTTTTGGGAGAGAAATGGAGTTTGCTTTGGTTTGGTCTTGAAACTTAAGTGGAAGAATGAAGAAATGTTATTAGGAAATATAGAAATAAGTGTTTTTAGTCTTCAAAGAAGTGCATTGCCGTAGCATGTTATTAGGGAGAAGAAAAAGTGAAGTTTGAAAAACATATGCATTGATGATCAATAGGAAATTGTCTTAACACTTGGCAATTTTCCTTAACCTTTTCTATCCTTTTTCTTTGGCCTAAAAAGCCTATTCTATCTTGGTCTCCTTCCTTCCTTGCTTCTTCAACCGTGCCCCCCTCTTCATGCATGCAAAAATATGACAATTTGATAGCCATTTTGTTTTTAGTCATTTTAGATATTAATTTAAAACATTATAGGTAAAATAGGTATTAATTAAAAGCATTATAGGTAGAAGACTTATTATGACTATTGGATCTTCTCTCTTTAAACCCCATCCCTTAGATGTGTCTCCAAAATAAAGGGCCAAGATTACACCTTCAAACTTTACATCCAAGGGTCCAAAATGGTTGTAATCATTTTTGATGACCAATTCTCCACCATTGATCTAAATCCAAATCCAATGGTCATTAATGATCCATCTCCACCATTGATTAATTTTACATCCAAGGGTTGATAATGGTCATATCCATTTAGAAGATTAAATCCCTACCCTTGATTTAATTTCAATCCAACGGTTATAATTGATCCTATTTACTTTTTAAGATCAAATCTCCACCGTTAATTAAATCAAGATTAAATTTCTAACTCAATTAAATTAATAGTGGATATCCAAACCACTAATGTTATCTTAATAATATTTTAATAATATAGAATTTTATTTTTATCCATTATAACCTCACAAAAATATAATTACTGTATTTTTATCGTCTGATAATTAAATACAGTACAAAATACAGTAAAAGAAATTTTCTAAAACTGTTTCCGGATTCAGGTTTAGTAAGATCCCCTGTCTCCATCTAAACAGTACAAATTTTTCTATAGGTAGAAAAATTTTTCATTTTGCGGGACCCACCTGGCCCACGTATGGCCACTTGGGCCCACATACACCTCGTGGGGCCCACAAACAGTAAAAATTCCAAAATCACACATAAAATCACAAAAATTACAAAACTCACAAATATCAAATCAGATTACGTAAATTAATTAAGACTAAACAGTAAAAATTAATTTACGTAGATTTTTCCGGCCCGAAAATTATTATTTTCTTGACACAAAGCAAATTACTCAAAATGATCAAATATGCAGACAGAATATTCAAAATAACTTTATAGTACACAGAAATCACTAAACAGTAGAATTCTGTTAACTATCAAGATTATTGTTTAATACATAGAAAGTTTGGGGTGTTACACAAACGACAATGCTAGAGATAAGTTAGGTTTATATCGTTTGATTTAAACCTCTTTGTACTTATGTTATAAACAGGCGTTTCGAGATCAAGGACATAAAGTCCATTACTCAATTGTGTACTACCATAAAAAATATCATTCAAATAAATGGAACAATATTTGTCCTTTATAATAAAAGTAAAGCCTTTCTTGTCTAAACAAGAAACAGAAATGATATTCCTGCTTATGATTGGCACAAAATAGCAGTTCTCTAACTCTATTACAAGCCCAGTGGGAAAAGATGAAAGATAAGTCCCTACAGCTAATGCAGCAACCTTTGCTCCATTTCCAACTCGTAGGTTGACTTCGCCTTTAGTCAATGGTCTACTGTTCTTTAGATGCTGCACATTTACACAAATGTGAGATCCATATCCAGTATCTAATACCCATGATGCAGAAGTAGATAAATTGACTTCTATAACAAAAATACCTGAAGTGGAATTCTCACTTCCCTTCTTCTTCTTAAGCTCCTCCAAGTACTTGGCACAGTTCCTCTTCCAATGTCCAGTCTGACCTGGAAGCACATACCTTCCTTAGTCACTCCACCCACTGGTTTCAAGCCAAAAGTGATGGGCTTGAACTTATCCTTGCCCTTGCCCTTCCACTTGTCCTTGGGCTTTTTCTGCTGTTTCTTGCCCTTATTCTTTTGAACCATCATTATGACTTTTCCTTTACCTTTGTTTATGTTCTGCTCAGCAGTTTTCAACATGCTTAGTAGCTTTGATAGTGATTTGTCAATTTCATTCATGTTGTAGTTCATGACAAATTGGTTAAAACTTTCTGACAACGATTGCAAGACTAAGTCAATGGCCAACTCTTGGCCGAAAGGAAAACCAAGTCTCTTTAGGTTTTCAATGTACCCAATCATCTTGAGTACATGAGCACCAACATGGCTTCCTTCTACTAGCTTACTTTGAAATAGTGCTTTAGAGACCTCGTATCTCTCAAGTCTAGCTTGCTCTTAATAGAGCTTTTTGAGGTGTACGATCATATCATAGGCATCCATGTTCTCGTGTTACTTTTGGAGCTCAAAGTTCATGGTGGCTAGCATTAGACATCCGACGTCTAAGGCATCATCTTGATGCTTCTTATAAGCATCTCTTTCAGCTCTAGGGGCATTAGTAGCAGGTGGCTCAGGAACAGGTTGTTCTAGAATATATAACTTTTTCTCTTACTTGAGGACAATCCTCAAGTTCCTATATCAGTCTAGAAAATTTGTCCCAAATAACTTGTCCTTCCCAAGGACTAATCGCAATGATAAGTTGCTTAAAGTGTTTGTTGCCATAGTAATCTATCAACAAAAATATGAAAAATATAAGTATCATGCCATAAATATATTTAACAAGATCTTTAATTAAATATGCCTCCCACTATTTTATTCAAATCAATGACCCTCAACATTGACTTAGAAAATCCCATCGTAAGATTTCCTAGTGGGCCAAGATCCATATTTCACCTAGCTTTGAGTCAGCTTTGGCTGATTACCTAAAATTCGGTTATTCAGGTAGGAAACTTTTTCCAATTACATCACATGCAACTCTTGGATAGTTAGGTGAATATCACTTATTCTAATTCATCCATTAGACTAAAGCCTAACTCCATGCCTCTAAGCCTTCAATCCTATTAAAATGGCCTAGTTAAGTCTGACCCAATGGTTGGTAGTTGGATATTACCCTTATCCCATCGCATCTTACTAATATAGATAAGGGCATCTTGCTTTGGAAGACCTTCATTTAATCAATAATAGTCTTGACAAGTACCACACATTGGGAGGAATCACATAATGACTTAATAATTGCTTTTGAGGGAATTTTTATTACTATTAGATCTCACCATTTATTAAGCTATTTATCACACCATAAACATCATCCACGCATCTCATACATATAAAGCATATAATAAATGTGACATGGTTATGGCCCCTAAGAGAGAACTATTAACTGAAACGAGGAGGCAAACTAGCTTCGCAAGCGTCTCCTACCAATGTCCTCATTTGATGCAACCTTCATACCTCTACATTAAGATTACATTATATAGAAACCTCTTTCACATTCGAGGGGAGTTAGGTGAGAAAAGAATGTACAATCAGAATGTAGAGAGAAAGGCACGACACGCAGGTCGTATTTTAAAATAACCAAAATACCATAAAAGGAGGACAAAGGCCATAACCATGCACCACAAAGTACACAAAAACTCAAACAATAATACATTATTATTATCATTATTTTTGTGAGTCATAAAAACGAAATGTAGAGATAGCACGTGGTTTGGGGCAGCGCTCGGAAGGGAGTACAGGGGCAGCGCCGTGGTCCAAATTTTTTCATTCATATACCATCACTGGTTTCTTGAACAAAAAAACGAGTTGGACCCCTTTTGCCTCCGTGACGGTTAGGGCAACGACATTTGAACCCTTATGCTGTTGTCACATGAACACTTCATGCTGTTGCCACCTATCCAAAAACAGGGTTTCCAGAACGCGTGAGGATATGAACACTTCATGTTGTGGTGAACCCTTGCGCCGCAAACCAAGAACAAGGTTTCCCAAACCCTTACGCCGCTGCTATCTAGAAACAAAGTTTACCTGACATCAACACTTGATGCTGTCGCAAATCAGAAACAAGGATTCCATAACCCTTGTGTCGCTGTCTAGAACTCTGTCCAGAATGAGGTTTGCTTGACATCAATGCTTGATGCCTCCACAACCAGGATTCCAAAATGCCATCCAGAAATAATGCTATTCAAAACGATGTACATATCACATACATACCAGAAAACATGGCAAAAATATACATAAAAAATAAATTTATTATTTCAAAAACATCGTCATGGTTTCACATACAACACATCAAACAGAATACATTTTTGCAAAGGTTTCAGAAATAACATATAAAGATAATATCTTTTACGAAAAGAAAGCAACGAATCATGTTATTTCATACAACAAGAAGACCAGAAAAACTGAATCGTGGTTTCGCAAGTGGCTCTGATACCACTGTTAGGAATCGCGGATACATCACGCAGTGAAAAACAGAATTCCCACCAAGGATCCATGCGAAAAAGCCATAACTGAGTTTTTAAAAATGTTTACCTCTTGAAGCGTGATAAAAACAAGTGACGTGAATCACCAACACTGTAACAGTGAAGATGTCTCTACGGTATCTACACGAACAAACTCACGAACATCCAACGTCCACAAATAGGAGTCACGCCTTTCTCACACAATGCTAGTTGCGAAGAGAAGAGAAGAAACCTGTCACTCTTTCACTCACTTTCTGTAGGTGCGGCTAGGGTTCTGTAATGCATGCCTCGCAACCCCCTTAGAAGTAATATTTATAATAGTGACTGCCTTAAGTGAGTGTGAGCAGTAGTAAGGTAAGTTGTGCAACCCTAGACTCATCTGTTATGAGTCCGGCCCATGACTGAATCCCAGTCCAACTTGGATTCTAATTACTCCAATTTAGTCTGCTCTATGTGTGCGACCTTGAAGGTTCTTACAACGTTGGCAGTAATATTAAAATCTCATTTTAATATTACAAGCAGTGAGCGGTATCTAGCAACACATCGCTGCCACCCAAGTAATGAGAATGTTAGTGATTTGACATAACATTTCCATGACCAATGTTTCTATGTAGTTTAGTCCCATTGTCCAGATATCTAGATTAAACACAAGGCATAGAATACGTCACCCTTGTATAGTTCAATCCTTTGTTTCCTAATACCTGAGTAGACTTAATAACAACAAATGAGATCGATATCTCATATCGACTTATTTGAGCATAGTCATGCATTTCGCAGTCTCACTCAATCAGGGCCCCCAAAGATATCGCTCCTATTATATAAGAGGGACAAATCTCATCTAGGTCATTCACATCCCTCCACATGATTCATGGTATGTCCAATAATCGACTTTATAATCACCTTGTTATAGATGACGTTTGATGGCATTAAAACACATAACTCCTCATGTAGGAATTGTAGTGACTTCAGGTCGAAGGACCATATACACCATTATCACTATGAGAATTGCTTTTGACACTCACGTAACGATCCATGTAGTGTTCTCATGGTGGGTCTGTCCAGTACATTATTACTCTAATATGTACCCATGTGAAGACTTGATATCTCATATCTATGACTCGTGAGATGTGGTCATTAGTCTACACACATACTAGTCTCAATGCATTATTGTTGTCCTAATTAACAATAATACTTGACCAGGGACATTTAAGAATAGTGCTTTATCTAATAGGATCTCACGATCAAGTCATCCACTTGATGTCCTATGGCATTAAACTTACTATTCTAAGGACTTTATTATGTTTATCAAAAGGAACATAATAAATGCAATGCCTCATATATTAAAAATAGCATGACACAATGTATGTAAATATAGACAAAATGTAACGGCCTCTAGGGCATACACCAACACCTTGGCACTCTGAGAATCTGGTACTAATCCTTCTTCAAAGAAGCTTTTGGACTTTCACATCATCTCCTTTGGCCAAATGATTGTGCACATCATATAAGATTACAATATATAGAAATAGAAAATATCAAGTTTGAAAACAAAACATGCAAAGTTATTTTCAAAACCATTCAATCACTTTCCACATAAAGCATCACAAGGTTCACACTTAACCAAGTGAAGTAACTAAATCTAGGAGACATGCACTCTTGGCTCCAATCTATCTCATAAAGGAGCCTTTCCATGCTTCCAGCATTTCTCATAGCTCAACCTTGTCAAACAAGGGAGCAAACATTGTTACTAAGTGGCTCCAGTACTCAAGAGGGGGTGAATTGAGTTATAAAACTTTTCACAAATACTTATAAACCAAATTTCGTCAAAGCTAAATATTAAGAAGGATATGAAAATAAAGAAAATAATTAAAAGCTTTAAGCACAACAAATTAAGAGATAAGCAATGATAATGAAATTGCAGTAAATAAACAGATAAAGATGAGAAGAGCAGGCATAATATTTATCCTGGTTCAGCCACCAAACCACTTGTGGCCCACGTCTAGTCCTCGAAACACAATTTGAGATTTTTTACTATTCAATACAGGCTTAAAACAAGTGCTTGCAACTGTTACAAAAAAGAGCACTTTTCACACATAGGGAAACTCTACCCTTGTGCTAAAGCCTCAAACTTTCAGGGATACCTCACCTTTACACAAACCTTAGAGGGATACCTCACCCTCTTTACAATACCTTTGAGGGAAACGTAACACTCCAACTTTAGGATAAATGACCGTTATGTCCTGATTGTACTGTTTTAAGTTTTTCTGTATGATATAAAATTTATTAGACTGTTTCATGTTCATATTTGAGTGTTTTGTGTGATTTGCTCCGGGTCAGGAAAATAATAATTTCTGGACCGGGGAAATCTTATTTTAATTATTCGGAGCTAGGGGATCTTACTAAACCCAATTCTGAGTGATATGGTTGTTAATCTTTTAATTTTTAGGATTTAACTGTGCAATAAAATAATTTTATATTATTATAATATTATTTTATTGGTCAGTGTAAATAAACGACAGTGGACCCGAAAATGTCTGTGGGACCCACTTTTGGTTTGTAGGACCCACAACTGATTTGCGGGACCCACGTTTAGTTAAAGTAATCAACGTTAATGGCTTGATTTGTTTTGAACCAATAGGAATTAAGTCAACAAAGAGGGCTTGACTTGTTTTACACCGTTGGATGAAAAGGTTGAGTTTTGAATATCAACCGTTGATCTAATCTATGGTTGTAAAGAATGAACTTGGTGAGGAAGGCTTGGATATCAGCCATTGATTTAATGGACAGTGGAGATTGGTCTTACAAAAATGGTTAGATTCAATTGTGACCATTGGATGAGAAGGAAAGTAGGGAAAATCTTGACCTTTTATTGTTTAAGATGAATCTAATGGCTAGAATTGCATGGAGATAAGATCTAATAGTTTAGATTTGATCATATTACTACCTAATATCAACCATTGATATGATCAATGGCTCTTGAAGCTTAGATTATAAGAATGTTAATTAATTAGTAATGTAACTAATTAATTTAATTAAGTTAGGTTAAGTGTGCTTAGAAGCTTAATGGGATTAGTAGCTTAATTAATCACCATTAGGAAGGAACATTCAAGAACACATGACATTGCATGTGACTAGGCTTATGACAAGGCTTGGATTAGCCAATGGAAGACAAGCTTGGTGATCAAGTTTTGATCTCAACCCTTGATGAAGTCTAAGGCTTGGATGGAGTCTTGGAAGTCAAACAAAGTGACCATCTTTCTTTTCTTTGAGCTCCACGACCATGCATTGCTTTGGAGAGCATTTTCACTTCATTTCCATCTTTGTTATCACACTTTCTCTCTTCTCTCTCTTCCAAAAACACAAACCACCATTGTTGTTCATCTTGGAGACCATTCGACCTCACCATCTACACCACCATCCAACCACCCAAAATTTTATCCAACCTACTTTTCTAAACCTAAACACTATTCTAAGAACATCTCTAGTTGAGAGTTCTTCCAAAATCTATCATCTAAAGCTTGGAAAATTTATTTGGAGGTTTTCCCTAGAAGGTGAAAATCCTTATTTTCCATTTCTAACTTCTTTTTCAAGGTTCTAAGCCATGGTTTATCCATGGTTTATGATTTTCTCCTATAGTTAAAACTCTTTAAATTTTTGTTTAAGATCTTTTAGGTGTCTTGAAGGAGATCACGAAATCCATAGGAAGGAGAGTAGTAGATTTTGTCTTCCCTTAAGGTAAGAGGGAGATTTAATCTCATCAACCATGTGTGGTGATGAGAAAATGGACTTGTATGTGTGTGAAGAATCCATAAGGATTCACTTATGTTAGTTGTTTAAAAGCTTTCTTACTTGTATTTGATATTGTTTGTATGCATGTCTACAAGCTTTAAAATATATTGTATGTGTGAAATATTGCATGATTATTACTTAGGATGTGAATAACATGTGAGGTTTGCATGAGTGTTCCAAAGAACACAATGAAGAGGCTCACGACCTTAACCAAGAAAAGAGAACCAAAATGTTCTCAACCATTTTCAAAAGGAAGGACTTAATGGAATTAGGTAAATGAATGAATTTCAAAATGTTTTAGAAGAAGAAAAATGATCCAAAGATCAAATGCCAAGACTTTATAAAAATTCGGCCAACATGCCTTATAAATGAGTGATCAATCAAAAATTTATTTTCTAAGTGTAGAGTTAATGTTTTACCTAAAAAGAATACATTTATAATGAATTTCCAAGGTTTAAAGAAGTAAACCAATTTTTATTAGAAATATGACATAGAGGAAAAATGAATAAAAACCCTTGAAAAATAATTATTTTTGAATTTTAAAGTATATTGATAATTACTAAAGTGGATTTAGTAATAATAAACTATGGAAACAAATTTTTAGAGGAAAAACGTAGAAAGTGCAATTTTAATAGATTTTATAGACAAAATGCTATCAAAATTTATTAAAAACAGACAAATAAAAGAGAATGTTTTACATTATATTTATAACGTAAGAAAAATTATTTTACGTAGTTTTAAAGTAGTAAAAATAGCTTACGTAGTTTTAAAACAGAGATTTTAAAGCTTTTCGGTTAAGAAAACGATTTAAAAATTTTATGCGATTGAGAAAACAATTTAAAAATATTACGCGATTTTAAAAACAGCAAAATATATTTACGCGATTTAAAAACATTTGTAAAAAACGACAAAATTGTGAAAATGCGATAAAATTTCTACATGATTAATTGGAACAACGAGTTTTTACTGTCGGGCCAAAGTGGTGGACCTGGACATGTGGAAATACAGGTACTGTCAAGTGGGACGTACTGTATATTTGAGAATTTTGCCATTGAGGGCATTTGCGTAAATATAAGAATATTTTTGAGTTGTGCCAATATGGTTGATTATTGGTGAATTGATTGACGAGGCGAATAACACCGTGTTGTCGGTGTGATAAGCGTAGTGTGGTTCATTTCTTTGTATGGACTTGGAGGCATTAGTGTGCGGAGTATTCCACATGTGGACAGTTGGTCGCTCCTCTGGGCCGTGGTAACTCGCAATGCACTAGTGATCTCGACACGCACTATACTTAATCAAGATCTTGTAAAGACTATTTTAGTACAATGCCTGTAGTTACACGATGTATGGACTGTGTGCTACTACACGATGGATTGACAGTGGGCTATAGACACAACATAAGACAGTGTAATAGTTTGGTTGGGCAGCCTAAGGTACTTATAGTTCTTTACGGGTCATTCTCTCTAATATCTGTGTTTAGCTCCATGGAGTAGGAACGAGTCGTATTGCATTTGCATTTGTATCATGCATCATAATATTATTATCTGTGATATTATATGATACTGTTGTATTAAAATGTTTTATTTACTTATAATGTTATGGTATGCTATATTGTATGAACTGTATATCTGTTGTATTTGGCGTTTTCTTATTTGCCATGCTGGTATTGATGTATGATTATCTCACCTCTCTATATGTACTATTTTCTGTATTTATTAAATTATGTTACAAAGAGTTTGAGGAAGAGGATCAGCCTCTTGAGTGTAAGTATCCTGAAGAGGAGGAGCAGCAGCAGACGGGGGATCAGTTCGACGACTGCGAATCTTCTGATCATCCATATCCGCTAGATTGACTTTGAGGATGACGTTTCTAGGATTTCTTGGGTTCGTGAGATTCAAGTTTCACGGGGGTTCGACAGCCTGGCGACTACGGGAGGACAGAGATTCAGTTGTCTATGTGGGACGGTTGACTGTGTCCCTATGAACTGAGTTTGATGGGGAACCTGTATTTACTACTATTCTGTTTTTGCATTTAGAGTTGCCGCTGTCTATTAGGCGTTACTGGGAAGGGATGTTCCATGCGCCTAGTGAGATCAGCAGTGTATCGACAGCACGAACTCGTGTCCGTAGAGCTGTAAGACATCCTAGATACCTATCACCTGAAGTTTCATCTGAGAGTGAACCTTCAGAGGGTTAGGGATCTATGATGTGCACTTGGGCACTTTTTGATATAGTATTGTATTATGACTCTTTATAGCTTTGTTTAAATAATTTGTAGTTGTATATTATTTGTACTAACTCAAAACAAAATCCTATGTATATTATGTGTGATGACAGTTTGCTTTACTTTATGTTCCATGTTATTTTATTTAGTACTAATCTGTATAAAGGAAAAAAATTTACAACCCGTATTATTTATGTAGCAAATGTTTTACAACTTAGGTAATATTTATTTATCTATTTTTTTTATTTCATTGCGTTTCATAAATGTGACATCCCCACAAGGGTGTTACAGGAAACCTCGCCCTCTCAGAAATATAGCAGAAAATAGATGAAGAGAAACTCTCACAAAGAGTAAATAACACAATTTGAAGCACTAACAGAGCTCTCTAAGGATATCTCAAAATTTTAACGAAAGGAGCACAGAAAATATGAGAAAATTATAAATCACGTTCTCAAGCAAGCAAAGAATGATTCAGATTGTTAGGCAGCTTGCAAATGTGACCCAAGGTCTCTATTTATAGAGCTTTCCAAGAAAATAACTATTGAAAACATTAATTAACGTAATTAATATGAAAACCTGGTATCTTTTCAAAACAAGAATCACAAGTTTATTCGAATAACTATTGAGTTATTCGAATAACTCTGTTATAAATCGTTTTCAGTAAAACAGATCTATTCAAATAAGTTAATGATTATTCGAATGGCTCAGTTGAAAGAAGCCATCCAGAAAACATTTTATTCGAATTGCAGAGGTGCTATTCGAATAGCACTTTGAGAAACAGAAGCGCACAACAGGAATTTGAAACTATTATTTGAATAACTCTAGGGTTCATGATCTAATGTTCATCGCTAAAGGCTTCGTTTATGTCTTTAGGTTCAATTTGAGAAACGAAAGCCATATAGTTACATGCATTTCTAATTGAGTTTCGAGTACTTACACCTTTGGATACATCACCTATTACTTGATCAAGCAGATGGTATCTTGAGGTTCGCCATTCTTTAGGAAGGTCCACAACTTGTAAATCTTCTTAAGTTAGGGCGTCCTCTTGACTTTCTTCTTGTTTCCTTTCTTCCTTGTTGTCCAAATATGTTTATGCCAAAGCTTATGCAACATAATCAATAACAAACTCCTTTCTCGGTCCATTTGAGTTAGTTTCAACAAATGCAACATGAATGGACTCTTCAATGGTCATAGTTCTTTTATTATATATTCTAAATGCCATACTATGAATAGAATAGCCAAGAAATATACATTCATCAGACTTAGTATCAAACTTCCCTAAGTTATCCTTTCCTTTATTCAAAACAAAACGTTTACATCCGAAAACATGAAAATATGAGACATTTGGCTTCCTTCCCTTGTATAATTCACAAGGGGTTTTCTTTAAAATAGGCCTAATTAAAGCTCAGTTCATTACATAACAAGCGGTACTAACGACATCCACCCAAAAATACTTAGGAAGAGAAGCCTCATTGAGTATAGTTCTTGCTATTTCTTCTAAAGATCGATTTTTCCTTTCTACAACTCCATTTTGTTGTGGAGTTTTAGGGGTAGAAAAATTATGCTCAATGCCATGTTCATCACAAAGAGTTTCAAAATCATGATTTTCAAACTCACTGCCATGGTCACTTCTTATGGATTTAATTGAAAAACCTTTTTCATTTTGGATAACTTTGTCGAGTTTCTTAAAAGCTAGAAATGCATCATTTTTGTGAGAAAGAAATAAAGTCCATGTGAACCTAGAAAAATTGTCCACAATCACTAAGGCATAATAATTTCCACTAAAGCTCATAGTTCTAGATGGTGCAAAAAGATCCATGTGCAAAAGTTGTAAAGGTCTAGTAGTTGAAACAATATTTTTGGCTTTAAAAGAGACCTTTACCTGTTTTCCTTTTTAACATACATCACATAATTTGTCTTTTTCAAAATTAAGCTTGGGTAGTCCAATTACTAGCTATTTAGAAACTAACTTTTTCAAGTGATCTATGTGAATGTATGCAATTCTCCTATGCTATAACCAAGACTCATCTTCCTTACTTAAAAGGTATTTTGCATCACTTGAAGATATATCATCAAGACTAATCATATAAATGTTATTAACTCTATGACCAACAAACGTAACATGCATGTCATTTTTATCTTCAATGAATCAAATATAACTCTATTTCCTTTATCACATAATTGACTAATACTAAGTAGGTTGTGTTTAAGTCTTTCAATAAGCAATACATTATCAATAGAATAGTTAGGACTCTTACTAACTTTGCTAACTTCAAGAATCTTTCCTTTGTTGTTATCTCCATAGGTTATATGTCTGTGAGTTTTGGGAACAAGGAATGAGAATTTAGAGTTGTCTCTGGTGATGTGCTTGGAGCATTCACTATCAAGGTACTAATTTGAGCTTTTTGCCTTCAAGCACACCTACAACACAAATTTAATTTTTAACTTTTGGTACCCAAATTTTCTTGGGTCCTCGAATGTCAATTTTGGGTATAGTACCCTTTGGAACCCAAACCATTTTTGTCCTAATCTTTGTGTTAACATTTTTCCTTGCATTAAATGTTGATGCACTGTGTCCTTTCTTCTCACAATAAAAACATTTTATAAATGGGCTACTAGAAGTACTTGAATAAACAAAGAAATTTTTATAGGATTTGTGTTGATTTTTTGGATTATATCCTATTATGGCCTTTTGAAAAATAACTCTTTATTTTCCTAACAAAATATTTAAATTATCCCTTCTACGAGTGAATTTAGTCAGGGTGTTCTTTAAGTCTTCAATTTCCTTTTCAAGCATATGACAAGATGAACAAGATGAAGAAGTAGAAGCATGTGAAGAACAAGTTGTGCATGCATCAATTAATCCTAAAGTCTCATTTTCAATTTTTAATTCTTCAATTTATTTATTTAAATTAAGAATTTGATTTTCTAAAAAGGAAATTGTTTTATTAGACTAAGAGACTAATTTGGTGTGCCTTAGAGATTCATCATGTAATTATTCAAAGGCTTCTTGCAATTCATCATAAGAGGGAGATAAATCCATGTCACTCTCATGATGTTCTTCTCCTTTGGCCATAAGACATATATTAGCTTCCTCGTTGTCTGAGTTGTCAGTTGATTCCATATCATTGTCATCCCATGCTATGTAGTCCCTTCTTCTTTTCATTCTTTGAAAGGTTTCTTCTCAAATTTCTCCATCTTCTTTTGGTAAATAGGGCACTCCATTTTCATGTGACCCGATTTTCCATATTCGTAGCAAGTTGGAGTTGAAGATGTTCCTTCTTTGTGATGAGTTTTCTTCGGAGGGAAAGCCAATCTTCTTTGGTTTCCCTTCTTTCTAAGAAACTTACCGAATTTCTTAACCATAAGGCTAAGGTTTTCTTCATTTAGCTCAAGATTCTCTGTGCTTTCTCTATCCTCCTCCTCCTCCTCCTCATCATCATCAATTGCTAAGGCAGTGGCTTTGAGAGCTATGCCCTTTTTTCTTCTTATCATTTTCTTCACTTTGGTTTAATCTGTTCAGCTCCAGTTCGTGTCCATGGAGTTTTCCAAAAAGGTAGCTAATGTCATTGTCGATAAGTCCCTTGATTCTGATATGGCTGTCACCTTGGGTTGCCAAATCCTGCTCAAACATCTTAACACTTTGTTAATCAAATCTTCGTTAGAAAAATTCTTTCCTAATGATGCAAGATGATTTACGATGTGGGTGAACCTCTTTTGCATTTCCTGAATGCTTTCTCCTTAGTTCATTCTAAATAATTCATATTCACGAGTAAGAGAATTAATTCTTGACCTCTTAACTTCACTAATATCCTCATGGGTGACTTGTAAAGTGTCCCACATTTCTTTAGCAGTTTTGCACTTTGAAATTCAAAAAAATTCATCATACCTCAAAGCAGTGGTAATGATGTTTTTGGCTTTCAAATTATATTAAACTTTTCTTTTATCCTCATCAGACCAATCACTTCTAGGTGTCTCAATTTTTACACCATCGACCACCCATGTAGGTATAAATGTGCCGTTTTTGACAACATCCCACACATCTAGATCAATAGCTTCGATGAAGATTTTCATTCTTTCCTTCCAATATGCGTAACCATCCCCATTGAAAAAGGGTGGTCGGTTTATGGAAGATCTCTCTGAAAAACCATTTGAAGAAGCCATGTTCTCTTAAAGCTGCTAAGCTCTTTAAACAAAAGTCTAGCTCTGATACCATTTATTACCAACTGGCTCCAGTACTCAAAAGGGGGGTGAATTGAGTTATAAAACTTTTCGCAAATACTTATAAACCAAATTTCGTCAAAGCTAAATATTAAGAAGCATATGAAAATAAAGAAAATAATTAAAACCTTTAAGCATAACAAATTAAGAGATAAGCAATGATAATGAAATTGCAGTAAATAAACAGATAAAGATGAGAAGAGTAGACACAATATTTATCCTGGTTCAGCCACCAAACCACTTGTGGCCCACGCTAGTCCTCGAAACACAATTCGAAATTTTTTACTATTCAATACAGGCTTAAAATAGGTGCTTGCAACCATTACAAACAAGAGCACTTTTCACACATAGGGAAACTCTACCCTTATGCTAAAGCCTGAAACTTTCAGGGATACTTCACCCTCTTTACAATACCTTTGAGGGAAACCTCGCCCTCTCAAAAATATAGCAGAAAATAGATGAAGAGAAACTCTCACAAAGAGTAAGTAATACAATTTGAAGCACTAACAGAGCTCTCTAAGGATATCTCAAAGTTTTGGCGAAAGGAGCACATAAAATATGAGAAAATTATAAATAACATTTTCAAGCAAGCAAATAATGATTCAAATTGTTAGGCAACTTGTAAAGGTGACCCAAGGTCTCTATTTATAGTGCTTTCCAAGAAAATAACCGTTGAAAACATTAATTAACGTAATTAATATGAAGACTTCGTATCTTTTCAAAACAGGAATCACGAATTTATTGGAATAACTATTGAGTTATTCGAAACTTGAAAATCCTTCAGGAATGTAAAACTGATGTGTTATTCGAATAACCTGAGAGTTATTCGAATAACTCTGTTATAAATCATTTTCAGTAAAACAGATTTATTCAAATAAGTTAATGACTATTCAAATAGCTCAATTGAAAGAAGCCATCCAGAAAACATTTTATTCGAATAACAGAGATACTATTCAAATAATTCTTTGAGAAATAGAAGTGCACAACAAGAATTTGAAACTGCTATTCAAATAACTCTGGGATTATTCAAATAAAGAAGCCTTTATTCGAATAACCTTTAAAAAAATTTCTTAAAAGCTTCAGAAAAATGCCCAGGTGGTTTCTAAAACATCAAGACCTTGTAAATATTTTAAGAACCATTTTTGAATCTTAGTTTTATTAAAATCAAGTTTAGATCTTTTCTTTTAAGCAAATCAATGAGATATCTGAGGAAAAGCTTCGTACAAAAGACTCTAAGTCCTAAATCTAATCTTGAAGATCTTGGACTTAGTCTTCTCATCCTCTTCATGTTTCTTATCATCAAAACTAGTCTTCAATGACTAGTAATTAATCACATTCTCCCCTTTTTTGATGATGACAAACTAACATTGAGAAAAGCATTAGTTCAAATAAATTGGAATTCACAAAATTAAGTTGAGAGACTTATTCCTCCTTTTTTTCGTTGGAGGTGATTTAAATCAGAGATGTGCGCAGCTCCCCCTTATTATTTGAATCCAATAATTGTATTAGATTTTCCTGTCTTTTCTCAATATTTATTAGTAAATATTTTCTCCCCCTTTGGCATGATAAAAAAGATAAACACAATAATAATAGATAACCACATTTTTAAAAAAACCAGAATACAACAAATACTCATTTCATTAATAATGTAATTTGGCTAGGTACATATACAATTTCATAAAAAAAAATAAATACAATAAACAAAGGCAATCAGAGAGCTAAAAATAAGCATCTAGAGGAGGAGGAGCGAAGTCAGGTGCTTTGCCAGATAGCAAAAAGCGCAAAGCAGCCTGTTCACGCTCCACACCCTCTATCCTATCAAGTAGGATGGAGAAGGTGTTCTCAAAATAGGCTTGGTTGTCTTTCAAGGTGGCTATGATTTGATCTAGAGTGACTGGACCAACAACAACCTTACCAGTAGGGGTAGCAGGTTCGCCTTGAGGTACTTCTTTGTCATCTTCAACTTCATCTGGATACACCCAGCCATCCGAGGTCTTGATCATCTTTATTTTGTTGAGAGTAAAGGACCCAAAGACATGATGATGGGTCAGCGTTGTTGCCCCCTCAGTTTTAAGAAGTTAAGGATATTTTCCCAGGAAGGCAGTGATGATCAATCCATAGGGCAAGTCAGACTTTTCTTTGCCCTTAGCCTTCATCATATGCTTCATGATGAAGACAGGCCAGTTAACTTTGTAACCTTTCCTTATGAGCCACATTATGAAGATATCATCTTCACTGAGGTAGGCATAGTTGCCTCCTCGAGGTTCCAGAATATAAGCATAGGCATAGTGTAAGAGCCTATCTTGGCCCTTTATCATTCCTCCCTTGACTCCTTACAATGGCAAGGCCAAACCAGGTTTCAGCAAGTCTTCAATGGCCTAGGTCTTTTTATACTCTTGGATAAGAGTACTGGTATCTTCATCTATGTTGCATCCAATGGTCTACAACCCAAACATCTGTTCCCAGTCCAAGGGTGTGATCACTATGTGTTGATCATAGACATCAGAGTGAAGGTCTTCCCCGTCAATCTTCAAGTTGCAATAGAACATTTTTACCAGGTCTGAGTAGAGAACGGTCTTGTGAGCACAAAGAGGAAGTACCTTTTGATGGTTGAGAAGGTTGAGAAAGTCAAAACCTCCTTCTTTCTCGAACAAGCTTAAGTCTAGGTACTTCAGTTGCATGGGATTTCGCTCTCGAAAATGACTTATGGAGCATCCCAGGTCACTCTCACTAGAAGAGAGTCTTCGAAGATCCAGGGGATTGTTGTAGGGGGCCGTTTTGGTGCAAGCTCATTTGATCTGGGAGGAAGAGGATGCCATAGATGAGGTAGGAAGGTGGGAAAAGAAGAGAAATGGTGGAGAAAATGTTGGTAAAGGGAGATGAGAGGAGAAACAAATGTGAATAGTTAGTTCCTGGGAGAGAATAGAGGAAACAGAGAGAGTAAGGCAGATAGTGAATGAAAGATGTGCACAATGTGGGTATTTATAGAGACTGTGATTTATTCGAATAACTCATGTATTATTCGAATAAAGAGCGAGGTAAACTAAACGTCAACACCAGATATCAGACATTTACACCAGATATCAGACATTTATTCGAATAACTAATTAGTTATTCGAATAACACTGAGAAAATAAAAACCTTTGAGAAGGCCTTATTCGAATAGGAAATGGCTTATTCGAATAAGCCAAATACTTTAACTGGAAATATCAGATATGGGCATCAGTTTATTTGAATGAATCTAATGTTATTCGAATACAAATAAGCAAATACACAGAAAGCAAGATCAGATTCAGTTTATTCGAATAACTTTTGCTTTATTTGAATGGCACAGATATAATACACAAGGACAGTAATTGCTAGTTTACAAACTATTCGAATAAAACTGATATGCAATATATGTTTCTAAGCCACTGATTGAGTTTATTCGAATAACCACTGGTTTATTCGAATAAACCTATTAGAAATACACCAGGAAACACGTTCAGAGATAAAATTTTTAGGATTAGAAGCTTACCCAATAAAAGTGTACTTGCAAAACAAATTTTGGGATATCTCTGACACTCAAGTTAGTAATGAATCAAGATCAATAAATTAAATATTATATACAAGATTGATCCAAAATTCCAAGTTCTCTTCTTAAGTGAAAGAAAGTTTCTTTAGGCAAAGATTTTGTGAAAATATCAGCAAGTTGATTATTTGTCTCAATAAATTCTAAAACACAATCACCTTTTTGAACATGATCCCTTATAAAATGATGCCTTATCTAGAGTGCATAATGGAATTTTTAGTCAAATTGATTGCGTTAGTATTGTCACATCTTATAGGGATGTGATCTAGCTGAAGTCCAAAGTCTAGAAGTTGTTGCTTCATCTATAGGATTTGGGCACAATAACTTCTGGCTGCGATATATTCAGCCTCATCAGTGGGTAATGCCACACTATTTTGTTTCTTGCTATGTGAAGAAACTAAAGAGTTACTAAGCAAGTGACATGTCCCACTAGTGCTTTTCCTATCCAATTTGCATCCAACGAAATCGGAGTCGAAATAACTAATAAGAATACAAGTGGCACCTTTGGGGTACCACAAGTCCACTTGTATAGTGCCACCAAGATATTTCATGACACGTTTTACTGCACATAAGTGTGATTCCTTAGGATTAGCTTGGTATCTCGCACACATGCATATACTAAATATAATATCCGGTCTACTAGCAATAAGATAAAAAAGGGATCTAATCATACCTCTATATTTAGTGATTTCTATAGGATTACCTGCTTTGTCCTTGTCCAAGTAATATGAGATGCTCATTGGTGTATCCATATGCTTCGAGTTATCCATTCCAAATCTTTTTGAGAAGCTCTTTGCAATATTTGGTTTGGCTAATGGACGTTCCATTTCTTGTTGGCTTAATTTGAAGCCCAAGGAAGAAATTAAGTTCTCTCATCATGGATATCTCAAACTCACTTTGCATGATCTTAGCGAATTCCTTACATAGAGTTTCGTTAGTGGCACAAAAAATAATATCATCTATATATACTTGTACAAGGAGAATATCATGCTTTTTATTTAAAAAAAAAGGGGTTGTATCAACTTTGCCTCTTGTAAAACCATGTTCTAATAGGACCTCACTTAACCTTTCATACCAAGTTCTAGGAGCTTGTTTTAAGCCATATAAGGCCTTTTTCAGTTTGAAAACATGGTTGGGTGGTTCATGATTTTCAAAACCTGGAGATTGTTCAATGTATACCTCCTCTTGAATAAAACCATTTAGAAATACACTTTTAACTTCCATTTGATATAATTTGAAATCCATGATGCAAGTAAAAACAAGTAACATTCTAATAGCTTCTAATCTAGCAAAATGCACATATGTTTCTTCATAGTCTATATCTTCTTCTTGATTATATCCTTTTGCAACAAGCCTAGCTTTATTTCTAATTATTAGGCCAGCTTCATCAAGCTTGTTCCTAAAGACCCATTTGGTGCCTATAATTGGATGATCATTTGGACTTGGAACTAATTCCCAAACTTGGTGTTTTTCAAATTGGTTTAGCTCATCTTGCATGGCCAAGATCCAACGTTCATCGCTAAAGGCTTCATTTATGTCTTTAGGTTCAATTTGAGAAACGAAAGTCATATGGTTACATGCATTTCTAATTGAATTTCGAGTACTTACACATTTGGATACATCACTTATTACTTGATCAAGTAGATGGTATCTTGAGGTCACCATTCTTTAAGAAGGTCTATGACTTGTAAATCTTCTTGAGTTGGGGTGTCCTCTTGAATTTCTTCTTGTTTCCTATCTTCCTTGCTGTCCAAATGTGTTTTTGCCAAAGCTTCTGCAACATGATCAATAACAAACACCTTTCTCGGTCCATTTGAGTTAGTTTCATCAAATGTAACATGAATGGACTCTTCAATGGTCATAGTTCTTTTATTATATATTCTAAATGCCTTACTATTAATAGAATAACCAAGAAATATACTTTCATCAGACTTAGCATCAAACTTCCCTAAGCTATCCTTTCCATTATTCAAAACAAAACATTTACATCCGAAAACATGAAAATGTGAGACATTTGGCTTCCTTCCCTTATATAATTCATAAGGGGTTTTCTTTAAAATAGGCCTAATTAAAGCCCGGTTCATTATATAACAAGTGGTACTAACGGCATCCGCCCAAAAATACTTAGGAAGAGAAGCCTCATTGAGCATAGTTCTTGCCATCTTTTCTAAAGATCGATTTTTCCTTTCTACAACTCCATTTTGTTGTGGAGTTTTAGGGGTAGAAAAATTATGCTCAATGCCATGTTCATCACAAAGAGTTTCAAAATCATGATTTTCAAACTCACCACCATGGTCACTTCTTATGGATGTAAAAAACCTTTTTCATTTTGGATAACTTTGTCAAGTTTCTTAAAAGCTAGAAATGCATTATTTTTGTGAGAAAGAAATAAAGTCCATGTGAACCTAGAAAAATTGTCTACAATCACTAAGGCATAATAATTTTCACCAAAGCTCATAGTTCTAGATGGTCCAAAAAGATCCATGTGCAAAAGTTGCAAAGGTCTAGCAGTTGAAACAATGTTTTTGGCTTTAAAAGAGACCTTTACCTATTTTCCCTTTTGACATGCATCACATAATTTGTCTTTTTCAAAATTAAGCTTGGGTAGTCCAATTACTAGCTCTTTAGAAACTAACTTTTTCAAGTGATCTATGTGAATGTGTGCGATTCTCCTATGCTATAACCAAGACTCATCTTCCTTACTTAAAAGGCATTTTGCATCACTTGAAGATATATTATCAAGACTAATCATATAAATCTTATTAACTCTATGACCAACAAACTTAACATGCTTGTTATTTTTATCTTCAATTATGCATCAATTTGATTCAAATATAACTCTATTTCCTTTATCACATAATTGACTAATACTAAGCAGGTTGTGTTTAAGTCTTTCAACAAGCAATACATTATCAATAGAAGAGTTAGGACTATTACCGACTTTGCCAACTCCAAGAATCTTTCCTTTGTTGTTATCTCCATAGGTTACATGTTCGTGAGTTTTGGGAACAAGGAATGAGAATTTAGTGTTGTCTCCGGTCATGTGCTTGGAGCATCCACTATTGAGGCACCAATTTGAGCTCTTTGCCTTCAAGCACACCTACAACACAAATTTAATTTTTAACGTTTGGTACCCAAATTTTCTTGGGTCCTCGAATGTCAGTTTTGGGTATAGTACCCTTTGGAACCCAAACCATTTTTGTCCTAATCTTTGTGTTAACATTTTTCCTTACATTACATGTTGATACACTGTGTCCTTTCTTCTCATAATAAAAACATTTTATAAATGTGCTACTAGAAGTACTTGAATACACAAAGAAATTTTTATAGGATTTGTGTTGATTTTTTGGATTATATCCTATTAAGGCCTTTTGAAAAATTACTCTTTGTTTTCCTAACAAAATATTTAAATTATCCATTCCAAGAGTGAATTTAGCAAGGGTGTTCTTTAAGTCTTCAATTTCCTTTTCAAGCATATGACAAGATGAACAAGATGAAGAAGTAGAAGCATGTGAAGAACAAGTTGTGCATGCATCAATTAATCCTAAAGTCTAATTTTTAATTTTTAATTCTTCAATTTCTTTATTTAAATTAAGAATTTGTTTTTCTAAAAAGGAAATTATTTTATTAGACGAAGAGACTAATTTGGTGATGCAACACCTCAAAAATTGTTATTTTATGGTAATGACTGAATTGTACTATTTTGTGATTTCTGTGTACTGTAAATTTATTTTAACTATTTTGTGACTATTTTTGATCGTTGTGTGTGATTAACTCTGAGTTAGAAAATAATAATTTTGGGGTCAGGGAAAATCTTCATTGATTTATTCGGAGCTGGGGGAGCTTACTAAACCCGAATATGAGAGATACGTGTCTCGATCTGTTAATTTTTAGAATTTATCTGTGAAATAAAAATATTTCGTATTTTATTATCCAGCAGACAATACTTACTGACTTGTGAGCAGTATGTTCTGTCCATTGGGTAATAGTTTCTGTAACTATTGTCCATTGGACAATAGCCTTTAGAGAAAATTTTGATGACTTATTTTGTGAACCAATTAGAAGGCTTGAAACTTAATAAAAACCAATAGAAAGTGGTCAACGAAAATGGCTAGACTAGTTAGCTAGGAAACTAGTTTATTTAAACTGAGTTAGCCTAAAGCCTATGTAGTAACTAAATGGAACAAACTAAGTTTGCTACTCATTAGGGCTCCACGGTTTTGTGGAGGTTCTAGTGCTTTCTAGAAATTCATGACTCACCTAGGTAACTAAATGGTTAGCAATGGAACTAAGTGATCTAACTAAGTTAGCTTAAGTTAGTTAGGAACTAATTGAATCAAAAACTTGGTTAGCTTTCCCTATTGAGTTCCACGGCCAAGGAGCTTCATGCACCATCTAGAATTGGTGATTCACTTGCATGACTCTTAAGTCTAAACCAATAGAAAATCAAATGATCAAAGCATGATAGCTTTGTGACATAGGCCATGTACTAATCATAATTGTTAGCAAAGTTTTGACTCTCCTTTTCCTATACACCTCCACGGCAAGGAGCTTTAGAATAGGATAGTTCATTTCATTCCTATCACATTTTGAGACAAAGAAGCCATTCTCTCCATTCTCTTTCTTCAAAACTTAAACAAAAAGCTCCATTCTTCCTTAACTTGAAGCTCTTGGCCAGCCCACCTAGAAGCACCCTCCAAGCTTCCAAAATTTTATCTAACTTCATTTCCTAAACCTAAACACCATTCTAAGAACTTTTCATGTTGTGAGCAAAGCCTAGTTCATCCATCTAGTACTTGGAAATCAAGCTTGAGTTTTCTACTCTTAAAGGTAAAAGCCTTGTTTCTCTTTTTCAAGCTTAGTTTATGACTTTGTATTAGTTTAAGCTTGTTAGGATTTTCTTTGGAGGCTACACGAAATATTTGGAGAAAGCAACTTGTAGGATTTTGTCTTCCTCAAGGTAAGAGGGAGATTAACCTCATCAACCAAGTGTTGGTGGTGAGGGAATGACTTGTGTGGGGTGAAAAATCCATAAGAATTTATTCACTTGTGTGGTTTAAATTTGCTTTGTTTGTGATGATTTTTGGTTGGTATGCTTTATTAGCTTTGATTATATGCTTGTTTATGTGATTTATGGAAGCATGTTGATTATTGTATAAAGTAGGATGCGATTCACATGATAAGAAGTTGTATGAAGGTTCCAAAGAACCTAGAGGCTCACTGCCTCAACACCACAAAGAGAGCAAAATATTCAAAATTATTTTCCTAATCATGGATTAAGTGATTTAATGATGAGAAATTGGATTTATGGTTTTTATTAAGAATAATAAGATAGAAAATAAATAGATATCATTTATGAAACATAAATGGATTCTTGGCCAACATTTCAAGGTTTGGTGTTTTAGATCCAAAATTATTTTCCTAAGTGTAGACTTAGGTAATTGATTAACAAGAACTCAATTTAATAGATTTTTAGAAGTAAAAAGAAAGTGGACTAAAGGTTTAGAATTAAATTAGCATAATTAAGTTATGATGAGAAATAAAATTAAAACTTGAAATTTGCTAACGTATACCTCACCCTTTGGGTTTTGAAGCGCGTCAGAAAATTTTAAGCTGTAATATCCAATTAAATCAAAGAAGTCAAATATCTGTAAAGAATAGTATAAAATATTACTTTAAGAATTTTTAGTAGGAAAATATTCTAAATAAGACCAAAATGCCTACATTATGTAGAGAATTTTATAAATAAGTTTAGAAAGCTACGATATATCATACGCAAGTGAAAAATGCTAGAAAAATCTTATGCGATCTAAAAATAGTGATTTTTAAGCTACGCGATTGAGAAAATGTTTAAAAATATCTACGCGATTTAGAAAACGTTTGAAAATATTTTTGCGACTGCAAAAATGTTGAAAAATACTTGTGTGATTTGAAAACATAAGAAAAATGTTATGTGGTTTCAAAAATGCGATAAAATATTTACACGATTGGAAATAAGAGTAGTTTGCTGTCGGGCTGTTGTGGTGGGTCCAGTTGTGTTGGAAAGTGATATCGCCAAGAGATGTAGTGTGTATGTGAAATACTGTGAGAATGAGGTTTGTATGTGTCTTTGGATCACACATCAAGCATTAAAAAACGTGTCAGCTTATTTGGTTTATGCAAGTTTGCCTAGGAGATTGAATTTAAACCTTCATACAGGTGAGAATTGTATAGTTACGATCTTTAGTGATCTTGGAGATGTCGAGGTGTGGAATGTCATATGTGGCTAGTTGGTAGCACCTATATGTCATGGTATCCTATGCAAACACACCGACGATCTTGACGGAGTTGCTGCTCTTTTTACGATTGGTTGAGAATGTCTTATATTAGTCATGTTGCGCACCATGATATGATATATTGGCACATGATTTAAGGCTAACGATATACAGACATGTACTTCCTATCTTTCTCTCCGAAATTATGTTTAGCCCCATGGAGTAGGATTTGGTCTTTGTGCATATGCATATTGGGTTAGCATATTGATATGATCATTATGCTTATCTGATATATTATTTGTGATGTGATAATATGATTGTATGTGATAATATTGTATCTGTGCCATTTACTATCATTTTCAATACTGCCTCATTAGTATTGATGTAGGGGATCTCACCTCTTTGTTGTGTTATATTTATTTTATTGTGTATGTTTGATGAAGACCGAGGAGACGAGGAAGCTGGTAATTCTTTTTAGCATCAGTGATATTTTGCTGTGTTTGTTTTTATGGTGGCGAGGCGCCAAGTGTTGGGTTTTGTCCGAGTTCAGTTTCACGGTGGAACTGACGCTTGGAGATTTGATTTTGATAATGAACATTTTATTTACACCGAGGACTTAACTTTAAACCTTAGTGGTACTACGGATGAGACTCCTGTTCTGACGCAACATGTATCTGTGCGTCTTGAGTTCACTATGCCGATACGTGGGCTTTGGGGTGGTAGTATTTATAACTCGCAGGAGGATTCTATGGTGTCATTTACTAGGATGCCAGCCTAACATATGTTGTATCTGCCAAGGTTCTTTAGTGATGATACTGAGGAGGAGAATCCTTCCGAGGGCCCTAATCCTTAGTCTGGTTTTAAAGGTTATAGTTTAGTATTTTATGTTTTGTCGTGTGTATTGTATATCTTATCTTTTAGGAGTAAGTGTGTATTTATGTAAATTATTTGTAAACAATGTTTTAATATATATGTAAACTATGGCGAGTTTATTGTCAATTATGTTTTGTATTTATGGTCTTTATTTATTTTTAGTTATTCTGCAAACGAAATTTTAAAATCAGTGTTTTATAAGATTAATTCTTTTACAACTTGGGTAAGTTATAATTGGATTAGTCTTAAATGTGATACCCTACGGTGGGTGTTACAGGTGAGCCTTAGAGATTCATCATACAATTCTTCAAAGGCCTCTTGCAATTCATCATAAGAGGGAGATAAATCACAGTTAGAAATTACCTCAATGTCACTCTCATGATCTTCTTCTCCTTTGGCAATAAGACATAGATTAACTTCCTCGCTATCTGAGCTGTCAGTTAATTCCATATCATTGTCATTCCATGCTATGTAGGCCCTTCTTCCTTTTCTTTCTTTGAAAGGTTTCTTCTCAAATTTCTCCATCTTCTTTTGATAAATTAGGCACTCCATTTTCATGTGACTTGATTTTCCACATTTGTAACAAGTTGGAGTTAAAGATGTTCCTTCTTTGTGATGAGTTTTCTTTGGAGGGAAAGGCGGTCTTCTTTGGTTTTCCTTCTTTCTGAGAAACTTACTAAATTTCTTAACCATAAGGCTAAGATTTTCTTCATTTAGCTCAAGATTCTCTATGCTTTCTCCATCCTCTTCCTCCTCATCATCATCAATTGCTGAGGCAGTGGCTTTGAGAGCTATGCCTTTTTTCTTCTTATCATTTTCTTCATTTTGGCTTAAACTGTTCAGCTCCAGTTTGTGTTCATGGAGTTTTCCAAAAAGGGTAGCTAATGTCATTGTCGACAAGTCCCTTGATTCTGAAATGGCTGTCATCTTAGGTTGCCAAATCCTGCTCAATTATCTTAACACTTTGTTAATCAAATCTTCGTTAGAAAAATTCATTCCTAATGATGCAAGATGATTTACTATGTGGGTGAACCTCTTTTGCATTTCCTGAATGCTTTCTCCTTGGTTTATTCTAAATAATTCATATTCACGAGTAAGAGAATTGATTCTTGTAACACCCTAACTTTTAGATAAATGACACTATTGTCCTAAATGTACTGTTTTGTGTTTTTCTGTAAGTTATAAAATTTATTTGATTGTTTCATGATTGTATTTGAGTGTTTTGTGTGATTTGCTCTGAGTCAAGAAAATAATAATTTTCGGGCCGGAGAAAACTTATTTTAATTATTCGGAGTTGGGGGATCTTACTAAACCCAATTCTGAATTATACGTGCATTAATCTTTTAATTTTTAGGATTTAACTGTACAATTAAATAATTTTATATTATTATAATACTATTTTATTTGACAGCACCTACTGTCTCAAAAATAGTAGAAATCTGCTCCAAAATGACCATGGACCCAAAAAAGTCTGTGGGACCCACGTTTAGTGAGCCAGTCAACGTTTCTGGCTAGATTAAATTCTAAACCAATGAGAGCTAGTCAACATTAGTGGCTTAAAAATTCTAGACCAATAAGAATCAAGTCCACAAAAGTGGTTAGACTTGCTAAGATTAAACTAGAAAGCTTAACCAAGTTAGCTTAAACCTAACTAAGTTAACATAGGAAGCTTGTTTAGTAACTAAATGAAGGAAACCTAGTTAGCTATCTAGTTAAGTCCTAGTTAGAGAAGGTTCTAAAAATATCAAGACAAAACCTAGTCAATCTAAGTAACTATATAGTTAGGCAAGTAACTAAGTAAGCTAACTAAATGCACCTAAGTGTAACTAGATTTCATAAATGAACACAAACCTAGATAGTTTCTCTTTAGGCCATTTGGTTATGGCATGTCCTAGAAGGTTCAAGAGTGGTGACCAAGCTTGGATATCATCCATTGATTACATCTAGGACTATTAAGAGTTAGGAGAAGTCAACAAAGGAGGCCACCTCCTTTGATGAAGCTCACGGCCAAGTAGAGCTAGCAAAGCTCTTCACTTCATTCACTTCATCTTCTATCACTTAAGCTTACACTTTTCTCTTTTCAAGAACACCAAGAACAAAAATCACCATTGTTGCTTCTTTGAGAGCCATTCGGCCAACACCAAGAAATCACACTTCCACCCTTCTAAATTTTCATGTAACACAACTTCTCAAATCCAAACAACATTCTAAGAACATCTCTAGTTGAGAGTTCCAAAAAAATTCATCTTGAGCTTGGAAAATCACTTTGGAGATTTTTCTTACAAGGTGAAACTTCTTGTTTCTTACTTCTAACATGATTTCTAAGGTTCTAAGCCATCATTGATCCATGGTTTATGTTTTTCTCCTATAGTTATGACTCTTTAAATTTTTGTTTAAGATCTTTAGGCTTCTCTTGGAAGGTCACGAAAACCCTAGGAGGAGAGTTAGAAGGAGTTGTCTTCCTTTAAGGTAAGAGGGAGATTTAATCTCATCAACTTTGTGTGGTGATGAGAAAATGGATTGTATGTGTGTGAAGAATCCATAAGGATTCATTTGTTTGGTTGTTTAGATGCTTTCCTTATTTGTGATTGATTATGTTTGTATGCATGTCTATAGCTTTAAAACTATATTGCATGTGTTTATAGATGTATGATTATTAATATATGATGTGAATAACATGTAAGGTTTGCATGAGTGTTCCAAAGAATACAACATGGAGCTCACGGCTTCACCATGAAAATGAGAACCAAAATGTTCTCAACCATTTTCTAATAGGATGAATTAATTGATTTAATAAGGTTAATGCATTTTACAATGATTTAGAGGATAGAAAATAATTTAAACATGATTTATACAAGAAATGTTGAATTCGGCCAACATGCCCTTTTAATGTGTAATTAATCCAAAACTTGTTTTCTAAGTGTAGACTAGTTATTTAACCTAAAAAGAATTCATTTGCAATGGATTTTCAAGAATTAAATAAGTAAAAGAATTTTATTAGAAATATATTATAGAAGAGAAATAAACAAAACTCTTGTAAAATACTTACCTTTGAGTTTTAAAGTATGTTAGCAATTTTCAAAGTGTATTTTGTAGTTATAAACTAAACAAAGGAATTTTTAAAGAAAAATGTAGAAAATACCCTTTTAACGAATTTTCTAGACAAAATGCTGTCAAAATTTACTAGAAACGGATAAATAAAGGAGAAAGTTTCACAATATATTTATAACGTAAGGAAAATATTCTACGTAGTTTAAAAGTATTAGAAATAGCTTACACTTATTTAAAATAATGATTTTTAAGCTTTATGGTTAAGAAAACGATTTAAAAATCTTGTGCGATTGAGAAAATGATTTAAAAATGTTATGCGATTTTAAAAACATCAAAATATATTTTTGCGATTTAAAAACATTTGTAAAAGTGACGCAATTGTGAAAATGCGATAAAATTTCTACGGAACAGTGAGTTTTGCTGTCAGGCCAAAGTGGTGGACCCGGACATGTTGAGATATGGTACTGTCAAGTGGAGACGTACTATATTTTGGAATATTGAGACTAAGGGTATTTTCATAAATATGGTGACATATTGAGATTGAGGGTAGTTTTATAATTATAGTTCTTATTAATGCATTGAGAGTTGTGTCAATTTGGTGGAAAATTGGCGATTGATTGACGAGACGAATTACACCGTGTTGTCGGTATGATAAGCGTAGTGTGGTTCATTGAGTGGACTTGGAGGCATTAGTGTGCAGAGTATTCCACTTGTGGACAGTTGGTCGCTCCTCTGGGCCGTGGTAATTGGCAACACACTAATGATCTCGACACGCACAATTCTTAATCGAGATCTTGTGGAGACTGTTTAGTACAATGCCTATAGTGCACGACGTATTTGGACTGTGTACTATTACACGATGTTTTGGACAGTGGGCTATAGACACGACGTTGAACAGTGCAATAGTTTGGTTGGGCAGCCTGAGGTACTGATGGTTCTTTCGGATCATTCTCTCTGATGTCTGTGTCTAGCTCCATGGAGTAGGAATGAGTCGTTATGCATTTGCATTATGGCATGCATCAAAATGTTATTATTTGTGATATTATGTATGACGTGTTAAATTAGGTTCTTGTTTATGATACTATGGTATGCATTATTGTGTTAAACTGTGATATCTGTTGTATTGTCATTTTCTTGTTTGACATGTTGGTAATGATGTAGATTGTCTCATCTCTTTGTTTGTATGTGTTTTTGTATTATTATTTATATTATGTAAAGAGTTTGAGAAAGAGGAAGAGGAACAACCTCTAGAGATTCTGTATCCTAAGGAGCAGTAGCCGGGCGACTAGTTCGAGGAAGGCGAGCCATTCGACCACCCATACCATCGGGATTGATCTTGTGGTTATGGCGTTGCCTGGATTCCTTGGTTTTGTGAGGCTCAATTTTCATGGAGGCTCTGAAGCCTGGTGACTGCGCGAGGATAGAGGATCGGTTGTCTACGTGGGGCGTCTAGCTGTGACCCTACATGGAGAGTTTGACGGGGAGCCTATCTTTACCACTACTTTGTATTTACATCTTGAGTTGCCGCTGACTCTTAGGCATTATTGGGGAGGGCTTTTCCATGCGCCTAGTGAGATCAGTAGTGTGTCGACAGCACGGACTCCTGTCCGTAGAGCTGCGAGACATCCTAGATTTCTGTCATCCAATGATCCATCTGAGAGTGATCCATCGGAGGGTTAGGAATCTTTGATGTGTACTTGGGCACTTTATATTTTAGTATTATGCTGATTTTTTGCTACTTTATCCAAATATTTGTAGTTATAAATTATTTGTATAACTTAAGACAAAATCAAATGTATATTATGGAATGTGATAATAGTTTGTTTTATTTTATGTTCCCGTGTTATTTTATTTAATGATATCTAGTATAAAAGGAAAATTTTTACAACTCATATTAATTATGTATCAAATATTTTATAACTTGGGCAAGGTTTTATTTTATTGCATCATAAATGTGATATCCCCACAAGGGTGTTACATTAGTTGGTATCAGAGCTCAAGTTAGAGTCTTTTGGGGTTGTGGTTGGGTCTGTTTTTGCTTGTGTTGTGTGATTCTCTGAGATTTGTTTCCGAAAGGATACATCTAACTTTGTTTTGTTATGATTGAAGAAAGAGATGTCTGGCGGAAGGGCAACACGTGCGAACGTGAACCGTAATGTGGACCCAATGACTGTAGTTGTTGAAGCTATGCAGCGAATAGTGGAAGTAATTACTCAACCAAATCAACGAGCAGCTCAATAGCAAGATGCGACTGCTGATGCGCTGAATTTATCTGAGTTCAGGCGCAATAACCCGTCGCAATTTAGAGGCGAGTTTGACCTTGAGAAGGCGAGTCTGTGGATACAAGACTTGGAAAGAGTATTTGAAGGAATGGGGTGCACCGATAATAGAAAGGTGACGTATGCTACCTTTATGTTGAGAGGAGATGGCAAGAATTGGTGGAGAGGAACCCGCTGACTTTTGCAAGATGAAGGAACTGAGATTACTTAGGAGGTGTTTAGTGAAGTATTTCTGGAGAAGTATTTTCCTGCTAGTGCTCGACATGCCAAGGAGATGGAATTTCTTAGTTTGCGTCAAAGTAACATGACTGTTGGGGAGTATGCTGCTAAGTTTGAGAGCTTGTCACAGTTCTCAAGGTACTTTCAAATTCAACCTGATGAGGCATGGAAGTGTCGTAAGTTTGAGGAAGGATTAAGGGTAGAACTGAAGCGAGGAGTGCTACCTATGAGGATGAATGAATTTCCTGCTTTAATGGATACCTGTCGACGACTCAAGGAGTTGGAGCCGTCACGAGATCCCAGAAATTGCAACTTTGGACCGAGCCGTCATGAGATCCCAGAAATCGCGACTTTGGACTGACTAGGTTCCAAAGAGAAGGCAATAGCAATAGCCGATTTCAGCGCAAGCCTTATTCGAGACCACCGGGAAGTCAGCCTCAACGTCCACCTGTTGGGGGAAGTTCTAGTGGTAATAGAGCTGGTCAAAATGTGGCGTTTACGTCAAGATGTTTCAAATGTGGAAAGAGTGGCCACATATCTAAGGATTATTCAATCAGAGGGATGATCTGTTTAAATTGCAGACAACCTGGACATGTTTCTAGGGATTGCACTCAGCCGGAGAGGAAGCCTACTGTGAGTAATGTTTATGCTACTCAGCCGCGATCTAGAGGGCGAGTATATACGATGACTGGAACCGAAGCTTCTCAGTCTGAAGATCTTATTCAGGGGGAATGTGTCATTGAAGGTAATCTTCTAACTATGCTATATGATTCGGGTGCAACATATTCATTTATTGCATATGATTGTGTGGAACGATTGAAACTGCCTGTGTCTTCTCTGAGTTTTCAATTGATTGTTTCTACCCCGACTGCTAAGCATGTTGTTGCATCCAAGATATGTTTGAATTATCCTATCATTATAAAGGATCGTGTATTTTCGATCAATTTGATTTGTTTACCTCTTGTTGAGATAGATGTAATATTAGGAATGAACTAGTTATCTTCTAATCATATCCTAATAGACTGTGCAAACAAAACCATAGTTTTTCCTAAGGAAGAAAGCTCTTGATTTTTAACTGATGTGAATGCTATTCCTATCGTTAATGAGTTTCAAGAGATTTTTCTTGATGATGTACCCAATTTGCCACCGGAAAGGGAGATCGAGTTCTTTATCGATTTGGTACCAAGAGCAGGTCCTATTTCGATTGCACCGTATCAGATGTCACCAGCGGAATTGGTAGAGTTGAAGAAGCAATTGAAGGAACTGTTAGAGAAACAGTTTGTGCGACCTAATGTTTCATCGTGGGGGAGCACCAGTGTTACTAGTCAAGAAGAAGGATGGAACTTCTCGTCTTTGTGTAGATTATCGTTAGTTGAACAAGATTACTATAAAGAACAAGTATCCACTTCCGAGAATTGACTATTTGATGGACTAGTTGAAGGGAGCAGCTGTTTTCTCTAAAATAGATCTATGATCAGGTTATCATTAGATCCGTGTCAAGGTAGATGATGCACCTAAGACAGCTTTCCGAACTCGTTATGGACATTATGAGTATCAAGTGATGTCGTTTGGAGTGACAAATGCTCCTGCCATATTCATGGATTATATGAAAAGGATTTTTCATCCGTATCTAGACAGGTTTGTTGTTGTTTTTATCGATGACATTCTGATATAATCTCAAAGTCAAGAAGAGCATGCTGAACATCTCAGTATAGTTTTCCAGATTTTGAAAGAAAAGAAGTTGTATGCAAAATTGGCAAAGTGTGAGTTTTGGCTGGAAGAGGTTCAATTTCTAGGCTATGTGATTTCCAAGGAAGGTATTGCGGTAGACCAATCGAAGGTGGAGACCATTTTTGCAATGGGAAAGGCCTAAGACAGTGACGGAGGTCTGAAGTTTTGTTGGACTGGTCGGATATTACCGAAGGTTCATTGAAGGTTTTTCCAAGATAGCTGGACCGCTTACACAACTCACAAGGAAGAGTCAAGCTTTTGATTGGACGGAAGAACGTGAAGCAAGTTTCCAAGAGTTGAAGAAAAGATTAATGACTGCAGCAGTGCTGATTTTATCGGATCCTAACAAATCTTTTGAGGTGTATTGTGACGCTTCTTACCAAGGATTAGGATGTGTATTAATGCAAAACAGGAATGTGGTGCTTTATGCTTCAAGACAGTTGAAGGTCCATGAGAGGAACTATCCAACGTATGATTTGGAACTAGCCGCAATGGTTTTTGCGTTGAAAGTGTGGAGGCATTTTCTGTATGGAGCTATGTTCAATGTCTTTTGCGATCACAAGAGTTTGAAATACTTGTTTGATCAAAAGGAACTGAACATGAGGCAGAGGCGATGGTTAGAATTTTTGAAAGACTATGATTTTCAACTTCAATACCATCCAGGAGAGGCGAATGTGGTGGCGGATGCCTTAAGCAAAAAAGTGATTAGTGTTTCTACAATGATGATAAATGAGGAGGAATTGATCAACTAATTCAAAGATCTATGGTTGTCAGTGGAATTAGTACCAGGAAAGATTCGTCTAAGTAAGGTTGTGATTTTGAATGACTTGCTGGATGTAATCTGAGAAAAATAGGATGAGGATTCATTTTTACAAAATGAAAAGGAATTCTTAAAGCAAGGTCATAAGGCGACGGTGGAGGAAGGATCTGATGGAATCTTAAGATTTGAGGGAAGAATTTGTATACCTGATGATCTCGATCTTAAGAAAGTAATTTTGGATGAAGCTCATACTAGTGATTTGAGTATGCATCCGGGGATGACTAAGATGTATCAAGACTTAAAGCACATGTTTTGGTGGCCAAGAATGAAGAGAGATGTAGCTGAATGTGTGGCGTCTTGCCTGGTTTGTCAGAAGGTAAAAGTGGAACATCAAAGACTTGCCGGTATGTTATAACCATTAGCTATTCCGGAATAGAAATGGGATAGTATCTCGATGGATTTTGTTACTGGATTGCCAAGGATGAGGAAGGGTCATGATTCTATATGGGTTATAGTTGATAGGCTTACGAAGTCAGCACACTTCTTACCAATCAATATTAAGTATTCATTGGAAAGATTAACCCAGATGTACATCAGCGAAATTGTTAGACTTCATAGTGTACCTACAAGTATAGTTTCTGATAGAGATCCAAGGTTTACGTTGAGGTTTTGGCGAAGTTTGCAAGAAGCCATGGGAACTAAGCTACAATTGAGTTCTGCTTATCATTCGCACACTGATAGTCAAACGTAGACAACAATCCAGTCGTTGGCAGATTTGTTACATGCTTGTGTGTTGGAAAAACAAGGGAATTGGGATGAATTTTTATCTTTGATAGAATTCACCTATAACAATAGTTTTCACTCAAGCATAAGGATGGCACCTTATGAAGCGCTATATGGACGACGATGCCAAACACCTTTGTGTTGGTATCAAGATGGGGAGAGTATGACCATTGGGCCAGATCTTGTGCAGCAGACTATGGAAAAAGTGAAGATGATACAAGAGAAGATGAGGACGACTCAAAGTAGACAGAAGAGTTATGCTGATAAGCGAAGGCGACCTCTTGAATTTGAGGAAGGTGAGCATGTATTCTTAAGAGTAATGCCTACGACTGGTGTCGGAAGGGTTATTAAATCCAGGAAGCTCACTCCTAAGTTTTCATTGGACCTTATTAGATTATTCGTCGGATAGGTCCTGTAGCCTACCAGATAGCTTTACCACCTTTTCTATCCAATCTGCATAATGTATTCCATGTGTCTCAACTGAGGAAATATATTCCCGATCCGACGTGTGTTATACAGCCCGATGAAGTGTAACTGAAGGATAATTTAACGTATGAGACACTTCCTGTTAAGATTGAGGACAAGAGAGTGAAGCAGCTTCGAGGAAAGATGATTGAGCTAACGGGTGATGCTACTTAGGAGTTGGAGGATAAAACGAGGGAGCAATACCCTCACTTGTTTTAAGGTACGATAAATTTTGGGGACGTAATTTTATTAGTGGGGGAGAGTTGTAACACCCCAACTTTTGGATAAATAACAATATTGTCCTAAATGTACTGTTTTGTGTTTTTTTATAAGTTATAAAATTTATTTGACTATTTCGTGATTGTATTTGAGTGTTTTATGTGATTTGCTCTGAGTCAAGAAAATAATAATTTTCAAGCCGGGGAAATCTTATTTTAATTATTCGGAGTTGGGAGATCTTACTAAACCCAATTCTAAATGATATGTGTATTAATTTTTTAATTTTTAAGATTTAACTGTGTAATAAAATAATTTTATATTATTATAATATTATTTTATTTGACAGTACCTACTATCTCAAAAAAAGTAGAAATCTGATCCAAAATAACCATGGACCCGAAAAAGTCTGTGGGACTCGCGTTTAGTGAGTCAGTCAACGTTTCTGGCAAGATTAAATTCTAAACCAATGAGAGCTAGTCAACATTAGTGGCTTGAAAATTCTAGACCAACAAGAATCAAGTCTGCAAAAGTGGTTAGACTTGTTAAGATTAAACTAGAAAGCTTAACCAAGTTAGCTTAAACCTAACTAAGTTAACATAGGAAGCTTGTGTAGCAACTAAATGAAGGAAACCTAGTTAGCTATCTAGTTAAGTCCTAGTTAGAGAAGGTTCTAAAAATATCAAGACAAAACCTAGTCAATCTAAGTAACTATATAGTTAGGCAAGTAACTAAGTAAGCTAACTAAATGCACCTAAGTGTAACTAGATTTCATAAATGAACACAAACCTAGATAGTTTCTCTTTAGGCCATTTGGTTATGGCATGTCCTAGAAGGTTCAAGAGTGGTGACCAAGCTTGGATATCATCCATTGATTACATCTAGGGCTATTAAGTATTAGGAGAATTCAACAAAGGAGGCCACCTCCTTTGATGAAGCTCACGGCCAAGTCGAGCTAGGAGAGCTCTTCACTTCATTCACTTCATCTTCTATCACTTAAGCTTACACTTTTCTCTCTTCAAGAACACCAAGAACAAAAATCACCATTGTTGCTTCCTTGAGAACCATTCGGCCAACACCAAGAAATCACACTTCCACCCTTCTAAATTTTCATCTAACCCAACTTCTCAAATCCAAATAACATTCTAAGAACATCTCTAGTTGAGAGTTCTTCCAAAAAAAATTCATCTTGAGCTTGGAAAATCACTTTGGAATTTTTTCTTACAAGGTGAAACTTCTTGTTTCTTACTTCTAACATGATTTCTAAGGTTCTAAGCCATCATTGATCCATGGTTTATGTTTTTCTCCTATAGTTATGACTCTTTAAATTTTTGTTTAAGATCTTTAGGTTTCTCTTGGAAGGTCACGAAAACCCTAGGAGGAGAGTTAGCAGGAGTTGTCTTCCTTTAAGGAAAGAGGGAGATTTAATCTCATCAACCTTGTGTGGTGATGAGAAAATGGATTGTATGTGTGTGAAGAATCCATAAGGATTCATTTGTTTGGTTGTTTAGCTGCTTTCCTTATTTGTGATTGATTATGTTTGTATGCATGTCTATAGCTTTAAAACTATATTGCATGTGTTTATAGATGTATGATTATTAATATATGATGTGAATAACATGTAAGGTTTGCATGAGTGTTCCAAAGAACACAACATGGAGCTCACGGCTTCACCATGAAAATAAGAACCAAAATGTTTTCAACCATTTTCTAAAAGGATGAATTAATTGATTTAATAAGGTTAATGGATTTTACAATGATTTAGAGGATAGAAAATAATTTAAACATGATTTATACAAGAAATGTTGAATTCGGCCAACATGCCCTTTTAATCTGTAATTAATCCAAAACTTGTTTTCTAAGTGTAGACTAGTTATTTAACCTTAAAAGAATTCATTTGCAATGGATTTTCAAGAACTAAATAAGTAAATGAATTTTATTAGAAATATAGTATAGAAGAGAAATAAACAAAACTCTTGTAAAATACTTACCTTTGAGTTTTAAAGTATGTTAGCAATTTTCAAAGTGTATTTTGTAGTTATAAACTAAACAAAGGAATTTTTAAAGAAAAACGTAGAGAATACCTTTTTATTGAATTTTCTAGACAAAATGCTGTCAAAATTTACTAGAAACGGACAAATAAAAGAGAAAGTTTCACAATATATTTATAACGTAAGGAAAATATTCTATGTAGTTTAAAAGTATTAGAAATAGCTTACGCTTATTTAAAATAATGATTTTAAGCTTTACAATTAAGAAAACGATTTAAAAATCTTACGCGATTGAGAAAATGATTTAAAAACGTTACGCGATTTTAAAAATGTCAAAATATATTTACGCAATTTAAAAACGTTTGTAAAAGTGATGCGATTATGAAAATGCGATAAAATTTCTACACGATTAATTGGAGTAGTGAGTTTTGCTGTCAGGCCAAAGTGGTGGACCCGGACATGTTGAGATATGATACTGTCAAGTGGAGGCGTACTATATTTTGGAATATTGAGACTGAGGATATTTTCATAAATATGGTGACATATTGAGATTGAGGGTATTTTTGTAATTATGGTTCTTATTAATGCATTGAGAGTTGTGTCAATTTGGTGAAAAATTGGCGATTGATTGAAGTGATGAATTACACCGTGTTGTCAGTGTGATAAGCGTAGTCTGGTTCATTGAGTGGACTTGGAGGCATTAGTGTATAGAGTATTCTACTTGTGGATAGTTGGTCGCTCCTCTGTGTAACGCCCCTTTTCCCCCCCTTGGTCATAATGGGTAAGAAGAAGGAACGTCGCACTATGGTGAAACGACACACAGTTGATTACATAAAGTTTGAACACATTTTTTTTTTGTTTAACATAAATCCGGTTAAAACTTCCATTAATGTACATATACACCTGTTTGTAAATATATCGCGCGATTGAGTTAAAATTAAAAGTTCCTCTTTCATATAAAACTTCTTATAAAAAACGTCAATGAGAAATCAACATGGAATGAAACATATAAACATGCACAATATGGATAGTTACATACTTTGTACCATAATTACAAGCCTGTTTAAATTACATTTCCAAAAAGATATACAAAAAGCAAAATGTGTACCTACCCCAAGAGATACAAATATCTACCCACTAATCCAGTAGTACGTCAGGCTCCCTCAAAATAAACGGATAGCCATCAGTAGCCATCAATTTAAAACCAACCCTAAGACTGCCTGGAATGAGAGGGAACTGTAGATGGATCCTCCTCAGGGTCCTCGTCGTCCGACGAGACATCCATCGGGACGACAGAACAGCGGGCAGGAGCCCGGGCAGTAGACAAAAAGGAATCCTCACGAGGGGTATAATACATTTCACCCCACATGTCCCTCACGGGCATATAGAACTCCAGCCATACAAAAGCATGAAAGTCTATAACAGGAGCGTCATAACGTCTCCATGCCAAGGACACCATCACATCGCCGTGGTATACACATCGGTCAGTCTGCACGTTGATATGCCAGCAGTCCGGACCTCCAAGAAAGTTGATCCGCACGTAGCCAAAAAGTCCACGGAGTCGAAATGACATCCTCAACAACTTCTTTCCCAGTCGAGATAAGGCCAGAAACCTTGAAACTCAGTGGTTTCCTTATCCTCCTCACGAACGTCTTCTTGAGAGCATACGATCCAATCCAAAATGCAAAATAAAGAAAATTACCGAAAGAGGTGAGATTCCCAGCTTTCAGTACCAACAAGGCAGCAAGAAAATAAATGGCGTTGAATGCCCACATAAGACACAGTTAATACATACAAGTACAGTAAAACATGAAAGCAATTAATGAGAGTAAAGAAACAAAGAACAGTAGTTAACTTTATCCATAGCCAGCTAGCAACATTAGCATTACCAAGAATCAAATAAATATCACAGTCATAATAGTAAACACATTATCCAATAATGAATGCTCAATGGACCATGTGACTGACAACTCACAATGCAACAAGGGTACCAAAGTTCCTACTCCATGGAGCTAGACATAAACATCTTCCGAGTGAATGATCAAGGAGTAATACCAGTGTATCGTTAGCCTTAAAAATAGTATGCTCATCACATAAAAACATTTGCGCAAAATGGCTCACACATGACACCTCAACAGTTGATCGCGACATAGGACAACATCACAGTCAGGATCGTCAGTGTGTTGCATTGGTTTATCCCACGGCCCCAGTGGAGCTACCACTGCCCATTGTGAGACACCCGCACCCCGACGCCCTCAGGGTCAACAACATATGACACCTACGCTTAGTCTATTCGCACCCGTACATAGGTGTTATTCAAACTCCTAGGCAACATAGCCTTCTCAACAATGTCCCACGGACAATACGCATGCATGATGACACAATGTCCAATCATGTATGTTCATCAATGATGCATTCAACATAAACCTTTCCTCAATGGCACATAAGCATTATTTAATGTTCAACATGACATATCAACCATGTATTTATTAAAACATTGCCTTAATGGCACATCATCATTCTTATCTCATTGCATACTACATCAATAATTCTCATTACACACATACCACAATTTCCATGTCATAGATCCAAGAATTCCATATTCAAAATCATTTCTTCTCTATTGGTATGAATGCCCATTCCTATCACAATTTAGTAAAGTAAATTCCTTGAATCCAGGGTTTTTAGGTTATGTTTGAGTTACAAAGGACAAAGAACCATAATCTCAATCATTTCCAGCTCAAAAATCTCATTTTTGGTCTTGGTAATCGATTACATCACCCTTGTAATCGATTACCCGAGAAACAGAACCTCTGTAATCGATTACAATCTCATTGTAATCGATATACGTGATTCCCAGAACCACGTTTCGTAACTTCAAGGCCCTGGTAATCGATTACACAACCGTGGTAATCGATTACCAATTGGACAGAACCTCCGTAATCGATTACCCATAAGTTGTAATTGATTACGTGATTTCTAAAAGCACCATTTCGTGACATCAAAGGCTTGGTAATCGATTACACCACTCTTGTAATCGATTACAAGCTAAACAGAATCTCTGTAATCGATTACACAGCAGACGTAATCGATTACCAGATTTCCAGAATCACGATTTCATATCCTTAAGAGCTTGGTAATCGATTACAAGCCCCGTGTAATCGATTACCACGAGTAAACTTGCAGAAAACAGCGTTCTCCAGGTCCTCTAACTCAAACCAAACCAATCCTTATTATATTTAATCAAAAAGATACTCAAATATACCTTCAAATCATGTAAGAGGCATCAATAAATCATACAAACCCAACAAAATACACTATCATCAAGAACAACATAAAAATGAGAGAATTTTATACATGGATTCAGAAATCAATAGCAACACACATACAAGACATTCCCTTACTACCAAGATTGGTTGAAGAGGATCATCTCCCTCTTACCTATTTGGAAAACAACACAATGTGCCACTCCTTCTTGCCCTAGATTTTCGTTTTCCCCCTTCAAGAAAAACTCCAATGTGAGTGATCACCACAATGTCCACTCAAATCATGAAGAATAGGTTCTTGGTCACCAAGGTGGCCAAGAGAAACGAAAATAGCAAGAAAATGGAAGAAAGTTGAAGGCTTTACCTTAAAGCTCCAAGCTTTAGTTTCAATGGTGGAAGAGAAATGGAAGAAGAAGAAGAAGAGGAACCAAAGGATAACCACCAAGGAGAATAGTCTTGGAATGGTGGAAGGAAACAAATAAATGTGATTTGTTTGGTAAATAATGGAGTTGGTCTCCAATGTATGGGTGTGTGTGTACGGTGGAGAGGAAAGAGAAAAGAAGAAGAGAAGAGAGATGTGTTAAATGTTTGGTGTTTAGAAAAATGAAGATGAGTTAATAAAAGGAAGAAAACAACTTTGACTCCCCCAAAAAGGAGTGTCTGCCGTGGAGTGAGAGGAGAGGAAAGAGAGAGAATATGTGTTACAAGGGAAATTGCTAGGAAGCTTCCCATAACAAGCTTGGATTAAATTTAATCTTTCTTTTGAAATTAAAACTAATAAATGTGATACAAAAAATCAGATTTTGAATAATGTGATAATATTTTTAATACATGTTATTATTTATTGGACAATAGTTATAGTTGGCAGAAGTCAGCTTTAACAAATCTGATAGATAAATTCTTCACAGTGTTTTATTATCTCATCTGTTAAGATTTATCAAAAATATGAAACCTTGTAAACTGTGTCCGGTCTCGGGTTTAGTAAGATCCCCGTTCGACGTTTCCATAGTTCAAGGTTTTCGGAGAAAATGTCTCATTTCTCCGGTTCCGCTTAGTACACACGTAAAACGAGAAATATATTCAAATATTTCGTGTTCTCTGAAAATTCCAAGAAAATTCCAGAAAATCACAAATATTTTTTTTTAGAATGAATCCTGAGAGTAGAAAAGTAAATTTTGGGGTGTTACAACTCTCCCCAACAAATAAGAATTTCGTCCTCGAAATTTTTCATACCTTAAAACAATTCGGGATATTGCTCCTTCATCTTGTTCTCCAGCTCCCACGTCACATCTCCAGTTGCTTCATTCCAGATTACCTTCACTAGTGCAATGTCCTTCCCTCTGAGTTGCTTTGTCCTCCTATCCTCAATCCTTACAGGAGTTGTCTCATATGTCAAGTTTTCCTTCAATTGTACAGAATCAGGTGCTATGACATGATTAAGATTTGGGATATATTTTCTGAGTTGTGACACATGAAAGACATTATGAAGATTTGAAAGAAAAGGGGGTAAAGCTATTTGGTAAGCAACAGGACCTATCCGACGAAGAATTTGGTAGGGTCCAAGGAATTTTGGAGTGAGTTTTCTAGATTTGAGGACACGACCGACCCTAGTCATAGGTGTGACTTTCAAGAAGACATGCTCTCCTTCTTCGAACTCAAGAGGTTTCTTTCTTTTGTCCGCATAACTCTTCTGCCAACTCTGAGCCATTTTCATTTTCTCCTGAATCATTTTAACCTTCTCAGTTGTCTGCTGAATGAGTTCAGGTCCAACGGTAAGCCATTCTCCATCTTGATACCAGCACAGAGGCGTCCGACACCTCCGCCCATATAAAGCCTCATAGGGCGCCATCCCTATACTTGAATGGTAACTGTTGTTGTAGGTGAATTCCACCAATGGTAAGATTTTATCCCAACCTCCAGTTTGCTCTATCACACAAGCTCTCAGCAGATCTTCTAACGACTGAATTGTTCTTTCTGATTGACCATCAGTTTGCGGATGGTAGGCAGAACTTAACCGTAACTTTGTTCCCATAGCCTCTTGAAGACTTTTCCAAAACTTCGAGGTAAACCTCGGGTCTCTATCGGAAATAATACTCGTGGGTATCCCGTGAAGTCTGACAATTTCACCAATGTATATCTGAGTCAACTTCTCCAACGGATATCTTATGTTGATTGGCAGAAAGTGAGCTGACTTCGTAAGTCGATCCACTATTACCAATATTGAGTCATATCCTTTCCTAGTTCTTGGTAACCCGACAACAAAGTCCATGGCGATACTATCCCATTTCCATTCAGGAATAGCTAAGGGTTGTAGTAATCCAGCTGGTCTTTGGTGCTCAATCTTCGTTTTCTGGCAAACCAAACAAGATGACACGCATCTAGCGATATCTTTTTTCATCCCATGCCACCAAAATAACTTCCTCAAGTCTTGATACATCTTGGTCATTCCAGGATGCATACTCAACTGACTCGAATGAGCATGTTCGAGTATGTACTTTCTGAGTTCTTCATCTTTAGGCACACAGACCCTTCCTTGGAATCTCAAAATCCCATCGCTTCCTTCCCTCAATGTTGATACACCACCTTGCCTCATCAATTCTTTTTCTTCTTGCAGGAATTTATCGACCTTTTGTTTCTCTCGAATATCATCCATCAGGTCATTCGAGATAGTGATCCTATTCATGCAGAGTTTACCTGGTGTTAACTTTACAAATGACCATATATCTCTGAATTGCTCTATCAAGTCCTTTTCTCTAATCATCATAGTAGAAACACTAATTGTCTTTTTACTCAAAGCATCGGCCACCATGTTCGCCTTTCCAGGATGATACTGAAGTTGGAAATCGTAATCTTTCAAAAATTCTAGCCATCTTCGCTGCCTCATGTTCAGCTCTTTCTGATCGTACAGGTACTTTAGACTTTTGTGGTCACTGAAGACATTGAATGTGGCTCCATACAAATAATGTCTCCATATCTTCAATGCAAACACCACTGCAGCTAACTCTAGATCGTGTGTTGGGTAGTTCTTCTCGTGCATTCGCAATTGTCTTGAAGCGTAAGCTACCACTCCTCCGTTTTGCATGAGAACGCACCCCAAACCTTGATATGAAGCGTCACAGTACACTTCAAATGGTTCACTAGGATTCGGTAAGACTAGCACTAGTGACGTAGTCAGCTTCCTTTTTAACTCTTGGAAACTTCCTTCACAGGAATCTGTCCATTCAAAAGCTTAGTCTTTCTTGGTGAGTTGAGTGAGCGGTCCAGCGATTTTGGAAAATCCCTCAATAAACCTCCGGTAGTATCCGGCTAATCCAATGAAGCTTCGGATTTCCGTCACTGTAGTTGGTCTTTCCCATTGTAGTACGGCTTCCACCTTTGAAGGATCCACTGCAATTCCTTCCTTTGTGATTACATGCCCTAAGAACTTCACTTCATCTAGCCAAAACTCGCACTTGGATAGTTTTGCATATAGCTCTTTTTCCTTCAAGATCTAGAGAACTATGCTGAGGTGCTCAGCATGGTCCTCGCGACTTTATGAATAGATCAGAATATCGTCGATGAAAACAACAACGAATTTGTCCAAGTAAGGACAAAAGATCCTATTCATATAGTCCATAAATATCGCAGGTGCATTTGTCACACCAAAAGGCATCACCAGGTACTCATAATGACCATAACGAGTACGAAAAGCCGTCTTGGGAATATCTTCCACTTTCACTCTGATTTGGTGATATCCCGATCGTAGATCGATCTTGGAAAACACAGCTGCTCCCTTCAATTGGTCCATCAAGTCATCTATCCTCGGCAATAGATACTTGTTCTTGATCGTAACTTTGTTTAACTGATAGTAGCCCACGCATAATCTTGAAGTCCCATCTTTCTTCTTGACCAACAATACAGGTGCTCCCCAAGGTGACACACTGGGTCTCACGAATTGCTTCTCTAGGAGCTCTTCCAACTGCTTCTTAAGTTCCACGAGCTCTGCTGGTGCTATACGGTAAGGTGCCATAGAAATAGGGCCAGCTCCAGGTACCAAGTCGATAGCAAACTCGACCTCACGTTCCGGTGGCAAACCAGGTACATCATCAGGGAAAATCTCAGGAAAATCTCGAACAACAGATATTGCGTCCACATCAACTTCACTCTTAACTTTCAAAGAAGATAACAACATATGTCCTCGAGCTGCTTCTTTCAGAAAAGCTTTCACTTGGTTGGCGGTCAAAAATCTAGAATCCTCATCCAAAGGGAAAACTATTGTTTTTCTGGAATAGTCTAACAAGACATGGTTGGCAGATAGCCAGTCCATTCCTGATATTACATCTGGTTGGGATAATGGTAAACAGATCAAATCGACAGAAAAGATTCGACCTTCCACTATTAAAGGACAACCTAGACACACCTTAGTAGTGACTACAGGTTTTGCAGTAGGGGTTGAAATAGTCAAATCGAAAGGTAAAGAAGACACAGGCAATCCAAGTCTTTTCACACAATCATGTGAAATGAAAGAATGAGTAGCACCAGAGTCATACAACACAATTAAAAGATTACCTTCAATGATACCTTCTCCTTGTATCGATCCTCGATTCAGAGGCCTCAACACCACTCAGGGTGTAGACTCTGCCTCCAACTTGTGGTTTAGAAGTCTTAGCTGCATTGACGGATGGTTCCGCCTTGGTCTGGTTACAGTCTCGAAAAATGTGACCAGGTTTCCCGCACCGAAAGCAAACAAATCCTTTGATTGTGCAGTCCCTTGTGAAATGCTCTTTCCCACATTTCATGCATCTCGGAGTAGTTGTAGCATTCTGACCCATCCTTCCGGGGCTTCCAGTTGGGCTTCCTCCTTGCAATTTTTGTGGTTGTTGGCTTCCAGAGGGTCTGGAATAAGGCTTCTTTTGATAACGACTTGCGTTACCACAACCTCCTCTTTGGGACCGAACGGGCCCAAATTTTCTGTTTCTTGCCTTGCGTTCTTGTTCCACACTTTCCAATCGGCAGCAAGTGTCGAGTAACTCAGAAAACTGAGTGATCTTCAAAGCTATCACGATTTTCTTCACATCATGCCTCAGGCCTTCCTCAAACTTCCGACACTTCCAAGTTTCATTGGGTTGAAGTTGAAAATAGGCTGAAAATCTGGACAAGTTCTCAAACTTGGCGGCGTATTCACTCACAGTCATGCCTCCCTGTCGTAACCTCAGAAATTCCATTTCTTTTGCGGGCCTGGCACTTTTAGGAAAATATTTGTTCAACAACCTTTCTTTGAACACTTCCCAGGTAATCACTCTATTCGCGACTTGCAGTAGCCTTTGTTCTCCCGTCCACCAATGTTCAGCATCTCCCATCAGCATGTATGCGGCATAGGTCACCTTCCTATCATCAGCACAATTCATACCCGTAAATATTTTCTCCAACTCTTGAATCCACAATGTAGCTTTCTCCGGGTCAAACTCCCCTTTAAACTGTGGAGGATTAGCGCGACGAAATCCTTCCAAGTTCTGAACATCCTCTGTAGCCTCTAGCTGTTGTGCAGCCCTAGCCTGTTGTTGAGCGGTCTGCTGGTTCTGTTGTAACATTGCCTCGACCATCTTCTGTATTGCCTCTATGGCAGTAGCCATATCACCCCGATGAGCCATTGTTCCTTCTCGGATTAGACTACGCAAAACACAGAGAAAGTCAGATGTACTCATTTGAATACCAAACAACAAAATCACAGAGAATGACACAGCACAAACAAGACAGTCCAAAACCACATGACCCAAAGAAACATAACCGGGAGCTCTGATACCAAGACATTGTAACGCCCCTTTTTTCCCCCTTGGTCATAATGGGTAAGAAGAAGGAACGTCACACTATGGTGAAACGACACACAGTTGATTACGTAAAGTTTGAACACATTTTTTTTTGTTTAACATAAATCCAGTTAAAACTTCCATTAATGTACATATACACCTGTTTGTAAATATATCGCGTGATTGAGTTAAAATTAAAAGTTCCTCTTTCATATAAAACTTCTTATCAAAAATGTCAATGAGAAATCAACATGGAATGAAACATACAAACACGCACAATATGGATAGTTACATACTTTGTACCATAATTATAAGCCTGTTTAAATTACATTTCCAAAAAGATATACAAAAAGCAAAATGTGTACCTACCCCAAGAGATACAAATATCTACCCACTAATCCAGTAGTACGTCAGGCTCCCTCAAAATAAACGGATAGCCATCAGTAGCCATCAATTTAAAACCAACCCTAAGACTGCCTGGAATGAGAGGGAACTGTAGATGGATCCTCCTCAGGGTCCTCGTCGTCCGACGAGACATCCATCGGGACGACAGAATAGCGGGCAGGAGCCCGGGCAGTAGACAAAAAGGAATCCTCACGAGGGGTATAATACATTTCACCCCACATGTCCCTCACGGGCATATAGAACTCCAGCCATACAAAAGCATGAAAGTCTATAACAGGAGCGTCATAACGTTTCCATGCCAAGGACACCATCACATTGCCGTGATATACACATCGGTCAGTCTGCACGTTGATATGCCAGTAGTTCGGACCTCCAAGAAAGTTGATCCGCACGTAGCCAAAAAGTCCACGGAGTCGAAATGACATCCTCAAGAACTTCTTTCTCAGTCGAGATAAGGCCAAAAACCTTGAAACTCAGTGGTTTCCTTATCCTCCTCATGAACGTCTTCTTGAGAGCATACGATCCAATCCAAAATGCAAAATAAAGAAAATTACCGAAAGAGGTGAGATTCCCAGCTTTCAGTACCAACAAGGCAAAGAAGAAAATAAACGGCGTCGAACGCCCACATAAGGCACAGTTAATACATACAAGTACAGTAATACATGAAAGTAATTAATGATAGTAAAGAAACAAAGAACAGTAGTTAACTTTATCCATAGCCAGCTAGCAACATTAGCATTACTAAGAAACAAATAAATATCACAGTCATAATAGTAAACACATTATCCAATAATGAATGCTCAATGGACCATGTGACTGACAACTCACAATGCAACAAGGGTACCAAAGTTCCTACTCCATGGAGCTAGACATAAACATCTTCCGAGTGAATGACCAAGGAGTAATACCAGTGTATTGTTAGCCTTAAAAATAGTGTGCTCATCACATAAAAACATTTGCACAAAATGGCTCACATATGGCACCTCAACAGTTGATCGCGACATAGGACAACGTCACAGTCAGGATCGTCAGTGTGTTGCATTGGTTTATCCCACGGCCCCAGTGGAGCTACCACTGCCCATTGTGAGACACCCGCACCCCGACGCCCTCAGGGTCAACAACATATGACACCTATGCTTAGTCTATTCGCACTCGCACATAGGTGTTATTCAAACTCCTAGGCAACATAGCCTTCTCAACAATGTCCCACGGACAATACACATGCATGATGACACAATGTCCAATCATGTATGTTCATCAATGATGTATTCAGCATAAACCTTTCCTCAATGGCACATAAGCATTATTTAATGTTCAACATGACATATCAACCATGCATTTATTAAAACATTGCCTCAAAGGCACATCATCATTCTTATCTCATTGCGTACTACATCAATAATTCTCATTACACACATACCACAATTTCCATGTCATAGATCTAAGAATTCCATATTCAAAATCATTTCTTCTCTATTGGTATGAATGCCCATTCCTATCACAATTTAGTAAAGTAAATTCCTTGAATCCAGGGTTTTTAGGTTATGTTTGAGTTACAAAGGACAAAGAACCATAATCTCAATCATTTCCAGCTCAAAAATCTCATTTTTGGTCTTGGTAATCGATTACATCACCCTTGTAATCGATTACCCGAGAAACAGAACCTCTGTATAATCGATTACAATCTCATTGTAATCGATTACTTGATTTACAGAACCACGTTTCGTAACTTCAAGGCCCTGGTAATCGATTACACAACTGTGGTAATCGATTACCAATTGGACAGAACCTCCGTAATCGATTACCCACAAGTTGTAATCGATTACGTGATTTCCAGAAGCACCATTTCGTGACATCAGAGGCTTCGTAATCGATTACACCACTCTTGTAATCGATTACAAGCTAAACAGAATCTCTGTAATCGATTACACAGCAGACGTAATCGATTACCAGATTTCCAGAATCACGATTTCATATCCTTAAGAGCTTGGTAATCGATTACAAGCCCCGTGTAATCGATTACCACGCGTAAACTTGCAGAAAACAGGATTCTCCAGGTCCTCTAACTCAAACCAAACCAATCCTTATCATATTTAATCAACAAGATACTCAAATATACCTTCAAATCATGCAAGAGGCATCAATAAATCATACAAACCCAACAAAATACACTATCATCAAGAACAACATAAAAATGAGAGAACTTTATACATGGATTCAGAAATCAATAGCAACACACATACAAGACATTCCCTTACTACCAAGATTGGTTGAAGAGGATCATCTCCCTCTTACCTATTTGGAAAACAACACAATGTGCCACTCCTTCTTGCCCTAGATTTTCGTTTTCCCCCCTTCAAGAAAAACTCCAATGTGAGTGATCACCACAATGTCCACTCAAACCATGAAGAATAGGTTCTTGGTCACCAAGGTGGCCAAGAGAAACGAAAATAGCAAGAAAATGGAAGAAAGTTGAAGGCTTTACCTTAAAGCTCCAAGCTTTAGTTTCAATGGTGGATGAGAAATGGAAGAAAAAGAAGAAGTGGAACCAAAGGATAACCACCAAGGAGAATAGTCTTGGAATGGTGGAAGGAAACAAGTAAATGTGATTTTTTTTGGTAAATAATGGAGTTGGTCTCCAATGTGTGGGTGTGTGTGTACGGTGGAGAGGAAGGAGAAGAGAAGAAGAGAAGAGAGATGTGTTAAATGTTTGGTGTTTAGAAAAATGAAGATGAGTTAATAAAAGGAAGAAAACAACTTTGACTCCCCCAAAAAGGAGTGTCTGCCGTGGAGTGAGAGGAGAGCAAAGAGAGAGAAAATGTGTTACAAGGGAAATTGCTAGAAAGCTTCCCATAACAAGCTTGGATTAAATTTAATCTTTCTTTTGAAATTAAAACTAATAAATGTGATACAAAAAATCAGATTTTGAATAATGTGATAATATTTTTAATACATGTTATTATTTATTGGACAATAGTTATAGTTGACAGAAGTCAGCATTAACAAATCTGATAGATAAATTCTTCACAGTGTTTTATTATCTCATCTGTTAAGATTTCTCGAAAAATATGAAACCTTGTAAACTGTGTCCAGTCTCGGGTTTAGTAAGATCCCCCGTCGACATTTCCATAGTTCAAGGTTTTCGGAGAAAATGTCTCATTTCTCCGGTTCCGCTCAGTACACACGCAAAATGAAAAATATATTAAAATATTTCGTGTTCTCAGAAAATTCCAAGAAAATTCCAGAAAATCACAAATATTTTTTTTTAGAATGAATCCTGAGAGTAGAAAAGTAAATTTTGGGGTGTTACACTCTGGGCCGTGGTAATTGGCAACACACTAATGATCTCGACACGCACTACTCTTAATCGAGATCTTGTGGAGACTGTTTAGTACAATGCCTATAGTGCACGACGTATTTGGACTGTGTACTACTACACGATGTTTTGGACAGTGGGCTATAGACACGACGTTGGACAGTGTAATAGTTTGGTTGGGCAGCCTGAGGTACTGATGGTTCTTTCGGATCATTCTCTCTGATGTCTGTGTCTAGCTCCATGGAGTAGGAATGAGTCGTTATGCATTTGCATTGTGGCATGCATCACAATGTTATTATTTGTGATATTATGTATGACGTGTTAAATTGGGTTATTGTTTATGATACTATGGTATGCATTATTGTGTTAAACTGTGATATCTATTGTATTGTCATTTTCTTATTTGCTATGCTGGTAATGATGTAGATTGTCTCACCTCTTTGTTTGTATGTGTTTCTGTATTATTATTTACATTCTGTAAAGAGTTTGAGGATGAGGAAGAGGAACAACCTCTAGAGATTCTGTATCCTGAGGAGCAGCAGCTGGGCGACCAGTTCGAGGAAGGCAAGTCGTTCGACCACTCATACCATCGGGATTGATCTTGTGGTGATGGCGTTGCCTGGATTCCTTAGTTTTGTGAGACTCAATTTTCATGGAGGCTCTGAAGCTTGGCGACTGCGCGAGGATAGAGGATCGGTTGTCTACGTGGGGCGTTTGACTGTGACCCTACGTGGAGAGTTTGACGGGGAGCCTATCTTTACCACTACTTTGTATTTACATCTTGAGTTGCCGCTAACTCTTAGGCGTTATTGGGGAGGGCTTTTCCATGCACCTAGTGAGATCAGTAGTGTGTTAACAGCACGGACTCCTGTCCGTAGAGCTGCGAGACATCCTGGATTTCTGTCATTCGATGATCCATCTGAGAGTGATCCATCGAAGGGTTAGGAATCTTTGATGTGCACTTGGGTACTTTATGTTTTAGTATTATGCTGACTCTTCACTGCTTTATCTAAATATTTGTAGTTGTAAATTATTTGTACAACTTAAGACAAAATCATATGTATATTATGGAGTGTGATAATAGTTTGTTTTATTTTATGTTCTGTGTTATTTTATTTAATGATATACAGTATAAAAGGAAAAAATTTTACAACTCATATTATTTTTGTATCAAATGTTTTATAACTTGGGTAAGGTTTTATTTTGTTGCATCATAAATGTGACATTCCCACAAGGGTGTTACAATTCTTGACCTCTTAACTTCACTAGTACCTTCATGGGTGACTTGTAAAGTGTCCCACATTTCTTTAGCAGTTTTGCAATTTGAAATTCTGAAAAATTCATCATATCCCAAAGCAGTGGTAATGAAGTTTTTGGCTTTCAAATTATATTGAACTTTTCTTTTATCCCCATCAGACCAATCACTTTTAGGTGTCTTGGTTTTTACAGCATTGATCACCCGTGTAGGTATAAATGCACCATTTTTTACAGAATCCCACACATCTTGATCAATAGCTTCGATGAAAATTTTTATTCTTTCCTTCCAATATGCGTAACCATCCCTTTTGAAAAAGGGTGGTCAGTTTATGGAAGATCCGTCTGAAAAACCATTTCAAGAAGCCATGTTCTCTTAAAGCTGCTAAGCTCTTTAAACAACTGTCTAGCTCTGATACCACTTGTTACCAAGTGGCTCCAATACTCAAGAGGGGGTGAATTGAGTTATAAAACTTTTCGCAAATGCTTATAAACCAAATTTTGTCAAAGCTAAATATTAAGAAGGATATGAAAATAAAGAAAATAAATGAAAGCTTTAAGCGCAACAAATTAATAGATAAGCAATGATAATGAAATTGTAGTAAATAAATAGATAAAGATGAGAAGAGCAGGCACGATATTTATCATGGTTCAGCCACCAAACCACTTGTGGCCTACGTCCAGTCCTCAAAACACAATTCGAGATTTTTTACTATTCAATATAAGCTTAAAACAGGTGCTTCCAACCGTTTCAAACAAGAGCACTTTTCACACACAGAGAAACTCTACCCTTGTGCTAAAGCCTCAAACTTTTAGGGATACCTCACCCTTACACAAACCTTAGAGGGATACCTCACCATCTTTATAATACCTTTGAAGGATACCTTACCTTCTCAGAAATATAGTGGAAAATAGATGAAGAGAAACTCTCACAAAGAGTAAATAATACAATTTGAAGCACTAACAGAGCTCTCTAAGGATATCTCAAAGTTTTGGCGAAAAGAGCATAAAAAATATGAGAAAATTATAAATCACATTTTCAAGCAAGCAAAGAATGATTCAGATTGTTAGGCAAGCTGCAAAGGTGACCCAAGGTCTCTATTTATAGAGCTTTCTAAGAAAATAGCCGTTGAAAACATTAATTAACATAATTGATATGAAACCCTTGTATCTTTTTAAAATAGGAGTCACGAGTTTATTCGAATAACTATTGAGTTATTCGAATAACTCAACTTGAAAATCCTTCAGGAATCTAAAATGGATGTGTGTTATTTGAATAACCTGAGAGTTATTCAAATAACTCTGTTATAAATCGTTTTCAGTAAAACAAATCTATTTGAATAAGTTAATGACTATTCGAATAGCTCAATTGAAAAAAGCCATCCAGAAAACATTTTATTCGAATAGCTCTTTGAGAAACAGAAGCGCGCAGCAGGAATTTGAAACTTTTATTCGAATAACTCTAGGGTTATTTGATAAAGAAGTCTTTATTTGAATAACCCTTAAAAAAATTTCTTAAAAGCTTTAGAAAAACTGCCCAAGTGGTTTCCAAAACATCAAGACCTTTTAAATATTTGAAGAACCATTTTTGAATCTTGGTTTTATTAAAAAGCAAGTTTAGATCTTTTCTTTTAAGTAAACCAATGAGATATCCGAGGAAAAGCTTTGTACAAAAGACTCCAAGTCTTAAAGCTAATCTTGAAGATCTTGGACTTAATCTGCTCATCATCTTTATGTTTGTTATCATCAAACCTAGTCTTCATTGACTCATAGTCAATCACATTCTCCCCCTTTTTGATGATGACAAACTAACATTGAGAAAAGCATTAGTTCAGATAAATTGGAATTCACAAAATTAAGCTGAGAGACTTACTCCCCCTCTTTTTCGTATAAGGTGATTTAAATCAGAGATGTGCACAGCTGTCCCTTATTATTGGAATCTAATAATTGTATTTAATTTTCTTGTCTTTTCTCAATATTTATTGGTAAATATTTTCTCCCCCTTTGGCATGATAAAAAATATAAACACAATAATAATAGATAATCACATCTAAAAAAATTACCAGAATGCAGCAAAATACTCATTTCATTAATAATGTAATTTGGCCAGGTACATATACAATTTCATATAAAAAAATCAATACAATAAACAATAATAATCAGAGAACTAAAAATAAGCATCTGGAGGCGGAGGAGCAGAGTCAGGTGCTCTGCTAGATAGCAAAGAGCGCAAAGCAGCTTGTTCATACTCCACACCTTCTATCCTATCAAGTAGAATGGAAAAGGTGTTCTCCATATAGGCTTGGTTGTCTTTCAAGGTGGCCATGATTTGATCTAGAGTGACTAGACCAGCAACAACATCAACAGCAAGGGCAGCAAGTTCGCCCTGAGGTACTTCTTCATCATCTTCAACTTCATTCGGATACACCCAGCCATCTAGGGTCTTGATCATCTTCATTTTGTTAAGAGTAAAGGACCCAAAGACATGATGATGGGTCAACGTTGTTGCCCTCTCAGTTTCTAGAAGTTGAGGATATTTGTAACACCCTCCTTAGGGCATCATATTTCCGACTCCCGACTCATAATCTGAAAATGTTTTCATAAAAGGTTTGAGTTAAAAACATGGGTTTAAAAATTTCTTTCTTGTTGAAATATAAACTTACTGAAATTTATATGTAATACTAAAAAACATATATTGAAACAGATTCATATACAATATTGACACTAATTAATATTTTACAATTTAAAGAGAAATATAAAACTAACAGACTCTTTTTTTTTTAACAGTAGCAAACCCCATGACGGGTCCTACTTAATAGCACGGTACAACACTAACGTTAAAAATTAACATACTTATTCTGTTGTGTATCCATCTTGTTGCATCAGACATCTGTTCTACATCTGTTCTTTGTCAACACTGTGCACCTTCGAGTCCTGAATGTCCACTACTTATTGTTGTCACCCATCTCAGAGTATTCATTGCCCGTTATGTCTAAGACAACTCATTCTTTCTACTGTTTAATTTTAACAATACAGACACAACAAAACAACATAACAAAGAGGTGAGATCACCTACACTAATACCAACATGGCAGCACAGAGATAACACAAGCAGCATATCATACAGATAGATTATATCATAATTATGCTATCAGCATTAATCAACTATCATCATCTAATCATTTATTAGTTTAATTATCATAAACAACAAATTACAATAATGTTCTAATTATCATTATCATCATCCAAGTGTTCAAAACAATTGTCATAACCAATATCCCTCAATTAATATATCATGCAGATATAAAATGTTCAGATTATGCATGTGCACAAAGACTCAGTTTTTCAAAAACAACTCCATGGAGGTTTTCACAATTTTGAGGAGAATGCTCTGTCAATTGTCGGCCTTAGCCCAAAGACAATCTTCCAGTTGTTGAAAAGAATCGTGTTCTTGTCGGGTATCGTCAATGCGTTGCAACGGACTACATCGCCAAGTGGCACAGGGTACTCGCTAGCTGTCCACTAGTCGACCGCCGCGCCTCGACACCCCCAAGATCCATCATAGACCTCACTATCAATTCTCATTCCCTCTTCAACCACAAGGGCCATATACAATGCACGAATATATCTGTGCAAGTCCAACCCCAAAGGGCCAAATCTTTTCAATTTCATTTGTTCAATGTATCATATGCCTCAACGCATATTTTTTCCCAATGCATGTATAATGCACCAAATCCAATCACAAGCATCTCTTTCCAATGCATATAAAATGCACCAAATTATATCTTGTATTTTCAACGAAGAAAATCATGTTATCACATTTTCATAGTTATAAAACACTTTCGTCGTGTTTTCAAAATTGCGTAATATTTCCGTTTCATTTTCACAATTCCAAAACGTTTCTGTTACGTTTTCACAATTCCAAAATGTTTATATTACGTTTTCAAAATATCGTAACACTTATGTTACGTTTTCAAAATTCTGAAACGGTTCTGTTATATTTTCACAATACCGTGACACTTCTGTTACGTTTTCACAATACAGTAACATATCTGTTACGTTTTCAAAATACCGCAACTCTTCTGTTGCACTTTTAAAACATGTACTAATTTTTTTAACATTTTTCTTAATCGCGTAAAAATATATGTTTCTCAAAATCGCATAGTATTTTTTCACTATTTCAAAATCGCGTAACTTAAAAATCATTCTTTTAAGTCGCATAAATCATTTTCCGTCATTCTCAAAATATTTAAAACACTTTTCAAATCACATAACGATTTTTCGCTATTTTCACAATCACGTAAAAATAATTCATCACTTTTCCATCACGTAGTGATTTTTCAATAGTAATTCAGATTACGTAAAATATTTAAACGTAATTCAAATCACATAGAAATATTTTAACGTATTTAAAATCGCGTAGAAATATTCATAGTTATAAAACACTTTCGTCGTGTTTTCAAAATTGCGTAATATTTCCGTTTCATTTTCACAATTCCAAAACATTTCTGTTACGTTTTCACAATTCTAAAATGTTTATATTACGTTTTCAAAATATCGTAACACTTATATTACGTTTTCAAAATTCTGAAACGTTTCTGTTATATTTTCACAATACCATGACACTTCTGTTACGTTTTTACAATACAGTAACATATCTGTTACGTTTTCAAAATACCGCAACTCTTCTGTTGCACTTTTAAAACACGTACTAATTTTTTTAACATTTTTCTTAATCGCGTAAAAATATACGTTTCTCAAAATCGCATAGTATTTTTCTACTGTTTCAAAATCGCGTAACTTAAAAATCATTCTTTTGAGTCGCATAAATCATTTTCCGTCATTCTCAAAATATTTAAAACACTTTTCAAATCACATAACGATTTTATGCTATTTTCACAATCACGTAAAAATAATTCATCACTTTTCCATCACGTAGTGATTTTTCAATAGTAATTCAGATTACGTAAAATATTTAAACGTAATTCAAATCGCGTAGAAATATTTTAACGTACTTAAAATCGCGTAGAAATATTTTTCCATATTACGTAACTTAAAAATCACATTTTTAAGATACATAAATAATTTTTCACCACAATTTCATTACAAAAAATATTTTTTGACCTTTAAAAATTCCTTTTTAACTTTTCTCAAAATAATATAACTTTATACTTCATTTAATATATTTTCTTACTCAAGAAAATATTTTTCTACAGTTCTTTACTCAAGAAATTCTTTTTCAAAATATAATTGACAAAATCACTTTTTCATTGATGTAAATCAACGTTTCAAAACTTAACATTTTCTAACGTAGTTCAAAACTTGAAAATAAGTTATACGTTAGTAAATTTCAAAACACCATTATATTCTTCATTTTTCCCAAATCAATTCTAAAATCAATTCTCTTCAAAACAAATTAAGATTCAAACCCTTGCAACTTTTCTTTTTCATTTTCATATGAAAGTTCATTTCTCAAGTGATAAAATACTTTGATTTCCCTTTCCAAAATCCTTATACTAAAACATTTTGTTCAAACATTTTGTTTCCACTTTAAAATTACTTTGTTTCATAAAAACTAAAATTATTCCAACCTCGAAAAATCGTAGAGTCTTTGGCCATTGAAGCCATCAAATATTTTCCTCCTAAATTGATATGGTTTTACACAAACAAAACCATTAAAAATTCTTTATTTTCAAAACCGAAATACCGATGGTCATAAAAACCAAACCCATTTGTTCAAATTCATTTTTACTTCCCTTACAAATCCTTTTTCACTTTCTTTGCAAATCCTTAAAATTATCATTGCTATTTTCATTTAAATCTCATGTTTAGTAAACACTTAGAAACTTTTTACACAAAATAAATTAATAAAAATTCTTTTAAAACCGTATTCATGTACTCTTTGAAAAATAAATTCTTTGTTTATTTTCCTTACTTTTCTAAACATCCATTTTCATCATTCAAGAAAATATTAATTTTGTGAACACCTATTTTGAGGTGTCTTGTTCGAAATTCACCATGTTCTAAGTACTCAAAAATCAATTCTTTTGTTCTTGAAAATTTTCAACATGAACCCTAATCAAGGGCATCAAAATCGTAGCTCTTCCTTGGCTATTGAAGCCAAAAATCAATTTCCTTTCCACCATCAAGTCATGGCATATACATATATATTTCATCATAAATAATATAAGCATACCGTCAAAGCCATAAAAGCATGTATAGCATTTCAAGCATATCATCAAAGCTATAAAATCATGCAAAGCATATCAAGCATAGAAAATTAATCAAAGCTCATAAACACCCACAAATTAATTACATGACCATGGATATGAATCCTCACATGGATTCCACATCCATCAAATAAAATACCATCTCTCACCACCATGCTTGGTTGGTGAGATGGATCTCCCTCTTACCTCTTGAAGATCCTCAAAAGCTTCTTGATTTGCTTCTTTTTCCAAGTCCTTCACCACCAAGGGCTTCTCAAATACAAAACAAAACACAAGTTAATTAACATATCAAGCTTGATTAAGAGGAACCATGGATCAAACATGGTTTAGATCATGAAAAAGAAAGAAGAAATGAAGTTTCCTTACACTTCACCTCAAAAACCTTAGAACTTTGCTCTTGGAAAAACTCCTTGAAGATGGAAGATTTAGAAAAAATCTCCAACATGAAAGTTGCTTAGAATATCATGTAGATTCAAGATCTAAGGTTCGATGAAATTAAAAGAGCTTGGATGGTGATTTTAGGGTAGATAACCGAATGGTTTCTCTTGAAGCACAAAGATGAAATTTTTGATTTTTGATAGAAATTTGAAGCTTGGATTTGAAGCTCAAGATGAATGATTTTGGAAAAACTCACAACTAGAGATGTTCTTAGAATGATGTTTAGGTTTAGAAAATGAAGTTGAATGAAATTAAAAAGTGATGGAAGGTGTTCTTGGAGTGCTTTGCCAAAACATGAAGAAGGAGAGAAATGGAGAGAAAACTTGGTAACTTAGCTTCTTGAAAATGTCTAATGATGACCAAGGATGGCAATAATGGTCTTCAAACTTTTTCCTATGTCCTAAAGCTTCTCAATTTCGTAGCTCCCCTCCAATACATTTTCCTTGAGTGCAAATTGATCAATAATGATCAATTATGATGAAACATTGACCAAGACCACTTAACAATGACATAAAGCAATTAATAATGGTCATAAAGCCTCTTTTTCTTTGTCTTCTAAACAATCCAAAACCATCACCTTCTCTTCATAATGCATTCAATAAAGTTGTCTTCATTATTTGCCACCATTTGAAGCATTTCTAGCCATTGATTAATTCAATGGTTAGGATTTAGGTAGATTTTTAATTTTAGAAGACTAAATCTAGGCCATTGGATTTTTCTCCTTTAAATTCTAGCCCTTAGATGTGTCTCCAAAATTAAGGGTCAAGATTGCTTCTTCAAATTTTAAATCCAAGGGTCATAATTAGTCTTTGCTATTTTAGAAGACCAAATCTCCACCATTGATTGATTCTTCATCCAATGGTCATAAATGGTCTTTGTTACTTTTTAAGATTAAATCTCCACCCTTGATTTAATCTAAATCCAATGGTTAAAAATGGTCTTTGTCATTTTTCAAGACCAATTCTACACCTTTGATTACATCTATGGTTGATATCAAAGCCTTCCTAACTAAGCTTATTCTCACACCATTGATTAAATCAATGGTTATTATCCAAGCGCTTTATTAAGTTTGTTTCTTAACCTTTGATTAAATCAATGGTTAATATTCAAACTAAGTATTCTCATCCAAGGGTATAAATCAAGTCAAGCTCTCTTTGTTGACTACGCAAAGATAATATTTATTCTTGTATCCTACAAATAATATTTTTACCGTATTTTTATCATCCGATAATTAAATACAGTATAAAATACAGTACAAGAAATTTTCTAAAATCAAGCTCCTGGATTCGGGTTTAGTAAGATCCCCTGTCTCCGTCTAAACAAGTACAAATTTTTCTATGCGTAGAAATTTTTTTCACTTTGTGGGACCCACATTGGCCCACGTGTAGCCACCAGGCCCACATACCCCTTGCGGGCCCACAGACAGGAAAAATTTCAAAATCATCCATAAAATCACAAAATTATAAAATGCATAAATATCAAATCGACACGTAAAATAATTACCTAACGGTAAAAATTAAATTACGTAAAGTTTTCCCCTACCAAAAATTTTTATTTTCCTGACGCGGAGTAAATCACTCAAAACGATCAAATACGCTGACGGAATAAACAAAATAATTTTACAGTGCACAGAAATTACTAAATAGTGAAATTCTGTTAACTGTCAAAATTACTGTAAAAAACTTAAAAAATTTGGGGTGTTACAATATTTGCCCAGGAAGGCAGTGATGATCAATCCATAGGGCAAGTCAGACTTTTCTTTGCTATTATCCTTCATCATATGCTTCATGATGAAGACAGGCTAGTTAACCTGGTAACCTTTCCTTATAAGCCACATCATAAAGATATCATCTTCACTGAGGTAGGCATAGTTGCCTCCTCGAGGTGCCAGAATATGAGCATAGGCATCGTGCAAGAGCCTGTCTTAGCTCTTCATCATTCCTCCCTTGACTCCCTTCAATGGCAAGGCCAAACCAAGTTTCAGCAAGTCTTCAATGGCTTGGGTCTTTTTGTACTCTTAGATAAGAGTATTGGTATCTTCATCAATGTTGCATCCAATGGTCTGCAACCCAAACATTTTTTCCCAGTCCAGGGGTGTGATCACTATGTGTTGATCATATACATCAGAGTGAAGGTCTTCCCCATCAATCTTCAAGTTGCAATAGAATATTTTTACCAGGTCTGGGTAGAGAATGGTCTTGTGAGCACAAAGACGAAGTACCCCTTGATGGTTAAGAAGGTTGAGAAAGTCAAAACCTCCTTCTTTCTCGAAGAAGCTTAAGTCTAGGTACTTTGGTTGCATGAGATTTCGCTCCCGGAAATGACTTATGAAGCGTCCCAAGTCACTTTTACTAGAAGAGAGTCTTCGAAGATCCAGAGGATTGTCGTAGGGGGCTATTTTCGTGCAGGCTAGTTTGGTCCTAGAGGAAAAAGATGCCATAGATGAGGTAGGAAGGTGGGAGAAGAAGGGAAATGGTGGAGAAAATGGTGGTAAACGGAGATGAGAGGAGAAACGAATGTGAAGAGTTGGTTTCTGAGAGAGAATAGAGGAAACAGAGAGAGTAAGGCAGATAGTGAATGAGAGATACGCACAATGTGGGTATTTATAGAGACCGTGATTTATTCGAATAACTCATGTGTGATTCGAATAAAGAGCGAGGTAAAACATGTCAACACCAGATATTAGACATTTATTCGAATAACTAATCAATTATTTGAATAACAATGAGAAAATAAAAACCTTTGAGAAGGCCTTATTCGAATAGGAAATGGCTTATTCGAATAAGCCAGATACTTTAACTGGAAATACCAGATATGGGCATCAGTTTATTCGAATGAATCTAATGTTATTTGAATAGCAGAAATAAACAAATACACAGAGAGCAAGATCAGATTCAGTTTATTAGAATAACATAGATATAAAACACAAGGACTGTAATTGCTAGTTTACAGTTTATTTGAATAAAACTGATATGCAATATATGTTTCTAAGCCACTGATTGAGTTTATTCGAATAACCACTGGTTTATTCGAATAAACCTATCATAAATACACCAAGAAACATGTTCAGAGATAAAATTTTAAGGATAAGAAGCTTACCCAATAAAAGTGTACCTGCAAAACAAATTTTGGGATATCTCCAACGCTCAAGTTAGTAATAAATCAAGATCAATAAATTAAATATTATATGCAAGATTGATCCAAAATTCCAAGTTCTCTTCTTAAGTGAAAGAAAGTTTCTTTAGGCAAAGGTTTTGTGAAAATATCAGCAAGTTGATTATTTGTCTCAACAAATTCTAAAACACAATCACCTTTTTGAATATGATCCTTTATAAAATGATGTCTTATCTCAATGTGCTTAGTCCTAGAATGCATAATGAGATTTTTAATCAAATTGATTGCACTAGTATTGTCATATCTTATAGGGATGTGATCTAGCTTGTAACACCCTCCGTTGTGCATTACATTTCCGACTAAAAACTTAAAATCTAACAATCATTTCACAAAAGATTTGAGTTATAAAATATGGATTATAATTTTTTTTTTTGCTGACAATATAAACTTACCGAATATATAATTAATATAGAAAATAAACTGAACTGGTTAATTCACATTTTACTTACATCAAATAATATTCAACAACATTAAAAACATAACATACAGACTCAAGAAACAATAGCAAACCCAATGACGGTTCCTACTTAATAGCACGGTAACAACACTAACAAAATAAACTCCACGTACATGTTCTGTTCCTCCACCAAACTGCATACTGTCAAAACTTGGAAGATCACTCCTCGACGCCGTCACCGACCTCAGAACATTGCCTCTAGTTAAGTTTAAGAAACTCGTTTCGACTATTATACAAATTTTAACAATACAAACACAACAAAATAATACAGCAAAGAGGTGAGATAATCTACACCATTACCAGTATGGCAGTATAGAAAACGACAATACAAACAGATATAATAGTTGATACAACAATTCATACTATCTCATCATACATAATATTTCATAATCAAATATACATAATCACATCATACATAATATCTCAAAATCAAATATAAATAATCACATCATACATAATATCTCATAATCGAATATAAATAATCATATTATGATGCAGACCACATATGCAATGTACACAGACTCATTCCTACTCCATGGAGCTAAACACAAACATCAGAGAGAATGATCTGAAAAGAACTATCAGTACCTCAGGCTGCCCAACCAAACTATTACACTGTCCAACGTCGTGTCTATACCCCACAGTCCAAAACATCGTGTAGTAGTACATAGTCCAAATACATCGTGCACTACAAGCATTGTACCAAATAGTCTCCATAAGATCTTGATTAAGAATAGTATTTGTTGAGATTGCTAGTGCGTGTTCCAGTTACCACGGCCTAGAGGAGCGACCAACTGTCCACATGTGAAATCTATCGCACACTAACGCCTCCAAATTCACTCAAAGAATACACTATGCCTATCACACCCGCAACACGGTATAATTCATCTCGTCAGTCAATCGTCAATTTCAACCAAATTGACATACCACTCAATGTATGAAATGAACCATAATTACAAAAATATCCTCAATATCACCATGAACCATAATTGCCAAAATACCCTTAATATCAATATTTCTAAATATAGTATGTCTCCACTTGACAATACTATTTCTCAACATGTCCGGGTCCACCACTTTGGCCCGACAGTAAACTCACTGTTCCCATTAGTCGCGTAAACATTTTATCGCATTTTCACAATCGTGTCACCTTTTTCAAACGTTTTCAAATTGCGTAAGTATTTTTCAACGTTTTTAAAATTGCGTAGTATTTTTAAATCATTTTCTAAATCGCGTAATGTTTTTAAATCATTTTCTCTATCACGTAGTTTAAAAATCACTATTTTAAATACGCGTAAGTTATTTCTAGTATTTTTCAACTACGTAAAATATTCCCTTACTTTCTAAATTATATTTTGAAACGTTCTTCATTACTAGTTCATTTTTAATCAATTTTGACAACATTTCGTCTAGAAAATATATTAAGTGATATTTTCTACGTTTTCCTTTAAAAATTCCATTGCTTAATTATAACCATTATTTACACCTTGAAACTTGCTAACGTACTTTAAACTCAAAGGTAAACTCTATGTTAGTATTTTTCAAGTGTTCAATTTATTTCTTATCCAAACTTAATTTCTCTATTTAAGTTTCTAAAATAAGTTTATTTACTTTCTTCTCTAAAATTCATTAAAATCCATACTTAGTGAATAACTTTAATTTAGAAACATCATAAGTAGACATGTTGGCTCAAAATCATTCTATGCTTTATAATTCATCCCTAATTATTTCCAGGCATTTAATCTCTTGTAAAACTCTTAATCTAATTTATTTTTATTAGATCATCTAGTCCATAGTTAGAAAATAATTTTGGATCAAAGTATATGGCATGTTGGCCGAAATTCTACATGTCCTTATAATTCATCTTAAAATTATTTTTCATCCTCTAAATCATTGAAAAATCCATTAATCCAATTAAATCAATTAGGTCATTCTTTTAGAAAATGGTTGAGAACATTTTGGTCCTCATTGGTGTTGATAGAGCTCCCTTGTGTTCTTTGGAACACTCATGCAAATTCTCATATGTTATTCACATCCTACAATAATTATCATGCATCTATGAACACATACCATATATTAAAGCAATCATAAAACACATACCAAAAATATTAAAGCTATAGACATGCTTGCAAATAAAATCAAACACAAATAGGAAAGACATTAAACATGCACATACAATCAATCACAAATAGAAAAAAAAAGCATTAAACAACTAAGTGAATGAATCCTTATGGATTCTTCACCACAAATACATCCATTTTCTCACCACCACACAAGGTTAATGAGATTAAATCTCCCTCTTACCTTAAGGGAAGACAAACTCCTCCTAGACTCCTCCTAGTGGTTTTCGTGTAGCCTCCAAAGGATCCTTAACAAACTCAAATAAATTTTAAAGAGTCATAACTATGAGTGAAAAAGATAAACCATGAATCAATCATGGCTTAGGACCTAGGAAATCAAGTTAGAAATAAGAAACAAGAGTTTTCACCTTGTAGGAAAGAATATTCAAGGTGGTTTTCCAAGCTCAAGATGGATGATTTTGTGAAAACTCACAACTAGAGATGTTCTTAGAATATGGTTTAGGTTTAGGAAATGGTGTTGGATGAAATTTTAGAAGAGTTGAGGTAGGAGAAGTGGGTGATGGCCGAATGGTGCAAGGAGAGAAGCTATGGAGTTTTTCTTGGTGTTCTTGGAAGAAAGAGAAAGGAGAGAATAAGTTAGAGTGATAGAATTGATGATGATGAAGTGAAAATGGTGTCCCCCCCCCTATGCATGGCCGTGAGCTTCACCAAAAGGAGGTGGCCACTTTAGTTGACTCCTAAGACTCCATCCTAGCCTTAGCTTGCATCAAGGGTTGATATCAAAGGCTTTGTCTCCAAGCTTGCCTCTAATTGACTTATTCAAGTCTTAGTCACATGTTCTTGAAGGTTCTAACCTAATGGTGATCATAGGATACTAATTAAGTTACTAATCCCATTAAGTTTCTATGCACACTTAATCTAACTTAAGTAGGAAAATTAGTTACATTACTAACTACATAGTTTTCTATGCTTGAATCAAATATTCTAGATTACTCTACACTCCACCTAAACCGTATGGCATTTAGAAAATTAACTAGGCTTATTTCCACTTAATTACTTCCTACACTTCTTAGAATAACCAAATTAGATTTAGGCTAATTTAGTAAATTTTCTAGTTACATTACTAATTAATTAGTATTCTTGTAACTAAGCTTCAAGAGCCAATGATTAAATCAATGGTTGATATTAGGTAGAAGCTTCCAAATGATATGATCAAATCTAAGCCATTGGATCTCTTCTCCATGAAATCCTAGCCATTAGATGCATCTTCAAAAATGGAGGGTCAAGATCTTCTCTACATACTTTCCATCCAATGGTCACAAATGATCCTAGCCACTTTGTGAGACCAATCTCCACCGTACGTTAAATCAATGGTGGATATCCAAAGCCTTCCTTATTAAGTTTACTCACACACCATTGATTAAATCAATAGTGATCATCTAAAGCTTCTTCACTAAGTTTGTTTCTCAACTGTTGATTAGATCAATGGTTGATATTCAAAACTAAACCTTCTCATCCAATGGTGCAAATTAAGTCAAGCCCTCTTTGTTGACTAATTCCTATTGGCTTAGAAATAATTCAAGCCATTAACGTTGACTGCTTTTCTAAACGTGGGTCTCGCAAACTAATTGTGGGTCCCACAGACTTTTTCAGGTCCATGGTCGTTTTATTTGTACTGACTAATAAAATAATATTATAAAAATATAGAATTATTTTATTGTATAGATAAATTCTAAAAATTAAAAGATTGATACACGTATTATTCAGAATTGGGTTTAGTAAGATCCCCCAGCTCCAAATAATCAAACAACGATTTTTCCCGGGCCCGAAAATTATTATTTTCTTGACTCGGAACAAATCACACAAAACAATCAAATACAATTACGAAATAGTTAAATTAATTTTATAACACACAGAAAATAAAAAACAACACATTGGGGCAAAATCATAATTTAACCAAAAGTTGGGGTGTCACATAGCTAAAGTCCAAAGTCTAGAAGTTGTTGCTTCATCCATAGGATTTGGGCACAACAACTTCCAGCTGCGACATATTCAGCCTCAGCAGTGGATAATGTCACACTATTTTGTTTCTTGCTATGCCAAGAAACTAAAGAGTTGCCAAGCAAGTGACGTGTCCCACTAGTGCTTTTCCTATCCAATTTGCATCCAGCGAAATCGGAGTTGGAATAACCAATAAGACTACAAGTGGCACCTTTGGGGCACCACAAGCCCACTTGTGTAGTGCCACCAAGATATTTCTTGATACGTTTTACTACACTTAAGTGTGATTCCTTAGGATTAGCTTGGTATCTCGCACACATGCATACACTAATCATAACATCCAGTCTACTAGCAGTGAGATAAAGAAGGAATCCAATCATACCTCTATATTTAGTGATTTTTACAAGATTACCTGCTTCGTCCTTGTCCAAGTAACATAAGGTGCTCATTGGTGTATCCATATGCTTCGAGTTGTTCATTCCAAATCTTTTGAGAAGCTTTTTGCAATATTTGGTTTGGCTAATGAACGTTCCATTTCTTGTTTGCTTAATTTGAAGCCCAAAGAAGAAATTAAGTTCTCCCATCATGGACATCTCAAACTCACTTTGCATGATCTTAGTGAATTCCTTACAAAGAGTTTCATTAGTGGTATAAAAAATAATATCATCTACATATACTTGTACAAGGAGAATATCATGCTTTTTATTTTTAATAAAAAGAGTTGTATCAACTTTGCCTCTTATAAAACCATGTTCTAATAAGAACTTACTCAACCTTTTATACCAAGCTCTAGGAGCTTGTTTTAAGTCATATAAGGCCTTTTTCAGTTTGAAAACATGGTTGGATAGTTCATGATTTTCAAAACCTAGAGGTTGTCCAACGTATACCTCCTCTTGAATAAAATCATTTAGAAATGCACTTTTGACATCCATTTGATATAATTTGAAATCCATGATGCAAGCAAAAGCAAGTAACATTCTAATAACTTCTAATCTAGTAATAGGCGCATATGTTTCTTCATAGTCTATACATGCTTCTTGATTATATTCTTTTGCAACAAGCCTAGCTTTATTTCTAGTTATTAGGCCAGCTTCATCAAGCTTATTCCTAAAAACCCATTTGGTGCCTATAATTAGATGATCATTGGGCCTTGGAACTAATTCCTAAACTTGGTTTCTTTCAAATTAGCTCATCTTGCATGGACAAGATCCAATGTTCATTGCTAAAGGCTTCGTTTATGTCTTTAGGTTCAATTTGAGAAACAAAAGCCATATGGTTGATGGCATTTCTAATTGAGTTTCAAGTACTTACACTTTTGGATACATCACCTATAACTTGATTAAGCAGATAGTATCTTGAGGTTCGCCATTCTTTAGAAAGGTCCATAACTTGTAAATCTTCTTGTGTTGGGGCATCTTCTTGACTTTCTTCTTGTTTCCTTTCTTCCTTGTTGTCCAAATGTGTTTTTGCCAAAGCTTCTGCAACATCATCAATAACAAACTCCTTTCTCGGTCCATTTGGGTTAGTTTCATCAAATGCAACATGAATGGACTCTTCAATGGTCATAGTTCTTTTATTATAAATTCTAAATGTCATATTATGAATAGAATAGCCAAGAAATATACCTTCATCAGGCTTAACATCAAACTTCCCTAAGTTATCTTTTTCATTATTCAAAATAAAACATTTACATCCAAAAATATGAAAATGTGAGATATTTGGCTTCCTTCCCTTGTATAATTCATAAGGGATTTTCTGTGATTGGCCATTGACAAATGAAGAACTTAGTTTTTGATGATAACAAACATGAAGATGGGTCAAGATCATATCCATGAGTCAAGATCATAACCAAGACCCTCAAGACTAGCTATAGGCTTTAGATCATGATGTAAAGGTATAAATGATTCACCTAAAGTCTCAAATAAAAAGAACTCAAATAGCTCACATATTCATGAGGCTTCAAATTGGTTTTTGGTTACCAAAGAAACAAACACAAGTGTCCAAAAGCTTACTAGATCATTTGAGATTAATTGGCAATATTCAAAAGCTCTAGGAAATGATTTTTCTAATAGGCTTATTTGAATAACAACTTTTATTATTCGAATAACCAATATCAGAGAAGTCAAACAATCTCATCTGCGTAAGGGTTATTCAAATAACGCCCTGTGTTATTCGAATAACAAGTTCAAATTTATCAAGGCACTTGATGTATTATTCGAATAACATAAGTGTTATTCGAATAACACACGTTCTCAGAAGCATTTCTAAGAAAGGCTTATTCGAATAACAAGTTTGTTATTCGAATAAGAAGTTTTCCAGAAACCAATCTGTAAGTCGTTATTCGAATAACAATATGGGTTATTCGAATAACACGTTCCAGAGACAAAATTGCCCTAAGCTATTTGAAGCCTTATTCGAATAACAAACTTGTTATTCGAATAAGACCACGAACCAGAAGAGGAAATAACGGATAGTAAGCTGCCATTAATGCTCCCAACCACTCTCCAACGGCTCTTTTATTCAATGGGCTTTAAATACAAGTTGTTGGGCATTTATGGGGGTTGATCAACCAAGCTGAAAAACCCAGTTGAGCATTAATACGAGTTTCACTATCATTGTTCATAAATCCTCTGTTTTGATCATTATCAAGTGAATCATAAATACCCATAGGACTTCAAGTTGTATCATTCACTCTTGAGAGAACTTCTATTCATCTATATTCTTGTTAAATCTGTAAAGAGAGGGTGAGGCATCCCATTGTTTGAAGAGACTCAAGCTCAAGGCTGAGGTATCCCAAGGAGTTGAGTGCTCAAGTTTGTAAAGGTAGTCAAGCACCTATTGAAGCTTGAAGATGTAGTGGAAAATCTCGAGTGGTTGCTTGAGGACTGGACGTAGGTCACAAGTGGATTGGTGGCCGAACCAGGATAAATTATTGTGTTTGATTCTCTAAACCCTTCTCTTTATATTTGTGTATTGCTTGTATTCTTACTTGATTACTTCTCTCTTGGTTGGTTATTAAGCAATATATATTGTTCTTATCAATTCATTCATTTCAAATAGTCAATAGCTTCAACAAAATTTAATAGTCAAGTGTTTTGCGAAAGAATTGCGAACTTGCTTTATAAACTCAATTCACCCCCCTCTTGAGTATTGAAGCCACTTGGTAGCATTTTCTTTAAAATAGGCCTAATTAAAGCCCTGTTTACATAACAAGCGGTACTAATGGCATCTGCTCAAAAATACTTAGGAAGGGAAGCCTCATTGAGCATAATTCTTGCCATTTCTTCTAAAGATCGATTTTTTCTTTCTACAACTCCATTTTGTTGTGGAGTTCTAGGGCAAAAAAATTATGCTCAATGCCATGTTCAATACAAAAAGTTTCAAAATCATGATTTTCAAACTCAACACCATGGTCACTTCTTATGGATGTAATTAAAAAACCTTTTTCATTTTGGATAACTTTGGCAAGTTTCTTAAAAAGTAGAAATGCATCATTTTTGTGAGAAAGAAATAAAGTCCATGTGAACCTAGAAAAATCATTCACAATCACTAAGGTATAATAATTTCCACCAAAGTTCATAGTTCTAGATGGTTCAAAAAGATCCATGTGCAAAAGTTACAAAGGTCTAGTAGTTGAGACAATGTTTTTGGCTTTAAAAGAGACCTTTACTTGTTTTCCCTTTAGACATGCATCACATAATTTGTCTTTTTCAAAATTAAGCTTGGGTAGTACAATTACTAACTCTTTAGAAATAAACTTTTTCAAGTGATCCATGTGAATGTGTGAGATTCTCCTATGCCATAGCCAAGACTCATCTTCCTTACTTAAAAGGCATTTCGCATCACTTGAAGATATATCATCAAGACTAATAATATAAATGTTATTAACTCTATGACCAACAAACTTAACATGCTTGTCATTTTTATCTTCAATTATGCAACAATTTGAATCAAATATAATTGTATTTCCTTTATCACATAATTGACTAATACTAAGCAGGTTGTATTTAAGTCCTTCAACAAACAATACATTATCAATAGAAGAGTTAGGACTCTTACCGACTTTGCCAACTTCAAGAATATTTCCTTTGTTGTTATCTCCATAGGTTACTTGTCTGTGAGTTTTGGGAACAAGAAATGAGAATTTAGTGTTGTCTCCGGTCATGTGCTTGGAGCATCCACTATCGAGGTGCCAATTTGAGTTTTTTGCCTTGAAGCACACCTACAACACAAATTTAATTTTTAACTTTTGATACTCAAATTTTCTTGGGTCTTTGAATGTCAGTTTTGGGTATAGTACCCTTTGGAACCCAAATCATTTTTGTCCCAATCTTTGTGTTAACATTTTTCCTTACATTGCATGTTGATGCACTGTGTCCTTTCTTCCTACAATAAAAATATTTTATAAATGGGCTACTCGAAGTAATTGAATAAACAAAGAAATTTTTATAGGATTTGTGCTTATTTTTTGGATTATATCCTATTATGGCCTTTTGAAAAACAACTCTTTATTTTCCTAACAAAATATTTAAATTATCTCTTCCAAGAGTGAATTTAGCAAGGGTGTTCTTTAAGTCTTCAATTTCCTTTTCAAGCATATGACAAGATGAACAAAATGAAGAAGTAGAAGCATGTGAAGAACAAGTTGTGCATGCATTAATTAATCCTAAAGTCTTATTTTTAATTTTTAATTCTTCAATTTCTTTCTTTAAGTTAAGAATTTAATTTTCTAAAAAAGAAATTATTTTATTAGATGAAGAGACTAATTTGGTGAGCCTTTGAGATTCATCATGCAATTCTTCAAAGGCCTCTTACAATTCATCATAAGAGGGAGATAAATCACAGTTAGAAATTACATCAATGTCACTCTCATGATCTTATTCTGCTTTGACCATAAGACATAGATTAGCTTCCTCACTATCAGAGCTGTCAGTTGATTCCATATTATTGTCATCTCATGCTATGTAGGCCATTCTTCCTTTTCTTTATTTGACAGGTTTCTTCTCAAATTTCTTCATCTTCTTTTGGTAAATTAGGCACTCCATTTTCATATGACTCGATTTTTCACATTCGTAACAAGTTGGAGTTGAAGATGTTCCTTCTTTGTGATGAGTTTTTTTCGGAGGAAAATGTGGTCTTCTTTAGTTTCCCTTCTTTCTGAGAAACTTATTGAATTTCTTAACCATAAGGCTAAGGTTTTCTTCATTTAGCTCAAGATTCTCCATGATTTCTCCATCTTCCTCATCATTATCATCATCAATTGCTGAGGCGGTGGCTTTGAGAGTTGTGCCATTTTTCTTCTTATCATTTTCTTCACTTTGGCTTAATCTGTTCAGCTCCAGTTCATGTTCTTGGAGTTTTCCAAAAAGGGTAGCTAATGTCATTGTCAACAAGTCCCTTGATTCTGATATGGCTGTCACCTTTGATTGCTAAATCCTACTTAAACATCTTAACACTTTGTTAATCAAATCTTCATTAGAAAAATTCTTTCCTAATGATGCAAGATGATTTATGATGTGGGTGAACCTCTTTTGCATTTCCTGAATACTTTCTCCTTGGTTCATTCTAAATAATTCTTATTCACGAGTAAGAGAATTGATTCTCGACCTCTTAACTTCACTAGTACCCTCATGGGTGACTTGTAAAGTGTCCCACATTTCTTTAGCAGTTTTGCAATTTGAAATTATGAAAAATTCATCATACCCCAAGTAGTGGTAATGATGTTTTTGGCTTTCAAATTATATTGAACTTTTCTTTTATCCTTATCAGACTAATCACTTCTAGGCGTCTCGGTTTTTACACTATCGATCACCCGTGTAGGTATAAATGCGCCATTTTCGATAGCATTCCACACATCTAGATCAATAACTTCAATGAAGATTTTTATTCTTTCCTTCCAATATGCATAACCATCCCCATTGAAAAAGGGTGGTCAGTTTATGGAAGATCCCTTTGAAAAACCATTTGAAGAAGACATGTTCTCTTGAAGCTGCTAAGCTCTTTAAACAAGATTCTAGCTCTGATACCACTTGTTACCAAGTGGCACTATAACAATTTTGACTTCTGGCAACGTTTAAAAAGTGTTGCCTAAACTTGTATAGGCAACGTTTTTTACACGTTACTTTTAATTATAGTTTTAGGCCACATATTTTAGGTAACGTTTAATAAATATTGTGATAACTAGTATAAGCAATGCTTTACGACCGTTCTCTAAATCTAAACATGTTTAGGCAACATTTTTCAGACAACATTCAATAAACGTTGTTTTAAAAGGAATAAGCAACGATTTATAAATGTTCTCCTTATATTTCTTTTTAGAACCAATTAAAAATGTTGCTTACTGATTTTTAAGATCTGAAATTCTTATTCACAAAGGCGGGCACATACAACGGGATGGTGAAAATTTTTGACACTTTGCTTAACCCCTCAAACCCTAATCATGTTCCTACCTATTCAGCTATACATGTTCCTTGCTTCCTTTGAGCCACCGCGGAACCCAGATTCGTCCTCCACCACGAACCACCACTCACCTTTGCCAACTGGTCTCAACATCCCACTGAAGCCACCATAAGATCCACTATTTTTCCCCTGTTTTCACCACAGCCCCGTCACCCCCAAAGGCCAGAACCCCAACCTGTCAATCACGCCTCACAGCCATAAAGATTCTCCACCCCACGCACGAACCCGAGGCACAATAGCACCTCCACGAGCCAAACCAGATCCATCCACCTCTCGAACTGCGTCGTGGCACCGTTGCCCACACCTCTAGTAGCCCACAACTGTGCTGTATAGACCCACGCTTCGTCACAGCCTCCACTTCGAGATGTACCGTTGTCTTTGTTCCATCCCACCGAGGCTTCCTTCACCACGACCATTGCGAACCAGCCACGACGCATTAGTTCGCACGAGCAGCGTCCAGATCTACCACCCATGGCCAAAGATTTGAAGAAGGTAGCTGCCGATCTCAGAGCATCCATCTGGAAGTAGATGGCTGATGTTGGGATCAGGTACATCCCCATAAACACTTTCTCGTACTACAATCAGGTGCTCGACGCTACCGCCACCCTCGGCACCATCCCACCCAGGTACGGCTGGACCGGCGGGGAGATTGGGTTTGATACCTACTTCTCCATGGCCAGAGGTAATGCCTCTGTTCCTGCTATGGAGATGACCAAGTGGTTCAACACCAACTAGTAAGTCATGCCTCATATTTTGTTGTATTGGTTGTCGTAATTTTAATGATGTGATAGATAGTTATAGTGATCTGATTACTGAACTATTGTGTATGTGTTGATCCAGCCACTTTATTGTGCTTGAATTGGGACCTGATATGAACTTCACTTATGCTTCTCACAAGGGAGTTGAAGAATACAAGGAGCCAAGGCGGTATATATTTATATATGTATTTATATGTATTAATGCCATTCGTATTGTTGTGTGTGACATTATATTTAGATTAGGATCCGAGTTCAAAACATTTGAGGGTGCTGGCTAGCTTGTTAGAAATGATTGTGTTAATTTGCTCTTTGTTTTGTATTTCTCATTTAAGCGATGCTATACATGCCAAAGCTATAAAGCCCGAATGTAGCTCGGCTCTTCTTTAACAAGTCATCTAAATTTCAAATATTTATTTAAATAGAATAAAAATTAAAATAACAAGCTTATCACAACAATAAGAAGTCTATCTGGGCTCATTTGGAAAATAAAAAGCCTGGATGAGAAAATTTCCCTTCTCATTTATTGTGATATATGCTAAATTTGATGATACATTTAAACATACTAGGATTATCTATCCATGGAATTTTCGATTTCCCTTTGTAGTTTGGATTCTTGATGTTCTGTCAACATGGAGGTTGCAACTAAGAGATAATGGTTGATGAAAGAAAATTGAAAAAGAATAAAGAAAAACTAATGCTTGCAACCGTATTGGTTAGCTCCTTAAACTTTATTAACAAACCTTTTTGTTTCCACAGTCCTTTGTATATTGGATTTGGTATCTTTGGTGGTTTCCATATACCATCTTCCTCTTCACCGCAATTATCAGGCTAATTGAATGGAAGAAAATGTATAAGATTTAAAAAATAAAAATAAAATAAAAAAATCCTCATTTATCTCTTTATTTAGAGAGTCATTGAATCAGCAAACCAAAATAATGCATCAAACCAGAGAAGGAACTAAGAGGAAACGGGGTGGGAAAAAATAAAATATAAAAGAAAACAAAGTGGTAAATTCAGGATGCAACTGGCATTCCAATGAGAGTTCCCTGTAAATTTGAAAATTGAAGAAATTTGCAGAGGGCATTAGTAGATTTACTTTTCCACATGCAGTATCAATGAACAAATAAATGAGTCTGTGATCTCAACTCATGTACTAAAACTACCATTCCCTTATTCAGTTATCATTAGGGAAAAGTTAGAACTTTTGGATACCTCAAGTTTGACATCATTAGGATCTTCAATGTATTCTCTGTCATCCCAGTCTGCAAGCTACAAGTTGGGAGATGTTTTAATTTGAAAATACAAGTTATTGCCAGAAAAGAAAAGATATCTTAACAATAGGATCAGAATGAGATAGGGTAGTCTCTTTATGGTAAAATAGGAAATCTTAACTAAATTATAATATAGTTATAAGATACTCAAAACACCAAAAGCATCATGCCATGCTATAAAGGATAATGTCAGAAGTTGACTACTAAGTAATATAGCTCAAAATGAAACCTTTTTGGCCTTGACATCTTTGATTTTTCGCAGAGGAAGAATATCTCAATCTGTATACATGCTTCTGGAATCTCTCTCTCTATTATCAACCAGGACATTGTAAGAGGCATCTGGCCTGAGAATGAATGTGTAGAAATGAGTTAACTTGTCCGTTTCACATTGCAGGTCCTTCTTTATGGGGTAATTTTGACCCTGGTAGGAAAGTATGACATGGAGCTTCTTTGTATCTGTGCCACATAAATCTGGTCCAAACATTAAACTATAAAGAATTTGTCAATGTGACATTCTTTTTTATTGAAGATGTGGATAAAGAAGAAAAAAGGAAGATATAACACTGGTAGTACATAGAGTGATTAACAATTATGGTGCAAGGTGAAGCAAAATACCATGCAATAACCAGGGTCAAGCAAGCTAATAAAAAAAAGAAAAATAACATGTCTATAGAATAGAAATTTGAAGGTCAACAACAAACAGGGACTTTCTCTTGAAGTTACTATGAATAGAATTTCTAGAACATAACGAAATATCTATAATTCACCCTTTGAAAGATGTTATTTTCTAATCTTTCTGTAAGAAGATGAATACTTTTTTACCAGCAAGCTTTATAACATGTATTAACATGGTGCTGAAACTTGTTTTTAATGTAGTCCACCAATTCTCAGTCTCTTCTATGTGTCCTAGTGTGCTTCATGCAAGTGTTTGACAATGAGGTGTTATGTTCATGGTTGTTGTGTCCAAAGGTTTCCCTGTGTAGGTCATTATGATAAAAGCTTAATTCTTAGCCTTTTTCATGTGTTTATTGATATCAATATTGTCATTGAACGTTTAATTTCTCTTGCAACTTGGAGTCGATACCATTCCTGTCCTCGTTGGCCCTATATCATACTTGTTGCTCTCCAAACCCGCCAAGGGTGTTGAGAAATCCTTTCCTCTCCTCTCTCTCTTCTCCCAAAGGTCCTTGCTATCTACAAGTAAGAAATTTAACTTGTGTACGATAATTATTTTTTGCTTTGTATATAATCATGTTATTTCTCTAACTTGCTTATAACTATAAACTCAGGGAGGTTGTGGTTGATCTTAAGGCAGTTGGTGCTTCATAGATTCAATTTGATGAACCTTCCCTTGTTTTGGACCTTGAATCTCACAAGTTCAAGCATTTACTGATGCATACTCAGAACTTGCATCTACTTTATCTGGTTTGAATGTTCTTGTTGAGACCTACTTTACTGACATCTGTAACGTCCGGGACTGTCTACAGGATTGATGAGTGTCTCCACAAACCAATACGGGTCTTTACAGCGTGCTTTGTCCTCATTTACACGCATCCTAGGAAACTTAACAGGAGGTCACCCATCCCATAATTACTCCAGGTCAAGCACGCTTAACCATGGAATTCTTATGTTCTAGGCTCCCGAAAAGAAGTTACAACTTGTTGATATGGCTATGCCTAATCAATTCTTTTAAGTCATCCTCAACTATGCAGTCCTATACCTGCACAGTCTTTGAATCCTTCTTATTCCGGTACATATTCAGTTCATTCATGGGACCCTTCGCCTAGAAGCCTGCCATGAGCCGCTCCTTGTCCATGCTTCTCTTGCACCGGTGTCCACTCCCACCCTCGTCGGCCCCGGGACACCACATGCCCACCAACTTTCGCTTGGTTTGTCCCCGAACCACACTGTATTGGGAGAGGTCCTGTCTCTGATACCATTTGTAATGTCCAGGACTGCCTACAGGATTGATGAGTGTCTCCACAAACTAACACGGGTCTTTTCAGCATGCTTTATCCTCACTCACACGCATCCTAGGAAACTTCCCAAGAGATCACCCATCCCACAATTGCTCCAGGTCAAGCATGCTTAACCATGGAGTTCTTATGTTCTAGGCTCCTGAAAAGAAGTTGTAACTTGTTGATATTGCTTAATCAATTCCTTTAAGTCATCCTCAACTATGCAGTCACATACCTGCACAGTCTTTGAATCCCTCTCATTCCGGTGCATATTCAATTCATTCATGGGACCCTTCGCCTAGAAGCATGCCAGGAGTTGCTCCTTGTTCGTGCTTCTCTTGCACCGGCATCCACTCCCCACCCTCATCGGCTCCGGGACACCACATGTCCACCAACTTCCGCTTGGTTCGTCCCCGAACTACACCGTACTGGGAGAGGTCCCATCTTTGATACCATTTGTAACGTCCGGGACTGCCTACGAGATTGACGAGTGTCTCCACAAACCAACACAGGTCTTTTCAGCGTGCTTTGTCCTCACTCACACGCATCCTAGGAAACTTCCCAGGAGGTCACCCATCCCACAATTGCTCCAGGTCATGCATGCTTAACCATGGAGTTCTTATGTTCTAAGCTCCCGAAAAGAAGTTGCAACTTGTTGATATGGCTACGCCTAATCAATTCCTTTAAGTCATCCTCAACTATGCAGTCCCATACCTGCACAGTCTTTGAATCCCTCTCATTCTGATGCGTATTCAGTTCATTCATGGGACTCTTCGCCTAGAAGCCTGCCAGGAGCCGCTCCTTGTCCGTGCTTCTCTTGCACCAGGGTCCACTCCCCACCCTCGTCGGTCCCGGGACACCACATGCCAAAATGTAACACCCAAATTCCATTCACTATAATATACCCTACATATATTAAGTAAATAGAATAGTATGTCACTTTCTAACTTAAGCGTAATTTACAACCTGTTTAATAGCTATATAACGAATAAATATATAGAGCCTTTACGGAAGTAAGAGAGCAAGACATTGTACAGCTCAAGAAACTTGCTCTTTACTAGAAATCTATATGATATGTTTGAGACTACAAATCTTCACAAATTAATTACATACATTTAATTACAGAACTAAAATATAATTACAGAACCAAAATAATTGCATTAATAGCTTAACTAAGTCTTCATCGCCTTGCCTTGCGCTTGCTTAGATCCTCCTCTGGATTTATCATGGAAAACATAAAATATCTGGGTGAGAATTAAATTCTCAATAGTAAGTTTGAAATCGTAACATCATGGTAAATCCAGCTGCTTTGGATGAAACACAAATTGTACTTACTCGTTTGGAAAGGTAGCATAGCCAAAACTCAGTCCTTTCCTTTCCTAAAGCAGACAATTCATTCAATTACAAAATAATTCATTTATATCATAACAAATCAATTCAAACATCACAACTTAAATGACATGTACCATAAACATTTATCATCATACTATAAAAAACACTTAATTCACTTTAAATACTAATATCAACCTTTTATAATAAGCTTTTAACCTTAACCTTCACATTAAATCAAAACAAGACGATTGCCCATACAATTGTCAATTTTTATGCAATGCATGATAATGTATGATTATGTCTAATGAGGATCCTAAAGTATGCTCATATAATGATTCTTTGAAATGATTTTATTTTAGAAAACTCATGTTATTTGAATATTTCTAGGAAGCCCTTTTGTTCCAGGAAGCATCTTTTAATGTAACACCTCATCCAGAGCTCCAACTCTTGGGAAGCTGTGTTAATCTACTTCGTGTTGTTCACATGGCTCGGTATTAAATCCCCTCCTTCGAATTACAACCCTTCATTGGGATTATTGAATCCCCTCCTTCAAGTTATAGCCCTTCATTGGGACCAAACCTAGGACCATGCCTTTTGTTTCTCCCGAAGGAGAATGCTTCCTTGTATCATTTTCTGGGTAGGCAGGATGCCTTCTTTGTTCCTTGCACTACCAAACATTCATAACTTTGGAATTTGGAGCCCTTTTGTCCAAGCATAAATTTACAATACATGGAAACATCAAATAACAAGTTTGAAAACAAAACATGCAAAAGTAATAAAATCTTTCATTTCTTCACTTTTTACATAATTATACTTTTCCATATACAAGGGAGAAGCAATATCGTAATCATTAAACTTTTCTTAATATATTATCATACATGCTAGTAGAGAGGGAATCATTCAACCTCATCTACCTTCATCATTCCTTTATATTGCTTCCCAGTATCATGCATACATTTCATTTCAAGCTCAATAAAGGAGCATCTAATTCAAGTTTAACTCATAAAGGAGCATTTAATTCAAGTTTAACCCATAAAGGAGCTACACTTTTATAATTCAACTTTAACTATTAAAGAAGCTACTAAAGTTTCTAGGGTCCAAACTTTCTCAAAAACCCCTCAATTTTCGCCTAAAAAGGCTATTTTTCATGAGTGCGCCAAATGTATATACTAACTTCAATAATTCTGAGATTTTACAGTTATATAGCCTTCCCTCATATCTTTCAAATGTCACAAACCTCACCTCATTTAGATAAATGTAGCTAAAGTTATGCAACATTATGCAGAAGCTAAAACAGGACATTTTCTGTTTTACCCGAAAATGACCTAACTTTGAAATAAAATTGAGAACAAACTAAAAACTCAAAAATTCTGAAATTTAACAGTCAAATAGCGTAATGTGTTAGCTTTCCAATGGCACTGTTTCATGTAAATATGACATCGGAGCAAGAAATTATGCAATCTGGTTTAACAGGTGCCAGATTGGCTTTTCTGCAGAATTTGGCTTGGTTTCAAATCAAAACTGGGACTAATTGGGTTGCTCAAAAATTCTGAAATTTTTACTACATAAAGCCCTATGTCTTAGCTTTCAAATGGCTCTAGAATCAAGTAATTTCCATGTCTATAGCTCAAGTCATGTAACAAAAATCACAGACTAGTCAATGTTGTCCTATTTTCTGCATAATTCGGGTTATGCATGATTTTGGTTTCTAACCAAGTTCTAATCCTCAAATCATGGATTCTAAGTGTTTCTCAAACCTAATCATGGTCTCTAATCATGCTAGGATCATTAAACACTAAATTCAACTCATCAATCATAGATTTAAACTCAATCAAGTAAGGAAATATCCTTTTTCTCACTTTGTGCATCAAAGGTCTAAATGGAGAGTCTCAAGTTTCTAACTTAACCTCTCATCATGAACAAGTCATAAATAACCATTGAAAATACATTCAAGCAAAAAAATACTTAAAATACCTCAAAATCCCATTTTGACATATTATATCTCAACTAAGCATGATTTTTGGAACTAAATGCATCAAATGTCCAAATGAAGAGTCTCAAGTTTCTAACTCAAACTCAAAATACATTGTAATATTAGACATTCTTTCCATGTCAATACTACATACATCTTTGTCTTCTGTTAATTCTTATTCACAACCTTTAATCTTTACATATAACTCTTGTGTGACTTTTATTTAGTTATGCATCATTCATGCTTATTTTCATCTAATATAGCATACATTAGCCTTGCATTGCATTTCATAATAAGTCTCATGCATAATCACACTAAACCATGCTTTGCAACCCCATTTATATATATATATATATATATATATATATATATATATATATATATATATATATATATATATATATATATCATTCAATCTTTATCAATAACATACAACGATTTACTTCATAAATACTTCAAGTCATTACATTCAAGCATTGAATATCATGTATTCATTCTATTTCAACACTCATTAATTAAACGTTCTTTCTCAATCCATAATTTTTACAAATAATATTATGTATAAGTCATACTTTCAATTAAAATAGCACTACAAAACACTTAAAATAGCATTACAAAAGCATCATGACTCTCTTGAACGGCAACCAAAATTTTTTTCTGGATGCTAGGCAGTCGTACAATAGCAAACAGTAGCAGCACATTACTGTTGTTCTTCCTCTCCTCTCCATTTTCAATCAAATTTCTTACTTCCAAAATCATGGTTTCGCCAACACAACCAGTCAATAACCTCTAAATACCCATTTAAACCATATAACTCGGATCAAAACTCCAACAATAATCAATATTCAAGAGGACTTCTCCATTTTTAATCACTCAAAACCAATAAAAATCGAGAGCACAATCATGTCCCAAACTTCATTCACAACCAAACCAAACCATTAACAAGCTCAAAAGGAAAAGAAATAAACATAGAAACCATGAATAACCCATGGATCCTCTTTCCATTTTTGCTCAATACCGTGCAACAATAGGAGAGAAAAATAAAGATAAGAGTAGGAAACTAATCCCCTACCTCAAACTTCAACTTTCCTTCTTGGTTCCCTTGATTTCCTCCTCTCTTTCCCTTTCGTTTTTGCTCTTCATTTCTACCCTGTTTTTCTTTCTCCATTCTACAGCTGGAGTGTGTACGAGAGAGATGAGGAAGTGAGATTAAATCTCACTTTTAAAACAAGTAACATTAAGGGCATTTTTGTCATTTTACTAAACTTCCTATCTTTAAGGAACACTTTGATCTTATTATTTTAAGTTTTCTAATCTCCATAAATATTAAAATAAATTCTAAGATTTACCTTAAAACTTATTTCACAGTTTCCTTAATTTTTCATATCTGCGCTGAGTTCATTCAGTATCAAAACAAGTACTCAGTGTGCTTAAAAATGCCAAACAAACTCAGTTTACCTTCAAGTTTTAATTTCAACTTTCTTAACTCATTTATGACTTAAAAATAACTTAGCAATAATTATTTCTCTTATCTATGCAATTTATGTCATTTTCTGGGTCATTTTAGGCCACTTTCCACATTCTGTGTTGTGGCAAAGTACCTAAACTAGCTCAGTTTATCATAAAACTTTACAGACATGTTAAACTAGTATTATGATACTTTGGTAACCCTTTACAAGCCTCACATGTTATCGGGGATATTACATTTCTCCATGGTTGCATTTCTCCATAGTATTATGCCATATCAACAAGTTATAACTTCTTTTCGGGAGCCTAGAACATAAGAACTTCATGGTTAAGCATGCTTAACCTGGAGCAATTGTGGGATGGGTGACCTCCTGAGAGGTTTCCTAGGATGTGTGTGAGTGAGGACAAAGCATGCTAAAAAGACCCGTGTTGGTTTGTGGAGACACTCGTTAATCCTGTAGGCAGTCTCGGACGTTACAACATCCCTACTGAGGCATACAAGTATGAAGCTTCGGCTCCCTAACCTTCTTTCTAGGTAATTTCCATGTAGTACAATATGACATTTTCTTATTAATTTTAAGTTTCCTTTTTTTTACTTGGTTCTTGTTTGTAGTGGAAATTAATGGTTCTTGTTTCTTGGCATTTATGTAAAGTCTTGTTTTTAACTATCATATTTTGTTTACAATGTGAATAACTGTTTAAGGCTAAATGATTTGTGATTGATAGAAGTGTTTCCTGTTAAAGATTGGGTTGCTTTAAAAAGAAAGACATATTATGTTTATTCTGTTCTAGTTACAATAGCCTCTTAGTCAGTGTACACCTTTTTTTATGTCCTTGAATTGATTCTCTGACCTGTATTTCATTCATATTCCTTCAGTTTTCTCATGGAAACTTATGTTATTTTTGAAGTGATTTCATTCTTATGTGTGAGAAGTTCATATTGGAAGTAAGTTAAAATAGATAAGGTCACAACAAAGTAGCAGTTAGATCTATTAGCTTACACCACTTTAGTGAATGTTTAATAGATTTTCTTGTTATCTGCAAAAACATTGGCCACACAATTGCTTTCTATAATGAAATGTATTATCGCCTAATTTTAGTAAGGATCATTATGTTATAAAGTGGATTCTACTAATCTTTACTGATATACTGTTAAGGTTACAAGGGAAGTCTCAGATAGTTCAAGATGAATTGGCGAGGCTTGGTGAGTCAATGGTCATCACTTCAGAGGGTACGCGTGCTATATGTAACACCCCTTGATGTAGCAACCAGAGCATAATCGTCATTACACCATAGTTACTAAATCCAAGTGTGTCACAGTCATGATAACAGTAATTTAAATTCTCAAGAGTTTATATTTTTTTTTGACAATTTGCATAGGTAGAAAATATGAGCCTCAAATGAAATATAAATATATTCAAGCCATGATACAACCACTGAAATAAAATCATATCTCTTATATATATACATATATAGTCAATTTACACAAATCATCGATGACATAAAATATAATAATTACAGAATCCAATAAAATACAGCGGGAATAAAACACAAAAAGGGGGAAAAGTAGTGACCCAGGGATAGGTACTACTAGCAGACAAAGCCGCAACCCCATATACACATACGATGCTCGGAGTCCCAGTCAATAAGTCAGGCATCAATGCCTCCGCGCAACTGCACTCGTACGTAGCCGAAGAAACCTTGTCCAAACGCCCAATCCAATCAACCAAAGTGTGGTCCCTCCTTATCTTCCTCACGATCTTTTATCAATATAAGTATAAAACAGACATATAAGGATATAGGAAAGAGGTGAGACACCCATCCTCCATTACCATTGTGGCAGTAAGAAAACGACACGGCGCAAAGCGCCCATAAAGCAATACAGTTCATATATTTATTAACGGCAACAACGGAATTTATAACAAAAGCAATGCAATTGTAAGCAATAATAAGAATTAATAATAACAATGATATTTATAGTAAAGTAGAACAACAACAGGCAATAGCAGACGGATCACGATAGTATTTCCAAGAATCAGCACAACAATCAGACAATCATCACAGTAATAATAATCAAATCAGTCACAGTTACAGGAAGTAAACATTAATAATGATAGAATATATCATGGTTCATATGTATGCTTTCCCAAAGTCCTACTCCATGGAGCTAAACCCAAACAGTCGGAGAGAAAGATCAGGAGACATGTCTGTGACTCGGCTGCCGAGGCCAGTGCTATCAATAAATTTTCTCGTGCACAATCATGGCATTGCACAGACATTCTACACTAGACCGCGATATAGGACAGTGTCTCGGTCTGGATCGTCGGTGCGTTTGCATCGGTCTACCCCACGGGCAGGAGAGCAACCAACCTCCCATATGATGAGGAACCCGCACCCCGACGCCCCCAAGGTCAACCAATGACCTACACTAGTCTATTCGCACCCGCACTAAGGTGTGTTCAATCTCCTAGGCAACTTGGCCTTACAACAGTCCACAAGGACAATCACAATGCATAAGACACTATGCATGAACATGTATGATTCACAATCTCATACAATTCCATAATATGCCACATTAGGCCAATATAAGCATCAATATACAAATGGTCACTCACATGGACCCATAACATCATAATACAAGGATTAAGTCAATTGATGCGTCCTTAGGTTCATTATGAATCCTAACTTAGAATTTGTTTCCCTTTTCAAGGTTCATGTTCAAAATCAATACTTGAAATCAATTTAATATTCCAAGGCAATCCGATTTTCTATAACTTGTAAATTAATTAAGCTATTAAGCCTCACACTCTCTTGTTCTTCACTCACTTAGAATCACCTTAAGTTTTACAATGGTCCCATTCTTTGTCTTCTAAAATTTATGAAGTCTTGACTACACTAAATTCTTCCAATTTATTAGTTGTCCATTTATTACATAGGTTTCTAATTACCTAATCACTTATGCTTCCAAATCATCAAAACCACATACTTACCTAAAATTTGCCCTAGAGGTCGTGGCCTCACAATGGTTACAATCCCAAATTCTCTCAAGTCATCATACTACATGTCATTCCCTTAATTCATTTAAGTGTTCACTTATCAAATTAGTTCACCAAGAACCCTAATCTTTATGCCTCAAAACCGTAGCCATCATTTAGGCTTCAATCTCAAACTTTTCTTCCATTAAATTCTACTTTGTCACTTGATTAATTCTAGTCTTATGCTTTGTTACACATTAACCCTAATTTATCCAATTTTCACCCTAAAAACCGTAGCCCTCCAAGAGAGGTTCCCAAATGTTTTTCTTCCATTTCCAATCACATAATCCAATCTAACATACCATTATATACAACAAATCAATCTAAGGTCACAATTATCACATTATATGTTACACTCTTAATTCACTTAAATTTAGATCATCAAAATCAATCCATTTGTCTTTTTACCAAGACCAAAACCGTGACACCATGTTGAGGTAGGAAACTCCAAATTTTCCATTTAACAACCCCAACATGATCAAGCACAATTAATATATCAAACATATTCAATAGCATAATCAAGTATCAATCAAATTCAAGAATACTAAATCATACAAAATTTATAATTCAAGCAAGCATACAAAGAGCATACAAGGATGGATTCCTCCATCAACACACATACAAGTCTCCTCACCACCATAAGTGGTTGAAGTGAGTAGTCTCCCTCTTACCTAGAGGAGACAATGCAAGAAAACAACTCCTTGGTTCCTTGATTTGCAATTTTCGGATTCCACCTTCAAGGGAACCATAAAGTGGTCAAATTCTCATATTTACAAACTAAAGCATGAAAAGAATGATCCTTGGTCACATAGGTAACCAAGGAAAACGAAAATGAGAAGAAAATGGAGAGAAATCAAGAATCTTTACCTTGGAAGACAATGGAGACAAGGTTGGATTTTGAGCAAACCTTCCAAATGAAACTTGTAGAGAAGATGAAGATGAGTGTATAAATGTGTTTAGTGGAGAGAAAAATCAAAAAGCTTGGCCATCCATGGAGGAGTGATTTTCGGATTTGAAGAAGGAGGGGTAGAAAGGATGGATTTTTGAAAAGATTTTCTAAAGAGAAAGTGTAGAGGAGGTTGAGAGAAGTCTAGAAATGGTCTTGGTGAAGCAAAAGAATGAAGAGAAGTGGTCAAGAGTGGGCTGCCATTTTCGTAGCCAAGAGGAGGAAGAAGAGAAGAGGTGGAGAGAAAATGGAGGTAGGAAAGGAAAATGATGAAGCTTTCTACACAAAGAAGGTAGAGGAAATGAAGGCAAGTGTAGAAATAGGCTTAGAGAGGAGAAAAGATGAAGAGAAATGGTGGAAGGAGGGGCTGCAATTTCGTGCTCATGGTGGAGGTAGAGAGAAGGAGGAGAAGAGAAAAAATGAAGAAGAAGGAAGAAGAAGAAATGATGAGAGAGAAAGGTTTTGGAAATTAATGGATTTTTGTGTGATAAAATGAAATAAGGAAAATCAATTTTTCCTTGCTTTGGGGCTGCATTCAGCCGTGCAAAGAGAGAGAGAAGAGAGAGGGAAATTGGCTTCCAAGAGAAGCTAACGCACATGTGTCAATGTTTGGGTCAAAGCTTCTTAAGGAAGCTTTGATTATTTAACCATTAAATTTGAATTAAAATAGATAGATTTGACATAAAGTAGATTACATTAGGATAATGTGATAGGATTTTTATTACACACTATTATCCAATGGATAATAGTTACGGTTGACAGAAGTCAGTATTTAATTAATCTGACAGATGAATTTTTCGCTGCATTGATTTATTTTATCTGTTAGAATTTTCTCGAAAATCGTGAAATCTCGTAAATTGTGTCAAGTCTTGGGTTTAGTAAGATCCCCCGTCGACATGTCCATAGTCCAAGGTTCTCAGAGAAAACATCGCGTTTCTCTGGTTCTGTTCAGTGCGCACGTAAAACGAGAAATATATTAAAATATTCGACAATTCCGGAAAATTCCTAGAAAATTTCCAAAAATTGAAAATATTATAAAACGATTATTCATCATATAATTTTCTAATTTTTGAAGCACTACAGTCGTTTTCAGGACTCTGCTCGAGTTTCACGTAAAACGAGGAATATATTAAAATATTCATCGTTTCCGAAAAATTCCAGAAAAATTCCCATAAATCACAAATATTAGAAAATAACTATTGGCGGCGAAATAATTAGTTTTCGGAGCGTTACACTGACCTCAGCAATTCTCAGCTCAGTACGCACGCAAAACGAGGAATCTATTAAAATATTCTGCGTTCTCAGAAAAATCCAAAAAAATTCTAGAAAATCCCAAATATTGTAAAATGATCATTTATCCTGAAATTATTAATTTTCGGGATGTTACACTATAGCCTTGGAACTTTGCCGTGAATTTGAGGATAAGTTCCTTTTGCACATTACCACTGGTGAGGTATGTTGTCTCAATTCCATATTTTATTTGAATTTGAATTTTTTTCATTCAAGTCCTTGCTTATACAATATATTTATAGTTGCCCCCCAACTTTATAGTTTATATTTGAGACACTGTTATTTGATCTAGTAATTCTATATTATTAACTTTAGGATGGAAAGGCAATGTCGAGAGGAGGAGTTGAAGGGCAGATCCTCAAAAAAAGGGCAAGATGCAAAGCAATCTATACTTAACCGGGTAGGTGATCTCTTATTGTAACATGAAGATTGAGTCTTCAAAAAATAATAAAGGATGGGTTGTGCTTCTGCAACTCCAATTACTGATTTGTTTTTTACTCTCTCTTTTTTTTTGTGACTTGTTGGATCTAAACTGCTTATTGTTATCTTATTTTAGGCCACTAGTCCTCAAACTGGTGGAAGCCTTTTGTGTGATTTATTGGGATGCTTTGCTTCTTTTGCTGTCTTTATCTTTGAATACATTATGCAGGTTCTTCACTTTTTCCCATATAGAGTGTTTTTGTTTCTCCCCCATTTCATGATTTATGCTCAATTGGATTCAGATGAAGTAATTGTTGATAATGGCATTGGTGGGGGTGGTGGGAGGGGTGGTGGGTTTCCACTTTATGTGTTTCTTGTCCATTGCATCAATTGCCTCAATTCATTTACTTACCCCTTGCTTAGATTATCCAACTAGGCTACTTTCTAAATTCACAAATAGATTGGTTAAGAATGTCACTGAATGCATTCATGATTCTATCCACCATACATGGAATTCTCAATTGGGTTTTGATTTAACTCTCTTCTATCTTAATGCATTATATGTTACCTTTTTTTTTTAAGGATTTTATAGTATGCAGTTCAATGAGTATTTTATTTTACTGTTCCAATTTAAGATAACTATAAGTCTATGAGGAATTGCCTGTTTGCTAAGTTTCCATTTGCTTGCTAGACTAACAGGCTGGGACTAAGAGTTGTAGTCATAGATGGCATGCTCAACATCACGGGTTGTCCAAGGGTGTAACGATAACAGTTCCTGTTCTAAAATGTTACTATTTTTTTAAATTAAAAAAAAAGTTGATGCCATTCAATTAGGATTTTATAGCATTGCGGTTCAATAATATTTTATTTTACTAATGTCTAATTTAAGATAACTATTAGTATATGAGCATTAGCATGTTTGCTAAGTTTCCATTTACTTGCTAGATCCACAGGCTGGGACTAAGAGCTGTAGTCATAGATGGCACTCTCAGTTCCATGTGCTATATCGAAGGGTGTAGTTGTAACGCACCTAGATATAGTAACCACAGAACAATCGTCATTACGCCACAGTCACTAAATCTAGGTGTGTCATAGTTCCAATTACAGTAATTTAAAAAAAATGATAAGTTACATCTCGACGCATAAATAGAAAGTACGAGCCACGATGTGAAATGTAATTATATTGACTTACAATCCAAATATAACATCAGTTTAATATAAAATACATATCCAGAATACATGCATAAATAAGCTTACAACAATATTTAAACTTAGGTTCTACCTAACATAACATAACTACCATATAAAAGTTTGGCCTTCTCCAAAGTCTAACACGTGAATGGAATGGTCCTGCACTTAATCTTCTTCAGCATCCCCGATAGGTAACACTCGCCCTTGTGACACTTCCAAATGGATAGGAGTACGAACATGCGTCATAACCGAAACCTCTCTAGGGAAGAGGCGGCGGTTACTCCACATCTCCCCAATGGGTATAGGTTCTAACTCCACACGTATCTGCAGCCCACAAAAAATAAAATCCTTCTAATTATCCAAATAAATCATTAACTCATTTTCACCCAAAACACATTTTCTATTTACGTATCCTTCTTTTCTTTTCTTCTTCTAATATTTCTTTTCTCCTCTTCCTACACCATAAACCTTCGTCCAGCCACCCCATTAAATCCCAAACCTTCATAAAACTAAGCTTCCATCTTGATTCACATTTTCTTGATGGCCATTTTCTCCTACTCCAGGTTCTCCTCCATCTTTTTTGAGCTTCAAATCAAAATCAAGCTTGGAGTTTTCACTCCACATCTTCAACCCTGCTGACACTTTCCAAATGGAACTATGTGTGAGCTTTTTCCAGCCTTCTTTTTTTCGGGCTGTTTTTATCTGAATGGCCATTGAAGCTTCTTTTTTGATCATTTCATTGTTCTAACTTGGACCAAATTTTCACGGTTGCTTGAACATAAAATATGTTCGTACCTTAAAATCCTCTCTAGGGTGAAGAGGATAAAATTCGGTTCATCTCCCTAATTTAATCAATGGGTATTTAGGGAACTCCACACGTGGGAACATAAAATATGTTCGTAGTTTCATTACTAGAGTTACTTCTCCAATGTAAGTAACACGCCCCGCTTCACGGTCGAAGTGCCAAGCCTCCAAACCTTCATGAAACTGTATAATGAAACAAAAGTCGATTCTTCAGTACTAACTAAGTAATTCCAACATGAGACAATGTAATGAAATAAAGAGGTGAGACACCCAGCTTTCATTACCATTATGGTAGTAAGAAAACAACACGGCGCCGAGCGCCCACATAACAATACAGTCCATATATTTATCAATAGCAACAGTAGAATTTACAGCAAAGCAGTATAATTATAAGCAATAGCAAGAATCAATAACAACAGGCAGGCCACAATAATATTTCAAGCAATCAGCACAATATCCAGATAATATTTATAGAAGTAAATCAGATATTCTCATAGTCACAAGTGTTCATGCTCAACAATTTATGAGATCGACAATGAACAGTGCACAATGCATTATGATACCACAAATCCTACTCCATGGAGCTAGACATTAACATTTTCGGAGTGAATGATCAAGGAGTAATGCCAGTATATCGTTAGCCTTTAAAAATAGTATGCTTCATCTCATAAAATATTTGCGCAACAATGGCTTATACACGGCACCTCAACAGTTGATCACAAGATAGGACAGCGTCTAGTCAGGATCGTCGGTGTGTTTGAATCGGTCTACCCCATAGCACAGAGGAGCTCATAACTATCCATGTGAAGCACCCGCACCCCGATGCCCCCCGGGTCAACAACATATGACCCTCCGCTTAGTTTATTCGCACCCGCACATAGGTGTTATTCAACTCCTAGGCATACACCGCCTTTACAACAATGTCCAACGGATAACACATATGCATGACGATGCAATGTCCAATCATATATGTTTATCAATTCAAATATGTCCAACGGACAATACATATGCATGACGACACAATGTCCAATCATGTATGTTTATTAATGATGCGTTCATCATAAGGATTCCACAATGGCATATATATATATATATATATATATATATATATATATCATTCTCATATATTCAATAGCAAATCATATCTATGATACATTTATAATATGCATTACCTCAATGGCATATCATCATTTCTTATCACTAACATATCATACCTCATCAAGTGCTAAATCAACAAGTACATAACCCCACATATGGATTCTCAACAACATAGAACTAATTTCCAACATTAATATGTGTTTATGGTTTATTAACCATCACCATTTCCTATCATGGAATTCAACCTTTACAAGGTTTTATATCTTAATCAATTATGAAATTTCTAGATTCAGTAGCCCTCAAAACCGTGACCTCACAAGCCTCCAACTTTCTAAATTTCCTTCCATTTTATGTATTAGTCATTTAATACCAAATCGCACAAATCACATGTCCCACAAAATTAATCCAATCTCTTGGAAATCTAAAGCCAAAACCGTGGCTCCTCATTGGAGTAGTAAACCCCCAAACTTTCCATTTATTTCATTTAACATTATTATTCAATACTGAACCATTTAAGCTTCACTCGATTCTTATTGCAAACCAAATTTACATTCCTAGGTTCTTATCAAACCGTGACATCCCTAGTATTAGGAAAAACCTAAGTTTTTCATAATCAATTCCATTATGATCATCAATTCTTCAATATCCAATTACATAATTATTATTACTTACTAACTTAATCCAAGCTCTCATTATTTTGGGTCAAAACCGTGGCCCCTCTAGTCTTCAAGGCTCCAATTTAATTCCTTTTTATGCACTGGTCTCTTGATATCAATTTCACTTAAATTTTGGTTCACCCAAAGTCAATTCAATCCTTTAAAAATAGCCCTCAAAACCATGACCTCGTCTTGGTGTAGGAAACCCTCAAAAATTTCCATTCATTGATTCCATCATTATTATTCAACATTTGATTACATAGCTTCATCTTATTTGTGTACAAAATCAATTTACCACCCAAAATCCCCATCAAAACTGTGGCACCATGTTAGGGTAGGAAACTCCAAATTTTTCATTTAACAACCTTATCATGATCAAGCATATTTAACACATCCAATATATACAAAATCACCATTCAATTATTTATTCAACTCAAGAACACAAAAACATGTAAAATCATCAAATAAGTGAACATACAAAGATGGATTTCTCCATCAACAAACACACAAAAGTCTCCTCACCACCAATAATGGTTAAAGTGAGTAATCTCCCTCTTACCTAAGGAAGAACAATGAAAATGGCTCCCTAGGTTGTCCTTGGTGATTTCGGTTTTGAAGCCTTCAAAACTCTAAAAATTTCCATCATCAAGAATCAACATTAAGCATGTTAAAGGATAGATCTTTGGTCTCCAATGAGACCCTAGAGTATGAAAATGAAGAGAAAGAAAAATAAAAATTGAAGCTTTACCTCAAAAATGAAAACTTTGTCTCGGAAGACAATAGAGAAAGGTCGGATTTTTTAAGAAACTTTCTAAAGGAAAGATGTAGAGAAGGATGAAGTGAGTATGGAAATGGTCTTGTTGAAGGAAAAAGATTAAGATTAATGGTCACAATGGGGCTGTATTTTCGTAGCAATGGAGGAGGGTAGAGAGAAAGAGGAGAAACTTTGGAGAGGATGGAGTTGGTATTTGAAGAAAACCCTTCAAATAGAAGTTGTAGAGGAGGTTGAGAGGAGTATAGAAATGGTGTTTATGAAGAGAAAGGTGAAGAGAAATGGTTGAGGGGAGGCACTAGAATTTCGGATTGGAGAGGGAGGAAGAAGAGGGAAGGAGGAGAAAATGAAGAAGATGAAGTTAGAGAGAGAAAATGTGTGGGAAATTGAAGATATTTTTGGGTGTAAGGCTTAAGTGTAGGAAGCAAAATTGCTTCCCCTTTTGGGCCCAAGAGTCCACGGCAATGAGAGAAAAGAGAGGGGGAAAATTAGCTTCCCCAACAAGCCAAGGGTAACTTGGTCATTTGATAGTTAAAGCTTCTCAAAGAAACTTTGAAGAAAGTAAACCAAATTTGAATTAAAGTGGATTTGATGGGACATAAAGTGGGTTGCATTAGGATAAGATGATAGGATTTCTAATGCATGCTATTACCCAATGGACAATTGTTACAGTTGATAGAAGTCAGTATTGATTGTCCAGCGAATAAAATTACACAGCAATTTATCACTCTATCAGATAAAAATTCTCAAAAAATATGAAATCTCGTAAATCGTGTCCAGCCTCAAGTTTAGTAAGATCCCCCGTCGACATTTCCATAGATCAAGGTTCTCGGAAAAAATATCTCATTTTCCCGGGCTCGCTCAGTTTGCACGCAAAACGAGAAATAATATTAAAATATTTCGCACTCTTAGAAAAATCCAAAAAAATTCACAAAAATCCCAAATATTATAAAATGATCATTTATCATAAAATTATTGATTTTCGGGATGTTACCCTTGCTCCGCTCAGTATGCATGCAAAACGAGAAATAAAATTAAAATATTCCACGTTCTCAGAAAAATACAGAAAAATTCCCAAAAGTCACAAATATTATACAACGACTATTTATCCTAAAATTATCATCTTTTAGGATGTTACAGTAGTGATATCAGTGCTTGTTCTGGTTCTTTCTACTTCAGTGGCTGCTGTTTTTTTGTTCTTCATCTTGTCCTCTCTCTCGTTTTGCTCCTGCCCTCAACCTTCTAGTACCCCTGTCTCCAGCACTAGTAGTGTTGGTACTGGTGTGTCTGATTCTAGCAATGGTAATATTCCTTTGTCAATAAGGAAGGAGGATGTTGAGTGGGTGAAAGATCAAATCTGATCAAATGGGCTTCATATGCATGAGAATGTACTTCGCAAGGGTATTAACCCTCGTACTAGGGCTCAGCAACTTGAGGATCTTAGACAGTAAGATTGTTCCTCTCAATATGTTTTATCTAATTGTGTTGTGTATGTATATGAGTATATCTCTTTGTTTTGGGATTTACAATTTTTAATCTCATTCATTACATGAAGTATTCAGAATGACAATTTTTGAGAATTGTGGCATTTCTAGTCTGCAATGGAAGTTGTTTGTGGTATAGAGAGAACTTTGAGGGAGGTGGGAGGTTTGGTTCAAAACTTCAAAACAATTTGGACTCCATATATTAACTAATATGGGAAAATAAATTAACTGACTGGATAGTAGGGTGGGTAGCACTGAAAATGTGCAAGAGTCGGCAAAAAGTGAGAAAAGGTGCAGGACAATAAGTAGAAATAGGAGTTCCTTGAAATTTCCATGTTGTGCCTATTTTTTGTTTCTCTCCAATATTGTTTACATGATGCTAATGTTCAAACTAAGGTTTGTTTACTTTAGGTCCATCTTTCTATGAAAATGTGTATTAAACATTGTCTTTAGAACCTTCAAAATTGGTGTTTTTCTCAATTTTTAATTCACAATTTATAATGGTTGAGGGTTCCCCTCTTTCTGATCCCTGCAGTACTGCTTTGTTTGCTTGCTAATAAGCACAGTGGTTTTCAAATTCAAACACCATATAAAACATAGTTCAAACTTAAAGCTTTATTTATTTTTTATTTATGTTTGCTTGAAGCACACTTTTATCATAATTAATGAACTATTGATTATTATGCTCTTGCATTATGATATCTTTTTTAATCAAGAATTCTTGTTCCTTGTTCCTTGTCCCTGTCTCTTCTCTCTCTCTCTCTGTCAGATTCCAAATAAAGGAGCCCAATGCTTTTGTAGCTACTTAGGTGATATATATACTTTTGAAACAATGGTTGCAGTTTCTAATTTCATTTTGTTTGAGCATGAATACATGAATGCCTTTTGGATTATCTTATTACAATTTCTTCTTCTAAGTGCAGATTTAAGGGCATATCACACTATGAGGGACCTGAATCAGATAATCACACAGCCTTGCCATGCCCCGTGGAGCTCCTAGTTGAAGAGCACCATAGCAACTATGGTGAACCTTGGGTAGGTGGAAGAGATATGTTTGAGTTTCTTGCTCAATCCACTCAACTCAGGCCAGACTCATAGGTTCTGGAGATAGGTTGTGGCATTCTTCGAGTTGGTTTGCATTTCATTCAATATTTAAATCCTGAACATTTTCATTGTATCGAAAGGGATGAGCTCTCTCTGATGGTTGCATTTAGGTATGAGCTTCTTGCCCAAGGCCTCTTGCACAAACGACCTTTGATAGTTAAGGGGGATGACTTGGTTTTCAGTAAGTTTGGTTCTGGCATAATGTATGATTTGATTTATGCTAGTGCTGTATTTCTTCATATGCCTGATAATAAGTGGTTATAAAGAGTTGGACATATAAATAAGTAATATTTATAAACACAAAGAAGAACAAGGGAATAATGTCCAATCCTTTAATGTTTTATTTTGTTGTTGACTTCAATATGTATTGTGTAACACCCCAAATTTAATTTATTTTATGATAAATATTCATTTTCTAATATTTGTGATTTTTGAGAATTTTTCTAGATTTTTCTGAGAACGTGAAATATTTTAATATTATTTTTCGTTTTACGTACAAATTGAGCGGAACTGGAAAAATGAGATATTTTTCCTGAAAACCTTGATCTGTGGAAATGTTGACTGGAGATCTTACTAAACCCGAGGCCAGACACGGTTTACAAGGTTTCATATTTTTTGAGAAATTTTAACAGATAAAATAATAAATCGCTATATAAAATTTTATTTGTTGGACAATTAATACTGACTCCTATCAACTGTAACAATTGTCCATTGGATAATAACATGTATTAAAAATCCTATCACATTATCTTAATGTAATCTACTTTAAGTCTAATCAAATTCACTTTAATTCAAATTTATAGTATTTTAATCAAAGCTTCTTTGAGAAGCTTTGACCACCAAAAGACTAAGCTACCCTTGGCTTGTTGGGGAAGCTAATTTTTCCCCTCCTCTCTCTCCATTTGCCGCGGCATTTCCTTGCCCAAGGGGGGAAAATTTGACTCACACACACTTAACACACTTAGTCATTTTCTCTCATTTTCATCTATCCACTTCTCTCTCTAGTTTTCTTCTTCATATTTTCTCTACCTTCTCTCTTCTTCTCCCCTCTTCATACGAAAATTGCAGCCCCCATAAGCAACCATTTTCTTCACTTTTCTCTTCATCAAGACCATTTCCATACTCACCTCAAACTCCTCTAACTTTTCTATTTAGAAATTTTCTCCAAAATCCATCTTCACCTCCATTGTCTTCCAAGACAAAGCTTCAAGCTCTAAGGGTAAAGTTTTTATTTTTCTCCTTTTTTCTCTTCATTTTTGTACTCCATGGTCTCCTTGATGACCATGGATCTCTTCTTTTTCAACCATTGATATTGAATCATTGTCTTGAAATTCCTAGGGCTTTGGAAGCTCAAAACCGAACCCACCAAGAAGCAATAAGAGATCATTTTTTGTGTTCTTCCTTTAGGTAAGAGGGAGATTACTCACTTCAACCATTATTGTTGGTGAGGGAACCTTTGTATGCTTACTTTGTTTTGGTGATTTTGCATGTTATGTATTCTTGAAATTGGATTTATACTTGATTGATGATCTTGAATGTATTGGATGTGTTAAAAATGCTTGATCATGTTAGGGTTGTTAAATGCAAAATTTGGAGTTTCCTACCCTAATGTGATGCTACGGTTTTGACTAGGATTTAGGGATATAAATTGGTTTTATGTACAATACAATGAAGCTTACGTGATTAAAAGTTGAATGATAATATTTCAATTAATGAATGGAAAATTTTAAGAGTTTAATACCCCAAAGAGAGGCCACGGTTTTGACTTGAATTTTGAGGGATTGGATTGGTTTGGTGTGCACTAAAATTTAAGTGATTAGATATCAAAAGACTAATGCATAAAATGTAAAGAAATTGGAACCTTGATGATCTTATGAGGCCACGGTATTTAGAGAAAAATTTGGACTTAAATGATGCCTTGATGCATCTTTGGAGATCAAGAATGTAGAGACTTGCATAATCTATAATCAAGTGGAAGAATTAAATTGAGTAATGACTCTTGAGAGTGTCATGGTTTTGAAGGATTATTTACCCTAAAATTTTAATAATTGACCAAAGCTTAAGACTTTGAAAATGAGGATCCATAATGTGGACTTATGAAAATTGATGAACCAGGAATACATATTGATGTTAAGGATGGATTCTATGTTATTGTGAAATCCCTATGTGGGCTAAGTACTTGTTGACTGTGTACTTGAAGAATTCGTGACATATTGATATTATGACATGGAAATATGCCATTGTGGTATGCTTATGATAAATGTAGCATTGATAAACATACATGATGTACATTGTGTCGTCATGCATATATGTTATCCGTTGGACATTATTGGAAAGACTATGTATGCCTAGGAATTTGAATAACACTTATGTGCGGGTGCGAATAGATTAAGCATAGGGTCATAGTGGTTTGCCCTGGGGGCGTCGGGGTGCAGGTGTCTCACAATAGACAGTGGTAGCTCCACTGGGGCCGTGGGATAGACCGATGTAAACACACCGACGATTCGGACTAAGACGCTGTCCTATATCGCGATCAACTCTTGAGGTGCCATGTATAAGCCATATTGCACAACTATTTTTATGTGATGAGCACATTACTTTTAAAAGGCTAACGAGATATTGGCATTACTTCTTGATCATTCACTCCGAAAATGTTTATGTCTAGCTCCATAGAGTAGGAATTTTGGTACCAATTGCATTGTGAACTGTCAGTCTCATAAATTATTGCGCATGAGCATTTATAATTGTGGAAAGTATTGGTTATTATTACTGCAATAATTATTTGATCACCTGGAATGTTGAATGTTAGAAATGTTAATGTTATCTGCCTGTTGTTGATGATATTTAATGTTATTTATTGTTGTTCTACTCTTATTATTAATTTTAATCATTACTGTAATTGACATATGAACTGTATTATATGTGGGCGTCCAGCGCCGTTTTGTTTTCTCGCTGCCATTTTGGTAATGAAAGCTGGGTGTCTCACCTCTTTCTGTATTTTTTGTATTTTCTGTATCTTTATCGGACTGTGTTCTGTAACACCCCAATTTTTAGAAAATGTTCCGAATGTACTGTTTGTTGTTTTTCAAGCTTTTGTGTGAATGACCGTTGTGTCCCTATTTTACTGTTTCTCGATTTCTGCATGAAATACAAATACGTTTATACAGGCTCAAATTTTATTTGGTCTTTTTACGTGATTTGTTCCGAGACGGTAAAATAAAAGTTTTTTCGAGCTACTGTTTTAATTTTTCTGGAAGATATACGGACAATTAATACTATCTGTAATTTTATTTGAACTTTTTGTGTGATTTGCTCTGAGGCAGGAAAATAATATTTTTTCGGGCCGGGGAAATCTTATTTTATTATTTAGAATTGGGGGATCTTACTAAACCCGATTCTGAATGAGACAGTAAATAATCTTTTAATTTTTAGGATTTGATCAAAATAAAATAATTTTATAATATTATAATATTATTTTATTAGTCAGTATAATAAAATGACAGTGGACCCGAAAATGTTTTACGGGACCCACAATTAGCAGAATGGTTAGATCAGTAGCTTAATTAATCATCATTAGCAGTAGAACTTTCTAGAACAAGCTGACTCAGCTAGCTGACTAAGCTGGTAATTAATGAACAGTGTGATTAGGCTTGTGAGTCATCAATAATCAACCAATAGGAGACAAGCTTGTTAAGCAAGTTTTAATCCTAGCCTTTGATGCATTCCATGGCTTGGATGAAGCCAACCATTTGGCCACCTTGCATGCATGAAGTGCTACGGCCATGTGGGGTTAGGAGACCAAAATACCACTTCATCTTTCTTGCTTTTCTCTCTTCTCTCTCATCCAAGAACCCTAGCCACCATTCTTGTTTCTTTCCTTCACCATTTGGCCAAGACAAGAACCATACCATCCAATCACCTAAAATTTCTTCTAACCAACTTTTCTAAACCTAAACACCATCCTAAGAACATCTCTAGTTGAGAGTTCTTGCAAATTCTTACATTTGAAGCTTGAAAACTAACTTGGAAGTTTGTACCAAGGAGGTGAAATCTCTTGTTTTTCTTTTCTCTCTTCTTTTTCAAAGTTCTAAGCCATGATTTATCCATGGTTTAGGTTCTTTTTCATGGTTAGTAACTTGTAGATTTTCGTTTGAGTTGCTAGGTACTTTGGTGGAGAAAACCGAACCCTAGGAGGAGTGAAAGAATACCATTTGTCTTCATTTAAGGTAAGAGGAAGACTAATCTTATCATCCCTTGGTGGTGGTAAGAAGATGGAGTAATTTGTGGTGTTTGTAGAATCCATAAGGATTTGGTGGTGATGTGGTTATTATGTGTGTATTTGTTAATTTTTGTGTTTGTTAGTTGTTATGTGGTGTTTGTTAGTAGCTTTCTTTGTTTGGTGATTGTAATAATTTTGCATGTCTATTAGCTTTAATTTGCATGTCTATTAGCTTTAATTTGCATGTCTATAAGCTTTGATAATATTGCATGTGTTAGAATTGCATGATAAAGTATAGAATTGCATGATAATGTATAGGATGTGAATAACATGTCAAGGAAATGCATGTGTGTTCCAAAGAACACATCCATGAGGCTCACGACCACTAACAAATGGAGAACCCAAATGTTCTCTTAATTTTCTTAAAAGGTAGTTTAATTAACCTAGGAGAATTAAGAAGGTTTCAAGTTGTTTAGATCATGAAAAATGAATTTAGAAATCAAATGGTAAGACTTAGTATTTTCGGCCAACATGCCTAAAATGAATGTGTTGATTTCAAAAACCATTTTCTAAAACAATAGTTAAATGAATTTAGACAATATAATAAGTTGGACATATAGTTAGAAAATGAGAAATAATTTAGAAATCAATTTCAAAATATTTAGGAAATTCGGCCAACATGCCAAACTAAGTATCAATGGTTTCTAAAAATTAAGTCCAAACCTTTTCTAAGTCTAAGGATGCAATATGGGTTAAAAATAATTTTTCTAGAATGAGTTTTAAAGAAAAGAATCAATTAGAAATAAGTTTGAGAACTTAGAACTAATGATTTTGTTATTAGAAATGAAATACAGTAACTTTCGAAAATTTCTAACATATAGCTCATGCTGTATTTTGAAGCATGTTAGTAGTTTTCAAAAGGATTAAGTATATGGTTTAAAAATTTAATAAACAGAATTTTTACGGTAAAATTAGGAAACCATTAATATAATTTACTAAACAAAATACTGTCAATTTTTAGTAAAAACGGACAAATAAGATAGAAAAGATGTCCAAAAGACAGTATACGGTATGGAAAATATTATACGTAGCTTAAAAGTATTATTTATTATCTCTGTTTATTTAAACAGTAATTGTTAAGGAATTCGGTCAAGAAAATGATTTAAAAATCTTACGCGATTGAGAAAACGTATTAAAAATCCTACGCGATTTTGAAAACAGAAAAATATACTTACGCGATTTCAAAACGTTTGTAAAAACAACGAGATTGTGAAAACGTGATAAAACTTCTACGCGATTGACCGTTACTGTATTTATTTTTCGCTGTCGGGAAAATGTGAACCCGTACAGGCTTTTGAGGATTTTTCGCTGTCGGGAAAATGTGAACCCGTACAGGCTTTCTATTTTTCTGCCATTGAGGGCATATTATTATCTTGAGGGCATTTTTATAATTTCATATTTTTGGAATTAGGTATTGTGTTTATGCCAAATTTTTGGTGGATTGGTTGATGAGACAAATCACATCGTGTTGTCGATGCGATAAACGTAGTGTGGTTCATTGTTCTAATGAACTTGGAGATGTTAGTGTACGGTATCCCATATGTGGACAATTGGTAGCTCCGCTGGGCCGTGGTAAACCGATAGCACACTAATGGACTCGACACGCACTATATTTAATCGAGATTTGTAAAGTCTAGTAGTACATTTGTCTGTAGTGCCACAACGTGAGACCGTGAACTACACCACGCCTGGATGATGGATTCCTGTGTCGTGGGGCTATAGACGCAACGTGTGACCGCGTAATAGTTGGTTGGGCAGCCGTGGTACTAATAGATTTTTACGAGTCATTCTCTCTGATATCTTTGTGTGTTTTTAGCTCCATGGAGTAGGGTGTGTTTTATATTTATTTATTGGGATCTATCTATTTATTTATTTTGTCTTATCTATTTATTTTGTCTTATCTGTTCATTATATTGATATTGATTTATTTGTTTACTTGTATTTGTTTTATCTATTGTTGTATTGCATCATTTGTTTCTTATTTTATTTTATCGTGATGGTATATTGTTGGAATATTTGCATCTTTTTGAATCTTTACACTACTCTGTTACTTATTAATGTTATAGCTTTTCATATTTCATGAACTGTATATCTGTTGTTTGTCGTCTTCTTATTGGCCATGTTTGTGGTGATTTTAGATTGTCTTACCTCTTTATTGTATGTGTTTCCTGTATATTTATTTTATACGGTAAAGAGTTTGAGGAAGAAGAAGAGGAACAGCCTCTTGAGGTTCTGTACCCCGAGGAGGAGGAAGATCAGCTAGCCGACGACCAGTTTGACAATCAAGAACCATCTGATCATCCATACCCATTGGATTGATTAGTTTTGGTATGGCGGTACCCGGATTTTTGGGGTTCGTGACTCTGGAGTTTCACGGTGGATCGCTATCGTGGCACATGAGAGGAGATAGAGACTCGGTGACGTATGCGGGACGGATGACGGTGACCTTACGTCATCGGTTTGATGGAGAGCCAATCATGACTATGACAATATTTCTACATTTAGAGTTACCTTTATCCATTAGGTGTCATTGGGGTGGGATATCCACTGAGCCTAGTGAGATGACACTCGTATCGACTGCACGGTCTCATGTCCGCCGAGAGTCGAGGCATCCGGGATATTGGTCTCCTGATGATCATTTTCATGTTGAGAGTGATCCTTCAGAGGAGTAAATATGCTTGATGTTTTTTTTGGGCGCGTCTGCGTATGGATGTATATATTGACTCTTTTACTGTTTTTATTTACTATTTTTGTATAAATATTTGTAATTATAGTTGTAAATTATTTGTATAACTTATAACTTAGAACATATGTATATTATGAGTGGTGTCGTTCTGTTTATTTTATGTTTTCCGTAATATTTTATTTTTAATAATCTGTTTATCAGGAATTACTTTACGACCCATATTATTATATAATGAATGGTTTATAACTTGGGTAGATTTTATTTATTTATTTTATTTTTCTTTATATGTGTGGCATCCCCAAAGGGGTGTTACATGTTCTAAGAAAACGTTAGTGAGGAAGAGAAGGAAGCAACTGAGTTTTCGGGTTTCTGGCCATACTACGACTAGAACTGCTAAGGATGTCGTTGCGACCAAGCTGCTTTTTAGGGTACGTGAAGTTGACCTTTCATGGGGGACCCGATTGCTAGCATCTACATGTGCAGATGGACTAATGCATGTACCGTGGGGAGCTGACAGTGTCATTAGCTTGGGGCCGCTACGACATTCCTATTTTTGAGTTTTCTGCTTTTGTTATTTTAGAATTTTACCTACCCGTGAGGGATATGTGGACTGATATGTTCTACACCCCTAAAAAGGATTCTTTCCTCTCCATTGCTCGGGCTTTTGCACGAAATTCGATCGCTCCGATGGCAATTTCATAGATTGAAGAGGACCCTGAGGAGGATACGGCTATGGTCCCTTCTCGTCAGTCTTAGGGGCTGATACTATAAGTGGCTACTGATGGCTAACCATTTATCTTTTTGGGGAAGCCTAACGTTTTGCTAATATGGGTGTAAATTTGTAACTATCTTGGGTGGGTAAAGCCTTTACTTTTTATATATTTTATGATGTAACTAAACAGGCTGATGCATATAATATATATATATATATATATATTATGAATATATGATTTTTATTTTATGTTGATTTTCTTGTATCTGTAGTTATTCTTATTTCTTTTATTACACAAAAAAAAGTAGTATGTATTTCGATGTTCAATTATTTCACTATCAAGAATACAAACTCTTTAATTTTGTATTAATAATGAATCGGGTCTTAATTAATCAATGTAACTATTCTTTTCCACAATTTATTTTGTTTCTTTTATATTAGGGTGTGACGTTCCTTCTTCGCGGTATTGAGAAAAAGGGGCGTTACACTGTCTTGGTATCAAAGTACCGGTTTAAGTTTTCTTTTGGGTCTTGTGGTTTTGGACTGTCTTGTTTGTGCTGTGTGACTCTCTATGTTTGGTATTCTTCAAGGATACATCTGATTTTCTCTATGTTTTGTATAGATTGATTTGAGAAGAGTTATGGCTCATCGAGGAGACATGATTGCTAAAATTGAGGCAATTTAGAAGATGGCTAAGGCTATGCTGCAACAAAGCCAGCAAACGGCTCAACAGCAAGTGAGGACTGCATAACAATTGGAGGCTACTGCTGATGCCCAGAATCTACCAGAATTTCGTCGCACTAACCCTCCGTAATTTAAGGGAGAGTATGATCCTGAGAAGGCTACTCTGTGGATCAAAGAGCTAGAGAAGATCTTCACGGGCATGAACTGTGCCAACGACAGGAAAGTGACTTATGCTGCGTTCATGCTGATTGGGGACGCAGAGGATTGGTGGATCGGAGAGCAGAGGTTATTGGAGGCTGAGAATCGAGCAATCAATTGGGAATTATTTAAGGAGAGATTCTTGAACAAAAATTTTTCCGGAAAGTGCTAGGCATGCTAAGGAGATGGAATTTCTCAGCTTGAGGTAGGGCAATATGACAGTGAGTGAATATACTGTCAAGTTTGAGAGTTTGTCCAAATTCTCAACTTACTTTCAACACCAACCAAATGAGGCATGGAAATGTCAAAAGTTTGAGGAAAGTCTGAGACATGACGTGAAGAGAGCTGTTATTACATTGAAGATTACTCAGTTCTCGCAACTACTTGATATATGTCGTCGGGTGGAAGACTTGGACCAGGCACGTGATGCAAGAAATAGAAACTTTGGGCCTTTTCGGTCTCAAAGAGGAGGGAACAGTAACCCTAACCGTTACCAGAAGAAGCCTTATTCCAGACCAACTAGAAATCAACAACAAAGGCCATAAGGTGGAAGTCCTGGAGGAAGTCCGGGTAGAACTGGTCAAACAACAGCGTCTCTGCCAAGATGCATGACATGTGGGAATGAGCACTATACGAGAGACTGCACTATTAAAGGAGTTATCTGCTTCAGATGCGGGAAACCTAGACACGTTTCTCGTGATTGCAATCAACCTAAGGCGGAACCTTCCATCAATGCTGCTAGAACTGCTAAACCGCAGGCTGGAGGTTGGGTTTACACTCTGAGTGGTGCTGAAGCCTCCGAATCCGAGGATCTTATATAAGGGGAAGGTCTCATAGAATGTAATCTTTTAACTGTACTGTATGACTCAGGTGCAACACATTCTTTCATTTCCTATGACTGTGTGAAAAGACTCAGTTTACCTGTGTCTTTTTTACTTTTTGATTTGACTGTTTCAACTCCCACTGCTAAACCTGTTCTTACCACCAAAGTCTATTTGGGTTGTCCATTGATTGTTGAAGGTCGAATCTTTTCTATTGATTTGATCTGTTTGCCATTATCTCAATTAGATGTGATCTTAGGAATGGATTGGTTATTTTCTAACCTTGTCCTATTAGATTGTTCTAGAAAAATCATAGATTTTCCTTTGGATGAGAATTCTAGATTTTTGAATGCCAACCAAGTGAAAGCTTTCTTGAAAGAAGGAGCTCGAGGATACATACTGTTGTCTTCTTTGAAAGTCGAGAATGAGGTTGATATGGACGTAATTTCAGTGGTTCGAGAATTTTCTGAAGTTTTTCCTGAAGATGTACCTGGTTTACCACCAGAGTGGGAGATCGAATTTGCCATTGATCTTGTACCTGGAGCTGGTCCTATTTCCATAGCGCCTTATCGAATGTCGCCTGCAAAGCTAGTTGAGCTCAAGAAGCAACTGGAAGAGCTTTTGGAGAAGCAATTCGTGAGACCTAGTGTATCACCTTGGGGAGCACCGGTATTGCTAGTTAAGAAGAAAGACAGTACTTCGAGATTGTGCGTGGATTATCGTCAGTTAAACAAGGTCACGATCAAGAACAAGTATCTATTGCCGAGGATAGACGACTTGATGGATCAGTTGAAGGGAGCTGATGTGTTTTCTAAGATCGATTTGTGATCGGGTTACCATCAGATCATAGTTAAAGTGGAAGACATACCTAAAACAACTTTTCGTACTCGTTATGGACACTACGAGTACCTGGTGATGCCTTTTGGTGTGACTAATTGATAACTCCACAAAGTGTAGTTATTTGTGCCCCATATTTATATTTCTCAGATTGCTAAAGTCCTTGTATTCATGCATATTTGGAAGGTTTTGCGCTTATAATTATTATATCTAATTCTGATACCTTTCATGTATTTAATTGAGCAAACTATACGTATTATGTTATTAATTAAGTGAATTTATATTTGTTGCTGATTTGGTGTTTTCTCTATTATAGGAAGGGCTCCAAACAAGATGATATATAGAGCAATTGAGATGGAATGGGAAGAGGAAGCCAAATTTGCATTTTAGACCTCAACGCCGCGACGTGGCATGTGAATGTCGCGGCATGAGCCTCTCCTGCATCAAAAGTCAGAGGTCACGAAGAATTGAGCGCTGCGGCGTGGCATATTAATGTCGCGGCGTCCTTGACCTAATTTGATATGTGCCGCGGTGTAGGCATGTTAATGTCGCAACGTGCCTCTGTTATTCTGAGTCTATAAATAGATTTTCAACAGAGTTTTTGAGAGCTCCATTTTAGTTTCTAGGTTTTAGAGAGGCTGTGGCCTATTCTTCATTTCTGGGCTGATTGGAGGCCTAGGGAGGCTAGGTTTGATGCCATCTTCCTCATGGAAGGAGATTCAAGCTTCAAGGATGCTATCCATGGATTCCTTTCTCTTCTCCCTTTGTTTCTCTTCTCTTCCCTATCTTTTGAGCATGGTTTTTTATTGTAATTTCGTGTTCATGGATTAGCCAAGTTGTATTTAGGAAATACTTTGGATCTTTCTATGAGTATTGATGTTTATGTTATCTTTTGAGTATATATTGATGTTTAGCTTTGTTCTTCCATGCCTATGCTTAATGCTTGCTTCTGTTTGATCAACAATTGCATGATCTTGATTGATGCAAATGAACTAGACATAGGGATTTGTGGAGATGGACATGGTATGGTTAATGCATGTTCGACAAGTTCAATTGGCTTGGATGAGTTAATTCACTAACTGGATAGAAATATACCTTTTAGCCATGTATTAGCATGTGTTTGAGAATAGATCGTTCATTAGTGGAGTTTATGCTAGTCCTCATGCAAACATAAGAAACATAGTGGATTAGGTAAATGACACCAGGGTTGATCGACCTAGACATAGGCTTTTGACTAAATCAGATTCTTAAGCTAAACTAACTAATATTGATGTTGCTTATAAGGATTACATATCATTAGTATGAAATAAGAAGTGAAGAAGGATTCCCTAGATCTCTAAACCATTATCTTTATTGCTTTTGTAGTTTAGATTTAGTTTATTTGCTTTTCTTCAATTTATATGTTCTTGAATAGAATTTAGCTAAGTTATTAGTTGTTACTTAGTAATGGAAGCCATATATCCTCGTGGGAACGAACTTTTACTCCGTATTTGTATTATTTGAACGACCCATGCACTTGCGGTACACAAATGGTCTAACAAGTTTTTAGCGTCGTTGCCAGGGATAATGGTGTATTTCCAAAGAGTTGAGCCTTATTCCTTAGCAATTGCTGGGGGATAACGATTTAATTCCATATTTCTAATATCAACAATGAGTTTGGTTAATTCTAATTGTAACGCATCTAAATATAACAACCGCAGTGCAATCGTCATTACACCACAGTTACTAGATCCAGGCGTGTCACAGTCATGATAACAGTAATTTCAAAATTTACGCAGGTTTATTTTTTTTTCATTTTTATTCATAAGTAGAAAATACGAGCCATGAATGAAATATAAATATATTCAACCCTTAATACAACCACTTAAATAAAATCACATTCCTTATATATATTTTATAGTCAATTAACACAAATCACTGATAACATAGAATATAATAATTACAGAGTCAAATAAAATACAGCGGGAATAAAAATACTAAAGGGGAAAAGTAGTAACCCTGGGGTAGGTACTACTAACAGACAAAGCCGCAACCCCATATACATATACGACGCTCGGAGTCCCATTCAACAAGTCAGGCATCAATGCCTCCACGCAACTGTACTTGTACGTAGCTAAAGAAATCTTGTCCAGACGCCCAATCCAATCAACCAAGGTGTAGTCCCTGTTTATCTTCCTCACGATCTTTTATCAAATATAAATATAAAATAGAAATACAAAAATATAGGAAAGAGGTGAGACACCCATCTTTCATTACCATTACGGCAGTAAGAAAACAACACAGCGCAGAGCGCCCACAAAGTAATACAGTTCATATATTTATTAACAGCAACAACGGAATTTATAATAAAAGCAATTCAATTATAAGCAATAATAAGAATCAATAATATCAGTAATATTTATAGTAAAGGCAGAACAACAATAAGCAATAGCAGGCAGATCACAATAGTATTTCCAAGAATCAGCACAACAATCAGATAATCATTTACAGAAGTAAAACAGTTATCTTCACATTCATAGGTGTCCATGCTCAACAATTTATGAGACCGACAATGAATGATGTACAATGCATTATGATACCGCAATTCCTACTCCATGGAGCTAGACATAAACATTTTCAGAATGAATGATCAAGGAGTAATGATCAATATAGTGTGCTTCATCTCATAAAAATATTTGCGCAAATGGCTTATACATGGCACCTCAACAGTTGATCGCGATATAGGACAACGTCTCAGTCCAGATCGTTGGTGTGTTTGCATCGGTCTATCCCACGGCACAGAGGAGCTCTTAACTGTCCATGATAAGGCACCCGCACCTCGACGCTCCCAAGGCCAACAACATATGGCACCTACGCTTAGTCTATTCGCACCCGCACATAGGTGTTATTCTACTCTTAGGTATACATATGCATGACGACGCAATGTCAAGTCATGTATGTTTATCAATGATTCATTCATCATGTACAATACATATGCATGACGATGCAATGTCTAGTCGTGTATGTTTATTAATGATGTGTTCATCATATACAATACCACAACGGTATATAGTCTTTATCAAATTACATATGCATGACGACTCAATGTCCAATCATGTATGTTTATCAATGATGCATTCATCATATACAATACCACAATCGCATATAAGCATGCATCAACATCAACATGTCATTTCTCATCGAGGATTAAACCAACCAGTATATAACCCTTCATAGGGACTCACAACACAGAGTCAAATCTCAATATCAATATATATTATGGTTTATCATTATCACCATTCCCTATTAAGGGTTTAACATTTTCAAGAACTTAAGTCTTGATCAATTATGAAAATACTTAGGTTAACTAACCCTTAAAATCGTAGCCTCACAAGCTCTCAAGGTTCTAAATTCCTTCTCGCATTATGCTCTAGTCTCTTGATACCAATCACTTAGTTTTTATTTTACATGGGATCAATCCAATTCCTCAACATTATTAGGTATTCATGGTTTATCAATTATCATCATATCCATATTAGGGATTTTTCATGTTTTTAAACTCCTAATCTCGAAAGATGCACAAAGGTATCATTTAAACTTTAAATTTTTCATAACCAACTCCACTATGATTATAATTCCTTTAGTGTTCAGTTACACAAGCTTTATTGCTTACTAACTTAATCCAAACTCTTATTATCATGGGTCAAAACCGTGGCCCTTCAAGTCCTCAAAGATCCAATTTCTTTCCATTTTATGTATTAACTTCTTAATCTCAATTTACTTAAATTTTGATTTATCAAAGTCATTTCAATTCCTTATGATTTTAAGCCAAAACCGTGGCCATCATTTGTCATCAAAGTTTCAATTCTTCACCACATTATGCATTAGTTACTTGATACTTAATCACTCAAATTCTATTCCTCACAAGATCAATTCAATTCCCAAATTTCCAAGGTCCAAACCGTGGTTTCATAAGTCCTCTAAGTTTCACTTTTTCTTTCCTTTTTATGTACTAGGTCATCATTATCAATTCACTTAAATTTTAGTTCATTAAGATCAATCCAATTGCCTAAGGTTCAATGCCAAAACTGTGGCTTCATAGGTATCCAATGTCCACTTTTTTTCTTTCCGCTTTTATGCATAAGTTTTCTTAATACTAGTTCACTTACATTTAGTTCATCAAACTTAATCCCATTGCCTCTTTATCAAGACCAAAACCGTGGCTTCATGTGGGGTAGTAAACCCTTGGAATTTCATATTCATAAGTTTTATTTATCATCATTTAACATTCAATTTCATAGCTTCCTTTTATTATGTACTAAACAAATTTATCAATCAAGAATCATCTCAAAACCGTGGCATCAAGTCAAGGTAGGAAACTTCACATTTTCCATTTAACAACCTTAACTTGATCAAGCATATTTAACACATCAAACATATTCAAGAACACAATTCAAGCATTAATCAAATTCAAGAACACTATATCATACAAATTTTTACAATTCAAGTAAGCATACAAGGATGGAATTCTCCATCAATATACATACAAAGTTCCCTCACCACCATAAGTGGTTGAAGTGAGTAGTCTCCCTCTTACCTAGAGGAGACAATTCAAGAAAACAACTCCTTGGCTCCTTGATTTGCAAATTCAGATTCCACCTTCAAGAGAACCATAAAGTGGTCAAATTCTCATATTTACAAACTAAGGATTGAAAAGAATGATCCTTGGTCACATAGTAACCAAGGAAAACGAAAATGAGAAGAAATATGAGAGAAATCAAGAATCTTTACCTTGGAAGACAATGGAGACAAGGTTAGATTTTGAGCAACCTTTCTAAATGAAACTTGTAGGGAAGATTGTAACACCCCAAAATTTCTTATCTATTAGACAGTAATTTTGACAGTTAACAGAATTCTACTGTTTAGTGATTTCTGTGCACTGTAAAATTATTTTGAGTATTCCATCAACGTATTTGATCGTTTTGAGTGATTTACTCCGTATCAAGAAAATAATAATTTTCGGGCCGGAGAAAATCTTTAAGTATTTATTTCTCTTGACTGTTAATTATTTTTAACAATCTGACTTGATTTTCATACGTTTTCTAATATTTATGATTTTTGTGGATGATTATAAATTTTTATGGTTATCTGGTTATTTTTGGGCTGTTTGTGGGCCCTAGTGGTCCTACGTGGGCCCAGGATGAGTCCCAAAACATGAAAATTTTTCTATGTATAGAAAAATTTGTACTGTTGAGATGGAGACAGGAGATCTTACTAAACCTGAATCCGGAAACAATTTTTAGAAAATTTATTGTATTGTGTTTTGTACTATATTTAATTATCGGGCGATAAAAATACAGTAAATATATTCTTTCGTGGGGTTTTAGCAGATAAAATAGAAATTATACTGCTTAAGTCAACAATAGTGGTTATGACAACTTTTGACGGACCAATAGGAAAATAAGTTTAATTCTTTTGACGGACCAATAGGAAGCAAGTCTAATATTGAAGACTTTGATATCAACCGTCGATTTAATCAACGGTGTAGAATTAGTCTAATAAAATGGCTATGACCATTTATAATTGTTGGATTTAGAATTAGATCAAGGGTGGAGATTTGGTCTTACAAAGTGGCTAGGACCATTTGTGACTGTTGGATTCGGATTAAATCAACGGTGGAGATGGATCATTTATGACCATTGGATGTGGATTTAATCAATGGTGGAGATTTGGTATTCTAAAAAGGCTATGACTAATTATGACCCTTGGATTGAAAGTAAGAAGGAGTAATCTTGACCCTTCATTTTTGGAGATGCATCTAATGGCTAGAATTTTAAGGAGAAAGATCTAATGGCCTAGATTAAGTCTTCTAATCAAAAGTCTACCTTAATCCTAACCATTGAATTAATCAATGGCCTAAAATGCTCTAAATGGTGGCTTGAAAAAGATGACAACTTTGTTAGATGCAAGGATGGAGGGGGGACGGTTTTGTGCTTCATTTTGGAGCTAAAGAAAAGCTTTATGACCATTATTAGATGCCTTGGTCAATTATGCATCATTATTGATCATTTAGCACTCTTAGGAGAATGCTTGGAGGGGGGACGGTTTTGTGCATGCTTAAGGGCATAGAATGGTTTCAAGACCGTTATTACTCCATCTTGATCATTATTGATCATTTTCAAGAAGCTAACTCTTCAAAAATTTCTCTCCACCTCTTCTCCAAGCTAATTTCGGCCAAGCACCCTAGAACCACCTTCCATCACTCAAAAATTTTATCCAACCCTATTTCTTGAATCCTTACCTCATTCTAAGAACATCTCTAGTTATGAGTTTTCACTAAATCATTCATTTTGAGCTTCAAATCCAAGCTTCAAGTTTCTATCAAAAAGGGTAAAGTTCATATTTCTTCACCCAATCTTTTAGTTTTGATTTTATAAGCCATGTTTGAATCATGATTTACCTATTCTTTTACTTGTTATTGATTTTAAGATTTGTTTATGATTTTTAGGGATTTTTCCAAGGAGCTCTACGAAATTTGTGGAAGGAAAACTAAGTGTTTTCACTTCATTCTTTACCTTAACCAAGTTTAAGAAACCTTTCCCTCACAAAAATCAAAAATTCCATCTTTGTTCTTCAAGAAGAACCATTTGGCCAAGATATCCAAAATCACCATCCAATCTCTTTTAATTTCATTCAACCATAGATCTTGAATCTACATGGTTTTCTAAGCAACTTTCATGTTAGAGACTTTCTCTAAATCATTCATTTTCAACCTTGTTCTTCAAGCTAAAGATTGAAGCTTTAATGGTGAAGTTTATTAATCTTCACTTTTCTTTTGATTTTCAAGGTTCTAAGCCATGTTTGATCCATGGTTTATCTTGTTCAAGCTTGATTTACTAACAAATATATGTTTTGTTTTGTATTTGAGAAGCCCTTGGCGGTGAAGGATTTGGAAAGAAAAGCAAAACAAGGAGCTTTTGAGGATCTTCAAGAGGTAAGAGGGAGATTCATCTCACCAACCAAGTATGGTGGTGAGAGATGGTTTGTGTATTTGATGGATGGTGAATCCATGTGAGAATTCATATCCATGGTCATGTAATAATTTGTGGGTGTTTATATGCTTTGATTATTTTCCTATGCTTGGTATGATTTGCATGATTTATTGCTTTGATTATGGCATGCTTGTGATATATATTTGAATATGTATGTCTATGCCATGATTTGATGATGGAAAGGAAATTGATTTTTGGTTCCAAAGACCAAGAGGATTTCGGCCAAGACACCTCAAAATAGGTGTTCACAAATTAATATTTTCATGAATGATAAAATTGGATGATTAGAAAAGCAAGGAAAATAAACAAAGGGTTTGTTTTTCAAGAAGTAGTGTTCACGGTTTTGAGAAGGATTTTTATTGATTTATTTTGTGTAAAAAGTTTCTAAGCATTTTACTAAACAAGAGTTTTAAATGAAAAGAGCAATGAGTTGTTAATTTTAAGGATTTACAAAGAAAGTGAAAAATGAAAATGAACAAATGATTTGATTTCAAAGACCAAGTGCTCACGGTTTTTGTTAAGGAATTTTTAATGGTTTTGTTTGTGTAAAACCATATTGACTTAGAAGGAAAAATATTTGATGGTTTAAGTAATCAAGTACCATGGCTTTGAAGGCTTATGAATGCCTTGATTTTATGAAACAAAGTGATTTTCAAATGGAAATATAATTGATTTGGCATAAGAAATTTGGAAAGGGAATCAGAGTGTTTTATCACTTGAGAAATGAAATTTTCATATGGGAATGGAAAAGAGAGGTTGAAAGTGTTTGAACCTCAATTTATTTTAAAGAGAATTGATTTGAGAAAAAATAGAGAATATAATAGTGATTTGATATTTTCTAACGTGTAACTCATCCTTTGGGTTTTGGAGAGCGTTAGTAATTTTTAAACTTTGAAAACATTGATTTAATTCAATGGAATTGTGAATTTGTGGAATAAATTGTGAAAAGGATTTTCTTGAGTAAGAAAATGTGGAAAATAATGTGAGTAGTCATATTATTTTGAGAAAGGTTGAAATGGAATTTTTGAAGGTTGATAAATATTTTCCGTAATGGAATTATGGTGAAAAATGATTTACGTAACTTAAAAACGTGATTTTTAAGCTACGCGATTTGAAAAACGTTTAAATATTTCCACGCAATTTGAAAAATGTTGAAATATTTCTACGCGATTTGGAAAGCGTTTAAATATTTTTACACGTTTGAGATATTGTTGAAAAAATGCTACGCGATTTAAAAATGGTGGAATATTTTTACGTGATTGAGAAAACGTTGAAAAATCACTACGTGATTTGAAAATGCAACGGAAATGTTGTAAAATTTTGAAAACATAATAGAAATGTTGCGCGATTGTGAAAATATGACGAAAGTGTTTTGTGACTATGAAAACGTGATAATATGATTTTGCTGTCGAAAATACAGTATGATTACTGTTGGGCCAGTGTGTGGACCCTTATTATGAGATAATGAAATTAAACTGAGAATGAGCCAATATGTGGACCCTGAATATGAAAGTGTGAATTTTACCTGTGATTGGCATTGGTGCATTGAACATGCATTGAAAAGATATGCATTGAGGCATATGATGATTTTGAATTAAAAAAAAATTGATAGCTGATGCTATTGGGACCCTTGTGGTTGAAGAGGGAATGTGAATTGATAGTGAGGTCTATCATGGATCTTGGGGTGCGTCGAGGCGCGGCGGTCGACCAGTAGATATCTGTTTGTGGGCTACGGCTGGACCATATGCCACTTGGCGATGCAGTCCGTTGCAACGCTTTGACGATACTCGACAAGAACACGATTCTTTTCAAAAGCTGGACATTTGTCTGTGGGCTAAGGCTGGGCATTGTCTGTGGGTTAATCTGGAAGATTTTCTTTGGGCTAAGGCTGATAATTAATAGCGCATTCTTCTCGAAATTATGAAAACCTGCATGGAGTATCTATATCTGCATGATATAATAATTGAGGAATATTGGATGATGATGATGATAATAATGTTGATGGCATTATTGTGATTATTGTGTGATGATAATAATGTTAATGGCATGATGATGATAATTGATTAATGTTGAGTGCATTATTGGAATTCTGGTATGATATACCTGTATGATATGTTGTTTGTGTTATCTCTGTGGTACCATGTTGGTATTGGCGTAGGTGATCTCACCTCTTTGTTATATTGTGTTGTTGTGCTTGTATTGGTAAAAACTATATAATAGATGGAACGAGTTGTCTTAGACATACGGGTGATAAATACTCTAAGATCGGAGACAACATCAGAGAATGACCATTCCAGATTTGATAGCGTGCAGTGTTGACAAGGAACAGATGTCTGATGCATCAAGATGGATACAAGAAGAAATAAGTATGTTAAGTTTTACCGTTAGTGTCTTACCGTGCTATTAAGTAGGACCCGTCATGGGGTTTGCTACTGTTAAAAAGAGAGTCTGTTAGTTTTATATTTCTCTTTAAATTGTTAAATATTAATTGGTGTCAATATTGCATATTAGTAATACTTATAGATTTCGGGTTTAGTTTTTACGGGAGTTTTAAAACTGTTTTATAAATCAAACCTTTTATTGAAATCATTGTTAGATTGGGAGTTGGGAGTGTTGTGACAAAGATGAAGATGAGTATATAAAAGTGTTTAGTGAAGAGAAAAATCAAAAAGTTTGGTCATCCATGGAGGAGTGTTTTTCGGATTTGGAGAGGGAGAGGAAGAAATGTTAGATTTTTGAAGAGATTTCCTAAAGAGAAAGTGTAGAGGAGGTTGAGGGAAGTTTAGAAATGGTGTTTATGAAGAGAAAAGTGAAGAGAAACAATGGTGGTGGTGGTGGCTAGAAATTTCAGATTCAAGAGGAGGAAGAAGAGAAGAGGTGGAGAGAAAATGAAGGTAGAGGTGGAAAATGAAGAAGCTTTCTACACAAAGAAGGTAGAGGAAGTGAAGGTGAGTATGGAAATGAGCTTGGCGAGGAAAAAAGATGAACAAAAATGGTGGAGGAAGGGCTGCAATTTTCGTGGTCATGGTGGAGGTAGAGAGAAGGAGGAGAAAAAGATGAAGAAGATGAAGTGAAGAGAGAGAAATGAATAGGTAAAGTGAATTAGGGTTTGAGTGTTAAGTGTGTAGTAGAAGCTTGACCAAATTTGGCTCCAAATGGGTTGCCAACCGTAGCCCTATGAGAGTGTGGGAGGGAGTGTTGTGTCATTTCCATGCTATTAGAGTGGGTAGTTAGGTCATTTTGGGTCAAAGCTTCTAGAAGCTTGATTAAAATAACATTATATTTGAATTAAAGTAGATTTGTTATGATATAAAGTAGATTGCCTTTGGATAAGGTGATAGGATTTGTAATGCATGCTATTATCTAATGGATAATAGTTGCAGTTGACAGAAGTCAGCATTAATTTATCTGACAGATGAAATTTATACAACGTTTTGTTATTTCGTCTATTAAATTTCTCAAAAAATGTGAAACCTTGTAAACTGTGTCCGGCCTCAGGTTTAGTAAGATCCCCCGTCGACGTTTCCATAGTTCAAGGTTCTCGGGAAAAATATTTCATTTTCCCAGCTCCGCTCAACGTGCACACAAAACGAGGAATATATTAAAATATTCAACGTTTCCAAAAAATTCTAGAAAATTCCCATAAATCACAAATATTATAAAATGACTATTCGTCACAAAATTTTCCAACTTTTGAAACGTTACAGTCGTTTACCCAACTCTGCCCAATGTGCACGCAAAACAAGAAATATACTAAAATATTCGATGTTTCCGGAAAAATTTCAGAAAATTCTAAAAAATCACAAATATTATAAAATGAATATTTGTCAGAAAATTTTTCAACTTTCGAAGTGCTACAGTTGTTTTCTAGAGTCTGCTCGATGTACACGCAAAACGAAGAATATTTTAAAATATTCAACATCCTCAGAAAAATCTGAAAAAAATTCCCAAAAATCCCAAATATTGTTAAATGATTATTTATCCTAAAATTATCAATTTTGGGGATGTTACACTAATTCAAGTTATACATAATTTATGTTAATTTAAGTCTCTTTATGTTATTGCTTTAGGTTCAAAAAAGAAGTCGGATGATCCTAATCATATGAGGTCCTTCAAGGAATTCACGACTCCTCAAAAGGATAAGCCTTGGATCAAGTTTAAGAAGACTACTCATCTGCACAATTAATTTTGGTGACAAAGTCCTGCCGGGACTATAACTCAAGCCCTTCTTGGGAGGGAACTCAGGTTTTTTTATGTTTTTGTTAAATAGTATGTATTTAGTAAGTTTTAAGTCATAAATATGTTAGTAAGTTTAGTTTTGAAGCTTTAGTTAGTTTTTAGGCTTTTCTTTAGTTTAAAGTCTTAAATATGTTAGTATGTTTCATTTTTGTATTATTGTAGTTAGTATGTTTGATTTAGTATCTTTAGTTAGTTTTAAGTCTTATATATGTTAGTATTTTGATTGTAGTAAGTTTAGTTAGATTTTATGTTTATGTTTAGTTTTAGGTTATATATAGGTTAGTAAGCATGATTTTGTGTTTTTATATATTTTAGTTGTCCATTTTGTATTTTAGCTTTTTGGACAAGTTTGAGAGGTGTTGAGGACCTCTTTGGGGCAAATTCTACAGCAAAACTGAATTTGCTGTAGAATTGTGCAGGCTGATGTCTCACGCCGCGGTGTGAGGTTGTTGCACGTCATGGCGTGACAGTTATTTATACGCATTTAGGCCAAATTCTAGAGACCTCAGCGCCGCGGCATGGAAAGTGTAACGCCGCGGCGCTCACCTGCTAAACTTGTTAAAAAAAAAAGACATGTTTTGGGTGCTACTGAAGGCACCCATTTTGATCAAATGTCGTGACATGGATGTTGTGTGCTGCGATATATTGTGTTGTAATGTATATATTGTACATTGTTAGTTAGTTTAAGTTTTTTAAATATTTGTAGTATACTCAGCTCTCACATTTTTTTATGTTTATAGGCTCAAGTACCCTAGACACCATGGAAAGTGAGGACTTTGTCTCACTTTAGTTTGGGGAAGTGTCATTACATGCTTTGGATTACTATGATGTATTATGTATGTATATGATGATATTTTCTTGATGCAGTTGTGATAGCCATCATGTTTCAAGGAGTTTCTATTTGATTTAGTTATTGCTGATGGGTTTGCAAAGAAGTTTCAATTTTTACTCTTATGCAAATGATGTATGCATGTCATATTGAAAAGTTTAATCTATTTGAATGCATGCTTTATTGCCAAAGACTGCTGGTGTTGTTTTGGTTGTTCATGATATGAAATGTTGCTATTGCCCCCTTATGAGTGAAACCTTATGTGATCTTGAAGCCTGTGAAATAGTTCAGTCGTTTTTGATGCATGATCTACATTTCACTTAGATGCAAGTGTAACTTTGAAAATGATAAGAGCGCATGTTTAGAGAAATTTTATGGATGTACATGTAGAGTTTCGATGATCCTAAAAGTTGTATTTAAACTCTCTTGAGGCGAAATCCTAGATTGTGCATGACTTAGGAAGTGATTAGGGCATTCTTTGGACCGATTGAGCTTAAAAAGCCTACCCTGAATGATGATAGCCTTAGGTCCCATTTTGAAGCCTTATAATTGTTTGGCCTTATATGTTTTTCGTCACCCATCGTATTCCTTACCCTGTTAACCGTTCTAATGCATATGAAAGCATTGCATTTTCTTCCTACCTTAATGTCTATTAAGTACATGATGTGTTATTTCTTGAAGTGAGTCCAGTGAGTAGGGGTATATATGTTTAAGAAGAATGAGCCTGAAGGAACCAAATGCAATCAAAAGAAAAAAAGAAATTGCTTTGTAAAAGTAAAAAGAAAAAGAGAAAATGAAAACAAAGAAAAGCAAAGCAAACAATGAAAGAAGAAAAGCTAAAAATGAAAAGCATTGCATGGTTCTGGCAAGTTGTGATCCTTCACTGTTTAATACCCTTCTAATCTCAGTTAATGGCTCAAGTCTTGAAATCACATGTTTATGTTTCTCAATGTTTGTATGTATCATTTCCATTCTTTTCTTGCACCCCTACCATGGCCTAACATTACAAGCTATAAAGACCCTTGTGTGTGGTTTACATTAGTGGAGAGAGAGTTTAGGATCAATTTTGTGGATTTTATGATTCATATGCTGGTATGCTTATAAGCTTATCCGAATATGTATGATTTGAATAGGAGAAGTTTATCTTGCATATTCGTGGATAATGTGAATTGCATGGAAGGAAGCTGGATTGTTAGCATGTGAAGGATTATGTATGTGTGAAGCTGGTTTTGGGGTATTTGCACTTTTTATGAATTGAAGTAATCATTATATACTAGTAGCTGTGGTTTAATTGAAGAAAATAAAGATTGAAACTTACTAATTGCTGAATGCATGTTGAGTCTAAATTGTTAAGAAGATTTACTTGGTTATACTTTGTTTTGCTCAAGGACAAGCAAAAGGTTAAGTTTGGGGGTGTGATAACTCCATAAAGTGTAGTTATTTGTGTCTCATATCTGTATTTCTCAGATTGCTAAAGTCCTTGTATTCATGCATATTTGGAAGGTTTTGCGCTTATAATTGTTATATCTAATTCTGATACATTTCCTATATGTAATTGAGCAAACTATACGTATTATGTTATTGATTAAGTGAATTTATATTTGTTGCTGATTTGGTGTTTTCTCTATCATAGGAAGGGCTCCAAACAAGACGATATATGGAGCAATTGAGCTAGAATGGGAAAGGAAGCCAAATTTGCATTTCAGACCTCAACGTCGCGGCGTGGCATGTGAATGTCGCGGCATGAGCCTCCCCTGCATCAAAAGTCAGAGGCCACGAAGAATTGAGCGCTGCAGCGTGACATATTAATGTCGTGGCGTCCTTGACCTAATTTGATATGCGCCGCGGCGTAGGCATGTTAATGTCGCGGCGTGCCTCTGTTTTTCTGAGTCTATAAATAGATTTTCAACAGAGTTTTTGAGAGCTCCATTTTAGTTTCTAGGTTTTAGAGAGGCTGTGGCCTATTCTTCATTTCTGGGCTGATTGGAGGCTTAGGGAGGCTAGGTTGGATGCCATCTTCCTCATGGAAGAAGATTCAAGCTTCAAGGATGCTATCCATGGATTCCTTCCTCTTCTCCCTTTGTTTCTCTTCTCTTCCTTATCTTTTGAGCATGGTTTTTGATTGTAATTTCGTGTTCATGGATTAGCCAAGCTGTATTTAGGAAATACTTTGGATTTTTCTATGAGTATTGATGTTTATGTTATCTTTTGAGTATATATTGATGTTTAGCTTTGTTCTTCCATGGCTATGCTTAATGCTTGCTTCTGTTTGATTAACAATTGCATGATCTTGATTGATGCAAATGAACTAGACATAGGCATTTGTGCAGATGGACAAGGTATGGTTGATGCATGTTCGACAAGTTCAATTGGCTTGGATGAGTTGATTCGCTAACTGGATAGAAATATATCTTTTAGCCATGTATTAGTGTGTGTTTGAGAATAGATCATTCATTAGTGGAGTTTATGCTAGTCCTCATGCAAACATAAAAAACATAGTGGATTAGGTAAATGACACCAGGGTTGATCGACCTAGACATAGGCTTTTGACTAAATCAGATTCTAAAGCTAAACTAACTAATCATTGATGTTGCTTATAAGGATTACATATCATTAGTATGAAATAGGAAGTGAAGAAGGATTCCCTAGATCTCTAAACCATTATCTTTATTGCTTTTGTAGTTTAGATTTAGTTTATTTACTTTTCTTCATTTTATATGTTCTTGAATAGAATTTAGCTAAGCTATTGGTTATTACTTAGTAATGGAAGCCATATATCCTCGTGGGAACGAACTTTTACTCCATATCTGTATTACTTGAACAACCCGTGCACTTGCAGTGCACAAATGGTCTATCACTAATGCGCCTGCTATTTTCAAGGATTATATGAATAGAATCGTTCATCCTTTTTTGGATAGATTCATCGTTGTTTTCATCGATGATATCTTGATCTATTCGAAAAATCAAAAGGATCATGCCGAGCATCTCAGTATAGTTCTTCAGACTTTGAAGGAGAAAGAGTTGTATGCCAAGTTATTGAAGTGTGAGTTTTGGTTGGATGAAGTTAAATTCTTGGGCCATGTGATTTCAAAGGAAGGAATTGTTGTAGATCCTTCGAAAGTTGAAGCTATGCTACAATGGGAAAGGTTAAAGACGGTGACTGAAATCTGAAGCTTTATTAGATTAGCTGGATATTATAGGAGGTTTATCGAAGGATTCTCTAAGATTGCTGGACCTTTCACTCAACTCACACGGAAGAATTAAGCTTTTGAATGGACGGATGCTTGTGAAGAGAGTTTTCAAGAATTGAAAAGGAGACTAACTACTTCACTAGTGTTAGTTCTACCTGATCCGGGTGAACTGCTCGAGGTGTACTACGACGCTTCATACCAAGGATTGGGTTGTGTCCTTATGCAAGGCGAAAAAGTGGTGGCTTATGCCTCAGGACAATTGCGAGTGCATGAGAAGAACTACCCAACGCATGATTTGGAGTTAGCTGCTATTGTATTCACTTTGAAGATATAGAGACATTATCTCTACAGAGCAACGTTCAATGTCTTCAGTGATCATAAGAGCTTAAAGTATTTGTACGATAAAAAAAAGTTGAACATAAGGCAGGGAAGATGGTTAGAATTCCTGAAAGACTATGATTTCCAACTTCAGTATCACCCTGGAAAGGCAAATGTTGTGGCCGATGCCTTAAGCAGGAAGACGATCGGTGTATCTGCCATGATGATCAAAGAAAAAGATTTAATAGAGCAATTCAGAGACATATGGTCTTTTGTGGAATTAATGCCAGGAAAGATCTACATGAACATGGTCACCATTTCGAGTGATTTGATGGATGACATTCGAGAGAAACATAAGGTTGACAAATTCTTGTAAGAGGAAAGAGAGCCGATGAAGCAAGGTGGTATGACAACATTAGAAGAAGGAAGCGATAAAATTTTAAGATTTCAAGGTAGAGTTTGTGTGCCTAAAGATGAAGAGCTCATGAAGTATATTCTTGAACATGCTTGTACTAGCAAGTTAAGTATGCATCCTGGAATGACCAAAATGTATTAAGATTTGAAGAAATTATTTTGGTGGCATGGGATGAAAAGAGATATTGCTAGATGTGTATCTTCCTGTTTAGTTTGTCAGATAACGAATTTTGAACATCAAAGACCATCTGGAATGCTACAACCCTTGACTATTCCCGAATGGAAATGGGTTAGTATTGCCATGGACTTTGTTGTCGGATTGCCAAGAACCAGAAAGGGATACGATTCAATATGGGTAATTGTGGATCAACTTACAAAGTCAGCGCATTTCTTGCCAATCAACATAAGGTATTCGTTGGAAAAATTGACTCAGTTGTATATCGGTGAAATTGTCAGACTGTATAGTGTGCCTACAAGTATCATCTCTGATAGAGACCTAAGATTTACATTGAAGTTTTGGCAAAATCTTCAAGGAGCAATGGGGACAAAGATACATTTGAGTTTTGAATACCATCCTCAGACGGACGGCCAATCAGAAAGAACAATTCAATCATTGGAAGATTTGTTGAGAGCTTGTGCCATAGAGCAAACTGGAAGTTGGGACAAAATTTTACCGTTGGTAGAATTTACCTATAATAACAGTTACCATTCGAGCATAGGGATGGCACCCTATGAGGCTCTGTATGGACGAAGATGTTGAATACCTTTATGTTGGTATCAAGACGGAGAGCGACTTAAGGTCGGATCTGATCTTATTCAACAGACAACTGTGAAGAGTAAGATGATTCAAAAAAAGATGAGAACAACTCAAAATTGGCAAAAGAGCTATGCAGATAGAAGAAGAAAACCTCTTGAATTTGAGGAAGGAGAGCATGTGTTCTTGAAAGTCACGCCTACGACTGGGGTCGGTCGGGTTCTCAAATCTAGAAAGCTCACTCCTAAATTCCTTAGACCTTATCAAATTCTTCGTTGGATAGGCCCCGTTGCTTACCGAATAGCTTTTTCACCTTTTCTTTCAAATCTTCACAATGTCTTTCATGTGTCACAACTTCGAAAATACATTCCGAGTCCTGATCATGTCATAGCACCCGATTTAGTACAATTAAAGGAAAACTTGACTTATGAAACAACTCCTGTAAGGATTGAGGATAGGAGAATGAAGCAACTCAGAGGGAAAGACATTTCATTGGTGAAAGTAATTTGGAATGAAGCAACTGGAGATGCGACATAGGAACTGGAGGACAAGATGAAGGAGCAATACCCAGAACTGTTCTAAGGTATAAAAATTTCGAGGACAAAATTCTTATTTATTGGGGAGAGTTGTAACACCCCAAATTTAATTTATTTTATGATAAATATTCATTTTCTAATGTTAATGATTTTTGAGAATTTTTCTGGATTTTTCTAAGAACGCAGAATATTTTAATATTATTCCTTGTTTTGCGTGCAAATTGAATGGAGCCAGGAAAATGAGATGTTTTTCCCGAGAACCTTGATCTGTGGAAACATCGACGGAGGATCTTACTAAACTCGAGGCTGGACACGGTTTATGAGATTTCATGTTTTTTGATAAATTTTAACAGATAAAGTAATAAATCGATATGTAAAATTTTATCTGTTGGACAATTAATACTGACTCTTGTCAACTGTAACAATTGTCCATTGGATAATTACATGTATTAAAAATTCTATCACATTATCCCAATGTAATCTACTTTAAGCCTAATCAAACTCACTTAAATTCAAATTTATAGTATTTTAATCAAAGCTTCTTTGAGAAGCTTTGACCACCAAATGACTAAGCTACCCTTGGTTTGTTGAGGAAGCTAGTTTTTCCCCTCCTCTCTCTCCATTTGCCATGGCATTCCCTTTCCCAAGGGGGGAAAATTTGACTCACACACACTTAACACACTTAGTCATTTTCACTCATTTTCATCTATCCACTTCTCTCTCTAGTTTTCTTCTTCATATTTTCTCTACCTTCTCTCTTCTTCTCCCTTCTTCATACAAAAATTGCAGCCCCATAAGCAACCATTTGCTTCACTTTTCTCTTCATCAAGACCATTTCCATACTCACCTCAACCTCCTCTATCTTTTTTATTTAGAAATTTTCTCCAAAATCCATCTTCACCTCCATTGTCTTCCAAGACAAAGCTTCAAGCTCTAAGGGTAAAGTTTTTATTTTTCTTATTCTTTCTCTTCATTTTCGTACTCCATGGTCTCTTTGATGACCATGGATCTCTTCTTTTTCAACCATTGATGTTGAATCATTGTCTTGAAATTCCAAGGGTTTTGGAAGCTCAAAACCGAACCCACCAAGAAGCAATAAGAGATCATTTTTTGTGTTCTTCCTTTAGGTAAGAGGGAGATTACTCACTTCAACCATTATTGGTGGTGAGGGAACCTTTGTATGCTTACTTTATTTTGGTGATTTTGCATGTTATGTATTCTTGAAATTGGATTTATGCTTGATTGATGATCTTGAATGTATTGGATGTGTTGAAAATGCTTGATCATGTTAGGGATGTTAAATGAAAAATTTGGAGTTTCCTACCCTAATGTGATTCTACAATTTTGACTAGGATTTAGGGATATAAATTGGTTTTGTGTACAATACAATGAAGCTTATGTCATTAAAAGTTGAATGATAATATTACAATTAATGAATGGAAAATTTTAAGGGTTTAATACCCCAAAGAGAGGCCACGATTTTGACTTGAATTTTGAGGGATTGGATTGGTTTGGTGTGCACTAAAATTTAAGTGATTAGATATCAAAAGACTAATGCATAAAATGTAAAGAAATTGGAACGATGACCTAGTGAGGCCATGATTTTTAGAGAAAAATTTGGACTTAAATGATGCCTTGATGCATCTTTGGAGATCAAGAATGTAGAGACTTGCATAATCCATAATCAAGTCGAAGAATTAAATTGAGTAATGAGTCTTGAGAGTGCCACGGTTTTGAAGGATTATTTACCCTTAAATTTTAATAATTGACCAAAACTTAAGACTTTGAAAATGAGGATCCATAATATGGACTTATGAAAATTGATGAACCATGAATACATATTGTTGTCGAGGATGGATTCTATGTTATTGTAAAATCCCTATGTGGGCTAAGTACTTGTTGACTGTGTACTTGAAGAATTCGTGACACATTGATATTATGACATGAAAATATGCCATTGTGGTATGCTTATGATAAATGTAGCATTGATAAATATACATGATGTACATTGTGTCATCATGCATATGTGTTGTCCGTTGGACATTGTTGGAAAGGCTATATATACCTAGGAGTTTGAATAACACCTATGTGCGAGTGCGAATAGACTAAGCGTAGGATCATAGGTATTGGCCCTGGGGGCGTCGGTGTGCACGTGTCTCACAATAGACAGTGGTAGCTCCACTGTGGCCGTGGGATAGACCGATGCAAACACACCGACAATTCAGACTGATACGCTGTCCTATATCGCGATCAACTGTTGAGGTGCCATGTATAAGCCATATTGCGCAACTATTTTTATGTGATGAGCACACTATTTTTAAAAGGCTAACGAGATACTGGCATTACTCCTTGATCATTCACTCTGAAAATGTTTATGTCTAGCTCCATGGAGTATGAATTTTGATACCAATTGCATTGTGAACTGTCAGTCTCATAATTCATTGAGCATGAACATTTATAATTGTGGAAAGTATCGGTTATTATTTCTGCAATAATTATTTGATCACCTGGAATGTTGAATGTTAGAAATGTTAATGTTATCTGCCTGTTATTGATGATATTTACTGTTATTTATTATTGTTCTGCTCTTACTGTTAATTTTAATCATTACTGTAATTGGCGTATGAACTGTATTATATGTGGGCGTCCAACGTCATTTCGTTTTCTCGCTGCCATTTTGGTAATGAAAGCTGGGTGTCTCACCTCTTTCTATGTTTTCTGTATTTTCTATATCTTTATTGGACTGTGTCCTAAGAAGACGTTAGTGAGGAAGAGAATGATCCATAATGTGGATTGGTTTGGTGTGCACTAAAATTTAAGTGATTAGATATCAAAAGACTAATGCATAAAATGTAAAGAAATTGGAACGATGACCTAGTAAGGCCATGGTTTTTAGAGAAAAATTTGGACTTAAATGATGCCTTGATGCATCTTTGGAGATCAAGAATGTAGAGACTTGCATAATCCATAATCAAGTGGAAGAATTAAATTGAGTAATGAGTCTTGAGAGTGCCACGGTTTTGAAGGATTATTTACCCTAAAATTTTAATAATTGACCAAAGCTTAAAACTTTGAAAATGAGGATCCATAATGTGGACTTATGAAAATTGATGAACCATGATTACATATTGATGTTGAGGATGGATTCTATGTTAATGTTAAATCCTTATGTGGGCTAAGTACTTCTTGACTGTGTACTTGAAGAATTCGTGACATATTGATATTATGACATGAAAATATGCCATTGTGGTATGCTTATGATAAATGTAGCATTGATAAACATACATGATGTACATTGTGTTGTCATGCATATGTGTTGTCCATTGGACATTGGTAGAAAGGCTATGTATGCCTAGCAGTTTGAATAACACCTATGTGCAGGTGCGAATAAACTAAGTGTAGGGTCATAGTGGTTGGCCCTAGGGGCGTCAAGGTGTGGGTGTCTCACAATAGATAGCGGTAGCTCCACTGCGGCCGTGGGATAGACCGATGCAAACACACCGACGATCCGGACTGAGACGTTGTCCTATTGCGCGATCAACTGTTGAGGTGCCATGTATAAGCCATATTGCGCAACTATTTTTATGTGATGAGCACACTATTTTTAAAAGGCTAACGAGATACTAGCATTACTCCTTGATCATTCACTCCGAAAATGTTTATGTCTAGCTCCATGAAGTAGGAATTTTGGTACCAATTGCATTATGTGTTGTCAGTCTCATAATTCATTGACCATGTGCATTTATAATTGTGGAAAGTATCGGTAATTATTACTGCAATAATTATTTGATCATCTGGAATGTTGAATGTTAGAAATGTTAATGTTATCTGCCTGTTGTTGATGATATTACTATTATTTATTGTTGTTCTGCTCTTATTGTTAAATTTAATCATTACTGTAATTGATATATGAACTGTATTATATGTGGGCATCCAACGCCGTTTTGTTTTCTCACTGCTATTTTGGTAATGAAAGCTAGGTGTTTCACCTCTTTCCATGTTTTCTGTATTATCTGTATCTTTATCGGACTGTGTTTTGAGAAGATGTTAGTGAGGAAGAAAAGGAAACAACTGAGTTTCTGGGTTTCTGGCCACACTACGACTAGAACTGCAGAGGATGTCGTCGCGACCACGCCGCTTTTTAGGGTACGTGAAGTTGACCTTTCATAGGGGACCCGATTGCTGGCATCTACTTGTGCAGACAGACCAATGTGTGTACCGTGGGGAGCTGATGGTGTCATTAGCTTGGGGCCACTACGACATTTCTGTTTTTGAGTTTTTTGCCTTTGTTATTTTAGAATTTTACCTACCCGTGAGGGATATGTGGACTGATATGTTCTACACCCCTAAAGAGGATTCTTTCCTCTCCACTACTCAGGCTTTTACTCGAAATTCGGTTGCTCCGATGGCAATTTCATCAGATGAAGAGGACCCAGCTACGGTCCCTTCTCGTCAGTCTTAGGGGCTGATACTATAGGTGGCTACTGATGGCTAACCATTTATCTTTTTAGGGAAGCTTGACGTTTTGCTAATATGGGTGTAAATTTGTAACTATCTTGGGTGGGTAAAGCCTTTACTTTTTGTATATTTTGTAATGTAACTAAACAGGCTGATGCATGTAATATATATATATATATATATATATATATATATATATATATATATATATATATATATATATATATATATATATATATATATATGAATATATGGTTTTTAGTTTATATTGATTTTCTTGTATCTCGTAGTTATTCTTATTTCTTTTATTACACAAAAAAATAGCACATATTTCGATGTTCAATTATTTCACTATCAAGAATACAAACTATTTAATCTTGTATTAATAATGAACTGGGTCTTAATTAATCACTGTAACTATTCTTTTCCGCAATTTATTTCGTTTCTTTTGTATTATGGGGTGACGTTCCTTCTTCGCGATATTGAGAAAAATGGGTGTTACACTGTCTTGGTATCAGAGCCCCAGTTTAGGTTTTTTTTGGATCTTGTGGTTTTGGGTTGTCTTATTTGTGCTGTGTGACTCTCTGTGTTTGGTATTCTACAAGGATACATATGATTTTATTTGTGTTTTGTATAGCTTGATAAGAGAAGAATTATGGCTCGTCGAGGAGACATGACTGCTGCAATTGAGGTAATTTAGAAGATGGCTGAGGCTATGTTGCAACAAAACCAGCAAACGGCTCAACAACAAGCGAGGATTGCACAACAATTGGAGGCTACTGCTGATGCCCAGAATCTGGCAAAATTTCATTGCACTAACCCTCTGCAATTTAAGGGAGAGTATGATCCTAAGAAGGCTACTCTGTAGATCAAAGAGTTGGAGAAGATCTTCATGGGCATGAACTGTGCCAACGACAGGAAAGTGACTTATGCTGCGTTCATGCTGATTGGGGACGCAAAGGATTGGTGGACCAGAGAGTAGAGGTTATTGGAGGCTGAGAATCGAGTAATCAATTGGGAATTATTTAAGGAGAGATTCTTGAACAAATATTTCCCGGAAAGTGTTAGGTATGCTAAGGAGATAGAATTTCTCGGCTTGAGGCAGGGCAATATGACTGTGAGTGAATATGCTGCCAAGTTTGAGAGTTTGTCCAAATTCTCAACCTACTTTCAACACCAACCAAATGAGGCATGGAAATGTTAGAAGTTTGAGGAATGTCTGAGACACGACGTGAAGAGAGCTATCATTACATTAAAGATTACTCAGTTATCGGAACTACTTGATACGTGTCGTCGAGTGGAAGACTTGGACCAGGCACGTGATGCAAGAAACAGAAACTTTGGGTCTTTTTGGTCTCAAAGATGAGGGAGCAGTAACGCTAACCATTACCAAAAGAAGCCTTATTCCAGACCACCAGGAAATCAACAACAGAGGCCACAAAGTGGAAGTCCTGGAGGAAGTCCGGGCAGAACTGGTCAAACAACAGCATCTCCGCTGAGATGCATGAAGTCTGGGAAGGAGCACTATATGAGAGACTGCACTATTAAAGGAGTTATCTGCTTCAGATGCGGGAAACCTAGACACGTTTCTCATGATTGCAATCATCCTAAGGCAGAACCTTCCGCCAATGCTGCTAGAACTGCTAAACCGCAGGCTGGAGGTCGGGTTTATACTCTAAGTGGTGCTGAAGCCTCCAAATCCGAGGATCTTATACAAGGGGAAGGTCTCATAGAAAGCAATCTTTTAACTGTACTGTATGACTCAGGTACAACACATTCTTTCATTTCCTATGACTGTGTGAAAAGACTCAATTTACCTGTGTCTTCTTTACCTTTTGATTTGACTGTTTCAACTCCAACTGCTAAACCTGTTCTTATCACCAAAGTCTATTTGGGTTGTCCATTGATTATTGAAGGTCGAATCTTTTCTGTTGATTTGATCTGTTTGCCATTATCTCAATTAGATGTGATCTTAGGAATGGATTGGTTATCTTTTAACCATGTCCTATTAGATTATTCTAGAAAAACCATAGTTTTTCCTTTGGTTGAGAATTCTAGATTTTTGACTGCCAACTAAGTGAAAGCTTTCTTGAAAGAAGGAGCTCGAGGATACATGTTGTTGTCTTCTTTGAAAGTTGAGAATGAGGTTGATATGGATGCAATTTCAATGGTTCGAGAATTTTCTGAAGTTTTTCCCGAAGATGTACCTGCTTTACCATCGAAGCGGGAGATCGAATTTGCCATTAATCTTGTACCTGGAGCTGGTCCTATTTCTATAGCGCCTTATCGAATGTCACCTGCAGAGCTAGTTGAGCTTAAGAAGCAACTAGAAGAGCTTTTGGAGAAGTAATTCGTGAGACCCAGTGTATCACCTTGGGGAGCATCGGTATTGCTAGTTAAGAAGAAAGATGGTACTTCAAGATTGTACATGGATTGTCGTTAGTTAAACAAGGTCACGATCAAGAACAAGTATCCATTGCGGACGATAGACGACCTAATGGATCAAATGAAGGGAGCTGCTATATTTTCTAAGATCGATTTGCGATTGGGTTACCATCAGATCAGAGTTAAAGTGGAAGACATTCCTAAAATAGCTTTTCGTACTCATTATGGACACTACGAGTACCTGCTGATGCCTTTTGGTGTAACTAATGCGCCTGCTATTTTCATGGATTATACGAATAAAATCTTTCGTCCTTATTTGGATAGATTTGTCATTGTTTTCATTGACGATATCTTGATCTATTAAAAAAATCAGAAAGATCATGCCGAGCATCTCAGTATAGTTCTTCAAACTTTGAAGGAGAAAGAGTTGTATGCCAAGTTGTCGAAGTGTGAGTTTTGGTTGGATGAAGTTAAATTCTTGGGCCATGTGATTTCAAAGGAAGGAATTGTTGTAGATCCTTCGAAGGTTGAAGTTGTGCTACAATGGGAAAGGCCAAAGACGGTGACTTAAATCTGAAGCTTTATTGGATTAGCTGAATATTATAGGAGGTTTATCGAAGGATTCTCTAAGATTGTTGGACCTCTCACACAACTCACAAGGAAGAATCAAGCTTTTGAATGGACGGATGCTTGTGAAGAGAGTTTTCAAGAATTGAAGAGGAGTTTAACTACTTCACTAGTGTTAGTTCTACCTGATCCGAGTGAACCGTTCAAGGTGTACTGCGACACTTCATACCAAGGATTGGGTTGTGTCCTTATGCAAGGTAGAAAAGTGGTGCCTCATGCCTCAAGACAATTGCGAGTGCATAAGAAGAACTACCCAACGCATGATTTAGAGTTAGCTGCTGTTGTATTTGCTTTGAAGATATGGAGACATTATCTCTACGGAGCAACGTTCAACGTCTTCAGTGATCATAAGAGCTTAAAGTATTTGTACGATAAAAAAGAGTTGAATATGAGGCAACGAAGATGGTTAGAATTCCTAAAAGACTACGATTTCCAACTTCAGTATCACCCTGGAAAGGCAAATATTGTGGCCGATGCCTTAAGCAGGAAGACGATCAGTGTATCTGCCATGATGATCAAAGAAAAATATTTAATAGAGCAATTCAGAGACATATGGTCTTTTGTGGAATTAATGTCAGGAAAAATCTGCATGAACATGGTCACCATTTTGAGTGATTTGATGGATGACATTCGAGAGAAACAGAAGGTTGACAAATTCTTGCAAGAGGAAAGAGAGTTGATGAAGCAAGGTGGTATGACAACATTAGAAGAAGGAAGCGATGGAATTTTAAGATTCCAAGGTAGAGTTTGGTGTGCCTAAAGATGAAGAGCTCAGGAAGTATATTCTTGAACATGCTTATACTAGCAAGTTGAGTATGTATCCTGGAATGGCCAAAATGTATCAAGATTTGAAGAAATTATTTTGGTGGCATGGGATGAAAAGAGATATTGCTAGATGCGTATGTTCTTGTTTAGTTTGTCAGAAAACGAAAATTGAACATCAAAGACCATATGGAATGCTACAACCCTTGACTATTCTCGAATGGAAATGGGAGAGTATTGCCATGGACTTTGTTATCGGATTGCCAAGAACCAGAAAAAGATACGATTCAATATGGGTAATTGTGGATCAACTTACAAAGTCAGCGCATTTCTTACCGATCAATATAAGGTATCCATTGGAAAAATTGACTCAGTTGTATATCGGTGAAATTGTCAGACTACATGGTGTGCCTACAAGTACCATCTCTGACAGAGACCCGAGATTTACATCGAAGTTTTGGCAAAGTCTTCAAGGAGCAATGGGGACAAAGCTACATTTGAGTTCTGCGTACCATCCTCAGATGGACAACCAATCAGAAAGAACAATTCAATCATTGGAAGATTTGTTGAGAGCTTGTGCCATAGAGCAAATTGGAAGTTGGGACGAAATTTTACCGTTGGTAGAATTTACCTACAATAACAGTTGCCATTCGAGCATAGGGATGACACCCTATGAGGCTATGTATGGACGAAGATGCCGAACACCTTTATGTTGGTATCAAGACGGAGAGCAACTTACAGTTGGATCTGATCTTATTCAACAGACAACTGAGAAGGTTAAGATGATTCAAGAAAAGATGAGAACAGCTCAAAGTCGACAAAAGAGCTATGCGGATAAAAGAAGAAAACCTCTTGAATTTGAGGAAGGAGAGCATGTGTTCTTGAAAGTCACGCCTACGACTGGGGTCGGTCGGGTTCTCAAATCTAGAAAGCTCACTCCAAAATTCCTTAGACCTTAACAAATTCTTAGTCAGATAGATCCCGTTGCTTACCAAATAGCTTTTCCACCTTTTCATTCAAATCTTCATAATGTCTTTTATGTGTCACAACTTCGAAAATACATTCTGAGTCCTGATCATGTCATAGCACCCGATTTGGTACAATTAAAGGAAAACTTGACTTATGAAACAACTCCTGTAAGGATTGAGGATAGGAGAATGAAGCAACTCAGAGGGAAAGACATTTCATTGGTGAAAGTAATTTGGAACGAAGCAACTAGAGATGCGACATGGGAACTGGAGGACAAGATGAAGGAGCAATACCTAGAACTGTTCTAAGGTTTGAAAATTTCGAGGACGAAATTCTTATTTGTTGGGGAGAGTTGTAACACCCCAAATTTAATTTATTTTATGATAAATATTCATTTTCTAATATTTGTGATTTTTAGGAATTTTTCTGGGTTTTTCTAAGAATGCGAAATATTTTAATATTATTCCTTATTTTACGTGCAAACTGAGCGGAACCGGGAAAATGAGATATTTTTCCCGAGAACCTTGATCTGTGGAAACATCGACGGGAGATCTTATTAAACCTGAGGCCGAACATGATTTACGAGGTTTTACGTTTTTTAAGAAATTTTAACAGATAAAATAATAAATCGCTATGTAAAATTTTATCCGTTGGACAATTAATACTAACTCCTGTCAACTGTAACAATGTTCCATTGGATAATAACATGTATTAAAAACCCTATCACATTATTCTAATGTAATCTACTTTAAGTCTAATCAAACTCACTTTAATTTAAATTTATAGTATTTTAATTAAAGCTTCTTTGAGAAGCTTTGACCACCAAATGACTAAGCTACCCTTGACTTGTTGGGGAAGCTAATTTTTTCCCTCCTCTCTCTCCATTTGCCGCGCCATTCCCTTGCCCAAGGGGGGAAAATTTGACTCACACACACTTAACACACTTAGTCATTTTCACTTATTTTCATTTGTTCACTTCTCTCTCTAGTTTTCTTCTTCATATTTTCTCTACCTTCTCTCTTCTTCTCCCCTCTTCATACGAAAATTGAAGCCCTCATAAGCAACCATTTTCTTCACTTTTTCTTCATCAAGACAATTTCCATACTACCTTTTCTATTTAGAAATTTTATCCAAAATCCATCTTCACCTCCATTGTCTTCCAAGACAAAGCTTCAAGCTCTAAGGGTAAAGTTTTTATTTTTCTTCTTCTTTCTCTTCATTTTCGTACTCCATGGTCTCTTTGATGACCTTGGATCTCTTCTTTTTTAACCATTGATGTTGAATCATTGTCTTGAAATTCCAAGGGTTTTGGAAGCTCAAAACCGAACCCACCAAGAAGCAATAAGAGATCATTTTTTGTGTTCTTCCTTTAGGTAAGAGGGAGATTACTCACTTTAACCATTATTGGTGGTGAGGGAACCTTTGTATGCTTACTTTGTTTTGTGATTTTGCATGTTATGTATTCTTGAAATTGGATTTATACTTGATTGACGATCTTGAATGTATTGGATGTGTTGAAAATGCTTGATCATGTTAGGGTTATTAAATGAAAAATTTGATGTTTCCAACCCTAATGTGATGCTACGGTTTTGACTAGGATTTAGGGATATAAATTGGTTTTGTGTACAATACAATGAAGCTTATGTGATTAAAAGTTGAATGATAATATTTCAATTAATGAATGGAAAATTTTAAGGGTTTAATACCCCAAAGAGAAGCCACGGTTTTGACTTGAATTTTGAGGGATTGGATTGGTTTGGTGTGCACTAAAATTTAAGTGATTAGATATCAAAAGACTAATGCATAAAATGTAAAGAAATTGGAACGATGACCTAGTGAGGCCACAGTTTTTACAAAAAAAAATTGGACTTAAATGATGCCTTGATGCATCTTTGGAGATCAAGAATGTAGAGACTTGCATAATCCATAATCAAGTGGAAGAATTAAATTGAGTAATGAGTCTTGAGAGTGCCACGATTTTGAAGGATTATTTTCCCTAAAATTTTCATAATTGACCAAAGCTTAAGACTTTGAAAATAAGGATCCATAATGTGGACTTATGAAAATTGATGAACCATGATTACATATTGATGTTGAGGATGGATTCTATGTTATTGTTAAATCCTTATGTGGGCTAAGTACTTCTTGACTATTTACTTGAAGAATTCGTGACATATTAATATTATGACATGAAAATATGCCATTGTGGTATGCTTATGATAAATGTAGCATTGATAAACATACATGATGTACATTATGTCGTCATGCATATGTGTTGTTCGTTGGGCATTGTTAGAAAGGCTATGTATGCCTAGGAGTTTGAATAACACCTATGTGCGGGTGCGAATAGACTAAGCGTAGGGTCATAGTGGTTGGCCCTAGGGCGTCGGGGTGCGGGTGTCTCACAATAGACAGTGGTAGCTCCACTGGGGCCGTGGGATAGACCGATGCAAACACACCGACGATCCGGACTGAGACGTTGTCCTATATCGCGATCAACTGTTGAGGTGCCATGTATAAGCCATATTGCGCAACTATTTTTATGTGATGAGCACACTATTTTTAAAGGCTAACGAGATACTGGCATTACTCCTTGATCATTCACTCCGAAAATGTTTATGTCTAGCTCCATGGAGTAGGAATTTTGGTACCAATTGCATTGTGAACTGTCAGTCTCATAATTCATTGAGCATGAACATTTATAATTGTGGAAAGTATCGGTTATTATTTCTGCAATAATTATTTGATCACCTGGAATGTTGAATGTTAGAAATGTTAATGTTATCTCCCTGTTGTTGATGATATTTACTATTATTTATTGTTGTTCTGCTCTTACTATTAAGTTTAATCATTACTGTAATTGACGTATGAACTGTATTATATGTGGGCGTCCAACGCCATTTCGTTTTCTCGCTGCCATTTTGATAATGAAAGCTGGGTGTCTTACCTCTTTCTATGTTTTTTGTATTTTCTATATCTTTATCGGACTGTGTCCTGAGAAGATGTTAGTGAGGAAGAGAAGGAAACAATTGAGTTTCCGGATTTCTGGCCACACTGTGACTAGAACTACTGAGGATGTTGCCGCAACCACGCCGCTTTTTAGGGTACGTGAAGTTGACCTTTCATGGGAGACCTGATTGCTGGCATCTACATGTGCAGACGGACCAATGCGTGTATCGTGGGGAGTTGACGTTGTCATTAGCTTGGGGCTGCTATGACATTCCTGTTTTTGAGTTTTCAGCTTTTGTTATTTTAGAATTTTAACTACCCGTGAGGGATATGTGGACTGATATGTTCTACACTCCTAAAGAGGATTCTTTCCTCTCCACTGCTCGGGCTTTTGCCCGAAATTCGGTCGCTTTAATGGCAGTTTCATCGGATGAAGAGGACCCTGAGGAGGCTACTGATGGCTAACCGTTTATCTTTTTGGGGAAGCCTGATGTTTTGCTAATATGGTTGTAAATTTGTAACAATCTTGGGTGGGTAAAGCCTTTACTTTTTGTATATTTTGTGATGTAACTAAACAGGCTGATGCATAATATATATATATATATATATATATATATATATATATATATATATATATATATATATATATATATGTGAATATATGGTTTTTAGTTTATGTTGATTTTCTTGTATCTGTAGTTATTCTTATTTCTTTTATTACACAAAAAAAAGTAGCACGCATTTTGATGTTTACTTATTTCACTATCAAGAATACAAACTATTTAATCTTGTATTAATAATGAACCGTGTCTTAATTAATCACTGTAACTATTCTTTTCCGTAATTTATTTCGTTTCTTTTGTACTATGGTATGACGTTCCTTCTTCGTGGTATTGAGAAAAAGGGGCGTTACACTGTCTTGGTATCAGAGGCCCGGTTTATGTTTTCTTTTGGGTCTTGTGGTTTTGGACTGTCTTGTTTGTGCTGTGTGACTCTCTGTGTTTGGTATTCTACAAGGATACATCTGATTTTCTCTATGTTTTGTATAGCTTAATTTAAGAAGAATTATGGCTCGTCGAGGAGACATGACTGCTGCAATTGAGGCAATTCAAAAGATGGTTGAGGCTTTGCTGCAACAAAAGTAGCAAACGGCTCAACAGCAAGCGAGGACTGCACAACAATTGGAGGCTACTGCTGATGCCCAGAATCTGGCAGAATTTCGTCGCACTAACCCTCCATAATTTAAGGGAGAGTATAATCCTGAGAAGGCTACTCTGTGGATCAAAGAGCTGGAGAAAATCTTCACGGGCATGAACTGTGCCCACAACAGGAAAGTGACTTATGTTGCGTTCACGCTGATTGGGGACGCAGAGGATTGGTGGACCAAAGAGCAGAGGTTATTAGAGGCTGAGAATCAAGCAATCAATTGGGAATTATTTAAGGAGAGATTCTTGAACAAATATTTCCCGGAAAATGCTAGGCATGCTAAGGAGATGAAATTTCTCGGCTTGAGGCAGGGCAATATGACTGTGAGTGAATATGCTGCCAAGTTTGAGAGTTTGTCCAAATTCTCAACCTACTTTCAACACCAACCAAATGAGGCATGGAAATGTTAGAAGTTTGAGGAAAGTCTAAGACACGACATGAAGAGAGTTGTCATTACATTGAAGATTACTTAGTTCTCGGAACTACTTGATAGGTGTCGTCAGGTGGAACACTTGGACCAGGCACGTGATGCAAGAAACAGAAACTTTGGGCCTATTCGGTCTCAAAGAGGAGGGAGCAGTAACGCTAACCATTACCAAAAGAAGCCTTATTCCATACCACCTAGAAATCAACAACAGAGGTCACAAGGTGGAAGTCCTGGAGGAAGTCCGGGCAGAACTGGTCAAACAACAGCGTCTCCGCCGAGATGCATGAAGTCTGGGAAGGAGCACTATACGAGAGACTACACTATTAAAGGAGTTATCTCCTTCAGATGCGGGAAACCTGGACACGTTTCTCGTGATTGCAATCAACCTAAGGCAAAACCTTCTGTCAATGTTGCTAGAACTGCTAAACCGCAGCCTGGAGGTTGGATTTATACTCTAAGCGGTGCTAAAGCCTCCAAATCCGAGGATCTTATGCAAGGGGAGGGTCTCATAGAAGGTAATCTTTTAACTGTACTGTATAACTCAGGTGCAACACATTCTTTCATTTCCTATGACTGTATGAAAAGACTCAGTTTACTTGTGTCTTCTTTACCTTTTGATTTGACTATTTCAACTCCCACTGCTAAACCTGTTCTTACCACCGAAGTCTGTTTGGGTTGTCCATTGATTGTTGAAGGTTGAATCTTTTCTGTTAATTTGATCTGTTTGCCATTATCTCAATTAGATGTGATCTTAGGAATGGATTAGTTATCTTCTAACCATGTCCTATTAGATTGTTCTAGAAAAACCATAGTTTTTCCTTTGGATAAGAATTCTAGATTTTTGACTTCCAACTAAGTGAAAGGTTTCTTAAAAGAAGAAGCTCGAGGATACATGTTGTTGACTTTTTTGAAAGTCGAGAAAGAGGTTGATATAGACGCAATTTCAATGGTTCGAGAATTTCTTAAAGTTTTTTCTGAAGATGTACCTGGTTTACCACCGAAGCGGGAGATCGAATTTGTCATTGATCTTGTACCTGGATCTGGTCTTATTTCTATAGCGCCTTATCAAATATCGCCTGCAAAGCTAGTTGACCTCAAGAAACAACTAGAAGAGCTTTTAGAGAAGCAATTCATGAGACCCAGTGTATCACCTTGGGGAGCAACGGTATTGCTAGTTAAGAAGAAAGACGGTACTTCGAGATTGTGCATAGATTATCGTCAGTTAAACAAGGTCACGATCAAGAACAAGTATCCATTGTCGAGGATAGACGACCTGATGGATCAGTTGAAGGGAGCTGCTGTGTTTTCTAAGATCGATTTGCGATCGGGTTACCATCAAATCAGAGTTAAAGTGGAAAACATTCCTAAAGCAGCTTTTCGTACTCGTTATGGACACTACGAGTACTTGGTGATGCCTTTTGGTGTGACTAATGCGCCTGCTATTTTCATGGATTATATGAATAGAATCTTTTATCCTTATTTGGATAGATTCGTCGTCGTTTTCATCGACGATATCTTGATCTATTCGAAAAATCAGAAGGATCATGCCGAGCATCTCAGTATAGTTCTTCAGACTTTGAAGGAGAAAGAGTTGTATGCCAAGTGTCGAAATATGAGTTTTGGTTGGATGAAGTTAAATTCTTAGGTCATGTGATTTCAAAGGAAGGAATTGCTATAGATCCTTTGAAGGTTGAAGTTGTGCTACAATGGGACAGGCCAAACATGGTGACTGAAATCCGAAGCTTTATTAGATTAGCCAGATATTATAGGAGGTTTATCAAAGGATTCTCTAAGATTGCTGGACCTCTCACACAACTCACAAAGAATAATCAAGCTTTTGAATGGATGGATGCTTGTGAAAAGAGTTTTCAAGAATTGAAGAGGAGACTAACTACTTCACCAGTGTTAGTTCTACCTGATCCGAGTGAACCGTTCGAGGTGTACTGCGATGCTTCATACCAAGGAGTGGGTTATGTCCTTATACAAGGTGGAAAAGTGGTGGCTTATGCCTCAAGATAATTGTGAGTGCATGAGAAGAACTACCCAACGCATGATTTAGAGTTAGCTACTATTGTATTTGCTTTGAAGATATGGAGACATTATCTCTACGGAGCAACGTTCAACGTCTTCAGTGATCATAAGAGTTTAAAGTATTTGTACGATAAAAAAGAGTTGAACATGAGGCAGCGAATATGGTTAGAATTCCTGAAAGACTACGATTTCCAACTTCAGTATCACCCTAGAAAGGCAAATGTTGTGGTCGATGCCTTAAGCAAGAAGACGATCAGTGTATCTGCCATGATGATCAGAGAAAAAGATTTAATAGAGCAATTCAGAGACATGTGGTCTTTTGTGGAATTAATGCCAGGAAAGATCTGCATGAACATAGTCACCATTTCAAGTGATTTGATGGATGACATTCGAGAGAAACAGAAGGTTGCCAAATTCTTGCAAGAGGAAAGAGAGCTGATGAAGCAAGGTGGTATGACAACATTAGAAGAAGGAAGCGATGGAATTTTGAGATTCCAAGGTAGAGTTTGTGTGCCTAAAGATGAAGAGCTCAGGAAGTACATTCTTGAACATACTTATACTAGTAAGTTGAGTATGCATCCTGGAATGACCAAAATGTATCAAGATTTGAAGAAATTATTTTGGTGGCATAGGATGAAAAGAGATATTGCTAGATGCGTATCTTCTTGTTTAGTTTGTCAGAAATTGAAGATTGAACATCAAAGACCATCTGGAATGCTCCAACTCTTGACTTTTCCCAAATGGAAATGGGATAGTATTGCCATGGACTTTGTTATCGAATTGCCAAGAACCAGAAAGGGATACGATTCAATATGGGTAATTATGGATCGACTTACAAAGTCAGCGCATTTCTTGCCGATCAACATAAGGTACCCGTTGGAAAAATTGACTCAGTTGTATATCGGTAAAATTGTTAGGCTACATGGTGTGCCTACAAGTATCATCTCTGACAGAGACCCGAGATTTACATTGAAGTTTTGGCAAATTCTTCAAGAAGAAATAGGAACGAAGCTACATTTGAATTCTGCATACCATCGTCAGACGGACGACCAATCAAAAAGAACAATTCAATCATTAGAAGATTTGTTGAGAGCTTGTGCCATAGAGCAAACTGGAAGTTGGGATGAAATTTTACCGTTAGTAGAATTTACCTACAATAACAGTTACCATTCGAGCATAGGGATGGCACCCTATAAGGCTCTGTATGGACGAAGATGTCGAACACCTTTATATTAGTATCAAGATGGAGAGGGACTTACAGTCGAACCTGATCTTATTCAACAGACAATTGAGAAGGTTAAGATGATTCAAGAAAAGATGAGAATGACTCAGAGTCGACAAAAGAGCTATGTGGATAGAAGAAGAAAACCTCTTGAATTTGAGGAAGGAGAGCATGTGTTCTTGAAAGTCACGCCTACGACTGGGGTCGGTCGGGTTCTCAAATCTAGAAAGCTAACTCTAAAATTCCTTGGACCTTATCAAATTCTTCGTCGGATAGGTCCCGTTGCTTACCAAATAGCTTTTCCACCTTTTCTTTCAAATCTTCACAATGTCTTTCATGTGTTACAACTTCGAAAATGCATTCCAAATCCTAATCATGTCACAGCACCTGATTTAGTACAATTAAAGGAATACTTGACTTATGAAATAACTCTTGTAAGGATTGAGGATAGGAGAATGAAGCAACTCAGAGGGAAAGACATTTCATTGGTGAAAGTAATTTGGAATGAAGCAACTGGAGATGCGACATGGGAGCTGGAGGACAAGATGAAGGAGCAATACCCAGAACTGTTCTAAGGTATGAAAATTTCGAGGATGAAATACTTATTTGTTGGGGTGAGTTGTAACACCCCAAATTTAATTTATTTTATGATAAATATTCATTTTCTAATATTTGTGATTTTTGGGAATTTTTCTGGATTTTTTTGAGAACACAGAATATTTTAATATTATTCTTTATTTTGCATGCAAACTGAGCGGAGCCGGGAAAATGAGATATTTTTCCCGAGAACCTTGATCTATGGAAACGTCGATGGGGGATCTTACTAAACCCAAGGCCGAACACGATTTACAAAGTTTTACGTTTTTCAAGAAATATTAACAGATAAAATAATAAATCGCTATGTAAAATTTTATCCGTTGGATAATTAATACTGACTCCTATCAACTATAACAATTATCCATTGGATAATAACATGTATTAAAAATCCTATCACATTATCCCAATGTAATCTACTTTAAGTCTAATCAAACTCACTTTAATTCAAATTTATAGTATGTTAATCAAAGCTTCTTGCTTTGACCACCAAATGACCAAGCTACCCTTGGCTTGTTAGGGAAGCTAATTTTTCCCCTCCTTTCTCTCCATTTGCCACAGCATTCCCTTGCCTTAGGGGGGAAAATTTGACTCACACCCACTTAACACACTTAGTCATTTTCACTCATTTTCATCTATCCACTTCTTTCTCTAGTTTTCTTCTTCATATTTTCTCTACCTTCTCTCTTCTTCTCCCCTCTTTATACGAAAATTGCAGCCCCGATGAGCAACCATTTTCTTCACTTTTCTCTTCATCAAGACCATTTCCATACTACTTTTTCTATTTAGAAATTTTCTCCAAAATCCATCTTCACCTCCATTGTCTTCCAAGACAAAACTTCAAGCTCTATGGGTAAAGTTTTTATTTTTCTTCTTCTTTCTCTTCATTTTCGTACTCCATGGTCTCTTTGATGACCATGAATCTCTTCTTTTTCAACCATTGATGTTGAATCATTGTCTTGAAATTCCTAGGGTTTTGGAAGCTCAAAACTGAACTCACCAAGAAGCAATAAGAGATCATTTTTTGTGTTCTTCCTTTAGGTAAGAGGGAGATTACTCATTTCAATCATTATTGGTGGTGAGGGAACCTTTGTATGCTTACTTTGTTTTGGTGATTTTGTATGTTATGTATTCTTGAAATTGGATTTATATGATTGATAATCTTGAATGTATTGGATGTGTTGAAAATGCTTGATCACGTTAGGGTTGTTAAATGAAAAATTTGGAGTTTCCTACCCTAATGTGATTCTACGGTTTTGACTAGGATTTAGGGATATAAATTGGTTTTGTGTACAATACAATGAAGCTTATGTGATTAAAAGTTGAATGATAATATTACAATCAATGAATGGAAAATTTTAAGGGTTTAATACCCCAAAGAAAGGCCACGATTTTGACTTGAATTTTGAGGGATTGGATTGGTTTGGTGTGCACTAAAATTTAAGTGATTAGATATCAAAAAACTAATGCATAAAATGTAAAGAAATTGGAACAATGACCTAGTGAGGCCACAGTTTTTAGAAAAAAATTTGGACTTAGTGACACGGTTTTGAAGGATTATTTACCCTAAAATTTTAATAATTGACCAAAGCTTAAGACTTTGAAAATGAGGATCCATAATGTGGACTTATGAAAATTGATGAACCATGAATGCATATTGATGTTGGGGATGGATTCTATGTTATTGTGAAATCCCTATGTGGGCTAAGTACATGTTGACTGTGTACTTGAAGAATTCCTGACATATTGATATTATGACATGAAAATATGCCATTGTGGTATACTTATGATAAATGTAGCATTGATAAACATACATGATGTACATTGTGTCGTCATGCATATGTGTTGTCCGTTGGACATTGTTGGAAAGGCTATGTATGCCTAGGAGTTTGAATAACACCTATGTGCGGGTGCGAATAGACTAAGCGTAGGGTCATAGTGGTTGGCCCTGGGGGCATCGGGGTGTGGGTGTCTTACAATAGACAGTGGTAGCTCCACTACGGTCGTGGGATAGACCCGTGCAAACACACCGACAGTCCGGACTGAGACGCTGTCCTATATCGCGATCAACTATTGAAGTGCCATGTATAAGCCATATTGCGCAACTATTTTTATGTGATGAGCACACTATTTTTAAAAGGCTAACGAGATACTGGCATTACTCCTTGATCATTCACTCCGAAAATGCTTATGTCTAGCTCCATGGAGTAGGAATTTTGGTACCAATTTCATTGTGAACTGTCCGTCTCACAATTCATTGAGCATGAGCATTTATAATTGTGGAAAGTATCGGTTATTATTTCTGCAATAATTATTTGATCACCTGGAATGTTGAATGTTAGAAATATTAATGTTATCTGCCTGTTGTTGATGATATTTATTATTATTTATTGTTGTTATGCTCTTATCGTTAATTTTAATCATTCCTATAATTGACATATGAACTGTATTATATGTGGGCGTCTAGCGCCGTTTCGTTTTCTCGCTGCTATTTTGGTAATGAAAGCTGGGTGTCTCACCTCTTTCTATGTTTTCTGTATTTTTTGTATCTTTATCGGACTGTGTTCTGAGAAGACGTTAGTGAGGAAGAGAAGGAAACAATTGAGTTTCCGGGTTTCTGGCCACACTATGACTATAACTGCTGAGGATGTCATCACAACCACGCCGCTTTTTAGGGTACGTGAAGTTGACCTTTCATGGGGGACCTGATTGCTGGCATCTACATGTGCAGATGGACCAATGCGTGTACCGTGGGGAGCTGACGACATCATTAGCTTGGGGCCGCTATGACATTCTTGTTTTTGAGTTTTCTGCTTTTGTTGTTTTCGAATTTTAACTACCCACGAGGGATATGTGGACTGATATGTTCTACACCTCTAAAGAGGATTCTTTCCTCTCCACTACTCGGGCTTTTGCCCGAAATTCGATCGCTCCGATGGTAGTTTCATCGGATGAAGAGGACCTTGAGGAGGACCCTGCTACGGTCCCTTCTCGTCAGTCTTAGGGGCTGATACTATAGGTGGCTACTGATGGCTAACTGTTTATCTTTTTAGAGAAGCTTGGCGTTTTGCTAATATGAGTGTTAATTTGTAACTATCTTGGGTTAGTAAAGCCTTTACTTTTTATATATTTTGTGATGTAACTAAACAGGTTGATGCATATAATATATATATATTGTGAATGTATGGTTTATAGTTTATGTTGATTTTATTGTATCTGTAGTTATTCTTATTTCTTTTATTACACAAAAAAAAGTAGCATGTATTTCGATGTTCAATTATTTCACTATCAAGAATACAAACTTTTTAATCTTGTATTAATAATGAATCGGGTCTTAATTAATCACTGTAATTATTCTTTTCCGTAATTTATTTCATTTTTTTTTGTATTATGGTGTGACGTTCCTTCTTCGCGGTATTGAGGAAAAGGGACATTACATATTGAAGAGGAATACTTATGTGTTTCAGAATATTTATTTACTAATATTTATTGTTTTTTCTTTTGTAGTGAGAATATACCAAATAAATCGAAACATGTGGATACAATTATGGAGATTTGCCAAGCATATTCAACTTTAGTTTTTTTGTTCTTTCATTTGTATTATGTGATCAAGAACAATCACATTACTTTTGTACAATATTAGTAAATGACTTTTTTTTCTTAGTTTTGGTGTCTATATGCAATAAATACACTTCCATAATTTCGTATATTTTATTTGAGAAGAATTATTTTTTTAATGTATTATTAGTTTTTAATACGTGATTTTTTAATACGCAATTAAAAAGTGTTGTCTAAAAGTAGTACATAGGTAAATTTTTTAAAAAAATGGCCTATGAGCAATGTTTCATACAATGCTTCATAGCATATTTAAAAGCAACAAAATTGCCTAAAGTAGACCTATAGGCAATGCTTCTTACAAGTTGCCTTATGGCAAACTTAAAAGCAATGATAATAAAACGTTGCCTAAAAGTACACATATAACCAACGTGTGGAAAATGTTGCCAAAACTTTAACCTATAGGCAACGCTTTCTAAAAGTTGCCTTACGGCAAACTTAAAAGCGACGACAGTGAAACGTTGCCTAAAACAATACTTATAGCCAACGTTTAAAAAACGCAGCCAAAACCATGACCTATAGGCAACGGTTTTTAAACGTTGCCAAAACCATGACCTATAGGCAATGGTTTTTAAACGTTGTCTTATGGCATACTTAAAAGCAACGGCAGGAAAGCGTTGCCTAAAGCAGTACCTATAAACAACATGTCAAAAGTGTTGCCAAAGCTATCCACAGACAGCGTCTCAAAAGCGTTGCCAGAAGGTAAGAATAGGCAACGTTTTTGCTAAAGTGTTGCCAAAAGTTTAAAAAGCGTTTCCTATTGTAATAGGCCACGGTAGAAGAGGCAACGACTCGGCAAGGGCTGAAAAGCATTGCCATAGACTTTAGGCAACGGTTTTTGATCAATGGCAATGGTTTTTGATCAATGGCAACGCTTTCCAGCCCTTGCCAAAGGGCAAAGTTGTTGTAGTGTGGCTCTAGTACTCAAGAGAGGGGTGAATTGAGCTATAAAACTTTCGCAAATACTTATAAACCAAATTTCGTCGAAGCTAAATATTAAGAAGGATATGAAAATAAAGAAAATAATTGAAAGCTTTAAGCGCAACAAATTTACAGATAAGTAATGATAATGAAATTCCAATAAATAAACAAATAAAGATGAGAATAGTAGGCATGATATTTATCCTGGTTCAGCCAGCAAACCACTTATAGCCTACGTCCAGTCCTCAAAACACAATTCGAGATTTTTCACAATCCAATACAAGCTTAAAATAGGTGCTTGCAACCGTTACAAATAAGAGCACTTTTCACTTACAGGAAAACTCTACCCTTGTGCTAAAGCCTCAAACTTTCAGGGATACCTCACCCTTACACAAACCTTAGAGGGATACTTCATACTTTTTACAATACCTTTGAGGGATACCTCACCTTCTCAGAAATATTGCAGAAAATATATAAAGAGGAACTCTCACAAAGAGTGAATAATACAATTTGAAGCACTAATAGAGCTCTCTAAGGATATCTCAAAGTTTTGGCGAAAAGAGCACAAAAAATATGAGAAAATTATAAATCACGTTTTCAAGCAAGCAAAGAATGATTCAGACTGTTAGGCAACTTGCAAAGGTGACCCAAGGTCTCTATTTATAGAGCTTTCCAAGAAAATAGCCGTTGAAAACATTAATTAACATAATTAATATGAAAACCTCTTATTTTTTCAAAACAGGAATCACGAGTTTATTCAAATAACTATTGAGTTATTCAAATAACTCAACTTGAAAATCCTTCAGGAATATAAAACTAATATATATTATTCGAATAACTTGAGAGTTATTCGAATAACTCTGTTATAAATTATTTTCAGTAAAACAGATCTATTCAAATAAGTTAATGACTATTCGAATAGCTCAATTGAAAGAAGCCATCCAGAAAACATTTTATTCAAATAGCAGAGGTGCTATTCGAATAGTTCTTTGAGAAACAGAAGCGCGCAATAGGAATTTGAAACTGTTATTCGAATAATTCTAGGGTTATTCAAATAAAAAAGCCTTTATTCAAATAACCCTTAAAAAAAATTCTTAAAAGCTTTAGAAAAATTGCCCAGGTGGTTTCCAAAACATCAAGACCTTTTGAATATTTGAAGAACCATTTTTGAATCTTAGTTTTATTAAAAAGCAAGTTTAGATCTTTTCTTTTAAGCAAACTAATGAGATATCTGAGGAAAAGCTTCGTACAAAAGGCTTTAAGTCCTAAAGCTAATCTTGAAGATCTTAGACTTAATCTTCTCATCATCTTCATGTTTGTTATTGTCAAAACTAGTCTTCAATGACTCGTAGTCAATCACAAACATGGTATATACACCATTCAAGCTCAACTTTACTCAATAAAGGAGCATCTAGTTTAAGTTTAACCTATAAAAGAGTAAATATACTCTTACTATACCTTCATAACTCAACTTTAACTATTAAAGGAGCTACTAGTATTCCTAGGGTTCAACCATCACAAAAATACCTGAATTTTTTTTTCCTAAAAATGTTGATTTTCATGAATGCACCAAATATGCATTCTAGCTTCAAAAATTCTAAAATTGTATAAACAAATAGCCTTACCTCATATCCTTCAAATGAAATAAACCTCACTTCATTTGACTTAGTGTAGCCAAAGTTATGCAACAAAATATAGAAAATGAAATAGGGCAACTACCTGTTTTACCAGAATTTAACCTTACTTTAAATTAAAACTAGGAACATATGAAGAGTGAAAAATTCTTGGAATTTTTACCCATTATAGCCTTACATGTTAGCTCCAAAATTCCACTGGTCTCATGTATTTTGCACCTCGAGCAAAAAATTAAGCAATCTGGTTTAGTAAGTACCAAATTGCTTATTTCTGCAGAATTTGTCCTGGATTCAGAGCGAAATTGGTGCTACTTGGGTTGGCCTAAAAATATGAAATTTTTACTACATGAAGCCTTGCATCTTAGCTTTCAAATGTAACAAGAAGAAGGTCATTTCAATAACTATAGTTCAAGTTATGATACAAGTACTACAAGCTATTAGAATGCCCTGTTTTGTTGGTCTTTGGGCACCCAAAGTTTGGTGCCTAGGCGCCAAAACACCATAATGCATTCTGCTAAAGCGTGCTTTGCATAATCTTGGTTTCCAACCATGTTCTACCCCTAAAGATCAATTCCTAGATGATTTCTATCATCATTCAAGGTCTCTAATCATATTGTAACTCACATATATTACTTATAGATAAACAACTCATGCCGAATAAACTCAACTTAGTTATATCTACCATAACTCATCATTACTTCATATTTGATACCAAGTGCAACCTCATGAAGCTCGAAGTCCTCAATAACTACTTAAGGTAATCCATGCCAAATGGATATACAACGACCTATTCTTTTACACATACACTAGGTGTTCATTTCTTTCATAAAATATTTTTACTAAAGTCTTAACTTACACCAAAAAGTATGCATAAAAATTCTCATTCAAAATAGGATTCCATCCCATTCATAAGAAAACACATGGTGTTTTCTGCCCATTGGGCGCTCAAGCAATGGGCCCTAGGCGCTTAGGTGCCCAGCCACCAGAAAACCAACTCTATTTCACCTTAGCGCTGGCGCTAGTCTCAGCCTCACGCAACATCAAGGTTCTAGGTAGAGGGCGCTTAGGCTCCCACACACTAGAAACACTCCCTTGTTTTTCTTCTGGTTTTCAACCAATTCTAACCCACCAAAAACCACATAAATCTCAACTACAACATGAAAATATTATAGATCTTCATTCAAAACATCTTTAAGATGACAATCCAAAAATAGGTATTTCCTATATCATCTTCATTAAATCACAAATTCTTAGAACTTCAATACTAAAATACAAACTCAATCACATATTCATGACTCAAATACAACATTTTATCATCATAAAACTAACATATAACTCATATTCTTCAATCAAGTTACCAAATTCCAATATCTAGAAGATAACAAGAGAAGGAAGATAAGTAAACAAGAAAACAAACCCCTCCCTCTTATGGTGAAGATGAAGATCTTCAAGATTTCCTCTTTGATCCTTCTTCCTTTCCTATTCTTTTCTCTTTCGTTTCTTCAAATAACAAGAGGAGGAAGATAAGTAAACAAGAAAACAAACCCCTCCTTCTTATAGTATAGATAAAGATCTTCAAGATTTCCTCTTTGATCCTTCTTCCTTTCCTCTTCTTTTCTCTTTCATTTCCTCCCTTCTTTTCTTTTCTCTTCTCTCTCTGTTTTTTGTAGCTCTTGACCATGAGAGAAAAGAAAGAAAAGAAGACAAAAATAATGACTCAAAAGCAACCTCTAATATTTTGCTGGAACTTTATATCTCTTAGGAATATTTTGATCTTACTAAATCAAGTTTTCTAACTTCCAAAGATATTGAAATAAAACCTAGGATTAACCTAAATCCTAGTTTTACCATTTTCATACTTTTCCATATCAGCTATATGTCAATCCAGTATTAAAACACATAACTAGTATACTTAAAAAATACCAAATCAACTCAGTTATCTTGAAACTTTAACTACATCCTCATCCACATATTTGTGACCTAGAAATAAATTATTCATATTTATTTCTTTTAACTTAGCCTTTAAATCTTTTTTTTGAGTCATTCTAGGCTACTTTTCACGTTCTGTGTTGCAGTAAAGTGCCTAAATTAACTCAGTTTGTCACAAAATTACACAGACATGTCAAGCAAGTATTAGGCTATCTCTATAACCAAATACAAGTCTAACATGCTATTGAAGATGTTACATCAATCACCATTTAAGCCACAATTTCAAGCACAAAAGCACCAAAATTTCTGGTTAAAACAGGTCAGCATTCTGCCACAATATCAAGCACAAAAGCACCAAAATTTATAGTTAAAAGAGGGCAGCATTCTGCCATAATTGTCAATCACCATTCAAGCCATAATTTCAAGCACAAAAGCACCAAAATTTTTGGTTAAAACAGAACACAAAGTCGTGACTATCAATCAAATAAAATTTGGCCATAAACTCCATTAAAACATTCACAAAATCAATACAACATCCAATAGAAGAAGAAATTTGGAAGGCCGTGAGTTACTCCAAGCAATAAGTTAACAAAATTTCATACTTCTCATTTTTTTTACCATCACAAGTTCAACTTAAAAATCAATAGAAGAAGACAAGTAAATTCAAGCCATGAATCACTACTAAGCCCTAGTTTGGCTGTAACCTCCATATTTATAGGAAACAGAATTCTTGTTTCAAATTTAATGGAAAAAGAAGAGTAATTTGAAGGCAAAACCCCTACCTTGTCTCCACTAATTTGCTAATATTTTCTTTCCTTTCTTGCCTTTGTTTTCTCCTTCCTCTTGCCTTTTGTTTCCTTCTTGTTTTTTTTTCCTCTTCTTGTCTTTGTGTTGTTGTTGCTCATGTTAAAATAGAGGAGAGAGTGAAGAAAGTGAAATGTGAAAGAGAGGAAAAAGTGAATGAGAAATAGGCAAAAAAATTTAGAGAGTCTTGGGTAGTGGATGACCAAATTTGTGACAAAAAAATTCATGTAAAAACTTTTGTATCTGTTACATACACTTTAATCTTCCAAAGCTAAGTTTTCAAGTTACCATAAGTGTTATGAAAAATTTTAGAACTCAACTTAGTCCTTGTATCCATTTTTGCATAACTTTCCATATACTGCGATTTATCAGTTAAGTTTCATTACTCTGTCTTAAGTTTAAGTAAACTTAGAAATTAAATAAATATGCTTACTGATACTTATCTAAGTTGGTATTTTATACCAAAATATTCCCTATATCTTACTTGTCATCTCTATGAAATTTCATAATTTTCTGAGTTACTTAACTATTCTATTGATTCCTCTTCAATATCCTTAAAATTATCGAACTAACTCAATTGATTTTTCAAAATTTACTATAACTCTTATTAACTTTTTATAATTAGGAAATAAATTTTTCATATTTATTTCGCTCATATAAACTATTTATACAGAAACTTTAGCTAATTGTTCAAATTTGGTGTTATAGAATTAGGCTCAAACTAGTCCAAAAGGTTACCCGAATTAACAAATAACTCATACCGGAGTTACTGAGCTTCTATAATCCTGATTAAAAGTATTAAGTCAAGGAGAATATTACATTTAATCCCTTTCCAGTTGCTGAATCTCAGCTTGGAGGTCGATGATGGTCTTTTCAGCCAATCCCTTCTCATACTCCCCCAAGCTCTTTTCAAGACAGCGAGCTTCACAAGCCACTCGAAGTAAGAAGGTCTGAAACCTTGACAGAATATCGGGTGAGCTCCTCTGGGTATTGTATTTCACTTCTTCTTCATCTAGGAGTTACCTATCAATGAACGATCTAGTCTCTGTGTCCTTCTTAAATAAGGTGATCAGACCTTCTTCTTCATTTGCCTCTATGGCTACTTACTTTCCATGATCCATTGGCCTACTGCTTTCGGCAGCCTTTCTCTTCCTCTAAAAGGATAGAACATGAGATTTTGATTGATCTGAAGCCACCTCAATGACAGGATCTTGGGTGGTGGGAACTAAAGCAATACGTGCAGGAGTGTTTGAAGGTCCAACCCCCCTTTCCTTGCCTTCAAAGCTTAAAGGGCCACAAGAGATGATCAGAAGGCCATGCTTTTCTCAAAACGGGAAAAACATAAGTTAGAAGTGATAGGTAAGGAAAATGCCTAAAACAAAAACAAGGGTTTCGTCATCAGCAATGTCTAGAACATCCTTGCAAGAAATGTGCCAAACTTCCTTTGCCCATTTATTGATAAAATATATGCACTTGGTGTCCTCTCAACCAAGTTTAGGCTTCTCCATCTCAATCATTTCAATGAGAGTGTCCCAGGCCTGCGTGGTCCACTTCAAGTGGAACACAGGGGTCCCATCTAGCCCCAAGAAGAATGGGTGGGATCCGGGAACCATCATCAGCTTAAAGAACTTTGTCTTGTAGTTCTTGAAGCTATCTTGGAAGATGTCAAAGACCTTTCTTCCACTTCTTGATCGAAAAGTGAGCTAATTTTTTTGCATTGCCATCTCTCCTTGGGGGGACCATCGAGTAAAGAAATAGAAGAATGCCTTTTTCGTATACCGAAGTCCGACCACTTCGTAAAATCGTTCAAAGGCAAGGATGAAACCCCAGCTATTGGGGTGAAGTTGGGACAGGGCCACGTTTAGAGTATGGAGGACTACAATTTGGAAGTTTGTAAAAGGTAGCTAGAGCCCCAGTCAGATGAAGATGTCTCCATACAAAAACATGAAGTGTTTTCCATCTATACGAGTTGAACACACCCTTTCACCCTGCTCTAGAGTCGAGATCCGATACTCATGGTCCTGCCTGTCATCCTTTATCAGTTCCAAGTAGCTCGCAAGATTTTCTACTTTCTCCTTAGTCCAAAAATTGAACTCGTTGTTCTAGACGTCATGTCCAACCCAAGGGTACACCCTCCTTCCTTGGACAAGTACTGTGGGCCCCTCTACTACTGGTCTATGTTGTATAGCTCTTCTCCTTGCCATGAATCCCTAGAAACACCCACAGAGGTTGTTAATGTGCTATTAGAATCAAGAATATCTACCCTAGATTCAGACAAGGGGGAAGGAAGACACCGCCCTACGTACCTAGTAAGTTACACCTATTACAATTATCAGCCTTAGTGTCCTAAAAGGTCCATGACAAAGTATGGGCGCCTCTGCCATTAATGGCGCGATAGGGAAAATTCTCCAGAGAGCAACACCATAGAGTTGGGCCTAGAATCGTTGATATCCCAACTCATTTTCGATGTGAAAAAAAGGAGAATACCCTAAAATCAAGAAGACAAAAACCCTTTACCTTGAAATGACACTAAAAACAGTAAAAACAGGGGGAAGAGGGGCGCATACCTTGAAGAAATGAACAAAATGGGTGACTAAAAGGAGCTTAACCCCTAAGAATCGCCAAAAACCATTGGAAACCACACAAAAGCAATTGTCACTCTGTCATTCACGATTGTCAGAAATTGTCTTAGGTAGCCAGAAATTGGAAAGGAATAGTAAAAGTGCAAAGGAGGCATCCTCGGCCCCTATTTATAGGGGTGATAGCTGTCGAGACTATCAAATAAATCAATTTATAAACCGATTCACCAAAATACTTGTAGTATAAGGCACAACCGGGTTGAGTCCTTGGATCACTCTAATCAAGCAATCAAATTAAGAGGTTATCAGGGGGAAAAGACTACAAAATTAATTAACAGAAAGTAATTAAAAATTGTAAACAGAATCAAGTAAACAACTAATCCAAGGAAATCAACTAATATTGAATTTAATCCATTATTGATCACTAGGATTCCATTCATTTTCTAATCAAATTCTTGGTCTTAGATCCCATTAAGAAACCTTAAGATGATCAATGAATTTTCTACTAGATAAGCATATAAAATTTAATTAATCAAAGTTAAATGAATTAAGTGCCCATCTAATCCAAAATAAGTCTAAAATCGAAAATTCAACCAAGCTTAACAAACAACATCCAAGAAGCCTTTGATGCATTGTTTAATCTCTATAATCCTCATTAAACATGTGGTAATTATGCAATTATCACATTAACATCCAAATCAAATCAAGCAATTTAATTCATATTTAACAAAATCAAAGAGGAACTTGATTAACAAGTAAAAGATAAACTTGCTTAGCAAGTAAAATATAAACTTGATCAACAAGTAAAAGAGAAATTTGATTAGCAATTAAATGTAAAATAATCAAAAGAAGATCTCAGAATTAAACATCAAAATTGTCAATCCCTAGGATTGATTTAAAATAGTCTAGCCTTCCATGGATGGAAGGGAAAAATAGAAAAGAATGAAAACTAGAGAGAAAGGGGAAGAAGAAAGATGAAGAGAGGAAGTGCAAGCAAGAATGGCTAGGAGAAAATTAGGGTTGAGTTTTGTGGTTGCAGCTGCTACTTAAATAACTATCTTTAAAATTAAAAATTCAAGTTTTCCTTTAGCTTAGGGTTAATTCTCTTCCTTTTAGCTCTAATTAGATACCTAATTAGCATAATTTTGACTTAGGATGAGAGAGTTATGCCCAAAACATTCTTAACAGCTCTTTGAACCTGTCAGCGCAATTCAAAGGGTCAAACCACCATCAAAACGTCACAGTTTTGATAAGTGATCTTCACAAGAAGTGAAGATATATGTCTTAGCTTTCAAATTATGGCCTATTGTTTGCACATCATCCATGTTCTAGTGACAACATCTTTATTTTGAATTCGTGGCCCAATATGACCTACTAGAAATCTGATTTAGCCTTCGAGCTCCGAATCAAAGTTGTAGAGCTTTATCTCAGCTTTCCTACAAAGTAAAATTCATAATTTTTAGATGTCTAGAACTCAAGTTATGCCCAAAATATAGAAATAGTATAAAATTCTCAATAATGTAAAAAATACAACTAAACCCAATTTGAACCCCAACTTATAAAGTGTGGCCAAAACTGTAACACCCACTGTAGGGTATCACATTTTATATGAATTATTACTGAATTACTCCAAGTTATAAAATGATATTATATAATATAAATATGAGTTATAAAATTTCTTGATATAGATAAGATAAACTTAGCAGAATATAACTAAACTAAACAATATCACAAATAATTTACATCATATACAAAATCTCAGTACTGACATACTTAAATATATACAGATAGAGTTCTCAAAAGTAATTAAACATTATCAGAACTACTATACTGGCCCAAGTACATGTCTACGGAGCAGAACCCTCAAACGGATCCTCCTCGGACTCCTTAGAAGATAGGAATCCTGCATGACGCGTAGTCCTACGAACAGGTGTCCAAGCAGACAATACAACGCTAATCTCACTAGGAATATGGTAGTAAGCTCCACAATACTGCCTAATGGACAACAGAAACTCTAAATGTATGTAAATATCGACATTGAAGTAAGGGTTCCCATGATACACTCTACTTAGGGAAACAGTCAGATCTCCTAAGTAGATGACACACCCTCTATCTAAATGAAGATGCCAAGCCTCCGAACCTCCTCGGAATTGTAGCCTCATGTACCCAAGAAAATTTGGCGTCGCCATTGACTCAGAATTCAACTTCCTCAACAGGAATTTGCTCCTCACCCTCTTGCTCAAACACTTGCTCACTGTCTTTACGAATTACAATTACAATACAAGAACAACATACAAAGAGGTGAGATTACCAACACCAATACTAACATGGCAGTAAAGAGATATAAATTACAATAATGTCATACGGATATAATAAACAATAATACAGATTTATCAAATAATAATTATGATCATGGCATCAACATCAATCACTAGTTGACAAATAAAATATCACATAGATATAGAAGTTCAGATTATGCATGTGCACATAGACTCAATTTCCTACTCCATGGAGCTAACTCAAGTCAGAGAGATTGATCTAGAAGACCTGTCGGTACCACAATTGGCTCAGACCACGTGCTACAACTCTCATCAATTTTGCACATCTAGCATTATACACAACAGTCTACACCAAATCTTGATTAAGAATAGTGTCTCGGTCCGGATCGTCGGTGCATTGCATCGGTCCGATCCACAGTACAGAAGAGCTACCAACTACCCATTGTGGAAAACTTGCACCCCGACGCCCCCAAGGTCAACAAGTAACCTACACTACACATATCACACCACACAAAGGTGTAATTCTCTATTAGGTCATCGACCTTAACATAGTCCATCAGACATTTTCAAATGCATATTCAATGCATACAAGCCAATCATAGGCTACAGTCATATTTCACATATACGGGTCCATACTTTGGTCCAACAGTAATTCTACTATATTTTCAATCACGAAAGTATTTTACTGCGTTTTCACAATCGTGCAACTTTTCTGTCGTGTTTTCAAATCGCGTATTGATTTTTTAACATTTTCTTTATCACATAAAAATATTTAAACGTTTTCCAAATTGCATAGCGATTTTTCAATGTTTTTGAAATCGCATAGCTTAAAAATCACATTTTTAAGTCGCGAAACACATTTTTCATCATTTTTCAACTGCGTAAAATATTTCTCAATATTTGAAACATCATTTTGGCCTTTCTTAAAATTAATATAACTTCTAACTTCATTTTTTCACATTTTTTCACTTAAGAAATCCTTCCCACAATATTTTCCACAAAATCACCTTTTCATTGATTTAATCAATGTTTCTAGCTTAAAATTTCCTAACGCACTCCAAAACCCAAAGAGTGAGCTATACGTTAGTAAATTTCAAGTCACCAATATATTTCTCATCATAACTGTATTAATTCTAAAATATTTGTTTACTGTATAAATAATTTGAGGTTCAAACACTTCAACCGCACTTTTCTTTTCATAAAACAAAATCTCCTTTCTACAAATAATAAATTGTTTTGTTTCCATTTCTATTTCTTAAATCCTTGTATTACTTTCCTTGCATCTAATCAACTAAGTTACCATTTATCAATCATATTTTCATATAACAAATTCATTTTTAGCCTTCATGGTCATGAGGTATATGGTCTTTGAAACCAAAATTATTTTCCTTTCCAACATTAATCATGACATACATGGCATATAATATCATACTATATCTCAAGCATACCATCAAAGTAATAAAAATCATATAAGGCATAAAAGCATAAATAAATAAATTTAAAGCACATAAACACCACAAATAAATTACACAACCATGGATATGAATCCTTACATGGATTCACCATCCCTCAAATACAAGTTCATCTCTCACCACTATACTTGGTTGGTGAGATAGATCTCCCTTTTACCTTGTGGTGAAACCTCTAAAGCTCCTTGCTTTGCTTCTTGCACTAGTCCTTCACCACCAAGAGCTTCTTGAACATAAAACAAACACAAGTTTATTAGCATCTAAAGATTGAACAAGAAAGACCATGGATCAAAACATGGCCTAGAACATGAAGATGAAATAAATAGTGAAGTTTCCATAAACTCCACCTTAACACCCTAAAACTTGATTCTTGGAAAACTCCTAGAAGATGAACGATTTTGGTCAAGACTTCAACAACAAAATGTCTGGTATTTAGGTAAGGATTCAAGAAATAAGGTTGGTTAAAATTATTGGAGAGTGAAGGTGTGATTTAGACCTCTCAGTCATAGGATTTAGGGAAGAAAAGAGAGAGAAGTTTTAAGAGCTTTGATGATAGATTTCTTTTGAGTGAAAAGATGAAGATGAATGATAGAAATGAATTAAAACTCTTCCTATAGCTTCCTAAGCCTTAAAAACCATGAGCCCCCCTCCCCTTGAACACTAAGGGAGTGTTTAAATTCATCTTGCCACTTTTTGAGACTTCAATAGCCATTGATTGAATCAATGGTTGATCCCTCGACCCCGTCTCAACAATACAAAATTTTCTGGCTACAGAAAATTTTTATTTTTTCGGACCCACCCCAGGTCCGCATACAACCCAAGAATAATATTAAAATAATAAAAAATATAAAAACTCACAAGAATCTACAAAAATTATAAAAATTATAAAATTTATGAAAGTCAAATCAGATTAGTAAAAATAACTAAAAATCAACAGAAATAATTAAAATATGTAAAGAATTTCCCTGACCCGAAAATTATTATTTTCCTAACTCTGAGCAAATCACACAAAACGATCAAATACAGTCACGAAATAGTCAAAATAATTTTACAGTATACAGAAATCACAAAACAGTACAATTCTATCATTACTGTCAAATAGCTAATTTTGGGGTGTAGCAACTCTCCCCTTCTAAAAAGAAGTTTTGTCCTCGAAACTTAAACACATACTCAAAACAAATACGGATATTGTTCTTTTATCTTATCCTCCAACTCCCATGTTGCTTCTCCACTTACATCACTCCAGACTACTTTAAGCAACGAAATCTTTTTACCTTGGAGTTGCTTTATCCTCCGATCCTTGATCTTGACTGGAAATGTTTCATAGGTTAAATTCTCCTTCAGTTGTATTGTGTCTGGTTTGATAAGATGAATGGGATCAGGAATGTACTTCTGCCATTATGATACATGAAATACATTGTGAAGATTTGATAGAAAAGGTGGTAACACAATTTGATAAGCTATCGGACTTATCCGACGTAAAATCTGATATGGCCCGATAAACTTTGGAGTAAGTTTTCTAGACTTAATCACTCGTCCTACTGCAGTTGTAGGTGTCACTCACAAAAATACATGGTCACCTTCTTCAAACTTAAGCGGTCTTCTTTTATCAGAATAGCTTTTTTGTCGAGTCTGAGTTATCCTCATCTTGTCTTGAATCATCTTTACTTTTTCTATAGTATGTTGTACAAACTCTGGTCCTAAAATAGCACTTTCACCGTCTTGATACCAACACAACAGTGTTCTACATCGTCTCCCATACAATGCCTCATAGGGTCCCATCCCTATGCTCGAATGAAAACTGTTGATGTAGGTGAACTCTATCAATGATAACAATTCATCCCAACATCTAGATTGTTCTAGTACACAAGCCCTCAGTAAATCTTCCAGTGACTGAATCGTCCTTTCTGACTGACCATTTGTCCGTGGATGGTAAGCAGAACTTAAACGTAGCTTGGTTCCCATCGCTTCTTGCAGACTGTGCCAAAATCTCGATGTGAATCTCGGATCTCGATCCGAAATAATACTAGAAGGTACACCATGAAGTCTAACAATTTCACCGATGTACACTTGGGTCAGCCTCTCCATTGAGTACTTAATGTTAATTGGCAAGAAGTGCGCCGACTTCGTAAGCTGATTAATAACTACCAAAATTGAATCATGACCTTTTCGAATCTTTGGTAGTCCAGTCACAAAGTCTATTGCTATATCATCCCATTTCCATTCAAGAATAAGCAAAGGTTGCAACATTCCAGATGATCTTTGATGTTCAACCTTAGCCTTCTGACAGACTAAGCAGGACGATACATATTCAGCGACATCTTTCTTTATTCCTTGCCACCAATATAGTTGCTTCAAATCTTGATACATTTTTGTGGCTCCTGGATGCATAATCAGCTTACTCCGATGAGCTTCATCCAAAATTAATCTCCTAAGTCCTTGATCATTGGGCACACAAATCCTTCCTTTAAATTTCAAAATTCCACCAGTTCCTTCTTTGAATACCAACATCGCGCCTTGGTTCCTTGCTTCCTTCGCATCTTGCAAGTATTTGTCATCATTTTGTCCCTCTCAGATTTTATCTATTAAACTACTTGAGATAGTGATCATATTCAAACACATTTTTCCCATTGTCAACTTCACAGATAACCGCATATCCCAAAATTCTTCTATCAATTCCTTTTCCTTGATCATCATAACAGAAGCACTAAGCATTTTTCTACTCAACGCATCCGCTATAACATTCACCTTCCCAGGATGATACTGTAACTAAAAATCATAGTCCTTTAGAAACTCTAGCCAACGTCTCTGCCTTATGTTCAACGCTTTTTGGTTAAACAGATACTTCAAGCTTTTAAAATCCCTAAAAACAATGAACGTTGCTCTGTAGAGAAAATGTCTGCAAGCTTTCAATGCGAACACCACTACTGCTAACTCCAATTCATGAGTGGGATAATTCCTCTCCTGTACCTTTAATTGCCTTGAAGTATATGCCACAACCTTTCGGTTTTGCATAAGTACACAATCCAATCCTTGATACGAAGCATCACAATATACTTCAAAAGGTTCTTTAGGATCAAGTAGAATCAATATCGGTGAAGTAGTCAATCGTCTTTTTAACTCTTGAAAACTTTCCTCGCATGCATTAGTCCATGCAAACAGTTGATTCTTCTGTGTAAGTTGGGTAAGAGGTCCCGCTATCTTGGAAAACCCCTCAATAAACCGTTGATAGTAACTGGCTAATCTGATGAAACTACGAATCTCTGATACAGTCTTCGGCCTTTCCCATTCAAGAATTGTCTCCACCTTTGAAGCAAATACTTCAATTCCTTCCTCCGATATCACGTGTCCCAAAAATTGAACTTCACTAAACCAAATTTCACATTTGGACAATTTTGCATATAGCTTATTCTCCTTCAAAATCTGGAGAACCACCCTGAGATGTTCAACATGTTCCTCCTAACTTCGAGAGTAGATTAGAATGTCGTCTATAAAGACAACTACAAACTTGTTCAAGTAAGAATGTAAAATTCTATTCATGAAGTCCATGAATATGGTAGGTACATTCGTTACACCGAACGACATCACTTGATACTTGTAATGCCCATGACGCATCTGAAATGTTGTCTTGGGCATATCTTCCACCTTCACATGAATCTGGTGATATCCAGAACGTAAATTAATTTTGGAAAATATCGCGGCTCCCCACAATTGATCCATCAGATCATCTATCTGTAGAAATGGATATTTATTCTTAATCATAATCTTGTTCAACTGCTGGTAGTCTACACATAGACGAGAAGTCCCATCCTTCTTTTTGAATAATAATACTGGAGCTCCCTATAGTGACACACTAGGTCTCACGAATTGTGTCTCCAATAATTCCTCCAGCTGTTTCTTAAGCTCTACCAATTCTAACGGCGACATCCTATAGGGCGCAATAGATATAGGTCTAACTCCCAGTACCAGATCAATAGCAAACTCTACCTCTCTTGCTGGTGGTAAACTAGGTATATCTTCAGGAAAAACATCCAGAAACTCGTTGACTACAAAAATATCTTTTATAGCATCTTCGCTTTGTACTTCCAAAGAAGATAACAATAAGTATCCTTGAGCTCCTTCCTTTAAACAAACGTCTACTTGAATGGCCGTTAGGAATCTAGAATCATTAGCCTCGGGAAAAACTAATGTCTTACTGAATAGTCTTTCAGGATATGTTAGAAGTTAACCTGTAACACCCTGAATTTTATTTTTTCTACATAAATATTAATTTTATAATTTTTATGATTTTTGAGAATTTTTCTGAGATTGTGATTATTTTAATATTATTTTGGGCCGTCTGTGAGCTCGAGTGGGCCCGAAAAAAGTAAAATTTTTTATGGGCTAGAAAATTTTATATTGTTAATGCGGGGGCGGGGGATCTTACTAAACCCAAAGTCGGATACAGTTACTAAATTTTTTTTACTATTATTTTATTATTCACTGTACAATAATTACCGATTTATGAGCAGTAATTTTTATTTGCGAGTAATAAATTCTTGTAGCTTTAGCCATGTGGTAGCCCTGTGCTACTAGTTATTAGAAGTCAAAATTAGTGGCTTGACATGATTATTAACTAATGGCATTAAGTCAACAAAAATGGCTAGTTTAACTAATTTCTAAACTAGATGAATTAGCTAAGTTAATTTAAGTTTAAGTGTTAATTAAAGGAAACAAAATTTTAGTTAGTCTCTCAATGGTGTTCCACGGCCATGTAGAGATTTCTAGGAATTTCAAGAGCTTATGATTCATCAAGGGTGACAAAAGCATGACCACTTGATGACATTCACCATGTGCTTGATTTCCATTTTGATTTATCAAGCATTAATTCCCTCACATGCATGCACTCCACCGCTATCACACATTTGTGAAGGCTAGCTATCACATTTCTATCACACTTTGTCTCTTAAGCCATTCTCTCTATTTTCTTTTTCTTCACTTAACCATAAACCCTATTTCTCTCCATTTCATGAAGCATTCGGCCAACACACCTAAGACCATCATCCAAGCTTCTAAAATTTTATCTAATCTTATTTCCTAAGCCTATATATCATTCTAAGACTTTTTTATGTTGAAGACCTATGCTAATTCTAGCTTGTTCTTGAATTTTCTAATGACTAAAGGATGACTATTTGATGACCAAGGCCATGTGAGACCATGTGAAGCCATGTGCAAATGTTTCTATTTTTTCTAACAAACCTTAAGCTTCTTTCTTATGCACTACACGACCATGCATTTGTGAAAGAAGACATTTCACTTCATTTCTATCACATCTTAAAGTTATCATCTTTTAATGCAAAGCTTAGTCAATTTTGGTGGCTTTGCACATGTAACCTACGGTTATGCAATGAATTTCTATACTTAATCTTTCCTATCAACTTTTCTTTCATTCTTATCAAAGAAAAGCAAAGGCTATCACAAAGCTATCAAATAAAATAATTCTCTCTCATTTTCTCTCAACATGTCCTACGACCATTAAGTCTCCAAGATGGCCAAAGTTGAATTTTCTATCACATTTCAAAGTTTTCTCCTTCTCTTGCAAAGTTTAATACAAAGAAATTCTTTCTATTTCCTCTCCTAAAGCTTACAGCCTCTCTACCTTATACCACTCTCCAACCTTCAATAATTTACAACAACCATATATCTTGAATCCTCTCATTAATCCAAGACACTTTCATGTTGTGAACTTCTCAAGATTCATTCATCTTCACCTTCCTATCAAGCAAAAAACTCAAAAGCTCTTACCTTTTTCTCCTTGTGTTGCTCACGGTTTCACTCTCTTAAATAGCCTTCCAATCACTCATTATTCTATCTAATCACATCACTTGATCCTAAACTTTATTCTAAGCAACTTTCATGTTGTGATCAAGACCTAATTCTATCATCTTCAAGCTTGATTCTTGGATTTAAGTTCTAAGGTTTCAAGGTAAAGATCTTGAAACTTGATTTCTTACTTGACTTTTGGAATCCTAAGACCATGTTTGATCTATGGTCATCTTAATCAAGCCTTAGATACTAATTTTTATGTGTTTGTTTTGATTCTAAGATCTACTTGGTGGTGAAATTTTGATACAAAGAGAGAGTTCTACAAGGAGCTAGGAGGCATCAATCAAGGTAAGAGGGAGATTAACCTCATCGGCCATATGTGGTGGTGAGGGAATGGATTTGTTTGTGTTTGTGAGTGGAAAATCCCTTTGAGGATTTATTCATTCGAATTGTGTGGTTATTGGTGTTTGATTGTGTATAACTATATGATGTTGATTGTATGCATGAAATTACCATGGTTACTTTTTGATTATATGTGATTCTATTACTTTGATAATTAAGTATGATTTATTTGTGGGATGGTATGATTTTGATTAGATTGTTATTGGATGTTTAATATGATTTATTACTTTAATAGCAAGCATGAAAGCATGAATATGTGAAAATCATATGACATACGATAAGAATCACATGGAAAGGAAAACTATGTTGTTTTCTAAGAACTAAGAGGTACACGGTTTCCATGAGGATTTTGGAACAAATCATTTGAAATATTTTACTAAGTATGAATTCTAGATGATTAAGTAACAAGTAATTAGATTAAAGATTTTTTTTACAAAGGCAAATGAGATAGGAAATGAATAAAGATTTGGTTATAGAGAATAAATTGATTTTCGGCCAACTTGCCAAGAATTGGTGTTTAAGATCAAAAATATTTTCTTAAGGGTAGTTTTGAAGGATTTATTAACAAGAATAGTGAATTTTGAATTGAGAAAGGAGTTTTTAAAGGCGATTTGAGAATTCAAATATTTTATAGAATAAAGTTTTTATTAGATAAAAGTGATTTTTATTCATGATAATGGAGGATAAGTCTTGAAAGTGATTTAGAGGTCAAAGTATTTTATTGAAAAGGATTTTAGTAAAGGTAACAGTAGAAGATTTTATTAAAATCGAATAATGCAAATTTTGAGAAAAACGTCAGAAATTATTACTTAGAGTAGTTTTTATAAGAAAAATGGAAAATGATGTCCAAGTAATATTTTTTAGTTTGGAAAGTTTCAGAATTTAATTTAGAACGTCAAGAAATATTTTATATAGTGAAAAACAGTAGAAAAATCTTACATGTATTTAAAATAATAATTTTTAAACTACGCGATTGAGAAAACGATTTAAAAATGTTTGAAAATATTTACGAGATTGTGAAAATGTTGAAAAATATTTACGTAATTTGAAAACGTTTGAAAAATGTTACGCGATTTCAAAAACGTGATAAAATGTTTACGTGATTGGAAATTACAGCAGTTGGTTGTCGGGCTATCGTGGTGGGCCCCATTATGTTGGAAAATGATATTGCCAAGAATGCGGTGGGTATATGTAAAATACAGTGAAATCTGATTTGTATGTGTTGGATCATACAATGATTTGTATGTGTTGGATCATACATCATGCATGGAAAAGCATTGTACAATTGATGGTTGTTGTGGCGTTTTATGCCTAAAGAGTGGACGGGAACTTACAAGATAGTGGGATCTTGACAGATCCTGGGGGGACGTTAGGGAGCGGTGATTCGCTTCGTGATGATGTTATCACGAGTGCTTATATTAGAACTATATATAAATATACCCCTAGCCACGATAAAAATCATTTGCAACGCACTGACAGCCCCGATGACACTATTGCTTTTCATGGTCCAACATAGACTGTCTTTTTTGGGGGGACAGATCATCTGGAACGTTCATCTTTGAATTTGAGTCTAGCTCCATGGAGTAGGAACAGGTTGCAGTGTGCATAAGGATGGTTAACATATACATCGTGCATATGCATAATCAGCATTTACATTGTTAGTACATAATATTATTATGGGGTTATCATTATGCTTGATATTGTGATGCAAGTTTAGCGAATTATTTACTTATTAAATATCATGAAAATATTTATTGATTTTATGTTTAACTGTGTTGGCATGTTTGTCGTTTCCTCGCTGCTATATTGGTATGCGATGTAAGGGATCTCACCTATTTGCTGTATTGTTCTGTTTGTTTCTATTTTATGCCTATGTCGGTGAAGGTTGCGATGGCAGCAAAAAGGGATCAGCTAGTGTTCTTTAGACTACAATTACTTGAAGGCGTTGCTGCTTGGTGTGTTCATTGGGACTCTGAGTATCTAGAGTATTGTGGTGATATTACTTCTTATTTTATGGTTGCATAAGTAGGGAGACATTCCTGGTTAGGAAATTTGTCTTTCAGAAGAACTTTTGTTTTTTTTAGAGTTTGTGAACTTGGGCCAGGTCTAGTTTTTTTTTTATATGGTTTATGTAATGAAAATATTAAGATTTTATGAAATGTACAAGGGATATATGTTGTTCTATTTTTGTATCTTGTGTTACTTTAATTTAGTAAATTTATATTATCCGCGAAAAAAGATATTTTGAAATTAGTATTGCAATAATATTTAAACATTTTATAACTTGGGTAAAAAAAATATAGAAGGAGTTATTTTGAAATGTGATACCCTAAGGTGGGTGTTACATAACCAATCCATCCCTAAGATTGTATTAATCTTGGAAAGAGGCAAACATATCAAGTTAACATGAAAGATTCTATCCCTAACACAAACAGGACAATTCAAGCATGCTTTTGCAGTAATCACAGGCTTATCAGTAGGAGTAACAATGTAACATCTCGAAAATTTATAATTTTATAATAAATAGTCGTTTTATAATATTTGTGATTTTTGTGAATTTTTTAGATTTTTATGAGAATGCAGAATATTTTAATATTATTCTTCATTTTGCGTACAAACGGAACTGGCCCGAGAAAATGAGATATTTTTCCCGAGAACCTTGATCTGTGGAAACGTCGACGGGGGATCTTACTAAACTCGAGGCTGGACACAATTTATGAGATTTCACGTTTTTCAAAAAATTTTATCTGACAAAGCGATAAATTGCTGTGTAATTTTTATCCACTGGACAATTAATACTGACTTCTGTCACCTATCACAATTGTCCATTGAATAATAACATGTATTAAAAACTTTATCACATTATCCAAAATCTACTTTGTGTCACATCCATTAGCTTTAATTTCAAAAGAAAGATTTATTTAATCAAGGGCTTAATGAAGGAAGCTTCATAGAAATTTCTCTAATAATACACGTTTCGTTCTCTCTCTCTTCCCTCCCCACTCACCCTGTAACACCCCAAAATTTACTTTTCTACAATCAGAATTCATTCTAAAATATTTATGATTTTATGGAAATTTTTCCTGGAATTTTCTGAGAACGTGGAATATTTTAATATATTTCTCGTTTTGCGTGTGTATTGAGCGGAACCGGAGAAATGAGATATTTTCTCTGAAAACCTTGAACAATGGAAACGTCGACGGGGGATCTTACTAAACCTGAGGCCGGACACAGTTTACAAGGTTTCACATTTTTTGAGAAATTTTAACAGATGAAATAATAAAACACTGCGAAGAATTTATCTGTCAGATTTGTTAATGCTGACTTCTGTCAACTATAGTTGCGTCCAATAAATAATAACACGTAATAAAAATCTTATCGCATTATTCAAAAATTACCTTGTGTCAAACCCCTTTTTAGCCTTATTTTCAAGAAAGAAGAAAAAGAGAATTTAGTTAATTAAAACCCTTTATAGGAAGTTTCCAAGAAGCTTCCTATTTGACACATTTTTCTCTCTCCCTTCTCCACTCTTCTACGGCAGAGGCTATAGGGGAAGCCTAAGTAATTTCTCTCCTCTTCCTAATATTACACTCTCATTTTTCTAAACCCCAAATATCCATTTCCTCTCTTCTTCTTTTCTTTTCCACCGTGCAACCACTCCTAGAGGCAGCCATCCTTTGCTTGCTTCATCATCAAAGATTCTTGCTTTCTTACACCATTCCAAGTCCTCTTCTGCTGCCATCTTTTGGTTCTTCTTCTTCTTCTTTTTCTTCCATTCTTCTTCCACCATTGAAGCTAAAGCTTGGAGCTTTAAGGTAAAGCCTTCAACTTTCTTCCATCTTTCTTGCTATTTTCGTTTCTCTTGGCCACCTTGGTGACCAAGAACCTATTTTTCATGGTTTGAGTGGACATTGTGGTGATCACTCACATTGGAGTTTTCTTGAAGGGGGAAAACGAAAATCTAGGGCAAGAAGGAGTGGCACATTGTGTTGTCTTCCAAACAGGTAAGAGGGAGATGATCCTCTTCAACCAATCTTGGTAGTAAGGGAATGTCTTGTAAGTGTGTTGTTATTGATTTCTGAATCCATGTATAAAGTTCTCTCATTTTTATGTTGTTCTTCATGATAGTGCATTTTGTTGGGTTTGTATGATTTATTGATGCCTCTTGCATGATTTGAAGGTATATTTGAATAACTTGTTGATTAAATATGATAATGATTGGTTTGGTTTGAGTTAAAGGACCAGGAGGACTTTGTTTTCTGCAAGTTTACGCATGGTAATCGATTACATGGGGCTTGTAATCGATTACCAAGCTCTTAAGGATACGAAATCGTGATTTTGGAAATCTGGTAATCGATTACGTCTTGTGTGTAATCGATTATAGAGATTCTGTTTAGCTGGTAATCGATTACAAGAGTGGTGTAATCGATTACCAAGCCTCTGATGTCACGAAATGGTGCTTCTGGAAATCATGTAATCGATTACAACTTGTGAGTAATCGATTATGGAGGTTCTGTCCAATTGGTAATTGATTACCAGGGATGTGTAATCGATTACCAGGGCCTTGAAGTTACGAATCGTGGTTCTGGAAATCACGTAATCGATTACAATGAGATTGTAATCGATTACAGAGATTCTGTTCCTCTGGTAATCGATTACCAGGGTGATGTAATCGATTACCAAGACCAAAAATGAGATTTTTGAGCTGGAAATGATTGAGATTATGGTTCTTCGTCCTTTGTAACTCAAACATAACCTAAAAACCCTGGATTCAAGGATTTTACTTTACTTAATTGTGATAAGAATGTGTATTCATACCGATAGGGAAGAAATGATTTTGAATATGGAATTCTTGGATCCATGACATGGAAATTGTGGTGTATGTGTAATGAGGAATATATGTATATATTGATACTGAGAATTATTAATGCAAGTGTGATTTCCTATGTGGGTTATGCACTTATCGATGTAGTACTCAATGAGATAAGAATGATGATGTGCCATTGAGGCAATGTTTTAATAAATGTATTGTTGATATGTCATGTTGGACATTGAATAATGCTTATGTGCCATTGAGGAAAGGCTTATGTTGAATGCATCATTGATGAACATACATGATTGGACATTGTGTCGTCATGCATGTGCTGTCCGTTGGACATGGTTAGTAAGGCGATGTATGCCTAGGAGTTTGAATAACACCTATGTGCGGGTGTGAATAGACTAAGCGTAGGTGTCATATGTTGTTGACCTTGGGGGCGTCGGGGTGTGGGTGTCTCACAATAGACAGTAGTAGCTCCACTGGGGCCGTGGGATAGACCAATGCGACACACCGACGATCCTGCCTGAGACGCTGTCCTATGTCACGATCAACTATTGAGGTACCATGTGTGAGCCATTGCGCAAACAATTTTATGAAGGAAAGCACACTATATTTTTAAGGCTACTAATACACTGGTATTACTCCTTGATCATTCACTCCGAAGATGTTTATGTCTAGCTCCATGGAGTAGGAACTTTGGTACCCTTGTTGCATTGTGAGTTGTCAGTCACATGGTCCATCGAACATTTATGATTAGATAATGTGTTTACTATTATGACTGTGATGTTTATCTGACTCTTGGTAATGCTAATATTGCTAGCTGGCTATGGATAATGTTAACTATTGATTTTGTTGTTTTACTCTCATTAATTTCTTTTATGTATTACTGTACTTATATGTATTAACTGTGTTTTATGTGGGCATTCGATGCCGTTTATTTTCTTGCTGTCATGTTGGTACTGAAAGCTGGAAATCTCACCTCTTTCGGTAATTTCTTTATTTTGTATTTTGGTTGGATCGTGTGCTCTCAAGAAGACGCTCGTGAGGAGGACAAGGAAACCACTGAGTTTCAAGGTTTCTGGCCTTATCTCGACTGAGATCGAAGTTGTTGAGGATGTCATTTCGACTCCATGGACTTTTTGGCTACGTGCGAATCAACTTTCTTGGGGGTCCGGACTGCTGGCATATCAACGTACAGACTGACCAATGTGTATACCACGACGATGTGATGGTGTCCTTAGCATGGAAACGTTATGACGCTCCTATTCTGGATTTTCATGCTTTTGTATGGCTGGAGTTCTGTATGCCCGTGAGGGACATGTGGGGTGAAATGTATTATACCCCTCGTGAGGATTCCTTTTTGTCTACTGCTCGGGCTCCTGCCCGCTGTTCTGTCGTCCCGATGGAGGTCTCGTCAGACGACGAGGACCCTGAGGAGGATCCATCTACGGTTCCTTCTCGTTCCAGGCCTTAGGGTTGGTTTTAAATTGATGGCTACTGATGGCTATCCGTTTATTTTGAGGGAGCCTGACGTACTACTGGATTAGTGGGTATATATTTGTATCTCTTGGGGTAGGTACACATTTTGCTTTTTGTATATCTTTTTGGAAATGTAATTTAAACAAGCTTGTATTTCTCGTACAAAGTATGTAATTATCCATATTGTGCATGGTCATATGTTTCATTCCATGTTGATTTCTCTTTGACATTTTTGACAGAAGTTTTATATGAAAGAGGAACTTTTAATTTTAAATAAATCACGCGATATATTTACAAACAGGTGTATATGTACATTAAATGGAAGTTTAACCGGATTTATGTTAAAGAAAAAGAAAAAAAAATGTTCAAACTTTCCGTTATCATTTGTGCGTCATTTCACTATAGTGCGACGTTCCTTCTTCTTACCCATTATGACTAAGGGAGAAAAAGGGGCGTTACACTGTCTTGGTATCAGAGCTCCCGGTTATGTTTCTTTGGGTCGTGTGGTTTTGGACTGTCTTGTTTGTGTTGTGTCATTCTCTGTGATTTTGCTGTTTAGTATTCAAATGAATACATCTGACTTTCTCTGTGTTTTACGTAGTCTAATCCGAGAAGAGGCGATGGCTCGTCGGGGTGATATGCCTGCTGCCATAGAGGCAATACAGAAGATGGCCGAGGCAATGTTACAATAGAACCAGCAGACAACTCAACAACAGGCTAGGGCTGCACAACAGCTAGAGGCTACAGCGGATGTTCAGAACTTAGAAGGATTTCATCGCGCTAATCCTCCACAGTTTAAAGGGGAGTTTGATCCGGAGAAAGCTACATTGTGGATCCAAGAGTTGGAGAAAATATTTACGGGTATGAATTGTGCTGATGATAGGAAGGTGACCTATGCCGCATACATGCTGATGGGAGACGCTAAACATTGGTGGACGGGAGAACAAAGGCTACTGCAAACCGCAAACAGAGTGATAACTTGGGAAGTGTTCAAAGAAAGGTTCTTGAACAAGTACTTTCCTGAAAGTGCCAGGCACGCAAAAGAAATGGAATTTCTGAGGTTACGACAGGGAGGCATGACTGTGAGCGAATACGCCACCAAGTTTGAGAACTTGTCCAGATTTTCGACCTATTTTCAATTTCAACCTGATGAAACTTGGAAGTGTCGAAAGTTTAAGGAAGGCCTGAGGCATGATGTGAAGAAAATTGTGATAGCCTTGAAGATTTCTCAGTTTTCTGAGCTACTCGACACTTGCTGCCGATTGGAAAGTGTGGAATAAGAACGTGAGGCGAGAAACAGGAACATTGGGCCCGTTCGGTCCCAAAGAGGAGGTGGTGGTAACTCGAGTCGTCATCAAAAGAAGCCTTATTCCAGACCCTCTGGAAGCCAACAACCACAAAAATTTCAAGGAGGAAGCCCAACTGGAAGCCCTGGAAGGATGGGTCAGAATGCTATAACTACTCCGAGATGTATGAAATGTGGGAAGGCGCATTTCACAAGGGACTGCACAATCAAAGGATTTATTTGCTTTCGGTGCGGGAAACCTGGTCACGTTTCTTGAGACTGTAACCAGACCAAGGCAGAACCATCCGTCAATGTTGCTAAGGCTTCTAAACCACAAGTTGGAGGCAGAGTCTACACCCTGAGTAGTGCTGAGGCCTCTGAATCCGAGGATCTGATACAAGGAGAAGGTATCATTGAAGGTAATCTTTTAATTGTACTGTATGACTCTGGTGCTACTCATTCTTTCATTTCACATGATTGTGTGAAAAGACTTGGATTGCCTGTGTCTTCTTTACCTTTCGATTTGACTGTTTCAACTCCTACTGCAAAACCTGTCGTCACTACTAAGGTGTGTCTAGGTTGTCCTTTAATTGTGGAAGTTCGAATCTTTTCTGTCGATTTGATCTGTTTACCATTATCCCAACTAGACGTGATATTAGGAATGGACTGGCTATCTGCCAACCATTTCTTGTTAGATTGTTCCAGAAAAATAATAGTTTTCCCTTTGGATGAGGATTCTAGATTTTTGACCGCCAACCAAGTGAAAGCTTTTCTAAAAGAAGGAGCTCGAGGATACATGCTATTATCTTCTTTGAAAGTCGAGAGTGAAGTTAATATGGACGCAATCTCTGTTGTTCGAGAATTTCCTGAGGTTTTCCCTGATGATGTACCTAGTTTGCCACCGGAAAGAGAGGTCGAATTTGCTATCGACTTGGTACCAGGAGCTGGCCCTATTTTTATGGCACCTTACCGTATGGCACCAGCAGAACTCGTGGAACTTAAGAAGCAATTGGAAGAGCTCCTAGAGAAGCAATTCGTGAGACCCAGTGTGTCACCCTGGGGAGCACCTGTATTGTTGGTCAAGAAGAAAGATAGAACTTCAAGATTATGCGTGGACTACCGTCAGTTGAATAAGGTTACAATCAAGAAAAAGTATCCATTGTCGAGGATAGATGACTTGATGGACTAATTGAAGGGAGCAACTGTGTTTTCCAAGATCGATCTATGATCGGGTTATCACCAAATCAGAATAAAAGTGGAAGATATTCCCAAGACGGCTTTTCATACTCGTTATGGTCATTACGAGTACCTGGTGATGCCTTTTGGTGTGACAAATGCATCTGCGATATTTATGGACTACATGAATAGGATCTTTCGTCCTTAATTGGGCAAATTCGTTGTTGTTTTCATCGACGATATCCTGATCTATTCATAAAGTCGCGAGGACCATGCTGAGCACCTCAGCATAGTTCTCCAGATCTTGAAGGAAAAAGAGCTATATGCAAAACTATCCAAGTGCGAGTTTTGGCTAGAAGAAGTGAAGTTCTTAGGTCATGTAATCACAAAGGAAGGAATTGCAGTGGATCCTTCAAAGGTAGAAGCCGTACTACAGTGGGAAAGACCAACTACAGTGACGGAAATCCGAAGCTTCATTGGATTAGCCAGATACTACCTGAGGTTTATTAAAGGATTTTCCAAAATTGCTGGACCGCTCACTCAACTCACCAAGAAAGACCAAGCTTTTGAATGGACAGATTCCTGCGAAGGAAGTTTCCAAGAGTTAAAAAGGAAGCTGACTACGTCACCAGCGCTAGTCTTACCGAATCCTAGTGAACCATTTAAAGTGTACTGTGACACTTCGTATCAAGGTTTGGGGTGCGTTCTCATGCAAAACGGAGGAGTGGTAGCTTACGCCTCAAGACAATTGCGAATGCACGAGAAGAACTACCCAACACACGATCTAGAGTTAGCTGCAGTGGTGTTTGCATTGAAGATATGGAGACATTATTTGTATGGAGCCACATTCAACGTCTTCAGTGGCCACAAAAGTCTGAAGTACCTGTACGATCAGAAAGAGCTGAACATGAGGCAACGAAGATGGCTAGAATTTTTGAAAGATTACGATTTCCAACTTCAGTATCATCCTGGAAAGGCAAACGTGGTGGCCGATGCTTTGAATAGAAAGACGATTAGTGTTTCTACTATGATGATTAGAGAAAAGGACTTGATAGAGCAATTCAGAGATATATGGTCATTTGTAGAGTTAACACCGGGTTGCGTGAATAGGATCACTATCTCGAATGACCTGATGGATGATATTCGAGAGAAACAAAAGGTCGATAAATTCCTGCAAGAAGAAAGAGAATTGATGAGGCAGGGTGGGGTATCAACATTGAAGGAAGGAAACGATGGGATTCTGAGATTCCAAGGAAGGGTGTGTGTGCCTAAAGATGAAGAACTCAGAAAGTACATACTTGAACATGCTCATTCGAGTCAGTTGAGTATGCATCCTGGAATGTCCAAGATGTATCAAGACTTGAGGAAGTTATTTTGGTGGCATGGAATGAAAAAAGATATCGCTAGATGCGTGTCGTCTTGTTTGGTTTGTCAGAAAACGAAGATTGAGCACCAAAGACCAGCTGGATTACTACAACCTTTAACTATTCCTGAATGGAAATGGGATAGTATCGCCATGGATTTTGTTGTCGGGTTACCAAGAACTAGGAAAGGATATGACTCAATATGGGTAATAGTGGATCGACTTACGAAGTCAGCTCACTTTCTGCCAATCAACATAAGATATCCATTGGAGAAGTTGACTCAGGTATACATTAGTGAAATTGTCATACTTCACGGGATACCCACGAGTATCATTTTCGACAGAGATCCGAGGTTTACCTCGAAGTTTTGGCAAAGTCTTCAGGAGGCTATGGGAACAAAGTTGCGGTTAAGTTTGACATACCATCCGCAAACTGATGGTCAATCAGAAAGAACAATTCAATCGTTAGAAGATCTGTTGAGAGCTTGTGCGATAGAGCGATGAAATCTTACCATTGGTGGAATTCACCTACAACAATAGTTACCATTCAAGTATAGGGATGGCGCCCTATGAGGCTTTATATGGGCGGAGGTGTCGGACGCCTCTGTGCTGCTATCAAGATGGGGAATGGCTTACCGTTGGACCTGAACTCATTCAGCAGACAACTGAGAAGGTTAAAATGATTCAGGAGAAAATGAAAACGGCTCAGAGTCGGCAGAAGAGTTATGCGGACAAAAGAATGAAACCTCTTGAGTTCGAAGAAGGAGAGCATGTCTTCTTGAAAGTCACACCTATGACTGGGGTCAGTCGTGTCCTCAAGTCTAGAAAACTCACTCCAAAATTCCTTAGACCTTACTAAATTCTTCGTCGGATAGGTCCTGTTGCTTACTAAATAGCTTTACCCCCTTTTCATTCAAATCTTCATAATGTCTTTCATGTGTCACAACTCAGAAAATATATCCCAAATCCTAATCATGTCATAGCACCTGATTCCGTACAATTAAAGGAAAACTTGACTTATGAGACAACTCCTGTAAGAATTGAGGATAGGAGGACAAAGCAACTCAGAGGAAAGGACATTGCACTAGTGAAGGTAATCTGGAACGAAGCAACTGGAGATGTGACGTGGGAGCTGGAGAACAAGATGAAGGAGCAATATCCTGAACTGTTTTAAGGTATGGAAAATTTCAAGGACGAAATTCTTATTTGTTGGGGAGAGTTGTAACACCCCAAAATTTACTTTTCTACTATCAGAATTCATTCTAAAATATTTGTGATTTTCTGGAAATTTTTCCTGGAATTTTCTGAGAACGCGGAATATTTTAATATATTTCTCGTTTTGCATGTGTACTGAGCGGAACAGGAGAAATGAGATATTTTCTCCAAAAACCTTGAACTATGGAAATGTCGATGGGGGATCTTACTAAACCCAAGGCCGGACACAGTTTACAAGGTTTCACATTTTTCAAGAAATTTTAATAGATGAAATAATAAAACACTGCGAAGAATTTATCTGTCAGATTTGTTAATGCTGACTTCTGTCAACTATAGTTGCGTCTAATAAATAATAACACATAATAAAAATTTTATCGCATTATTCAAAAATTACCTTGTATCAAACCCCTTTTTAGCCTTATTTTCAAGAAAGAAGAAAAAGAATTTAGTTAATTAAAACCCCTTGTAGGAAGTTTCCAAGAAGCTTCCTATTTGACACATTTTTCTCTCTCTCTTCTCCACTCTTCTACGGCAGAGGCTATAGGGGAAGCCTAAGTAATTTCTCTCATCTTCCTAATATTACACTCTCATTTTCTAAACCCCAAATATCCATTTCCTCTCTTCTTCTTTTCTTCTCCACCGTGCAACTACTCCTAGAGGCAGCCATCCTTTGCTTGCTTCATCATCAAAGATTCTTGCTTTCTTACACCATTCCAAGTCCTCTTCTGCTGCCATCTTTTGGTTCTTCTTCTTTTTCTTCTTCTTCTTCTTCTTCTTCTTCTTCTTCTTCTTCTTCTTCTTCTTCTTCTTCCATTCTTCTTCCACCATTGAAGCTAAAGCTTGGAGCTTTAAGGTAAAGCATTCAACTTTCTTCCATCTTTCTTGCTATTTTTGTTTCTCTTGGCCACCTTGGTGACCAAGAACCTATTTTTCACGGTTTGAGTGGACATTGGAGGTAGTAATACAAATCGGTTTCAGCGTAAGCCGTATTCCAGACCAACAGGAACTCAATCTCAACGACCCTCAGTTAGTGGAGGTGCAAGTGGTAGTGGAGCTGGACAGAGAGTGGCGTTCACGCCGACATGTTTTAAGTGCGGGAAGAAAGGCCATATCTCGCCGGAGTGCACGCTTAGAGGAACAGTTTGTTTTAACTGTAAGCAACCTGGGCACATGTCAAAGGATTGTACTCAACCGGAAAAGAAACCTGCTGTTCGGTATGTTAAAGCTAATCAGCAAAAATCTGGAAGTACTCAACCAAGATCTGGAGGGCGTGTTTATACCATGAAGGGAACTGAGATTTCTCAATCTGATGATCTTATACAAGGAGAAGGTGACATTGGAGGTAACCATCTGACTGTGTTGTATGACTCTGGTGCTACACACTCGTTTATTGCATATGATTGTGTGGAAAGATTGAAGTTGCCTGTGTCTTCTTTGAATGTTAAATTGAGTGTATCTACGCCAACTGCTAAACCTGTGATTGCATCAAAGATATGTTTGGATTGTCCTATTGTTGTGAAAGGCCGTTTGTTTATGGTCAACTTGATTTGTTTGCCTCTTATTGAGATAGATGTAATATTAGGGATGGACTGGTTATGTTCTAACCATATCCTTATAGATTGTGCAAGTAAAACCATAGTTTTTCCTAAGGAAGAAAAGTCTGGGTTCTTAACTGCTGTTAAGGTCAAGTCTTTGTTAAGAAATGGAGCGCAGGGATATATGGTATTGTCTTCTCTAGAAGTTAAGAATGAGAAGGATGTGAATACTATTCCTGTTGTCAACGAGTTTCCTGATGTTTTTCCTGACGACGTACCTGGTTTGCCACCTGAGAGGGAGATCGAGTTTTCAATTGATTTAGTACCAGGAACAGGTCCTATCTCAATTGCACCGTATCGTATGTCGCCAGTGGAATTGGAGGAGCTGAAGAAGCAATTGGTGGAACTGTTGGAGAAAGAGTTTGTGCGACCTAGTGTTTCACCATGGGGTGCGCCAGTGCTTTTGGTCAAGAAGAAGGACAGATCTTCTCGGCTTTGTGTGGATTATCGTTAGCTGAACAAGGTGACTATCAAGAATAAATATCCGCTTCCAAGAATTGACGACTTGATGGATCAGTTGAAAGGAGCTGTGGTATTTTCCAAGATAGATCTGAGATCTGGTTATCATCAGATTCGTGTAAAAGGGGAAGATGTGCCGAAAACTGCTTTTCGAACTCGTTATGGACATTATGAGTATCAGGTAATGCCATTCGGGGTGACGAATGCTCCTGCTATATTTATGGATTATATGAACAGGATTTTTCGTCCGTATCTAGACAGATTTGTCGTTGTCTTTATCGATGACATTCTGATCTATTCTCAATCCAAGGAAGAGCATGCTGAACATCTTGGTGTTGTCCTTCGGATTTTGAGGGAGAAGCAGCTGTATGCGAAGTTGGCTAAGTGTGAGTTCTGGTTGGAAGAAGTCCAATTTCTTGGTCACGTAATTTCTAAAGAAGGTATTGCGATGGATCCATCAAAAGTGGAGACTGTTTTATAGTGGGAAAGACCTAAGACGATAACAGAAGTTCGAAGTTTTGTTGGACTTGCTGGATATTACCGGAGGTTTATCGAGGGTTTTTCCAAGATTGCTGGACCACTTATGCAGCTTACGAGGAAAAATCAAGCTTTTGAATGGACGGAAGAACGTGAAGCCAGTTTTCAAGAGTTGAAGAAGAGATTAACAACTGCACCGGTGTTGATCCTACCAGATTCGACGAAATCTTTTGATGTATATTGCGACGCTTCTTATCAAGGGCTAGGATGCGTGTTGATGCAAGATCGGAACGTTGTGGCCTATGCTTCTCGACAATTGAAGGTTCATGAGAGGAATTATCCAACGCACGATTTGGAATTGGCCGCTGTGGTTTTTGCTCTAAAGATATGGAGACATTTTCTCTATGGAGCAACGTTCAACATTTTCAGTGATCACAAGAGTTTGAAGTACTTGTATGATCAGAAGGAGCTGAACATGAGGCAGCGGAGATGGTTAGAATTCCTGAAAGATTATGATTTTCAACTGTTATACCACCCTGGTAAGGCGAATGTTGTGGCTGATGCCTTAAGTAGAAAGATTATCAGTGTTTCTGCTCTGATGATCAAGGAAAAGGAGCTCATTGAACAGTTTAGAGATGTGTGGTCATTTGTTGAGTTGAAACCGGGGAAGATCTGTATTAACATGGTTACTATCTCGAGCGAGCTGATGGAAGACATAAGGGAAAAACAGAATGCCGATAAATTTTTGCAAGGAATAAGAGAACAAATAAAGCAAGACGAGACAATAGAGTTCAAAGAAGGAACTGATGGAATTCTGAGGTTTCGGGGTAGAGTCTGTGTTCCTCGTGACCGGGAGCTGAGACGATATATTGTGGAACATGCCCATACTAGTCTATTGAGTATGCATCCAGGCATAACAAAGATGTACCAAGACTTGAAGAAGTTATTCTGGTGGCATGGATTGAAGAGTGATGTTATAAGGTGCGTGTCAACTTGTCTAGTCTGTCAAAAGGCGAAAGTGGAACATCAAAGACCAGCTAGAATGTTACAACCGTTATCTATTCCAGAATGGAAATGGGATAGTATATCGATGGATTTCGTTACTGGTTTGCCAAAGACAAGGAAAGGTCATGATTCGATATGGGTTATAGTCGATAGGCTTACGAAATCGGCTCATTTCTTACCAATTAATATTAAGTATTCATTGGAAAGATTAACCCAGTTGTACATCAGTGAAATTGTCAGATTACATGGTGTACCTACATGTATAGTTTCTGATCGAGATCCGAGGTTTACGTTAAGGTTTTGGCAGAGTCTGCAAGAAGCTATGGGAACTAAATTACGACTGAGTTCAGCGTATCATCCGCAGACAGATGGTCAGACAGAAAGAACTATACAGTCTTTGGAGGATCTGTTGCGTGCTTGTGTTTTGGAACAACGAGGAAGTTGGGATGAATTTTTATCTTTGATAGAATTCACCTACAACAATAGTTTTCACTCAAGCATCGGAATGGCACCTTATGAAGCATTATATGGAAGACGATGTCGGACACCGTTGTGTTGGTATCAAGATGAGGAAAGTATGACTGTTGGACCAGATCTTATACAACAGACTACGGAAAAGGTAAAGATGATACAAGAGAAGATGAAGACAACGCAAAGCAGACAGAAAAGTTATGCGGATAAACGAAGACGACCTCTTGAATTTGAGGAGGGTGAGCATGTGTTTCTAAGAGTTACTCCTACGACTGGTGTCGGAAGAGTTATTAAGTCTAAGAAACTTACTCCTAAGTTCATTGGACCATATCAGATTATTCGACGTATAGGTCCTGTAGCGTATCAAATTGCTTTGCCGCTTTTTTTATCAAATTTGCATGATGTATTTCATGTGTCTCGATTCTGAGTATATACCGAGATCGACGCATGTTATACGACCAAATGAAGTGCGGTGAAGGAGAATTTGACTTATGAAACTTTACCTGTCGACCGAGGACGAAAGGTAAAGCAGACTTCGAGGGAAAATGATCGAGCTAGTGAAGGTCATATGGAATGATGTGACGGGTGAAGCTACCTGGGAGCTGGAAGATAAAATGAAGGATCAGTATCCTCATTTGTTTTGACGAATAGCGAATTTCGAGGACGAAATTTTTATTTGTTGGGGAAAGTTGTAACACCCCAATTTTTAGAAAATGTTCCGAATATACTGTTTACTGTTTTTCAAACTTTTGTGTGAATGATCGTTGTGTCCCTATTTTACTGTTTCTCGATTTCTGCATGAAATACAAATACGTTTATACAGGCTCAAATTTTATTTGGTCTTTTTACGTAATTTGTTCCGAGACGGTAAAATAAAAGTTTTTTCGAGTTACTGTTTTAATTTTTCTGGATGATATACAAACAATTAATACTGTCTGTAATTTTATTTGAACGTTTTGGACGATTAGCTACGTTGTGGGAAAAAAATGAAAAAATGACTGTTACGTCCCGAACGTCTTTGTTTGTACTTGCTTTTTCTTTGTTTTTAATTGTTTTCTACTTGATTTAGTGTCCAATATTACTTGTCATGTGATTTTATATGGACTTTTTGTGTGATTTGCTACAGGGCAGGAAAATAATATTTTTCCAGACTGATAAAATCTGTTTTTAATTATTCAGAGGCGGGGGATCTTACTAAACCCAATTCTGAATGAGCCTAAAATTAATCTTTTAATTTTTAGGATTTGACTGTCAAATAAAATAATTTTATAATTTTATAATATTATTTTATTAGTTAGTATAATAAAATGACAGTGGACCGGGAAATGTTTTGCGGGACCCACAATTAGCAGAATGGTTAGATCAGTATAATATTTTATGTTGTTCTTCATGATAGTGCATTTTGTTGGGTTTGTATGATTTATTGATGCCTCTTGCATGATTTGAAGGTATATTTGAATAACTTGTTGATTAAATATAATAATGATTGGTTTGGTTTGAGTTAAAGGACCTGGAGGACTTTGTTTTCTGCAAGTTTACGTGTGGTAATCGATTACACGAGGCTTGTAATCGATTACCAAGCTCTTAAGGATACGAAATCGTGATTCTAGAAATCTGGTAATCGATTACGTCTGTGTGTCGAATCGACATGAGATTCGTTTAGCCGGTAATCGATTACAAAAGTGGTATAATCGATTACCAAGCCTCGATGTCACGAAATGGTGCTTCGAAATCACGTAATCGATTACAACTTGTGGGTAATCGACACGGAGGTTCTGTCAATTGGTAATCGATTACCAGGGATGTGTAATCGATTACCAGGGGCCTTGAAGTTACGAATCGTGGTTCGGAAATCACGTAATCGATTACAATGAGATTGTAATCGATTACACAGATTCTGTTCCTCTGGTAATCGATTACCAGGGTGATGTAATCGATTACCAAGACCAAAAATGAGATTTTTGAGCTGGAAATGATTGAGATTATGGTTCTTCGTCCTTTGTAACTCAAACATAACCTGTAACACCCTAATTTTTAGAAAATGTTCCGAATGTACTGTTTACTGTTTTTCAAACTTTTGTGTGAATGATCGTTGTGTCCCTATTTTACTGTTTCTCGATTTCTGCATGAAATACAAATACGTTTATACAGGCTCAAATTTTATTTGGTCTTTTTACGTAATTTGTTCCGAGACGGTAAAATAAAAATTTTTCCGAGTTACTGTTTAAATTTTTCTGGATGATATACAGACAATTAATACTGTCTGTAATTTTATTTGAACGTTTTGGACGATTAGCTACGTTGTGGGAAAAAATGAGAAAATGACCGTTACGTCCCAAACGTCTTTGTTTGTACTTGTTTTTGCTTTTTTTAATTGTTTTCTACTTGATTTAGTGTCCAATATTACTTGTCTGTGTGATTTTATATGGACTTTTTGTGTGATTTGCTACTAGGGCAGAAAATAATATTTTTCCGGACCGGTAAAATCTGTTTTTAATTATTCGAGGCGGGGATCTTACTAAACCCAATTCTGAATGAGCCTAAAATTAATCTTTTAATTTTTAGGATTTGACTGTCAAATAAAATAATTTTATAATATTATTTTATTAGTCAGTATAATAAAATGACAGTGGACCCAAAAATGTTTTGCGGGACCCACAATTAGCAGAATGGTTAGATCAGTAGCTTAATTAATCATCATTAGCAGTAGAACTTTCCGAACAAGCTGACTCAGCTAGCTGACTAAGTTTGGTAATTAATGAACAGTGTGACTAGGCTTGTGAGTCATCAATAATCAACCAATAGGAGACAAGCTTGTTAAGCAAGTTTTAATCCTAGCCTTTGATGCATTCCATGGCTTGGATGAAGCCAACCTTTTTTCCACCTTGCATGCCTGAAGTCTACGGCCATGTGGGGTTAGGAGACCAAAATATCACTTCATCTTTCTTGCTTTTCTCTCTTCTCTCTCTTCCAAAAACCCTAAACACCATTGAAGCTTCCTTGAAGCCATTTTCGGCCAAGCTTGTTCCTTGACCATCCAACCATCCAAATTTTCATCTAACCAAGTTTTCTAAACTTAAACACAATCCTAAGAACATCTCTAGTTGAGAATTTCTTCAAAATCTTCCATTTGGAGCTTGGAAACCAATCTTGAAAATTTTACCTAGAAGGTGAAATCTCATGTTTTTCTTTTCTCTTTTCTTTTTCAAAGTTCTAAGCCATGATTTATCCATGGTTTAGGTTCTTTTTCATGGTTAGTAACTTGTAGATTTTCGTTTGAGTTGCTAGGTACTTTGGTGGAGAAAACCGAACCCTAGGAGGAGTGAAAGAAATCCATTTGTCTTCATTTAAGGTAAGAGGAAGACAAATCTTATCACCTATGGATGGTGGTAAGAAGATGGAGTTTTGATTTTGTGATTGTAGAATCCATAAGGATTCATGTTTGTGCTTGTTAGTAGCTTATTTGATGTGGTTGTGTATTTGTTAATAGCTTTCCTATTTGTTGTTTGTAATAATTTGCATGTCTACAAGCTTTAAGTTGCATGTCTATAAGCTTTGATAATATTGCATGTGTTAGAATTGCATGATAAAGTATAGAATTGCATGATAATGTATAGGATGTGAATAACATGTCAAGGAAATGCATGTGTGTTCCAAAGAACACTACACCAAGGCTCACGGCCTTTAACCAATGGGGAACCAACATGTTCTCTAAATTTTCTTAAAAGGTAATTTAATTAACCTAGGAGAATTAAGAAGGTTTCAAGTTGATTTGATCAAAGAAAAATGAATTTAGAAATCAAATGGTAAGACTTAGTATTTTCGGCCAACATGCCTAAAATGAATGTATTGATTTCAAAAACCATTTTCTAAAACAATGGTTAAAGGAATTAGACAATACAATAAGTTTGACATATATTTAGAAGATGAGAAATAATTTAGAAATCAATTTCAAAGTATTTAGGAAATTCGGCCAACATGCCAAACCAAGTATCTATGGTTTCTAAAATTAAATCCAAACTTTTTCTAAGTATAAGAATGCAATATGTGTTAAAAAGAATTTTTCTAAAATAAGTTTTAAGGAAAAGAATCAATTAGAAATAAGATTTATAACTTAGAACTAATGATTTTGTTATTAGAAATGAAATACAGTAACTTTCGAAAATTTCTAACATATAGCTCATGCTGTATTTTGAAGCATGTTAGTAGTTTTCAAAAGGATTAATTATATGGTTTAAAAATTTAATAAACAGAATTCTTACGGTAAAATTAAAAAACCATTAATATAATTTTCTAAGCAAAATACTATCAAATTTTAGTAAAAACAGACAAATAGGATAGGAAAGATGTCCAAAAGATAGTATACGGTATGGAAAATATTATACGTAGCTTAAAAGTATTATTTATTATTTCGCTTTTTTAAACAATAATTTTTAAGGAATTCGGTCAAGAAAATGAGTTAAAAATCTTACGCGATTGAGAAAACGTATTAAAAATCCTACGCGATTTTGAAAACAGAAAAATATATTTACGCGATTTCAAAACGTTTATAAAAACGACGAGATTTCGAAAACGCGATAAAATTTCTACGCGATTGACCGAAACAGTATTTTTCTGGAATTTTCTGTATTTTATGCTGTCGGGAAAATGTGAACCCGTACAGGCTTTTGAGGATTTTTTTCGCTGTCGGGAAAATGAGAACCCGTACAGGCTTTCTATCTTTATACCATGAGGGTATTTTGGTAATTTGCTAATTTTTGGTAAATTTTGGTTGACGAGGTGAATCACATCGTGTTGTCGATGCGATAAACGTAGTGTGGCTCATTGTTCTAATGAACTTGGAGACTTTAGTGTACGGAATTCCATATATGGACAGTCGGTCGCTCCGCTGGGCCGTGGTAACCGATAGCACACTAATGGACTCGACACGCACTATATTTAATCGAGATTTGTGAAGTCTAGTAGTACATTTGCCCGTAGTGTCACGACGTGAGACAGTGAACTACCCCACACCTGGATGGTAAATTCCCAGTGATGTGGAGCTATAGACGCAACGTATGACCGTGGAATAGTTGGCTGGGCAGCCGTGGTACTAATAGATTTTGCGAGTCATTCCCTCTGATATCTGTGGTATCTGTGTTGTTTAGCTCCATGGAGTAGGAACGTGTCATATTTCTTATGAGTATATCTGGAACTTTATTTTATCTTATCTCTATTTTTTTATCTCGCTTAGTATTATGAGGATTATTTATCTGTTCTATTTATTTTATCTATAATGTTTTATTTTATCTGTGATATTAGGTGTCGTTATGATAATTAAATCTCTTTCTTGAATTTGTTACAGATTTCTGTTATAGCTTTTCATATTGCATGAATTGTATAACTGTTGTTTGTCGTCTTCTTATTGGCCATGTTTATGGTGATTTTAGATTGTCTTACCTCTTCGTTGTATGTATTTCTCGTATATTTATTTTACGCGATAAAGACTTTGAGGAAGAGGACCAGCCTCTTGAGATCCTGTACCCAGGAGGAGGAGGAGGAGGAAGATCAGCAAATCAACGACCAGTTTTACGATCAAGAACCATCTGATCATCCATATCCATTGGATTGATTTGATTGGGTATGGCGGTACCTGGATTTTTAGGATTTGTATAGCTGGAGTTTCATAGAGGATCGCTAGCTTGGCATCTGCGAGGAGACCGAGATTCTGTGATGTATGTAGGACGGCTGACAGTGACCCTACGTCAACAGTTTGATGGAGAGCCGGTTATGACTACTACTGTATTTTTACATTTAGAGTTACCCTTATCTCTTAGGCGATATTTTGGTGGTATGACCACGGAGCCTAGTGAGATTAGTATCGTATCGACTGCGCGATTTCGTTATCGCCGAGAGTCGAGACATCAGAGATATTTGTCTCCTGATGATCATTTTCATGTTGAGAGTGATCCGTCAGAGGATTGAATATGCATGATGTTTTTTTGGGCGCGTCTGCGTATGTCTGTATATATTGACTTTCTATTGCTTTATTTACTGTTTTCGTTTAAATATTTGTACTTTTAGTGTAAATTATTTGTATAACTTATAACTTGGATCATATGTATATTATAAGTAATGTTGTTTTGTTTTATGTTTTTTTTATTTTTTTTTATTTGCTATTTCCGCATATTTTATTTAAGAATATTCTGTTTAACAGGAATTATTTTACAACCCTAATAGTATGTAACAAATGTTTCACAACTTGGGTAGATTTTATTTCTCTTTCTTTTATTTTCTTTTATGTGTGAAATCCTCCAAAGGGGTGTTACATAACCTAAAAACCCTGGATTCAAGGATTTTACTTTACTTAATTGTGATAAGAATGTGTATTCATACCGATAGAGAAGAAATGATTTTGAATATGGAATTCTTGGATCCATGACATGGAAATTGTGGTGTATGTGTAATGAGGAATATATGTATATATTGATACTGAGAATTATTGATGCAAGTGTGATTTCCTATGTGGGTTATGCACTTATCGATGTAGTACTCAATGAGATAAGAATGATGATGTACCATTGAGGCAATGTTTTAATAAATGTATTGTTGATATGTCATGTTGGACATTGAATAATGCTTATGTGCCATTGAGGAAAGGCTTATGTTGAATGCATCATTGATGAACATACATGATTGGACATTGTGTTGTCATGCATGTGCTGTCCGTTGGACATGGTTAGTAAGGCGATGTATGCCTAGGAGTTTGAATAACACCTATGTGCGGGTGCGAATAGACTAAGCGTAGGTGTCATATGTTGTTGACCCTGGGGGCGTCGGGGTATGGGTGTCTCACAATAGACAGTGGTAGCTCCACTGGGGCCGTGGGATAGACCAATGCGACACACCGATGATCCTGCCTAAGACGCTGTCCTATGTCGCGATCAACTGTTGAGGTACCATGTGTCAGCCATTGCGCAAACAATTTTATGAAGGAAAGCACACTGTATTTTTAAGGCTACTAATACACTGGTATTACTCCTTGATCATTCACTCCGAAGATGTTTATGTCTAGCTCCATGGAGTAGGAACTTTGGTACCCTTGTTGCATTGTGAGTTGTCAGTCACATGGTCCATCGAACATTTATGATTAGATAATGTGTTTACTATTATGACTGTGATGTTTATCTGACTCTTGGTAATGCTAATGTTGCTAGCTGGCTATGGATAATGTTAACTATTGATTTTGCTGTTTTACTCTCATTAATTGCTTTCATGTATTACTGTACTTGTATGTATTAACTATGTCTTATGTGGGCGTTCGACGCCGTTTATTTTCTTGCTGCCATGTTGGTACTGAAAGCTGGAAATCTCACCTCTTTCGGTAATTTCTTTATTTTGTATTTTGGTTGGATCGTGTGCTCTCGAGAAGACGCTCGTGAGGAGGATAAGGAAACCACTAAGTTTCAAGGTTTCTGGCCTTATCTCGACTGAGATCGAAGTTGTTGAGGATGTCATTTCGACTCCGTGGACTTTTTGGCTACGTGCGGATCAACTTTCTTGGGGGTCCGGACTGCTGGCATATCAACGTACAGACTGACCGATGTGTATACCACGGCGATGTGATGGTGTCCTTAGCATAAAGACGTTATGACGCTCCTATTCTGGATTTTCATGCTTTTGTATGGCTGGAGTTCTATATGCCCGTGAGGGACATGTGGGGTGAAATGTATTATACCCCTCGTGAGGATTCCTTTTTGTCTATTGCCCGGGCTCCTGCCCGCTGTTCTGTCAACCCGATGGAGGTCTCATCGGACGACGAGGACCCTGAGGAGGATCCATCTACGGTTCCTTCTCGTTCCAGGCAGTCTTAGGTTTGGTTTTAAATTGATGGCTACTGATGGCTATCCGTTTATTTTGAGGGAGCCTGACGTACTACTGGATTAGTGGGTATATATTTGTATCTCTTGGGGTAGGTACACATTTTGCTTTTTGTATATCTTTTTAGAAATGTAATTTAAATAGGCTTGTATTTCTGGTACAAAGTATGTAATTATCCATATTGTGCTTGGTCATATGTTTCATTCCATGTTGATTTCTCTTTGACATTTTTGACAGAAGTTTTATATGAAAGAGGAACTTTTAATTTTAAATCAATCACGCGATATATTTACAAACAGGTGTATATGTACATTAAATGGAAGTTTAACCGGATTTATGTTAAAGAAAAAAAAATGTTCAAACTTTCCGTATTCATTTGTACGTCATTTCACTATAGTACGACATTCCTTCTTCTTACCCATTATGACTAAGGGAGAAAAAGGGGCGTTACACACCCTATGGCTGAAGCCCATTTTGGGAAGCCAAGAAAAGCTTCTCCCTTCTATCACCTCACTTCCATTTCAAATACATAAAAGAACACCTAACATTTTCTCTCTTCTTATTTTCTTCAAGCATTCTTCCCCTCTTTTCTTCTTCTTCCTTCTCCACGGTGCACACACATATTGGAGATCATCTCCATTGTTTGCTAAACAAATCACCTTCCTTGTTTCCTTCCACCATTTCAAGGTTATTCTCTTTAGTGGTCATCCCTTGGTTCTTCTTCTTCTTCTTCCATTTCCACCATTGATGCTAAAGCTTGAAGCTTTTGAGGTAAAGTCTTCACCTTTCTTCCATTTTCTTCTCATTTTCATTTTTCTTGGTCACTTATGTGATCAAGAACTCATCTTTCCATGATTTGAGTGGACATTGTGGAAGTCACTCACATTAGTGTTTTCTTGAAGGAGGAAAATGAAAATTAAGAATAAAAAGGAGCTGGCATCCTTGTGGTGTCTTCGAAAGGTAAGAGGGAGATAATCCTCTTCAACCAATCTTGGTAGTAAGGAGATGTCTTGCATGTTATTGTTGATTGAGGGATCCATGAGTGGACTTCCCTCTTTGTTATGTTGTTTTTCTTCCTTTTTCACAATGGTGTATTTGGTTGGATTTGTATGAGTCATTGACTGCCTTTATAGTGAATGCTTATATCTTGAAGCATATCAAATGAGTTTTTGATGATAACAAAGTCAAGATGAAGATCAAGATCAAAAGATAAGACCAAGACCAAAAGAAGAAGACCAAGATCAAAAGAGGTATATTAGATATAGGTCTTAGAACATTAATGTGAAATGCTCTCAAGGTATCTCAATTTTATTCAAATGGTTTTTCAAAGATCACATAAATCAACTTGTTTTTCAAAGTTCATATTTTAAAGAAATGTTGATTTCAATCTTGGATTATGTTGATTTCAAAGTTCATATTTTCAATATTGTAATCGATCACCAACAAGTCAGAGGGCATATAATCGATTACACAAGTTTTGTAATCGATTACCACAAGCCCTGAAAGCTAAGAACACGTTCATATAGCCATGTAATCGATTACCAAGAGTGTGTAATCGATTACCAGCATTCTAACATACCCAACGACTATATTATTTGGCATGTAATGATGGCCATTTAAGTCCCCAATGACTATATTGATCTAAAAACTTATAAATACACATCTTAGGGCATCATTTGTGGCTAACCAACAATTGAGAAACTTCTTTCAATCACTATAATATGAGAATCATCATTAAATCACTTGTGCTCTATTTTTGTGCATATTTGAGAAATTCTTGAAGAGCATTATAGGGCTTTAATTTGTGTAATCCACTCTTGTGAGAGTTTCATCTTGTAAACACTTTGATTCTTTGTAAAAAGGGTGAGGTATCCCTCTAGAGAAAATAGAGTGAGGTATCTCTCAAAGATTGTAAAGGGTGAGATATCCCTTGTTGTAAAGAAAGTGAGGTATCCTTCAAAGGTTGTAAAGGGGGTAAGGTATCCCTCTAGTGAAAAGGGTGAAGTATCCCAGTTTTGAGGCTCAAGCATAAAAGGTGAGGTATCCCAAGGTGTGGTGAGTGCTCTTTTGTTTAAAGGTTTTCAAGCACCCGTTCAAGCTTGAAGTTTAGTGGAAAATATCGAGTGGTTTGCTTGAGGACTGGACATAGGTCACAAGGGGTGGCTGAACCAGGATAAATCCTTGCGTTTGTTCTTCTCAACTCTATCTCTTTACTTTGCACTTTAATTATATATACTTGTGTTGAGTTTGATATCTTACTTTGCTTGAATACTTTCTATCTTGGGTTGTTTATTTCTGAGTGATTCATTTAATCTCATTTATCTATTCACTTCAATCAAACTATAGCTTCAACGAAAATTCAATAAACAAGTGCTTTGCGAAAGATTTGCAAAAATATTTCATAAACTCAATTCACCCCCTCTCTTGAGTTTGAGGCCACTTGGTAACAAGTGGTATCAGAGCTAGGTTCTTGTTTAAAGAGCTTAGCAGCTTCAAGAGAAAGTGATGGCCTCTTCAAATGGTTTTTATGAAAGTTCTTCTCTTTATAGACCTCCCTTTTTCAATGGGGATGGGTATGCTTATTGGAAAGAAAGAATGAAAATTTTTATTGAAGTTATTGACTAAGACGTGTGGGATGCTATTAAAAATGGTCCTTTTGTCCCCACACAAGTTGTAAATGGTGTAAGAATTAATACACCAAGAAGTGAATGGACGGATAATGATAAAAAGATGGTCCAATATAATTTGAGAGCCAAAAACATCATTACCACACCTTTAGGGTATGATGAGTTCTTTAGAGTCTCAAATTGTAAATCTGTCCAAGAAATATGGGACACCTTAAAAGTTACTCATGAGGGTACTAGTGAAGTGAAAAGATCAAGGATAAATACTCTCACTCATAAGTATGAACTTTTTAGAATGAACTAAGGTGAAAGCATTCAAGAAATGCAAAACGATTCACACACATTACAAATCATCTTGCTTCATTGGGAAAGACTTTTCCTAATGAAGATCTTATTAACAAAGTGTTGAGATGTTTGAGCAGGCATTGACAACCTAAAGTGACGGCTATTGCGGAGTCAAGAAATCTCTCAACCATGACCCTAGCCACACTTTTTGGCAAGCTTCAAGAACATGAATTGGAATTGAATAGACTCAACCAAAATGAGGAGCTTGACAAGAAAAAGAAGGGAATTGCTCTCAAGACCACCTCCTCTTTGATCAATGATGATGATGAAGATGATAGAGATGGCTTGGAAATTAGTGAAGAGAATCTTGGCCTACTAGTAAAGAAATTTGAAAGATTCTTCAAGAAGAATGAAGTTCAAAGAAAACCTCCCTTTCCCCAAAAGAATGTCTATCACAAAGGGGAAGGAACCTCATCCACTCCTAAATGCTATGAATGTGGAGAATTGGGACATATGAAGATAGAGTGCCCAATCTATCAAAGGAAAGTGGGAAAGTATGAGAAAAGATCCTCAAAGGAGAGGAAAGAAAGAAGAGCCTACATAGCTTGAGATGATAATGACATGGATTCAACTGATAGCTCGGATAATGAGAAAGCTAATCTATGTTTCATGGCTAAAGGAGAAGAGGAAGAAGAAGATGACATGGACGTAACATCCACAAATTTTGAATCAAATTCTTCCCCTTCCTATGATGAATTGCAAGATGCATTTGAAGAATTGCATAATGAATCTATAAGACTTGCAAAACTTATTTCATCATTCAAGAAAATAATTTCCTCTTTTGAAAACAAAATCTCTATTTTAAACAAGGAAATTGAGAAACTTAAAATTGAAAATGAAACTCTTGGACTTATTGATGCAAATTCCTCATGCATAACATGTTCATCACTTGATAATGCATCTACATCCTTTTCTTGCTCATCATGCAAAACTTTTGAAAAGGAAATTGAAGACTCGAAAAATACTCTTTCAAAATTTACCTTTGAAAGAGATAATTTGAACATATTGCTTGGGAAACAAAAATGTGTGTTTCAAAAGGCTGGTTTAGGGTATATTCCAAAAAATCAACAAAAACTTTACAAGAATTTCTTTGTTCCATCAAGTACATCAACAAGTCCTTTTATAAAGTGTTTTTGTTGTGGCAAGAAAAGACATAGTGCATCAACTTGTAATGTAAGGAAGAATATCAATAACAAGATAGGGACTAAAATGGTTTGGGTTCCCAAAGGCACTTTGCCAAAAACTAACACCCAAGGACCCAAGACAATTTGGGGACCAAATGTCAAAAATTGAAGTGTGTTGTAGGTGTGTTTGAAGGACAAGAATTGACTTTGGAATCTCAAAAGTGACTGCTCCAAGCACAAGATTAGAAAATACTCCAAGTTCTCTTCCTTGTCTCCAAGAAACTTGAACTTGCAACCTTTGGATAAGTAGAGACTTGCTATATGCTTTAACTTGCCTTAAAGTGGTATTTTTCTAACCTTACATCTTGAAAAATCTCTATATGTGATAATATGCTAGATAAGTTCACTTCTTGTTTGAAATAGCATATTGGATGAAAATATCTTTGAACTTGACATATTGGATCAATCATACATCTAAACTCATGTTGCATATTTTTGCTGCATAATTCACCAATTTGCTCCATTATATGTATTTTTCAGCATAATGCATGATTTTACTACATAATATGTGTATTTCTACAAAATGATGCATAACTTGTCACTTTTGCTGTATAAAGTCACAATCTTCTACATAATCTGTTTTCCTGCTGCATAATTTGAAATTTGTTGCATAATATGGTGTTTTTACTGCACAACCACCTTGATTTAATCAATTTTGAATCCAATATTGACTTGAACATCGGAGGTTCCCCTTTAGCTATTTTGCAGGTGCTTCTTCATGTCAAAGACCTCCAAGAAGCTCAAAACCATCACCAATCCATCAAAATGATGTAATTCTTAGTAAAAGTAGCAAATTTGCATAATTATGAGTTTTGGATCATAATCAGATTAGATTATATGCTTGCATGATGTTTGGAATTGATTTGGAATGCTTTGGAACAAAATTGAAAGGTTTAAAATTGGTCATTTACTGTTTAAAATGCAAAATCTGAGTTTTAGTAATCTGGTAATCGATTACAAGATCTTTGTAATTGATTACAAAGGCTCTACCAAGCGTTCCAAGCCAAGTTAGAAAGTAGGTAATCGATTACAACAATTCTAGAAGGCATGTAATCGATTACACCACATATGTAATCGATTACTGTAACACCCTCCGTAGGGCGTCACATTTTTAAATAAAACATAAAACCAAATGAAATCATTTTATAAAAGCTTTGAATTTTAAAAGGTAAATTTTAAAATATCTTTTCGCGGAAATATAAACTTACCAAAACTTATAAATAAAACAGAAATTAGATTGAATTGATTAATACACGTATTATATATGTCACAAAATATTCAACAACAATTTAAAACATAACATTTACAGACTCAGAGAAACAGTAGAAAACCCAATGAAGGTTACTACTAATAGCACTAAGAACAACACTAACGAGAAAAACCCAACCTACATGTTCCGTTTCTCCACCAATCGCATCCTCGTTGAAACTTGGAAGATTACACCTTGACGCTGTCACCATCTTCACAACATAGCCTCCAGTAGGTCTAAGAAACTTCCTTCGTCTACTATACGAATTTAACAATAAAAACACAACAAGCAATACAGTAAAGAGGTGAGATCCCCTTTCACCAATACCAAGTCGGTAGCAAAGAATAATACGAATGACAAAGTCATTCCATACACATAGATATTACAAATACAATCATGTTATTAATTTATAAATAAAATCAATTAAGCATATATCATAATAAAATGAATGACAATAACAACATATAACATCACGATAAAAATATAATAAATAACGACATATAATATCATGGATAAAAATATAAGAAATAACCACATATAAGATCGAGATAAAATTATAACAACATATAATATCATAGACAAAAAGATAATAACAACATATCATCATAAGATCACAGATAAAAGATAATAATGTACAGACAAAATACAACATATAAACATATAATATCACAGATAAAAGATTACCGATAAAGAAATAATAATGTACAACATATAAACATATGCAATATGACACAATCCTACTCCATGGAGCTAAAAACATATAGACATCAGAGAGCGAATGATCCTCAAAATCTATTAGTACCACGGCTGCCCAACCAAACTATTGCGTTGTCACACGTTGCGTCTATAGCCCCACGTCACATGGAACCCATTGTCCAAGGCGTGGTGTAGTTCACAGTCTCACGTTGTGGCACTACAGGCAATGTACTATTATTAGACTTTACAAGATCTCGATTAAGTATAGTGTGTGTCGAGTCCATTAGTGTGTTACCACTTACCACGGCCCAGAAGAGCAACCAACCGTCCACATATGGAATTATGCACACTAACGTCTCCAAGTTCATTCAAAATCGAACCACACTACGCTTATCGCACCGACAATACGATGTGATTCACCTCGTCAATCAATCCACCAAAATTGGCATCAACTCAATAGATGTCCAGAAATATAGATTCTCAAAATACCCTCAAAGATAAAAATATACAGTAAGTCCCACCGGACAAATACTGTTCCAAAGCCTGTACGGGTTCACCTCATAGCCCGACAATTGCTTGAAAAAATATACAGAATACTCTCAATAGTATAAAATATACAGTTTCGGTCAATCGCGTAGAAATTTTATCGCATTTTCACAATCTCATCGTTTTTATAAACGTTTTTAAATCGCATAAATTTATTTTTCTATTTTTAAAATCGCGTAGAGTTTTTAATACGTTTTCTCAATCGCGTAAGATTTTTAAATCATTTTCTTGTCCGAATTCCTTAAAAATCATTATTTAAAATAAACAGAAATAATATTTAATACATTTAAACTACGTAGAATATTTTTCATACCTATACTGTCTTTTGGATATCTTTTCTATCTTATTTGTCTGTTTTTAATAGAAATTGACAGTATCTTGTTTAGAAAACTTATAATAATGGTTTCCTAATTTTTCTGTAAAAATTTCCTTTACTTAATTTTTAACCGTATAATATAACTTTTTGAAAACCACTAACATGCTTCAAAATATAATATGAGCCATATGTTAGCAATTTACAAAAGTTACTGTATTTTCTTCAAACAGTAAAAAAAAATCATTTGTTTAAACTTCTTAAACTTAATCAATTTATTTCTTCAAAACTCATTGTAATAAAATCTTTTTGGCATTTATTACTTAACCTTAGTTGAAAACAATTCTATAAATCAAAACACATTTAAATTTGGCATTTTGGCCAAAAATCATTCTATGCTTTATAATTCATTCCTAATTATTTCCATACATCTAATCTCTTATAAAACTCTTGATCTAGTTTATTTTTATTAAATTATCTAGTCAATAGTTAGAAAATAAATTTGGATCAAAAGTATGTGGCATGTTGGCCAAATTTAACAAAGTCTTTGTATTTGATCTTTAAATTATTTTTCATCTTCTAAATCCATGTTAAATTTATTGTATTACCTAAATTCAGTAAATCATTGTTTTAGAAAATGGTTTGGAAATGATTTTAGAAATCATAATTGCTTGGCTTTGGCATGTTGGCCGAAATACCTAATTTTATCCATTGATCCACAAATTCATTTTTCTTACTCTAAACAAATTAGTAACTTATCAATTTTCCTAGGTTAATTAAATTCCACTTTTAGAAAATTGATGAGAACATTTCGGTTCTCCTTTTTGCCTTGAGGCCGTGAGCTTGAATTTGTGTTCTTTGGAACACTCATGCAAATCCTTGTATATTATTTACATGTTACAATAATTATCATGCATATATATATATACATACCATATACTAAAACAACCATGAAACACATACAAAATATTAAAGCTATTTAGACATGTTACACACATAACACATACAAAATATTAAAGCTATTAGACATGCTTTCACATATAATCAATCACAATTAGGAAGAACTATAAACAATCAAGTGAATGAATCCTTATGGATTCTTCACCACAAACACAAACATTCCTCACCACCAACACATGGTTGATGAGGGTAATCTCCCTCTTACCTCTTGAAGACAAACACTCCTTCACACCTTTCCTAGGGTTTCGGTTTCACTCCACCAAGTCACCTATCAAGCTTAAACAAAACTACAAATTACTAACCATAAAAGAGAGCTTAAACCATGGATAAATCATGGCTTAAAACTTTGAAAAAGAGTTTAGAAATGGAAAACAAGAAATTTCACCTTCTAGGTAAAATCTTCCAAGTAGGTTTCCAAGCTTCAAATGAAGGATTTTGCAAGAACCCTCAACTAGAGATGTGTTGGTGTATGCCCTAGTGGCCAATACATTTTGTTTGTATTTACATACATTATATTATGTTATTTTATATGAGGCATTTCATTTATTGTGTTCTTTTTGGTAGACATAATAAAGTCCTTAGAATAGTAAGTTTGATACCATAGGACATCAAGTGGATGACTTGATCGTGAGATCCTATTAGATAAAACACTATTCTTAAATGTCCCTAGTCAAGTATTATTGTTAATTAGGACAACAATAATGCATTGAGACTAGTATGTGCATAGACTGATGACCACATCTCACGGGTCATGGATATGAGATATCAAGTCTACACATGGATACATATTAGAGTAATGATGTATTGGACAGACCCGCCATGAGAACACTACGTGGATCATTACGTGAGTGTCATAAGCGATTCTCATAGTGATAATGGTGTATGTGGTCCTTTGACCTGAAATCACTACGATTCCTACATGAGGAGTTGTGTGTTTTAATGCCATCAAACGTCATCTGTAACAAGATGATTATAAAGTTGGTTATTAGACATACCGCGATACATGTGGAGGGATGTGAGTGACCTAGATGGGATTTGTCCCTCCTACATAACAGGAGTGATATCTTCGGGCCCCCTAATTGAGTGAGACTACGAAATACATGGCCATGCTTAAATGAGTCAATATGAGATATTGATCTCATTCGTTATTACTATGTCTACTCGGGAATCAGGAAACTGAAGATTGAACTAAACAAGGGTGACACATTCCATGCCTTGTGTTCAATCTGGATATCTGGACAAAGGGACTAAACTACACGGAAACATTGGTCACGGATAGGTTATGTCAAATCACTGACATTCTCATTACTTGGGTAGCAAGATGTGTTGCTAGATACTCACATCGTTTGTAATATTAAAATGAGATTTTAATATTACTACCAACGTCATGAGAACCTGCAGGTCGCACACTTAGAAACAGACTAAATTGAGTAATCGAATCCAAGTTGGACTCGGATTCAATTGTGGGCCTAACTCATGACAGATGGGTTTAGGGTTGCACCACTTACCTTGCTACTGCTCACATTCACTTAAGGCAACCACTGTTATAAATAATACTGCTAAGGGGGCTGCTACTAGGTTACATCACAACCCTAGCCGCACCTACAGAAAGTGAGTGAGAGATAGTGAGGTCTTCTTCTCCTCTCTTCGCAGCTAGCACTACGAAACAGAGGCGTGACTCCTTTTTGCAAGTCTGTTCGTGTGGATACCGCAAAGGCATTGTCACTATTACGGTGTTGGTGATTCACCTCGCTTGTGATTATCACGCTTCAAGAGGTAAATTTTTAAAGACTCGGATTATGGATTTTTTCTCATGGATCCTGTGAGGGAATTCTATTATTCTGCTGCGAGACTTTTGTCCGCAATTCCCAACAGTGGTATCAGAGCCACTTGCGAAACCATGATTCGGTTTTCTGCTTTTCTTGTTATATGCGATAACATGATTCGTTGCTTTCTTTTGATAAAAGATATGATCTTTATATGTTATTTCTGAAATCGAAATAATGATGTATGAAACCGTGTTCTGTTTTATTTGTTGTTTACGAAACATGTTGATGTTTCTGAAACCATGAAGATGTTCATATGTTTTTGTGAAAACTATTTTGAAAGCTTTCTATTTCGTTTTTTTTTTTTGGTATATATATATATATATGATATGTATGAATGAAAATCGTTTTGAATGCTTTCTTTCTATTTTTGTGTTTTTCTGGTATATACATATGTGATATGTATGATTCTGCGAAAACTGTTTTGAATGCTTTCTGTTTCTGCACATTTTCTATATGAATGCGATATACACAGCAGCGCGACACAAGGTTTTGGAAACCTTGTTTCCGTTTTGTGGCGGCTATAAAGCTTCCTCATGACATGAAGTGTTCATGTCTTCACGCATTCTGGAAACCTTGTTTCTGGATAGGTGATGACAGTTGTGAGGAACCCCTGTGGCACATGAAGCGTTTTTGTGTTTGCGGACCTTAGGGTTCAAGTGTTGTTGCCCTAGCCGTCATAGAGGCAGAAGGGGTCCGACTCGAATTTTTGTTCAAGTAACCAGTGGTGGTATATGAATGAAAAATTTTGGACCGGGGTGCTGCCCCGCACCCCGCAAGGGGCGGCCTCCCCTTGACCCCTGTCGGGGCGGGACCCCCATTGGGGCGCTGCCCCGAACCCCGTTTCGTGGTGTGTGATATTCGAAAGTGCAATATTCAAAACTGTTTTTATAATTCACAAAATAATAATGTGTTATTGCTTTGTGTTTATGTATTCTTAGAGATGCATGGTGCATGGTTATGGCCTTAGTCTTTATTTTATGCTATTTTGGTTATTTTAAATACGACCTGCGTGTCGTGCCTTTCTCTCTACATTCTGATTGTACATTCTCTTCTCATCTAACTCCCCTCGAATGTAAAAGAGGTTTCTATAATGTAATCTTCATGTGGAGACAAGGAGACGACATCAAGTGAGGATGTTGGTGGGAGACGCTTGGTGAAGCTGGCATTAATTAATGCTACTCTCTTAGAGGCCATAACCATGTCACGTTTATTATATGCTTTATATGTATGAGATGCATGGATGATATTTATGGTATGTCAAACAAGTTTAATAAATGGTGAGATCTAATAATAAAATTCCCTCAAAGAAAATATTAAGTCATTATATGATGCCTTTTAATGCGTGGCACTCATCAAGACTAATATCGATTAAGCGTAGGTCTGCCAAAGCAGGGTGCCTTTATCTATATTAGTAAGATGCGATGGGATAAGAGTAATATCCAAATGCTAACCATTGGGTCTGACTTAACTAGGCCATTTCAATAGGATTGAAGGCTTAGAGGCATGAAGTTGGACTTTAGTCCATTAGATGGATTAGAATAAGTGTTATTCACCCAACTATCCAAGAGTTGCATGTGATGTAATTGGAAAGAGTTTCCTACCTAAATAACTAAATTTTGGGCGATCAGCCAAAGCTGACTCAAAACTAGGTGAAATATGGATCTTGGCCCACTAGGAAATCTTTCAATGAGATTTTTTGAGTCAATGCTGAGGGTCGTTGATTTGAATAAAATAGTGGGAGGCGTATTTAATTAAAAGACCTTGTTAAATATGTTTATAGCATAATACTTATATTTTGCATATTTCTGTTGATAGATTACCATGGCAACAAACACATCAAGTAACTTATCATTGCGATCGGTCCTTGAGAAGGACAAGTTGTCTGGGACAAATTTCCTAGACTGGTACAGGAACTTGAGGATTGTCCTTAAGCAAGAGAAAAAATTGTATGTTTTGGAACAACCTATTGCTGAGCCACCTGCTGCTAATGCCCTAGAGCTGAAAGAGATGCTTATAAGAAGCATCAAGATGATGCCTTGGATATTGGATGTCTAATGCTAGCCACCATGAACTCTGAGCTCCAAAAGCAACACGATAACATGGAAGCCTACGATATGATCGTACACCTCAAAAAGCTTTATCAAGAGCAAGCTAGACATGAGAGATATGAGGTCTCCAAAGCACTCTTTCAGTGTAAGCTGGTAGAGGGAAGCTCTGTTGGTGCTCATGTACTCAAGATGATTGGGTACATTGAAAACCTTGAGAGACTCGATTTTCCTATGGGCCAAGAGTTGGCCACTGACTTAGTCCTGCAATCGTTGCTGGAGAGTTTTAGTCAATTTGTCATGAACTACAACATAAATGAAATTGACAAATCACTACCAGAGCTGCTAAGCATGTTGAGAACTGCTGAGCAGAACATAAACAAAGGCAAAGGAAAGGCCATAATGATGGTTCATAAGAATAAGGGCAAGAAACAACAGAAAAAGCCCCAGGACAAGTGGAAGGGTAAGGGTAAGGAAAAGTCCAAGCCTAGCACTTCTAGCTTGAAACCAGTGGGTGGAGTGGCTAAGGAAGGTACATGCTTCCACTGCGGTCAGACTGAACATTGGAAGAGGAACTGTGCCAAGTACCTAGAGGAGCTCAAGAAGAAGAAGGGAAGTGAGACTTCCACTTCAGGTATTTTTGTTATAGAAGTCAATTTATCTACTTTTGCATCATGGGTATTAGATACTGGATGTGGATCTCACATTTGTGTAAATGTGCAGGATCTAAAGAGTAGTAGACCATTGACTAAGGGCGAAGTCGACCTACGAGTGGGAAATGGAGCAAAGGTTGTTGCACTAGCCGTAGGGACTTATTTATTAGCTTTGCCAACTGGGCTTGTAATTGAATTGAATAATTGTTATTTTGTGCCTGCTATTAGCAGGAATATCATTTCTGTTTCTTGTTTGGACAAGAAGGGTTTTACTTTTATAATTAAGAACAAAAGTTGTTCTCTTTATTTGAATGATATTTTCTATGGTAGTGCACATTTGAGTAATGGACTTTATGTCCTTGATCTCGAAACGCCCATTTATAACGTAAATACAAAGAGGTTCAAGTCAAATGATATGAACCCGACTTATCTCTGGCATTGTCGTTTGGGCCATATAAATGAGAAACACATTTCCAAACTCCATAAAGATGGATTCTTGGACTCGTTTGATTACAAATCATATGAGACATGTGAATCTTGTTTATTGGGAAAGATGACTAAGGCCCCATTCACTGGACAAGGTGAAAGGGCTAGTAATCTTTTAGGCCTCATACATAGTGATGTATGTGGGCCACTAAACACACTAGCTAGAGGCGGTTTTCGATATTTCATTACATTTACTGATGATTTCAGTAGATATGGATTTGTATATCTTATGAAGCACAAATCAGAATCCTTTGAAAAGTTCAAAGAGTTCAAGAATGAAGTACAAAACCAACTTGACAAGAGTATTAAAATCCTTTGATCAGATCGAGGAGGTGAATACTTAAGCCAACAGTTTGATGATCATCTGAAAGAGTGTGGGATAATATCTCAACTCACTCCTCCTGGAACACCACAATGGAATGGTGTTTCTAAAAGGAGGAACCGGACCTTGTTGGACATGGTCCGATCTATGATGAGTCATGCAGACCTTCCAGGCTCCTTCAGGGACATGCTCATTAACAGGCGGCTTTCACACTTAACCGTGTTCCATCTAAGACGGTTCAACAGACACCATATGAGATGTGGACTGGGAGACGACCCAGTATGTCTTTTATAAAGATTTGGGGTTGCGAAGCTTATGTGAAACGTCAAGTTTCTGACAAGCTTGGCCTAAAATCAGATAAATGCTTCTTTGTGGGGTATCCCAAGGAAACCAAGGGATATTATTTTTATAATCCTACCGAGGGCAAAGTGTTTGTTGCACGGACTGCTGTATTCTTAGAAAAGGAGTTTATCTCCAAAGGAATCAGTGGGAGGAAAGTAGAACTTGAAGAAATTCAAAGTTCACAAAGTAGCAGCGAACCAATGGTGGAAATAGAGCAGCCTCCACAAGTCGTTGTGGAACCACAATCTGCTCTAGTAGCACAAGACCCGCGTAGGTCTAACAGGATACGTCATCAACCAGAGAGATATGGATTTCTCATGACTCAGCAAGGTGACGTATTGCTCATGGATCAAGATGAGCCTGTGACTTAACAGGAAGCCATTATTGGCCCAGAATCTGAAAAATGGCTTGAGGCCATGAGATCTGAAATGGAATCCATGTATGCCAACCAGGTATGGACCTTGGTTGACCCACCTGAAGGGGTAAAACCCATTGGGTGCAAGTAGGTTTTTAAGAAGAAAACCGACATGGATGGTAATGTGCATACCTTTAAGGCACGATTAGTGGCTAAAGATTTCAAGCAAATTCATGGTGTAGACTATGATGACACTTTTTCCCCAGTTGCGATGCATAAATCTGTTTGGATCTTGCTTGCTATTGCAGCATACCATGATTATGAAATCTGGCAAATGGATGTCAAAACTGCTTTCCTTAATGGAAATCTTCTCCAAGATGTGTACATGACACAACCTGAGGGTTTTGCCACTTCACAGGATGCTACAAAGGTATGCAAGTTACAACGATCTATTTATGGATTGAAGCAAGCTTCCAAAAGCTAGAATCTTTGTTTTGATGATACAATCAAACAGTTTGGTTTCATCATAAATGAAGAAGAATCTTGTGTCTACAAGAAGGTTAGTGGGAGCACAGTTGTCTTTCTAGTATTGTATGTAGATGACATACTACTAATTAGAAATGACATCCCTACCCTACAGTCTGTAAAGACTTGGTTAGGGAAGTGCTTTTCTATGAAGGACTTAGGCGAAGCCACCTATGTATTAGGTATCAGGATCTATAGAGATAGGTCGCAGAGATTGCTTGGCCTAAGTCAGAGTACATACATAGACAAAGTGTTAAGACGATTTAACATGCATGAATCCAAGAAAGGACTCTTGCCTATGTCACATGGTATAAGCCTATCTAAGGCTCATTCCCCTTCCACCCAGGATGAGAGGGATCGCATGAGTAAGATTCCATATGCATCTGCAATTGGATCTATCATGTATGCCATGTTATGTACTCGACCAGACATCTCGTATGCTTTGAGCATGACGAGCAGGTACCAGTCTGATCCTGGTGAGAGTCACTGGAGAGCTGTCAAGAACATCCTTAAGTACTTGAGAAGAACTAAGGATTCGTTTTTGGTATATGGAGCCGAGGAGGAACTAGTAGTACAGGGTTACACTGATGCTAGCTTCCAAATCGATAAGGACGACTCCAGATCGCAATCGGGTTTTGTTTATTGCCTGAATGGTGGGGCTGTGAGCTGGAAGAGTTTAAAGCAGGAGATAGTCGTTGATTCTACCAGAGAGGCTGAGTATATTGCTGCCTCCAATGCAGCAAAGGAGGCCGTTTGGATTAGAAAGTTCATTATTGAGCTTGGTGTAGTTCATAGCATTGTGGACCCAGTGGACCTCTATTGTGATAATAATGGAGCCATTGCACAAGCTAAGGAGCCCAGATCTCACCAACGATCCAAACATATACTTAGGCGCTTCCATCTCATTAGAGAAATCATCGATAGAGGAGATGTGAAGATATGCAGAGCACCAACAGATGATAACATTGCTGATCCACTGATGAAGCCTCTTGCACAACAGAAGCATGAGGGTCACACTAGGTCTTTAGGCATTAGAAATATACCTGATTGGCTCTAGTGCAAGTGGGAGATTGTTGGTGTATGCCCTAGTGGCCAATACATTTTGTTTGTATTTACATACATTATATTATGTTATTTTATATGAGGCATTTCATTTATTATGTTCTTTTTGGTAGACATAATAAAGTCCTTAGAATAGTAAGTTTGATACCATAGGACATCAAGTGGATGACTTGATCGTGAGATCCTATTGGATAAAACACTATTCTTAAATGTTCCTAGTCAAGTATTATTGTTAATTAGGACAACAATAATGCATTGAGACTAGTATGTGCGTAGACTGATGACCACATCTCACGGGTCATGGATATGAGATATCAAATCTACACATGGATACATATTAGAGTAATGATGTATTGGACAGACCCGCCATGAGAACACTACGTGGATCGTTACGTGAGTGTCATAAGCGATTCTCATAGTGATAATGGTGTATGTGGTCCTTTGACCTGAAACCACTACGATTCCTACATGAGGAGTTGTGTGTTTTAATACCATCAAACGTCATCTATAACAAGATGATTATAAAGTTAGTTATTAGACATACCGCGATACATGTGGAGGGATGTGAGTGACCTAGATGGGATTTGTCCCTCCTACATAACAGGAGTGATATCTTCGGGCCCCCTAATTGAGTGAGACTACGAAATACATGGCCATGCTTAAATGAGTCAATATGAGATATTGATCTCATTTGTTATTACTATGCCTACTCGAGAATCAGGAAACTGAAGATTGAACTAAACAAGGGTGACATATTCCATGCCTTGTGTTCAATCTGGATATCTGGACAAAAGGACTAAACTACACGGAAACATTGGTCACGGATAGGTTATGTCAAATCACTGACATTCTCATTACTTGGGTAGCAGTGATGTGTTGCTAGATACCGCTCACTGTTTGTAATATTAAAATGAGATTTTAATATTACTACTAACGTCAAGAGAACCTGCAGGGTCGCATACTTAGAACAGACTAAATTGGAGTAATCAGAATCCAAGTTGGACTCGGATTCAATTGTGAGCCTAACTCATGACAGATGGGTTTAGGGTTGCACCACTTACCTTGCTACTGCTCACATTCACCTAAGGCAGCCACTGTTATAAATAATACTACTAAGGGGGCTGCTACTAGGTTACATCACAACCCTAGCCGCACCTACAGAAAGTGAGTGAGAGATGATGAGGTCTTCTTCTCCTCCCTTCGCAGCTAGCACTACGAAACAGAGGCGTGACTCTTTTTTGCAAGTTTGTTCGTGTGGATACCGCAGAGACATCATCACTATTACGGTGTTGGTGATTCACCTCACTTGTGATTATCACGCTTCAAGAGGTAAATTTTTAAAGACTCAGATTATGGATTTTTTCGCATGGATCCTGTGAGGGAATTCTATTATTCCGCTGCGAGACTTTTGATCTGCAATTCCCAACAAGATGTTCTTAGAATTATGTTTAGGTTTAGAAAACTTGGTTGGATAAATTTTTGAGTGGTTGGATGGTATAGAATAGGGTTTAACCGAATAGCTTGAAGGAAAGACAACAATGGAGGTTGGTGTTCTTGGAAGAGAGAGAAGAGAGAAAAATGCATGAAAGACAAGTGATTAATGGCCTTCAAAGGTGGCTTGGCCGTAGACCTCAAAGGACCAAGAGGTGTCCATTAGGTTGGCTTCATCCAAGCCTTAAAATAGATCAAAGGTTAAGATTAAAACTTGGTTAGCAAGCTTAACTCTCATTGGTTGATTCTAGCATTGTCATTAGCCTAGTCACCATGCTTAGTCACTAATTAGCCTAGTCATTAAGCTTAGTCACCATGTTCTTGAAAGTTCTACTACTAATGAGGTTTAATTAAGCTACTAAGTTAACTGTTTTAACTAATCGTGGGTCCCGCAAAACATTTTCGGGTCCACTGTCATCTAATTATACTGATTAACAAAATAATATTATAATAATATAAAATTATTTTATTTGACAGTTAAATCCTAAGAATTAAAAGATTATTTATCATCTCATTCAGAATTAGATTTAGTAAGATCCCCCAGCTCTGAATAATTAAAACAAGATTTTCCCGGCCCGAAAAAATATTATTTTCCTATCCCGGAGCAAATCACACAAAATGTCTAAATAAAATCACAGACAGTAATAATAAATACTGTATCAGGTAGAAAAATTAAAAACAGTACAATCGGGACGTAATGGTCATTTTTTCATTTTTCCCCACGACGAAGCAAATCATCCAAAATGTTCAAATAAAATTACAGACAGTATTATATGTATGTATATCTCCCAGAAAAATTAAAACAGTAGCTTGACAAAACTTTTATTTTACGGTCTCAAAACAAATTACGTAAAACGACCAAATAAAATTTTAGCCTGTAAAAACGTATTTGTATTTCATACAGAAAACAAGAAACAGTAAAATAGGGACACAACGGTCTTTTACACAAAAGTTGGAAAAACAGCAAACAGGACATTTGGAATATTTTTCCAAAAATTGGGGTGTTACAACTCTCCCCTCCTAAAAAGAATTTCGCCCCCGAAATTCGTAGCAGTCTCTGAACAATCGTTGACACTACTCCTCCATTCTTGTCTTTTAGTTCTCACGTTGCATATCCGTTTACGTCATTCCGTATTTCCTCGACCAATGAAAACTCCTTGCATCGCGTAAAACATGGAGAACCACACTAAGATATTTAGCATGTTTCTCATGATTTCGAGAATAGATCAGAATGTCGTTAATAAAGATAATGACAATTCTGTCTAGATAAGGACGAAAAACGCTATCCACCACGCTTCCGCTGCGCTACTCTGATCAGTACCACTTGAAATTATCCCTGCCTTTGTACCGCTTCACTCTTTTTCCTTTGCTTTTAACAGGAAGTGCCTCACAAATCAAGTTCTCTTTTTCAACAATACTGTATTTGATACTTATGACATAATTTTAACTAAAAATATCCCTTCTTGCAGTTGTAATACATAAAAGGACATTATAAAAATTTAGAAAGAAAAAGGCAAAAAAACTATCTGAATTGTCATCAGACATGTCCAACAAAGAATTTGACATTGCCTGATTTTAAGAATAAGTTTTCTGAGACACCAAAATTTTATTGGAACAATCTATAGGATATGATTAAAGATAACCAATCCATTTATAAGATCACATCTATCTCGCGAAAAAGGTAGACAATTTAGATTAATAGAAAAGATTGTTTAAGAAATTGAATAGATAAGTCAAAAGGTAACAGAGATATTGATAGCTCTAATCAACTCACATATCAATTAGTCATAAAAGAATGAGTTAGACCAAAAGTACATTTCCGCATATTTTACAATTGCGGCATATGAAAGATATCATGAAGGCATAGAAATAAGAGATGATAGAATCATTCATACCACCGAACCTATCCAATAGAGAAATTGATATGGTCCGATGAATTTAGAAGTAAGCTTTTTAAGTTGAATAATTCAAGTGATAAGTCTAACAGAGCATGGATGGTTGGAAAAATACCCAATCCACATTTTTAGATTGCATCTGTTTTGAGAAAGAAGCATATAAATTGAATCAATGGAAAAGATTCAATTATTTAACAGACTTAGGATGGTTTAAGCAACTCAAGTCCTCAACCACACGTTCTAGCAATAGAAGTAGAAACAATCAGGTCAAAAGAATAATGAAAGCACAGATAACTCTAATTGACCCACATAATTATATGCCATAGAGAAATAGGTTACTTTCGGAATTATATAGTATAATTAAAGAATCACCTTTTTGTGATACAATCTTCTTTGTTTAAGTCCTCAGTCTAAATCCACTTGAAGAATCGTTGCTCCATTCTACTTAAGATGTCAAAGCACGTACGTTACCAACAGATGACTTCGTCTTTGGTGGGATACACTCTCTAGCAAGATGTCCGGGCATCCCACACCTGAAACAGATGATTCCTTTGATTGCACAACTCCTCGTTAGATGATCTTCCCTACACTTCTGACATTTTGGCGCAGATGTCACAATCTAACCCAACCTGCTACCACTAGCTTTTCCTCCACGGGATTGCTGTTGTTGTCGATTTCCTGATGATCACGAATACGTTTTTCCACTGGACTTGCTTGGCCTTACGATTTCTCCTCCTTGAGAACCAACACGGCCCGACGTTACGAAATTGCGTATTCTAAGATTTATTCCGACTTTGTCTGATCCTAAACCTCGGCTATCGTTCCTTGCTGCAGAGCAATCCTCTGATCATGTTGTACTGTTCTTTCAGCTGTTCTTTGCATTGCTTTCGTAGAAGCAGTCATATCGCCAATATCACGTCCTGCTTCCTCACGTGCACGTTTACCATGAATCATCGCCTTCCTTCAAAGACGGACGAATCATAGAACAATGGAAACCGGATGTAACCATTTCAAAGAAACATTGTCTCCTTTCGGAGTCCAAGCACAGAGAGTCATACAGCATAAACAAGACAGACCTAACCACAAACCCCAAAAGACTCTAACCGTGCTCTGATACCAACTAATGTAACACCCTCCGTAGGGCGTCACATTTTTAAATAAAACATAAAACCAAATGAAATCATTTTATAAAAGCTTTGAATTTTAAAAGGTAAATTTTAAAATATCTTTTCGCGGAAATATAAACTTACCAAAACTTATAAATAAAACAGAAATTAGATTGAATTGATTAATACACGTATTATATATGTCACAAAATATTCAACAACAATTTAAAACATAACATTTACAGACTCAGAGAAACAGTAGAAAATCCAATGAAGGTTACTACTAATAGCACGGTAACAACACTAACGAGAAAAACCCAACCCACATGTTCCGTTTCTCCACCAACTGCATCCTGTTGAAACTTGGAAGATTACACCTTGACGCCGTCACCATCTTCAGAACATAGCCTCCAGTAGGTCTAAGAAACTTCCTTCGTCTACTATACGAATTTAACAATAAAAACACAACAAGCAATACAATAAAGAGGTGAGATCCCCTTTCACCAATACCAGTACGGTAGCAAAGAATAATACGAATGACAAAGTCATTCCATACACATAGATATTACAAATACAATCATGTTATTAATTTATAAATAAAATCAATTAAGCATATATCATAATAAAATGAATGACAATAACAACATATAACATCACGATAAAAATATAATAAATAACGACATATAATATCATGGATAAAAATATAAGAAATAACCACATATAAGATCGAGAGATAAAATTATAACAACATATAATATCATAGACAAAAAGATAATAACAACATATCATCATAAGATCATAGATAAAAGATAATAATGTACAGACAAAATACAACATATAAACATATAATATCACAGATAAAAGATTACCGATAAAGAAATAATAATGTACAACATATAAACATATGCAATATGACACAATCCTACTCCATGGAGCTAAAAACATACAGACATCAGAGAGCGAATGATCCTCAAAATCTATTAGTACCACGGCTGCCCAACCAAACTATTGCGCTGTCACACGTTGCGTCTATAGCCCCACGTCACATGGAACCCATTGTCCAAGGCGTGGTGTAGTTCACAGTCTCACGTTGTGGCACTACAGGCAATGTACTATTAGACTTTACAAGATCTCGATTAAGTATAGTGTGTGTCGAGTCCATTAGTGTGTTACCGGTTACCACGGCCCAGAAGAGCAACCAACTCTCCACATATGGAATTATGCACACTAACGTCTCCAAGTTCATTCAAAATCGAACCACACTACGCTTATCGCATCGACAATACGATGTGATTCACCTCGTCAATCAATCCACCAAAATTCATCAAACTCAATAGATGTCCAGAAATATAGATTCTCAAAATACCCTCAAAGATAAAAATATACAGTAAGTCCCACCGGACAAATACTGTTCCAAAGCCTGTACGGGTTCACCTCATAGCCCGACAGCAGAAAAATATACAGAATACTCTCAATAGTATAAAATATACAGTTTCGGTCAATCGCGTAGAAATTTTATCGCATTTTCACAATCTCATCGTTTTTATAAACGTTTTTAAATCGCATAAATTTATTTTTCTATTTTTAAAATCGCGTAGAGTTTTTAATACGTTTTCTCAATCGCGTAAGATTTTTAAATCATTTTCTTGTCCGAATTCCTTAAAAATCATTATTTAAAATAAACAGAAATAATATTTAATACATTTAAACTACGTAGAATATTTTTCATACCTATACTGTCTTTTGGATATCTTTTCTATCTTATTTGTCTGTTTTTAATAGAAATTGACAGTATCTTGTTTAGAAAACTTATAATAATGGTTTCCTAATTTTTCTCGTAAAAATTTCCTTTACTTAATTTTTAATCAGTATAATATAACTTTTTGAAAACCACTAACATGCTTCAAAATATAATATGAGCCATATGTTAGCAATTTACAAAAGTTACTGTATTTTCTTCAAACAAAAAAAAAAATCATTTGTTTAAACTTCTTAAACTTAATCAATTTATTTCTTCAAAACTCATTGTAATAAAATCTTTTTGGCATTTATTACTTAACCTTAGTTGGAAACAATTCTATAAATCAAAACACATTTAAATTTGGCATTTTGGCCGAAAATCATTCTATGCTTTATAATTCATTCCTAATTATTTCCATACATCTAATCTCTTATAAAACTCTTGATCTAGTTTATTTTTATTAAATTATCTAGTCAATAGTTAGAAAATAAATTTGGATCAAAAGTATGTGGCATGTTGGCCAAATTTAACAAAGTCTTTGTATTTGATCTTTAAATTATTTTTCATCTTCTAAATCCATGTTAAATTTATTGTATTACCTAAATTCAGTAAATCATTGTTTTAGAAAATGGTTTGGAAATGATTTTAGAAATCATAATTGCTTGGCTTTGGCATGTTGGCCGAAATACCTAATTTTATCCATTGATCCACAAATTCATTTTTCTTACTCTAAACAAATTGGTAACTTGTCAATTTTCCTAGGTTAATTAAATTCCACTTTTAGAAAATTGATGAGAACATTTTGGTTCTCCTTTTTGCCTTGAGGCCGTGAGCTTGAATTTGTGTTCTTTGGAACACTCATGCAAATCCTTGTATATTATTTACATGTTACAATAATTATCATGCATATATATATATATATATACATACCATATACTAAAATAACCATGAAACACATACAAAATATTAAAGCTATTTAGACATGTTACACACATAACACATACAAAATATTAAAGCTATTAGACATGCTTTCACATATAATCAATCACAATTAGGAAGAACTATAAACAATCAAGTGAATGAATCCTTATGGATTCTTCACCACAAACACAAACATTCCTCACCACCAACACATGGTTGATGAGGGTAATCTCCCTCTTACCTCTTGAAGACAAACACTCCTTCACACCTTTCCTAGGGTTTCGGTTTCACTCCACCAAGTCACCTATCAAGCTTAAACAAAACTACAAATTACTAACCATAAAAGAAAGCTTAAACCATGGATAAATCATGGCTTAAAACTTTGAAAAAGAGTTTAGAAATGGAAAACAAGAAATTTCACCTTCTAGGTAAAATCTTCCAAGTAGGTTTCCAAGCTTCAAATGAAGGATTTTACAAGAACCCTCAACTAGAGATGTTCTTCGAATTGTGTTTAGGTTTAGAAAACTTGGTTGGATAAATTTTTGAGTGGTTGGATGGTATAGAATAGGGTTTGGCCGAATAGCTTGAAGGAAAGACAACAATGGAGGTTGGTGTTCTTGGAAGAGAGAGAAGAGAGAAAAATGCATGAAAGACAAGTGATTAATGGCCTTCAAAGGTGGCTTGGTCGTAGACCCCAAAGGACCAAGAGGTGTCCATTAGGTTGGCTTCATCCAAGCCTTAAAATAGATCAAAGGTTAAGATTAAAACTTGGTTAGCAAGCTTAACTCTCATTGGTTGATTTTAGCATTGTCATTAGCCTAGTCACCATGCTTAGTCACTAATTAGCCTAGTCATTAAGCTTAGTCACCATGTTCTTGAAAGTTCTACTACTAATGAGGTTTAATTAAGCTACTAAGTTAACTGTTTTAACTAATCGTGGGTCCCGTAAAACATTTTCGGGTCCACTGTCATCTAATTATACTGACTAACAAAATAATATTATAATAATATAAAATTATTTTATTTGACAGTTAAATCCTAAAAATTAAAAGATTATTTATCGTCTCATTCAGAATTGGGTTTAGTAAGATCCCCAGCTCTGAATAATTAAAATAAGATTTTCCCGGCCCGAAAAAATATTATTTTCTTATCCCGGAGCAAATCACACAAAAAGTCCAAATAAAATCAGAGACAGTAATAATAAACACTATATCAGGTAGAAAAATTAAAAACAGTACAATCGGGACGTAATGGTCATTTTTCCATTTTCCCCCACGACGAAGCAAATCATCCAAAACGTTCAAATAAAATTACAGACAGTATTATATGTATGTATATCTCCCAAAAAAATTAAAACAGTAGCTTGACAAAACTTTTATTTTACGGTCTCAAAACAAATTACGTAAAACGACCAAATAAAATTTTAGCCTGTAAAAACGTATTTGTATTTCATACAGAAAACAAGAAACAGTAAAATAAGGACACAACGGTCTTTTACACAAAAGCTTGAAAAATAGCAAACAGGACATTTGGAATATTTTTCCAAAAATTGGGGTGTTACAATTACCAGGAATCTAGAACATGCGTAATCGATTACACAACCATTGTAATTGATTACACAGGGTTTTAAAAGGCAAAAATACTTGGGACATCCTTTTTTCTTTTGCCATCAAGCTTTGTCATGATGATTCCTTGTTTATATACTAACCCATAGCCCTTTTACATTTGTATATGTCTTTGGATCTTTTTAGTATCAATGATTATAAAATCTGATATATTTTCTCTTCATATGCTTTCACTATGGGTATTACATCTGATTATGCTCTACTATTTGATCTGCCTGGGCTGCAATAATTATACCTTGTTATTCTCTAATTGTTTATAACTGGTTAATAGGCTAATTTTTGGTATTATACAATGTTGAATGCTTATGTTGTTTTTGATAATGCCAACGGGGGAGAGATTAGTGAAATATGTTGCATGTTGCATGTCTACGGGGGAGCTTTGTGCTTTTACATGAAAACCACTTATCCTATCTTATGCATACATTACGGGGGAGAGTTGCACTTAAATCTCTGATGAATAAAATGCAAATATTTCTCTCTTTTCAATATGTTTATTTTGTCATCATCAAAAAGGGGGAGAATGTGAATGCTTATGTCTTGAAGCATATCAAATGAGTTTTTGATGATAACAAAGTCAAGATGAAGATCAAGATCAAAAGAAAAGACCAAAACTAAAAGAAGAAGACCAAGATCAAAAGAGGTATATAAGATATAGGTCTTAGAACATCAATGTGAAATGCTCTCAAGGTATCTCAATTTTATTCAAATGGTTTTTCAAAGACCTCATAAATCAACTTGTTTTTCAAAGTTCATATTTTAAAGAAATGTTGATTTCAATCTTGGATTATGTTAAACATTTGGAAATCTTGTTTAGTCTAAGTACCCCAATGTTAAAAATGGTCTGGAGACTTAATTGGGTTTGAAAAATGTGTTCAAAGTGCCAAGTAATCGATTACATATGTGTGGTAATCGATTACAAGCTAAACAGAAGCCTTGTAATCGATTACATCAATATTGTAATCGATTACCATCTGCCCAGAAAGGCAAGAACACGTTCAAATAGCTATGTAATCGATTACATCAATATTGTAATCGATTACCAACAAGTCAGAGGGCATGTAATCGATTATATAAGTTTTGTAATCGATTACCACAAGCCCAGAAAGCCAAGAACATGTTCATATAGCCATGTAATTGATTACCAAGAGTGTGTAATCGATTACTAACATTCTGACATGCCCAACGGCTATATTATTCGGCATTTAATGATGGCCATTAAAGCCCCCAACAGCTCTATTGTTCTAAAAACTTATAAATACACATCTTGGGGCATCATTTATGGCTAACCAATAATTGAGAAACTTCTTTCAATCACTATAATCCGAGAATCATCATTAAATCACTTGTGCTCTATTGTTGTGCATATTTGAGAAATTCTTGAAGAGCATTATAGGGCTTTAATTTGTGTAATCCACTCTTGTGAGAGTTTCATCTTGTAAACACTTTGATTCTTTGAAAAAAGGGTGAGGTATCCCTCTAGAGGAAAGAGAGTGAGGTATCTCTCAAAGATTGTAAAGGGTGAGGTTTCCCTTATTGTAAAGAAGGTGAGGTATCCTTCAAAGGTTGTAAAGGGGGTGGGGTATCCCTCTAGTGAAAAGGGTGAGGTATCCCAGTTTTGAGGCTCAAGCACAAAGGGTGAGGTATCCCAAGGTGTGGTGAGTGCTCTTTTGTGTAAAGGTTTTCAAGCACCCATTCAAGCTTGAAGTTTAGTGGAAAATCTCGAGTGGTTTGCTTGAGGACTGGACGTAGGTCACAAAAGATGGCTGAACTAGGATAAATCCTTGCGTTTGTTCTTCTCAACTCTATCTCTTTACTTTGTGCTTTAATTATATATGCTTGTGTTGAGTTTGATATCTTGCTTTGCTTGAATACTTTCTATCTTGGGTTGTTTATTTGTGAGTGATTCATTTGATCTCATTTATCTATTCACTTCAATTAAACTATAGCTTCAATGAAAATTCAATAAACAAGTGCTTTGTGAAAGATTTGCGAAAATATTTCATAAACTCAATTCACCCCCCCTCTTGAGTTTGAGGCCACTTGGTAACATTTATGTGATTTTGGATGTATGTTTGAGTTAATTTGATGTTGAGAATGTTATGGATTGATTTGATTCGAGTTTAGATAGCTTAAAGATCATTTTCTGCAAGTTTATGCATGGTAATCGATTACACAACATCTGTAATCGATTACCAAGCCTCTGGAGTTACAAAATCGTGATTCTAGGAATCACGTAATCGATTACATACTGTTTATAATCGATTACGGAGGTTCTATCCAGCTGGTAATCGATTACTAGGTCCCTGGAGTTACGAATTGTGTTTCTAGGAAGCTATGTAATCGATTACATTCAGCCTATAATCAATTATAGAGGTTCTGTCAAGCTGGAAATCGATTACCATAGGCATGTAATTGATTACCAGGATCCTAAAATAAGATTTTGAGCTAAAAATGATGAAAACATGGTTCCTTATCTCTTGTAACTCACACATAAATCTTAAACCCTAGATTCAAGGATTTTATTTCACTTGAATGTGATAGGATTATATATCCAAACCAATAATGGAGAAATGATTTTGAAAATGAAATTTTTGGATCCATAATATAGAAATTGTGGTATGTGTGGAATGATGGACATGTATATGTATTGATATTGAGAATTGTTTGATGCAATTGTGAATTCCTATGTAGGGACTAAGTACTTGATGAGATATGATATGTTGGTGATAAGAAATGATGAAATGCCATTGAGGCAATGCTTTTGATATGATGTATTGACATTGAGAAATTAATACTATACTATTGTGGGTCCATGTTTGGGACTAAAATTATGTTGATGTTTAAGTTGGCCAAATTGTGGCATGTATGAGATATATGTTATTATGGTTGAATATACATGATTGTGCATGGGGTCAACATGCATTGGACATTTGCTCAGTCGATGACTGTTAAAAGGCTAGATGAGCCAAGGATCATGCATTGAGTCAGCATGTATTAAATAAATTACTCAGTCGATGACTGTTAAAGGGTTGGATGAGCCTATGATTATGAATTAAGTTAACACATTGAGCAATTTGCTCAGTCTATGACTGTTAAAAGGCGAGATGAGCCTATGATTATTCATTGAATCAGTATGCATTGAACAAATTACTCAGTCGATGACTGTTAAAAGGCTATATTAGACTATGAATGCAAACTGAATAAGTGATGATCCTGTGATGGATCTGATTGAGGACCGTAAGGCACGGTGTATACCGATTGCACGCATTATGTGCCTGACAAATCACTAATCTTTTTATAGTAAATGAGCGAGAATTAGGTAGTGTGATCTCGTGGTAGGATTTGATTAAGGATCGTGAGGCGTGGTGGTTCATTTCGTGATGATGTTATCACTTTATTATACCCCTAACCATGATAAACCGTTGCAACGCATCACGCGCTTGACAAGCACTATTCTCTTCGTGGTCCAATGTAGACTGTCATTGAGGGGGGCAGATCTTCTGGAACATTCATATTTGAAATGGAATAGAAAATCTTGGTACCAAGTGCACATGCATTGCGAGTCGGCATTGTGAGTCCGCATATCATAGGGCACTCTTTTATACGATGATTATATTATTGTGACATTGATGCCATAATTATCTGAAATGTTTTAATTGTTCATTATCTGAGACTCTGTCGACTGCTTGGGGCATTATTGATGTTTACCTATTATTGTTGATTCTTACTGCCATGTGTCGATGTCCTGCTCTTACTGTTCATTCTATTGTCACTATTGATGGATACATGTGCTGAGAAGCTATGTGGGTGCTCTGCGCCGTTCTGTTTCTTTACTGCTATAATTGGTAATGTAAGTAGGATGTCTCACCTCTTTCTTGTATCCTTGTATTTCTGTTATATATATATATGTTTGATAAAAGATCGTGAGGAAGAAGATGAGGACCACACCCTTACTGCTTAGATTGGGCTGATTCATCACTTTCGATGCAGCGTCTGGACGAGATCTCTTCAGTCACACGAGGGTGCAACTTCGTGGGGGCATTGATGCCTGTCGTGTCGACTGGGACACTGAGCGTCACGTACATATGGGGTTGCGGCTTTGTCTGCTGGTAGTGCCTACCCCAGGGATTACTACTTTTTCCCTTTAGTGTTTTGTTCCCGCTGTATTCTATTTGACTATGTAAGTATTATACTTTGTGTTATCAGTGATTTGTGTTAAGGATGACTATAACATATATATATATATATATATATATATATATATATATATATATATATATATATACATGGAATATGTTTTTATTTCAGTAGTTGTGTATAAAATGATTGGGTACTAATTATGTTTCATTTGAGGCATTTATTTTCTATTTATGCAGAATGGAAATAATTAAATTTTGAAATTACTGTAATTGGAACTGTGACACGCTTGGATTTAGTAACTGTGGTGTAATGACGATTGCACTGCGGTTGTTAGATCTAGGTGCGTTACAAACAACAGTCAAATCATAAGGCAATGTAGCCACAGATAATCCCAAACGCTCCACACAATCATTGGCAATGAAAGAGTGGGTTGCTCCCGAACCATATAATACGGTTAAAGGATTTCCTTCAATGGCACACTCCTCCATAATTAGATCTTCTGACTTTGCGGCTTCCTCCCCGCTCATAGTATACACCCGACTACTAGCCTATGGTCTAGCAGTACGGACGTTCCCCACAGAGGGTTCCGCCTTCAGTTGATTACAGTCCTTTGAGAAATGTCTAGGCTTCCCGCATCTGAAGCATATGATTCCTTTGTGTAGGTAGTCCTTAGTCAAGTGGTCCTTTCCATACTTAAAACATTTAGAAGTGGAAGTTCCCGCTTGACCAAACTTGTTTCCACCAGAAACTCCTCCAAAGGATTGCTGTCGAGTCTGACCTCCTGATGGTCTAGCATACGGTTTCTGTTGATAACAGTTGCCACCGCTACCCTTTCCTCTTTGGAACCGAGTAGGTCCAAAGTTCCGGTTCCTCACATCACGTTGATGATCTATCTCCTCAACTTTACGACATTTACTTAACAATGCTGGAAACTGATCGATTTCCAAGGTTACTACTACCCACTTTATATCGTGTCTCAATCCCTCTTCAAACTTCCTACACTTCCATTCTTCATCCGGTTGCATATGAAAATATCTCGAAAACTTAGACAAGCTCTCGAACTTTGCTGCATATTCACTTACTGACATCCCCCTTATCACAAACCAAGGAATTCTATCTCCTTAGCATGTCTAGCACTAGCTGGGAAATACTTTCCCAAGAATCTTTGCTTAAAGAGTTCCCAAGTTACAACTCTCCCTTCTGCTTGTATTAACAGTCGGGCTCCTGCCCACCAATCTTCACCATCACCAATCAACACAAAGGTCACATAAGTGACCTTCCTCTCATTAGTACAACCCATACCATCGAATATTTTCTCTAGCTCTTTAATCCAAAGATTGGCTTTCTCTAGGGTTAAATTCTCTGTTGAATTGTGGCAGATTATTCCTACGAAACAATGACAAATTCTGAGTTTCTTCATTTGCCTTTTGATTTTGTTGTACGATAACATCTGCCATCTTTTGCATTACTGCTATAGCTGCAGCCATGCCGTGATTATCATCTTCAGCACTCATACATCCAGCTCTAGTATTCACACGTCCTCTTCCTCGTCTAGCCATCGTAATTCTCGAAATCAAACAAAACAATACAAGACAAAAGTCAAGTACAATTACTTCAAACAATATTGTTCCCTTTCGGAAACCAAGCACAGAGAATCACACAACACAAACAAGATAGACCTAACCACAAACCCAAAAGACTCTAACTTGGGCTCTGATACCAACTAATGTAATGCCCACCATACGGTATCACATTTTATATGAATTATTACCGAATTATCCCAAGTTATAAAATGATATTATATAATATAAATATGAGTTGTAAAATTTCTTAATATTGATAAGATAAACTTAGCAGAATATAACTAAACTAAATAGTATCACAAATAATTTACATCATATACAAAACCTTAGTACCGACATACTTAAATATATACAGACAGAGTTCTTAAAAGTAATTAAACATTGTCAGAACTACTATACTGGCACAAGTACACGTCTACGGAGCAGAACCCTCAGACGGATTCCCCTCAGACTCCTCAAAAGATAGGAATCCTACATGACGCGTAGTCCTACGAACATGTATCCAAGCAGATGATAAAACGCTAATCTCATTAGGAATATGGTAGTAAGCTCCCCAATACTGCCTAATGGATAACGGAAACTCTAAATGTACATAAATATCGATATTGAAGTAAGGGTTCCCATGATACACTCTACTTAGGGAAACAGTCAAATCTCCCAAATAGATAACACACCCTCTATCTAAATGAACACGCCAAGCCTACGAACCTCCTCGGAATTGTAGCCTCATGTACCAAAGAAAACTTGGCGTCACCAATGACTCAGAATTCAACTTCCTCAGCAGGAATTTGCTCTTCACCCTCTTGCTCAAACCCTTGCTCACCGTCTTTACTAATTACAGTTACAATATAAGAACAACATACAAAGATGTGAGATTACCAACACCAATACTAACATGGCAGTAAAGAGATATAAATGACAATAATGTCATACAGATATAATAAACAATAATACAGATATATCAAATATAATCATGGCATTAACATCAATCACTAGTTGACAAATAAAATATCACACAGATATAGAAGTTCAGATTATGCGTGTGCACATAGACTCAATTTCCTACTCCATGGAGCTAACTCAAGTCAGAGAGATTGATCTAGAAGACTAGTCAGTACCACAATTGCCTTAGACCACGTGCTATAACTCTCATCAGTTTTGCACATCTAGCATTATACACAACAGTCTACACCAGATCTTGATTAAGAATAGTGTCTCGGTCCGGATCGTTGGTGCATTGCATTGGTCCGATCCACGGTATAGAAGAGCTACCAACTGCCCATTATGGAAAACCCGCACCCCGACGCCCCCAAGGTCAACAAGTAACCTACACTACGCATATCACACCACACAAAGGTGTAATTCTCTCTTAGGTCATCGGCCTTAACATAGTCCATCGGACATTTTCAAATGCATGTTCAATGCATACAAGCCAATCACAGGCTACAGTCATATTTCACATATACGGGTCCACACTTTGGCCCAACAGTAATTCTACTGTATTTTCAATTGCGAAAGTATTTTAATGCGTTCTCACAATCGCACAACTTTTCTGTTGTGTTTTCAAATTGGGTATTGATTTTTTAACGTTTTCTTTTTCGCGTAAAAATATTTAAACGTTTTCCAAATCGCGTAGCGATTTTTCAATGATTTTGAAATCACATAGCCTAAAAATCATATTTTTAAGTCGCGAAACACATTTTTCATCATTTTCAACTGCGTAAAATATTTCTCAATATTTTAAACATCATTTTGGCCTTTCTAAAAATTAATATAACTTCTAACTTCTTTTTTTTCGCATTTTCTCCCTTAAGAAATCCTTCCCACAATATTTTCCACAAAATCACCTTTTCATTGATTTAATCAATGTTTCTAGCTTAAAATTTCCTAACGCACTCCAAAACCCAAAGAGTGAACTATACGTTAGTAAATTTCAAGTCACCAATATATTTCTCAACATAATAGTATTAATTCTAAAATAATTGTTTATTGTATAAATAATTTGAGGTTCAAACACTTTCAACCTCACTTTTCTTTTCATAAAACGAAATCTCCTTTCTACGAATAATAAATTGTTTTGTTTCCATTTTTATTTCTTAAATCCTTGTATTAATTTCCTTGCATCTAATCAACTAAGTTAGCATTTATCAATCATATTTTTACATAACGAATCCATTTTTAGCCTTCATGGCCGTGAGGTATATGGTCTTTGAAACCAAAATATCTTTTCTTTTCCTTTCTCTTCTAAACATCCAATTTTATTATTCAAGAAAATATTAACTTGGAAACACCTATTTTGAGGTGTTGAGGCCATGAGCCTCATGGTCTTTGGAACCAAAATTATTTTCCTTTCCAACTTTAATCATGGCATGCATGGCATATAATCATCATACTATATCTCAAGCATACCATAAAAGCAATAAAAATCATATAAGGCATAAAAGCATAAATAAATAAATTTAAAGCACATAAACACCACAAATAAATTACACAACCATGGATATGAATCCTCACATGGATTCACCATCCCTCAAATACAAGTTCATCTCTCACCACCATACTTGGTTGGTGAGATAGATCTCCCTTTTACCTTGTGGTGAAACCTCCAAAGCTCCTTGCTTTGCTTCTTGCACTAGTCCTTCACCACCAAGAGCATCTTGAACATAAAATAAACACAAGTTTATTAGCATCTAAAGCTTGAACAAGAAAGACCATGGATCAAAACATGGCCTAGAACATGAAGATGAAATAAATAGTGAAGTTTCCATAAACTTCACCTTAACACCCTAGAACTTGATTCTTGGAAAACTCCTTGAAGATGAACGATTTTGGTCAAGACTTCAACAACAAAGTGTCTTGTATTTAGGTAAGGATTCATGAAATAAAGTTGGTTAAAATTATTGGAGAGTGAAGGTGTGATTTAGGTCTCTTGGCCGTGGGGTTTAGGGAAGAAAAGAGAGAGAAGTTTTGACAGCTTTGATGATTGATTTCTTTTGAGTGAATAGATGAAGATGAGTGATAGAAATGAATTAAAACTCTTCCTATAGCTTCCTAAGCCTTAAAAACCATGAGCCCCCTCCCCTTGAACACTAAGGGAATGCCTAAATTCATCTAACCACTTTTTGAGGCTTCAATAGCCATTAATTGAATCAATGGTTGATCCCCCGACTGCGTCTCAACAGTACAAAATTTTCTAGCCACAGAAAATTTTTATTTTTTCAGACCCGCCCCAGGCCCTTATACAACCTAAGAATAATATTAAAATAATCAAAAATATAAAAACTCACAAGAATCCACAGAAATTATAAAAATTATGGAAGTCAAATCAGATTAGTAAAAATATTATTTTCTTGACTCTGAGCAAATCACACAAAACGATCAAATACAGTCACAAAATAGTCAAAATAATTTTAGATTATACAGAAATCACAAAACAGTATAATTCTGTCATTACTGTCAAATAGCTAATTTTGGGGTGTAACAACTCTCTCCTTCTAAAAAGAAGTTTCGTCCTCAAAACTTAAACATATACTCAAAACAAATATGGATATTGTTCTTTTATCTTATCCTCCAACTCCTTTGTTGCTTCTCCACTTACGTCACTCTAGACTACTTTAACCAACGAAATCTCTTTACCTCGGAGTTGCTTTATCCTCCGATCCTTGATCTTGACTGGAAATGTTTCATAGGTTAAATTCTCCTTCAGTTGTACTGTGTCTAGTTCAATAACATGAGTGGCATCGAGAATGTACTTCCGTAATTGTGATACATGAAATACATTGTGAAGATTCGACAAAAAAGGCAGTAATGCAATTTGATAAGGTACCGGACTTATCCGACATAAAATCTGATACGGCCTGATAAACTTTGGAGTAAGTTTTCTAGACTTAACCACTCGTCCTACTCCAGTTGTAGGTGTCACTCGCAAAAATACATGATCACCTTCTTCAAACTCAAGCGGTCTCCTCCTTTTTTTCAGAATAGCTCTTTTGTCGAGTCTGAGTTATCCTCGTTTTGTCTTGAATCATCTTCACTTTTTCTGTAGTCTGTTGTGCAAACTATGGTCCTAAAATAGCACTTTCACTGTCTTGATACCAACACAACGGTGTTCTATATCGTCTCCCATACAATGCCTTATAGGGTGCTATCCCTATGCTCAAATGAAAACTGTTGATGTAGGTGAACTCCATCAATGATAACAATTCATCCTAACATCTAGATTGTTCTAGCACACAAGCCCTCAGTAAATCTTCTAGTGAATGAATCGTCCTTTCTGACTGACCATTTGTCTGTGGATGGTAAGCAGAACTTAAACGTAGCTTGGTTCCCATCGTTCCTTGTAGATCGTGCCAAAATCTCGACGTGAATCTCAGATGTCGATCTGAAATAATACTGGAAGGTACACCATGAAGTCTAACAATTTCACCGATGTACACTTGGGTCAACCTCTCCATTGAGTACTTAATTTTAATTGGCAAGAAGTGCGCCAACTTCGTAAACTGATTAATAACTACCCAAATTGAATAATGACCTTTTCGAGTCTTTGGTAGTCCAGTCACAAAGTCCATTGCTATATCATCCTATTTCCATTAAGGAATAGGCAAAGGTTGTAACATTCTAGAAGGTCTTTGATGTTCAACCTTAGCCTTCTAACAGACTAAGCAGGACGATACATATTCAGTGACGTCTTTCTTTATTCCTTGCCACCAATATAATTGCTTCAAATCTTGACAAATTTTTGTGGCTCCTGGATGCATACTCAGCTTACTCCTATGAGCTTCATCCAAAATTAATCTCCTAAGTCCTTGATCATTGGGCACACAAATTGTTCTTTTATATTTCAAAATTCCATCAGTTCCTTCTTTGAATTCCAACACTGCGCCTTAGTTTCTTGTTTCCTTCGCTTCTTGTAGGTATTTGTCATCGTTTTGTCCCTCTCAGATTTTATCTATTAAACTACTTGAGATAGTGATCATATTCAAGCACATCTTTCCCGGCGTCAACTTCACAGGTAACTGCATATCCCGAAATTCTTCTATCAATTCCTTTTCCTTGATCATCATAACAGAAGCACTAAGTATTTTTCTACTCAACGCATCCTCTATGACATTCGTCTTCCTGAGACGATACTGTAACTGAAAATCATAGTCCTTCAGAAACTCTAGCTAATGCCTCTGCCTTATGTTCAACTCTTTTTGGTTAAATAGATACTTCAAGCTTTTATGATCCCTAAAAACAATGAACGTTGCTCTGTAGAAAAAATGTCTGCAAGCTTTCAATGCAAACACCACTGTTGCCAACTCCAAATCGTGAGTGGGATAATTCCTTTTGTGTACCTTTAACTACCTTGAAGCATATGCCACAACCTTTCGATTTTGCATAAGTATACAATCCAATCCTTGATACGAAGCATCACAATATACTTCAAAAGGTTCTTTAGGATCAGGTAGAATCAATATTGATGAAGTAGTCAATCGTCTTTTTAACTCTTGAAAACTTTCCTCGCATGCATCAGTCCATGCAAACAGTTGATTCTTCCGTGTAAGTTGGGTAAGAGGTCCCGCTATCTTGGAAAACCTCTCAATAAACTGTCGATAGTAACCAGCTAATCTGATGAAACTACGAATCTTTGATACAGTCTTCAGCCTTTCCCATTCAAGAATTGTCTCCACCTTTGAAGCATATACTTCAATTCCTTCCTTCGATATCACGTGTCCCAAAAACTAAACTTCACTAAACCAAAATTCATATTTGGACAACTTTGCATATAGGTTATTCTCCTTCAAAATCTGGAGAACCACCCTGAGATATTCAACATGTTCCTTCTGACTTCGAGAGTAGATTAGAATGTCGTCTATAAAGACAACTACAAACTTGTTCAAGTAAGAACGAAAAATTCTATTCATGAAGTCCATGAATATGGCAGTTGCATTTGTTACACCGAACGACATCACTTGATACTCGTAATGCCCATAACGCATCTGAAATGCTGTCTTGGGGATATCTTCCACCTTCACACAAATCTGGTGATATCCAGAACGTAAATCAATTTTGGAAAATATTACAGCTCCCCGTGGTTGATCCATCAGATCATCTATCCTTAGAATTGGATATTTATTCTTAATCGTAACTTTGTTCAACTGCCGGTAGTCTACATATAGACAAGAAGTCCCATCCTTCTTTTTGACTAACAATACTGGAGCTCCCTATGGTGACACACTAGGTCTCACGAATTGTTTCTCTAACAATTCCTCCAGCTGTTTCTTAAGCTCTGCCAATTCTAACGGCGACATCCTATAGGACGTCATAGATATAGGTCCAGCTCCCAGTACCAGATCAATAGCAAACTCTACCTCTCTTGCTAGTGGTAAACCAGGTATATCTTTAGGAAAAACTTCTAGAAACTCGTTGACTGCAAAAATATCTTTCATATCATCTTCGCTTTGTACTTCCAAAGAAGATAACAACAAGTATCCTTGAACTCCTTCCTTCAAACAAACTTCTACTTGAGTGGCCGTTAGGAATCTAGAATCCTTAGCCTCGGGAAAAACTAATGTCTTACTAGAATAGTCTATCTGGATATGGTTCGAAGATAACCTGTAACACCCCGAATTTCATTTTTTCTGCATAAATATTAATTTTATAATTTTTATGATTTTTGAGAATTTTTCTGAGATTATGATTATTTTAATATTATTTTGGGCCGTTTGTGGGCCCAGGTGGGCCCTGAAAAAGTAAATTTTTTTATGGGACAAAAAATTTTGTACTGTTAATACGAGGACAGGAGATCTTACTAAACCCAAAACCGGATACAGTTACTAAATTTTTTATTGTTATTTTATTATTCACTGTACAATAATTACTAGCTTGTGAGCAATAATTTTTATTCTGTGAGTAATAAATTCTTGTAGCTTTAGCCATGTGGTAGCCATGTGCTACTAGTTATTATAAGTCAAAATTAGTGGCTTGACATGATTATTAACCAATGGCATTAAGTCAACAAAAATGGTCTGTTTAATTAATTCATAAACTAGATGAATTAGCTAAGTTAATATAAGTTTAAGTGTTAATTAAATGAAACAATATTTTAGTTAGTCTCTCAATGGTGTTCCATGGCCATGTAGAGATTTCTATGAATTTCAAGAGCTTATGATTCATAGGGTGACCAAAGCATGACCACTTGATGACATTCACCATGTGCTTGATTACCATTTTGATTTATCAAGCATTAATTCCCTCACATGTATGCACTTCACGGCTATCACACTTTTGTGAAGGCTAGCTATCACATTTGTATCACACTTTGTCTCTTAAGCCATTCTCTCTATTTTATTTTTCTTCACTTAACCAAAAACCCTATTTCTCTCCATTTCATGAAGCATTCGGCCAACACACCTAAGACCATCATCCAAGCTTCTAAAATTTTATCTAATCTTATTTCCTAAGCCTATATATCATCCTAAGACTTTTGGATGTTGAAGACCTATGCTAATTCTAGCTTGTTCTTGAATTTTCTAATGACTAAAGGATGATTATTTGATGACCAAGGCCATGTGAGACCATGTGAAGCCATGTGCAAATGTTTCTATTTTGTCTAACAAGCCTTAAGCTTCTTTCTTATGCACTACACGGCCATGCATTTGTGAAAGAAGACATTTCACTTCATTTCTATCACATCTTAAAGTTATCATCTTTTAATGCAAAGCTTAGTCAATTTTGATGGCTTTGCACATGTAACCTATGGTCATGCAATGCATTTCTATACTTAATCTTTCCTATCAACTTTTCTTTCATTCTTATCAAAGAAAAGCAAAGGCTATCACAAAGCTATCAAATAAAATAATTCTCTCTCATTTTCTCTCAACATGTCCTACGGCCATTAAGTCTTCAAGATGGCCAAAGTTGAATTTTCTATCACATTTCAAAGTTTTCACCTTCTCTTACAAAGTTTAATACAAAGAAATTCTCTCCATTTCCTCTCCCAAAGCTTACGGCCTCTCTACCTTAGACCACTCTCCAACCTTCAACAATTTACACCAACCATATATCTTGAATCCTCTCATTAATCCAAGACACTTTCATGTTGTGAACTTCTCAAGATTCATTCATCTTCACCTTCCTATCAGGCAAAGAACTCAAAAGCTCTTACCTTTTTCTCCTTGTGTTGCTCATGGTTTCACTCTCTAAAATAACCTTCCAATCATTCATAATTCTATCTAATCACATAACTTGATACTAAACTTTATTCTATGCAACTTTTATGTTGTGATCAAGACCTAATTCTATCATCTTCACGCTTGATTCTTGGATTTAAGTTCTAAGGTTTCAAGGTAAAGATCTTGAAACTTGATTTCCTACTTGTTTTTTGGAATCCTAAGACCATGTTTGATCTATGGTCATCTTAATCAAGCCTTAGATACTAATTTTTATGTGTTTGTTTTGATTCTAAGATCTACTTGGTGGTGAAATTTTGATACAAAGAGAGAGTTCTACAAGGAGCTAGGAGGCATCAATCAAGGTAAGAGGGAGATTAACCTCATCGGCCATATGTGGTGGTGAGGGAATGGATTTGTTTGTGTTTGTAAGTAGAAAATCCATGTGAGGATTTATTCATTCGAATTGTATGGTTATTGGCGTTTGATTGCGTATAACTATATGATATTGATTGTATGCATGAAATTGCCATGGTTACTTTTTGATTATATGTGATTCTATTACTTTGATAATTAAGTATGATTTATTTGTGGGATGGTATGATTTTGATTAGATTGTTATTGGATGTTTAATATGATTTTATTACTTTAATAGCAAGCATGAAAGCATGAATATGTGAAAATCATATGGCATTTGATAAGAATCATGTGGAAAGGAAAACTATGTTGTTTTCTAAGAACTAAGAGGTACACGGTTTCCATGAGGATTTTGGAACAAATCATTTGAAATATTTTACTAAGTATGGATTCTAGATGATTAAGTAACAAGTAATTGGATTAAAGATTTTTTTTTACAAAGGAAAATGAGATATTAATAAATATTTGGTTATGGAGAATAAATTGATTTTCAGCCAACATGCCAAGAATTGGTGTTTTAGATCAAAAATATTTTCTTAAGGGTAGTTTTGAAGTATTTATTAACAAGAACAGTGAATTTTGAAATGAGATAGGAGTTTTTAAAGGCGATTTGAGAATTCAAATATTTTATGGAATAAAATTTTTATTAGATAAAAGTGATTTTTATTCATGATAATGGAGGATAAGTCTTGAAAGTGATTTAGAGCTCAAAGTATTTTATTGAAAAGGATTTTAGTAAAGGTAATAGTAGAAGATTTTATTAAAATCGAATAATGCAAATTTTGAGAAAAACGTCAGAAATTATTACTTAGAGTAGTTTTTATAAGAAAAATGGAAAATGATGTCCAAATAATATTTTTTTAGTTTGGAAAGTTTTAGAATTTAATTTAGAATGTCAAAAAATATTTTATACAGTGAAAAACAGTTGAAAAATCTTACACGTATTTAAAATAATGATTTTTAAACTACGCGATTGAGAAAACAATTTAAAAATGTTTGAAAATATTTATGTGATTGAGAAAAGGATTTAAAAATGTTTGAAAATATTTACGCGATTGTGAAAACGTTGAAAAATATTTACGTAATTTGAAAACATTTGAAAAATGTTACGCGATTTCAATAACGTGATAAAATGTTTATGCGATTGGAAATTACAGCAGTTGGTTATCGGACTGTCATGGTGGGGCCCATTATGTTGGAAAATGATACCACCAAGAATGTGGTGGGTATATGTAAAATACGGTGAAATCTGATTTGTATGTGTTGGATCATACAATGATTTGTATGTGTTGGATCATACATCATGCATGGAAAAACATTGTACAGTTTATGGTTGTTGTGGCGTTTTATGCCTAAAGAGTGGACGGGAACTTACAGGATAGTGGGATCTTGACAGATCCTGAGGGGACGTCAGGGCGCAGGGATTTGCTTCATGATGATGTTATCACGAGTGCTTATGTTAGCACTATATATAAATATACCCCTGACCGTGATAAAAACTGTTTGCAACGCATTGACAGCCCCGACAATACTATTGCTTTTCACGGTCCAGCATAGACTGTCTTTTTAGGGGGGACAGATCTTCTGGAACGTTCATCTCTGAATTTGAGTCTAGCTCCATGGAGTAGGAACTGGTTGCAGTGTGCATAAAGATGGTTAACATATACATCGTGCATATGCATAATCAGCATTTATACTGTTGGTACGTAATATTATTATGGGGTTATCATTATGCTTGATATTGTGATGCAAGTTTAGCGAATTATTTACTTATTAAATATCATGAAAATATTTATTGATTTTATGTTATTGTATAGATTTTATGTTGAACTGTGTTGGCATGTTTGTCTTTTCCTCACTGCTATATTGGTATGCAATGTAGGGGATTTCACCTCTTTGCTGTATTGTTATGTCTGTTTCTATTTTTGCCTATGTCGGTGAAGGCTACGATGGCGGCAAGGAGGGATCGGCTAGGGTTCTTTAGACTGCAGTTACTTGAAGGCGCTGCTACTTGGTGTGTTCATTGGGACTCTGAGTATCTAGAGTATTGTGGTGATATTACTTCATATTTTGTGGTTGCATAAGTAGGGAGACATTCTTGGCTAGGGAATCTGTCTTTGAGAAGGACTTTTGTTTTTTTTAGAGTTTGTGAACTTGGGCCAGGTCTAGTTTTTTTTTATATGGTTTACGTAATGAAAATATTAAGATTTTATGAAATGTACAAGGGATATATGTTGTTCTATTTTTGTATCTTATGTTACTTTAATTTGGTAAATTTATATTATCTGCGAAAAAATATATTTTGAAATTAGTATTGCAACAATAGTTAAACATTTTATAACTTGGGTAAAAAAAATATAGAAGGAGTTGTTTTGAAATGTGATAGCCTAAGGTGGGTGTTACATAACCAATCCATCCCTAAGATTACATTAATCTTGGAAAGAGGCAAACATATCAAGTCAACATGAAAGATTCTATCCCTAACACAAACAGGACAATTCAAGCATACTTTTGCAGTAATCATAGGCTTATCACAAGGAGTATAAATACTTAAATCATAAGGCAATATAGTCACAGATAATCCTAAACGCTCCACACAATCATTGGCAATGAAAGAGTGGGTTGCTCCCGAATCATATAATACGGTTAAAGGATTTCCTTCAATGGCACACTTCTCCATAATTAGATCTTCTGACTTTACGGCTTCTTCCCCGCTCATAGTATACACCCGACCACCCGCCTGTGGTCTAGCAGTACGGACATTCCCCACAGAGGGTTCTGCCTTCAGTTGATTACAGTCCTTTGAGAAATGTCTAGGCTTCCCACATCTGAAGCATATGATTCCTTTATGTGGACAGTCCTTAGTCAAGTGGTCCTTTCCACACTTAAAACATTTAGTAGTGGAAGTTCTCGCTTGACCAAACTTGTTTCCACCAGAAACTCCTCCAAAGGATTGCTGTCGAGTCTGACCTCCTGATGGTCTAGCATACGGTTTCTGTTGATAACGGTTGCCACCACTACCCTTTCCTCTTTGGAACCAAGTAGGTCTAAAGTTCCGGTTACTCACGTCACGTTGATGATCTATCTCCTCAACTTTACGACATTTATTTAACAATGCTGGAAATTGATTGATTTCCAAGGTTACTACTGCCCGCTTTATATCGTGTCTCAGTCCCTCTTCAAACTTCCTACACTTCCATTCTTCTGCATCTGAAAATATCTCGAAAACTTTGACAAGCTTTTGAACTTAGCAGCATATTCACTTACTAACATCCCCCCTTGTCGCAGACCAAGGAATTCTATCTTCTTACTGTGTCTAGCACTAGCTGGGAAATACTTTCCTAAGAATCATTGCTTGAAGAGTTCCCAAGTTACAACTCTCCTTTCTGGTTGTATTAATATTCGGGCTCCTGCCCACCAATCTTCACCATCACCAATCAACACAAAGGTCGCATAAGTGACCTTCCTCTTATCAGTACAACCCATACCATCGAATATTTTCTCGAGCTCTTTAATCCAAAGATTGGCTTTCTCTAAGGTTAAATTCTTCGTTGAATTATGGCGGATTATTCCTACGAAACTCTGACAAATTCTGAGCTTCTTCATTTTCCTTTTGACTTTGTTGTACGATAACATTTGCCATCTTTTGCATTACTGCTACAGCTGCAGCCATGCCGTGATTGTCATCTTCAACATTCATTCATCCAGCTCTAGTATTCACACGTCCTCTTCCTCGTCTAGCCATCATAATTCTCGAAATCAAACAAAACAATACAAGACAAAAGTCAAGTACAGTTACTTCAAACAATATTGTTCCCTTTCAGAAACCAAGCACAGAGAATCACACAACACAAACAAGATAGACCTAATCATAAACCCAAAAGACTCTAACTTGAACTCTGATACCAACTAATGTAACACCCACCGTTGGGTATCACATTTTATACGAATTATTAATGAATTATCCCAAGTTATAAAATGAATATTATATAATATAAATATGAGTTATAAAATTTCTTGATATTGATAAGATAAACTTACCAGAATATAACTAAACTAAATAGTATCACAAATAATTTACATCATATACAAAACCTCAATACCGACATACTTAAATATATACAGACAGAGTTCTTAAAAGTAATTAAACATTATCAGAACTACTATACTGGCCCAAGTACACGTCTACAGAGCAGAACCCTCAGAAAGATCCTTCTCAGACTCCTCAGAAGATAGGAATCCTGCATGACGCTTAGTCCTACAGGCAGGTGTCCGAGCAGACGATACAACGCTAATCTCACTAGGAATATAGTAGTAAGCTCCCCAATACTGCCTAATGGATAACGGAAACTCTAAATGCACGTAAATATCGACATTGAAGTAAGGGTTCTCATGATACACTCTACTTAGGGAAACAACCTGATCTCTCAAGTAAATAACACACCCTCTATCTAAATGAACACGCCAAGCCTCCGAACCTCCTCAGAATTGAAGCCTCATGTACCCACCATTGACTCAAAATTCAACTTCCTCGGCAGGAATTTGCTCCTCACCCTCTTGCTCAAACCCTTGCTCACCGTCTTTACCAATTATAGTTACAATACAAGAACAACATACAAAGAGGTGAGATTACCAACACCAATACTAACATGACAGTAAAGAGATATAAATGATAATAATGTCATACAGATATAATAAACAATAATACAGATATATTAAAAAATAATTATAATCATGGCGTCAACATCAATCACTAGTTGAAAAATAAAATATCGCACAGATATAGAAGTTCAGATTATGCATGTGCACATAGACTCAATTCCCTACTCCATGGAGCTAACTCAAGTCGGAGAGATTGATCTAGAAGACTTGTCGGTACTAGAATTGCCTCAGACCACGTGCTACAACTCTCATTAGTTTTGCACATCTAGCTTTATTCACAATAGTCTATACCAGATTTCGATTAAGAATAATGTCTCGGTCCAGATCGTTAGTGCATTGCATCGGTCCGATCCACGGTACAGAAGAGCTACCAACTGCCCATTGTGGAAAACCCGCACCCCGCCGCCCCCAATTTTAACAAGTAACCTATACTACGCATATCACACCACACAAAGGTGTAATTCTCTCTTAGGTCATCAGCCTTAACATAGTCCATCGGACATTTTCAAATGCATGTTCAATGCATACAAACCAATTGCAGGCTATAGTCATATTTCACATATATGGGTCCACACTTTCGCCCAATAGTAATTCTACTGTATTTTCAATCGTGAAAGTATTTACTACATTTTCACAATCGCGCAACTTTTTTGTCGTGTTTTCAAATTGTGTATTGATTTTTTAACATTTTATTTATCGCGTAAAAATATTTAAACGTTTTCCAAATCGCGTAGCGATTTTTTAATGTTTTTGAAATCACATACCTTAAAAATCACATTTTTAAGTCACGAAACACATTTTTCATCATTTTTCAACTGCGTAAAATATTTCTCAATATTTTAAACATCATTTTGGCCTTTCTAAAAATTAATATAACTTCTAACTTCATTTTTTTCGCATTTTTCACTTAAGAAATCCTTTCCACAATATTTTCCACAAAATCACCTTTTCATTGATTTAATCAATGTTTCTAGCTTAAAATTTCCTAACGCGCTCTAAAACCCAAAGAGTGAGCTATATGTTAGTAAATTTCAGGTCACCAATATATTTCTCATCGTAATTGTATTAATTCTAAAATTTTTGTTTACTGTATAAATAATTTGAGGTTCAAATACTTTTAATCTCACTTTTCTTTTCATAAAACGAAATCTCCTTTCTACGAATAATAAATTGTTTTGTTTCCATTTTTATTTCTTAAATCTTTGTATTAATTTCCTTGCATCTAATCAACTAAGTTACCATTTATCAATCATATTTTTACATAACGAATCCATTTTTAGCCTTTATAGCCGTGAGGTATATGGTCTTTGAAACGAAAATATCTTTTCTTTTCCTTTCTCTTCTAAACATCCAATTTTATCATTCAAGAAAATATTAACTTGGAAACACCTATTTTGAGGTGTTGAGGCCATGAGCCTCATTGTCTTTGGAACCAAAATTATTTTCTTTCCAATATTAATCATCGCATACATGGCATATAATCATCATACTATATCTCAAGCATATCATAAAAGCAATAAAAATCATATAAGGTATAAAAGCATAAATAAATAAATTTAAAGCACATAAACACCACAAATAAATTACACAACCATGGATATGAATCCTCACATGGATTCACCATCCCTCAAATACAAGTTCATCTCTCACCACCATACGTGGTTGGTGAGATAGATCTCCTTTTTACCATGCAGTGAAACCTTCAAAGCTCCTTGCTTTGCTTCTTGCACTAGTCCTTCACCACCAAGAGCTTCTTGAACATAAAACAAACACAAGTTTATTAGCATCTAAAGATTGAACAAGAAAGACCATGGATCAAAACATGGCCTAGAACATGAAGATGAAATAAATAGTGAAGTTTCCATAAACTCCACCTTAACACCCTAGAACTTGATTCTTGGAAAACTCCTTGAAGATGAATGATTTTGGTCAAGACTTCAGCAACAAAGTGTCTTGTATTTAGGTAAGGATTCAAGAAATAAGGTTGGTTAAAATTATTGGAGAGTGAAGGTGTGATTTAGGCCTCTTGGCCATGGGGTTTAGGGAAGAAAAGAGAGAGAAGTTTTGAGAGCTTTGATAATAGATTTCTTTTGAGTGAAAAGATGAAGATGGGTGATAGAAATGAATTAAAACTCTTCTTATAGCTTTCTAAGCCTTAAAAACCATGAGCCCCCCTCCCCTTGAACACTAAGGGAGTGTCTAAATCCATCTAGCCACTTTTTGAGACTTTAATAGCCATTGAGTGAATCAATGGTTGATCCCCCGTCCCCGTCTCAACAGTACAAAATTTTCTGACCACAGAAAATTTTTATTTTTTCAGACCCGCCCCGGGCCCGCATACAGCCTAAGAATAATATTAAAATAACAAAAAATATAAAACTCACAAGAATCCACAAAAATTATAAAAATTATAAAATTTATGGAAGTCAAATCAGATTAGTAAAAGTAATTAAGAATCTATATAAATAATTAAAATACGTAAAGATTTTCCCTGGCCCGAAAATTATTATTTTCCTGACTCTGAGCAAATCATACAAAACGATCAAATACAGTCACAAAACAGTTAAAATAATTTTATAGTATACAAAAATCACAAAATAGTACAATTCTGTCATTACTGTCAAATAACTAATTTTGGGGTGTAACAACTCCCCTATTCTAAAAAGAAGTTTCGTCCTCGAAACTTAAACATATACTCAAAACAAATACAGATATTGTTCTTTTATCTTATCCTGCAACTCCTATGTTGCTTCTCCACTTACATTACTCTAGACTACTTTAACCAACGAAATCTCTTTACCTCGGAGTTGCTTTATCCTCCGATCCTTGATCTTGACTGGAAATGTTTCATAGGTTGAATTCTCCCTCAGTTGTACTGTGTCTAGTTCGATAACATGAGTGGCATCGAGAATGTACTTCCGTAATTGTGATATATGAAATACATTGTGAAGATTCGATAGAAAAGGCAGTAATGCAATTTGATAAGGTACCAGACTTATCCGACATAAAATCTGATACGGCCTGATAAACTTTGGAGTAAGTTTTCTAAACTTAACCACTCGTCCTACACCAGTTGTAGGTGTCACTCGCAAAAATACATGATCACCTTCTTCAAACTCAAGCGGTCTCCTCCTTTTATCAGAATAGCTCTTTTGTCGAGTCTGAGTTATCCTCATCTTGTCTTGAATCATCTTCACTTTTTTTGTAGACTGTTGTACAAACTCTAGTCCTAAAATAGCACTTTGACGGTCTTGATACCAACAGAATGGTGCTCTACATCATCTCCTATACAATGCCTCAAAGGGTGCCATCCCTATGCTTGAATGAAAACTGTTGATGTAGGTGAACTCTATCAATAATAACAATTCATCCCAACATCTAGATTGTTCTAGCACACAAGCCCTCAGTAAATCTTCCAGTGAATGAATCGTATTTTCTGACTGACCATTTGTCTGTGGATGGTAAGCAGAACTTAAACGTAGCTTGGTTCCCATCGCTCCTTGTAGACCGTGCCAAAATCTTGACGTGAATCTCAGATCTCGATCCGAAATAATACTGGAAGGTACACCATGAAGTCTAACAATTTCACCGATGTACACTTGGGTCAACCTCTCCATTGAGTACTTAATGTTAATCGGCAAGAAGTACGCCTACTTCGTAAGCCGATTAATAACTACCTAAATTGAATCATGACCTTTTCGAGTCTTTGGTAGTCCAGTCATAAAGTCCATTGTTGTATCATACCGTTTTCATTCAGGAATAGGCAAAGGTTGCAACATTCCAGAAGGTCTTTGATGTTCAACCTTAGCCTTATGACAGACTAAGCAGGACGATGCATATTCAGCGACGTCTTTCTTTATTCCTTGCCACCAATATAGTTGCTTCAAATCTTGATACATTTTTATGGCTCCTGGATGCATACTCAGCTTACTCCGATGAGCTTCATCCAAAATTAATCTCCTAAGTCCTTGATCATTGGGCACAAAAATCCTTCCTTTAAATTTCAAAATTCCATCAATTCCTTCTTGAATTCCAACACCGCGCCTTGGTTCCTTGGTTCCTTTGCTTCTTGCAAGTATTTGTCATTGTTTTGTCCCTCTCAGATTTTATCTATTAAACTACTTGAGATAGTGATCATATTCAAACACATCTTTCCCGGCGTCAACTTCACAGATAACCGTATATCCCAAAATTCTTCTATTAATTCCTTTTCCTTGATCATCATAACAGAAGCACTAAGTATTTTTCTACTCAACGCATCCGCTATGACATTCGCCTTCTTGAGATGATACTGTAACTAAAAATCATAGTCCTTTAAAAACTCTAGCCAGCGCCTCTGCCTTATGTTCAACTCTTTTTGGTCAAACAGATACTTCAAGCTTTTATGATCTCTAAACAATGAACGTTGCTCCGTAGAGAAAATGTCCTCAAGCTTTCAATGCGAACACCACTACTGCCAATTCCAAATTGTGAGTGGGATGATTCCTCTCGTGTACCTTTAACTGCCTTGAAGCATATGCCACAACCTTTCAGTTTAGGTTTTAGGGAAGAAAAGAGAGAGAAGTTTTAAGAGCTTTGATGATAGATTTCTTTTGAGTGAAAAGATGAAGATGAGTGATAGAAATGAATTAAAACTCTTCCTATAGCTTCCTAAGCCTTAAAAACCATGAGCCCCCCTCCCCTTGAACACTAAGGGAGTGTCTAAATTCATCTAGCCACTTTTTGAGACTTTAATAGCCATTGATTGAATCAATGGTTGATCCCCCGACCCCGTCTCAACAGTACAAAATTTTCTGGCCACAGAAAATTTTTATTTTTTCGGACCCACCCCGAGCCCGCATACAGCCTAAGAATAATGTTAAAATAATCAAAAATATAAAAACTCACAAGAATCCACAAAAATTATAAAAATTATGAAATTTATGGATGTCAAATCAGATTAGTAAAAATAATTAAGAATCAACAGAAATAATTAAAATACGTAAAGATTTTTCCTGGCTCGAAAATTATTATTTCCCTGACTCTGAGCAAATCACACAAAACGATCAAATACAGTCACGAAATAGTCAAAATAATTTTACAGTATAGAGAAATCACAAAATAGTACAATTCTGTCATTACTGTCAAATAGATAATTTTTAGGTGTAATAACTCTCCCCTTCTAAAAAGAAGTTTCATCCTCGAAACTTAAGCATATACTCAAAACAAATACGAATATTGTTCTTTTATCTTATCCTCCAACTCCCATGTTGCTTCTTGTAACACCCTCCTTAGGGCATCACATTTCTGACTACCAACTCCCAATCTAAAAATGATTTCATAAAAGGTTTGAGTTATAAAATGGTGAGTTTTAAAATTTCTTATTACAGAAATATAAACTTATTAAAATCCATAAGTATTACTAATATACAATATTGACACTAATTAATATTTAACAATTTAAAGAGAAATATAAAACTAACAAACTCTTTTTTTTAACAGTAGCAAACCCCATCACGGGTCCTACTTAATAGCATGGTATAACACTAACGAGAAAACTTAACATACTTATTTCTTCTTATAGCCATCTTGATGCATCAGACATCTGTTCCTTGTCAACACTGCACGCTATCGAATCTGGAATGGTCATTCTCTGATGTTGTCTCCAATCTCAGAGTATTTATCACCTGTATGTCTAAGACAACTCGTTCCATTTATTATATAATTTTTACCAATACAAACACAGCAACACAATATAACAAAGAGGTGAGATCACCTACGCCAATACCAACATGGTAGTATAGAGATAATACAACCAGCATATCATACAGATATATCATACCATAATTCCAATAATGCACTCAACATTAATCAACTATCATCATCATGCCATCAACATGATTATCATCACACAATAATCACAATAATGCCATCAACATGATTATCATCATCATCATCCAATATTCCTCAATTATTATATCATGCAGATATAGATACTCAGATTTATGCATATGTTATGCATATAGACTCAATGTCCTACTTCATGGAGGTTTTCACAATTTCGAGAAGAATGCTTTGTTAATTGTCAGCCTTAGCCTAAAGACAATCTTCCAGATTAGCCCACAGACAATGTCCAGCCTTAGCCCACAGACAAATGTCCAGCTTTCAAAAAGAATCGTGTTCTTGTTGGGTATCGTCAATGCGTTGCAACGGACTGCATCGCCAAGTGGCATATGGTCCAGCCATAACCCACAGACAGATATCCATTGGTTGACCGCCGCGCCTTGACGCACCCCAAGATCCATCATAGACCTCACTATCAATTCACATTCCCTCTTCAACCACAAGGGTCCCAATAGCATCAGCTATCAATTTTTGTTCAATTCAAAATCATCATATGCCTCAATGCATATCTTTCCAATGCATGTTCAATGCACCAATGCCAATCACAGGCAAAATTCCTCATTTCCAATGCATGTTCAATGCACCAATGCCAATCATAGGCAAAATTCTCACTTTCATATTCAGGGTCCACACATTGGCCCATTCTCAGTTTAATTTCATTATCTCATAATCAGGGTCCACACACTGGCCCAACAGTAATCATACTGTATTTTCGACAGCGAAATCATATTATCGCGTTTTCATAGTCACAAAACACTTTTGTCGTGTTTTCACAATCGCGCAATATTTCTATTACGTTTTCAAAATTTTATAACATTTCCGTTGCATTTTCAAATCACGTAGTGATTTTTCAACGTTTTCTCAATTACGTAAAAATATTCCACCATTTTTAAATTGCGTAGCGATTTTTCAACAATATCTCAAACGTGTAAAAGTATTTAAATGCTTTCCAAATTGCGTAGAAATATTTCAACATTTTTCAAATCGCGTGGAAATATTTAAACGTTTTTCAAATCGCGTAGCTTAAAAATCACGTTTTTAAGTTACGTAAATCATTTTTCACCATAATTCCATTACGAAAAATATTTCTCAACCTTCAAAAATTCCATTTCTACCTTTCTCAAAATAATATGACTACTCACATTATTTTTCACATTTTCTTACTCAAGAAAATCCTTTTCGTAATTTATTCCATAAAATCATCATTTCATTGAATTAAATCAATGTTTCTAACTTTAAAAATTACTAATGCTCTCCAAAACCCAAAGGATGAGTTACACGTTAGAAAATATCAAATCACTATTATTCTCCACTTTTCTCAAATAAATTCTAAAATCAATTCTCTTCAAAATAAATTAAGGTTCAAACACTTTCAACCTCTCTTTTTCATTCATATACAAAAAAAAATTCATTTTCTCAAGTGATAAAACACTCTGATTCCCTTTTCAAATTTCTTATACCAAATCAATTATATTTCCACTTGAAAATCACTTTATTTCATAAAATCAAGGCATTCATAAGCCTTCAAAACCGTGGTACTTGATTATTTAAACCATCAAATATTTCTCCTTCTAAGTCAATATGGTTTTACACAAACAAAACCATTAAAAATTCCTTAACAAAACCGTGAGACTCATGGTCTTTAAAATTAAATCATTTGTTCATTTTCATTTTTTACTTTCTTTGCAAATCCTTAAAATTAACAACTTATTGCTCTTTTCATTTAAAACTCATGATTAATAAAATACTTAGAATCTTTTGATTCAAAAACATCCTTCCAAAAACCGTGAACACTTATACTTTGAAAACGAACCCTTTGTTTATTTTCCTTGCTTTTCTAATCATCCAATTTTATCATTCATGAAAATATTAATTTATGAACACCCATTTTGAGGTGTCATGGCCGAAATTCTCTTGGTCTTTGAAACCAAAAATCAATTTCCTTTCCATCATCAAATCATGCTATACACATATATATTCAAATATATATCACAAGCATGCCATAATCAAAGCAATAAATCATGCAAATCATACCAAGCATAGGCAAATAATCAAAGCACATAAACATATATAAATTATTACATGACCATGGATATGAATCCTCACATGGATTCACCATTCATCAAATACACAAACCATCTCTCACCACCATACTTAGTTGGTGAGATGAATCTCCCTCTTACCTCTTGAAGATCCTCAAAAGCTCCTTGTTTTGCTTCTTTCTCCAAGTCCTTCACCACCAAGTGTAACACCCCTTTGGGGATGCCACACATATAAAGAAAATAAAAGAAGTAGAAATAAAATCTACCCAAGTTGTAAAACATTCGTTAAATAATAATATGGGTCATAAAGTAGTTCCTGATAGACAGATTATTAAAAATAGAATATTGCGGAAAACATAAAATAGACAGAACAACATTGCTCATAGTATACATATGTTCTATGTTATAAGTTATACAAATAATTTACAACTACAATTACAAATATTTAAACAGAAACAGTAAATAAAAACAGTAAAAGTGTCAATATATACATCCATACTCCTCTGAAGGATCACTTTCATCATGAAAATGATCATCAGGGGACAAATATCCTGGATGCCTCGACTCTCGGCGATAACGTGATCGCGCTGTCGATACGATACTTATCTCACTAGGCTCCATGGTCATACCACCAAAATGACGCCTAATGGATAAGGGTAACTCTAAGTGTAGAAACACTGTCGTAGTCATGATCGGCTCTCCATCAAATCTATGGCGTGGGGTCACCGTCATCCGTCCAGCATATGTCACCGAGTCTCTATCTCCTCTAATGTTCCACGATAGAGATCCACCGTGAAACTCCAGCGTCACGAACCCCAAAAATCCGGCACACCATACCAAAACTAATCAATCCAATGGATATGGATGATCGATGGTTCTTGATCGTAAACCGGTCGTCGGTTTGTCGATCTTCCTCCTCCTCGGGTACAAGACCTCAAGAGGTCGTTCCTCTTCTTCTTCCTCAAACTCTTTATCGCACAAAGTAAATATACAGAAACACATACAATAAAGAGGTAAGACAATCTAAAATCACCACAAACATGGCCAATAAGAAGACGACAAATAACAATTATACGGTTCATACAATACGAAAAGCTATAACAAGAATAATAATGAAATAGAGTAAAACTTAGATATCATAACGTTACATAACATCACACGATAAAAAAACACAGATAAAACAATATCACGTAGATAGAATAAAATAAGAAATAGACAACCATCATAATAATTACCGGATAAAGATAAATAGAGAAAATGGAATAACATCCAAGATATAACCAGATAAAGATAAATAGAGAAAATGGAATATCATCCCAGATATAACCAGATAAAGATAAATAGAGAAAATGGAATATCATCCAAGATATAATCATATACACTAAGACACAATCCTAATCCATGGAGTTAAACACAAACCGATATCAGAGAGAATGACTTGCAAAATCTATTAGTACCACGGCTGCCCAACCAACTATCACGCTGTCACACGTTGCGTCAATAGCCTACGACACTGGGAATCCACCATCCAGGCGTAGTATAGTTCACGGTCTTCCGTTGTGGCACTATAGGCAATGTACTACTAGACTTTACAAACCTCGATTAAATATAGTGTGTGTCGAGTCCATTAGTGTGCTATCGGTTTACCACGGCCCAGCGGAGCTACCAACTGTCCACATGTGGGATCCCGTACACTAAAGTCTCCAAGTTCATTAGAACAATGAACCACACTATGTTTATCGCATCGACAACACGATGTGATTCGTCTCGTCAACCAAAACACCAAAATTGGCGTAAAGACAATACATAATTCTAAAAATATGAAATTATGAAAATGCCCTCAAGATAATAATATGCCCTCAATGGCAGAAAATTAGAAAGCCTGTACGGGTTCTCATTTTCCCGACAGCGAAAGCTTGCCCTCATTGGCAACAAATATATATATATATAGAAAACCTGTACGGGTTCACATTTTCCCGACAGCGAAAAATACAGTAACGGTCAATCACGTAGAAATTTTATCGCGTTTTCAAAATCTCGTCGTTTTTATAATCGTTTTGAAATCGCGTAAATATATTTTTCTGTTTTCAAAATTGCGTAGGATTTTTAATACGTTTTCTCAATCGCGTAAAATTTTTAAATCAGTTTCTTGACCGAATTCCTTAAAAATCACTGTTTAAATAAACAGAAATAATAAATAATACTTTTAAACTACGTATAATATTTTCCATACCGTATACTGTCTTTTGGACATCTTTTCTACCTTATTTGTCCGTTTTTACTAAAAATTGACAGTATTTTGTTTAGAAAATTATATTAATGGTTTCCTAATTTTACCATAAAAATTCTGTTTATTAAATTTTTAAACCATATAATTAATCCTTTTGAAAACAATTAACATGCTTCAAAATACAGCATGAGCTATATGTTAGAAATTTTCAAAAGTTACTGTATTTCTTATTACAGTAAAAATCATTAGTATTAACCTCTTAAACTTAGTTCTAACCACTTTATTTCTTTAAAACTCATTGTAGAAAATTTACTTTAACTTGTATTGCTTCTCCTTGATTGAAAATAGCTTGGAATAAATTTTAGAAATCATGAATACCTAATTTGGCATGTTGGCTGAATTTGATAAAACTTTGCATTTGATTTCCAAATTGTTTTTCACCTTCTAAATGCATGTTAAATCTCTTGTATTGTCTATATTGATTAAATCATTACCTTAGAAAATAATTTTAGAAATCAAAATGTTGAAGTTAGACTTGTTGGCCGAAAATATAAGGTTATGCCATTTGATTTCCAAATTCATTTTTCTTGACTTAAACAACTTGAAACCTTCTTAATTCTCCTAGGTTAATTAAATCACCTTTTAAGAAAATTAAGAGAACATTTTGGTTCTCCACTTTTGTTAGTGGCCGTGAGCCATCATGGAAGTGTTCTTTGGAACACACATGCATTTCCTTGACATGTTGTTCACATCCTATACATTATCATGCAATTCTATACTTTATCATACAATTCTAACACATGCAATATTATCAAAGCTTGTAGACATGCAACTTAAAGCTTGTAGACATGCAAATTATTACAAACAACAAATAGGAAAGCTATTAACAAATACACAACCACATCAAATAAGCTACTAACAAGCACAAACATGAATCCTTATGGATTCTACAATCACAAAATCAAAACTCCATCTTCTTACCACCATCCATAGGTGATAAGATTTGTCTTCCTCTTACCTTAAATGAAGACAAATGGTTTGCTTTTACTCCTCCTAGGGTTCGGTTTTCTCCACCAAAATACCTAGCATCTCAAACGAAATTCTACAAGTTACTATCCATGAAAAAGAACCTAAACCATGGATAAATCATGGCTTAGAACTTTGAAAAAGAAGAGAGAAAAGAAAAGCATGAGATTTCACCTTCTAGGTAAAATCTTCAAGGTTGGTTTCCAAGCTCCAAATGCAAGAATTTGCAAGAACTCTCAACTAGAGATGTTCTTAGGATGGTGTTTAGGTTTAGAAAAGTTGGCTTGATTGAATTTTGGGTGGTTGGATGATCAAAGGGCAAGCTTGGCCGAATGGTGAAGAGAAAAGACAAGAATGGTGGCTAGGGTTTTTGATGAGAGAGAAGAGAGAATTTTTGCATGCAAGCAAAGTGAAGATTGACCTCTCTCCCCCCTTGGCCGTAGCTCTCAAAGAGCATGCAAGGTGTGCATCTTGCTTGGCTTCATCCAAGCCATTGGATGCATCAAAGGTTAGGATTAAAGCTTGCTTAACAAGCTTGTCTCCTATTGGTTGATCATGGGTGACTCACAAGCCTAGTCACACTGTCCATTTATTATCAGCTTAGTCAGCTAGCTGAGTCAGCTTGTTCTGGAAAGTTCTACTGCTAATGATGTTTAATTAAGCTACTAAGTTAACCGTATTAACTAAACGTGGGTCTCGCAAAACATTTCCGGGTCCACTGTCATTTTATTATACTGACTAATAAAATAATATTATAATATTATAAAATTATTTTATTTGACAAGAAAATCCTAAAAATTAAAAGATTATTTACTGTCTCATTTAGAATCGGGTTGAGTAAGATCCCTCAATTCTAAATAATAAAATAAGATTTTCCCCGGCCCGGAAAATATTATTTTCCTGCCTCGGAGCAAATCACACAAAAAGTCCATATAAAATCACAGACAGTAATATCGGATATTAAATCAAGTAGAAAACAATTAAAAATAGCAAAAACAGCACGTTCGGGACGTAATGGTCATTTTCCTATTTTTTCCCACAACGTAGCTAATCGTCCAAAAAGTTCAAATAAAATTACAGACAGTATTAATTGTCTGTATATCTTCCCGAAAAATTAAAACAGTAACTCGGAAAAACTTTTATTTTACCGTCTCGGAACAAATTACGTAAAAAGACCAAATAAAATTTGAGCCTGTATAAACGTATTTGTATTTCATGCAGAAATCGAGAAACAGTAAAATAAGGACACAACGGTCATTTATACAATAACTTGAAAAACAGCAAATAGTACATTCGAAATATTTTCTAAAAATTGGGGCGTTACACCAAGGGCTTCTCAAATACAAAACAAAACATATATTTATTAGTAAATCAAGCTTAAACAAGATAAACCATGGATCAAACATGACTTAGAACCTTGAAAATTAAAAGAAAAGTGAAGATTAATAAACTTCACCAATAAAGCTTCAATCTTTAGCTTGAAGAACAAGGTTGAAGATAAATGATTTAAAGAAAGTCTCCAACATGAAAGTTGCTTAGAAAATCATGTAGATTCAAGATCTATGGTTGGATGAAATTAAAAGAGATTGGATATTGATTTTGGGTGAATGGCCGAAATTCCTCTTGAAGAACAAGGTTGGAGTTTTTTATTTTTGTGAAAGAAAGGCTTCTTAGACTTGGTTACGATAAAGAATGAAGTGAAAACACTTAGTTTTCCTTCCACCAATTTCATAGAGCTCCATAGAAAAATCCCTAAAAGTCATAAACAAATATTAAAATCAATAACAAGTAAAAGAATAGGTAAACCATGGTTCAAACATGGCTTAGAAAATCAAAACTAAAAGATTGGGTGAAGAAATATGAACTTTACCCTTTTTGATAGAAACTTGAAGCTTGGATTTGAAGCTCAAGATGAATGATTTTGTGAAAACTCATAACTAGAGATGTTCTTAGAATAAGGTAAGGATTCAAGAAACTAGGTTGAATAAAATTTTTGAGTGATGGAGGGTAGATTTGAGGGTCATGGCCGTGAGCTAGCTTGGAGGAGATGGAGAGAAATTTTTCTAAGAGCTTGCTTGAAGGAAATGGTCAAGAATGATCAATAAGTGACCAAGACAACTAATAATGGTCTTCAACTTTGCTTTAGCTCCTAGACAAGCACAAAAACCGTCCCCCCCTCTTCATGCATTCTCCTTGAGTGCAAAATGATCAATAATGATGCATAATTGACCAAGACCACTAATAATGATCTTCAAACTTTCCTTTAACTCCTAAAACAAGCACAAAACCGTCCCCCCCTATGCATTATGCATTCAATAAGTTGTCATCTTTTCTAGCCACCATTTAGAGCCATTTAAGCCATTGATTAGATCAATGGTTAGGATTTAGGTAGACTTTTGATTAGAAGACTTAATCTAGGCCATTAGATCTTTCTTCCTTGAAATCTTAGCCATTAGATGCATCTCCAAAATGAAGGGTTAAGATTACTCCTTCTTACTTTTAATCCAAGGGTCATAATTAGTCATAGCCATTTTATTAGACCAAATCTCCACCATTGATTAAATCCAAATCCAATGGTTATAAATGATTCATCTCCACCTTTGATTAAATCTAAATCCAACAGTCACAAATGATCGTAGCCACTTTTATAATATCAAATCTCCACCCTTGATTTAAATCTAAATCCAACAGTTATAAATGGTCATAGCCATTTTATTAGACTAATCCTACATCGTTGATTAAATCGACGGTTGATATCAAAGTCTTCAATATTAGACTTGCTTCCTATTGGTCCATCAAAAGAAGTAAACTTGTTTCCTATTGGTCCGTCAAAAGTTGTCATAACCACTATTGTTGACTTAAGCAATAGAATTTCTATTTTTATCTGCTAAAAACCTCACGAAAGAATATATTTACTGTATTTTTATCGCCCGATAATTAAATACAGTACAAAACACAGTACAAGAAATTTTCAAAAATTGTTTCCGAATTCAGGTTTAGTAGGATCCCCTGTCTCCGTCTCAACAGTACAAATTTTTCTATACGTAAAAATTTTTTTATGTTTTGGGACTCACCCCGAGCCCACATAGGACCACTGGGGCCCACAAACAGCCCAAAAACAACCAGATAACCATAAAAATTTATAATCATCCACAAAAATCACAAATATTAAAAAACGTATGAAAATCAAATTAGATTGTTAAAAATAATTAACAATCAAGAGAAATAAATACATAAAGATTTTTCCCAGCCTAAAAATTACAATTTTCCTGACACGGAGTAAATCACTCAAAACGATCAAATACGCTAACGAAATACTCAAAATAATTTTACAGTACACAGAAATCACTAAACAGTAGAATTCTATTAACTGTCAAAATTACTATCAACTATTTAGGAAATTTGGGGTGTTACACTTCTCCACTTACATCACTCCAGACTACTTTAACCAACGAAATCTCTTTACCTTGGAGTTGCTTTATCCTCCGATCCTCGATCTATGTTGGCATATTTGTCTTTTCCTCACTGCTATATTGGTATGCGATGTAGGGGATCTCACCTCTTTGCTGTATTGTTATGTCTATTTCTATTTTATGCCTATGTCGGTGAAGGCTGCGATGGCGACAAAGAGGGATCAACTAGGGTTCTTTAGACTATAGTTACTTGAAGGCGCCGCTGCTTTGTGTGGTCATTGGGACTCTGAGTATCTAGAGTATTGTGGTGATATTATTTCATATTTTATGGTTGCATAAGTAGGGAGACATTCTTGGCTAGGGAATCTGTCTTTGAGAAGGACTTTTGTTTTTTTAGAGTTTGTGAACTTGGGCCAGGTCTAGTTTTTTTTTATATGGTTTATGTAATGAAAATATTAAGATTTTATGAAATGTACAAGGGATATATGTTGTTCTATTTTTGTATCTCGTGTTACTTTAATTTGGTAAATTTATATTATCCGCGAAAAAAGATATTTTGAAATTAGTATTGCAACAATATTTAAACATTTTATAACTTGGGTAAAAAAAATATAGAAGGAGTTGTTTTGAAATGTGATAGCCTAAGGTGGGTGTTACATAACCAATCCATCCCTAAGATTACATTAATCTTGGAAAGAGGCAAACATATCAAGTCAACATGAAAGATTCTATCCCTAACACAAATGGGACAATTCAAGCATACTTTTGCGGTAATCACAGGCTTATCAGTAGGAGTAGTAATACTCAAATCATAAGGCATTGTAGTCATAGATAATCCCAAATGCTCACAATCATTGGCAATGAAAGAGTGGGTTCCTCCCGAATCATATAATACGGTTAAAGGACTTCCATCAATGGCACACTCCTCCATAATTAGATCTTCTGACTTTACGGCTTCCTCCCCGCTCATAGTATATACTCGACCACCCGCCTGTGGTCTAGCATTACGGACGTTACCCACAGAGGCTTTCGCCTTCAGTTGATTACAATCCTTTGAGAAATGTCTAGGCTTCCCACATCTGAAGCATATGATTCATTTATGAGGGTAGTCCTTAGTCAAGTGGTCCTTTCCACACTTAAAACATTTAGAAGTGGAAGTTCCTGCTTGACTAAACTTGTTTCCACCAGAAACTCCTCCAAAGGATTTCTGTTGAGTCTGACCTCCTGATGGCCTAGCATACAGTTTCTGTTAATAACGGTTGCCACCACTACCCTTTCCTCTTTGGAACGGAGTAGGTCCAAAGTTTTGGTTCCTCACATCACATTGATGATCTATCTCCTCAACTTTACGACATTTATTTAACAATGCTGGAAACTGATTGATTTCCAAGATTACTACTACCCGCTTTATATCATGTCTCAATCCTTCTTAAAACTTCCTACACTTCCATTCTTCATCCGGTTGCATATGAAAATATCTCAAAAACTTAGACAAGCTTTCGAACTTTGCAGTATATTCACTTACTGACATCCCCCCTTGCCGTAGACCAAGGAATTCTATCTCCTTAGCATATCTAGCACTAGCTGGGAAATACTTTCCCAAGAATCTTTGCTTGAAGAGTTCCCAAGTTACAACTCTACCTTCTGCTTGTATTAACATTAGGGCTCTTGCCCACCAATCTTCACCATCACCAATTATAACACCCCAAATTTTATTTATTTTATGATAAATATTCATTTTCTAATATTTATGATTTATGTGAATTTTTCTGAATTTTTCTGAGAATGCAGAATATTTTAATATTATTCCTCGTTTTGCATGCAAACTGAGCAGAGCCGGGAAAATGAGATATTTTTCCCGAGAACCTTGATCTGTGGAAACGTCGATGGGGGATCTTACTAAACCCGAGGTTGGACATGATTTACGAGGTTCATATTTTTTGAGAAAATTTTAACAGATAAAATAATAAATCACTGTGTAAAATTTTATCTGCCGGATAATTAATACTGATTTCTGTCAACTGTAATAATTGTCCATTGGATAATAATATGTATTAAAAATCCTATCACATTATCCTAATGTAATCCACTTTATGTCTAATCAAACTCACTTTAATTCAAATTTATAGTATTTTAATCAAAGCTTCTTTGAGTAGCTTTGACCACCAAATGACCAAGCTACCCTTGGCTTGTTGGGGAAGCTAATTTTCCCCTCCTCTCTCTCCATTTGCTGCGGCATTCCCTTGCCCAAGGGGCGAAAATTTGACTCACACACACTTAACACGCTTAGTCATTTTCACTCATTTTCATCTATCAATTTCTCTCTCTAGTTTTCTTCTTCATTTTCTCTCTTCCTTTTCTCTTCTTCTTCCCTTTCCATACGATTTTGCAGCCCCCATCTTCAACCATTTTTCTTCACTTTTCTCTTCATCAAGACCATTTCCATACTCGCCTCAACCTCCTCTACCTTTTCTATTTAGAGATTTTCTTCAAAATCCAACCTTTCCTCCATTGTCATCCAAGACAAAGCTTCAAGCTTTAAGGTAAAATTTTCATTTTTCTTCTTCTTTCTCTTCATTTTCGTGTTCCATGGTCTCTTTGATGACCATGAATCTCTTCTTTTTCAACCATTGATGTTGAATCATTGTCTTGAAATTCCTAAGGTTTTGGAAGCTCAAAACCGAACCCACCAAGAAGCAATAGGAGATCATTTTTGTGTTCTTCCTTTAGGTAAGAGGGAGATTACTCACTTCAACCATTATTGGTGGTGAGGGAACCTTTGTATGCTTACTTTGTTTTGGTGATTTTTCATGTTATGTATTCTTGAAATTGGATTTATACTTGATTGATGATCTTGAATGTATTAGATGTGTTGAAAATGCTTGATCATGTTGGGATTGTTAAATCGAAAATTTGGAGTTTCCTACCCTAATGTGATGCCACGGTTTTGACTAGGATTTAGGGATATAAATTGACTTTTGTGTACAATACAATGAAGCTTATGTGATTAAAATTTGAATGATAACATTACAATTAATGAATGAAAAATTTTAAGGGTTTAATACCCTAAAGAGAGGCCACGGTTTTGACTTGAATCTTGAGAGATTGGATTGGTTTGGTATGCATTAAAATTTAAGTGATTAGATATCAAAAGACTAATGCATAAAATGTAAAGAAATTAGAACCTTGATGACCTAGTGAGGCCACAGTTTTTAGAGAAAAATTTGGACTTAAATGATGCCTTGATGCATCTTTGGAGATCAAGAATGTAGAGACTTGCATAATCCATAATCAAGTTAAAGAATTAAATTGAGTAATGACTCTTGAGAGTTCCATAGTTTTGAAGGATTATTTACCCTAAAATTTTCATAATTGACTAAAGCTTAAGACTTTTAAAATAAGGATCCATAATGTGGACTTATGAAAATTGGTGAACCATGAATACATATTGATGCTGAGGATTGATTTATATTATTGTGAAATCCCTATGTGGGCTAAGTACTTGCTGACTGTGTACTTGAAGAATTCGTGATATATTGATATTATGACATGAAAATATGCCATTGTGGTATGCTTATAATAAATATAGCATTGATAAACATACATGATGTACATTGCATTGTCATGCATATGTGTTGTCTGTTGGACATTGTTGGAAAGGTTATGTATGCCTAGGAGTTTGAATAACACCTATGTTCGGGTGCGAATAGACTAAGCGTAGGGTCATAGTGGTTGGCCCTGGGGGCGTCAGGGTGCGGGTGTCTCATAATAGACAGTGGTAGCTTCACTAGGGCCATGGGATACACTGATGCAAACACACCGATGATCCAGACTGAGATGCTGTCCTATATCACGATCAACTGTTGAGGTGCCATGTATAAGCCGTATTGCACAACTATTTTTATGAGATGAGCACACAATTTTTAAAGGCTAACGAGATACTGACATTACTCCTTGATCATTCACTCTGAAAATGTTTATGTCTAGCTCCATGGAGTAGGAATTTTGGTACCAATTGCATTGTGAATTGTCAGTCTCATAATTCATTGAGCATGAGCATTTATAATTGTGGAAAGTATCTGTTATTATTACTGCAATAATTATTTGATTACCTGGAATGTTGAATGTTAGAAATGTTAATGTTATCTACTTGTTGTTGATGATATTTACTGTTATTTATTATTGTTCTACTCTCACTGTTAATTTTAATCATTACTGTAATTGACGTATGAACTGTGTTATATGTGGGCATCTAGCGTCGTTTCATTTTCTCCCTACCATTTTGGTAATGAAAGCTGGATGTCTCACCTCTTTCTATGTTTTCTGTATTTTCTGTATCTTTATCGGACTGTGTTCTGAAAAGACATTCGTAAGGAAGAGAAGTTGTCGTGAGGATGTTGTCGTAAGGAAGAGATGTTGTCGTAAGGAAGAGAAGTTGTCTCACCTCTTTATATGTGTTCTGAGTTTCCGGGTTTCTAGCCACACTACGACTAGAACTGCTGAGGATGTTGCCGTGACCACGCCGCTTTCTAGGGTATGTGAAGTTGACCTTTCATGGAGGACCCAATTGCTGGCACCTACATGTGCAGACGGACCGATTCGTCTACCGCAGGGAGCTGACGGTGTCTTTATCTTGGGGTCATTATGACACCCTTATTTTTTATTTTTCTGCTTTTGTTATTTTAGAATTTTACCTATCCCGTGCGAGATATATGGACTGATACGTTTTATACTCCACAAGAGGATTCTTTCCTCTCCACTGCTCGGGCTTCTACCCGAAATTCGATCGCTCTGATGGTGATTTCGTCAAATGAAGAGGACCTAGAGGAGGACCCGCCTACGGTCCCTTCTCGTCAGTCTTAGGGGCTGATACTATAAGTGACTACTGATGGCTAACCTTTTATCTTTTTGGGGAAGCCTGACGTTTTGCCAATATTGGTGTAAATTTGTAACTATCTTAGGTGGGTAAAGCTTTTACTTTTCCTATATTTTGTGATGTAACTAAAACAGGCTAATGCATAATATATATATATATATATATATATATATATATATATATATATATATATATATATTGTGGATGTATAATTTCTAATTCTATCTCAATTCTATTGTATTGATAATTATTATTATCTCCTTACCATTATATCATCTCTTCATTATTATTTACTGTAAAAAAATGCTTACAGATGTTTCAATACTCGACTATTTTATTATCCAAGAATATAAACTATTTAATCTTGTGTTAATATGGGACTTAATTAATCACTGTAACTATTATTTTCCGTAATTTATTTTATTTCTTCTTTTGTATTATGGTCTGACGTTCCTTCTTCGCGACGTTAAGAAAAAAGGGCGTTACACCAATCAACACAAAGGTCGCATAAGTGACTTCCTCTCATCAGTACAACCCATACCATCGAATATTTTCTCGAGCTCTTTAATCCAAATATTGGCTTTCTCTGGGTTAAATTCTCCGTTGAACTGTGGCGGATTATTCCTACGAAACTCTGACAAATTCTGAGTTTCTTCATTTACCTTTTGATTTTGTTGTACGATAACATCTGCCATCTTTTGCATTACTGCTACAGCCGCAACCATGCCTTGATTGTCATCTTCAACATTCATGCATCTAGCTCTAGTATTCACATGTCCTCTTCCACGTCTAGCCATCGTAATTCTCAACATCAAATAAAACAATACAAGACAGGAGTCAAGTACAATTACTTCGAACAAAATTGTTCCCTTTCGAAAACCAAGCACAGAGAATCATACAACACAAACAAGATAGACCTAACCATAAACCCAAAAGACTCTAACTTGGGCTCTGATACCAACTAATGTAACACCTACCGTAGGGTATCATATTTTATATGAATTATTACTGAATTACCCCAGGTTATAAAATGATATTGTGTAATATAAATATGAGTTGTAAAATTTCTTGATATTGAGAAGATAAACTTAGCAGAATATAACTAAACTAAATAGTATCACAAATAATTTACATCATATACAAAACCTCAGTATTGACATACTTAAATATATAGAGACAGAGTTCTCAAAAGTAATTAAACATTATCAGAACTACTATACTGGCCCAACTACACGTCTACAGAGCAGAACCCTCAGACGGATCCTGCTCGGACTCCTCAAAAGATAGGAATCTTGCATGACGCGTAGTCCTACGGACAGGTGTCCGAGCAGACGATACAACGCTAATCTCACTAGGAATATAGTAGTAAGCTCCCCAATACTGCCTAATGGATAACGGAAACTCTAAATGTATATAAATGTTGACATTGAAGTAAGGGTTCCCATGATACACTCTACTTAGAGAAACAATAAGATCTCCCAAGAAGATAACACACCCTCTATCTAAATGAACACGCCAAGCCTCCAAACCTCCTCGGAATTGTAGCCTCATGTACCCAAGAAAACTTGGCGTCACCATTGACTCAGAATTCAACTTCCTTAGTAGGAATTTGCTCCTCACCCTCTTGCTCAAACCCTTGCTCACCGTCTTTACCAATTACAGTTACAATACAAGAACAACATACAAAGAAGTGAGATTACCAACACCAATACTAACATGGCAGTAAAGAGTATAAATGACAATAATGTCATACAGATATAATAAACAATAATACAGATATATCAAATAATAATTATAATCATGGCATGAACATCAATCACTAGTTGACAAATAAAATATCACACAGATATAGAAGTTCAGATTATGCATGTGCACATAGACTCAATTTCCTACTCTATGGAGCTAACTCAAGTCAGAGAGATTGATCTAGAAGACCTGTCGGTACCACAATTTGTAACACCCCAAAAATTAATAATTTTATGATAAGTAGTTGTTTTATAATATTTGTGAATTTTGTGAATTTTTTTGTTTTTTTTTTGTGAACGCGGAATATTTTTATTATTCCTCATTTTACGTGCGCACTGAGCAGAGCCGGGGAAATAAGATATTTTCACTGAGAACCTTGAACTATGGAAATGTCGACGAGGGATCTTACAAAACCTGAGGTCATACACGATTTACGAGGTTTCACATTTTTCAAGATTTTTATCTGATAAATAAAAATCATAGAATAATTTTATTATCTGCTGGATAATAAATACCAATTTTTATTAATTGTAATTTCTATCCACTGATAATAAATCCGATACAGTGTTTGTCATATTTCAGAGAACACTTTAATGACATCACCATGGTGACATCATCACCATGACATCACTTTGACTTTTCAAAGGGAGGAAGCTTCCTAGCACATTCTTTTTGGCTTATTAGATAAGCTTGGAGGAAGCTTCCTTGCACTTTCCTATTGGCTTCTTCAAGAAGCCATATTTCTTCTTTCCTCCTCTCCACCACATATTTTGAGGGCTCTTTGTGGTCATTCATTTTAATTTATACACTTACATAAAATACACCTAATTACACATTTCATTTCATTTCACTTTACTATCACATTCTCTCTCTACACTTTTCTCTCAACCATTTTCTCCTCCTTCTCTCTAACTCCACGATAATGCTTCACTTTAGGGGAACTGAGATTTGCTTCTTCATTTTATCACTTTCATTCTTACTTTCAAAAGTTTTCAAGACACTTTCTCTCTCCATTTTCTCTCTATCTTCCCTCTTCATCTTTTTCTCTCAAATTTCTCCTCTTCTCTTCCCCTCTTCCCTCTCCATTCCTACGGCCATAGAGGCTTGAAGGTGGCCAAACTCTTCACCTCACTTCATTCTACTACTCATTTGTTCATCTTATCATTCCTATCAAAGAGATCAAGCAAAAAGCTCTCACCTTTCTCCTTGGAGGCTCACGGCCTCACCCCTCAAATACACCCATCTATCTTCTTTAATTCCAACCAACCCTTGATCTTGAATCGAGACACCATTCTAAGCAACTTTCATGTTGTGACCATCACCAAAATCTACCATTTTCATTTTGTTCCATCAAGCTTCAAAGTTGGAGACTTTAAGGTAAAGTTCATAGCTTTTCCACCCTTTTCTCCTCATTTTCGTGATCCTTGATCTCTTGGGTGATCAAGGGTTCCTTTTCTAAGCTTTGATGATGATTTTGGCAAGTTTTGATGTCATTAGGGTTTCCTTGAAGGTGTAGTACGAAAATCTCTATAAGGGACCAAGAGGCTTACTTTCTTGTATTGTCTTCAAGAGGTAAGAGGGAGATAATCCTCTTCAACCTATCTTGGTAGTGAGGAAACTTTTTCTTTATGTTGTTTATGAGGAATCCATGTGAGATTGCTCTCTTGGTTGTGATGTTCTTCATTAATTTTGTGCTATTTTGACTTGTATGATTTATTGATTGTTATTATATGTCTTGATGACTATGTAAAAATGTATTGGATTGATTGGATTGTTATGTGAAGAGATTTTAGGGTTCTTTGCCCTTTTGGATTCACGGCAAGAGGCCACATTTTTGGGGGTTCAAGGTGTGGTTTTGTAAAGATTGGAACTTAGGTGATGAAGAGTTAAAAGGCAAATGAATAAAATGGAAAACTTTGGGTTCTTACCCATTGGGAGGCCCACGGCCTCTTGAATAATTGTTAGGGTTCAAGATTTAAATTTGTAGCAACATTAGAACTTGAATAATTTAATGAAAGTAACTAACAATGTAGTGGAAAGATTGGTTAGATTCATACCATTGGGAGGCTCACGGCCTCTAGGAGATTTATTGGGTTAAGTTGTGATCTTTGTGCAACCTTGGGTCTTAAGTGATTAAATGATAAGTGATCAATATTGTGGTGAAGGAAAAAGGGTTAGACTTTGTTATAATAAGGCTCATGAACTCCTAAGGCAAAATGTCACAAAATGTGGTGCTAAAATGGAGACTTATATGATTAGAAAGTTCTAGACTCGTTAATAGTTCATAAAAGGAAAAGAATAAAGAAAAAGACTTTATCTTATGGATTAGAATGATTTTGAACATAAGGGAAGAACAAGAGAGTTGTGAAACTTGCAAAACCTTAGAGTAATTTCTAAGTGAGCATAATTGATTAGATTAAGGAACTTGATCAACCTAAAGGAATGAAGATTGAATGAGGACTATAAGAGAATCCCTCTACAGAATGAATTCATAAGAGATGTTAATTAAAGTGAAACTCGAAATAAACCTCTAAAAATGTGCTATCACTCTTGAGATATTAATACTATACTATTGTGGGTCAGTGTTTGGGACTAGAATTCTATTGATGCTTATTTGGCCGAATTGTGGCGAGTTATGGAAAGTATACCATTATTGTTGAATATACATGATTGTGCATGGAGTCAACATGCTTTGAACATTTGCTCAGTCGATGACTGTTAAAAGGCTGGATGAGCCTATGGGTATGCATTGAGTCAACATGCATTAAATATTTGCTCAGTCGATGACTGTTAAAAGGCTATATGAGCCTATGAATGAGAATTGAATAAGTGAGATCCAGTGGAAGGATCTATGGGGGGCGTAAGGTGCGGTATATACCGATTGCACCCATTACGGGCCCGACAAATCACTATTCTTTACTCGGTGAATAAATGAGAATTGATAGTGTGATCTATGATGGATCTATAGGGGGCGTAAGGCGCGGTGAAAGCCGATTACACGCATTACGGGCCCGACAAATTACTATCCTTTTGTGGTGAATGAATGAGAATTGAATAGTGTGATCCAGTGGAAGGATCTAATTGAGGACCGTGAGGCGTGATGATTCATTTCGTGATGATGTTATCGCCTTATTATACCCCTGGCCATGATAAACCAATTGCAATGCATCACGCGCTTGACAAGCACTATTCTCTTCGTGGTCCGGTGTACACTGTCATTGAGGGGGGCAGATCTTCTAGAACGTTTATCTTTGAAATGGAATAGAAAATCTTAGTACCAAGTGCACATGCATTGTGAGTCGGCATTGTGAGTCAGCATTGTGAGTTGGCATTGTGAGTCGGCATATCATTTGGCACTCATTTATATGATGACTATACTATTATTTTATTGATGTCATGATTATCTGAAATGTTTTAATTATTCATTATCTGAGATTCTGTTGTTATTTTCTCTTATCGTATGTGATTACTGCTGCTTAAATGTTATTGCTCTGCTATGTGGGCGCTCTATGCCGTTCTATTTCTTTACTGCCATAATTGGTAATGTAAGTAGGATGTCTTACCTCTTTCCTGTATCCCTGTATTATCTGTTTTATATTTATATTTAATAAAAGATCGTGAGGAAGAAGATGAGGGACCACACCCTTACTGATCGGATCGGGCTCATTCATTATTTTTGATATGGCGTCTGGACGAGATTTCTTCGGTTACGCACGGGTGCAACTTCATGGGGGCACTGATGCCTGACTTATCGACCAAGACTCCGAGCGTCACATATATTTGGGGTTGCGGTTTTGTCTGCTAGTAGTATCTATCCCAGAGTTACTTCTTTACCTTTTTGTGCTTTTGTACCTGTTATCTTTTATTTGAATATGTAAGTACTATGTTTTGTGTTAAAAGTGCTTTGTGTTAAGGATGAATATTATATATGAAATATGTTTTTCCTTAGGCGGTTGTATTCTAAATGGTTGGGTACTATATATATATTTCATGTCGTGGCTCGTATTTTCTATATATGCACAATGATTAAATGAAATAATTTTTTTTGTAAATACTATTTTTGAGACTGTGACACACCTGGATTTAGTGACTGTGGTGTAATGACGATTGTGCCGCGGTTATTAGGTCTAGGGGTGTTACACAATTGCCTCAGACCACGTGCTACAACTCTCATCAGTTTTGCACATCTAGTATTATACACAACAGTCTACAACAGATCTTGATTAAGAATAGTGTCTCGGTCCGGATCGTCGATGCATTGCATCAGTCCGATCCACGGTACAGAAGAGCTACCAACTGCCCATTGTGGAAAACCCGCACCCTGATGCCCCCAAGGTCAACAAGTAACCTACACTACGCATATCACACCACACAAAGGTGTAATTCTCTCTTAGGTCATCGGCCTTAACATAGTCCATCAGACATTTTAAAATGCATGTTCAATGCATACAAGCCAATCACAAGCTACAGTCATATTTCATATATACGGGTCCACACTTTGACCTACTATATTTTCAATCATGAAAGTATTTTATAATGTTTTCACAATCACGCAACTTTTCTGTCGTGTTTTCAAATTGCGTAGCGATTTTTCAATGTTTTTGAAATCGCATAGCTTTAAAATCACATTTTTAAGTTGCAAAACACATTTTTCATCATTTTTCAACTGCGTAAAATATTTCTCAATATTTTAAACATCATTTTGGCCTTTATAAAAATTAATATAACTTCTAACTTCATTTTTTTGCATTTTCTCACTTAAGAAATCCTTCCCATAATATTTTCCACAAAATCGCCTTTTCATTGATTTAATCAATGTTTCTAGCTTAAAATTTCCTAACGCGCTCCAAAACCCAAAGAGTGAGCTATATGTTAGTAAATTTCAAGTCACCAATATATTTCTCATCATAACTGTATTAATTCTAAAATATTTGTTTACTGTATAAATAATTTGAGGTTCAAACACTTTCAACCTCACTTTTCTTTTCATAAAACGAAATCTCCTTTCTACAAATAATAAATTGTTTTGTTTCCATTTTTATTTCTTAAATCCTTGTATTAATTTCCTTGCATCTAATCAACTAAGTTACCATTTATCAATCATATTTTTACATAACAAATCCATTTTTAGCCTTTATGGCCGTGAGGTATATGGTCTTTGAAACCAAAATATCTTTTCTTTTCCTTTCTCTTCTAAACATCCAATTTTATCATTCAAGAAAATATTAACTTGGAAATATAACACCCCAACTTTTGAGTTAAGTACGATATTGTCCTGATTGTACTGTTTTATGTTTTCTGTGAGTTATAAATTGAATTTGACTGTTTCATTATTGTATTTGATCATTGTGTGTGATTTACTCCGAGTCAAGGAAATAATAATTTTCTGGCCAAAAAAGTCTTAATTTAATTATTCAGAGCTGGGGGATCTTACTAAACCCAATTCTGAATGATACGTGTATTAATCTTTTAATTTTTAGAATTTAACTATGCAATAAAATAATTTATATTATTATAATATTATTTTATTTGACAGTACCTTCTGTCTTGAAAATAGTAAAAATTTGCTCTAAAATGGACCATGGACCCGAAAAAGTCTGTGGGACTCACGTTTAGTAAACCAATCAACGTTTCTGACTAGATTAAATCCTAAGCCAATGAAAGCTAGTCAACATTAGTGGCTTGGAATTTCTAGACCAATAAGAAGCAAGTCCACAAAAATGGTTAGACTTGTTGAATTATGACTCGAAAGCTTAACCAAGTTAGTTTGAACCTAACTAAGTTAGTATAGGAAGCTTGTTTAGTAACTAAATGAAGGAAACCTAGTTAGCTATCTATTTAAGTTCTAGTTAGAGAAGGTTCTAGAGAAATTTAGGAGATGGTTAGTCATCCTAGCTAACTAAATGACTAACTAAGTAACTAAGAAGCCTAACTAAGTTTGCCTGAACCTAACTAGGAAGCTAAATGAACCAAAACCTAGTTTGTTATTCCTAAAGGCCATTCGGCCAAGCACCTTCAAGAAGGGCTTAGTCACTTGATGACTAGGTTTTCCTACACCAACGAGAAACAAGCTTGGAGTCAAAGCCTTTGATATCATCCATTGATCTATTCTAAGGTCATTAAGGAGTCTTAAGAGTCAACAATGATGGCCACCTCCTTTGTGAAGCTCACGGCTATGCTTAGGAGTTAGGAGATCATTTTCATCTTCATCTTCATTATGCTATCATTCAAAATCTCTTTTCTTTCTACCAAAACCTAAAAACACCATTGTCACTCTTTGAGAGCCATTCGGCCAACACCTACAACCAACACCTCCACTCTTCTAAAATTTTACCTAACCTTATTTCTCAAATCCAAACACCATTCCAAGAACATCTCTAGTTGAGGGTTCTTTCAAAAAAGTTCATCTTGAGCTTGGAAAACCATCTTTGAAGATTTTCCTACAAGGTGAAAATCTTTGTTTCTTATTTCTAACTTGATTTTTGATGTTTTAAGCCAAGATTGATCCATGGTTTGTATTTTTCTCCTATAGTTATAACTCTTTAAAATTTGTTTAAGCTTGTTAGGAACTCTTTGGGAGCCACACGAAATCACTAGGAAGGGTTAGAAGGAGTTTGTCTTCCCTTAAGGTAAGAGGGAGATTTAATCTCATCAACCTTGTGTGGTGATGAGAAAATGGATTGTACGTGTGGTGAAGAATCCATAAGGATTCATTCATTTGGTTGTTTAATGCTTTCCTATTTGTGGTTGATTTTATTTGTAAGCATGTCTATAGCTTTAAAAATATATTGCATGTGTTTATAGATGTATGACTATTATTGTAGGATGTGAACAATATGTAAGGATTGCATGAGTGTTCCAAAGAACACAAAAGGAGCTCACGGCTTCTCCAAAGAAAAAGAGAACCAAAATGTTCTCAACCATTTTCTAAAACAATGATTTAATGAATTTAAGTAAAACAATGAATTGGAAAATGATTTAGAAGATGGAAAATGATTTAATGACCATTTGTAAAGGATATGTTGAATTCGTCCAATATGCCCTTCAATGTATAATTGATTTCCAAAAATTATTTTATAAGGTAGATTGAGTAGTTAACTACAAAAGAATTTAATTTCAATGAATCTTTGGGAAATAAAATGAATGAACTTAGTTTTAGAATCCTAAATTAGAAGAATATGTTATAAGTAAGAAATAAAGCAAACACTTGAAAAATACTAACGTAGAGCTCACTCTTTGAGTTTTGAAGCACGTTAGCAAGTTTCAAGGTGTAAATAATGGTTAAGGTTAAAATATGTAGTATTTAAAGAAAAACGTAGAAAATATCATTTAATGAATTTTCTAGACAAAATACTGTCAAAAATTACTAAAAATGGACAAATAAAAGAGAAAGTTTCATAATATATTTATAACGTAAGGAAAATATTCTACGTAGTTGAAAAGTACTAGAAATAGCTTATGCGTATTTAAAATAATGATTTTTGAGCTACGCAGTTAAGAAAACGATTTAAAAATCTTACGCGATTGAGAAAATGATTTAAAAACATTACGCGATATTTAAAAATGTCAAAATATATTTACACGATTTAAAAACGTTTGTAAAAGTGACATGATTGTGAAAACGTGATAAAATTTCTATGCGACTAAATGGAACAATAAGTTTTACTATTGGGCCAAAGTGGTGACCCAGACAGGTTACTGTCAAGTGGAGACGTACTATATTTGGAAATATTGAGACTGAGCGTATTTATGTAAATATGGTGAGATATTGAGACTGAGGGTATTTATGTAATTATGGTTCTTATTCATGTATTGAGAGTTATGTCAATTTGGTTAAAATTGGCGATAGATTGACAAGATGAATTACACCGTGTTGTGGGTGTGATAGGTGTAGTGTTGTTCATTGATTGAACTTGGAGGTGTTAGTGTGCGGCGGATTCCACATATGGGCAGTTGGTAGCTCCTCTGGGCCGTGGTAACGAGCAACACACTAATGATCTCGACAAGTACTATTCTTAATCAAGATCTTCTGGAGACTATCTGGTACAATGCCTGTTATGCACGATGTTTGGACTGTGTACTAACTACATGACGATTTTGATTGTGGGCTATTGACACGACATTTGACTGTGTAATAGTTTGGTTGGGCAGCCTGAGGTACGGATAGGTTTTTCCGGATCATTCTCTCTGATGTCTGTGTTTAGTCCATGGAGTAGGAATGAGTCGGTATACATTTATATTTATGATCTGCATCTTAATGTTTACTGTAACTTGTGATAACATGTATGATGTGTTAATTTGAGGTACTGTATATGATGTAATGGTATACATTATTGTGTTAAACTGTGATATCTATTTGTATTGTCGTTTTCTTTATTGCCATGCTGGTAATGATGTAGATTGTCTCACCTTTTCGTATGTATTTCTCTGTATTATTTTTATATTCTGTAAAGAGTTTGAGGAAGAGGAAGAGGAGCAGCCTCTTGATATTCAGTACCCAGAAGAACAACAACCGAATGACCAGTTTGAGGAAGGCGAGCCATTAGATCACCCTTATCATTTAGATTGATTTTGGGGTGATGGTGTTGCTTGATTTCTTTGGTTTTGTGAGACTCGATTTTCACGGAGGTTCGGAGGCTTGGCGGCTGCGTGAAGATAGAGGTTCGGTAGTCTATATGGGACGTCTGACTGTGACCCTGCGTAGAGAGTTTGATGGAACACCTATTTTTACTACTACTCTGTATTTACATCTTGAGATGCCTTTGACTCTTAGGCGTTACTGGGGAGGACTTTTTCATGCGCCTAGTGAGATCAGTAGTGTGTCGACAATACGGATTCCTATCCGTAGGGCTGCGAGACATCCAGGATTTCTTTCATCCGATGATCCATCTGAGGATGATCCTTCAGAGGGTTAGAAATCTTTGATGTGCACTGGGGCATGTTATGTTTTAGTATTATGCTGACTTTTTATTGCTTTGTTAAATATTTGTAGTTGTAAATTATTTGTATACTTAAGACAAAATCATATATATATTATGGTGTGTGATAACGATTTGTTTTACTTTATGTTTTCGTTTTATTTTATTTAATGATATTTGATATAAAAAGAAAAATTTTATAACTCATATTAATTACGTACCAAACGTTTTATAACTTGGGTAAGATTTTATTTTATTGCATAAAAAATGTGACATCCCTACAAGGGTGTTACAGGAAACACCTATTGTGAGTTGTTGAGGCCGTGAGCCTCATGGATATTGTTTGTATTCTTGGATATTGTTCTTTTATCTTATCCTCTAACTCCCATGTTGCTTCTCCACTTACATCGCTCTAGACTACTTTAACCAACGAAATCTCTTTACCACGGAGTTGCTTTATCCTCCGATCCTCAATCTTGACTGGAAATGTTTCATAGGTTAAATTCTTCTTCAGTTGTACTGTGTCTGGTTCGATAACATGAGTGGGATCAGGAATGTACTTCCGCAATTGCGATACATGAAATACATTGTGAAGATTCAATAGAAAAGGCGATAACGCAGTTTGATAAGCTACCAGATTTATCCAACGTAAAATCTGATACGACCCGATAAACTTTGGAGTAAGTTTTCTAGAATTAATCACTCGTCCTGCTCCAGTTGTAGGTGTCACTCGCACAAATAAATGTTCACCTTCTTCAAACTCTTTTGTCGAGTCTAAGTTATCCTCATCTTGTATTGAATCATCTTCACTTTTTCTGTAGTCTGTTGTACAAACTCTAGTCCTAAAATAGCACTTTCACCGTCTTGATACTAACACAACGGTATTCTACATTGTCTCCCATACAATGCCTAATAGGGTGCCATCCCTATGCTCAAATGAAAACTGTTGATATAGGTGAACTCTATCAATGATAAGAATTCATCCCAACATCTAGATTGTTCTAGCACACAATCCCTCAGTAAATCTTCCTGTGACTGAATCATCTTTTCTGACTGACCATTTGTTTGTGGATGGTAAGCATAACTTAAACGTAGTTTGGTTCCCATCGCTCCTTGCAGACTGTGAATCTTAACGTGAATCTTAGATCTCGATCCAAAATAATACAGGAAGGTACACCATGAAGTCTAACAATTTCACCGATGTACACTTGGGTCAACCTCTCCATTGAGTACTTAATGTTAATTGGCAAGAAGTGCGTCGACTTCGTAAGCCAATTAATAACTACCTAAATTGAATCATTACCTTTTCGAGTCTTTGGTAGTCCAGTCACAAAGTCCATTGCTATATCATCTCATTTCCATTCAGGAATAGGCAAAGGTTGCAACATTCCAGAAGGTCTTTGATGTTCAACCTTAGCCTTCTGACAGACTAAGCAGGACGATATATATTCAGCGACGTCTTTCTTTATTCCTTGCCACTAATATAGTTGCTTCAAATCTTGATACATTTTTGTGGCTCCTGGATGCATACTCAGCTTACTCCGATGAGCTTCATCTAAAATTAATCTCCTAAGTCCTTGATCATTGGGAACACAAATCCTTCCTTTAAATTTCAAAATTCCATCAGTTCCTTCTTTGAATTCCAACACTGCACCTTGGTTCCTTGCTTCCTTCGCTTCTTGCAAGTATTTGTCATCCTTTTGTCCCTCTTAGATTTTATCTATTAAACTACTTGAGATAGTGATCATATTCAAACACATCTTTCCCAGCGTCAACTTCACAGATAACCGCATATCCCGAAATTCTTCTATCAATTCCTTTTCCTTAATCATCATAATAGAAGCACTAAGTATTTTTCTACTCAATGCATTCGCTATGACATTCGCCTTCCCGGGATGATACTGTAATTGAAAATCATAGTCCTTCAGAAACTCTAGCCAACGCCTCTGCCTTATGTTCAACTCTTTTTGGTCAAACAGATACTTCAAGCTTTTATGATCCTTAAAAATAATGAACGTTGCTCCATAGAGAAAATGTCTACAAGCTTTCAATGCGAACACCACTGCTGCCAACTCCAAATCATGAGTGGGATAATTCCTCTCGTGTACCTTTAACTACCTTGAAGCATATGCCACAACCTTTCGATTTTGCATAAGTACACAATCCAATTCTTGATACGAAGCATCATAATATACTTCAAAAGGTTCTTTAGGATCAAGTAGAATCAATATCGGTGAAGCAGTCAATCATCTTTTAAACTCTTGAAAACTTTCCTCGTATGCATCAGTCCATGCAAATAGTTAATTCTTCCATGTAAGTTGGGTAAGAGGTCTCGCTATCTTGGAAAACCCCTCAATAAATCGTCGATAGTAACCGGCTAATCCGATGAAACTACGGATCTCCGATATAGTCTTCAGCCTTTCCCATTCAAGAATTGTCTCCACTTTTGAAGCATATACTTCAATTCCTTCCTCCGATATCACGTGTCCTAAAAACTGAACTTCACTAAACCAAAATTCATATTTAGACAACTTTGCATATAGCTTATTCTCCTTCAAAATCTGGAGAACCACCCTAAGATGTTCAACATGTTTCTCCTGACTTCGAGAGTAAATTAGAATGTCGTCTATAAAGACAACTACAAACTTGTTCAAGTAAGAACGAAAAATTCTATTGATGAAGTCCATGGATATGGCAGGTGCATTCGTTACACCGAACGACATCACTTGATACTCGTAATGCCCATAACGCGTCCAAAATGCTGTCTTGGGGATATCTTCCACCTTCACACGAATCTGGTGATATCCAGAACGTAAATCAATTTTGGAAAATATTGCGGCTCCCCGCAGTTGATCCATCAGATCATCTATCCTTAGAAGTGGATATTTATTCTTAATCATAATCTTGTTCAACTGCTGGTAGTCTACACAAAGACGAGAAGTCCCATCCTTCTTTTTGACTAACAATACTGGAGCTCCCCATGGTGACACACTAGGTCTCACGAATTGTTTCTCCAACAATTTCTCTAGCTGTTTCTTAAGCTCTGTCAATTCTAACGGTGACATCCTATAGGGCGCCATAGATATAGGTCCAGCTCCTGGTATCAGATCAATAGCAAACTTTACCTCTCTTGCTAGTGGTAAACTAGGTATATCTTCAGGAAAAACTTCCAGAAACTCGTTGAGTACAAAAATATCTTTCATAGCATCTTCACTTTGTACTTCCAAAGAAGATAACAATAAGTATCCTTGAGCTCCTTCCTTCAAACAAACTTCTACTTGAGTGGCCGTTAGGAATCTAGAATCCTTAGCCTCGAGAAAAACTAATGTCTTACTGGAATAGTCTATCTGAATATGGTTAGAAGATAACCTGTAACACCTCGAATTTCATTTTTTCTGCATAAATATTAATTTTATAATTTTTATAAATTTTTGAGAATTTTTCTGAGATTGTGATTATTTTAATATTATTTTAGGCCATCTGTGGGCTCGGAAAAAGTAAATTTTTTTATGGGCCAGAAAATTTTGTACTGTTAATGCGGGGCCGGGGTGTAACACCCCAACTTTTGGGTGAATGACCGTTGTGTCCTAATTTTACTGTTTCTTGTTTTTTGCATGAAATACAAGTATATTTTACAGGCTCTAATTTTATTTGGTCGTTTTGCGTAATTTGCTTCGAGACAGTAAAATAAAAATTTTGTCGAAATTACTGTTTTAAATTTTTCTGTGTGCTATGCAGCTATATTTTACTATTTGTAATTTTATTTGAGAGTTTTGAGTGATTTACTCGGTGGTGGGAAAAATGGAAAAAATGACCATTACGTCCCGAATGTACTGTTTTAAATTTTTCTGTATGATACAGTGTTTTATATTACTGTCTGTGATTTTATTTGGGTGTTTTATGTGATTTGCTTCGAGTCAGGAAATTTAAAATTTTCTGGACCGGGAAATTTTATTATTATCCTGGAGCCGGGGAGCTTACTAAACCCGAAACCGGAGACGCTTTTGAAGTTTTATTTTCCTGCGATTTTATCTGACAAATAAAATCGGGGTATGTTTTATTATCTGCTGGATGATATTTTTCTTGAAAAATATCTAGTGGATGATGACTCATGGCAACGGGCCAATAGAAACTCAACACGTGGCGTGACACCTCAGCACCATGACTCAGCAAATTCCGGAAGGTTCCAGAAGCGGTGACTTGCCCTGTGACTCACCGTAGTGAGTCACCTGTTCCAGAAGTTTCTATGATGACTCACTATGCTGACTCAGTGTTGTGACTCATCATTGATGACTCAGCTGATGACTCAGCACTGTGACTCACCGTTAGTGACTCAGCTGATGACTCGTCATGCTGACTCAGTTAGTGACTCAGCACTGTGACTCATCATGCTGACATAGTCAGTGACTCAGCACGCTGACTAGCCATGCTGACTCACCAGCTCTAGAAAATATCTACGCTGACTCGCCATGCTGACTCACCCGTTCTAGACAGTTCCACGATGACTCATCATATTGACTCATCGTAGTGAGTCACATGTTCTAGAAATTTCTCTTTGATGACTCGTTTTATAACTCATCAAGGGCAATCAGTAGAAAAATGATCAATAATAATTGCTACTCTGCTAGTATAAGATAAAAATCTATGTATATTTTATTATCCATTAGACAATAGACACTGACTTTATAAGCAGTAAGTATTGTTCATTGCTTATAGTGTACCGAAAAATATCTTAAGCCTTCATCTTTTTCCTGGAGTCTATAAATAGGAGGGCCTTGGCTCATTTTTCAATTTTGGCAAGAAGCTCTCACCCTTCCTCCCCCATGGTCTTCTACGGCCATAGCTTCCAAGTGGAGGGCAACCTTCATCCATTCATCTCACTTACTCTTCTACACATCCTTTTCTCCAAAGAACCAAGATCAAGTAACCAAAACTCTCTCATTTTCTCTCCCCCTTGATTTCGGCCAAAGCACCAAGAAACCTTCTCCAAATTTCTATAATTCCTACCAATATAATTTCTTGAATCCTTTCATCAATCCAAGACACTTTCATGTTAGGAATTTCTCAAGATTCCTTCATCTTCATCTTCATATCAAGCAAAAATCACAAAAGCTCATATCTCTCCCTTTCTTCAAGCTCACGGCCAACCCTCAAAAGTCACCTTCCAAGCTTCAATAATTCTAAACAACCATAGATCTTGAATCTCCATGCAATTCTAAGGAACTTTCATGCTGGAGATTTTCCCTAAATCATCCATCTTCATTTTCGTTCTTCAAAGCTCAAGTTTGAAGCCTTGAAGGTGAAATTCTTTAATCTTCATGTTTCTATCCATTTTAAAGTTCTAATCATGATTTCAATCCATGATTATTTTAGTTTAGAGCCTTAGGTATTAATATTGTATGTTTTCTTTGATTTTTCAAGAAGCTCTTGGTGGAGAAAATTTGCTTGAAAGAGACATACAAGGAACTTGGAGGTTCTTCAAGAGGTAAGAGGGAGATTACCCTCATCAACCATGTGTTGGTGGTGAGGAATGTATGTGTTTGTAGTGAAGAATCCATAAGGATTCATTCACTTGATTGTTTATAGTGTTTCCTAATTGTGATTGATTATATGTGAAAGCATGTCTAATAGCTTTAATATTTTGTATGTGTTATGTGTGTAACATGTCTAATAGTTTTAATATTTTGTATGTGTTTTATGGTTGTTTTAGTATATGGTATGTGTATATATATGCATGATAATTATTGTAACATGTAAATAATATACAAGGATTTGCATGAGTGGTCCAAAGAACACAAATCCAAGCTCACGGCCTCAATGCAAAAAGGAGAACCAAAATGTTCTCATCAATTTTCTAAAAGTGGAATTTAATTAACCTAGGAAAATTGACAAGTTACCAATTTGTTTAGAGTAAGAAAAATGAATTTGTGGATCAATGGATAAAATTAGGTATTTCAGCTAACATGCCAAAGCCAAGCAATTATGATTTCTAAAATCAATTCCAAACCATTTTCTAAAACAATGATTTATTGAATTTAGGTAATACAATAAATTTGACATGGATTTAGAAGATGAAAAATAATTTAAAGATCAAATACAAAGACTTTGTTAAATTTGGCCAACATGCCACATACTTTTGATCCAAATTTATTTTCTAACTATTGACTAGATAATTTAATAAAAATAAACTAGATCAAGAGTTTTATAAGAGATTAAATGTATGGAAATAATTAGGAATGAAGTATAAAGCATAGAATGATTTTCGGCCAAAATGCCAAATTTAAATGTGTTTTGATTTATAGAATTGTTTTCAACTAAGGTTAAGTAATAAATGCCAAAAGGATTTTATTACAATGAGTTTTGAAGAAATAAATTGATTAAGTTTAAGAAGTTTAAACAAATGATTTTTACTGTTTGAAGAAAATACAGTAACTTTTGTAAATTGCTAACATATGGCTCATATTATATTTTGAAGCATGTTAGTGGTTTTCAAAAAGTTAAATTATACGGTTAAAAATTAAGTAAACAGAATTTTTACAGAAAAGTTAGGAAACCATTATTATAAGTTTTCTAAAACATAATACTGTCAATTTTTATTAAAAATGGACAAATAAGATAGAAAAGATATCCAAAAGACAGTATGCGGTATAAAAAATATTCTACGTAGTTTAAATGTATTAAATATTATTTCTGTTTATTTTAAATAGTAATGTTTAAGGAATTCAGACAAGAAAATGATTTAAAAATCTTAAGCAATTGAGAAAACGTATTAAAAAAAAAACTCTACGCGATTCTAAAAATAGAAAAATATATTTACGCGATTTAAAAACGTTTGTAAAAACGACGAGATTGTGAAAATGCGATAAAATTTCTACGCGATTGACCGAAACTGTATATTTTATACTATTGAGAGTATTCTGTATATTTTAGCTGTCGGGCTATGAGGTGAACCCGTACAGGCTTTGAAATAGTATTTGTCTGGTGGGACTTACTGTATATTTGTGCCATTGAGGGCAAGCCATGAGGGCATATATATATATATATATATATATATATATATATATATATATATACCTTTGAGGGTATTTTGAGAATCTATATTTCTGGACATCCATTGAGTTGATGCCAATTTTGGTGGATTGATTGACGAGGTGAATCACATCGTATTGTCGGTGCGATAAGCGTAGTGTGGTTCGATTTTGAATGAACTTGGAGACGTTATTGTGCATAATTCCATATGTGGACAGTTGGTTGCTCTTCTGGGCCGTGGTAACTGGTAACACACTAATGGACTCGACACACACTATACTTAATCGAGATCTTGTAAAGTCTAATAGTACATTGCCTGTAGTGACGCAACGTTAGACAACGTGCTACACCACGCCATGTGACTGTGGGCTATAGACGCAACATGAGACCGCGGAATAGTTTGGTTGGGCAGCCGTGGTACTAATAGATTTTGCAGATCATTCTCTCTCTGATGTCTGTGTTTTTAGCTCCATGGAGTAGGATTGTGTCATATTGCACATGTATCGTGTTGTTATTTATTATGTTATTTATTATTTCTTTATCTGTGATCTTTTATCTGTGATATTATATGTTTATATGTTGTATTTTGTCTCAGTACATTATTATCTTTTATCCGTGATATTATATGTTGTTATTGCATTTAATAGTTATTTTACATTGTTATGATTTATCATTATGGCATTTTATATTGTATGAATGGTTATATCTATCCTGGTAATGTTATTGTAGTTTATTTTATTATGATATATGCTTATTTGATTTATTTATAAATTGATAACATGATTGTACTTGTGATATCTGTGTGTATGGAATGACTTTGTCATTCGTATAATTCTTTGCTACCGTACTGGTATTGGTGAAAGGGGATCTCACCTCTTTACTGTATTGCTTGTTGTGTTTGTATTGTTAAATTCGTATAGTAGACGAAGGAAGTTTCTTAGACCTACTGGAGGCTATGTTCTGAAGATGGTGACGGCGTCAAGGTGTAATCTTCCAAGTTTCAACAGGATGCAGTTTGGTGGAGAAATGGAACATGTAGGTTGGGTTTTCTCGTTAGTGTTGTTACCGTGCTATTAGTAGTACCCGTCTTTGGGTTTGCTACTGTTTCTCTGAGTCTGTAAATGTTATGTTTTAAATTGTTGTTGAATATTTTGTGGAATATATAATATGTGTATTAATTAATTCAATCTAATTTCTGTTTTACTTATAATTTTTGGTAAGTTTATATTTTCGCGAAAAGAAATTTTCAAATTCATCCTTTAGAATTCAAAGCTTTTATAAAATGATTTCGGTTGGTTTTATGTTTTATTTAAAAATGTGACGCCCTACGGAGGGTGTTACATGGGGGATCTTACTAAACCCAAAACGGGATACAGTTACTAAATTTTCTTTTACTATTGTTTTATTATTTACTGTACAATAATTATTGATTTGTGAACAGTAATTTTTATTCTGTGAGTAATAAATTCTTGTAACTTTAGCCATGTGATAGCCATGTACTACTAGTTATTAGAAGTAAAAATTAGTGGCTTGACATGATTATTAACCAATGGCATTAAGTCAACAAAAATGACTAGTTTAATTAATTCCTAAACTAGATGAATTGGCTAAGTTAATTTAAGTTTAAGTGTTAATTAAATAAAACAAAATTTTAGTTAGTCTCTCAATGGTGTTCCACAGCCATGTAGAGATTTCTAGGAATTTCAAGAGCTTATGATTCATCAAGGGTGACCAAAGCATGACCACTTGATGACATTCACCATGTGCTTGATTTCTATTTTGATTTATCAAGCATTAATTCCCTCACATGCATGCACTCCACGGCTATCACACTTTTGTGAAGGCTAGCTATCACGTTTGTATCACACTTTGTCTCTTAAGCCATTCTCTCTATTTTCTTTTTCTTCACTTAACCAAAAACCCTATTTCTCTCCATTTCATGAAGCATTCGGCCAACACACCTAAGACCATCATCCAAGCTTCTAAACTTTTATCTAATCTTATTTCCTAAGCCTATATATCATTCTAAGACTTTTGTATGTTGAAGACCTATGCTAATTCTAGCTTGTTCTTGAATTTTCTAATGACTAAAGGATGATTATTTGATGACCAAGGCCATGTGAGACCATGTGAAGCCATGTGCAAATGTTTCTATTTTGTCTAACAAGCCTTAAGCTTCTTTCTTATGCACTGCACGGCCATGCATTTGTGAAAGAAGACATTTCACTTCATTTCTATCACATCTTAAAGTTATCATCTTTTAATGCAAAGCTTAGTTAATTTTGGTGGCTTTGCACATGTAATCTATGGTTATGCAATGAATTTCTATACTTAATCTTTCCTATCAACTTTTCTTTCATTCTTATCAAAGAAAAGCAAAGGCTATCACAAAGCTATCAAATAAAATAATTCTCTCTCATTTTCTCTCAACATGCCCTACGGCCATTAAGTCTTCAAGATGGCCAAAGTTGAATTTTCTATCACATTTCAAAGTTTTCACCTTCTCTGGCAAAGTTTAATACAAAGAAATTCTCTCTATTTCCTCTCCAAAAGCTTACGGCCTCTCTACCTTATACCACTGTCCAACCTTGAATAATTTACACTAACCATATATCTTGAATCCTCTCATTAATCCAAGACACTTTCATGTTGTGAACTTCTCAAGATTCATTCATCTTCACCTTCCTATCAAGCAAAGAACTCACAAGCTCTTACCTTTTTCTCCTTGCGTTGCTCACAGTTTCACTCTCTAAAATAGTCTTCCAATCACTCATAATTCTATCTAATCACATCACTTGATCCTAAACTTTATTCTAAGCAACTTTCATATTGTGATCAAGACCTAATTCTATCATCTTCAAGCTTGATTCTTGGATTTAAGTTCTAAGGTTTCAAGGTAAAGATCTTGAAACTTGATTTCTTACTTGACTTTTGGAATCCTAAGACCATGTTTGATCTATGGTCATCTTAATCAAGCCTTAGATACTAATTTTTATGTGTTTGTTTGGATTCTATGATCTACTTGGTGGTGAAATTTTGATACAAAGAGAGAGTTCTAGAAGGAGCTAAGAGGTATCAATCAAGGTAAGAGGGAGATTAACCTCATCGGCCATATGTGGTGGTGAGGGAATGAATTTGTTTGTGTTTGTGAGTGCAAAATTCATGTGAGGATTTATTCATTTGAATTGTGTGGTTATTGGGGTTTGTGTGTTTGATTGTGTATAACTATATGATGTTGATTGTATGCATGAAATTGCCATGGTTACTTTTTGATTATATGTGATTCTATTACTTTGATAATTAAGTATGATTTATTTGTGGGATGGTATGATTTTGATTAGATTGTTATTGGATATTTAATATGATTTTATTACTTTAATAGCAAGCATGAAAGCATGAATATGTGAAAATCATATGGCATATGATAAGAATCACGTGGAAAGGAAAACTATGTTGTTTTCTAAGAACTAAGAAGTACATGGTTTCCATGAGGATTTTGGAACAAACTTTGAAATATTTTACTAAGTATGGATTCTAGATGATTAAGTAACAAGTAATTGGATTAAAGTTTTTTTTTTACAAAGGAAAATGAGATAGGAAATGAATAAATATTTGGCTATGGAGAATAAATTGATTTTCGGCCAACATGCCAAGAATTGGTGTTTTAGATCAAAAATATTTTCTTAAGGGTAGTTTTGAAGGATTTATTAACAAGAACAGTGAATTTTGAATTGAGAAAGGAGTTTTTAAAGGCGATTTGAGAATTAAAATATTTTATGGAATAAAGTTTTTATTAGATAAAAGTGATTTTTATTCATGATAATGGAGGATAAGTCTTGAAAGTGATTTAGAGCTCAAAGTATTTTATTGAAAAGGATTTTAGTAAAGGTAATAGTAGAAGATTTTATTAAAATTGAATAATGCAAATTTTGAGAAAAACGTCAGAAATTATTACTTAGAGTAGTTTTTATAAGAAAAATGGAAAATGATGTCCAAATAATATTTTTTTAGTTTGGAAAGTTTCAGAATTTAATTTAGAACGTCAAGAAATATTTTATACAGTGAAAAACAGTAGAAAAATCTTACGCGTATTTAAAATAATGATTTTTAAACTACGCGATTGAGAAAATAATTTAAAAATGTTTAAAAATATTTACGCGATTGAGAAAACGATTTAAAAATGTTTGAAAAAAAAATGTTATTCTTGTGTTAATAATGAACTGGGACTTAATCACTGTAACTATTATTTTCCGCAATTTATTTTGTTTCTTCTTTTGTATTATGGTGTGACGTTCCTTCTTTGCGACGTTAAGAAAAAGGGGTGTTACACTAATCAACACAAAGGTTGCATAAGTGACCTTCCTCTTATCAGTACAACCCATACCATCAAATATTTTCTCGAGCTCTTTAATCCAAAGATTGGCTTTCTCTGGGTTAAATTCTTCGTTGAATTGTGGCGGATTATTCCTACGAATATTTGACAAATTCTGAGTTTCTTCATTTGCCTTATGATTTTGTTGTACGATAACATTTGCCATCTTTTGCATTACTGCTACAGTTGTAACCATGCCTTAATTGTCATCTTCAACATTCATGCATCCAGCTCTAGTATTCACATGTCCTCTTCCTCGTCTAGCCATTGTAATTCTCGAAATCAAACAAAACAATACAAGAGAAGAGTCAAGTACAATTACTTCGAACAATATTATTCCCTTTCGGAAACCAAGCACAGAGAATCACACAACACAAACAAGATAGACCTAAGCACAAACCCAAAAGACTCTAACTTTGGCTCTGATACCAACTAATGTAACACCCATCGTAGGGTATCGCATTTTATATGAATTATTACCGAATTACCCCAAGTTATAAAATGATATTGTATAATATAAATATGAGTTGTACAATTTCTTGATATTGATAAGATAAACTTAGCAGAATATAACTAAACTAAATAGTATCACAAATAATTTACATCATATACAAAACCTCAGTACTAACATACTTAAATATATACAGACAGAGTTCTCAAAAGTAATTAAACATTATCAAAACTACTATATTGGCCCAAGTACAAGTCTACAGAGCAGAACCCTCAAACGGATCCTCCTCGGGCTCCTTAGAAGATAGGAATCCTGTATGACGCATAGTCCTACGAACAGGTATCCGAGCAGACGATACAACCCTAATCTCACTAGGAATATGGTAGTAAGCTCCCAAATACTGCCTAATGGATAACGGAAAATCTAAATATACGTAAAAATCGACATTGAAGTAAGGGTTCCCATGATACACTCTACTTAGGGAAATAGTCAGATCTCCCAAGTAGATAACACACCCTCTAGCTAAATGAACGCGCCAAGCCTCCAAACCTCCTTGGAATTGTAGCCTCGTGTGTACCCAAGAAAACTTGGCGTCACCATTAACTCAAAATTCAACTTCCTCAGCAGGAATTTGCTCCTCACCCTTTTGCTCAAACCCTTACTCACTGTCTTTACCAATTACAGTTACATCACAATAACAACATACAAAGAGGTGAGATTACCAACACCAATACTAACATGGCAGTAAAGAGATATAAATGACAATAATATCATACAAATATAATACACAATAATACAGATATATCAAATAATAATTATAATCATGGCATCAACATCAATCATTAGTTGACAAATAAAATATCACACAAATATAGAAGTTCAGATTATGCATATGCACATAGACTCAATTTCCTACTTCATGGAGCTAACTCAAGTCGGAGAGATTGATCTAGAAGACCTGTCGGTACCACAATTTGTAACTCCCCAAAAATTAATAATTTTATGATAAGTAGTTGTTTTATAATATTTGTGTTTTTTGTGAATTTTTTTGTATTTTTTTGTGAACGCGGAATATTTTTATTATTCCTCGTTTTACGTGCACACTGAGCGGAGCTGGAAAAATAAGATATTTTTTTTGAGAACCTTGAACTGTGGAAATGTCGACAGGGGATCTTACTAAACCCGAGGCCAGACACGGTTTACGTGATTTCACATTCTTCGAGATTTTTATCTGATAAATAAAAATCGTAGAATAATTTTATTATTCGTTGGACAATAAATATCGATTTTTATTAACTGTAATTTTTGTCTACTGATAATAAATCCGATACAGTGTTAGTCATATTTTAGAGAACACTTTAATGACCTCACCATGGTGACATCATCACCATGACATCACTTTGACTTTTCAAAGAAAGGAAGCTTCCTAGCACATTCCTTTTGGCTTATTAGAGAAGCTTAGAGGAAGCTTCCTTGCACTTTCCTATTGGCTTCTTCAAGAAGCCATATTTCTTCTCTCCTCCTCTCCACCACACATTTTGAGGGCTCTTTGTGGCCACACATTTTAATTCATATACTTACACAAAATATACCTAATTATACATTTCATTTAATTTCACTTTACTATCACTTTCTCTCTCTACACTTTTTTCTCAACCATTTTCTCCTCCTTCTCTTTAACTTCATGACAATGCTTGACTTTAGGGGAACCAAGATTTGCTTCTTCATTTTATCACTTTCATTCTTACTTTCAAAAGTTTCCAAGACACTTTCTCTCTCCATTTTCTCTGTATCTTCCCTCTTCATCTTTTTCTCTCAACTTTCTCCTCTTCTCTTCTCCTCTTCCCTCTCCATTCCTACGGCCATGGAGGCTTGAAGGTGGCCAAACTCTTCACCTCACTTGATTCTACTACTTATTTGTTCATCTTATCATTCCTATCAAAGAGATCAAGCAAAAAGCTCTCACCTTTCTCCTTGGAGGCTCATAGCCTCACCCCTCAAATACACCCATCTATCTTCTTTAATTCCAACTAACCCTTGATCTTGAATCTAGACACCATTCTAAGTAACTTTCATGTTGTGACCATCACCAAAATCTACCATTTTTATTTTGTTCCATCAAGCTTCAAAGTTGGAGATTTAAGGTAAAGTTCATAGCTTTTCCACCTTTTTCTCCTCATTTTCGTGATCCTTGATCTCTTAGGTGATCAAGGGTTCCTTTTCTAAGCTTTGATGATGATTTTGGTAAGTTTTGATGTCATTAGGGTTTCCTTGAAGGTGTAGCATGAAAATCTCTACAAGGGACCAAAAGGCTTACTTTCTTGTATTGTCTTCAAGAGGCAAGGGAGAGATAATCCTCTTCAACCTATCTTGGTAATGAGGAAACGTTTTCTTTATGTTGTTGATGAGGAATCCATTTGGGATTGCTCTCTTGGTTATGATGTTCTTCATTAATTTTGTGCTATTTTGACTTGTATGATTTATTGATTGTTATTATATGTCTTGATGACTATGTAAAAATATATTGGATTGATTGGATTGTTATGTGAAGAGATTTTAGGGTTCTTTGCCCTTTTGGATTCACAGCTAAGAGGCCACATTTTTGGGTGTTCAAGGTGTGGTTTTGTAAAGATTGGAACTTAGGTGATGAAGAGTTAAAAGATAAATGAATAAAATGGAAAACTTTGGGTTCCTACCCATTAGGAGGCCCACGGCCTCTTGAATAATTGTTAGGGTTCAAGATTTAAATTTGTAGCAACTTTGGAACTTGAATAATTTAATGAAAGTAACTAACAATGTGGTGGAAAGATTGGTTAGATTCATACCATTGGGAGGCTCACGGCCTCTAGGAGATTTATTGGGTTAAGTTGTGATCTTTGTGCAACCTTGGGTCTTAAGTGATTAAATGATAAGTGATCAACATTGTGGTGAAGGAAAAAGGGTTAGACTTTATTATAATAAGGCTCATGGACTCCTAAGGCAAAATGTCACAAAATGTGGTGCTAAAATGGAGACTTAGATTATTAGAAAGTTCTAGACTCGTTAAGAGTTCATAAAAGGAAAAGAATAAAGAATAAGACTTTATCTTATGGATTAGAATGATTTTGAACTTAAGGGAAGAACAAGAGAGTTGTGAGACTTGCAAAACCTTAGAGCAATTTCTAAGTGAGCATAATTGATTAGATTAAGGAACTTGATCAACCTAAAGGAATGAAGATTGAATGAGGACTACAAGAGCATCCCTCTAGAGAATGAATTCATAAGAGATGTTAATTAAAGTGAAACTTGAAATAAACCTCTAAAAGTGTGCTATCACTCTTGAGAAATTAATACTATACTATTGTGGGTCTGTGTTTGGGACTAGAATTTTGTTGATGCTTATTTGGCCAAATTGTGGCGTGTGGTGGAAAGTATACCATTATTGTTGAATATACATGATTGTGCATGGAGTCAACATGCATTGAACATTTGCTCAGTTGATGACTGTTAAAAGGTTGGATGAGCCTATGAGTATGCATTGAGTCAACATGCATTGAATATTTGCTCAGTCGATGACTGTTAAGAGGCTGTATGAGCCTATGAATGAGAATTGAATAAGTGAGATCCAGTGGAAGGATCTATGGGGGGCATAAGGCGCAGTGTATACCGATTGCACGCATTACGAGCCCAACAAATCACTATTCTTTACTCGGTGAATAAATGAGAATTGATAGTGTGATCTGTGATGGATTTATAGTGGAACACCCACCGTAAGGTACTACATTTATGTTACTTAATTCTCAAATTACCCCCAAGTTATAAAATGTGATGTGATAAAATATGAGTTGTAAATTTTTTTTTTCTTTCTTCTTTGATAACTATAAAATAACCTTACCGAAAAATAAAATATTATACATCATCACACATAATTTACATCATGATACATTACAAACGTACTGTCAGGATTATTTATATACAGACCATTTCTCAAAAACTAGATAACACACTTAAATATATACAGACATAGTTTGTAACAGAGTTTAGACTCGCCCAAGTCTAACTAAGCAGCAGAACCCTCAGACGGGTCCTCCTCAGATTCCTCAGCAGCTAGGAATCCGATTTGACGCGTAGCCCTACGGACAGGTGTCTGAGCGGACGACACAATACTAATTTCCATTGGAACATAATATCTAGTATCCCAATGCTGCCTAATAGATAGTGGAAATTCAAGATGTACATATATAGTTACAAAAAAGAACGGATTCTGTAACACCCCTTTGGAGGATGTCACACATAAAAGAAAATAAAAGAAATAGAAATAAAATCTACCCCAAGTTGTGAAACGTTTATTACATACTATTACGGGTTGTAAAATAATTCTTGATAAACAGAAATATGATATAGAAAGATAATGCGGAAATACGAAATAAAAAAAAAAACATCATTACTGATAATATACATATGATTTAAGTTATAAGCTGTACAAGTAATTCACAACTAAGAATACAAATATTTAAACAAAAACAGCAAGGAAAGCAATAAAAGAGTTAATATATACAGACATACGCTAATGCGCCCAAAAAAAACATCATGGTTATCTAATCCTCTGATGGATCACTCTCAGCATGAAAATGATCATCAGGAGATAGATATCCCGGATGTCTCGACACACGGCGATAACGGGATCGCGCAGTCGATACGATGCTTATCTCACTAGGCTCAGGGTTTTCAGCACCCCAGTGACGCCTAAAGGATAAGGGTAACTCTAAATGCAGAAAAAGTGTTGTGGTCATGACAGGCTCTCCATCAAAACGTTGACGTAGAATCACGGTCACACGTCCTGCATACGTCACAGATTCACGATCGCCTCGTAGATGCCAAGCTAGTGAACTCCCATGAAATACTAGCTCTACGAACCCCAAAAACTCTGGTGCTGCCATCCCACACAATCAATCCAAAGGATATGGATGATCGGATGGTTCTTGATCGTAAAACGGTCGTCACTGCTGATCTTCCTCCTCCTCGGGGTACAAGATCTCAATAGGCTGATCCTCTTCCTCGAAGTCTTTACCACGTAAAATAAATAAACAGAAAATACATATAACAAAGAGGTAGGACAACATAAAATCATCACAACATGGCCAATAAGAAGACGACAAACAACATATATACAGTTCATGCATTACAAAATACTATAACAGAAAGAATAACAAATTAGAGTAAGATTTAGATATCATAACAACATATCACATCACGGATAAAACATCACGAGATAAAATAAGGAAGATAAGAATAAACAGATAAGATATAATAACCAAATATAGTAACAAGAACCGATTAAAATAAACAAATAAAATATAGATAAACAAGAAATAGATACGATGGAAATAAATAAACATAGAGATAAATACCAATATGACAAAACCCTACTCCATGGAGCTAAAGAAAACACAAGTATCGAGAGCGGAATGACTCGTAAAATCTATTAGTACCACGGCTGCCCAACCAACTATTGCGCGGTCACACGTTGCGTCTATAGCCCCACGACACAGAATCCATCATCCAGGGCGTGGTGTAGTTCACGGTCTCACGTTGTGGCACTACAGGCAAATGTACTACTAGATTTCACAAATCTCAATTAAATATAGTGCGTGTCGAGTACCATAGTGTGCTATCGGTTTACCACGGCCCAACTGAGCTACCAACTCGTCCACATGTGGGATCCCGTACACTAAAGTCTCCAAGTTCATTAGAACAATGAACCACACTACGTTTATCGCATCGACAACACGATGTGATTCGTCTCACAACCAATCCACCAAAAACTTGGCACACATAAATAGAAAGCTTGTACGGGTTCACATTTTCCCGACAATGAGATAAACTCTCAAAAGCACATGCGGGTTCACATTTTCCCGACAAATGAAAGATCCTCAAAAATAATAATGCATGACGGTTCACATTTTCCCGACAAAGATAAAATAAATATAGTAACGGTCAATCGCGTAGAAATTTTATCGCGTTTTCATAATTCCATCGTTTTTACAAACGTTTAAAAATCGGGTAAAGATATTTTTCTGTTTTTAAAATCGCGTAGCATTTTTAATACGTTTTCTCAATCGCGTAGGATTTTCAAATCATTTTCTTATTCGAATGCCTTTAAAATTACTATTTAAACAAACGAAATAGTACTTAGTACATTTAAACTACGTAGAATAATTTTTCATACCGCATACTTCTTGTCTTTTGAATATTTTTGCTATCTTATTGGTTCATTTTTACTAAAAATTGACAAGATTTTGTTTAAAAATCATAATAATGGTTTACTAAATTTTTCCATAAAATTTCCATTTACCTAATTTTTTTAACCATATCATTTAATTCTCTTTGATATCTCTAACATGCTTCAAAACCTAAAGTGAGCTATATGTTAGAAAATTTCTCAAAATTACTGTATTTTACTTCCTAATGATAAAATTATTAGTTTTAATCCTTTAAGCTTAATTCTACTCAATTTGTTTCTTCAAAAACCATTATAGAAAATTTCTTCTTAACTTGTATTGTCTCTTTTTGATTGAAAAAGGTTTGGAATCAAGTTTTAGAAATCATGATTACCTATAGTGGCATGTTGGCCAAATTTCGTAAAACCCTTTCATTTGATTTCTAAAATGTCTTTCACCTTTCAAATCATATCAAATGTATTATATTGTCTAAGTTCATTAAATCATATTAGAAAATAGTTAGCAAGAATCAATTTAATCCTTTAGGCATGTTGGCCCAAAATACTAAGTCTTTACCATTTGATTTCTAAATTCATTTTCTTTGATCAAATCAATTTGAAAACTTCTTAATTCTCCTAGGTTAATTAAGTTACACTTTAGAAAAATTAAGAGAACATTTTGGTCCTCACAATTTGTCATTGCCGTGAGCTTGTGGATTGTGCTCTTTGGAACACTCATGCAATTTTTGAACATGTTATTCACATCCTATACATTATCATACAATTCTAACACATGCATTGTATTTTCTAACACATGCAATATATTTTCTAACACCTAAACCTAAATTAAAGCTTATAGACATGCAATCAAAAGCTAATAGACATGCAAAATTATTACAATCACCAAACAAATAAGCTACTAACAAATACCACATAAACTATTAGCAAACATAAAAATTAACACATACACACCAAACAAAGACAACAACACCGAATCCTTATGGATTCTTCAAACATTACAAGTCATTCCATCTTCTTACCACCACCAAGGGATGATAAGAATTGTCTTCCTCTTACCTTAAATGAAGACAAATGATATGCTTTCACACCTCCTAGGGTTCGGTTTTCACCTTCAAAAATACCTAGAAATCTCAAACAAAATTTACATGTTACTAACCATGAAAAAGAAGCTAAACCATGGAGAAATCATGGCTTAGAACTTTGAAAAAGAAGAGAGAAAGGAAAAATATGATATTTCACCTTCTAGGTAAAATTTTCAAGGTTGGTTTCCAAGCCCTAAATGGAAGATTTTGAAGAAACTCCCAACTAGAAAGGTTCTTAGAATAATGTTTAGGTTAAGAAAACTTGGTTAGAAAAATTTTTGGATGGTTGGATGGTGTAGTATTGGTCTTGGCCGAATGGTAGGAGAAAAGAACAACAATGGTGGCTAGGGTTCTTGGAAGAGAGAGAAGAGAGAAAAGTGATGAAGATGAAGTGTTATTTTGGCCTTCTCACTCCTCTTGGCCGTAGCCATCAAGTGGCAAGGGATGTGCATGGATTTGGCTTCATCCAAGCCATAGATTGCATCAAAGGCTAGGATTAAATCTTGCTTAACAAGCTTGATTCCTATTGGTTCTCCTTGATGACTCACATGCTGAGTCACACAGTGCATTTAATTCTCTGTTGAGTCAGCCTGTTCTGGAAAGTTCTACTGCTAACGGTGATTAATTAAGCTACCGATCAAACCGTTCTGCTAATTGTGGGTCCCGCAAAACATTTTTTTTCCGGGTCCACTGTCACTAAATTATACTGACTAATAAAATAATATTATAATAATATAAAATTATTTTATTTGTGATTAAATCCTAAAAATTAAAAGATTAATTTTAGTCTCATTCAGAATCGGGTTTAGTAAGATCCCCCAATTCTAAATAATAAAATAAGATTTCCCCGGCCCGGAAAAATATTATTTTCCTGCCTCGGAGCAAATCACACAAAAAGTCCATATAAAATCACAGACAGTATTATCGGGCGTTAAATCAAGTGGAAAACAATTAAAAACAAAGAAAAACAATAAAACAAAGACGTTCGGGACGTAACGGTCATTTTCTCATTTTTTCCACAACGTAGGTAATCGTCCAAAACGTTCAAATAAAATATCCAGCAGTATTATATAGTTGTATATCTTTCAGAAAAACTAAAACAGTAGCTCAGAAAAAAAAATTTATTTTACCGTCTCGAAGCAAATTACGTAAAACGATCAAATAAAATTTGAGCCTGTATTATCGTAATTGTTTTCATACAGAAATCGAGAACAGTAAAATAGGGACACAGCGGTCATTCACACAAAAGCATGAAAAACAAAGAAACAAGCATACATTCGAGAATATTTTCTAAAAATTGGGGCGTTACAACACTCCCCAACAAATAAAAATTTCGTCCTCGAAATTCGTTGTTCATCAAAACAAATGAGAATATTGATCCTTCATTTTATCTTCCAGCTCCCAGGTAGCTTCACCTGTCACATCATTCCATATGACTTTTACTAGCTCAATCATCTTTCCTCGAAGTGCTTTACCTTTCGTCCCCCGATCCCGACGGGTAAAGTTTCGTAAGTCGATTCTCCTTTAATTGCACGTCATCCGGTTGTATAACATGTGTCGGATCTGGTATATACTTCCGTAACTGAGACACATGAAACACGTCATGCAAATTGGATAGAAAAGGCGGCAAAGCAATCTGATATGCTACAGGACCTATACGTCGGATAATCTGATATGGTCCAATGAATTTAGGAGTAAGCTTCTTAGACTTAATCACTCTTCCGACACCAGTCGTAGGAGTAACTCTTAAAAACACATGCTCACCCTCCTTAAACTCAAGAGATCGTCTTCGTTTATCTACGTAACTCTTTTGTCTGCTTTGCGCCGTCCTCATCTTCTCTTGTATCATCTTGACTTTATCCGTAGTCTGTTGTACAAGTTCCGGTCCAACAGTCATACTCTCCCCATCTTGATACCAACATAGCGGCGTTCGACATCGTCTTCCATACAATGCCTCATAAGGTGCCATTCTGATGCTTGCGTGAAAGCTATTGTTGTAGGTGAATTCTATCAAAGATAAAATATCATCCCAACTTCCTCGCTGTTCTAAAACACAAGCACGCAATAGATCCTCCAAAGACTGTATAGTTCTCTCTGTCTGACCATCTGTCTGCGGATGATACGCTGAACTCAATCGTAACTTGGTTCCCATAGCTTCTTGCAGACTTCGCTAAAATCTTGACGTAAACCTCGGATCTCTGTCAGAAACTATACATGTAGGCACTCCATGTAATCTGACAATCTCGCTGATGTACAACTGGGTTAATCTTTCCAATGAATATTTAATATTGACTGGTAAGAAATGAGCCGATTTCGTAAGTCTATCGACTATAACCCATATCGAATCATGACCTTTCCTTGTCTTTGGCAAACCAAGATATCGAAATCCATAGAAATGTTTGTCCCATTTCCATTCTCGGAATCGATAATGGTTGCAACATCCCAACTGGTCTTTGGTGTTCAACTTTTGATTTTTGACAAACTAGGCAAGTTGACACGTATCTAACCACATCACCCTTCATTCCATGCCACCGAATAACTTCTTCAAGTCTTGGTACATCTTTGTTATGCCTGGATGCATACTTAATAGACTAGTATGGGCATGTTCCACAATATATTGCCTCGGTTCTCGGTCACGAGGAATACGATTCTACCCCGAAACCTCAAAATTCCATCGGTTCCTTCTTTGAACTCTACTTGTCTCGTCTTGCTTCATTTGCTCCCTTATTCCTTGCAAAAATTTATCGGCATTTTGCTTTTCCCTTATGTCTTCCATCGCTCGCTTGAGATAGTAACCATATTCATACGGATCTTTCCGGTTTCAACTCAACAAATGACCACTCATCTCTAAATTGTTCAATGAGCTCCTTTTCTTTGATCATCAGCGCAGAAACACTGATAATCTTTCTACTCAAGGCATCGGCCACGACATTCGCCTTACCAGGGTGGTACAAAAGTTGAAAATCGTAATCGTTCAGAAATTCTAACCATCTTCGTTGCCTCATATTCAGCTCCTTCTGGTCGTACAAGTACTTCAAACTCTTGTGATCACTGAAGATGTTGAACGTTGCTCCATAGAGAAAATGTCTCCATATCTTCAGAGCAAAAACCACCGCAGCCAATTCCAAATCATGCGTAGGATAATTCTTCTCATGAACCTTCAATTGTCGAGAAGCATATGCCACCACATTCCGGTCTTCCATCAACACGCATCCTAGTCCTTGATAAGAAGCGTCACAATACACATCGAAAGATTTCTTCGAATCGGTAGGATCAACACCGGTGCGAGCTTGTTAACCTCTTCTTCAACTCTTGAAAACGGCTTCACGCTCTTCCGTCCATTCAAAAGCTTGACTTTTCCTCGTCGATTGTGTAAGTGGTCCAAAGCAATCTTGGAAAAACCTTCGATAAATCTCCGATAATAACCAACAAGTCCAACAAAACTTCGAACTTCATTCTTGTCTTAGGTCTTTCCCACCGTAAAACAGTCTCCACTTTCGATGGGTCCACCGCAATACCTTCTTTAGAAATTACGTGACCAAGAAATTGGACTTCTTCCAACCAGAACTCACACTTAGCCAATTTCGCATACACCGCTTCTCCCTCAAAATCGAAGAACAACATTCAGATGTTCAAGATGCTGCTCTTCCTTCGATTGAGAATAGATCAGAATGTCATCGATAAAGACAACGACAAATCTGTCTAGATATGGACAAAATATCCTGTTCATATAATCCATAAATATGGCAGGAGCATTCGTCACCCCGAATGGCATTACCTGATACTCATAATGTCCATAACGAGTTCGAAAAGCAGTCTTCGGCACATCTTCCCCTCTTACACGAATCTGGTGATAACCCGATCACAGATCTATCTTGGAAAATATCATAGCTCCTCTCAATTGATCCATCAAATCGTCGATTCTTGGAAGCGGATATTTATTCTTGATAGTCACCTTGTTCAACTGCCGATAGTCCACACAAAGTCGTGAAGTTCCATCATTCTTCTTAACCAAAAGCACTGGCGCACCCCATGGGGAAACGCTAGGTCGTACAAATTCTTTCTCCAATAGTTCCACCAATTGCTTTTTCAGCTCCCCCAACTCTACTGGCGACATACGATACGGTGCAATTGAGATAGGACCTGTTCCCGATACTAAATCAATTGAGAACTCGATCTCCCACTCAGGCGGTAAACCAGGTACGTCTTCAGGAAAAACATCCGAAAAATCGTTGACAACAGGAATAGTATTCACATCCTTCTCATTCTTAACTTCTAGAGAAGACAATACCAGATATCCCTGTGCTCCATCTCTCAACAAAGACTTGACCTTAACAGCAATTAAGAATCCAGACTCTTCTTCCTTAGGAAAAACTATAGTTTTCTTTGCACAATCTATAAGGATATGGTTAGAACATAACCAGTCCATCCCTAAGATTACATCTATCTCAATAAGAGGCAAACAAATCAAATTGACCAAAAACAAACGGCCCTTCACAACAATAGGACAATCCAAACAGATCTTAGAAGTAACTACGGGTTTAGCAGTTAGGCGTAGATACACTCAACTTAACATTCAGAGAAGACACAGGCAACTTCAGTCTTTCCACACAATCATAGGCAATAAACGAATGTGTAGCACCCGAGTCATACAATACAGTCAGAAGGTTACCTCCAATGTCACCTTCTCCTTGAATAAGGTCATCAGATTGAGAAACTTCAGATCCCATCATTGTATACACTCGCCCTCCGGATCTCGGTTGAGTATTTCCAGTTTTTGCCGATTAGCTCTAACATGACGAACAACGGGTTTCTTCTCCGGTCGAGTACAATCCTTCGACATATGTCCGGGTTGTCCACAGTTAAACGGACGCTTCCCTTGACTTGTACAATACTGGAGATATATGGCCCTTCTTACCACATTTAAAACACGTCGGCGTAAACACCACTCTCTCGTCTGCTCCACCACTAGGTACACTCCCTCCAACCGCGGTCGGTGAGTCGACTTCCTTGTGGTCTAGAATACGGCTTACGCAGAAACCGATTTGTATTGCTACCTCCACCTCTTTGAAACCTTGTCGGCCCAAAGTTCCGATTCCTCTGATCTCGCGACGGTTCAAGCTCCTCAAGTCGCGCACATGCGTCTACCAAAGTATGAAAATGATTCATATTCAGAGATATTACTCCTCGCTTCAATTCCACTCTCAATCCGGACTCAAACTTCCGACATTTCCATACCTCATCTTGTCGATTTTGAGCATAATCCGAAAATTGAGACAAACTTTCAAATTTTGTGGCGTAGTCATTCACTGTCATATTTCCCTGTCGCAACCCAAGAAATTCCATCTCCTTGGCATGCCTAGCACTTGCAGGAAAATATTTATCCAGAAAAGTATTAGAAAACACTTCCCAGGTGATCTCAGTCCCTTCAGCTTGCAACACTCGGCGGATTCCTCTCCACCAATGTTCTGCATCTCCTCTCAGCATGAAGACAGCATAAGTTACTTTCTTTTCATCTGTGCATCTCATCCCCTCAAAGATTCTCTCTAAATCTTGCATCCACTGACTCGCTTTCTCCGGATCCACCTTGCCTCTAAACTGTGGCGGATTATGGCGCCTAAATTCAGATAAATTTAGGGCATCAGCCGTAGCATCTTGCTGTTGAGCTGCTCTCAAATTTTCTTGAGTAATCACTTGACCATCTGCCGCGTATAGCTTCAAGAAGAACCAACATCGGGTCCTCAACACGATTCACGTTAGCACGTCCTCTGCCTCTACCAGCCATCTTCTTTCTTCAAACATAACAAAACAAAGTTAGATACATCCTTCTAGATATTTCCGAAAGGATATAAATCACAAAGATCACGAGAGGATCACACAAAGACAAACAAAAACAGACCCAACCACAACCCCAAAAGACTCTAACTTGGGCTCGATACCAACTAATGTAACACCCCTTTGGAGGATGTCACACATAAAAGAAAATAAAAGAAATAGAAATAAAATCTACCCCAGTTGTGAAACGTTTATTACATACTATTACGGGTTGTAAAATAATTCTTGATAAACGAAATATGATATAGAAAGATAATGCGGAAATACGAAATAAAAAAAAAAAAAAACATCATTACGATAATATACATATGATTTAAGTTATAAGTTTGTACAAGTAATTCACAACTAAGACTACAAATATTTAAACAAAAACAAAGAAGGAAAGCAATAAAAGAGTTAATATATATTGACATACGCTGACGACGCGCCTAAAAAAAACATCATGGTTATCTAATCCTCTGATGGATCACTCTCAGCATGAAAATGATCATCAAGAGATAGATATCCCGGATGTCTCGACACACGGCGATAACGGGATCGCGCAGTCGATACGATGCTTATCTCACTAGGCTCAGGGTTTTCAGCACCCCAGTGACGCCTAATGGATAAGGGTAACTCTAAATGCAGAAAAAGTGTTGTGGTCATGACAGGCTCTCCATCAAAACGTTGACGTAGAATCACGGTCACACGTCCTGCATACGTCACAGATTCACGATCGCCTCGTAGATGCCAAGCTAGTGAACTCCCATGAAATACTAGCTCTACGAACCCCAAAAACTCTGGTGCTGCCATCCCACACAATCAATCCAAAGGATATGGATGATCGGATGGTTCTTGATCGTAAAACTGGTCGTCTGCCTGCTGATCTTCCTCCTCCTCGGGGTACAAGATCTCAATAGACTGATCCTCTTCCTCGAAGTCTTTACCGCGTAAAATAAATAAACAGAAAATACATATAACAAAGAGGTAAGACAACATAAAATCATCACAACATGGCCAATAAGAAGACGACAAACAACATATATACGGTTCTGCATTACAAAATACTATAACAGAAAGAATAACAAATTAGAGTAAGATTTAGATATCATAACAACATATCACATCACGGATAAAACATCACGGATAAAATAAGGAAGATAAGAATAAACAGATAAGATATAATAACCAAATATAATAACAAGAACCATTAAAATAAACAAATAAAATATAGATAAACAAGAAATAGATACGATGGAAATAAATAAACATAGAGATAAATACCAATATGACAAAACCCTACTCCATGGAGCTAAAGAAAACACAAGTATCGAGAGCGGAATGACTCGTAAAATCTATTAGTACCACGGCTGCCCAACCAACTATTGTGCGGTCACACGTTGCGTCTATAGCCCCACGACACAGAATCCATCATCCAGCGTGGTGTAGTTCACGGTCTCACGTTGTGGCACTACGAGGCAAATGTACTACTAGATTTCACAAATCTCGATTAAATATAGTGCGTGTCGAGTACCATAGTGTGCTATCGGTTTACCACGGCCCAAATGGGAGCTACCAACTGTCCACATGTGGGATCCCGTACACTAAAGTCTCCAAGTTCATTAGAACAATGAACCACACTACGTTTATCGCATCGACAACACGATGTGATTCGTCTCGTCAACCAATCCACCAAAAACTTGGCACACATAAATAGAAAGCACATGCGGGTTCACATTTTCCCGACAATGAGATAAACTCTCAAAAGCACATGCGGGTTCACATTTTCCCGACAATGAAAGATCCTCAAAACTAATGCATGCGGGTTCACATTTTCCGACAAAGATAAAATAAATATAGTAACGGTCAATCGCGTAGAAATTTTATCGCGTTTTCATAATTCCGTCATTTTTACAAACGTTTAAAAATCGGGTAAAGATATTTTTCTGTTTTTAAAATCGCGTAGCATTTTAATACGTTTTCTCAATCGCGTAGGATTTTCAAATCATTTTCTTATTCGAATGCCTTTAAAATTACTGTTTAAACAAACAGAAATAGTACTTAGTACATTTAAACTACGTAGAATAATTTTTCATACCGCATACTGTCTTTTGAATATTTTTGCTATCTTATTGGTTCATTTTTACTAAAAATTGACAGTATTTTGTTTAAAAATCATAATAATGGTTTACTAAATTTTTCCATAAAATTTCCATTTACCTAATTTTTTTAACCATATCATTTAATTCTCTTTGAAATCTCTAACATGCTTCAAAACCTAAAGTGAGCTATATGTTAGAAAATTTCTCAAAATTACTGTATTTTTTACTTCCTAATGATAAAATTATTAGTTTTAATCCTTTAAGCTTAATTCTACTCAATTTGTTTCTTCAAAAACCATTATAGAAAATTTCTTCTTAACTTGTATTGTCTCTTTTGATTGAAAAAGGTTTGGAATCAAGTTTTAGAAATCATGATTACCTATAGTGGCATGTTGGCCAAATTTAGTAAAACCCTTTCATTTGATTTCTAAAATGTCTTTCACCTTTCAAATCATATCAAATGTATTATATTGTCTAAGTTCATTAAATCATATTAGAAAATAGTTAGCAAGAATCAATTTAATCCTTTAGGCATGTTGGCCCAAAATACTAAGTCTTTACCATTTGATTTCTAAATTCATTTTCTTTGATCAAATCAATTTGAAACCTTCTTAATTCTCCTAGGTTAATTAAGTTACACTTTAGAAAAATTAAGAGAACATTTTGGTCCTCACAATTTGTCATTGCTTTGTGAGCTTGTGGATTGTGCTCTTTGGAACACTCATGCAATTTTTGAACATGTTATTCACATCCTATACATTATCATACAATTCTAACACATGCATTGTATTTTCTAACACATGCAATATATTTTCTAACACCTAAACCTAAATTAAAGCTTATAGACATGCAATCAAAAGCTAATAGACATGCAAAATTATTACAATCACCAAACAAATAAGCTACTAACAAATACCACATAAACTACTAGCAAACATAAAAATTAACACATACACACCAAACAAAGACAACACCACCGAATCCTTATGGATTCTTCAAACATTACAAGTCATTCCATCTTCTTACCACCACCAAGGGATGATAAGAATTGTCTTCCTCTTACCTTAAATGAAGACAAATGATATGCTTTCACACCTCCTAGGGTTCGGTTTTCACCTTCAAAAATACCTAGAAATCTCAAACAAAATTTACATGTTACTAACCATGAAAAAGAAGCTAAACCATGGAGAAATCAAGGCTTAGAACTTTGAAAAAGAAGAGAGAAAGGAAAAACATGATATTTCACCTTCTAGGTAAAATTTTCAAGGTTGGTTTCCAAGCCCTAAATGGAAGATTTTGAAGAAACTCCCAACTAGAAAGGTTCTTAGAATAGTGTTTAGGTTAAGAAAACTTGGTTAGAAAAATTTTTGGATGGTTGGATGGTGTAGTATTGGTCTTGGCCGAATGGTAGGAGAAAAGAACAACAATGGTGGCTAGGGTTCTTGGAAGAGAGAGAAGAGAGAAAAGTGATGAAGATGAAGTGTTATTTTGGCCTTCTCACTCCTCTTGGCCGTAGCCATCAAGTGGCAAGGGATGTGCATGGATTTGGCTTCATCCAAGCCATAGATTGCATCAAAGGCTAGGATTAAATCTTGCTTAACAAGCTTGATTCCTATTGGTTCTCCTTGATGACTCACATGCTGAGTCACACAGTGCATTTAATTCTCTGCTGAGTCAGCTAGCTGAGTCAGCCTGTTCTGGAAAGTTCTACTGCTAACGGTGATTAATTAAGCTACCGATCAAACCGTTCTGCTAATTGTGGGTCCCGCAAAACATTTTTTTTTCCGGGTCCACTGTCACTAAATTATACTGACTAATAAAATAATATTATAATAATATAAAATTATTTTATTTGACAGTTAAATCCTAAAAATTAAAAGATTAATTTTAGTCTCATTCAGAATCGGGTTTAGTAAGATCCCCCAATTCTAAATAATAAAATAAGATTTCCCCGGCCCGAAAAAATATTATTTTCCTGCCTCGGAGCAAATCACACAAAAAGTCAATATAAAATCACAGACAGTATTATCGGGCGTTAAATCAAGTAGAAAACAATTAAAAACAGCAAAAACAGCGAAAACAGCACGTTCGGGACGTTACGGTCATTTTCCTATTTTTTCCCATAACGTAGGTAATCGTCCAAAACGTTCAAATAAAATATCCAGCAGTATTATATAGCTGTATATCTTTCAGAAAAACTAAAACAGTAGCTCAGAAAAAAAATTTTATTTTACCGTCTCGAAGCAAATTACGTAAAACGATCAAATAAAATTTGAGCCTGTATTATCGTAATTGTTTTCATACAGAAATCGAGAACAGTAAAATAGGGACACAGCGGTCATTCACACAAAAGCATGAAAAACAGCAAACAGTACATTCAGAATATTTTCTAAAAATTGGGGCGTTACAGATTCCTATGAAACTCTCTACTCATAATAACCGTCAGATTTCCCTCAAATATTAGTCCCCTTTCATTGGGACTAGTCCTCCACGCTCCAGCTCTACCATGGAACTGCAATCTCACGTAATCGAAGAAACCAGGTCTTGATGCCATCTTGTCAAAACTCTGCGTCCTGTGGAACCTGCTCTTCTTCATCCTCTTTTTTTATGCCTTGTTCAGCGTCTTTACTAAAAATAAATACAGCACAAAATAATATAAAAAGAGTTGAGATCACCTACGCTATTACCAATATGGTAGTATAGAGATAACACAAACAACATACCATACAAATATATCATACCATAATTACAATTATGACATCATCATAATGTATCAAATAATGGATAAAATAAATAACAGCAGGTGGAATACGATTCAGTTTTGAGACAATTTCACTGACTAACTCAGTATTTGGATTAGAATTAGGATTACTTAAATTCTTGTTTTTCAAAAGTTTAATGGATTCTTTAACTTGTTTAGAAACTCTAAACGGTTTGAAGATAGGTTTTTCTATCGCAGATTTTCCAGTCTTAGTTCCAGAAATTGAAGGTTTATCTTCTGGTTGTTTTTCTTTGTTCTTAGGTTCTTTGTTCAAGATTTTCTCACCTAAGACTTGAAGATATTTGTTTGTATAATTGTTTTGTTCCATAAGACTTTTAATATCTTGAGATCCTATGGGTTCATCGTCAGCTCTAGATTTGAAAGGAGAGGCAACGACAAGTTTATTGTTTTTATCTTTCTTATCCAGAAAATAAGAACTTCGAGGAGGAAGAACAGATTTGACAAGAGTTTCGTCCTTCCGATGCCAGACTATTAAGACGTTAACAGACAGATCTTCCATCAGACCGATGCTCCAGGGATAAGGAATTTCATTCCTAGTTAGATAGGCATGAAACCAGTTAAAGAAAGGAACATTGGTTTTTACGTTTTCCATAAATGTATACCATTTATTCTGGATTTCAATTTTCTTATCACCCTTATAATTTGCAAAAAACCATTCCCGTTGAGGCATCCATGCCTCGGAAAAGAAGTCTTTTTTAAGGGTTGGTTTATCAATTATGAATGGTGTACTAATCATGGACATCATTCATATCTGAGAAAGTTGGGGAGAGAATTGAAGATCTCTGATCAAGGTTATCTTCCTGTTGGTAGATAGGTTTAGGAAGGGTCCACGATGTGTCCAAACCCTGCAGATGAATTGTAAAAGAAGATCCTAAAGTTGAGAAGGATTTTCTAGACAAGGGAGACTTAAAGTTATCAGATCTAGTTGAATTAGACCTAAAAGATCTAGATTTAGATGAACTAAAAGAATTTCTTCGGTCAAACGTAAGTTCGACTTTTCCAGATTGGTGTTGGACAATTTCTTGAATCTCTGGGGATTCTCTGGGCAAAGCTGGTGCAGCTTCATCCATAGTCCATTTTTGAGGGAGAACCACATCCTCCCATCGGATCATTCTTGGGACAACTACGTTGGCCTTAGATGTATCAGTCAAAAATAAGGTTGTAACGCCTTTTTCTTTAGATTTTAAGGCTTTAGAGATGGAAGAATTCATGACTTTATACTGAATCCTATAGATTAAAGACAAAGGGACAGATCCGGGCTTCATGTTTAAGCCACAGACTTTCAGATTGAGAAAGAGGCAATCTAAGATGTTTTTGCCTTAGAGACTAACCGTTTTATCCGGGTAGCAATTGAAGTAGATTGGGCCATGACCTAAGCTTGTTTCTACGGTTCCAAGCAATGAGTCGTGGAATTCATTATGACAAACATCTCTTAAGCAGAGAAGTATAGATGTGTTTAACCCATCGCGGATTAAAGGCTTGACAGCAACCTGCACACAAGCAACATGCAGAAAGTTGTATTTTGATTTGTGTTTTTTAATTGATTCTTCAGATAATAAGAAAAATTCTTCATCATCGGATTCAATTATGATTGTTTTCTCTACAGTCCTAATAATATAATTAGAACTCCTAAAGAAACTACCTTCAGGTTTATAGAGATTGTTTGTGGAAATTCTGGGAATTTCCCAGTTGTCAAAATCTTGGTTTATGTCTTCGAAATGAATTTCTTCATTAAAGATGTCAGTTTTAGTTTGTTTTGTTTGATCTTCTGAAAGAGAAGAAGAAGATGGTTGGGACGACTTGATTGTCAGTTTGGAGAATGCAGAGGACAAGGAGCGTAACATAGTTATAGAAACTAAACAAAAGCAAAGCAGATATAAGAACAAAATAAAATAAGAACAAAAATAGACACAGAAAATAAAAGATTCAGAAGTAGATATGTCTAAACCCCCGATATCATTGCCATCATGTAGTTCCATAGAAGCACAAATGAGGAAATTTAAGTTAAATTTATCTTCTGAACTAGATTTTAAGATTACCAATTTATTTTACACTTTGATTTAGATCTGAGTTGATTATCAATAATTAAATCATATTTTAACCTTTTAAGTCCTTAGTTAAGTCCAGATCTACAGCCACCGCAATCATTTACCAGATCTTGGTCCAAGGTCACCACCGTACCCAAGCTATCTCTTCCTGTGGAAGCATCGTCGAATTAGACTTACTGCCCTTCACCACTGGGATTTACTGCTACAGCCCCACAGCAAAGATCCAACACGGGTATTATGTACTGTCCAGTCCAAGATAGGGTAACATAAACTGCGTACTTTCCAGATCCAGAATTAAGTTCCAGTTTTAACAGGTTATAAGATGATTTAACAATGAAATAAGTAGATCAAATAAATATCAAAGCATTATAACATGACAACGTTAATATCCAGTTCAATAAGATAAAAGCAACTTAAACTCCGTTCACTTACTTTCTTACTTCCCCATCATTTACTTTCCTACTTCCCCACCTAGGTGACCAAGAACCTATTTTTCCATGGTTTGAGTGGACATTGTGGAAATCACTTACATTAGTGTTTTCTTGAAGGAGGAAAACGAAAATCAAGAGCAAAAAGGAGTAGCACCATTGTGTTGTCTCCCAAATAGGTAAGAGGGAGATGATCCTCTTCAACCAATCTTGGTAGTAAGGAAATGTCTTGTGTATTGTTGTTGATGAGGGAATCCATGTTGGATTACTCTCTTTGTTACATTGTGTTATTTCCATGATGTTGTAGTTGTTTGATTTGTATGAATATATGGATTTGCATTGTGTGTTTTGATGATTATGAACCTATTGATTGTTATTTTGTATCTTGATGACATGAATCATATTTTGAATTGTTGGAAAATGACTGAAAAACTTTGATAATGGATGGGCCAAGGCTTTGCAGAAACGAATTCTACAGAACCCTTGCTATTGCACTAGCGCTCAGGCGCTGTGCATAGAGCACCTAGGTGCTTTTTACCCAGAAAATTTTCCCTGTAACGCGGCTTGGTGAGCGCTCAGGTGCTTCGTGTTTAGCGTCCAGACGCTCCACCAGCACTCAGATGCTTCAGAGATGGCGCCTAGGCGCCCAAAGCAGAATCAGCTAGGTAACTGTGAAATGATGCTAAGACTTCAATATGAAGATATTACAACCAAAAATAAAGTAAAGGACTTGATTTATTAAGAGAATTCCTCTAGAGAGGGGGATTTTATAAGAATGAATAATCTAAAGTGAAATTCCATAATGAACCTTAAGAAGTGTTTTACCACTTGAGAACTTAATGCTATGTTATTTTGAGTCCATGAATAGGACTAGGGAATTATGGATGTCTAAGTTGTATTAATTATGACATGTTACGAATGAGTATATTATTCATAAATACACATGAATATTGTTGGTGTTTCCATGGACACAATGTGATATATTATGGATAAGTACGTTATTGATGAATGCATATGATATGCAATGTTTATGAAGAACATATCATTAATAAATATATATGATTGTGCATGGAGTCAACATGCATTAGACATTTGCTTAGTCGATGACTGTTAAAGGGCTAGATGAGCCTAGGATCATGCAGGGAGTCAGCAACTATTGAATAAATTGCTTAGTCGATGACTGTTAAAAGGCTGGATGAGCCTATGATTATGAACTGAGTTAACGCATTGAACAATTTGCTCAGTCTATGACTGTTAAAAGGCTGGATGAGCCTATGATTATGCATTGAATCAGTTTGCATTGAACAAATTGCTCAGTCGATGACTGTTAAAAGGCTGTATGGGCCTATGAATGCGAACCGAATAATGTGGTCAGTGATGGATCTATGGGGGGGCGTAAGGCGCGGTGTATACCGATTGCACATATTACGGGCCCGATAAATATTATTCTTTACATTGTGAGTCGGCATTGTGAGTTGGCATTGCGAGTCGGCATATCATTTGACACTCATTTGTATGATGATTATACTGTGGTGTTAATGATGCCATGATTATATGAGAAGTTTAATTGTTTATTATCTGAGACTCCATTAATTACCTGGGTATCATTGATGTTTACCTGTTACTGTTGATTCTTACTGCTATGCGTTGTTATCCTGCTCTTACTGTTCATTCTATTGTCACTACTAATGAATATATATGCTGAAATGCTATGTGGGCGCTCTGCGTCGTTCTATTTCTTTACTGCCATAATTGGTAATGTAAGTAGGATGTCTCACCTCTTTCTTGTATTCTTGTACTTCTGTTATATATATATATTTGATAAAAGATCGTGAGGGAGAAGATGAGGGGCCACACCTTTGCTGATTGGATTGAGACGATTCATTATTCTCGATTTGGCGTCTAGACAAGATCCCTTTGGTTACGTACGATTGCAACATCATGGGGGCATTGATGCCTGTCGTGTCAACTGGGACACCGAGCGTCACGTACACATGGGGTTGTGGCTTTGTCCGCTAGTAGTGCCTCTCCCAAGGATTACTACTTTTCCCCTTTTGTCTTTTAATTCCCACTGTATTTTATTTGACTCTATAAGTATTATAATTTGTGTTATCAGTGATTTGTATTAAGGATGACTAATATACATATATATATGGAACATGTTTTCATTTCAATGGTTGTGTATAAAATAGTTTGGTACTGATTATATTTCATTTCGAGGATCCCAATTTCTACTAATGCACAATAGAAATAAATTATTTTAATATTAGTAGCTTTGTGACTGTGACACACCTGAATTTAGTAACTGTGGTTAATGACGATTGTGTTGTGGTTACTATATCAAGGTGCGTTACAGTGTCTGGTTCAATAACATGAGTGGGATCAAGAATGTACTTCTGCAATTGTGATAAATGAAATACATTGTGAAGATTCGATAGAAAAGGCGGTAACACAATTTGATAAGCTACTGGACTTAATCACTCGTCCATCTCTAGTTGTAGGTGTCACTCGCAAAAACACATGGTCACCTTCTTCAAACTCAAGCGGTCTCCTCCTTTAATCAGAATAGCTCTTTTGTCGAGTCTGAGTTATCCTCATCTTGTCTTGAATCATCTTCACTTTTTCTATAGTTTGTTCTATAAACTCTAGTCCTAAAATAGCACTTTCACCATCTTGATAACAACACAACGGTGTTCTACATCGTCTCCCATACAATGTCTCATAGGATGCCATCCCTATGCTCAAATGAAAACTGTTGATGTAGGTGAACTCTATCAATGATAAGAATTCATCCCAACATCTAGATTGTTCTAGCACACAAGCCCTCAGTAAATCTTCCAGTGACTGAATCATCCTTTCTGACTGACCATTTGTTTGTGGATGGTAAACAGAACTTAAACATAGCTTGGTTCCCATCGCTCCTTGCAGACTGTGCCAAAATCTCGACGTTAATCTTGGATCTCAATTCAAAATAATACTGGAAGGTACACTATGAAGTCTATTAATTTCACCGATGTACACTTGGGTCAACCTCTCTATTGAGTACTTAATGTTAATTGGTAAGAAGTGCGCCGACTTCGTAAGCCGATTAATAACTACCCAAATTGAATCATGACCTTTTTGAGTCTTTGGTAGTCCAGTCATAAAGTCCATTGCTATATCATCCCATTTCCATTCAGGAATAGGCAAAGGTTGCAACATTCCAGAAGGTCTTTGATGTTCAACCTTAGCCTTCTGATAGACTAAGTAGGACGATACATATTCAACGACATCTTTCTTAATTCCTTGCCACTAATATAGTTGCTTCAAATCTTGATACATTTTTGTGGCTCCTGGATGCATACTCAGCTTACTCCAATGAGCTTCATCCAAAATTAATCTCCTAAGTCCTTGATCATTGGGCACACAAATCTTTCCTTTAAATTTCAAAATTCCATCAGTTCCTTCTTTGAATTCCAACACCGCGCCTTGGTTCCTTGCTTCCTTCACTTCTTGCCAGTATTTGTCATTATTTTGTCCCTCTCAGATTTTATCTATTAAACTACTTGAGATAGTGATTATATTCAAATACATCTTTCCCAACGTCAACTTCACAGATAACCGCATATCCCGAAATTCTTCTATCAATTCCTTTTCCTTGATCATCATAACAGAAGCACTAAGTATTTTTCTACTCAACGCATTTGCTATGATATTCGCCTTCCCGGGATAATATTGTAACTAAAAATCATAGTCCTTCAGAAACTCTAGCCAACGCCTCTGCCTTATGTTCAACTCATTTTAGTCAAACAGATATTTCAAGCTTTTATGATCCCTTAAAACAATGAATGTTACTCCGTAGAGAAAATGTCTGCAAGCTTTCAATGCGAACACTACTGCTGCCAACTCCAAATCGTGAGTGGGATAATTCCTCTCGTGTACCTTTAACTGCCTTAAAGCATATGCCACAACCTTTCGATTTTGCATAAGTACACAATCCAATCCTTGATATGAAGCATCATAATATACTTTAAAAGGTTCTTTAGGATCAGGTAGAATCAATATCGGTGAAGTAGTCAATCGTCTTTTTAACTCTTGAAAACTTTCCTCGCATACATCAGTCCATGCAAACAGTTGATTCTTCTGTGTAAGTTGGGTAAGAGGTCCCGCTATCTTGGAAAACCCCTCAATAAACCATCAATAGTAACTGGCTAATCCGATGAAACTACAGATCTCCGATACAGTCTTCGACTTTTCCCATTCAAGAATTGTCTCCACCTTTGAAGCATATACTTCAATTCCTTCCTCCGATATCACGTGTCCCAAAAACTAAACTTCACTAAACCAAAATTCACATTTGGACAACTTTACATATAGCTTATTCTCCTTCAAAGTCTAGAGAACCACCCTGAGATGTTCAACATGTTCCTCCTGACTTTGAGAGTAGATTAGAATGTCGTCTATAAAGACAACTACAAACTTGTTCAAGTAAGAACGAAAAATTCTATTCATGAAGTCCATGAATATGGCAGGTGCATTCATTACACCGAACGACATTACTTGGTACTCATAATGCCCATAACGCGTCCGAAATGCTGTCTTGGGGATATCTTCCACCTTCACACGAATCTGGTGATAGCCAGAACGTAAATTAATTTTGGAAAATATTGCGACTCCCCGCAGTTGATCCATCAGATCATCTATCCTTAGAAGTGGATATTTATTCTTAATCGTAATCTTGTTCAACTGTCGGTAGTCTACACATAGACGAGAAGTCCTATCCTTCTTTTTGACTAACAATACTTGAGCTCCCTATGGTGACACACTAGGTCTCACGAATTGTTTCTCCAATAATTCCTCTAGCTGTTTCTTAAGCTCTGCCAATTCTAACGGTGACATCCTATAGGGCGCCATAGATATAGGTCCAGCTCTCGGTACCAAATCAATAGCAAACTCTACCTCTCTTGTTGGTGGTAAACCAAGTATATCTTTATGAAAAACTTCCAGAAACTCGTTAACTACAAAAATATCGTTCATAGCATCTTCGCTTTGTACTTCCAAAGAAGATAACAATAAGTATCCTTGAGCTCCTTCCTTCAAACAAACTTCTACTTGAGTGGCCATTAGGAATCTAGAATCCTTAGCCTCAGGAAAAACTAATGTCTTACTGGAACAGTCTATCTGGATATGGTTAGAAGATAACCTATAACACCCCGAATTTTGTTTTTTCAGCATAAATATTAATTTTATAATTTTTATGATTTTTGAGAATTTTTCTGAGATTGTGATTATTTTAATATTATTTTGGGCCCTCTGTGGGCTCGGAAAAAGTAAAATTTTTTATGGGCAAAAAATTTTATACTGTTAATGCGGGGTCGGGGGATCTTACTAAACCCCAAATCGAATACAGTTACTAAATTTTCTTTTACTGTTATTTTATTATTTACTGTACAATAATTACTAGTTTATGAGCAGTAATTTTTATTCTGTGAGTAATAAATTTTTGTAGCTTTAGCCATGTGGTTGCCATGTGCTACTAGTTATTAGAAGTCAAAATTAGTGGCTTGACATGATTATTAACCAATGGCATTAAGTCAACAAAAATGGCTAGTTTAATTAATTCCGAAACTAGATGAATTAACTAAGTTAATTTAAGTTTAAATGTTAATTAAATGAAACAAAATTTTAGTTAGTCTCTCAATGGTGTTCCACGGCCATGTAAAGATTTCTAGTAATTTCAAGAGCTTATGATTCATCAAGGGTGACCAAAGCATGACCACTGGATGACATTCACCATGTGCTTGATTTCCATTTTGATTTATCAAGCATTAATTCCCTCACATGCATGCACTCCACGGTTATCACACTTTTGTGAAGGCTAGCTGTCACATTTCTATCACACTTTGTCTCTTATGATTCACACTTTGTCTCTTATAATTAAATGAATCAAAATTTTAGTTAGTCTCTCAATGGTGTTCCACGGCCATGTAGAGATTTCTAGGAATTTCAAGAGCTTATGATTCATCAAGGGTGACCAAAGCATGACCACTTGATGACATTCACCATGTGCTTGATTTCCATTTTGATTTATCAAGCATTAATTCCCTCACATGCATGCACTCCATGGCTGTCACACTTTTGTGAAGGCTAGCTATCACATTTCTATCACACTTTGTCTCTTAAACCATTCTCTCTATTTTCTTTTTCTTCACTTAACCAAAAACCCTACTTCTCTCCATTTCATGAAGCATTCAGCCAACACACCTAAGACCATCATCCAGGCTTCTAAAATTTTATCTAATCTTATTTCTTAAGCCTATATATCATTCTAAGACTTTTGTATGTTGAAGACCTATGCTAATTCTAGCTTGTTTTTGAATTTTCTAATGACTAAAGGATGATTATTTGATGACAAAGGCCATGTGAGACCATGTGAAGCCATGTGCAAATGTTTCTATTTTGTCTAACAAGCCTTAAGCTTCTTTCTTATGCACTACACGACCATGCATTTGTGAAAGAAGACATTTCACTTCATTTCTATCACATTTTAAAGTTATCATCTTTTAATGCAAAGCTTAGTCAATTTTGGTGGCTTTGCACATGTAACCTACAGTCATGCAATGAATTTCTATACTTAATCTTTCCTATAAACTTTTCTTTCATTCTTATCAAAGAAAAGCAAAGGCTATCACAAAGCTATCAAATAAAATAATTCTCTCTCATTTTCTCTCAACATGTCCTGCAACCATTAAGTCTTCAAGATGGCCAAAGTTGAATTTTCTATCACATTTCAAAGTTTTTACCTTCTCTTGCAAAGTTTAATACAAAGAAATTCTCTCCATTTCCTCTCCAAAAGCTTACGGCCTCTCTACCTTATACCACTCTCCAACCTTGAATAATTTACACCAACCATATATCTTGAATCCTCTCATTAATCCAAGACACTTTCATGTTGTGAACTTCTCAAGATTCATTCATCTTCACCTTCCTATCAAGCAAAGAACTCAAAAGCTCTTACCTTTTTCTCCTTGTGTTGCTCACGGTTTCACTCTCTAAAATAGCCTTCCAATCACTCATATTTCTATCTAATCATATCACTTGATCCTAAACTTTATTCTAAGCAACTTTCATGTTGTGATCAAGACCTAATTCTATCATCTTCAAGCTTGATTCTTGGATTTAAGTTCTAAGGTTTCAAGGTAAAGATCTTGAAACTTGATTTCTTACTTGACTTTTGGAATCCTAAGACCATGTTTGATCTATGGTCATCTTAATCAAGCCTTAGATACTAATTTTTATGTGTTTGTTTTGATTCTAAGATCTACTTGGTGGTGAAATTTTGATACAAAGAGAGAGTTCTACAAGGAGCTAGGAGGCATCAATCAAGGTAAGAGGAAGATTAACCTCATCGGCCATATGTGGTGGTGAGGGAATGGATTTGTTTGTGTTTGTGAGTGGAAAATCCATGTGAGGATTTATTCATTCGAATTGTGTGGTTATTGATGTTTATATGTTTGATTATGTATAACTAAATGATATTGATTGTATGCATGAAATTGCCATGGTACTTTTTGATTATATGTGATTCTATTACTTTGATAATTAAGTATGATTTATTTGTGGGATGGTATGATTTTGATTAGATTGTTGTTGGATGTTTAATATGATTTTATTACTTTAATAGCAAGCATGAAAGCATGAATATGTGAAAATCATATGGCATATGATAAGAATCATGTGGAAAGCAAAACTATGTTGTTTTCTAAGAACTAATAGGTACACGGTTTCCATGAGGATTTTGGAACAAATCATTTGAAATATTTTACTAAGTATGGATTCTAGATGATTAAGTAACAAGTAATTGGATTAAAGATTTTTTTTTACAAAAGAAAATGAGATAGGAAATGAATAAATATTTGGTTATGGAGAATAAATTGATTTTCGGCCAACATGCCAAGAATTGGTGTTTTAGATCAAAAATATTTTCTTAAGGGTAGTTTTGAAGGATTTATTAACAAGAATAGTGAATTTTGAAATGAGAAAGGAGTTTTTAAAGGCGATTTGAGAATTCAAATATTTTATGGAATAAAGTTTTCATTAGATAAAAGTGATTTTTATTCATGATAATGGAGGATAAGTCTTGAAAGTGATTTAGAGCTCAAAGTATTTTATTGAAAAGGATTTTAATAAAAGTAATAGTAGAAGATTTTATTAAAATCGAATAATGCAAATTTTGAGAAAAACGTCAGAAATTATGACTTAGAGTAGTTTTTATAAGAATGCCACTTTTCTTCAAATTTAATCAATCAACATTCATTAATCATGCAAATAACTGCATATAAGAGTTTTTCTCATCATAGGTAATCAAAATAATTATCGATCTCATTTGATCCAATCAAATCGATTAATCATTTTTCAAATCATCAATCTCATTTGATTTAATGTCATCATAAACTCATTTCTTCAATCATTAATCTTATTTGATTCAATATCATCTTAAAAAATTATTTCTCAATTGGTTTGGATGCATAATCTAATGAATTTCAGTCATTTAATTCAAGGTTTAAGGTTTGTATTTAGGTCCTATGGGGTAAAGAACTCTGTTTCCATCATTTTCAAACCAAAATCCTCAAATCAAGGGCCTGATTATTGATTACCAGGCCTTAGTAATCGATTACCAGCTTGGCAGAACCATTGAATTGATTACAAGCAGGATGTAATCGATTACAAGCTGCCCAGAAACATGATTTGCAGTTCTAGAAGCTTGGTGATCAATTACATAGGCTATGTAATCGATTACAACGTGGAAATTTATGAAAAAATAGAGTTTTAACCCATTTAACCCAAACCAAACCAATAAACATCATCATCAACATCAAACAATCACTAATATGCATCCAAATCACTCATAAAACAATAGATCTCAATATGGGTATGAAACCCATTTTCAAATTTCAAAGTTCATCAAAGATCAAGTCAAAGAATCAAGTTTTCCAATCATAATCATTACAAAATCATCTTTTCTATTTCAAAATAATCATCTAAATCACAAGTTTCCAAAACTTCAGAAAACAAAGAAAGAATAGAAAAGATGAAGAAAAACTCCCTACCTCATCTCCTTTGCAAAGCTCTTACTTTTCCACCATTGGATCTTCCCTTCTCTTAATCTTTCTTTCTTTTTTCTTCCCTCATTTCCTTCTTTCTCTCTTTTCTCTTTTTCTTGCGGGAGATGTAGGATGAACGAGGGAGAAAGAGTAGAGTGAGCATGAGAGAATAAGGAGAAAAGTGAGAAAAGAAATAGAAATAAGAGAGAAAAGGCAGTGGGGAATAGGAAAATAAAGGGAAAAAGAGAAATCCAACTGGAAACATTATATTTATTAAGAACACTTTAATGTTTCCTTAACAGATTTTCTAACCTTCACAGGTATTATTGAAAATTCTAGGATTTCTTTTATTTCCTAGCTTTATAATTCCATATATCTCATTATACATCTTTACCAGACACTAAGCTTCACTATTCATCCCTAGGTTAAATTAAACCTTATAGAATTTAACTAAGAAGCTTTCAAGTGTTCACTTTGATCTATTTTTGCCCTCTCATTAACCTTTACCCACTATTTGACATCTACTCATAATCTCATGATTTTCTGAGCTAATAGTTTATTTAGTTTCTTTGAACATTATCTCAGTGTTATTAAAAATGTCAACTAATTTATTTGATCTTTCAGAATTTAGTACAATTCATTCCAATCCTCTATGACTTAGAAATAAATGTTCCATATTTATTTCTATCTATTTAGCTATTTAAGCTAAATTTTGAGTTTATTTGAGCTATTTTTCAACTTCAGTGTTATAGATTTATGCTCAAATCGATCCCAAATCATTATCAAAATTATCAAATAACTTCTAATAATTTTATTGAGCTACTATAACCTTGATTAAGTCCATTGGGTTGGAGAGAATGTTATATTATCAATAAACACTGCCACAAACTTATCTAGGTAGGGTCTTAAAACTCTGTTCATATAATCCATAAACACTGCTAGAGCATGTAACATCCTAATATTGACATCCTGATATACCCGATGTATATAAGAATAACCAATACTAGCTATGCTACTTTCAAACTAAACAATAAACCAAACCCATAACATTCATATAAATAAATCATTATGGAGAGCCATGTTATCCAACAATCATATATATACATCATAGCCTCAAAAGGAAATATTGTTATACATAACTGTAAACAAACAAAACAAATGTAAACTATATACAAGCTTAGCCTAATATAACATTTATATTATGTGTCTTCAAACGTCTTCCTATTTCCTTTTGATATGTTTTCATTTGGATTTACATGGAAACACAATTGGGGTAAGAAATAACAATTTCTCAGTATAAGCATTCCAAAACCAGAGTCTAAACATTCACAATGAAGAAACTACAACTAGTATCAGGAATGAGTTTACAATAGGTATAAGAATCACTACTTACTACCAAAAGTATAACTTGCTTAGTAACCCTATGAAGTGTTCTCAAGCAAACCATATTCCTAAACACACATTAAAAACTATCAACAATATCATACAACCACCCATACAATCATAAATATCGATGATTAAGGTAACTGACCATACAATTACCATGCATATGCAATGTTTGTTATGTTGTATGTTCATGCCGAATACATCCTAAGACAATGGATATGCAATGAAGTAAAAATAGTGTTGGTGCAACCTTAACACATTACTTAGCAATGAATGGACAATTTCATCTCACAACAATGAGTGTATTGTTACCATCTCATATACCATTCATAGATATGTGGAAATAGCAAGTGTGTGTGAAAACATGCAAAGTGATATTTAACAAACATCAACACCACATCGGATACTCTCCTGCATGAGTTCATAACCAATACCCCTAAACGTGTCCATCCTCCTCCACGAGGTGTTCCAACTATCGTCTTAAGAATACTCACATACTCACTCTATGTGCCATTCCCATCACATATTATCATCACAAGTGATAATAAAATCAATCCTATAAGGATCATGAGTCTAGGTGTTTAACCTATGACACTTCCAAACCATTGGTTGCCTAAGGTCTTGTAACATGTAACACCCCAAAAATTGCTTATTTTATCATAAATACTCATTTTCTAATATTTGTGATTTTTGTAAATTTTTCTGGATTTTTCTAAGAACATGGAATATTTTAATATTATTCCTCGTTTTGTATGCGCACTGAACGGAGCAGGGGAAATGAGATATTTTCCCCGAGAACCTTAAAACTATGAAAACGGTATTGAGGGATCTTACTCAACCCAACACCAGATACTATTTACGAGATTTTACTTTTTTTGAGATTTTATCCGATAAATAAAATCGTTGTATGCTTTATTATCCATTGGACAATAAATACTGGTTTTGCTAATTGCATCATTTATCCATTGGGTAATAGCTTGTAGTAGGAATCTTATCACCTTATCTAAAGGAAATCCACTTTATGTCACATTCAACAACTTTATTTCAAAAAAATGATTAATTTCATCAAAAAACTTCTTAAGGAAACTTCCTAGAAACGTCCCATCATCCACCATTAAAGCTCTAAGCTTTGAAGCTTCAAGGTAAAGTTCATGACTTTTTCTATTTTTCCTTCTCTTTTTCGTGTTCCTTGGCCACCTTTGTGACTAAGGACTCATCTTTTCAAGCTTTGGTTTGTGATTGTGAAAGTTTGCTCATTCTAGGGTTTCTTGGAGATTTTGAATGAAATTTCAAGGAGAGGACCAAGAGGCTTGCTTTTCTTGAGTTGTCTTCCATAGATAAGAGGGAGAATATCCTCATCAACCACTCATGGTGGTGGGGGATGAGTTTTGGTTGAGAATAGGGAGTCCATGTGTGGATCTCTCCATTTGATTCGTTTGATTTTTGGTGAATAATGATTATGTGTTTTGATTGATATGGTGTTTAATATTGCATTATTAAGTGTTGCTGATTATTTGTGATATTTCATGTGCTTGGAATAATGTGTGGAAGATAAGGAATCTTTGCCTATGTTGAAGAGTAGTTCATGGCCTTATGGCCCTAATTGATGAACCAAGAACCAAACCTTGTGTTAAAATGGAGCTTAAGCAATTGATTAATGAGTTGATGGAAGTGTTGGAATTAGAGACCTCTATTGAGTGTCGTGGCCATGGGGAGGAGAAATGGAAAACTTATGTCTGAATTAATGGTGATTTGGAACTTAAGAACTTAGGTTAAAAATGAATCGATTGAGGAATTAAAATGATGAAATAAGAAGATGGATATTGGATCCAATGATCTTAGGGTTCTTTTCCCTTATGGATTCACAGCCAAAAGGCCTTGCTTTTGGTTGATCAAGATTTAATTTTGTAAAAATTAGAATTTAGGTGATTAAGGGTTAAAGAGTAAATTGATGTAATGGAAAACTTTGGGTTCTTACCCTTTTTTGGGATGCTCACGGCCTCTAAGGTATTTTTGGGATTCAAGACTTAAAATTGTGAGTAACCTTGGAAACTTAGGTAATTAAATGGAAGTAACTTACAATATGGTGGAAAAATTGGTTGGGTTCATACCATTGGGAGGTCACGGCCTCAAGGGCCTCGTTGACTAGAAATTCGTGTATCAAGCTAAGGTTTAGGTGATTAGGAAACTTAAAAACAATATGGATTCATAATATGGAAAGAATGCAAGAAAGAAAGTCACTTGATGACTTAGGGTGAGTTTGGACTTAAGGAAAGATCAAGAGTGTGTGAGGTTTAGTGAACCTTGGATTAATTTCCTTAGTAAGCATAATTAATTAAGATAAAGAACTTGGCTAATTAAGAGAAATGAAGATTTAATGAGAAGTCCTCTAGAGAGGCTTAGTGATAAAAGTCTTGAAACAGAAATGTAACTTTGGGTTGAATTGTAACAACTATGTGTTATTCTTGAAAACTTGATAAAGTGTTTTGATGGGTCCATTTGTGGGACCAAGAATTGATTACTGTGGATTGAGCCCTTTGTGACATTGAATTGTGAAGAAATCATGCTATCGATGATTATATGAAATCGTATACATTGAATTATTATGCGTTGAACATTATCATACATTGAACATTATACACTATTTTGTGTTGTACCGATGTGCTGGACCCAGGTGGATCAGTGTTATTATGTAATTGTATGGGCAGTTATGTAATATCATTGATACTAATGATATTAGACAATTGTATGGGCGGTTGTTTTAATATCATTGGGAACAGTACAATGATGGCTTGAATATGCATTGAGTCAACATGCATTGAACAATTGCTCAGTCGATGACTGTTAAAAGGCTATTTGAGCCTATGAATGAACGAGAATTGAGTAGTGTGATCTAATGGAAGGATCTTAGGAGACTGTAAGGCGCGGTGATTCATTTGGTGATTACGCTATCACATTATATACCCCTGGCCATGATAAACTATTGCAATGCATTACGAGCCTGACAAGCACTATCCTCTTCGCAGTCCAGCGTAGACTGTCATTGAGAGGGCAGATCTTCTGGAACGTTCACCTTTGAAATTGAGTATTAACTTCATGGAGTATGATTTGTCATACCGAATGTTGGATTTTGGTACCATGTGCACATACATAGTGAGTCAACATATCATTTGGCATCTATTTATTTATTTATTCATATGCTGATGGAACTGTCGATTTAATGATGTTATAGCTGTTTGAATTTGTTAAGTTGTTTACTATTTGGATCTTGATGCTGATTATTATTCCTGCTATGCTGTGTGGGCGTCTTGCGCCGTTATGTCTCTTTATTGCCATGATGGTATTGGTGTAGGAGTTCTCACCTCTTTGTTATATTACTCTGTTTTATGCTTATGTTTGGATAAAGACTGTGAAGAAAGCAAGTTGGATTCGCTTAGTTTAATTAAGGGTCAACTTTTGTCTTTTTGTGATGGCATCTGGACAAGCTTTCTTTAGTCGCATGTGGATATAATTCCACAGGGGTTTTGATGCTTGGCATACTGACCAAGATGCGGAGCTTTATATGTATATCGGGGATGTGACCCTAATTCAGAGCGGTACTTATCCTGGGGCTACCATGAGCACCCTTCGTGCTTTTATGCATGTGGAGTTCCCTATACCCAGCGGGAAGTTGTGGAATGATCACCATCTCTTTCCTAGAGAGGTTTCGGTCATATTGCCTATTCAGGCTTCTATCCATCATGACGAGTCTCAAGGGGGACTCATTTGTTGGAAACACAGGGGAGGATCAAGTGCAGGACCCCTCTCTTCAGGTGTTTGATTTTGAGAGAGGTTGAACTTTCATATGGTAGTTACTCTATGTAAACTTATGCTTAATATTATTGTACGTTACTTTTATGCATGGATTATGGAAATGTATCTTCATTTAAGCTGATGTATGTTTTGGATTCAAGTAAATATAAATATATTTCATATCAAGACTCATATTTTATATATATGCACAATGTTTAAAATTGGAAACTCGTTGTTGAATTGTAGCACACCTAAAGGTAATGACTGTGGCACAATGACGATTGTGTTGCAGTTATTCAGGGGCATTACACTAAGGTCGTATCAGAGTAGTTCATCCTGTTGAGTCGGGGTTTGGACTTGCTATGTTTAGGTATATTAGAGTTGTTGGATGTTATGTATTTCCTTATCTCTTGATTGAGATTATGGGAAAGGAATGCATGGCTTACCATAAGATGAATGTTAGCAGCTACTGTTACACAATTACATGATATTAAGGACTAGCCTACTTAATATGTAATGTTCTGCGTGGACAGGAAACTATGACTTCACCTAGGCATATTAGGAGAATAGGGGTTCTTTAGTAAGGAGTCCAAGAGGTTTTGGAGAGCTGATCTCTTGGGGAAAAGAATAACTGATGTAAGTTTGGTCTGAGGAGTTGTTCGTGAGTTGAAAATTTGCAAGAGGTTACGCCATAGAAAGCAAAGGGAAAAAACTCGAGTTAGAGTCTGTTAGGATTCGTGGATTGGACCTATCTTGTTTGGACTGTGTGATTCTTTGTGTTTAGTTTCCGAAAAGAGACCATGTTGTTTGAAATAATTACGTTTGCTTTTGTTGTGTCATATTTTGTCCGTCTTTGAAGAAAGTCAATGACTCGTGGTAGACGTGCATGTGTAGGTACAGAACACGACAATGGTCATATGACCACAGTGGCAGAAGTGGTGCAGGAAGTGACTAACGTAACAACACAACAAAATCAAAGAGCCGCGCAACAATAGGAATTGGGAGTCGAGGTTCAGAATCTGTTGGAGGAACGTCAACTTTGGGGTAACTTTCGACTACCTAGGTTCCAAAGGAGGAATACTAGAAAGGTTAAGCAGTTTAAACAGAAATCGTAGTCACGAACATTGAGGAAGCAACAACAACAACAAACTTGTGGAGGAAGTGCTAGTGGCAGCAGATCCAGCCAGACCTTGGCATTTTTACTAAGATGTAAGGAATGTGGAAAGAACCACTCAACGAAAGGAGTGTCAGATCAAGGGAGTTATCTGTTTCAAGTGAAGGAAGCTTGGACACTTTCTAGATACTGTGCTCCACCAAAGATGAAGTCTTCTGTTAGCAATGTACGTGCTTCAAAACCTCAAGCTGAAGGGGAAATTTACACCTTGGGTGGAACGAAAGTTTCCCAAACTGAGAATCTAAATAGCGGAGATTGTGCCATATGAGATTATCCCTTGACTATGCTGAATAATCCTAGGGGTAACCCATTTTTTTACGACTTATGACTGTGTGGATTGATCAGGGTTATCGGTGTCTTCATTACCTTTTGATTTGTTCATTTCTGCTTCTACTACTGAACTTATTGTTACTATTCAGTTGCTCAAACTATCCTATTGGTGTTAAAGACCAAATCATTTCTGTTGATTCGGATTGTTTACCCCATTCTCGACTAAATACGATTTTAGGAATAGATTGGTTATTTTTTAATTATATCCTGCTAGATCGTTCCAATGAAAACCTTAGTGTTTCTTGAAACTAAGATTTTTGAATTCGTAACGGCCAACAAAGTTAGAGCTTTGTGAGGAGAAGGAATCCAAGGATACATATTATCTTTTGTGGAGGACAAAAGCAAGAGGAATATGAATGTTGTAACACCCCAAAAATTCATATTTTATTTGTTTCGGTCGATTCTTAATTTTTTTGAATAATCTGACTTGACTTCTGACGATTTTATATTTTTTTGTGATTTTTAGGAATTTTTGGGAGTTTTTACATTTTAAATTATTTTAATATTATTTTTGGGCAGTGTATATAAGCCTTCGTATTTTATTTCTTTTTCTTGATCCTTAATTATTTTTACTAATCTGATTTGATTTTCATGAGTTTCACAATTATTATGATTTTTGTGAATTTTTGTGATATTTCGATATTTTGAATATTTATTATATTTTAGATATTTTGAGATATTTGAATATTTTAATATATATTTGAGATATTTTGAATATTATATTATATTTTTGATATTTTGGTATATTTTGAATATTTAATATATTTCTGATATATTGGGCCATATATACGGGCACGAGAATGCGAACTGGAAAAAAAAATATTTATTCGCCAGAAATTTTTGTACTGATGATTCGGAGTTGGGGGATCTTACTAAACCCGAAACCGGAAACAGTTTTTGAAATCTTGTTTCTGTACGATTTTATCTGACAAATAAAATCGGGGTATGTTTTATTATCCATTGGATAATATTTTTCGAAAAAATATCTAGTTGATGGTTCTAGACGCAAGCCTAGTCACCCACTCTAGAATGTTCTAGACGATGACTCAATATTTGGTGACTCACCGAGGTGACTAGCCTAGTGACTCACATGTTCTAGCTTGTTCTAGAAGACTCTAGAAGACGCCTCGTCAACGCGCCTAGTCATCAAGTGCTTTACACGTGAACCAATAAGGAGGCGGTCAAAGTTGGTGGCTGTGACTCATCGCGAAAGACCAATAGAAGCTCGACACATGGCGTGACACCTCAGCACCTGTGACTTAGCATCTTCGGGAAGCTTCCAAAAGTGGTGACTCGCCATGTTCCAGAAGCAGTGACTCGCCATGTTCTAGAAGCAGTGACTCCCACATTCTAGAAATGCTGACTCGCCCTGTGACTCGCCGCAGTGAGTCATACGTTCCAGAAGGTTCCATGCTGACTCAGCTAGTGACTCAGCTGATGACTCGCCATGCTGACTCACTTGTTCTACAAATATCTACGCTGACTCATCATGCTGACTCATCGTAGTGAGTCACATGTTCTAGAAACTTCTCTTTGATGACTCGCTTTGTGACTCATCAAGGGAAATCAGTAGAAAAATGATCAACAATAGTTGCTACCCAGCTAGAAAGAGAGAAAAATCTAGGTATATTTTAATATCCATTGGACAATAGACATTAACTTTATAAGCAGTAATTATTGTTCATTGCTTATAGTATACCGAAAAATATCTTAAGCCTTCATCTTTTTCATGAAGTCTATAAATAGGAGGGCTTTGGTTCATTTTCAACTTTGGCAAGAAGCTCTCACCCTTTTCTCTCCTTGTACTCCATAACCATAACACTCAAATGGAAGACAACATTCATCCATTCATCTCACTTGCTCTCTTATATATCCTTTTCTCCAAAGAACCAAGAACAAGCAACCAAAACTTTCTCATTTTCTCTTCCCCATGGATTCGGCCAAGCACCTAGATCCACTCTTCAAATTTCTATAATTCCTACCAATATTATTTCTTGAATCCTCTCATTAATCCAAGACACTTTCATGTTGGGAATTTCTCAAGATTCATTTATTTCCATCTTCCTATCAAGCAAAGAACACAAAAGCTCCTATCTTTCTCTTCTCCAAGCTCACGGCCAAGAGGCCTAAATCACCCTTCTACTCTCCAATAATTTTAATAAACCTTATTTCTTGAATCCTTACCTTATTTCAAGACACTTTGTAGTTGGAGTCGTGATCAAAATCATCCATCTTCAACCTTGTTCTTCAAGCTAAAGATTGAAGCTTTATTGGTGAAGTTCATTAATCTTCACTTTTCTTTTGATTTTCAAGGTTCTAACCATGATTCTAATCCATGGTTTTCTTATTTAAGTCTATGTATATTGATTATGTGTGTTTACTTTGATTTTTAAGAAGCTCTTGGTGGTTGAAGTTCTTCTTGAAGGAGACAACAAGAGGACATACAAGGAGCTTTGGAGATTTCACCAAGAGGTAAGAGGGAGATTACCCTCATCAACCATGTGTTGGTGGTGAGGAATGAATGTGTTTGTGATGAAGAATCCATAAGGATTCATTCACTTGATTGTTAAAGTTTTCCTATTTGTGTTTGATTTTGAGTGTAGGCATGTCTATTGCTTTAAAATCTGTGGTATGTGTTTTATAATTGCTTTCATATATAGTATGTGTTCATAGATGCATGATAATCATTGTAGGATATGAATAATATGTAAGGTTTGCATGAGTGTTCCAAAGAACACAACATGGAGCATACGACTTCACCATGAAAAGAGAACCAAAATGTTCTCAACCATTTTCTAAGGAAGGGAATTAATGGAATTAGGTAAGTTAATGAATTCTAAAATGATTTTGAAGATGGAAAATGATCCAAAGATCAAATGCCAAGAATTTGTTAAATTCGGCCAACATACCTTTTTAATGTATAATTAATCCAAAATTTGTTTTCTAAGTGTAGACTAGATGTTTAACCTAAAAAGAATACAATTGCAATGGATTTTCAAGACTTAAAGAAGTAAACAAATTTTTATTAGAAATACGGTATAGAAGAGAAATAAACAAAACTCTTGAAAAATACTTACTTTTGAATTTTAAAGTATAATGGTAATTTTCAAAGTGTATTTTGTAGTCATAAGACTAAACAAAAGGAATTTTAAAGGAAAACGTAGAAAATATCACTAAGTAGAGTTACCAGACAAGATACTGTCAAAATTGATTAAAAATGGTCAAGTTATATAGAACGTTTTCAGAAATAAAATGTATAACGTAAGGGAAATAATTCTACTTACTTTAAAAGTATTAGAAATAGCTTACGCATATTTAAAATAATGATTTTTAAGTCTTATGGTTAAGAAAACGATTTAAAAATCTTATGCGATTGAGAAAACGATTTAAAAACACTACGCGATTTTAAAAACAGCAAAATATATTTACGCTATTTAAAAATATTTGTAAAAGCAACGAGATTGTGAAAACGCCATAAAAAATTCTACGCGATTAATTAGAACTGTCAGGCCAATGTGGTGGACCCGGACATATTGAGGTACGGTACTGTCAAGTGGAGACATACTATATATTGGAATATTGAGATTGAGGGCGTTTTTGTAAATATGAGACAAAAGGTGTTTATGTAATTATGGTTCATATATATATGCATTGAGTTGGTATGCATAGTCGATGGTTGTGATGGCTTTTGTTGTTTAGGAATGAATGAGAGCTGAATATTGTGATCCAGTGGGGGATCTACAGGGGACGTCAGGGCGCAGTTATTCATAGTTACTTGTTTGTCGCATTATATTCCTGGCCATGATATACCATTGGAACGCACTGGTGTATGTCCCGACAAATACTATTTATGTCTCGCGTATAGTTTAGACTGTCATTATGGGTGGCAGATCTTCTGGACCATTCATATCTGAAATTTGTTTAGCTCCATGGAGTAGGAATGTGATGCATTGTGCATATGCATAGTTTGTGTACAAATTGTTATGGCATTGTCGAGGTATATTTTATGGTGGCATAATCATTATATATGTATATCATGGATATCTGTTGTTGATATATTGTTGATGTTTATATTGTTGTGATATATGTTTTCTGAATATAAGGTTAATTTGTTAACATGATTATACTTGTGATATTTGTGTGTATGGAATGACTTTGTCATTCGTATCATTCTTTTGCTACCGTACTGGTATTGATGAAAGGGGATCTCACCTCTTTGTTGTATTGTTTGTTATTTTTGTGTTGTCAAAATTTGTATAGTAGGTGAAGTAAGCTCTTTAGACTTAATTGAAGGCGATGTTCTGAGTTCGGTGGCGGCGTCGAGGAGTGATCTTCTCAGCTTCTACAGTGACCAGTTTGGTGGAAGAATGGAACAAGTATGTTGAATTTTCTCGTTAGTGTTGTTACTGTGCTATTAAGTAGGACCCGTCATTGGGTTTTGCTACTGTTTTCTTGAGTCTGTAAATTTTATGTTTTAAAATGTTGTTTAATATTATGTGGTATACTAAACATGTATATTAATGAGTTCAGTTTATTTTTTGTAATTACTTATATTTTCGGTAAGTTTATATTATCAACAAAAAGAAATTTTAAAAATCCATATTTTATAACTCGAAGCTTTTGTGAAAGGATTTTCAGATTTTCAGTTTTTAGTCGGAAATGTGATGCCCTAAGGAGGGTGTTACATTAGTTGGTATCAGAGCACGGTTAGAGTCTTTTTGGGGTTTGTGGTTAGGTCTGTCTTGTTTGTGCGTGTGACTCTCTGTGCTTGGACTCCGAAAGGAGACAATGTTGTTTGGAATGGTTACTTTGGTTTCCATTGTGTTTTAATTTATCTGTCTTTAAAGAAAGACGATGACTCGTAGTAAACATGGACGTGAGGAAACAGGAAGTAACACTGATAATGTGGCTGCAACTACGAAAGCAATGCAAAGAACAACTGAAGGAACAGTACAACATGATCAGAGGATTGCTTAGCAGCAAGGAACGATGGCTGAGATTTAGAATCGAACAAAGTTGGAATAAATCTCAGAATACGAGATTTCGTAACGTTGGACCATATTGGTTCCGAAGGAGGAGAAATCATAAGGTCAAGCAATTCCAATGGAAAACATTTTTACAATCACCGGGAAATCAACAATAGCAACAATCTCGTGGAGGAAGAGCTAGTGGTAGCAGGTTTAGTCAGACTGTGACATCTACACTGAAATGTTAGAAGTGTAGGAAAGATCATCTGACAAAGGATTGTACAATCAAAGGAATCATCTGTTTCAAGTGTGGAATGCCCGGTCATAATGCTAGAAAGTGTATTCCACCAAAGGCGAAGTCATCTATTAGTAATGAATGTGCTTTGACATCTCAAGTAGAACGGAGCGTCGATTCTTCAAGTGGAGTAAAAGCATCCCAAACTGAAGACCTAAACAAAGAAGATTATGTCACAAGAGGTGATCCTTTAACTGTACTGTATAACTTCGAGGGTAACTTATTTCTTTATAGCATATAATTGTGTGGGTCAATTAGAGTTATTTGTGTCTTCATTATCTTTTGACCTCGTTATTTCTACTTCTATTACTAAGACCTTTGGTTGATAACTTGAGTTACTTAAATCATCCTAAGTCTGTTAAATGACTGAATCTTTCTTGTTGATTCAATTTGTGTACCTCTCTCTCAAAACAGACACGATCTAAAAATATGGATTGGGTATTTTTCCAACCATCCATGCTCTGTTAGACCTATTAGTCGAATTATTCAACTTAAAGAGCTCACTTCTAAATTCATCGGACCACATCAATCTCTCCATTGAATAGGTCCAGTGGTATATTAGATTACTTTATCTTCTCTTTTCTTTCTACATCTTCATGATATATTTCATGTGTCGCAATTGCAAAAATATACTCTTGATCCAACCCATTCTTTTATGGCTAATTGACTGTGTGGGTTGATTTGGGCTATCAGTATCTTCGTTACCTTTTGACTTATCTATTTCTACTTTATTTCCAAACCCATTATTACTATTCAGTTCCTTAAACAATCTTTTCTGTTAATCTAAACTGTCTACCTCTTTCACGAGATAGATGTAATCTTAAGAATGGATTGGTTATCTTCCAACCATATCCTATAAGTTGTTTCAGTAAAATTTTAGTGTCCTAGAAAACTCATTTTTAAAATCGGACAATATCAAATTCCTTGTTGGATATGCCCGGTAACATATTGCATAGATTCGCTATCTTTTCTTTCTAACTTTTGTAATGCCCTTCTGTGTATTGCAATCGCAAGAAAGGATGTTTTTAGTCCAATTCATGTCATAGTATTAGAATACAGTACTGTTGAAAAAGAGAACTTTATTTGTGAGACACTTCCTGTTAAAAGCTAAGGCAGGAGAGTGAAGTGGTACGAAGACAAAGAAATTTCAAGTGGTGTTGTTCGGAATGGCGAATGCTTCCGCAATGATCATAGATTATGTGGATAAAATCTTTCATCCTTATCTAGACAGAATTGTTATTATCTTTATTAACGACATTCTGATCTATTCTTGAAATCGTGAGTAACATGCTGAACATCTCAGTATGGTTCTCCAAGTTCTAAAGGAGAATCAGTTATATGCTGAAGCTGTCGAAATGCGAGTTTTGGTTGGACGAAGTTCGATTTTGGGTTACATAAGTTCAGAGGAAGGAATTGAAGTGAACGTGTCAAAAGTTGAAATAATTCCTAAATGAGAAAGATTGAACGCTGCATTTGAAATCCGTAGTTTTGTAAGATTGGCCGGTTACTATCGAAAATTTATTAAGAGGTTTTCCAAGATCGCAGGACCTTTCATCCAGTTTATCAAGAAAGAATCAAGTGGTTGCATGGACTGATGCATACAAGGAGTTTTCGTTGGTCGAGGTAATCTGGAATAACGTAAGCGGGGATGCAACGTGAGAACTGAAAGACAAGATGAAAGAGTAGTATCCATGATTGTTCTAAGACTACTACGAATTTCGAGGACGAAATTCTTTTTAGGAGGAGAGTGTTGTAACACCCCGAAAATTCATATTTTATTTATTTCGGTCGATTCTTGATTTTTTTGAATAATCTGACTTGACTTCTGTGGATTTTATATTTTTTTGTGATTTTTAGGAATTTTTGGGAGTTTTTACGCTTTTTATTATTTTAATATTATTTTTGGGCGGTGTATATAAGCCTTCGTATTTTATTTCTTTTTCTCGATCCTTAATTATTTTTACTAATCTGATTTGATTTTCATGAGCTTCACAATTATTATAATTTTTGTGAATTATTGTGATATTTCATGTATTTTGAATATTTTAATATATTTTAGATATTTTAAGATATTTTGAATATTTTATTATATGTTAGATATTTTGTGTTATTTTGAATATTTTAATATATATTTGAGATATTTTGAATATTATATTATATTTTTGATATTTTGGTATATTTTGAATATTTAATATATTTCTGATATTTTGGGCTGTATGCGGGCTCGGGCAGGCCCGAAAAAAAAATGTTTATTCGCCAGAAATTTTTGTACTGTTGATTCGGAGTCGGGGGATCTTACTAAACTTGAAACCGGAAACAGTTTTTGAAATCTTGTTTCTGTACGATTTTATCTGACAAATAAAATCAGGGTATGTTTTATTATCCATTGGATAATATTTTTCGAAAAAATATCTAGTGGATAGTTCTAGACGCAAGCCTAGTCACCCACTCTAGAATGTTCTAGACGATGACTCAATATTTGGTGACTCACCGAGGTGACTAGCCTAGTGACTCACATGTTCCAGCTTGTTCTAGAAGACTCTAGAAGATGCCTCGTCAACGCACCTAGTCATCAAGTGCTTTACACGTGGACCAATAAAGAGGCGGTCAAAGTTGGTGGCTGTGACTCATCGCGAAGGACCAATAGAAGCTCGACACATGGCGTGACACCTTAGCACCTGTGACTTAGCATCTTCGGGAAGCTTCCAAAAGTGGTGACTCGCCATGTTCCAGAAACAGTGACTCGCCATGTTCTAGAAGCAGTGACTTGCCACATTCTAGAAACGTTGACTCGCCCTGTGACTCGCCGCAGCGAGTCATACGTTCCAGAAGGTTCCATGCTGACTCAGCTAGTGACTCAGCTGATGACTCACCATGCTGACTCACCTGTTCTACAAATATCTACGCTGACTCATCATGCTGACTCATCGTAGTGAGTCACATGTTCTAGAAACTTCTCTTTGATGACTCGCTTTGTGACTCATCAAGGGAAATCAGTAGAAAAATGATCAACAATAGTTGCTACCCAGCTAGAAAGAGAGAAAAATCTAGGTATATTTTAATATCCATTGGACAATAGACATTGACTTTATAAGCAGTAATTATTGTTCATTGCTTACAGTATACCAAAAAATATCTTAAGCCTTCATCTTTTTCATGAAGTCTATAAATAGGAGGGCTTTGGTTCATTTTCAACTTTGGCAAGAAGCTCTCACCCTTTTCTCTCCTTGTACTCCACGGCCATAACACTCAAATGGAAGACAACATTTATCCATTCATCTCACTTGCTCTCTTATACATCCTTTTCTCCAAAGAACCAAGAACAAGCAACCAAAACTTTCTCATTTTCTCTTCCCCATGGATTCGGCCAAGCACCTAGATCCACTCTTGAAATTTCTATAATTCCTACCAATATTATTTCTTAAATCCTCTCATTAATCCAAGACACTTTCATGTGGGGAATTTCTCAAGATTTATTCATTTCCATCTTCCTATCAAGCAAAGAACACAAAAGCTCCTGCCTTTCTCTTCTCCAAGCTCACGGCCAAGAGGCCTAAATCACCCTTCTACTCTCCAATAATTTTAATAAACCTTATTTCTTGAATCCTTACCATATTTCAAGACACTTTGTAGTTGGAGTCTTGATCAAAATCATCCATCTTCAACCTTGTTCTTCAAGCTAAAGATTGAAGCTTTATTGGTGAAGTTCATTAATCTTCACTTTTCTTTTGATTTTCAAGGTTCTAACCATGATTCTAATCCATGGTTTTCTTATTCAAGTCTTATGTATATTGATTATGTGTGTTTACTTTGATTTTTAAGAAGCTCTTGGTGGTTGAAGTTCTTCTTGAAGGAGACAACAAGAGGACATACAAGGAGCTTTGGAGATTTCACCAAGAGGTAAGAGGGAGATTACCCTCATCAATTATGTGTTGGTGGTCAGGAATGAATGTGTTTGTGGTGAAGAATCCATAAGGATTCATTCACTTGATTGTTTAAAGTTTTCCTATTTGTGATTGATTTTGTGTGTAGGCATGTCTATTGCTTTAAAATATGTGGTATGTGTTTTATAATTGCTTTCATATATGGTATGTGTTCATAGGTGCATGATAATCATTGTAGGATATGAATAATATATAAAGTTTGCATGAGTGTTCCAAAGAACACAACATGGAGCATACGACTTCACCATGAAAAGAGAACCAAAATGTTCTCAACCATTTTCTAAGGAAGGGAATTAATGGAATTAGGTAAGTTAATGAATTCTAAAATGATTTTGAAGATGGAAAATGATCCAAAGATCAAATGCCAAGAATTTGTTAAATTCGGCGAACATACCTTTTTAATGTATAATTAATCCAAAATTTGTATTCTAAGTGTAGACTAAATGTTTAACCTAAAAAGAATACAATTGCAATGGATTTTCAAGACTTAAAAAAGTAAACAAATTTTTATTAGAAATACGGTATAGAAGAGAAATAAACAAAACTCTTGAAAAATACTTACTTTTGAATTTTAAAGTATAATGGTAATTTTCAAAGTGTATTTTGTAGTCATAAGACTAAACAAAAGGAATTTTAAAGGAAAACACAGAAAATATCACTAAGTAGAGTTACTAGACAAGATACTGTCAAAATTGATTAAAAATGGTCAAGTTATATAGAACGTTTTCAGAAATAAAATGTATAACGTAAGGGAAATAATTCTACATACTTTAAAAGTATTAGAAATAGCTTACGCATATTTAAAATAATGATTTTTAAGTCTTACGGTTAAGAAAACGATTTAAAAATCTTATGCAATTGAGAAAACGATTTAAAAACACTACGCAATTTTAAAAATAGCAAAATATATTTACGCGATTTAAAATTGTTTGTAAAAGCAACGAGATTGTGAAAATGCCATAAAAAATTGTACGCGATTAATTGGAACTGTCGGGCCAAAGTGGTGGACCCGGACATATTGAGGTACGGTACTGTCAAGTGGAGACATACTATATATTGGAATATTGAGATTGAGGGCGTTTTTGTAAATATGAGACAAAAGGTGTTTATGTAATTATGGTTCATATATATATGCATTGAGTTGGTATACATAGTCGATGGTTGTGATGACTTTTGTTTTTTAGGAATGAATGAGAGCTGAATATTGTGATCCAGTGGGGGATCTACTGGGGACATCAGGGCGTGGTTATTCATAGTGACCTGTTTGTCGCATTATATTCCTGGCCATGATATAGCGTTGCAACGCACTGGCGTATGTCTCGACAAACACTATTTATGTCTCGCGTCTAGTTTAGACTGTCATTATGGGTGACAAATCTTCTAGACCATTCATATCCGAAATTTGTTTAGCTCCATGGAATAGGAATGTGATGCATTGTGCATATGCATAGTTTGTGTACATATTGTTATGGCATTGTCGAGGTACATTTTATGGTGGCATAATCATTACATATGTATATCATGGATATCTGTTGTTGATATATTGTTGATGTTTATATTGTTGTGATATATGTTTTCTGAATATAAGGTTAATTTGTTAACATGATTATACTTGTGATATTTGTGTGTATGGAATGACTTTGTCATTCGTATCATTCTTTTGCTACCATGCTGGTATTGATGAAAGGGGATCTCACCTCTTTGCTGTATTGTTTGTTATTTTTGTGTTGTCAAAATTTGTATAGTAGGTGAAGTAAGCTCTTTAGACTTAATTGAAGGCGATGTTCTGAGTTCGGTGGCGGCGTCGAGGAGTGATCTTCTCAGCTTCTACAGTGAGCAGTTTGGTGGAAGAACGGAACAAGTATGTTGAATTTTCTTTTTAGTGTCGTTACGGTGCTATTAAGTAGGACCCGTCATTGGGTTTTGCTACAGTTTTCTTGAGTCTGTAATTTTTATGTTTTAAAATGTTGTTTAATATTATGTGGTATACTAAACATGTATATTAATGAGTTCAGTATATTTTCTGTAATTACTTATATTTTCGGTAAGTTTATATTGTCAACAAAAAGAAATTTTAAAAATCCATATTTTATAACTCGAAGCTTTTATGAAAGGATTTTCAGATTTTCAATTTTTAGTCAGAAATGTGATGCCCTAAGAAGGGTGTTACAAATGTCACTCTTGTAGTCATTGAGTTTCTCATGATGAGCCACAGTGCTGTTAGTTAAGGAGAAGAATGGAACTTCTCGGTGAGATGTAGACTATCGTCAATTAGATAAGATTACGATCAAGGATGAGTACCCTTGGAAGAAGATCAATGATTCGATAAATCAGCGAGAAGGGAGTCGTTGTTTTCTCCAAGATAGATGTACGTTCTAGTCATCATTAAATTTGTGGGAAGTTAAGGATGTTCCTCAAAATAGTTTTTCGAACGCGCTATGGGCATTATGGGTATCTCGTGATGCCATTCGGAGTGACAAATGCTTATGTCGTATTCATGGACTACATGAATCAGATCTTTCATCCTTACCCAGACAAAATTGTTGTTATCTTTAATAATGACATTCTGATCTATTCTTGAAATCAGGAGGGACATACTGAATGTCTCAGTGTGGTTCTCCAAATTCTGAAGGAGAAAGAGTTGTACGCCAAATTATTAGAGTACAAATTTTGGTTGAAGGAGGCTTAGTTTTTGGGTCATGAAATTTCGAAGGGAGGAATTGCTGTGAGTCCTTCAAAAGTTGAAGCAGTTTTTCAATGGAAAAGACCGAAGACCTTAACGGATATTCGTAGCATTGTGGGATTAGTCGGATCTTATTGAAGGGTTCTCCAAGATAGCGAGATTGCTCACTTAGTTACAAGAAAGAATTAAGTTATCTTATGGGCAGACGCGTATGAAGAAAGTTCTCAAGGGTTGAAGAGACGTGCAACTACTTCGCTAGTGTTGACTTTACCAAACCCCAACGGACCTTTTGAAGTATGTTGTGATACTTTACATTAAAAGTTAAAATGTGTGCTATGCGGGAATAGAAGGGGTAGTAATGTATGCTCCATGGTGTGGTGTCCCGGGGCAGATGAGGGCGGGGAGTGGACGCCGGTGCGAATTGAAGCATGTACAATGGGCGGCTCCTGGCATGCTTCTAGGCGAAGGGTCCCATGAATGAACTGAATACACACCGAATGAGAGGGATTCGAGAGACGTGCAGGTATGGGACGCATAGTTGAGGATGGCTTAAAGGAATTGATTAGGCGTAACCATATCAACAAGTTGCAACTTCTTTTCGGGAGCCTAGAACATAAGAACTCCATTGTTAAGCGTGCTTGACCTGGAGCAATTATGGGATGGGTGACCTCCTGGGAAGTTTCCTAGGATGCGTGTGAGTGAGGACAAAGCACGCTGAAAAGATTCGTGTTGGTTTGTGGAGACACTCGTCAATCCTGCAGGCAGTCCCGGGATGTTACACATGGCAATTGAAAGTATATAAGAAGAACCATCCTACACAAATTTGAAGTTAGCCGCTGTTGTGTTTGCATGAAGATCTAGAAGCATTTTTAATATGGAGCAATATTCAACATCGACAGTGATCATGAAAGTCTGAAGTATCGGTTTAATCAAAAGGGATATATAAAGTAAACTCAGGGACATATGGTTATCAGCGTAGTTAGCACCGAAAAAGATTTTCTTGAATGTGGTTACTATTTCAAGTGAGTTAATGGAAGAAATTCGAGGGAAAATAGTAAGGTGGCAAATTTTCGCAAAGAAAGCAATGGAACTGATGGAACTATTTATTTATTCATATGGAACTGTCGATTTAATGATGTTATAGCTGTCTGAATTTGTTAAGTTGTTTACTATTTGGATCTTGATGCTGATTACTATTCCTGCTATGCTGTGTGGGAGTTTTGTGCCGTTATGTCTCTTTACTGCCATGATGGTATTGGTGTAGGAGTCCTCACCTCTTTGTTATATTACTCTATTTTATGCTTATGTTTGGATAAAGACTGTGAAGAAAGCGAGTTGGATTCGCTTAGTTTAATTAAGGGACAACTTTTGTCTCTTTGCGATGGCATCTGGACAAGCTTTCTTTAGTCGTATGTGGATATAATTCCACGGGAGCATTGATGCCTAGCATACCGACCGAGATGCGGAGCTTTATATGTATATCGGGGATGTGACCCTAATTCAGAGTGGTACTTATCTTGGGGCTGCCATGAGCACCCTTCTCACTTTTATGCATGTGGAGTTCCCTATACCCATCGGGGAGTTGTGGAATGATCGCTATCGCTTTCCTAGAGAGGTTTCGGTCGTATCGCCTATTCAAGCTTCTATCCATCATGACGGGTCTCAAGGGGAAGGCTTATCTGTTGGAGACATGGGGGAGGATGAAGTGCAAGACCCCTCTCTCTAGGTATTTGATTTTGGGAGAGGTCGAACTTTCATATGGTAGTTACTCTATGTAAACTTATGTTTAATATTATTGTACGTTACTTTTATGCATGGATTGTGGAAATGTATCTTTATTTAAGCTGATGTATGTTTTGGATTTGAGTAAATATAAATATATTTCATATCGAGGCTCGTACTTTATATATATGCACAATGTTTAAATTTAGAAACTCGTTGTTGAACTGTAGCACACCTAAAGGTAATGACTGTGGCATAATAACGATTGTGTTACTGTTATTAAATTTAAGAGAGTTACATAACACCCCAAAAATTGCTTATTTGATGATATATATTCATTTTATAATATTTGTGATTTTTATGAATTTTTGTGAATTATTTCAGTGATTGGATTATTTTAATATATTTTTTGATTTACGTGCATGCTGAGTGGAGCCGGGAAAATAAAATATTTTTCCCGAGGGCGGAAAACCTTGGATTGTGGAAACAGTGAAGGGAGATCTTACTAAACCCGAGGTCAAACACAGTTTACGAAGTTTTTATTTTTCGAGATTTTATCTGATAAATAAAAATCGTGGTACGTTTTATTATCCGTTGGACAATAAATACTGATTTTGTTAACTGTAACTTTTTTTCACTGGATAATAGCTTTAGTAAAGTGGTAGTCATCTTTTCTAAAGAGTTCTTTAATGACATCACTAAGATGACATCATTAAAGTGACATCACCCTTGACTTTTTCAAAAAGTGGACAAAGCTTCTCAAGGAAGCTTTGCACCAAGCTTCTAGATGAAGCTTCACTTTCCCTCTCTCCTCCTTGTGACCTCACAATTTTGGGGGGAAAAGATGACAAGGAAATTGTCATCTTTTCACTTAAAGCATTTTCACTTTTCATTCAAAAAGTTTTCTATCACTTTCTCTCTCAACATTTTCTTTTCTCTCACATTTTCTCTCCTCTCCATTTTCTTTCCACTTCCACGGCTAAGCTCACCATTTTTGGCCATCCATGCTTGCTTGCTCAACCAACCTAATTTCTTACATTTACTCATCACCTTGAATCTTTTTCCTTTTGTGACCATCACTTGATTCTTCGATCTTCATCTTCTTCCTACCAAGCCTTAAAACTTGAAGCTTTGAGGTATGGTTCTTGATTTTCTATTTTCCTTCCTTCGTTTTCGTGATTCTCGGTCACCCTTGTGATCAAGGACTTCTCTTTTCAAGCTTTGGTTGTTGATTATGTGAGTTTGAATATCCTAGGTTTTTGTTGGTGGTGGTGGACAAAAATTTGTAAGAAGCAACAATGAGCTTGCCTTTTCTTGTTGTCTCTTTAGGTAAGAGAGAGATCATCCTCTTCAACCTATCATGGTGGTGAGGAACATGTTTTTGTGTTGATAGTGAGGAATCCATGAGAGGGCTACTCACTTTGTTGTATGGTTGTTGGTGATTCTTGATGATTTTTGTGGTTATTTTGTCTTGTATGATTTTACTACTTGCTATTGTATATCTTGATGGATTTAGAATGGTTTGGATGGATTGGAATCATGTATGGAAAGTAAGGGCTCTTTGCCTTTTTGTTTGAGGCCCACGGCCAAGTACCCATAAATGGGGTGTCCATGATCAAAATTTTGTAATAATTTGGGGACTAACTAATTAAGTCATTAATGATGAAGGGAATGATGAGAATCTTAGTTTCCTAGCCTGTTAGAGCTCATGGCCAATAAGGTATCCAATGGCAAAATTTTGTGTTAAGATGGAAACTTAATTAATTAGATGATTAGATGTTGATTAGGGATTCATAAAATGGAAAGAACAAATAATAAAATTTTATCCTACAACCTAAAGTGATTTTTGGCCAAAGAAAGAACATGAGTATAAGTGAGGTTTTGAGAAACTTAAAATAATTATTCTAAGTGAGTTATGTTTAGAACTAAGTAAAGAACTTGTTTAATTAGAGTAACAAAGATTAGGTGAAAAAATACAAAAAAATTCTCCTACAGCGGTTTAATAGAAAAATTGTTGAAGTTGGAGCCTAATTTTATATCAAACCTTAAAAGTATATTTTTGCATTTGAGAATCGGACAACGATATGTTGTGGGTCCATAAGTGGGACCATGAATTTGTCGATAATTAATTTGGCCAATTATGGCGTGTGATTATGGAAAAATTATATCATTATTGAATATATGTGTATATGCATCGAGTTATCATGCATTGTGAAAGTCAAGTGGACTTTGTTGTAGGGCTTTATGCCTAGGAGTTGAATCACACCTTAGTGCGGGTGCGAATAGACTAGTGTAGGTCACTTGTTGACTTTGGAGGCGTCGGGGTGCGGGTATCTCACAATGGGCAGTTGGTAGCTCCTCTGTACCGTGGGACAGACTGATGAAAGGCATCGACGATCTGGATCAAGACACTATCCTATATTGCGATCTTGTGAAGAATGTCTTGTATAAGCCATGTTATGCAATTTGTTAATATTGAAGCAGTTGATTCGAGGATGATGAGATACAGACATGTCTCCTTGATCATTCTCTCTGATGTTGTGTTTAGCTCCATACAGTAGGATTTTGGTACCTTGTGCATGTTTATAGTCGGTCAACATATTTACTTGACATATATATATATATATATATAAGTGTGTGTGTGTGTGTGTGTGTGATTATGGAAATGTTTCTTTTATTGATGTTATGACTGCCTGGATTTGTAAATTGTTTATTATTTGAACCTTGATGCTGCTTGCTATTTTACTTTGCTATTTGGGGTTTTGTGGCATTTCTGTTTCTTACTGCCATAATTGGTAATGATGTTGGATATCTCACCTCTTTGCTTTGTTATTCTGTTTATATTTGTGCTTCTTTAAAGGCCGAGGCGAGGAAGGGCCCGAGTTTCCTGGTTTTCGATCAACCTAGTCTTTTGTTTTGTAATGGCATCCCGACGAGGTTTTCTTAGGTATGTCAGGCTGAGGTTCCATGGAGGTGTTGACTATTGGCACTTCAACTTGAACACCGAGGGTTTCATCTGCGTGGGAGATGTGACCGTATTGTTGGCTTGGGGTCACTATGATCCACATGTTTTCTATTTTGATGTTGCTTTATCGTTGGAGTTCTACATGCCGATACGTGAGGTGTGGGGTGATCGCAAGTATACCCCACAGAAGGATTCATTCCTGTCTTTTGCATGAGCTTCTACCCATGAGTCTGTTGCTCTTGTGAGGATTTCCTCTGCTGAGGTGGAACCTGAGGAGGAACCATCTGAGGCTCCTTTTTAGTAGTTGTTGGGGGAATGATACTTTTTGTAGCCTAGGTGGCTATCTGTATATATCTTTTTAGGCATGTATAGGTTCTGCTTTCTTTTGATAAAATTATTAGTGTATCTGAATACTTATGTCATATATCTTTTGTATAAATGTATGGTTTGATCTTCATGTTAATTTCCGCTAAGTTTATGTTTTCTGCTTACAAAAAAAAAAGAAATTGCCAAGTTATTATATGCTTTAAAAATGAACAGGTTACTATCTATATGTATATAAACTGTGTCTTAGTGTTATTTTTTGAGTTTCGTTTTTGGTGTGACTGTCCCTCTCAAAAAAGGGGCGTTACACTAGTTTGGTATCAGAGCCCCGGTTTAAGTTTCTTTTGGGTTTTGTGGTTAGGTCTGTCTTGTTTGTGCTGTGTAATTCTCTGTGTTTAGTTTCCAAAAGGTTACATCTAACTTTCCTTATGTTTTGTTCAGTCTAACTCTGAAAGAGAGTGATGGCTCGTGGTGGAGGTATAGCTGTAGCAGTTGAGGCAATGCAGTGAATGATGGATGTTATTGTACAACAAAATGAGAGAGCTGTATAGCAGCAAGAGGTGATGACGGAAGCCCAAAATTTGTCAGAATTTCACCGCAACAACCCACCTCAATTTAAAGGGGAATTCGATCCAGAGAAGGCTAGTCTTTGGATCAAGGATCTAGAGAAGATATTTCGAGGAATGGGTTGTGCTGATGACCAGAAGGTAACTTATGCTACCTTCAAGTTAGTCGGAGATGTTGAAGACTAGTGGAATAGAGCGCAAAGATTCATGGAAGTAGAGGGAACAACAATCACATGGGAAGTCTTCAAGAACAGATTTCTGGAGCTGTATTACCAGCTAGTGTAAGGCACGCTAAAGAGATATAATTTCCTGGTCTTAGACAAGGAAGCATGACAGTTAGGGAGTATGCAACAAAGTTCGAAAGGTTATCGAAGTTTTCGAGGTATTTCCAGCTACAGCCTGACGAAGAGTGGAAATGCCAGAAGTTTGAGGAAGGATTGCGCCATGACTTGAAGAGAGCAGTACTACCGTTGGGAATTGACCAATCCCCAACCTTGCTGGACAAGTGTCGTAGGATTGAAGAGCTAGATCAATCAAGGGACATGAGGAGTCATAACTTTGGACCTTCTAGGTTCCAAAGAAGAAACAACAACAATATGAATCGCTTTTAGAGGAAGTCTTATTCCCGACCACTAGGAAGTCAACAACAATCATCTGGTGGAGGCCCGAGTGGAAATTCTGGTGGCGATCGAGTTAGTCAGACTATGGCATCTTCACCAAAGTGTTTGAAATATGGAAAAGACCACCTGATAAGGGAGTGCACCATCAAGGGGATTATCTGCTTTAGATGCAAAAAAGCATGGACACATCTCTAGAGATTGCAATTAACCCAAGGTAGAGCCTTCTGTCAATAGTGCACGAGTTGCAAGACCTCAGGTAGGAGGCAGAGTTTATACGATGAGTGGAGTGGAAGCCTCCCAATCTGAAGATCTGATAAAGGGAGATGATATCATTGGAGGTAACCTTTTATCTGTATTGTATGACTCAGGGGCAACCCATTCTTTTATTACTTATGAATATGTGCGTCGATTAGGTTTACTTGTGTCTTCTTTGCCTTTTGATTTAAGTGTTTCTACCCCTATTGCTACACATGTTGTTACTACCCAAGTTTGCTTGAACTGTCCTTTATCTATTGAAGGACGAATCCTTTCTGTTGATTTAATCTGTTTACCCATTTCTCAAATAGACGTAATCTTAGAAATGGATTGGTTATCTTCTAACCATATCCTATTGGATTTTCCAATAAAACCCTAGTTTTTCCTAAGTCTGAAGTTTCTACATTTTTTACGGCTAACCAAGTTAAAGCTTTCTTAAGAGAAAGAGCTCAGGGATACATGTTATTTTCTTCCTTAGAAGTCGAGAGCGAGACAGATGTGAATGTTATTCCTGTAGTCAATGAGTTTCCCAAAGTCTTTCCAGATGGTGTACCTGGTTTATCGCCGGAGCAGGAGATAGAGTTCACTATCGACCTTATACTTGGATCTGGTCTTGTATCCATAGCTTCGTATAGGATGTCGCCATCACAATTGGTTGAACTTAAGAAACAATTGGTGGAGCTTCTGGAAAAGCAGTTTGTTAGGCCTAGTATGTCACCCTGGGAGCGCCAATGTTGTTGGTCATGAAGAAGGATGGAACTTCGCACTTCTGTGTAGATTATCACTAAGTAAACAAGCTCACTATCAATCTTAATTTAACGGATCAGCTGAAGGGAGCCATTGTTTTCTCCAAGATAGATTTGCATTCTAGCTATCATCATATCCGAGTGAAGGTAGAGCATATCCCCAAGATGGCTTTTTATACACATTACGGGCAATATGAGTATCTTGTAATGCCGTTTGGAGTGACAAATGCACCTGCCATATTCATGGACTACAATGAAAGAATATTTCGTCCTAACCTAGACAGATTTGTTGTTAGTTTTATCAATGACATTCTGATCTATTCTCAAAATCAGGAGGAACATGTTAAACATCTCAGTATAGTTCTCCAAATTCTGAAAGAAAAGAAGTTGTATGCCAAGTTGTCAAAGTGTGAGTTTTGGCTAAAAGAGGTTAAGTTTTTGGGTCACGTAATCTCGAAGGATGGGATTGCAGTGGATCTGTCGAAGGTCGAAGTAGTTCTACAATGGGAAAGGCCAGAGACCGTCACTAAGATTCGAAGCTTTGTGAGATTAGCTGGTTATTATCGAAGATCCATTGAAGGATTTTCTAAGATAGTAGGACTTTTCACTTAACTTACAAGGAAAAACCAAGCTTTTGAGTGGACCGATGCTTGTGAAGAAAGTTTTCAAGAGTTGAAGAGACGACTAACTACTTCACCAGTTTTAGTTCTACCCGATCCAAATGAGCCCTTTGAGGTGTATTGTGATGCTTCACATCAAGGATTAGGCTGTGTGCTCATGCAAGATAGGAAAGTGGTGGCGAATCCTTCAAGACAGTTAAGAATACACGAAAAGAATTATCCTACATATGACTTGGAGTTAGCAGCTATGGTGTTTACTTTGAAAATATGGAGACACTTTCTGTATGGAGCAACGTTCTATGTCTACAGCGATCATAAAAGTCTGAAGTACCTATTTGACCAAAAGGAGTTAAACATGAGGCAATGGAGGTGGTTGGAGTTTTTGAAAGATTACGATTTTCAACTTCATTATCATCCCGGATAGGCAAACGTCATGGTAGACGCTTGAAGCAGGAAGATGCTTAGTATCTCTGCTATGATGGTCAAGGAGAAGGAGTTGATAAAGCAACTCAGGGATAGATGGTCATATGTAGAATTGACACTGGGGAAGATTTGTTTGAATATGATAACTATTTCAAGTGATCTAATGGAAGAAATTCGAGAGAAATAGAAAGATGACAAATTTTCGCAAAAATGAGAGGGAGCTGATGAAGCGCGACATTATGTCGACAGTTGAGGAAGGACTTGGTGGAATCCTAAGGTTCAAAGGCAGGGTTTGTGTGCCTAATGATCTAGAAGATAGGAAGTTCATTCTCGAAGACACTCACACGAGCAAGTTGAGTATGCATCCGGGAATGATCAAGATGTACCAAGACCTGAAACAGTTATTTTCGTGGCACGAAATGAAGAGGGATGTTTCCAAATATGTGTCGTCTTGTCTGATTTGTCAAAAAGCTAAGGTTGAACATCAGAGACCATAAAGAATGTTGTAACCTCTAACTATTCCCGAATGGAAATGGGATAATATTGCAATGGATTTCGTGGTTGGATTGCCAAAGACCCAAAAGGGTCATAATTCGATATGGGTAATTGTTGATCGGCTTACAAAGTCTGCACACTTCTTACCAATTAACATAAGGTATTCAATGGAGAAGTTAACCCAGCTGTATATTGGTGAAATTGTTTGACTGCATGGTGTGCCTTCTAGTATTATTTTTTATAGAGATTCGAGGTTCACATCAAGGTTTTCGCAGGTCTTCAAAAAGTAATAGGAATGAAACTACGTTTGAGTTTTGCCTATCACACTCAAACCAATGGTCAATCGGAAAGGACAATCTAATCGTTGGAAGATTTGCTTAGAGCTTGTACTTTGGAATAGACTGGAAGTTGGAATGAAGTTTTACAATTGATAGAGTTCACCTACAACAACAGTTTTCACTCGAGCATAGGGATGACACCCTATAAGGCTCTATATGGATGACGGTGCAGAACACTTTTGTGTTGGTACTAAGATGGAGAGCATCTTACGATTGGACCTGATCTTGGGTAACAAACAACGGAAAAGATCAAGGTGATTTAGGAAAAAATGAGGACGACTCAGAGTCAACAGAAAAGCTATACAGACAAAAGGAGAAAACCTCTTGAGTTTGAGGAAGGCAAACATGTGTTTATGAAAGTTACGCCCACGACTAGGGTCAGCCAAGTTCTGAAATCTAGAAAACTCACTCCTAAATTCATCAGACCTTATCAAATTCTTCGTTGGATAGGTCCAGTAGCCTACTAAATAGCCCTACTACCTTTTCTTTCTAACCTTCACAATGTCTTTCATTTGTCGCAATTGCGAAAATATATTCCTGATCCAAATCATGTCATAGCACCTGATACAGTATAGTTAAAAGAGAATTTAACCAATGAGACACTTCCTGTAAAGATCGAAGATAGGAAAGAGAAGCGACTCAGAGGGAAAGAAATTCCATTTGTGAAAGTGATCTAGAATGGCACAATCGGAGACGTAACGTGGGAGTTAGTGGACAAGATGAAGGAACAACAACCACATCTATTCTAAGGTATGACAAATTTCAAGGACGAAATTTCTTTTTAGAAGAGGAGAGTTGTAACACCCTGAAAATTGCTTGTTTCATGATATATAATCATTATATAATATTTGTGACTTTTGTGATTTTTTGTGAATTATTTCGATGATTTTGAAAAGCTATGCGAACAAAAGGAGAAAAACTCTTGAGATTGAGGAAGGCGAGCATGTGTTTTTGAAAGTCACACCTACGACTGGGGTCAGTCGAGTTCTTAAATCTAGAAAACTCACTCCTAAATTCTTCGAACCTTGTCAAATTTTTTGTCAGATAGGTCCAGTAGCTTACCAAATAGCCCTACCACCTTTACTTTCTAACCTTCACGATGTCTTTCACGTGTTGCAATTGCGAAAATATATTCCTGATCCAAACCATGTCATAGCACCTAATACAGTACATTTAAAAGAGAATTTAACCTATGAGACATTTCCTGTAAAGATCGAAGATAGGAAAGTGAAGCGACTCAGAGTGAAAGAAATTCCATTAGTGAAAGTGATCTAGAATGGCACAATCGGAGACGTAACGTGGGAGTTAGAGGACAAGATGAAGGAACAACATCCACATCTATTTTAAGGTATGACAAATTTCGAGGATGAAATTTCTTTTTAGAAGGGGAGAGTTGTAACACCCCGAAAATTGCTAGTTTTATAATAAATAATCATTTTATAATATTTGTGATTTTTGAGAATTTTTGTGAATTTTTCCAGAAATGTTGAATATTTTAATATATTCCTCATTTTGTGTGCGCACTTAGCGGACTAGAAAAATAAAATATTTTACCCGAGGCTGGTAAACCTTGAACTGTGAAAACGTCAATGGGAGATCTTACTAAACTCGATGCCGGGAACAATTTACGAGGTTTATGTTTTTTGAGATTTTTATCTAATAAATAAGAATCAATGTACAATTTATTATTCATTGAACAATAAATACTGATTTCTATTTAACTGTAACATTTGTCCATTTGATAATAGCTTGTATTGAAATGCTTGTCACATTTTCAAGAGTGTTAACTTTATGTCACATCATGTTGACTTTTGCAAAAAGTTAACAAAGCTTCTCAAAGAAGTTTTACACAAAGCTTCTCAAGGAAGCTTTCCCTAAGCTTCTAGAAACAATTTTCCCTCCTCTCTCTCTCCCACACTCCATAGCAATGAGGGCCAAAATGGAGCCAAAAATTAGCTTTTCACTTTATCATTTTTTATCTTCTCAAAATTCAAAAGCTATTATCACTTTTCTAACACTTTCTCTCTCTACACTTTCTTTCTCTCATTTTCGCTCACACTCTTCCTCTTCTCTTCTCCTCTTCCATGGCAAACCCTCACCATTTTCCTCCATGGATTGCTTGACTTCAAGCTCACACCTTGCTTGATTATACTCTTCCTTTGAAGATATATCTTTTTTGTTGAAACCATTCTTTAAAAAGCTCACTTCTTCCCCTCCATTTTCTCCTCTCTTCCACGGCCAACCAAAGTGTTTGAAATGTGGAAAAGACCACCTGACAAGGGAATGCACCATCAAGGGGATTATTTGCTTCATGTAACGCCCCTTTTCCTTGTCTCATGAAGAACACCATAAGGAGATTAAAACGAAAATGCAGAAAATAATAATTGCATTGATTAATTAAGACCCGGTTTATTTTTAACACGTGATTAAATAGTTTGTGTTCTTGGATTGTAAAGTAATTTGAGTATTGAAATATGTGTACATTTTTTTTAAATGACAATAAAGAGATAATAATAATTATAGATACAATGGAATCAACATAGAATTGAAAGTCATACATTCACAATTCATATATAATATTATATGCATCAGTCTGTTTAATTACATCATGATTTGCACAAAAAGTAAAAGATGTACCCACCCAAAAGGATATAAATATACACCCATCAAGTACGGCCAAACGTCAGGCTTCCCCAAAAAGATAAACAGTTAGCCATCAGTAGCCACCGACAGTATCAGCCCCTAAGACTGACGAGAAGGGACCGTAGTCGGGTCCTCCTCAAGGTCCTCTTCATCCGGTGAAATTGCCATCAGAGCGACCAAATTTCAGGCAGAAGCCCAAGCAGTGGAGAGGAAAGAGTCCTCTTGTGGGGTGTAGTAAAGGTCATCCCACAAATCTCTAATAGGCAAGTAAAATTCCAAGTGGACAAAAGTAGTAAAATAAAAAATAAGCGAGTCATAGCGGCCCCACGCCAAAGAGACAGTTAGCTCCCCATGATAGATGCAACGATCCGTGCTCAAGTTGATGTGCCAGTAATTGGGTCCTCCATGAAAGGTCATCCTAGCATACCCCAAAAATCGGCACGAATGCGAAGACATCTCTGATCAGCACCAATCGCAGTTGGGCCAAAAGCCAGGAAACTCAAGCGCTTCCTTTTCTTCCTCGCGAACGTCTTCTCGGTAGTACATAATTTAAAATAGAAATGCAAATACATAGGAAAGAGGTAAGACACCTAGCTTTCATTACCAATATGGTAGCAAGAACAATTAAAAATAACAATAATAATCAATTAAGCAATAAAAGAGAAATAACAACAGAATCTCAGGCAGTGACAGTTTATCATCCAGATAATTATACTGTCAGTAAGAACATATATTTCAACAGTCAAAAGTGCTTATGCTCAATGAAATATGAGACTGACAATGGGTAATGCACAATGCATTATAGTACAAAAAATCCTACTCCATGGAGCTAGACATAAACATTTTCGGAGTGAATGATCAAGGAGTTATGCCAGTATCTCGTTAGCCTTAAAGATAATGTGCTTATCTCATAAAAATATTTGCACAATATAACTTATACATGGCACCTCAATAGTTGATCACGATATAGGACTGTATCTCATTCCGGATCATTGGTGTGTTTGCATCGGTCTATCCCACGGCCCTAGTAGAACTACCACTGTCTATTGTGAGATACCTGCACCCTGATGCCCCCAGGGCCAACTACTATGACCCTACGCTTAGTCTACTCGCACCCGCACATAGGTGTTATTCAAACTCCTAGGTATACATCGCCTTTCCAACAATGTCTAATGGACAACACATATGCATGATGTCACAATGTACATCATATATGTTTATCAATGATACATTTATCATAAAGCATATCACAATGGCATATGATTATTTCTCAATATCAACATGTCATAACTTTATCAAGTACTTAATCCCATATAGGAACTCACAATAACATAGAACCAATTCTCAACATCAACACTTATTTATACATGGTCTATCAATTATCACAATCACATGTTATGGAATCCAACATCTTAGATCTTAGTCAATTATAAGAAGTTTAGGCTAAATAACCCTTAAAAACCGTGGCCTCCCTAGGTCTTCAAAGTTCTAATTTCTTTCCATTTTATACACTAATCACTTGATACCTAATCACTTAAGTTTTATTTTACACAAAATCAATCCAATTTCTTAAAATTTAAGGCCAAAACCGTGGCCACACATTAGTGTAGGAAACCCTCAAAATTTTCATTTCATGCCTTAATCATCTTATAATCAATCACATAAATTTTTATCTTACACAATTCAATTCCAACCCTAAGAATTTCAAGCCAAAACCGTGGCCTCCAATGGGGTAGTAAACCCTCAAAATTTTTCATTCATTAATTCTATCATTATCAAATATTCCAACACCACCAATGCATTCAAAACTCATCAACATTAATCAATAACACATAAACATACAAAATCATCAAACAAAGTAAGCATACTAATATGGATTTCTCCATCAAACAATCATACAAGGTCTCCTCACCACCAATAATGGTTGAAGTGAGTAATCTCCCTCTTACCTAAAGGAAGAACACGCAAATGGTCTCCTATTTGCTCCTTGGTGGATTCGGTTTTGGGGTCCAAAAACCCTAGAAATTTCAACCACAAAGAATCAATATTAAGCTTGGTAAAAGATGGATCTTTGGTCTTCATTGAAACTATAGAACACGAAAATGAAGGAAAAGGAAAGAAAAAATGGAAACTTTACCTTAAAGTTTGAAGCTTGGTCTTGGAAGACAATGGAGGAAGTGATGGATTTTGAAGAAACTTTCTAAATAGGAAGTGTAGAGAAGGTTGAAGGGAGTGTAGAAATGGTGTTAATGAAGAGAATAATGAGAAGAAGTGGTCACTCAAGGGGGCTGCAAACCGTGGTGAAGGAGAAAAGAAGAAGGGAGAAGGAGGAGAAAAATGGAAGAGAAGCTTGAAGAGAGAGAAAGTGTTAAGTGAAATGTGATATTTTTGAGTGAAAATTAGTTAAGTGTGGGAAGCAAAATTGCTTCCCCTTGGGCACCAACAAGCCGCGGCAATGAGAGGGGAGAGAGGGGTGGAGAGGCTTCTCCAACAAGCCAAGGGTATACTAGTCTTTTGGTGGTCAAAGCTTCTCAAAGAAGCTTTGATTAAAATACACTAAATTTGAATTAAAGTGGATTTGATTAGACATAAAGTGGATTACATTAGGATAATGTGATAGGGTTTTTAATACGTACTATTATCCAATGGACAATTATTACAGTTGACAGAAGTCAGTATTAATTATCCAGCAGATAAAAATTACACAACGATTTATTATTTTATCAGATAAAATTTCTCAAAAAATGTGAAACCTCATAAATCATGTCCGATCTCAGGTTTAGTAAGATCCCCCGTTGACATTTCCACATATCAAGGTTCTCGGAAAAAATATCTCATTTTCCTGTCTCTGCTCAATTAGTACTCAAAACGAGGAATAAGATTAAAATATTTCACGTTCTCAAAAAAATCTAGAAAAATTTCCAAAAATCACAAATATTATAAAATAAATATTTGTAATGAAATAAATAAATTTTGGGGTGTTACACTTTAGATGCAAAAATCCTGGACACATCTCCAAAAATTACAACCAACCCTAGGCGGAGTGTTCTGTCAACAATGCACGAGTTGCAAGACCTCAGGTAGGAGGCAGAGTTTACACGATGACTGGAGTGGAAGCCTCCCAATCTGAAGATCTGATAAAGGGAGATGATACCATAGGAGGTAATATTTTATTTGTACTGTATGACTCAGGGGCAACCCATTCTTTTATTACTTATGACTCTGTGTGTTACCTGTGTCTTCTTTGTCTTTTGATTTAAGTGTTTCCACCCCTGCTGCTAAACCTGTTGTTACTACCCAAGTTTCCTTGAACTGTCCTTTATCTACTGAAGGTCGAATCTTTTCTATTGATTTGATATGTTTACCTCTTTCTCAAATAGACGTAATCTTAGGAATGAAATGGTTATATTCTAACCATATCCTGTCGGATTGTTCTAATAAAACCCTAGTTTTCCTTAAGTCTGATGTTTCTAGATTTTTGACAGCCAACCAAGTTAAAGCTTTCTTAAGAGAAAGTGCTTAGGGATACATGTTATTGTCTTCCTTAGAAGTCGAGAGCGAGACGGATGTAAATGTTATTTCGGAAGTTAATGAGTTTCTCCAAGTCTTTCTTGATAATGTATCTAGTTTACCACCGGAGCGGGAGATAGAGTTCACTATCGATCTTGTACCTAGATCTGGTCCTGTATCCATAGCATCGTATAGGATGTCGCCATTAGAATTGGTTGAACTTAAGAAACAATTGGTGGAGCTTTTGGAAAAGTAGTTTGTTAGGCCTAGTGTGTCACCTTGGGGAGCACTAATGTTGTTGGTCAAGAAGAAGGATAGAACTTCACACTTATGTGTAGATTATTGTCAGCTGAACAAGGTCACAATCAGAATAAGTATCCACTTCCGAAGATAGATGATTTAATAGATCAACTGAAGGGAGCCACTGTTTTCTCCAAGATAGATCTGCGTTCTGGCGATCATCAGATCTGAGTGAAGGTAGAGGATATCGCCAAGACGACTTTTCATACACGTTACAACCATTATGAGTATCTTGTAATGCCGTTTGGAGTGACGAATGCCTTTGTCATATTCATGGATTACATTAATAGAATATTTTGTCCTTACCTAGACAGATTTTTCATTGCTTTTATCGATGACATTTTAATCTATTCTCGAAATCAGGAGGAACATGCCGAACATCTCAGTATAGTTCTCTAGATTCTGAAAGAAAAGAAGTTATATGCAAAGTTGTCAAAGTGTGAGTTTTGACTGGAAGAGGTTAAGTTTTTGGGTCATGTAATCTCGAAGGATGAGATTGCAGTGGATCCGTCGAAGGTCGAAGTAGTTCTACAATGGGAAAGGCCAGAGACCATCACTGAGATTCGAAGCTTTGTGAGATTAGTCAGTTATTATCGAAGATCCATTAAAGGATTTTCTAAGATAGCAGGACTTCTCACTCAACTTACGAGGAAGAACCAAGCTTTTGAGTGAACCGATGCTTGTGAAGAAAGTTTTCAAGAGTTGAAGAGACGATTGACTACTTCACCAGTTTTAGTTGTACCCAATCCAAATGAGCCCTTTGAGGTGTATTGTGATGCTTCACATCAAGGATTAGGATGTGTGCTCATGCAAGATAGGAAAGTGGTGGCGAATCCTTCAAGATAGTTGAGAATACACGAAAAGAATTATCCTACACATGACTTGGAGTTAGCAGCTGTGGTATTTACTTTGAAAATATGGAGACACTTTCTGTATGGAGCAACGTTCAACATCTACAACGATCATAAAAGTCTGAAGTACCTATTTGACCAAAAGGAGTTAAACATGAGGCAAGGGAGGTGGTTGGAGTTTTTGAAAGATTACGATTTTCAACTTCCATATCACCCCGAACAGGCAAACATCGTGGCAAACACTTTAAGCAGGAAGATGCTTAGTATCTCTGCTATGATGGTCAAGGAAAAGGAGTTAATAGAGCAATTAAGGGATATATGGTCATCTGTGGAATTGACACCGGGGAAGATTTGTTTGAATATGGTTACTATTTCAAGTGATCTAATGGAAGAAATTCGAGAGAAATAGAAAGGTGACAAATTTTTGAAAAATGAGAGGGAGTGTAAAAATATATTCTTGATCCAAATCATATCATAGCACATGATACAGTACAATTAAAAGAGAATTTAACCTATGAGACACTTCCTGTAAAGATTGAAGATAGGAATGTGAAACAACTCAGAGGGAAAGAAATTACATTGGTGAAAGTGATCTAGAATGGCCTAACCAGAGACGCAACGTGGGAGATAGAGGACAAGATGAAGGAACAACATCCACATCTATTCTTAGGTATGATAAATTTTGAGGACGAAATTTCTTTTTCGAAGGGGAAAGTTGTAACACCCCCAAAATTGCTTGTTTCATGATATATATTCATTTTATAATATTTGTTATTTTATGTGAATTTTTAGAAATTATTTAAGTGATTTTGATTATTTTAATATGTTTCTCGATTTATGTGCACCCTGAGCGGAGCCGGGAAAAGAAAATATTTTCCCCGAGGGTGAAAAACCTTGGACTATAGAAATGGTGATGGGGGATCCCGAGGCCAGATATAGTTTACGAATTTTTTGTTTTTTGAGATTTTATTTAATAAATAAAAATTCCAGTATGTTTTATTATCCGTTAGACAATAAATATTGATTTTGTTAACTGTAACTTTTATCTACTAGATAATAGTTTTGGTAGAGTATGAGTCATCTTTTCTAGAGAGTACTTTAATGACATCACCAAGATGACATCATCCAAGTGACATTACCCTTCACATTTTCAAAAAGTGGACAAAGCTTCTCAAGGAAGATTTGCACCAAGCTTCTAGATGAAGCTTCACTTTCCCTCTCTCCTCCTTGTGACCCCATAGTTTTGGGGGGAAAAGATGACAAGGAAATTGTCATCTTTTCACTTAAAGCATTTTTGCTTTTCATTCCAAAAGTTTTCTATCGCTTTATCTCTCAACATTTTCTTTTCACTCACATTTTCTGTCCTCTCCATTTTCTATCTCTTTCAAGCTTTTTCCTTTTGTTACCATTACTTGATTCTTCCATCTTCATCTTCTTCCTACCAAGCCCTAAAACTTGAAGCTCTGAGGTGTGATTCTTGATTTTCTATTTTCCTTCCTTCGTTTTCTTGATTCTTGGTCACCCTTGTGATCAAGGACTTCTCTTTTCAAGCTTCGGTTGTTGATTATGTGAGTTTGAATATCCTAGGATTTTGTTAGTGGTGGTCGACGAAAATTTGCAAGAAGCAACAAGGAGCTTGCCTTTTCTTATTGTCTCTTTAGATAAAAGGGAGATCATCATCTTCAACCTATCATGGTGGTGAGGAATATGTTTTTTGTGTCGATAGGGAGGAATCCATGAGAGGGCTGCTCACTTTGTTATATGGTTTTTGGTGATTCTTGATGATTTTTGTGGTTATTTTGTCTTGTATGATTTTACTACTTGCTATTGTATATCTTGATGGATTTGGAATGATTTGGATGGATTGGAATCATGTATGGAAAGTAAGGGCTCTTTGCCCTTTTGTTTGAGGTTCACGACCAAGCACCTATAAATGGGGTGTCCATGATCAAAATTTTGTAATAATTTGGGGACTAACTAATTAAGTGATTAATGATAAAAGGAATGATGAGAATCTTAGGTTCCTAGCCCCTTAGAGCTCACGGCCCATACGTAAAACTTTGTGTTAAGATGGAAACTTAATTAATTAAATGATTAGATGTTGATTAGGGATTCATAAAATGGAAAGAACAAAGAATAAAATTTTATCCTACAACCTAAAGTGATTTTTGGCCAAAGAAAGAACATAAGTGTAAGTGAGGTTTTGAGAAACTTAAAATAATTATTCTAAGTGAGTTATGTTTAGAACTAAGTAAAGGACTTGTTTAATTAGAGTAAGAAAGATTAGGCGAAAAAATACAAGAAAATTCTTCTAGAGAGGCTTAATAGGAAAAGTGTTGAAGTTGGAGCGTAATTTTATATCAAACCTTAAAAGTATGTTTTCGCATTTGAGAATCTAATAATGAATTGTTGTGGGTCCTATGTGGGACCAAGAATTTGTTGATAATTAATTTGGCCAATTATGGCATGTGATTATGGAAAAATTATATCATTGTTGAATATATGTGTATATGCATCGAGTTATCATGCATTGTGAAAGTCCGGTGGACTTTGTTGTAAGGCTTTATGCGTAGGAGATAAATCACACCTTAGTGCGGGTGCGAATAGACTAGTGTAGGTCACTTGTTAACCTTAGGGGCGTCGGGTGCGGGTATCTCATAATGGGCAGTTGGTAGCTCCTCTGTACCGTGAGACAGACCGATGAAATGCACTGACGATCTAGACCGAGACACTGTCCAATATCACGATCTTGTGAAGAATGCCTTGTATAGGCCATGTTGTGCAATTTGTTATTATTGAAGCACTTGATTTGAGGCTGATGAGATTCAGACATGTCTCATTGATCATTCTCTCTGATGTTGTGTTTAGCTGCATGGAGTAGGTGTAACACCCCAAAATTTAATTTTCTACTATTAGAATTCATTCTAAAATATTTTTTTTATTTTCTGGAATTTTTCTGGAATTTTCTGAGAACGCGAAATATTTTAAAATATTTCTCGTTTTACGTATGTACTGAGCGGAACCGGAGAAATGAGATATTTTCTCTGAAAGCCTTGAACTATGGAAACGTCGATGGGGGATCTTACTAAACCAGAGACCGGACATAGTTTGCAAGGTTTCACATTTTTCAAGAAATTTAATAGTAATAATAATGAAACGCTGTGTAGATTTCATTTGTCAGGTAAATTAATGCTGACTTCTATCAACTGTAATAATTGTCTACTAAATAATAACATGTATTAAAAACATTATCCTACTATCCAAAATCTACTTTGTATCACATCCATTAGCTTTAATTCCAAAAAGAATGATTAAATTAATTAAGCTGTCAAGGGAAGCTTCTTAGAAATTTCCCAAATAATTCATTTTTCTCTCTTTTCACTCCCCACACTCATTCCCATGGCAGATGGCTATTTTGGGAGCCTAAAATATCCCCTTTTCTCATTCTCACTTTTATCACTCCACTCTCACACTTCAAACACTCTTCTCTTCTTCTCCTTGCTTCATCACCATACACACCCTCATTGGAGATCATCTCCATTGTTTGCTACAACTAAACTCGTTTCGTGTTTTCTTCCACCATTCCAAGACCATCCTTTAGTTCTTCTTCTTCCACTATCCAGCATTGAAGCTAAAGCTTTGAGCTTGGAGGTAAAGTCTTCACATTTCTTTCACTTTATTCTCATTTTTGTTTTTCTTGGTCACCTATGTGATCAAGAACTCATTTTTCCATGGTTTGAGTGGACATTATGGAAATCACTCACATTGGTGTTCTTCTTGAAGGGGAAAACAAAAATCTAGGGCAAGAAGAGGTAACACCTTGTGTTGTCTTCCAAATAGGTAAGAGGTAGATGATCCTTTTCAACCAATCTTGGTAGTAAGGGAATGTCTTGTATGTGTGTTGTTATTGATTTCTGAATCCATGTATAAAGTTCTCTCATTTTTATGTTGTTCTTCATAATAGTGCATTTTGTTGGGTTTGTATGGTTTATTGATGCCTCTTACACGATTTGAAGATATATTTGAGTAACTTGTTGATTAAATATGATAATGATTGGTTTGGTTTGAGTTAAAGGACCTGGAGAACTCTGTTTTCTGCAAGTTTACGTGTGGTAATTGATTACAAGGGTAATCGATTACACGCGGCTTGTAATCGATTACCAAGCTCTTAAGGGTACGAAATCATGATTTTAGAAATCTGATAATCGATTACGTCTTGAGTGTAATCGATTACAGAGATTCTGTCTAGCTTGTAATCGATTACTAGAGTGGTGTAATCGATTACCAAGCCTCTGATGTCACGAAATGGTGCTTCTGGGAATCACGTAATCGATTACAACTTGTGGGTAATCGATTACGGATTCTGTCCAATTGGTAATCGATTACAAGGACGGTGTAATCGATTACCAGGCCCTTGAAGTTACGAATCGTGGTTCTGGGAATCACGTAATCGATTACAATGAGATTGTAATCGATTACAGAGATTCTGTTACACTGGTAATCGATTACCAGGGTGATGTAATCGATTACCAAGACCCAAAAATGAGATTTTTGAGCTGGAAATTATTGAAATTATGGTTCTTTGCCCTCTGTAACTCCAACATAACCTAAAAACCCCGGATTCAAGGATTTTACTTTACCTAAATGCGATAGGAACATGTATTCATACCAATAGCGAAGAAATGATTTTGAAAATGGAATTCTTGGATCCATGACATGGAAATTGTGGTATGTGTGTAATAAGGAACATATATTGATGCTGAGAATTATTGATGCAAGTATGATTCCCTATGTGGGTTATGCACTATTGATTTAGTACTCTATGAGATAAGAATGATTATATGCCATTGAGACAATGTTTTTAATGAATGTATTGTTGATATGTCATGTCGGACATTGAATAATGCTTATGTGCCATTGAGGCAATGCTTATGTTGAATGCATCATTGATGAACATACATGATTGGACATTGTGTCATCATGCATGCGTGTTGTCCGTTGGACATTGTTGAGAAGGCCATGTTGCCTAGGAGTTTGAATAACACCTTTGTGCGGGTGCGAGTAGACTAAGCGTAGGTGTCATATGTTGTTGACCCTAGGGGTGTTGGGGTATGGGTGTCTCACAATAGACAGTGGTAGCTCCACTGGGGCCGTGGGATAGACCAATGCGACACACCAACGATCCTGTCTGAGACGCTGTCCTATATCGCGATCAACTGTTGAGGTACCATGTATGAGCCATTGCGCAAACAATTTTATGAAAGGAAGCACACTGTATTTTAAGGCTACTGATATACTGGTATTACTCCTTGATCATTCACTCCGAAAATGTTTACGTCTAGCTCCATGGAGTAAGAACTTTGGTACCCTTGTTGCATTGTGAGTTGTCAGTCACATGGTCCATTGGGCATTTATAATTGGATAATGTGTTTACTATTATGACTGCGATATTTATTTGACTCTTGGTAATGCTAATGTTGTTAGTTGGCCATGGATAATGTTAACTATTGTTCTTTGCTGCTTTACTCTCGTTAATTGCTTTCGGGTATTACTGTACTTGTATGTATTAACTGTGTCTTATGTGGACGTTCGACGCCGTTTATTTTCTTGCTGCCATGTTGGTACTGAAAGTTGGGAATCTCACCTCTTTCGGTAATTTCTCTATTTTGTATTTTCGTTGGATCGTGTGCTCTCGAGAAGACACTCGTGAGGAGGACAAGGAAACCACTGAGTTTCAGGGTTTCTGACCTTATCTCGACTGAGATCAAAGTTGTTGAGTATGTCATTTTGGCTCCGTGGACTTTTTGGCTACGTGCGGATCAACTTTCTTGGAGGTCCGGACTGCTGGCATATCAACGTGCAGACTGATCGATGTGTATACCACGGTGATGTGACGGTGTCCTTAGCGTGGAGACGTTATGACGCTCCTATTCTAGATTTTCATGCTTTTGTATGGCTGGAGTTCTATATGCCCGTGAGGAACATGTGGGGTGAAATGTATTATACCCCTCGTGAGGATTCCTTTTTGTCTACTGCCCAGGCTCCTGCCCGCTATTTTGTCGTCCCGATGGATGTCTCGTCAAACGACGAGGACCCTGAGGAGGATCCATCTACGGTTCCTTCTCGTTCTAGGTAGTCTTAGGGTTGGTTTAATTTATGGCTATTGATGGCTGTCCGTTTATTTTGAGGGAGCCTGACGTACTACTGGATTAGTGGGTATATATATTTGTATCTCTTGGGGTAGGTACACATTTTGCCTTTTGTATATTTTTGGAAATGTAATTTAAACAGGCTTGTATTTTTGGTACAAAGTATGTAATTATCCATATTGTGAATGGTCGTATGTTTCATTCCACGTTGATTTCTCTTTAACCTTTTTGACAGAAGTTTTATTGGAAAGAGGAACTTTTAATTTTAACTCAATCATGCGATATATTCATAAATAGGTGTATATGTACATTAAATGGAAGTTTTAACCGGATTCATGTTAAGCAAAAAAAAATATTCAAATTTTCCGTAATCATTTGTATGTTGTTTCACTATAGTGTGACGTTCCTTCTTCTTACCCAGTATGACTAAGGGAGAAAAAGGGATGTTACACTTTTCTTGGTATTAGAGCTCCCAGTTATGTTTTGTTTGGGTCGTGTGGTTTTGGACTGTCTTGTTTTTATTGTGTTACTCTCTGTGACTTTGTTGTTCGGTATTCATAAGGGTACATCTAACTTTCTCTGTATTTTGCATAGCTCAACTTGAAAGGAAATAATGGCTCGTAGGGGTGATATGGCTGCTGCCATAGAAGCAATATAAAAGATGGCTAAGGCAATGTTACAGCAGAACTAGCAGACAGCTCAACAACAGGCTAGGGCTGCACAACAGCTAGAGGCTACAGCGAACGTTCAAAACTTGGAAGGATTTCGTCGCGCTATTCCTCCATTGATCCGGAGAAAGCTACATTGTGGATCCAAAAGTTGGAGAAAATATTTACGGGTATGAATTGTGCTAATGATAGGAAAGTGACCTATGTCGCATACATGCTGATGGGAGACGCTGAACATTGGTGGACGGGAGAACAAAGGCTACTCCAAGCCGCGAACAGAGTGATAACTTGGGAAGTGTTCAAAGAAAGGTTCTTGAACAAGTATTTTCCTGAAAGTGCCAGGCACGCAAAAGAAATGGAATTTCTGAGGTTGCGACAGGGAGGTATGACTGTGAGCGAATACGCCGCCAAGTTTGAGAACTTGTCCAGATTTTTGACTTATTTTCAACTTCAACCCAATGAAACTTGGAAGTGCCAGAAGTTTGAGGAAGGCCTGAGGCATGATGTGAAGAAAATTGTGATAGCCTTGAAGATTTCTCAGTTTTCTGAGCTACTCGACACTTGCTTCCGATTGGAAAGTGTGGAACAAGAACGTGAGGCGAGAAACAGAAACTTTGGGCCTGTTCGATCCCAAAGAGGAGGTGGTGGTAACGCAAGTCGTTATCAAAAGAAGCCTTATTCCAAACCCTCTGGAACAACAGCCACAAAAATTTCAAGGAGGAAGCCCAAATGGAAGCCCTGGAAGGATGGGTCAGAATGCTATAACTACTCTGAGATGTATGAAATGTGGGAAGGAGCATTTCACAAGAGACTGCACAATCAAAGGATTTATTTGCTTTCGGTGCGGGAAACCTGGTCACGTTTCTCGAGACTACCATCAGACCAAGGCGGAACCATCCGTCAATGTTGCTAAGACTTCTAAACCATAAGTTGGAGGCAGAGTCTACACCCTGAGTAGTACTGAGGCCTCTGAATCTGAGGATCTGATACAAGGAGAAGGTATCATTGAAGGTAATCTTTTGATTATACTGTATGACTCTAGTGCTACTCATTCTTTCATTTCACATGACTGTGTGAAAAGACTTGGATTGCCTGTATCTTCTTTGCCTTTCGATTTGACTGTTTTGACTCCTACTGCAAAACCTGTCGTCACTGCTAAGGTGTGTCTAGGTTGTCCTTTAATCGTGGAAGGTTGAATCTTTTCTGTCGATTTGATCTATTTGCCATTATCCCAACTAGACGTGATATTAGGAATGGACTGGCTATCTGCCAACCACGTCCTGTTAGATTTCTCTAGAAAAACAATAGTTTTCCCTTTGGATGAGGATTCTAGATTTTTGACTGCCAACCAAGTGAAAGCTTTTCTGAAAGAAGGAGCTCGGGGATACATGCTATTATCTTCTTTGAAAGTCGAGAGTGGAGTTGATGTGGACACAATCTCTGTTGTTCGAGAATTTCCTGACGTTTTCCCTAATGATGTACCTAGTTTGCCACTTGAACGAGAGGTCGAGTTTGCTATTGACTTAGTACCAGGAGTTGGCCCTATTTCTATAGCGCCTTACCGTATGGCACCAGCAGAGCTCGTGGAACTTAAGGAGCAGTTGAAAGAACTTCTAGAAAAACGATTCGTGAGACCCAGTGTGTCACCTTGGGGAGCACCTGTGTTGTTGGTTAAGAAGAAAGATGGGACTTCAAGATTATGTGTGGACTACCGTCAGTTGAACACAGTTACGATCAAGAACAAGTATCAATTGCTGAGGATAGATGACTTGATGGGCCAATTAAAAGGAGCTGTTGTGTTTTCCAAGATCGATCTATGATCGAGTTATCACCAAATCAAAGTGAAAGTAGAAGATATTCCCAAGACGGCTTTTCGCACTCGTTATGGTCATTACGAGTACCTGGTGATGCCTTTTGGTGTGACAAATGCACCTGCGATATTTATGGACTACATGAATAGGATCTTTCGTCCTTATTTGGACAAATTCGTCGTTGTTTTCATCGATGATATCTTGATCTATTTGCAAAATCATGAGGACCATGCTGAGCACCTTAGCATAGTTCTCCAGATTTTGAAGGAAAAAGAGCTATATGCGAAACTATCCAAGTGCTAGTTTTGGCTATAAGAAGTGAAATTCTTGGGTCATGTAATCACAAAGGAAGGAATTGCAGTGGATCCTTCGAAGGTAGAAGCCGTACTACAGTGGGAAAGACCAACGACAGTGACGAAAATCCAAAGCTTCGTCGAGTTAGCCGGATACTACCGGAGGTTTATTGAGGGATTTTCCAAAATTGCTGGACTGCTCACTCAACTCACCAAGAAAGACTAAGCTTTTGAATGGACAGATTCCTGTGAAGGAAGTTTCCAAGAGTTAAAAAGGAAGCTGACTACGTCACCAGTGCTGGTCTTACCGAATCCTAGTGAACCATTTGAAGTGTACTGTGACGCTTCGTATCAAGGTTTGGGGTGCGTTCTCATGCAAAACGGAGGGGTGGTAGCTTACACCTCAAGACAATTGCGAATGCACGAGAAGAACTACCCAACACAGGATCTAGAGTTAGCTGCAGTGGTGTTTGCATTGAAAATATGGAGACATTATCTGTATGGAGCCACATTCAACGTCTTCAGTGACCGCAAAAGTCTGAAATACCTATACGATCAGAAAGAGCTGAACATGAGGCAACGAAGATGGCTAGAATTTTTGAAAGACTATGACTTCCAACTTCAGTATCATCCTGGAAAGGCGAACGTGGTGGCCGATGCCTTGAGTAGGAAGACGATTAGTGTTTCTACTATGATGATTAGAGAAAAGGACTTGATAGAGCAATTCAAAGACATATGGTCATTTGTAGAGTTAACACCGGATAAAATTTGCATGAATAAGATCACTATCTCGAATAACCTGATGGATGATATTCAAGAGAAACAAAAGATCGATAAATTCCTACAAGAAGAAAGAGAATTGATGAGGCAGGGTGGTGTATCAATGTTGAAGGAAGGAAGCGATGGAATTCTGAGATTCCAAGGAAGGGCCTGTGTGCCTAAAGATGAGGAACTCAGAAAGTACATACTTGAACATGCTCACTCGAATCAGTTAAGTACGCATCCTGGAATGACCAAGATGTATCAAGACTTGAGGAAGTTGTTTTGGTGGCATGGGATGAAAAGAGACATCGCTAGATGTGTATCATCTTGTTTGGTTTACCAGAAAACGAAGATTGAACATCAAAGACCAGCTGGACTATTACAACCCTTGTCTATCCCCGAATGGAAATGGGATAGTATTGCCATGGACTTTGTTGTCGGGCTGCCAAGGACTAAGAAAGGAAATGACTCAATATGGGTAATTATGGATCGGCTTACAAAATCAGCTCACTTTTTGCCAATCAACATAAGATATCCATTGGAGAAGTTGAGTCGGATATACGTTGGTGAAATTGTCAGACTTCATGGTGTGCCCACAAGTATCATTTCCGATCGAGATCCAAGGTTTACGTCTAAGTTTTGGAAGAGTTTTCAAGAAGTTATGGGAACGAAGTTGCGATTGAGTTCGGCATACCATCCACAGACTGATAGCCAATCAGAGAGGACAATTCAGTCATTAGAGGATCTGCTGAGAGCTTGTGCGATGGAGCAAACTAGAGGTTGGGATGAAATCTTACCGTTGGTAGAATTCACCTACAACAACAGTTACCATTCAAGTATAGGGATGGCGCCCTATGAGGCTCTATATGGGCGGAGGTGTCGGATGCCTCTGTGCTGGTATCAAGATGGAGAACGGCTTACCGTTGGACCTGAACTCATTCAGCAGACAACTGAGAAGGTTAAAATGATTCAGGAGAAAATGAAAATGGCTCAGAGTCGGCGAGAAAGAGTTATGCGGACAAAAGAAGGAAACCTCTTGAGTTCGAAGAAGGAGAGCATGTCTTCTTGAAAGTCACACCTACGACTGGGGTCGGTCGTGTCCTCAAGTCTAGAAAACTCACTCCAAAATTCCTTGGACCTTACCAAATTCTTCGTCGGATAGATCCTGTTGCTTACCAAATAGCTTTACCACCTTTTCTTTCGAACCTTCATAACGTCTTTCATGTGTCACAACTCAGAAAATATATCCAAAGTCCTAATCATGTCATAGCACCTGATTCCGTACAATTAAAGGAAAACTTGACTTATGAGACAGCTCCTGTAAGGATTGAGGATAGGAGGACAAAGCAACTCAGAGGAAAGGACATTGCACTAGTGAAGGTAATCTGGAGCGAAGCAACTGGAGATGTGACGTGGGAGCTGGAGAACAAGATGAAGGAGCAATATCCCGAATTGTTTTTAAGGTATGGAAAATTTCGAGGACGAAATTCTTATTTGTTGGGGAGAGTTGTAATACCCCAAAATTTACTTTTCTACTATCAGAATTCATTCTAAAATATTTTTTTGATTTTTTGGAATTTTTCTGGAATTTTCTGAGAACGCGAAATATTTTAAAATATTTCTCGTTTTACGTATGTACTGAGCGGAACCGGAGAAATGAGATATTTTCTCCGAAAGCCTTGAACTATGGAAACATCGATGGGGGATCTTACTAAACCCGAGACCGGACACAGTTTGCAAGGTTTCACATTTTTCAAGAAATTTAATAGTAATAATAATGAAACGCTGTGTAGATTTCATCTGTCAGGTAAATTAATGCTGACTTCTATCAACTGTAATAATTGTCTACTAAATAATAACATGTATTAAAAACATTATCCTACTATCCAAAATCTACTTTGTATCACATCCATTAGCTTTAATTCCAAAAAGAATGATTAAATTAATTAAGCTGCCAAGGGAAGCTTCTTAGAAATTTCCCAAATAATTCATTTTTCTCTCTTTTCACTCCCCACACTCATTCCCACGGCAGATGGCTATTTTGGGAGCCTAAAATATCCCCTTTTCTCATTCTCACTTTTATCACTCCACTCTCACACTTCAAACACTCTTCTCTTCTTCTCCTTGCTTCATCACCATACACACCCTCATTGGAGATCATCTCCATTGTTTGCTACAACTAAACCCGTTTCGTGTTTTCTTCCACCATTCCAAGACCATCCTTTGGTTCTTCTTCTTCCACTATCCACCATTGAAGCTAAAGCTTTGAGCTTGGAGGTAAAGTCTTCACATTTCTTTCACTTTATTCTCATTTTTGTTTTTCTTGGTCACCTATGTGATCAAGAAATCATTTTTCCATGGTTTGAGTGGACATTATGGAAATCACTCACATTGGTGTTCTTCTTGAAGGGGAAAACAAAAATCTAGGGCAAGAAGAGGTAACACCTTGTGTTGTCTTCCAAATAGGTAAGAGGGAGATGATCCTTTTCAACCAATCTTGGTAGTAAGGGAATGTCTTGTATGTGTGTTGTTATTGATTTCTGAATCCATGTATAAAGTTCTCTCATTTTTATGTTGTTCTTCATAATAGTGCATTTTGTTGGGTTTGTATGGTTTATTGATGCCTCTTACACGATTTGAAGATATATTTGAGTAACTTGTTGATTAAATATGATAATGATTGGTTTGGTTTGAGTTAAAGGACCTAGAGAACTCTATTTTCTGCAAGTTTACGCGTGGTAATTGATAATCACATATTTTATTCATTAAGAAACCCTTTTGTTTAGTCATTTACACTCTCCATATTCTTAATTGATTGAGTTTGGTATGATTTTGTGAGTTTGAGCTCAAATTGGTCCTAATTGAATATTTTCAGCATTATTGAGATTTGACACTGTTTCTGTATTTTGGCCATAACTTGAGTTCCTAATATCTGATGAACATGAATTTTACCTTGTAGGAAAGCTAAGAGGAAGCTCTACAACTTTGATGAAGAGCTCGAAGTCTGATTCAGATGTCTAAGGGACCTAAGTTTACATGGAAGTCAGAATACGGGTTCTGCCAGTAGAATCCGAATAGTGTGCACTCAAAAAAATCATATCTCAAGATGTAATAATGGAGATGGGCTGAAATTTGGACAGTGGATAGTCAAGATCCAAATAAACAACTTTCATGAAGAACACATTTTGAGAAAAAGAAGTCTAGCAGGTCATTTTGAGTTTACAAGTCGGAACAGAGGTGCTGAAGTTGGGTTTGAGCAACCTACGGTATTTGGGACATATCTTGGGCTTAAGGAAGCCAAATTGGACGAACCAGCTATCCATTTTATAGCCAAGACAAGGATCTACAACTTTGATGAAGAACACTTTTCATGGTTCTGAAGTATAGTGGGTCGTTTTTGGCTTCCAAGTCAGACACGAAATTTTCACCCATCCACTAATCCACTCATCCATCCACTAATCCACTCATCCACTCATCCACTCATCCACTAACTCACCCATTCATCCACTAATACACTAATCCAACCATTTAACCACTCCACCCACTCATCCACTAACTCATCTACTCATCCATCCACTCACCCATTCAAGTCCATAATTTTCCACTCACCAAAAGTCCTTTGGCATTTTTCACTAATTCAACCACTCAACCACTCCACCCACTCATCCACTAAACCAATCCACTAAACCAACCCACTAATCCATCCACTCAACCACTCCACTCATCCACCCACTCATCCACCCACTTCCCTTTGTCATTTTGTTACCTTAGACTTCTATAAAAGGCACCATTTATCATGAACAACATGTATTCTCTCCTTCATTTCTCTCTTAGTTTCTTGTTTCTTCATAGTTTCTTCATAGTTTCTCATAGCTTTTGTATATTTTGATGCTTCTCTTCATGGTGATGGAGGGCTAAGCTACTTTCGGTCAATTTAGAACTCTTGAAGAGATTGTGGTTTGGATTCTTGAGACCTTGGTTATGTATTGTATTTGATTTGTAATTGAATTCCTCTTTTCTTCTTCTTTCTTCTTTTTCTTCTTCTTGATCTTGAATGCATGAATGGTGATTCTATTTATGTTGATCTGATTGATCTTGGTTTAAGATTGAGATTTGTGATGAAACTTAGAACTGATTGATCTAAACTAATCACATAAATGAAGATTGAGATTTGTGATGAAACTTAGAACTGATTGATCTAAATTAATCACGAAATTGAAGAGGTTAGGTTCTTGATTTGTGCCTAAGTTAATTGAATTCGGTACTTGAAATTAACATAGATTTTCATGAATGATGCGATTGCGGATTTGTGTTTATCACTTGTTAATTGAATTCTAGACGATCGTCTAGTATGAATTCTGGATTTGATGCGAGAGATCTCGGTTAGATCCAAATTAACAATTCAATTGCACTTCAAGTGTTTTATGAAGGGTCTATGATTGAATCCACCCAATCTTGGATAGGTTTCTAAATTGATTGCTCTTTAATTGTTATTTCTCCCTTTTAATTTTGTTAAGTGCGATCCTTGAACCATCAAACCCCCTTTGCTAACTTTCACTTGATTTGATTAAATTGCATCTACGATCCTTGAGGAGACGATCCGGTGTTGTCACTGTGCTACAAGCTTAGGTAATAACTTCGGTTATAATTTTGTGAGTTAGTTCGGCGCTCGTCGAAATTTTGGCGCCGTTATTCTTGGGGAGCTCGTAGGTGTAATCTTTTCATTTTGAGTAACCTTACTAATTTTTTTTTTCTTACCTATTCTAACAGTTATTTTTCATTTACTAACATTGTTCATACCATACTAACATTTTTATCTTAGCTTTTGAATTTTTCTGAATTAGGAAAGACGGAAAACGGTGATTACGGGTAACTATTGCAATTTTCGAACTGAAACATGCCCAGAATGAGCTGTAACTTGGTCGGTTGAAGGAAAACAGCTTGATAAACAAGACTCACAGTAAACTGTGAGGTCACCCCTGGTTTTTCGAAATTCTATCATTTAGACCACTTTTTCAATTTTTTAATATTTTTTATTGCATTTTCTAGTTTCATTTTTATGTAGATTTTGTTCTGTGTTGATTCCATAATTTTTAAAAATGTTTAGACATATTAACTAGATTTATTTTTGCATATTTTGAGTGTTGTTTAGTGTATTTTGCTTAGTTGCGAGTTTTGTGTTTTTGTGCTTTAGTTGATGCATGACTAGGTCCAATCGATATCTTGCTTGATCTTGATCCCGAGATTGATAGGACCTTGCATAGATTAATTAGAGCTCGTGTGATAAATTCGAGTTAATTCTGAACCTAATTTTAGGAGTGAACACGATAACTTAAGTAATCCACGAAATCATGGTGATAACATGCATAATAGAACCCTTAAGGAACTTCTTTGCTCTGATGTATCTTACCAATCTTTGTGCATTCAATATCCTGATCTTGATGCAGATTTTGAGTTGAAATCTGGTTTGATACACTTGTTACCAAAGTTTCATGGTCTTGCGGGTGAAGATCCTCATAAGCACCTGAAAGAGTTCCATGTTGTGTGTTCAACCATAAGCCACAAGGCATTTACGAGGAACACATCAAGTTAAGGGCATTTCCCTTCTCACTTGTCGATGCGACCAAAGATTGGTTGTTTTATCTTTCACCAGGTTCGGTCGAAAGTTGGAATGACATGAAGAGGTTGTTCCTGGAGAGATTTTTCCCTGCCTCGAGAGCTGCTTTGCAATTAGGAAGGATATATGTGGCATCGAGACGGATGTCGGTGAGACTTTGCATGAATCTTGGGAGAGATTCAAGAAGTTGTGTTCGAGCTGCCCTCATCACCAAATTAGTGACCAACTCTTGATTCAATACTTTTATGAGGGCTTCTTTGCCAAATGATAGAAGCATGATCGATCTTTCCTCTGGAGGAGCCTTAGTAGACAAAACTCCTACCGCCGCAAGAGAGATCGATAGCAAACATGGCGGCCAATACCCAACAGGTTGGCTCGCGGATCATCACCGCAACCCGGAGGAGTTAATGAAATTCAAGCATCTCATATGGACCAACAAAGAATGGAACACGGACTAGATGAATTGACTTCTTTGGTAAGACAGATAGCGATGGGTCAACAACCACCCATGCGATGATGGCGCATCGGTGTGTGGAATTTGTTCTAATTCATCTCATCCTACTCTTGATTCATGCCCTACACTTCGGGAAGATGGTTCCGCTTTTCCCGGATCAATGTGTTCTTTGCGGTGGTGTTTTCCTGGTAGACCCCAATATCGGCAACAACGACAATCTAGATATGATCCATTTTCTAGTACTTATAACCCTGGTTGGCGAGACCATCCCAATTTGAGGTATGGGAATTCTAGCCAACAACAACGGCCCCACCGGCGGCAACAACAATTTAGATACCAAGTGCAGGTCCAAGCAACAAATACCAACAAATACCCCTGCATTCGGACAACGACAGCAACACATTCGGCGATCATGTCCAATCCACTCCACCGAGCCGTCATTGGAAGACACGATGAAACAAATGGCCACAAATAACATTCAGTTCAGTGAGAACGTCGGTGCCAACATTCGAAATTTACAAACTCAAATTGGGCGGTGGCAACCACCGTGGCGAGCTAAAGAGTCAAGGTTCTAGCCAATTGCCTTCACAAAAACAGTCAACAATCCAAGAGGCAACGTAAGTGCAATTACCTTAAGAAGTGGCAAAGAAGTTGATGTTCCAACCTTGCAGCAATCAGAAATTGACCAGGAAATGGATAATTCAGGTCCGAGAAATCGTGCCTCCGAAGAAAATTGCAGAGAATTCAGATGTTACCATTCCATTGCCTTTTCCAAATAGGATCACACAATCCAAGAGAACAATGCAAGCGAGAAATGGAAAAAGAAGTCATGGAGACATTCGGGAAAGTGGAAATCAATATTCCCTCCTAGATGCAATCAAGCAAATTCCAAAATATGCTAAATTTCTCAAGGAGTTGTGCACTCATAAGAGAAGGTTGAAAGGGGATGAGAAGATCGGCATGGGTAGAAATGTTTACGCAATGATTACGCCAAGCATGCCACGAAAATGCAAAGATCCTGGAACTTTCACAATTTCTTGCACAATTGGAAACTCTAGATTTGAGCACGCAATGCTAGATTTGGGTGCTTCGATCAATGTCATGCCCATGTCGGTGTATAAGTGTTTAAACATCGGTACTTTGCAACCCACTTGGTATCGTGATTCGGTTGGCAAATAGAGCCACTTCTCATCCGGCAGTGTCTTTGGAAGATGTGTTAGTTCGGGTGAATGAGTTGATTTTTCCAGTGATTTCTACATTACGGACATGGAAGATGAGTCTCCAACAAACCATGCTCCATTGATTCTAGGCGACCATTCCTCAAGACCGCCAAGACCAAGATAGACGTGCATGCTTGGCACCCTTTCTATGGAGTTTGGCGACAATTTGGTACAATTTAACATTTTTGATGCCATGAGACACCCCCAGAGGAGCATTACTGTTTTCCATGTTGATATGATTGAGATCTTTGGTTGATGATTTCTATCTTGATTTATATCTTTGAATTCCACGATATTGTTGACTATCTTGGTTCTGTTTCTTGTGATACATGTGCCACTTGTGATGTTGAACCATGTCTTTGCATGTCTTTGAGATTTATTCTGTTATGAGTAATGATACAATGCTTGATGATGCAACAATTGAGAATGAGAGTCGATACCATCTTGAAATTAATGTTCTTGAATTAGTGTTTTGGATCACTTGTTACCTTCCATTGTGCAACCTCCATCTTTGGAGTTGAAGACTTTACCAGACCATCTTAAATATGCATATTTGGGAGATGGTGAGACACTTCCGGTGATCATTGCTAAAAACCTACAATCGATCAAGAAGAAAAATTACTGATTTTGAGGCGGAATAGGCAAGCCATCGGATGGACTCTTGCGGATATTCTGGTATTAGCCCCTCCACATGCATGCATAAGATTTTATTGGAAGAAGGGATTAAACCGGTTAGACACCCCAAAGGAGACTAAATCCCCGATTCTAGATGTGTAAGAAGGAAGTTACAAAGGCGCTTCAAGTGGCATTATTTATCCCATATCGACGGTCAATGGGTGAGCCCGTGCAAGTGGTTCCCAAGAAATGCGGGGTCACGGTGGTTGCAAATCGAACAATAAGCTTGTGCCTACACGAGTTCAAAATAGTTGGCGAGTTTGCATTGATTATAGGCGGCTCAACCAGGCTACCGAGAAAGGATCATTTCCCGCGCCCTTCATTGATCGGATGTTGGAGCGGTTAGGCGGCAAGTCACATTATTGTTTCCTGGATGGATATTCGGGCTATTTTCGATTCATATAGCCCCGAAGACCAAGAGAAGACTACTTTCACTTGTCCATTTGGCACATTTGCATATAGGAGGATGCCCTTTGGTGCATGCAATGCTCCAGGCACCTTTCGAGAGGTGTATGGTAAGTATCTTTTCGATTTTTAGAAAATTGCATGGACGTATTCATGGATGATTTTTGTTGTCTATGGATCTTCCTTTGATGCATGTTTAGATAGTCGGCTCGGGTCTTGCATAGATGCATTAAGACTAACCTCGTTCTAAATTTTGAGAAATGTCATTTCATGGTAGAACAAGGTATAGTCTTAGGGCATGTGATATCTCGTGAGGGTATTGAGGTAGATCCTGCAAAAATAGATGTTATTTCATGCCTATCTTACCCCACATGCGTGCGGGAGATTCGTTCTTTCCTTGGTCATGCGAGGTTTCTATCGGCGGTTCATAAAGGATTTCAGCAAAATTGCACTTCCGCTATCCAACTTCTTGCAAAAAGATGTGGAATTTCACTTTGACAAGAAGTGCCGGGATGCCTTCAATCAATTGAAGCGAGGCATTGACCAATACACCTATCATCCAACCGCCGGATTGGACACTTCCATTTGAACGATGTGTGATGCCTCTAATTATGCATTGGGAGCTGTTCTTGCACAAAGGGTCGGTAAAGTATCTCATGTCATTTCCTATGCTTGAGAACTTTAGATCCTGCACAAATCAACTACACCACAACCGAAAAGGAACTTTTAGCAATTGTTTTTGCTTTAGATAAATTTCGATCATATTTGCTTGGTTCTAGAGTGGTTGTGTTTTCGGATCATGCGGCATTGAAGTTTCTCTGAAGAAGCCCAATGCCAAGCCCCGGTTGATTAGGTGGATGTTGCTACTTCGGGAGTTTGATATTGAGATCCGTGACAAGAATGGAGCGGAGAATTTGGTGGTGATCACTTGAGTCGAATTGAAAGGGAGGCGGATGTGTTTTCCCATCCATGATGTTTTCCACGATGAGCGACTTTTCAAGTGCAAGGCAACATCCCTTGGTTTCTTGATTTGATTAATTTCTTGGTTGCTAACGCAATACCTGCACATTTCACTAAGGCTAAGATTGATAAATTGAAAAGTGAGTCAAAGTATTATGTGTGGGATGATCCTTACTTATGGAGATTTTGCAGTGACCAAGTAATTAGGAGGTGTGTGCACTCGATGATGAATTCCATTCCATTCTTAGCTTTTGTCATAAACTTGCATGTGGCGGCCACTTCGGTCCTCAACGGATTGCTAGGAAAGTTTTAGACTCTGGATTATATTGGCCCACTCTATTTCATGATGCATATATGTTTTGCAAATCTTGTGATCAATGCCGAGAAACAGGGAATACTTCTCGTAGGAATGAAATGCCCCGAAAACCCTTATTATTCTGTGAGATTTTTGATGTTTGGGGTATTGACTTTATGGGTCCTTTTCTGTATCATTTGGTTTTGTTTACATTACGCTTCTTTGTGGATTATGTATCTAAATGGGTGGAGGCTAAGGCCACTCGGATGATGATTCTAAAGTTGTTATGGATTTTATTAGATCACGATTTTACTGTAGGTTTGGAGTCCCGAGAGCCATCATTAGTGATCAAGGTTCACATTTTTGCAATCGAAGCATGGAGGCTTTGATGAAGAAGTATGGAGTCCAACACAAGGTTTCTACACCTTACCACCCCAAACCAATGGGCAAGCCGAGGTCTCCAACGGAGAAATTAAGCGGATACTCCGGAAGACAGGTTCAACCTAACGAGAAAAGACTGGAGCAAGAGGCTTGAGGATGCTTTATGGGCTTACTGGACTGCTTATAAGACACCAATCGGGATGTCTCCGTATCGGATTATTTTTGGAAAAGCACCCCTACCGGTGGAAATTGAGCATCGAGCATTACAGGCGGTGAAAAGGTGCAACTTGGACCTAGATCAAGCGAGGTTTGGAGAGGAAGGCTGCAGTTGCGACAATTAGAGGAGATCCGCTTGGAGGCATATGAAAGTTCCAAACTTTATAAGGAGAAGACCAAAGCCTTCCATGATAAGTTGATTCGAGGAAAACATTTGAGATTGGTCAAAAAGTTCTCCTCTATAACTCCCGCCTCTCGACTCATGCCTGGTAAATTAAGGTCTAGATGGGATGGACCATTTATTGTTACTAATGTTTTTCCTTAAGTCTTTGTTTGATTAAAAGTGAGGTCACTTTGCCAAAGCTTTCATCGTAAATGGACACCGCCTCAAACAGATATCATGAACTTCCGGAGAATGCGAAGTGGAGGTGATGAACCTTCTCCATCCGCATTATGAATAAAAAAAAAAAAAAAAAAAAAAAAAAAAAAAAAAAAAAAAAAAAAAAAAAAAAAAAAAGAAAAAGAAAAAGAAAAAAAAAAAAAAAAAAAAAAAACAGCTATGTGCCCGACAATAAGGTAGGTAGAGTCGCTCAGAAGCACGTGGAGGTCATTTTTCTTCGGCGACAACAAGCTGCGAAAATCTTGCGGTATGGATTTTATTGGCCTACTTTATTAAAGGTCATTTACACCTTTTGCAAAAGGCTGCGGAAATTGGTCAAAAGTTACTGCTTTGAGATTATCATCTGCACCTACTCCTTGGAAAATTGAGATCTAGGTGGCGCGGTTCTTTTGTTGTCGGACACGCGTATCCTCTCGGCATCGAGATCGTATATCGAGGATCCTAGGAATGGTAATGCGCTTAAGGTTAATGGACAAAGACTCAATCATTCTGGAAAACCAAGTTCTTGAGTTCTTTGTGTTGCTTAGGTTAAGTGGCGGATACGGTACTCGTGACTCTTGAGTCGGTTTATTCTTCGATTTCCCAAAATAACCGAACCCTTCTTCTCCTTCAAAATGGATGTCATTCTTTCAAACACGAGAAAACATTTTCCTTCTCTTCCTCAAAATGCTCGAGAAAAATCTACAAAGTTCGATGTGAGAGATTGAGAATGTTAATGCACAAGGGTATGCCGAAAGATGTCTGTTGGATAATTGAAGCAAAGGTCCGATTAGCGGTGAGTCCTCAATTTCATTTGACTCATATATGCCGGGTCTTGGAAGAAGTTCATATTCTAAAAGGAGAAGAAAAAAAGGTTACAAGTCTGTCACAAATGTGGACGATGGAACCGTAACAAGCGATGTCGTACTAAGGGGATGGTTTCCGCAAATAGAGAAGATAAAATTTTCTTCATTAAGAATGGATGAGTAAGGAGTCATTAGATGATATCTTATTGACTCTTGAGACGCATTCTTGTGGATTGGTGCATCGAGAAATTCTTAAATTGTGGAATCTCTTCAAGGATGAACAACAACGCTACGATCTTGGGAATCGACTCTAAAAGACCTGTTTGCCAATTTATAAGAAAATTGGATGGGAAGCTTATCCTCGACTCATAGAAGACGTTTAAGCGTTCTTGGACGTTAAACCGAGAGGCGGATGTGAGCCATATCCACAAACAATCTGTACATATCATCTTCTTCTTCTTCTTCTTCATGGCATTTTACAAAAAAAAAAAAAAAACAAATGAGAAAAAAAAAAATGAGAAAAAAAAAAAAAAATTCAAAAAAAAAAAAAAAAAAAAAAAAAAAAAAAAAAATGTATACTTCTTAGGGTTGGCTTTGGTAACACAAACCGTGAATGGGGAAATGCATGCATCTGATCCGGCCTTCTTAATTGAAAAACAAAGAAGGTAGATTGTATCCCACATGTGAGGCGACCAATCGTATTATGGCCACTTGTCCCTTTTGGGAGCCCTATGTTGCTTGTTGGTCTTGAATGGGTCGAATCTTGGTCAACAATGCTTTGGCACAAAGCCGAAAGAAGCAGACTACCTCCATCCCAATCTTACGTAAGTATACACTCATCTTTCATCAAGTTTTTTTTAACAATTTCAAAAAAAAAAAAAAAAAAAAAAAAAAAAAAAAAGGGGACGTGATGTCTCTCTGCACTCATGACGCGATATAAAGATACGCCATGGAGATCAGCATACAGGTATGTCATCATTTTCTATTTCTTTTATCTTTGTATCATTTTGTTGTATTTTGATTTTTGTACGAGACGATCCTTTGAGCGGGGTCCTTCGAGGGGTTTCTCGACTTCTTTACCTTGATGGTTTTCTTGAAGTCAAAAAAAAAAAAAAAAAAAAAAAAAAAAGATTCTGTGTCTCTTAATTTCAACCTTTTCGACAACCGCCAACCTACCCTCATAGGTGCAATTATTCCCTTTCCATTCTTTTTCCTATTTAAACACTCCATTTTCTCCATTTTCCTTCAAACTCGAAACACTCAAAGGGAGGAAGAGTATAGAATGGGGCCTTCTATTCGTAACCTCAAAAATGTCTGTGTTTTTTGTGGGTCGAGTTATGGGAAGGGATTAGAGTTTGTAAACGCAGCTAGCACTCTTGGTCGATCACTTGCTGCGAGGAATATTCATCTTGTATATGGGGGAGGTTGTCGTGGGTTAATGGGGGCTGTATCACTTGCTTTGCCTTTGTAAGAGACAGTCGGGTTCTAGGTATCATTCCCGAAACTTTAGCTCAACGAGAACATCACTTTGGAAAGACAATCGGGAGGAACTTAAGGTATCATCAATGCATGAACGCATGAAGATAATGCTTGAACACTCGATGCATTCATTGCCTTACCAGGTGGTTTTGGTACTTTGGAAGAAATTTTTCAAATTGTCTCTTGGGCGAGCCCGAACATCCACCATAAACCCATTGGTTTGTTGAATGTTAATAATTTCTTTGATCTTCTGTTATTTTTTCTTGACAAAGCTGTGGAACAGAAATTTATCACTCCTTCGGCAAGACAACTTCTTATCTCTGCCTCCACTATTGATGAGCTGATTGATAAATTAGAAGCTTTTGAGTATGTACGATCGAGTATTAGCTCAGATAGATTGGTCAACAGGAAGCAGCGAAGGAAGTACCAAGAAACAAGAGCCCGATCTGAAACTTTCTCTTTAATGAGTTTGATAAAAAAAAGAAGAAAAAAATTATTGTTGTTTTGTTTAGTATGATATGATTGTCATGGACTTATTAAACCAATTAGTGATGGCAGAGTAAGGAGTAATTTTACTCTTGAGACGCATCTTAATTGGTGGCGAGTAAGGAGTTTTTAGGTAGTAATTAATTAGTATTGCATTGTGGAAGTACTAACGTTTTCTTGTTTGATTTCTTTTCAAGGTCTGATGCGGCACTGACAGTGTGTTTCTTTTCTGCTTAGCGATGATTCACTTCTTATCAGGTTGTGTTGCTCTTTTCTATCTCTTTCTTTCACATTGAGGACAATGTTCTATTAAGTGTGGGGGAGAGATTTTAGCATGTTTCTGTTTCTTTTCATTTGTAAAAAAAAAAAAAATTCAAGAAAAAAAAAAAGAAAAAAAAAAGAGGTTCATTGCATGATTGAATAATTTTTCTCCCTTCTTGAACTGATATGCTTGGTGATGGATGATTGAATTTATGAATTGAGTTTGATGGATGCATACCTTGTGAGATTTTGAGCCTAATGGATGGATTCAACATTTATGCCATTCTCTTCTTTCTTGTGTGATTTTCACTCATGTTAATGACCACTCTAGAACTTGCTTTGATTCTTTTTGAGGCTACATTTCACTTGCACGCATGAACATGATTGAGGCCCTCTTTCTTAATTAGCTAGTTTAACCAAATAGCTAACCTTGTTTCCAATATGATATCAAGCACTCTTTTGACTTCTTGAAAATTCTCTCGATTCCCGCCAACCTTGTATATTTTCCTTTGCTTAACCCCTTTGAGCTTATTTGACCATTCCTTGTTTCTAGCTCATCATGTGCCTTAAATGAGAAATCGTGTTCTTACTTTACCTTAGGGAATAAAAGAACATTAGCTTGGTTAATGGATGAGTTTTTGAACAAGTGTGGGGGTGTATGTACAAAATGGTTGTTGAAAAAGAAAAGAGTGCCAAAAAAAAAAAAAAAAATGTATGTATATAGTTATGTTCATATATATATATATATAAAAAAAAAAAAAAAAAAAAAAAACCAAGTGTTTAAAAAAAAAAAAAAAAAAAAAAGGATTGGGAAATGAATATGTAAAGGAATATACACTAGAGTTGGGATGAACTTTTATGCTTGTTATTTGAACTCAGCTCTCATTTGCTTTTATTCTCTTTGGTATTTATCTTCTCATATCCATTTTATCCTCTCCTGTTACCTTGACCTCACTACAACCTTGAATAAAGTCCTCATGATTTGTGTGTGCATGTGTTTTGAGTAGTGGAGAAGTAGAAGATAAGCAAGCTTATGGTAGTGCAATTTTCATGGGTTGAATTGAGTGAAATACCTACCTTTTAAACACTTGAGAGATTGAGAGGGAATCTTGTGAAGATCTTTCATTCTCGATTCATGTTGAAGATACCTTGCTTGTTAGTTTGAGATGTGGAGAATTGTTAACTCATGAATGTTTTGATCCCTTGAACCTTTGGTTGTTCTTCTTGATTGTAAAATTTTGGTCTTGAGTTTTGCCCAGGAGTGCAAAAAGCTAAGTGTGGGGGAATTTGATAATCACATATTTTATTCATTAAGAAACCCTTTTGTTTAGTCATTTACACTCTCCATATTCTTAATTGATTGAGTTTGGTATGATTTTGTGAGTTTGAGCTCAAATTGGTCCTAATTGAATATTTTCAGCATTATTGAGATTTGACACTGTTTCTGTATTTTGGCCATAACTTGAGTTCCTAATATCTGATGAACATGAATTTTACCTTGTAGGAAAGCTAAGAGGAAGCTCTACAACTTTGATGAAGAGCTCGAAGTCTGATTCAGATGTCTAAGGGACCTAAGTTTACATGGAAGTCAGAATACGGGTTCTGCCAGTAGAATCCGAATAGTGTGCACTCAAAAAAATCATATCTCAAGATGTAATAATGGAGATGGGCTGAAATTTGGACAGTGGATAGTCAAGATCCAAATAAACAACTTTCATGAAGAACACATTTTGAGAAAAAGAAGTCTAGCAGGTCATTTTGAGTTTACAAGTCGGAACAGAGGTGCTGAAGTTGGGTTTGAGCAACCTACGGTATTTGGGACATATCTTGGGCTTAAGGAAGCCAAATTGGACGAACCAGCTATCCATTTTATAGCCAAGACAAGGATCTACAACTTTGATGAAGAACACTTTTCATGGTTCTGAAGTATAGTGGGTCGTTTTTGGCTTCCAAGTCAGACACGAAATTTTCACCCATCCACTAATCCACTCATCCATCCACTAATCCACTCATCCACTCATCCACTCATCCACTAACTCACCCATTCATCCACTAATACACTAATCCAACCATTTAACCACTCCACCCACTCATCCACTAACTCATCTACTCATCCATCCACTCACCCATTCAAGTCCATAATTTTCCACTCACCAAAAGTCCTTTGGCATTTTTCACTAATTCAACCACTCAACCACTCCACCCACTCATCCACTAAACCAATCCACTAAACCAACCCACTAATCCATCCACTCAACCACTCCACTCATCCACCCACTCATCCACCCACTTCCCTTTGTCATTTTGTTACCTTAGACTTCTATAAAAGGCACCATTTATCATGAACAACATGTATTCTCTCCTTCATTTCTCTCTTAGTTTCTTGTTTCTTCATAGTTTCTTCATAGTTTCTCATAGCTTTTGTATATTTTGATGCTTCTCTTCATGGTGATGGAGGGCTAAGCTACTTTCGGTCAATTTAGAACTCTTGAAGAGATTGTGGTTTGGATTCTTGAGACCTTGGTTATGTATTGTATTTGATTTGTAATTGAATTCCTCTTTTCTTCTTCTTTCTTCTTTTTCTTCTTCTTGATCTTGAATGCATGAATGGTGATTCTATTTATGTTGATCTGATTGATCTTGGTTTAAGATTGAGATTTGTGATGAAACTTAGAACTGATTGATCTAAACTAATCACATAAATGAAGATTGAGATTTGTGATGAAACTTAGAACTGATTGATCTAAATTAATCACGAGAATTGAAGAGGTTAGGTTCTTGATTTGTGCCTAAGTTAATTGAATTCGGTACTTGAAATTAACATAGATTTTCATGAATGATGCGATTGCGGATTTGTGTTTATCACTTGTTAATTGAATTCTAGACGATCGTCTAGTATGAATTCTGGATTTGATGCGAGAGATCTCGGTTAGATCCAAATTAACAATTCAATTGCACTTCAAGTGTTTTATGAAGGGTCTATGATTGAATCCACCCAATCTTGGATAGGTTTCTAAATTGACTGCTCTTTAATTGTTATTTCTCCCTTTTAATTTTGTTAAGTGCGATCCTTGAACCATCAAACCCCCCCTTTGCTAACTTTCACTTGATTTGATTAAATTGCATCTACGATCCTTGAGGAGACGATCCGGTGTTGTCACTGTGCTACAAGCTTAGGTAATAACTTCGGTTATAATTTTGACTGAGTTCGGCGCTCGTCAGTAATCGATTACACGGGGCTTGTAATCGATTACCAAGCTCTTAAGGGTACGAAATCGTGATTCTGGAAATCTGGTAATCGATTACATCTTGAGTGTAATTGATTACAGAGATTCTATGTAGCTTGTAATCGATTACTAGAGTGGTGTAATCGATTACTAAGCCTCTGATGTCACGAAATGGTGCTTCTGGGAATCACGTAATCGATTACAACTTGTGGGTAATCGATTACGGAGGTTCTGTCCAATTGGTAATCGATTACAAGGACGGTGTAATCGATTACCAGGCCCTTGAAGTTACGAATCGTGGTTCTGGGAATCACGTAATCGATTATAATAAGATTGTAATCGATTACAGAGATTCTGTTACGCTGGTAATCGATTACCAGGGTGATGTAATCGATTACCAAGACCCAAAAATGAGATTTTTGAGCTGGAAATGATTGAAATTATGGTTCTTTGCCCTCTGTAACTCCAACATAACCTAAAAACCCTGGATTCAAGGATTTTAATTTACCTAAATGCGATAGGAACATGTATTCATACCAATAGAGAAGAAATGATTTTGAAAATGGAATTCTTAGATCCATGACATAGAAATTATGGTATGTGTGTAATAAAGAACATATATTGATGCTGAGAATTATTGATGCAAGTGTGATTCCCTATGTAGGTTATGCACTATTGATTTAGTACTCTATGAGATAAGAATGATGATATGCCATTGAGGCAATGTTTTTAATGAATGTATTGTTGATATGTCATGTCGGACATTGAATAATGCTTATGTGCCATTGAGGCAATGCTTATGTTGAATGCATCATTGATGAACATACATGATTGGACATTGTGTCATCATGCATGCGTGTTATCCGTTGGACATTGTTGAGAAGGCCATGTTGCCTAGGAGTTTGAATAACACCTTTGTGCGGGTGCGAGTAGACTAAGCGTAGGTGTCATATGTTGTTGACCCTGAGGGTGTTGGGGTGTGGGTGTCTCACAATAGACAGTGGTAGCTCCACTGGGGCCGTGGGATAGACCAATGCGACACACTAACGATCCTGTCTGAGACGCTGTCCTATATCGCGATCAACTGTTGAGGTACCATGTATGAGCCATTGCGCAAACAATTTTATGAAAGAAAGCACACTGTATTTTAAGGCTACTGATATGCTGGTATTACTCCTTGATCATTCACTCCAAAAATGTTTACGTCTAGCTCCATGGAGTAGGAACTTTGGTACCCTTGTTGCATTGTGAGTTGTCAGTCACATGGTCCATTGGGCATTTATAATTGGATAATGTGTTTACTATTATGACTGCGATATTTATTTGACTCTTGGTAATGCTAATGTTGCTAGCTGGCCATGGATAATGTTAACTATTGTTCTTTGCTGCTTTACTCTCGTTAATTACTTTCGGGTATTACTGTACTTGTATGTATTAACTGTGTCTTATGTGGGCGTTCGACGCCGTTTATTTTCTTGTTGCCATGTTGGTATTGAAAGCTGAGAATCTCACCTCTTTCGGTAATTTCTCTATTTTGTATTTTGGTTGGATCGTGTGCTCTCGAGAAGACGCTCGTGAGGAGGACAAGGAAACCACTGAGTTTCAGGGTTTCTGACCTTATCTCGACTGAGATCGAAGTTGTTGAGGATGTCATTTCGGCTCCGTGGACTTTTTGGCTACGTGCGGATCAACTTTCTTGGAGGTCCGGACTGCTGGCATATCAACATGCAAGCTGATCGATGTGTATACGACGGTGATGTGACGGTGTCCTTAGCATGGAAACGTTATGACGCTCCTATTCTAGATTTTCATGCTTTTGTATGGCTGGAGTTCTATATGCCCGTGAGGGACATGTGGGGTGAAATGTATTATACCCCTCGTGAGGATTCCTTTTTGTCTACTATCCGGGCTCCTGCCCACTGTTCTGTCGTCTCGATGGATGTCTCGTCAGACGACGAGGACCCTGAGGAGGATCCATCTAGGGTTCCTTCTCGTTCTAGGCAGTCTTAGGGTTGGTTTAATTGATGGCTACTGATGGCTGTCCGTTTATTTTGAGGGAGCCTAACATACTACTGGATTAGTGGGTAAATATATTTGAATCTCTTGGGGTAGGTACACATTTTGCCTTTTGTATATTTTTGGAAATGTAATTTAAACAGGCTTGTATTTCTGGTACAAAGTATGTAATTATCTATATTGTGAATGGTCGTATGTTTCATTCCACATTGATTTCTCTTTGACCTTTTTGACAGATGTTTTTTTGCAAAGTGGAACTTTTAATTTTAACTCAATCACGCGATATATTCATAAATAGGTGTATATGTACATTAAATGGAAGTTTTAACCAGATTCATGTTAAGCAAAAAAAAAATGTTCAAATTTTTTGTAATCATTTGTATGTCATTTCACTATAGTGCGACGTTCCTTCTTCTTACCCAGTATGACTAAGGGAGAAAAAGGGGCGTTACAGTAGGATTTTGGTATCTTGTGCCTATGCATAGTTGGTCAACGTATCTACTTGACATTTATATGTGTGTGTGTGTGTGTGTGTGTGTGTGATTATGGAAATATTTCTTTTACTGATGTTATGACAATCTGGATTAGTAAATTGTTTATTATTTGATCCTTGTTGCTACTTGCTATTTTACTGTGTTGCTTAGGGTTATGCATTGTTTCTATTTCTTACTGCCATAATTAGTAATGATGTTGGATATCTCACCTCTTTGCTTTGTTATTTTGTTTATATATGTACTTCTTTAAAGATTAAGGCGAGGAAGGGCTTGAGTTTCCTGGTTTTCGATTAACCTAGTCTTTTGTTTTGTAATGGCATCCTGGCAAGGTTTTCTTGGGTATGCCAGACTGAGGTTCCACAGAGGCATTGACTATTGGCACGTCGACTTGAACACCGAGGGTTTCATTTGCGTGGGAGATATGACTGTATCTTTGGCTTGGGTTCGCTATGATCCATCTGTTTTCTATTTTGATGTTGCTGTATTGCTAGAGTTCTACTTGCCGATATGTGAGGTGTGGGTGATCGCGAGTATACCTCATAGGAGGATTCGTTCCTGTCTTCTGCACGAGCTCCTGCTCGTGAGTCTGTTGCTCCTGTGAGGATTTTCTCTTCTGAGGAGGATCCTGAGGAGGAACCATTTGAGGCTCCTTCTCAATAGTTGTTGGAGGCATGATACTTTTTGTAGCCTAAGTGACTGTCTGCATATATCTTTTTGGGCATGTATAGCTTCTGCTTTCTTTTGCTAAAATTGTTGGTATATCTAAATACTTATGTCATGTATCTTTTGTATAAATGTATGGTTTGATCTTCATGTTCATTTCTGCTAAGTTTATGTTTTCCGCTTACAAAAAAGAGAAATTGCCAAGTTATTATATGCTAAATGAATATGTTACTATTTATATGTATACAAATCAAGTCTTAGTGTTATCTTTTGAGTTTCATTTTTGGTGTGACTGTCCCTCTCCAAAAAGGGCATTGCACTAGTTTGGTTTCAGAGCCCCGTTTTAAGTTTTCTTTTGGGTTTTGTGGTTAGGTTTGTCTTGTTTGTATAGTGTGATTCTCTGTGTTTAGTTTTCGAAAGTTTACATCTAACTTTCCTTATGTTTTGTTCAATCTAACTCTAAAAGAGAGTGATGGATCGTGGTGGAGCTAAGGCTGCAGCAGTTGAGGTAATACAACAAATGATAGATGTTATTGTACAGCAAAATGAGAGAGCTGCACAACAATAAGAGACGACGATGGAAGCCCAGAATTTGTCAGAATTTCACCACAACAACCTACCTCAGTTTAAAGAGGAATTCGATCCGAAGAAGGCTAGTCTTTGGATCAAGGAGCTAGAGAAGATATTTCGAGGAATGGGTTGTGCCGATGACCGGAAGGTAACTTATGCTACCTTCATGTTAGTTGGAGATGCTGAAGACTGGTGGAATAGAGCGCAAAGATTGATGGAAGCAGAGGGAACAATGATCACATGGGAAGTCTTCAAGAATAGATTTCTGGAGAAGTATTACTCAGCTAGTGCGAGGCACACTAAAGAGATATAATTTCTTGGTCTTAGAGAAAGAAGCATGACAGTTAGCGAGTATGCAGCAAAGTTCGAAAAGTTATCGAAGTTTTCGAGGTATTTCCAGCTACAGCCTGACGAAAAGTGGAAATGTCGGAAGTTTGAAGAAGGATTGCACTATGACTTGAAGAGAGCATTACTATGTTTTGGAATTGACCAATTCCCAGCCTTGCTAGACAAGTGTCATAGGATTGAAGAGCTAAATTAATCAAGGGACACGAGGAGTCGTAACTTTGGACCTTCTAGGTTCCAAAGGGGAAATAGTAGCAATGTAAATCACTTTCAGAGGAAACCTTATTCTCGACCACTGGGAAATCAACAACAATTATTTGGTGGAGGCCCGAGTGGAAATTCTGGTGGCAATCGAGTTGGTCAGACTATGGCGTCTTCACCAAAGTGTTTGAAATATGGAAAAGAGCACCTGACAAGGAAGTGCACCATCAAAGGGATTATCTGCTTTAAATGCAGAAAGCCTAGACACATCTCTAAAGATTACAACCAACCCAAGGCGGAGCCTTCTGTCAGTAGTGCACGAGTTGCAAGACCTCAGGTAGCAGGCAGAGTTTACATGATGAGTGGAGTGGAAGCCTCCCAATCTGAAAATCTAATAAAGAGAGATGATACCATAGGAGGTAATCTTTTATCTGTACTATATGACTCAGAGGCAACCCATTCTTTTATTACTTTTGATTGTGTGCGTCGATTAGGTTTATCTGTGTCTTCTTTGCTTTTTTATTTAACTTTTTCTACCCCTACTGCTAAACTTGTTGTTACTACCCAAGTTTTCTTGAACTGTCCTTTATCTATTGAAGGTCGAATCTTTTCTATTGATTTAATTTGTTTACCTCTTGCTCAAATAGATATAATCTTAAGAATGGATTGGTTATCTTCTAACCATATCCTGTTGGATTGTTCCAATAAAACCCAAGTTTTCCCTAAGTCTGAAGTTTCTAGATTTTTGAAGGCTAACCAAGTTAAAGTTTTCTTAAGAGAAAGAGCTCAAGGATACATGCTATTGTCTTCCTTATAAGTAGAGAGTGAGACAAATGTGAATTCTATTCCGGTAGTCAATGAGTTTCTCGAAGTCTTTCCAGATGATGTACCTGGTTTATCGCTGGAGTGGGAGATAGAGTTCACTATCAATCTTGTGCGTGGATCTGGTCCTGCATCCATAGCTTCGTACAGGATGTCACCATCAGAATTGGTTGAACTTAAGAAACAGCTAGTGGAGCTTCTGGAAAAGCAGTTTGTCAGGCCTAGTGTGTCACCCTAGGGAGCGCTAGTGCTGTTGATCAAGAAAAAGGATGGAACTTCGTACTTATGTGTAGATTATGGCCAGCTAAACAAGGTCACAATCAAGAACAAGTATTCACTTTCGAGGATAGATGATTTAATGGATCAGCTGAAGGGAGCCACCATTTTCTCCAAGATAGATCTACGTTCTGGCTATCATCAGATTCGAGTGAAGGTAGAAGATATCCCCAAGACAGCTTTTCGTACACTTTATGGGCATTATGAGTATCTTGTAATGCCGTTTGGAGTGATGAATGCACCTGTCATATTTATGGATTATATGAATAGAATCTTTCGTGCTTACCTAGATAGATTTGTCATTGTTTTTATCGATAACATTTTGATCTATTCTCGAAATCAGGAGGAACATGCCAAACATCTCAATATAGTTCTCCAGATTCTGAAAGAAAAGAAGTTATATGCGAAGTTGTCAAAGTGTGAGTTTTGGCTGGAAGAGGTTAAGTTTTTGGGTCATGTAATCTCGAAGGATGGGATTGTAGTGGATCTGTCAAAAGTCGAAGCAATTCTACAATGGAAAAGGCAGAAGACCGTGACTGAGACTCGAAGCTTTGTGGGATTAGCCGGTTATTATCATAGATTCATTGAAGGATTTTATAAGATAGTAGGACTTCTCACTCAACTTACAAGGAAGAACCAAGCTTTTGAGTGGACCAATGCTTGTGAAGAAAGTTTTCAAGAGTTGAAGAGATGACTGACTACTTTACCAGTTTTAGTTCTACCCAATCCAAATGAACCCTTTGAGGTGTATTGTGATGCTTCACATCAAGGATTAGGATGTGTGCTCATGCAAGATAGGAAAGTGGTGGCATATGCTGCAAGATAGTTGAGAATACACGAAAAGAATTATCCTACACATGACCTGGAGTTAGCAGCTATGGTGTTTGCTTTGAAAATATGGAGATACTTTCTGTATGGAGCAACGTTCAATGTCTACAACAATCATAAAAGTATGAAGTACCTATTTGACTAAAAGGAGTTAAACATGAGGCAAAGGAAGTGGTTGGAGTTTTTGAAAGATTATGATTTTCAACTTCAGTATCACCCTAGAAAGGCAAACGCCATGGCAGACGCTTTAAGTAGGACGATGCTTAGTATCTCTGCTATGATGGTCAAGGAGAAGGAGTTGATAGAGCAATTCAGGGATATATGGTCATATGTGAAATTGACACCAGGGAAGATTTGTTTGAATATTGTTACTATTTCAAGTGATCTAATGGAAGAAATTTGAGAGAAACAAGAAGGTGACAATTTTTTGCAAAATGAGAGGGAGCTGATGAAGCGCGACATTGTGGCGACAGTAGAGGAAGGACTTGGCAGAATCCTAAGGTTCAAAGGTAGGGTTTATGTGCCAAATGATCTGGAACTTAGGAAGTTCATTCTCGAAGACGCTTACATGAGCAAGTTAAGTATGCATCTAAGAATGACCAAGATGTACCAAGACTTGAAACAGTTATTTTCGTGGCATGGAATGAAGAGGGATGTTGCCAAATATGTTTTGTCTTATTTGGTTTGTCAGAAAGCTAAGGTTGAACATTAGAGACAATTAAGAATATTGCAACCTCTAACTATTCCTGAATGGAAATGAGATAGTATTGCAATGAATTTTGTGGTTGGATTGCCAAAGACCCGAAAGGGTCATAATTCGATATGGGTAATTGTTGATTAGCTTGAGAAGTCTGCACACTTCTTACTGTTAACATAAGGTATTCAATGGAGAAGTTAACCCAGCTGTATATTGGTGAGATTGTTAGACTACATGGTGTGCCTTCTAGTATTATTTCCTATAGAGATTCGAGGTTCACATCAAGGTTTTGGCAGAGTCTTCAAGAAGCAATGAGAATGAAACTACGTTTGAGTTTTGCCTATCACACTCAATTCGATGGTCAATCAGAAAGGACGATCCAATTGTTGGAAGATTCGCTTAGAGTCTATACTTTGGAGCAGACTGGAAGTTGGAATGAAGTTTTACAATTGATAGAGTTCACCTACAATAACAGTTTTCACTCGAGCATAGGGATGGCACCCTATAAGGCTCTATATGGACGACGGTGTAGAACACCTTTGTGTTGGTACCAAGATGGAGAGCATCTTATGATTGGACCTGATTTTGGGCAACAAACAACGGAAAAGGTCAAGGTGATTTAGGAAAAGATGAGGACAACTTAGAGTCGACAGAAAATCTATACGGACAAAAGGAGAAAACCTCTTGAGTTTGAGGAAAGTGAACATATGTTTTTGAAAGTTACGCCCACGACTAGGGTCGACCGAGTTCTGAAATCTAGAAAACTCACTCCTACATTCATCGGACTTTATCAAATTCTTCATTGGATAGGTCCAGTAGCTTACCAAATAGCCCTACCACCTTTTCTTTTTAACCTTCACAATGTCTTTCAAGTGTCACAATTACGAAAATATATTCCTGATCCAAACCATGTCATAGCACCTGATACAGTACAATTAAAAGAGAATTTAACCTATGAGACACTTCTTGTAAAGATCGAAGATAGGAAAGTGAAGTGACTCAGAGGGAAAGAAATTCCATTGGTGAAAGTGATCTAGAATGGCATAACCGGAGACGTAACATGGGAGTTAGAGGACAAGATGAAAGAATAACAACCATATCTATTCTAAGGTATGACAAATTTTGAGGACGAAATTTCTTTTTAGAAGGGGAGAGTTGTAACACCCCAAAAATTGTTTGTTTCATGATATATATTCATTATATAATATTTGTAATTTTTATGAATTTTTGTGAATTATTTCGGTGATTTTGATTATTTTAATATATTTCTCGATTTGTATGCGCACTGAGCAGAGCTGGAAAAAAAAATATTTTCTCTAAGGGCGGAAAACCTTGGACTGTGGAAACGGTGACGGGGGATCTTACTAAACCCGAGGCCGGACACAATTTACGAAGTTTTTATTTTTCAAAATTTTATCTGATAAATAAAAATTATGATACGTTTTATTATCCGTTGGATAATAAATACTGATTTTGTTAACTGTAACTTTTATTCACTAGATAATAGCTTTGGTAGAGTGTTACTCATCTTTTCTAGAGAGCACTTTAATGACATCACCAAGATGACATCATCAAAGTGACATCACCTTTAACTTTTTCAAAAAATGGACAAAGCTTCTCAAGGAAGCTTTGCCCCAAGCTTCTAGAGGAAGCTTCACTTTCCTTCTCTCCTCCTTGCGGCCCCACGGTTTTGGGGGGAAAAGTTGACAAGGAAATTGTCATCTTTTCACTTAAAGCATTTTCACTTTTCATTCAAAAAGTTTTCTATCACTTTCTCTCTTAACATTTTCATTTCTCTCACATTTTCTCTCCTCTCCATTTTCTCTCCACTTCAACGGCCAAGCTCACCATTTTCGGCCAACCATGCTTGCTTGCTCAACCAACCTTATTTCTTGCATCTAGTCATCACCTTGATGCTTTTTCCTTTTGTGACCATCACTTGATTCTTCCATCTTCATCTTCTTCCTACCAAGCCCTAAAACTTGAAGCTTTGTGGTATGGTTCTTGATCTTCTATTTTCCTTCCTTCATTTTCGTGATTCTTGGTCACCCTTTTGATCAAGGATTTCTCTTTTCAAGCTTTGGTTATTGATTATGTGAGTTTGAATATCCTAGGATTTTGTTGGTGGTGGTGGAAGAAAATTTGCAAGAAGCAACAAGGAGCTTGGCTTTTCTTGTTGTCTCTTTAGGTAAAAGGGAGATCATCCTCTTCAACCTATCATGGTGGTGAAGAACATGTTTTTGTGTTGATAGTGAGGAATCCATGAGAGCGCTACTCACTTTGTTGTATGGTTTTTGGTGATTCTTGATGATTTTTGTGGTTATTTTGTCTTGTATGATTTTATTACTTGTTATTGTATATCTTGAAAGATTTGGAATGGTTTGGATGGATTAGAATCATGTATGGAAAGTAAGGGCTCTTTGCCCCTTTGTTTGAGGCTCACGGCCAAGCATCCATAAATGGTGTGTCCATGATCAAAATTTTGTAATAATTTGGGGACTAACTAATTAAGCGATTAATGGTGAAGGGAATGATAAGACTCTTAGGTTCCTAGCCCCTTAGAGCTCACAGCCCATAGGGTATCCAATGGCAAAATTTTGTGTTAAGATGGAAACTTAATTAATTAGATGATTAGATGTTGATTAGAGATTCATAAAATGGAAAGAACAAAGAATAAAATTTTATCCTACAACCTAAAGTGATTTTTGGCCAAAAAAAGAACATTATTCTAAGTGAGTTATGTTTAGAACTAAGTAAAGGACTTGTTTAATTAGAGTAACAAAGATTAAGCGAAAAAATACAAGAAAATTCTCCTAGAGAGGCTTAATAGGAAAAGTGTTGAAGTTGGAGCGTAATTTTATATCAAACCTTAAATGTATGTTTTCGCATTTGAGAATCGGACAACAAAGTGTTGTGGGTCCATAAGTGGGACCATGAATTTGTTGATAGTTAATTTGGCCAATTATGGTGCGTGATTATGGAAAAATTATATCATTGTTGAATATAAGTGTATATGCATCGAGTTATCATGCATTGCGAAAGTCCAGTGGGCTTTGTTGAAAGGCTTTATGCCTAGGAGATGAATCACACCTTAGTGCAGGTGCGAATAGACTAGTGTCGGTCACTTGTTGACCCTGGGGGCGTCGGGGTACAGGTATGTCACAATGGGAAGTTGGTAGCTCCTCTGTACCGTGGGATAGACCGATGCAAATGCACTGACGATCCAGACTGAGACACTATCCTATATCGTGATCTTGTGAAGAATGTCTTGTATAAGCTATGTTGCGCAATTTGTTAATATTGAAGTACTTGATTTGAGGCTGATGAGATATCGATATATCTCCTTGATCATTCTCTCCAATGTTTTGTTTAGTTCCATGGAGTAGTATGTGTGTGTGTGTGTCTGTGTTATTAAATTATTTATTATTTGAACCTTGATGCTGCTTGCTATTTTACTGTGTTGTTTGGCATTATGCGTCGTTTCTGTTTCTTACTGTCATAATTAGTAATGATGTTAGATATCTTATCTCTTTGCTTTGTTATTATGTTTATATATGTGCTTCTTGTATAGACCGAGGCAAGGAAGGGCCTGAGTTTCTTGGTTTTTGATTAACCTAGTCTTCTATTTTGTGATGGCATCCTGGTGAGGTTCTCTTAGGTATGCCAAGCTGAGGTTCCACGGAGGCATTGACTGTTGGCACGTTGACTTGAACACTGAGCATTTCATCTACGTGGGAGATGTGACCATATCTTTGGCTTGGGGTCGCTATGATCCACTTGTTTTCTCTTTTGATGTTGTTGTATCGCTGGAGTTCTACATGTTGATACATGAGGTGTGGGGTGATCGCGAGTATACCCCATAGGAGGATTCGTTCCTGTCTTCTGCACAAGCTCCTGCTCATGAGTCTGTTGCTCCTGTGAGGATTTCCTCTTCTGAGAAGGACCCTAAGGAGAAACTATATGGGGCTCCTTCTCAGTAATTGTTGGGGGCATGATACTTTTTGTAGCCTAGGTGGCTGTCTGTATATATCTTTTTGGGCATGTATAGCTTCTACTTTCTTTTGCTAAAACTATTGGTGTATCTAAATACTTATGTCATGTATCTTTTGTATAAATGTATGGTTTGATCTTCATGTTAATTTCCACTAAGTTTATGTTTTTCGCTTACAAAAAATAAATTGCCAAGTTATTATATGCTTTTAAAATGAACAGGTTACTATCTATATGTATATAAACCAAGTCTTAGTGTTATCTTTTGAGTTTCATTTTTGGTGTGATTGTCCCTCTCCAAAAATGGGCGTTACAGGTCTCACACATTCCTCACATATACTAGATAGTAATTCCTCCTTGAACTACACCTATTGATACCTTGTCACACTTTAAAAGACATAAAAAAGTGATCCCAAGCAAATGTAAATCCAATTCCCTTCAAAAGAAACCAACACAAGTTTCTGGCCACTCAACACTTAAGCATTCCAAACTTGGTGCTCAAGTGCGCAAATGGCAGAACCATTGCTTGTTGTACCCTGTCTCCAGTGCTCAGGCGCTTAATACCAGCGCTTAGGCGCTCAACACGCGCTTAGGTGCTTAAGTCTCACTGCTCAGGCGCTAAGTGCATTGCGGCACACCATATTCTTTGGCCATTGGGCACTCAAGCGCCCAATGCCTAGTGCTTAGATGCTGACTGGTTTTGCAAAATTCTGCAGAAAGTTGATTACTATTCCATTGGCAACCAAAACCAAATTCAACCATTTCAATCTAGTTTCTAGGTGATTTTAAGTCCTTAACAAGTTCACTAACTAATAGGAAACATAAACCACTAACTCACAATACCAATTTTTGGATTCTTGCATCAAATCACTAATCATGACCTAACTTTCTCACTTTTAGCCTCAAAGGTTCAAATGACAAATTCCAAGTTTCTAACTGAAACTTATTCCATGAACAAATCAAAAACAACCAAAGAAACTCATCTAAGCAAGAAAAACACTCCACACAACTCTAACCTTCAGGATGACCTATTATGCATCACATATGCATAATGGTGAAAATGGAAGAAAAGAAGATGTATGGAACACAAAACCCCTGCCTCTTGGATCAAAGATGGTGAGGATGATGAAGCCTTAGCTTTTCCCTTCCTTTTCCTTTCCTCTTCTTTCTCCTTCCTTGCTTGATTCTCCTTTTCATTTCCTTTAGAAGTTGTAACCGTGAGAGAAGATGAAAGAAAAGAGTGAAAAATGAGATACAAATATCTCATCTTAAGCCTTAATATAAAGGTAGCCATGAGTGACTTTGGAAGTAACCATGTGCTAAATTCTCGATATGCTAAGAACACTTAGATTTCATCAAATCCAATTTTCTTAAAGCCAATAAGTTTAAAATAAAACACAGAATTCATCAAAAATCTTATTGCACCAAAACCACCATTTTCCATATCAGCTACTAGTCAATCTGACATTAAAACACATAACTAGTATGCTTAAAAATACTAAACTAACTCCAATAAATTTCAATTTTTAACTATACATTCTTCAACACATTTGTGTCCTAGGAACAAGTTCTCCATATTTATCTTCATTAACTAAGTAGTTTAAATCAATTATGGGGCTAATAACAGCTATATTTCACACATAGTACTACAACAAAATGACTAAATGGGCTCAGAAAGTCATAAAACTCATCAAGCATGTTAAGAAAGCATTAGGCTACCTCGGTAACCATTTACAAGCCTAGCATGTTCTCCAGGGTGTTACAGAGCATTCATCAACCCAAAGGACATCACAAGATACTCACAATGTCCATACCTAGTTCTAAAGGCGGCCTTAGGGATATCCTCTTCCCTAACTCTAATTTGATGATATCTAGATCTTATATCAATCTTGAAAAACACTGGAGCTCCTCTTAATTGATCCATCAAATAATCTATTCTACGCAATGGATACTTGTCCTTGATAGTCACCTTATTCAACTGTCTATAATCGACACATAACATCATAGTACTATCTTTCTTCTTCACTAGCAACACTAGTGCTCCCCAAGGAGAAACATTAGGTCTAATGAATTGTTTATCCAACAAATCTTATATTTGTTTCTTAAGCTCGGCTAACTCTAGAGGTGTCATCCTATACGGTGCTATAGATATAGGTCTCGTACTTAGCACTAAATCTATAGTAAACTCTATTTCTCTCTCTGGTGGTAACTCAGCTACGCCACTCAGAAATACCTCTGGGTATTCCCTCACCACAGGTATACGGTCTAGGTTCTGCTCGATCTTTACATTTAATAAGAAAAAAAAAACACATCCTAGAGCTCCTTCTACCATATAGTGATTGACCTGCTTAGCAATGAGATAGACAGACTTAGAAGAAATAACTCTGGTAGGAATATCAGACAAAAAAACTAGAGCCTTATCTGAATAATTTAAGACTACATGATTGGATGACAACCAATTCATACTAAGGATGACATCTATGTCCACAAGGGGTAACAAATAAGATTAACAAAGAAGACTCTATCATTAATTCTCATACAGCAGTCAAGACATCTTTCAAAGTTATGACTAGTTTACCGATAAGTGTGGAAACAAACAAGTCATATGGTAATTTTGACATAGGCAAATCCAATATCCTTACACAGTCATAAGAAACAAAAGAGTGAGATGCTCTTGAAATATACATGACATTTAAAAGACGAATATGAATTATGCCTTTACCTTGGATAAGGTCAGAAGACTAGGCCACCCCTGTCTCGCCTATAGTGTAAAGTCATCTTTTAGATAGCAGCTTTGGGGTAGGCACATCTTTATTCTTCAAATGATAATCTCTAGAAAAATGCCCTAGCTATTCACATGTATAACACACAGACTGGCCTGCCAAACATAGTCTGCCTCTATAAGTCTTCCAATATTTAGAACACTATGAAGCCTTAGAGCCCTTCTTACTTTTACCTTTGGGGTTGCTTGTTTTAGAAGCACCCTGCTTGTTCTTGTCATCATCACTCTTCCTCTTCTGGAAGTCTTACACCCTTTCCTTTGATTAAGGCCTATGTACACCTAACTCCACAATTTTACATTTGTTGACCAAATAAGGAAAATCCCTAATCTCCATAGGTGTTACCATACTTTTGATCTCACTTCTTAAATCGGTTTCGAATTTCAAACATCGCCAATTCTCATCCATATTATAATGAAAATGCGAAGAGAACTTTGATAACTCCTCAAACTTAGCCATATATTGACCTATTGACAAGCTCCCCTATTCTAATTGCATAAACTCCACTTCCTTATCATCATGTAGAGTTTATGGAAAGTACTTCTCTAGAAAAGTTATCTTTAAGGCCTTCCACGACATCTGGGTTCCTATGGCTTCTAGTATCCTTTTCATACTCTTCCACCAATGCTCCGCCTCTCCCTTTAGCATATATGAGGCAAAGGACACCTTTTGCTTATCCGAGTAAATCATCACATAAAAAATATTCTCCATCTCATTGAGCCACTCCTCAGCCTTAGCAGGATTATACTCGCTTTTGAAAGGTGGAGGGTTCGTCTGATAGAAAGCTGACAAGTCCTAGAAGTTCTGATTCCTCCCGACTTATACCTCCTGCTAGGGGTGTAAGTGGGTGGTTTAGTTCAAGTTTTGGGAAAAAAATAAATCCGAACCAATCAAAATCAATTAGTTCGGTTTAGTTCAGTTTTTTTTATTTTTTAATAGCCAAATCTGAAACAACCGAACTAAACAACTATGGTATGGTTTGGTTTGGTTCGGGCGATCGGTTTGACCATTATTTTTTTTAACACAAAAATTAGTTAAACTATACATACAATTTTTTTCTAGTGTAGCACAACTAGTACAAGCCCAGTCTAATAAGACTCACAAAACACTAAGAATCCAAATATTCTAATAGATATTCCTCTCTGTTTGGATTTTCAAAAGCATCACAGGCTAAAATAATGTCACATAAAAGATATAGTTTAGAACACCAAAGGGTTGCAAAACCATATTAGTATCAAACAAATATGAGAATTAACACTAAACACACCTTCTTTCCAAATTGGGTCACATTGTAGTGAGTGTGTTATATCAACTACCTGAGGTAAACATCATAATCAACTATTTTGAGTTCTCCAGAAAATCAATGGCATACAGAGGTAGTGACAAGAAACGTCACCATTAGAAAATTTAGATTAAGGCCAAAAAGCCTCTGAGAAGAATAGTTGTCTACATTAAGGGCATAGGAAAGAAAGAAGTTCAATCTTACTCTCATAAATAGGCAAATAAATGCATGCACTATGGTTTTCTTCTTAATTGATTCATAAATTGAGTAAACAACTATTATATTGATTTGGGATCTCACAAGAAGAGAAAATGTTATACACTCTATGACTAAAATATCCACAAAAATGAAATAGGTCCTCTAAACCACACAAGAATCAATTCTTTGTATATCAAATTCAAAGTAAAATACTCTTCTTCAAGGGATATTATAAAAGATTGTTGATAAGAGTCATATGTACATAAACGCTTAGGTAATATATCTAGGTCAAAACAAATATTTTCACGAACTATGAAACTAGCCTTCTCCTATGTTACAGAGAGTGGAAAGATCTAAGCTTTTGAGAAAAAATACCCATTAGAGGTAGCAATTACAACAACTTTTACCATATTAAAAGGTGTCTACAAGATTTGTTTTATCCACAAGAATTCATCCTATTTAACCAACTTTAATACTTTCATCAAATAAAAGGTTAGTAGAAGATACTATCAAGAAGAGGTGTAGGAAGAAGGTACCTTTCTCCCCAAAATATAATTTATTAATTTAATAAGAAAGGATACAAAGATTCAAATAGTTTATCTTAATGAGAAGCATACTATAAAAAAAGATTTACTTACAATAGGACAATTGGCTTCTCTCATCCACTCTAGGTTACGTGGATCAACAATCAAATCATCTATATATGAAGGAAGAGGATTTAATTAATTCTGAGTTTTGGAAACAGAAAGGTAAAGGACAATTGATTTCAATGCTCACTCTTTTAAGGAAAAGTGGCTAACTTAATTTGGAAAAAGTGTGTATCTATGAGACTGCTCAATGTTATAATTCTTAAAGAGACATAATTAGGTGCCCAAATCTGGAGAATGTGTTGATGAAATTTGGAATTGAGCCATTCAAGTTATTATAGCTCAAATTCAAATATTTGAGCCTTGGAAGGTTGAAGTTAGGGATAGCTCCAAATATGGAATTGTTTTGGAGATACAACCAGGTGAGTCTTCTCAAGTTCTGAAATGCAGGTGGGATACTACCAGAGAAGGAGTTAAAGGAAATATCCAATGCAATGAGTTTAGGGGAGACAGAAGAAGGAATTAAACCTGAGAAGTAGTACAGAAATGAATTCAAATAATTTGAACTAACTTCTTTCTCTGAAAATTTTAGTACAAAAATGTTTCTCTTGATGCAGAAAACATCACTTATTGCAGCTTTGCATAGAACCAAAAAGAACAATAAGGCAGTCTTATTCATGCTTACCATTCAGCAAGTTCTTAAGTAGGGAAAAGGGACTTCCTTCTTTTAGATGCACCAGTTGAGGCATGTTTATTTTTTGCCACCTTATCTGGTCAGTGAATACTGTGGAAAGGTCATCTTGAAGTACAGAAAATTGTTTGAGGAACCAGATTTAGACATGTACAGAAACAAATGATAATTAAAGGGATGCAGATAGATCAAATATTGCATTAAATAACTCAAAGCAAGGATACCATCAGCATTTCAATGAAAACAACTTGCTGATTCCTCCATTGAAGGCAAGCAAAACAAAAGATTTGTCCATCATCCCACCTAGAGAAAACATTAAAAATATTAAAATAAAAATAATAAACAAACTAACAAAGTCAAGGCATAACATATCATACTAGAATAATTCTCCAATAGCAAGCCAAGATATATATATGCAGATCTATGAAGAAGAGGGTAAAAAAATGTATAGGGATACAAGCACAATTATGGAGATTCAATTATGAGCAGCAGAGGTAACCAGAAATGGATAAGCTTCCGATGAAATGTCTTATTTTCCAATCTAATCATGGATAATGTCATATTAAGTGTTCTAAGTTAGAGATTGCAAGTACCTAGTTACCAATACCGACCGGCACCAAGCGGCGGCGAGTAAGATGCGCGCAGCGGCAACAAACGACGAGTAGGGCGCAGTCACGAACAGAGCTCAGCGTCGAGGACGCAGCCACGACGGCGAGGGTGAGGGCAAGGAGGAGTGGCGAGCGGCAAGGGGGAGCGGCGAGGGGAACGCAGAGGTTTGGATTTGGGAAAAAATTGAAAGGATTTAGGGTTGGATAGTGGATACGGTTTAGAAGTCTGAAAATGTAAAAAAAAAATGGTTTGGTTTGGTTCGGTTCACGGGTTCAAAACTCTGAATTTGTGAACCGAACCAATTGAGCTTCAATTGGTTCGGATTTTACTCGAACCATTAAATTTATCCAAACTAAACCGAACCAAACTAATTGGTTCGGTTTGATCAGGTTGGTCGGATTACCTGAACCAAATTACACCCCTATCTCCTGCATTAACTGTACAGGTTGTGTAGGTTGTTGAGGTGGATTGGCTTCCATCCTTTCAAGCACCTTTGTCGTAACAACTGCTTGCTCTCTTATAGCATTGGTAGTTATAGTCATCTGGTCCCTCATGGCATTAGCAGTAATGGTTGTCTAGTCTCTCATTGCATTGTCCATAGCCATAACTGCTTCATCCATGTTAGGTCCTTCTGAAACTAAGTTCTTTGTTCCCATAGTTCTCCTTGGTTATGCCATAGTTTCCCATACACACAAAATAATATTTATTGAGCTATAGTCTCAATATCATGTAATTGTGCAACAATAGCTTATAACAAACCAACCAAAGGCAAATTATGCAATTCTATCAAAGCATCTCACACAAGAGGCAAGAAAAGCACAATTCATAAAAAGGAACTCTTAAGCATACCTAAGCATAGTTAGTCCATAACCCAACTTAACAAGATGAATTGCTTTAATACTATAATGTAACATCCTAATATTGACATCTTAATAAATGTAACATTTATAACGATAAACAACATTACAATGTCACTACATACATAGTAGCCTGATAATATATCCATAATGCACACTAGAGTCATTATATAGAGCCTTATAAAAGGTGGAAAACATAAACTCATAATAAAATGCATATATAAAAACATTAGCCTCTTTGGGGGGCATAAAGTATTGCATAACTCTTTACATTACAAAAGAAGTATAAATAGATACAAAGATTATAACATAAATAATATAACTAGAACTAGTCTAATCCTTTAGCTTCATTTTTCTTCTTTCTCTTTGAAGAACATTCACTTGGAATTACATGGCAACACAGCAAGGTGAGAATCAACAATTCTCAGTATAAGTAAACCAAAATCAGTCATACATATCATAATAAACATAATCTTAACACATGCTAAGTAAGATATGTTTAAAACTTTACAAGGTTATACTTTAGTAACTAAAGATACCTAATCATACATTCATACATACATACTTAGCTTAACTTAGAACCAAGATGTTTAACAAGGAATGCTAGTTTAGTGTATTATCTTATGGTAAATAAAAGGAAAGCTCATGCTCACATTGCACGTACCTTGGCACTATCGAGAAGTTAGGGCTGAATCTAGGCTCAAAGGAACCTTTCAGACTTCCCACTTATCTCCCTTGGCCTAAATGACTATGCACCTCATCAAAGGATACTCACAAAGAAGAATACTACCAGACTATCCTTCATACATGCATCTAAACACCACATTACTACTCATTACCTTTTTTAGTGGCCTAAAGTGTTAGATACTCACCTAAAGCAAACCATTACTCTTGGATGCTAAAAGGTTTAAACTTTCTTATACTTGCTAGGTGATAATTTTCCTTTTGAAATATCCTATTTGTGCCTTAACACACATTAGAAAACATATATTTAAGATTCCAACTAGTAGGGAACCTCAAAACATTAATAATACAATTCCTAAGACTTATGCCTCAGCGTGACCTTGCCTACGCTGCGGCGTGCTACTCTCGCGTAAAAGGCTAGGCTATCATTTTTCAGCTCACGTCCCAATGTGAAACTCCTATGCAGCGACATGTAGCTCTCGACCTCACTCACACCTCGCCCTACGAAATGCCATGCCGTGGCGCGAGACCAAAAATAAAAATTCTGCAGAGTTTTGCAGAATACAAGTACTGTTCCATTGGAACATTACTCACTTCCAATCATTCAAGACCAGTTTCCTTGTGATTTCTAACACTAATTACAACTTCTAAACTTGTTGCAATCATTATACAACCAATCAATTCACTTAAGCATGAAATTAGGTCAAGAATCACATTAACTCAAAACCATTTCTAAGCTCCTCATCAATGAACCAAAATGGTTTGTCTTAACCTATAAATAGCTATCTTGTACTAACTAAGCTAAAAATGTCCTAACTTAATCTTTGAAATAAAAAACCAAGCCAAGAACATAGATTTGGCTCTCCAAACCCATATTTTTACTCATAACAACCTAAGTTCATTCAAGGTGAACAAAGCAAAGATGAATAGAAACTCCCCTACCTCAAGTCCTTTATGATGGTGGATGATCAACCTTGGCTTTACCTTTCTTCTTCTTTTCCTCTTCTCTTCCTTTCTCTCTTTTCTTTCTTTTGTAGTTGCTGCTACTGTTAGAAAAGAGTGAAAGAAAGAAAGAAATATCATGCCATATAAGTCAAGACAAGAGGCTGCCAAATCGTGAGTGACTTAAAACACTTAGATGTAACACCCTTATAGGGATGTCACATTTATGAAATAAAACAAAATAAAGATAAATAAAATTCTACCCAAGTTGTAAAACATTTGTTGCATAGTAATACGGGTTGTAAAATTTTTCCTGTTAAATAAAATATTATGAAATAAAATAACATGGAACATAAAATAAACAAACTGTCATCACACATAATATACATACATTTTTGTTTTAAGTTATACAAATAATTTACAACTATAAACATTTAAACCAACACAATAAATAAAGCAGTAAGAAGTCTATATATACGAAACCCCGACGTGCCCAAGTACGCATCACAGAATTCTAACCCTCTGAAGGATCACTCTCAGATGAAACTTCAGGTGATAAGTATCCAGGATGCCTCGACCCTCTACGGACTCTAGTCCGTGCTGTCGACACACTGCTAATCTCACTAGGCGCATCAAACATACCACCCCAATGACGCTTAAGAGATAGCGGTAGCTCTACATGTAAATATAATACAGTAGAAAAGATAGGCACTCCATCAAACTCTGTACGTATGGTAACAGTTAGACGCCCTACGTACGTAACTGAATCTCTATCCTCTCGCAGTCGCCAGGCTTCAGAGCCTCCATGAAAGTCCAACCTCACGAAACCAAAGAATCCTGGTAGCGTCATACTCACTCAATCAATCCAATGGGTATGGGTGATCGGATGGTTCTTGGTCGTCGAACTGATCTTCAACTTGCTGCTACTCCTCGTCCTCGGGATATACACACTCAAGAGGCTATTCCTCTTCCTCAAACTCTTCTTTTAAAACATAATTTAAAATACAAGAAACAAAACATGTACAATAAAGAGGTAAGACAATCTATATCACTACAAACATGGTAAATAAGAAAATGACAATACAACAGATATAGCAATTCATACAATATAACATACCATAACAGCATACATAATAATATAAAGTAACACAGAAATTAAGTGTAATAGCATCACATAATGTCACATATAAAATGGTATAGATAATAATATTACAATGCACAACACATAACTCATATGTAATGCGACTCAACCCTACTCCATGGAGCTACAACCACAGACATCAGAGAGAATGACCCGTAAGTCCTATTAGTACCTTAGGCTGCCCAACCAACTATTGCACTGTCTCACATTGTGTCTATAGCCCACTGTCCAAAACATCGTGGTGTAGTACACAGTCCATACATCGTGTAACTACAGGCATTGTACTAGCATAGTTCTTACCAGATCTTGATTAAGTATAGTGTGTGTCGAGATCACTAGTGTGTAGCCAGTTACCATGACCCAGTGGAGTGACCAACTGTCCACATGTGGAATAATCCGCACACTAATGCCTCCAAGTCCATAAAGAAATGAACCACGCTACGCTAATCACACCGACAACACGATGTAATTCATCTCGTCAATCAAATCACCAATTATCAATCAAATTGGCAAAACTCAATGCATGGCCAAAAAGAATATTTACCAATATACCCTCAATCTCAAATAATTACCAAAATGCCCTTAACCACCAAACGCAGTACGTCCCACTTGACAGTACTATTCCTCAATCTGTCCGGGTCCACCGCTTTGGCCCGACAGTAAAACTTAATGTTTTCGTCAATCGCGTAGAAATTTTATCGCGTTTTCACAATTTCATCGTTTTTACAAACATTTTTAAATCGCGTAAATATATTTTGCTATTTTTAAAATCGCGTACTGTTTTTAAATCGTTTTCTCAATCGCGTAAGATTTTTAAATCATTTTCTTGTCTAAATTCCTTAAAAATTACTATTTAAATAAACAGAAATAATATTTAATATGTTTGAGTTAGAATATTTTTCCATACCGTATACAATATATTGGATATCTTTTCTATCTTATTTGTCCATTTTTAACAAAAATTGATAGTATTTTGCTTTGAAAATCTATAACAATGGTTTTCTAAATTTTTCTGTTAAAATTTCTTTTGATTATATTACAACTATCTAATTATACTTTTGAAAACTACTAACGGGCTTCAAAACATAAAGTGAGCTCTACGTTAGAAATTTTACAAAAGCTACTGTATTTTCTTCTAAACATTAAAATCATTAGTTTTAACTTCTTTAACTTAATCTAATCATTTTTATTCCTCTAAACTCATTGTAATAGAATTCCTTTTAGCATTATTCCTTAACCTTGATTGAAAATAATTTTAGAAATCAAAACATTCAACTTCGGAATGTTGGCCGAAAGACACAAAATTGCCATTTGATCTTCAAATTCATTTTTCTTATTCTAAATCATGTTGTATCTTGTCATTTTACCTAAGTCAATTAAATCACTCTTTTAGAAAATTGTTGAGAACATTTTGGTTCCCATTTTGTGTTGAGGCCGTGAGCCTTGGATTTGTGCTCTTTGGAACACACAAGCAAACCTTGCATATTATTCACATCCTACAACTTATTCATGCATTTCTAACACATACAATATATTCAAAGCTTGTAGACATGCATATCAATACAAATTACAACCAAGAAGACTATAACAACAAGCACACAAATGAATCCTTATGGATTCTACAATCACAAACAACTCCATTTTCTTATCACCACCCAAGGATGATAAGATTCAAGTCTTCCTCTCACCTTAAGTGAAGCTAAAATCTCTTTCACTCTTTTCTAAGGGTTTCAGTTTCACCCTCCAAAGACACCTATCAAGCTTAAATAATTTCTACAAGTTACTAACATGAAAGAAAGCTTAAACCATGGATCAATCATGACTTAGAACCTTGAAAAAGAATTTAGAAAAATGAAAAACAAGAAATTTCACCTTCATGGTAGAATCTCCAAAGTAGTTTTTCAAGCTTTAGATGATGGATTTTGCAAGAACTCTCAACTAGAGATGTTCTTATAATTGTGTTTAGGTTTAGAAAAGTAGGTTGGATAAAATTTTGCGTGGATGGATGGTGACTTAGGGTTGTTGGCCGAATGGTGCACAAAGAAGACAACAATGGTGTTTTGTGTTTTTGGAAGAGAGAGAAGAGAGAAAATGTTAGAGAATGAAGTGATTTTTGCTCTCCAAAGTGATGCATGGCCGTGGAGTTCAATGCAAAGGAGGTGTCCACTTGGTTGGCTTCATCCAAGCCTTAGAAATGATCAATGGTGAGGATTAAAACTTGGTCTCCAAGCTTAGTTCTCGTTGGTGCATGCAAACCTAGTCATGCAATGACTATGCATGGTCTTGAAGCTTCTTGGCTTGCCTTGGTGTGCTGTGGCCGAATGCCCTAAGGAGAAAGCAACTAAGTTTGCTTCTTCTTAATTCATCTAGTTACACTTAAGTTAAATAATTTAGTTACTTGTCTAACTAGTTAATTACTTAGGTTAACTTAGTTAGCTTTATGCTTATAGATTTTTATTAACTTAGATATCAACTAGATAGTTAACTAGGTTATTATCACTTAGTTACTTAACAAGCTTTCTAACTAATTTAGTTAGGTTTCAAACTAACTAGCTTAGGTTTTCTAATTACAAACTAATTAGTCTAACCACTTTTGTTGACCTCTTCCTATTGGTTGGAAATTGTCAAGCCTACTTCGTTGACTCACTCTTATTGGCTTAGAAATTCCTCTAGCCAAAACCATTGACTGTTTCTCTAAACGTGGGTCTCGCAAGACATTTTCGGGCCCACTGTCATTTATTTGTACTGCCTAATAAAATAATATTATAATAATATAAAATTATTTTATTTGATAGTTAAATCCTATCAAATTAAAAGATTAATAACAGTATCATTCAGAATTGGGTTTAGTAAGATCCCCCAGCTCCGAATAATTAAAATAAGATTTTCCCGACCCAAAAATTATTATTTTCCTGACCTGGAGCAAATCACACAAAAAGTTCAAATAAAATCACATACAGTAAAATAAAACTGTATTTCATACAGAAAAACAACAAACAATACAAAAAGGACATAACGGTCATTTATCCTAAAGTTTGGGGTGTTACAACTCTCCCCAACAAACAAAAATTTCGTCCTCGAAATTTGTTATACCTTAAAACAAATGAGGATACTGCTCCCTCATTTTATATTCCAGCTCCTAGGTAGCATCACCTGTCACATCATTCCATATGACCTTCACCAGCTCGATCATCTTCCCTCGAAACTGCTTCACCTTTCTGTCCTCTATTCTGACAGGTAAAGTCTCGTAAGTCAAATTATCCTTCAACTGTACTTCGTCTGGCTGTATCACATGCGTCGGATCCAGAATATACTTCCTTACCTGAGACACATGAAATACAACATGCAGATTGGATAGAAAAGCCAGCAAAGCAATCTGATATGCTACAGGACCTATTCGTCGAAGAATCTGATAAGGCCCAATAAACTTTGGAGTAAGCTTTTTAGATTTGATAACTCTTCCGACACCAGTCGTAGGAGTCACTCTTAAGAATACATATGCACCCTCCTCAAATTCAAGAGGTCTCCTTCGCTTATCAGCATAACTCTTCTGTCTACTTTGCGTCGTCTTCATCTTCTCTTGTATCATCTTTACCTTCTCTATAGTCTGTTGTACAAGATCTGGTCCAATAGCCATACTCTCCCCATCTTGATACCAACACAGAGGTGTTCGACATCGTCTTCCATATAACGCCTCATAGGGTGCCATCCCTATACTCGAGTGAAAACTATTGTTGTATGTGAATTCTATCAAAGATAAAAATTCATCCCAACTTCCACGTTGCTCTAACACACAGGCACGCAACAGATCTTCCAAAGATTGTATAGTCCTCTCCGTTTGACCATTAGTTTGCGGATGATAAGCAGAACTCAAATGCAACTTAGTTCCCATGGCTTCTTGTAAACTTCGTCAGAATCTTGATGTAAATCTCGGATCTCAGTCAGAAATTATACATGTAGGCACACCATGCAACCTAACAATCTCACAAATCTCTAGTACGATTGTAGGCACACCATGCAACCTAACAATCTCACTGATATACATCTGGGTTAATCTCTCCAATGAATACTTAATATTGATGGGCAAGAAATGCGCCGATTTCATAAGCCTATCAACTATAACCTATATCGAATTATGACCTTTCCTCGTTTTGTAAAAACGCATCTTCCTTTTGTTTATCTCGAACTATATCAAGCAATTCATTTATGATCACGACCTTACATAGGTGAATTCTTCCACGCACAAACTCCACTGACAACCACAAATCTTGAAATTTGTTAATCAATTCCTCCTCCTTTATCATCATTGCCGAAACACTAATCACCTTTCTGCTTAAGGCATCAGCTACCACATTAGCTTTTCCTGGATGGTATTGGAGTTGAAAATCGTAATCCTTTAAGAATTCCAACCATTGCCTCTACCTTATATTCAATTCTTTCTGATCAAACAAATACTTTAAACTCTTGTGATCACTAAAGTCATTGAACATTGCTCCATACAGAAAATGCCTCCACACCTTCAATACAAAAACTATTGTAGCTAATTCCAAGTCATGTGTTGGATAATTCCTCTCATGAACCTTCAACTGTCTAGAAGCATAAGCCACTACATTCCGGTTTTGCATCAATACACATCCCAGTCCTTGGTAAGAAGCGTCACAATACACATCAAAAGTTCCGTTAGAATCGGGTAGAATCAACACTGGGGCAGTTGTTAACCTCTTCTTCAATTCTTGGAAACTTGCTTCACATTCTTCCGTCCATTCAAAAGCTTGACTTTTCCTCGTGAGCTGCATAAGCGGTCCGGCAATCTTAGAAAAACCTTCAATAAACCTCCGATAATATCAGCAAGCCCAACAAAACTTCGAACTTCTGTCACACTCTTAGGCCTTTCCCACTGTAAAACAGTCTCCACCTTCGATGGTTCTACCACAATACCTTCTTTGAAATCACGTGACATAAAAACTGAACTTCCTCCAACCAAAACTCACACTTCGCCAATTTTGCATACAGCTTCTTTTCTTTCAGAATCTGAAGGACTATACCGAGATGTTCAACATGTTTTTCTTTAGTCTGAGAATAGATCAGAATGTCATCAATGAAGACAATGACAAATCTGTCTAGTATGGATGAAAAATCCTATTCATATAGTCCATGAATATGGCAGGAGCATTCGTCACTCCGAATGGCATTACCTGATACTCATAATGTCCATAATGAGTTCGAAAAGCTGTTTTAGGTACATCCTCGACCTTAACACGAATCTGGTGATATCCTGATCTCAGATCTATCTTAGAAAATACCACTGCTCCCCTCAACTGATCCATCAAATCGTCAATTCTCGGAAGTGGATATTTATTCTTTATAGTCACCTTGTTCAGCTGACGATAATCTACGCAAAGTCGAGAAGTGTCGTCCTTCTTCCTGACCAAAAGCACTGGTGCTCCCCACGGTGAAACACTAGGACGTACAAACTGCTTCTCCAACAGCTCCTCCAATTGCTTCTTTAACTCCACCAACTCTGCTGGCGACATCTGATACAGGGAAATTGAGATAAGACCTGCTCCTGGTACTAAATCAATAGAAAATTTGATCTCCTTCTCTGGTGGCAAACCAGGTACGTCATCAAGAAAAATCTCTAGAAATTCCTTGACGATAGGAATAGTATTCACATCTTTCTCACTCTTAACCTCTAACGAAGACAATATCATATATCTCTGTGCACCATCTCTTAACAATGACTTGACTTTAACAACAGTCAAGAATCCAAACTTTTCTTCCTTAGGAAAGACTAGGGTTTTGTTTGCACAGTTTATAAGGATATGGTTAGAAGATAACCAGTCCATTCCCAGTATTACATCTAACCCAACAAGAGGCAAACAGTTCAAGTTGACAGAAAACACACGGTCCTTTATAACAACAGGACAATCCAAACATATCTTAGATGTAAGTACAGGTTTAGCAGTTGGTGTAGATACAATCAGTTTAACATTCAGAGAAGACACAGGGAACTTCAATCTTTCCACACAATCATATGCAATAAATGAATGTGTTGCTCCAGAGTCATATAACACAGTCAGAAGATTACCTTCAATGGCACCTTCCCCTTGAATCAGATCCTCAGACTATGAAACTTCTGTTCCAGTCATAGTGTATACTCGCCCTCCAGGCCTCAGTTGAATAGCACAAACAGTTCTCATAGCAGGTTTCCTTTCCGGATGTGTACAATCCTTAGCTATGTGTCCTGGTTGTCCGCAATTAAAGCTAATTGTCCCTCTGATTGAACAATCAGTAGAAATATGGCCTTTCTTTCCGCACTTAAAACATGTTGGCATAAACACCACTTTCTGTCCAGCTCTACTACCGCTAGTATTTCCCCCAACTGGTGGTCGTTGAGGTTGACTTCCCGGTGGTCTAGTATACAACTTGCGCTGAAACCGACTGTTATTACTGCTACCACCCCTCTGAAATCTTGTTGGTCCAAAATTACGGTTTCTGGGATCCCGTGACGGCTCCAATTCCTCAAGGCGTGCACAAGCATCTACCAAAGCATGAAACTGATTCATCCTTAAGAATAATATTCCTCGTTTCAGTTCCACTCTCAGCCCTGCCTCAAACTTCCTACATCTCCACACATCATCCGATCGAGTTTGAGCATAATCTGAGAACTGAGACAAACTCTCAAATTTAGAAGCATACTCATTAACTGTCATGTTATCCTGACGCAAACCAAGAAATTCCATCTCCTTGGCATGTCTAGCACTCGCAGGAAAATACTTCTCCAGAAATACATCAGAAAATACCTCCCATGTAATTTCCGTTCCTTCAGCCTGCAATAATCGGCGGGTTCCTCTCCACCAATGTTCGTCGTCTCTCTCAACATGAAAGCTGCATACGTCACCTTCTTGTCATTTGTACATCTCATTCCTTCAAATATCTTCTCCAAATCTTGTATCCATTGACTTGCCTTCTCCGGATCAATCTCACCTCTAAATTGCAGTGGATTGTTACGCCTAAATTCAGATAAATTTAGGGCATCAGCAGTAGCATCTTGCCATTGAGCTGCTCTCTGATTCTGCTGAGTGATTACTTCAGCCATTCGTTGCATAGCTTCTGCAGCTGCAATCATAGGATCCACAGGACGATTCAAATTCGCATGTCCTCCTCTTCCGCCAGACATCTTCCTTCTTCAATCATAACAAAACAAAGTTAGACACATCCTTTCGGAAGTAAATCACAGAGAATCACACAACACAAGCAAAAACAGACCTAACCACAACCCCAAAAGACTCGAACTTGGGCTCTGATACTAACTAATGTAACACCCTTATGGGGATGTCACATTTATGAAATAAAACAAAATAAAGATAAATAAAATTCTACCCAAGTTGTAAAACATTTGTTACATAGTAATACGGGTTGTAAAAATTTTTCGATTAAACAGAATATTACGAAATAAAATAACATGGAACATAAAATAAACAAACTGTCATCACACATAATATACATATATTTTTGTTTTAAGTTATACAAATAATTTCCAACTATAAATATTTAAACCAACACAGTAAACAAAGCAGTAAGAAGTCTATATATACAAAATGCCAATGCGCCCAAGTACGCATCACAGAACTCTAACCCTCTGAAGAATCACTCTCAGATGAAACTTCAGGTGATAAGTACCCAGGATGCCTCGACCCTCTACGGCCGTGCTGTCAACACGCTGCTAATCTCACTAGGCGCATCAAACATACCACCGCAATGACGCCTAAGAGATAGCGGTAGCTCTACATGTAAATATAATACAGTAGAAAAGATAGGCACTCCATCAGACTGTGTACGTATGGTCACAGTTTGACGCCCTACGTACGTAACCGAATCTTTATCCTCTCGCAGTCACCAGGCTTCAGAGCCTCCATGAAAGTCCAACCTCACGAAACCAAAGAATCATGGTAGCGTCATACTCACTCAATCAATCCAATGGGTATGGGTGATCGGATGGTTCTTGATCGGCGAACTGATCTTCAGCTTGCTGCTGCTCCTTGTCCTCGGGATATACACACTCAAGAGGCTGTTCCTCTTCCTCAAACTCTTCTTTTAAAACATAATTAAAAATACAGAAAACAAAACATGTACAATAAAGAGGTAAGACAATTTATATTACCACAAACATGATAAATAAGAAAACGACAATACAACAGATATAGCAATTCATACAATATCACATACCATAACAGCATAAATAATAATATAAAGTAACACAGAAATTAAGTGTAACAGCATCACATAATGTCACAGATAAAATGGTACAGATAAAATGGTACACATAATAATATTATAATGCACAACACATTACTCATATGTAATGCGACTCAACCCTACTCCATGGAGCTACAACCACAGACATCAGAGAGAATGACCCGTAAGTCCTATTAGTACCTTAGGCTGCCCAACCAACTATTGCACTGTCTCACATTGTGTCTATAGCCCACTGTCGAAAACATCGTGGTGTAGTACACAGTCCATACATCGTGTAACTACAGGCATTGTACTAGCATAGTTCTTACCAGATCTTGATGAAGTATAGTGTGTGTCGAGATCACTAGTGTGTAGCCAGTTATCACGGCCCAGAGGAGCGACCAACTGTCCACATGTGGAATAATCCACACACTAATGCCTCCAAGTCCATAAAGAAATGAACCACACTACGCTTATCACACCGACAACACGATGTAATTAATCTCGTCAATCAAATCACCTATTATCAATCAAATTGGCAAAACTCAATGCATGGCCAAAAACAATATTTACTAATATACCTTCAATCTTAAATAATTACCAAAATTCCCTTAACCACCAAACGCCCCACTTGACAGTACTGTTCCTCAATCTGTCCGGGTCAACCACTTTGGCCCGACAGTAAAACTTACTGTTTTCGTCAATCGCGTAGAAATTTTATCGCGTTTTCATAATTTTGTCGTTTTTACAAACATTTTTAAATCACGTAAATATATTTTGCTGTTTTTAAAATCGCATACTGTTTTTAAATCGTTTTCTCAATCGCGTAAGATTTTTAAATCATTTTCTTGTTCGAATTCCTTAAAAATTACTATTTAAATAAACAGAAATAATATTTAATATGTTTGAGTTACGTAGAATATTTTTCCATACCGTATACAATATATTGGATATGTTTTCTATCTTATTTGTCCATTTTTAACAAAAATTGATAGTATTTTGCTTTGAAAATCTATAACAATGGTTTTCTAAATTTTTCTGTTAAAATTTCTTTTGATTATATTACAACTATCTAATTATACTTTTGAAAACTACTAACGGGCTTCAAAACATAAAGTGAGCTCTACGTTAGAAATTTTACAAAAGCTACTGTATTTTCTTCTAAACATTAAAATCATTAGTTTTAACTTCTTTAAATTAATCTAATCATTTTTATTCCTCTAAACTCATTGTAATAGAATTCCTTTTGGCATTATTCCTTAACCTTGATTGAAAATAATTTTAGAAATCAAAACATTCAACTTAGGCATGTTGGCCGAAAGACACAAAATTGCCATTTGATCTTCAAATTCATTTTTCTTATTCTAAATCATGTTGTATCTTGTCATTTTACCTAACTCAATTAAATCACTCTTTTAGAAAATTGTTGAGAACATTTTGGTTCCCATTTTGTGTTGAGGCCGTGAGCCTTGGATTTGTGCTCTTTGGAACACACAAGCAAACCTTGCATATTATTCACATCCTACTACTTATTCATGCATTTCTAACACATACAATATATTCAAAGCTTGTAGACATGCATATCAATACAAATTACAACCAAGAAGACTATAACAACAAGCACACAAATGAATCCTTATGGATTCTACAATCACAAACAACTCCATTTTCTTATCACCACCCAAGGATGATAAGATTCAAGTCTTCCTCTCACCTTAAGTGAAGCTATAATCTCTTTCACTCTTTTCTAAGGGTTTCGGTTTCACCCTCCAAAGACACCTATCAAGCTTAAATAATTTCTACAAGTTACTAACATGAAAGAAAGCTTAAACCATGGATCAATCATGGCTTAGAACCTTGAAAAAGAATTTAGAAAAATGAAAAACAAGAAATTTCACCTTCATGGTAGAATCTCCAAAGTAGTTTTTCAAGCTTTAGATGATGGATTTTGCAAGAACTCTCAACTAGAAATGTTCTTATAATTGTGTTTAGGTTTAGAAAAGTAGGTTGGATAAAATTTTGCGTGGATGGATGGTGACTTAGGGTTGTTGGCCGAATGGTGCACAAAGAAGACAACAATGGTGTTTTGTGTTTTTGGAAGAGAGAGAAGAGAGAAAATGTTAGAGAATGAAGTGATTTTTGCTCTCCAAAGTGATGCATGGCCGTGGAGTTCAATGCAAAGGAGGTGTCCACTTGGTTGGCTTCATCCAAGCCTTAGAAATGATCAATGGTGAGGATTAAAACTTGGTCTCCAAGCTTAGTTCTCGTTGGTGCATGCAAACCTAGTCATGCAATGACTATGCATGGTCTTGAAGCTTCTTGGCTTGCCTTAGTGTGCTTTGGCCGAATGCCCTAAGGAGAAAGCAACTAAGTTTGCTTTTTCTTAATTCATCTAGTTACACTTAAGTTAAATAATTTAGTTACTTGTCTAACTAGTTAATTACTTAGGTTAACTTAGTTAGCTTTATGCTTATAGATTTTTATTAACATAGATATCAACTAGATAGTTAACTAGGTTACTATCACTTTGTTACTTAACAAGCTTTCTAACTAATTTAGTTAGGTTTCAAACTAACTAGCTTAGGTTTTCTAATTACAAACTAATTAGTCTAACCACTTTTGTTGACCTCTTCCTATTGGTTGGAAATTGTCAAGCCTACTTCGTTGACTCACTCTTATTGGCTTAGAAATTCCTCTAGCCAAAACCATTGACTGTTTCTCTAAATGTGGGTCCCGCAAGACATTTTCGGGTCCACTGTCATTTATTTGTACTGCCTAATAAAATAATATTATAATAATATAAAATTTTTTTATTTGATAGTTAAATCCTATCAAATTAAAAGATTAATAACTGTATCATTCAGAATTGGGTTTAGTAAGATCCCCCAGCTCCGAATAATTAAAATAAGATTTTCCTGGTCCGAAAATTATTATTTTCCTGACCTGGAGCAAATCACACAAAAAGTTCAAATAAAATCACATACAGTAAAATAAAACTGTATTTCATACAGAAAAACAACAAACAGTACAAAAAGGACATAACGGTCATTTATCCTAAAGTTTGGGGTGTTACAACTCTCCCCAACAAACAAAAATTTCGTCCTCGAAATTTGTTATACCTTAAAACAAATGAGGATACTGCTCCCTCATTTTATATTCCAGCTCCCAGGTAGCATCACCTGTCACATCATTCCATATGACCTTCACCAGCTCGATCATCTTCCCTCGAAACTGCTTCACCTTTCTGTCCTCTATTCTGACAGGTAAAGTCTCGTAAGTCAAATTATCCTTCAACTGTACTTCGTCTGGCTGTATCACATGCGTCGGATCTGGAATATACTTCCTTAGCTGAGGCACATGAAATACATCATGCAGATTGGATAGAAATGGCGGCAAAGCAATCTGATATGCTACAGGACCTATTCGTCGAAGAATCTGATAAGGCCCAATAAACTTTGGAGTAAGCTTTTTAGATTTGATAACTCTTCCGACACCAGTCGTAGGAGTCACTCTTAAGAATACATGTGCACCCTCCTCAAATTCAAGAGGTCTCCTTCGCTTATCAGCATAACTCTTCTGTCTACTTTGCGTCGTCTTCATCTTCTCTTGTATCATCTTTACCTTCTCTGTAGTCTGTTGTACAAGATCTGGTCCAATAGCCATACTCTCCCCATCTTGATACCAACACAGAGGTGTTCGACATCGTCTTCCATATAATGCCTTATAGGGTGCCATCCCTATACTCGAGTGAAAACTATTGTTGTATGTGAATTCTATCAAAGATAAAAATTCATCCCAACTTCCATGTTGCTCTAACACACAGGCACGCAACAGATTTTCCAAAGATTGTATAGTCCTCTCCGTTTGACCATTAGTTTGCGGATGATAAGCTGAACTCAACCGCAACTTAGTTCCTATGGCTTCTTGTAAACTTCGCCAAAATCTTGATGTAAACCTCGGATCTCAGTCAGAAATTATACATGTAGGCACACCATGCAACCTAACAATCTCACTGATATACATCTGGGATAATCTCTCCAACGAATACTTAATATTGATGGGCAAGAAATGCGCCGATTTCGTAAGCCTATCAACTATAACCTATATCGAATTATGACCTTTCCTCATTTTGTAAAAACGCATCTTCCTTTTGTTTATCTCGAACTATATCAAGCAATTCATTTATGATCACGACCTTACATAGGCGAATTCTTCCAGGCACAAACTCCACTGACAACCACAAATCTTGAAATTTGTTAATCAATTCCTCCTCCTTTATCATCATTTCCGAAACACTAATCACCTTTCTGCTTAAGGCATCAGCTACCACATTAGCTTTTCCTGGATGGTATTAGAGTTAAAAATCATAATCCTTTAAGAATTCCAACCATTGCCTCTACCTCATATTCAATTCTTTCTGATCAAACAAATACTTTAAACTCTTGTGATCACTAAAGACATTGAACATTGCTCCATACAGAAAATGCCTCCACATCTTCAATGCAAAAACCACTGCAGCTAATTCTAAGTCATGTGTTGGATAATTCCTCTCATGAACCTTCAACTATCTAGAAGCATAAGCCACTACATTTCGGTTTTGCATCAATACACATCCCAGTCCTTGGTAAGAAGCGTCACAATACACATCAAAAGTTCCGTTAGAATCGGGTAGAATCAACACTGGGGCAGTTGTTCACCTCTTCTTCAATTCTTGGAAACTTGCTTCACATTCTTCCGTCCATTCAAAAGCTTGACTTTTCCTCATGACTTGCATAAGAGGTCTGGCAATCTTAGAAAAACCTTCGATAAACCTTCGATAATATCCAGCAAGCCCAACAAAACTTCAAACTTCTGTCACAGTCTTAGGCCTTTCCCACTGTAAAACAGTCTCCACCTTCGATGGTTCTACCACAATACCTTCTTTGGAAATCACGTGACCTAAAAACTGAACTTCCTCCAACCAAAACTCACACTTCGCCAATTTTGCATACAGCTTCTTTTCTTTCAGAATCTGAAGGACTATACCGAGATGTTCAGCATGTTTTTCTTTAGTCTGAGAATAGATCAGAATATCATCAATAAAGACAATGACAAATCTGTCTAGCATGGACGAAAAATCCTATTCATATAGTCCATGAATATGGCAGGAGCATTCGTCACTCCGAATGGCATTACCTGATACTCATAATGTCCATAACGAGTTCGAAAAGCTGTTTTAGGTACATCCTCGACCTTAACACGAATCTGGTGATATCCTGATCTCAGATCTATCTTAGAAAATACCACTGCTCCCCTCAACTGATCCATCAAATCGTCAATTCTCGGAAGTGGATATTTATTCTTTATAGTCACCTTGTTCAGCTGACGATAATCTACGCAAAGTCGAGAAATTCTGTCCTTCTTCCTGACCAAAAGCACTGGTGCTCCCCACAGTGAAACACTAGGACGTACAAACTGCTTCTCCAACAGCTCCTCCAATTGCTTCTTTAACTCCACCAACTCTACTGGCGATATCTGATACGGGGAAATTGAGATAGGACCTGCTCCTGGTACTAAATCAATAGAAAATTCGATCTCCCTCTCTGGTGGCAAACCAGGTACGTCATCAGGAAAAATCTCTGGAAATTCATTGACGACAGGAATAGTATTCACATCTTTCTCACTCTTAACCTCTAACGAAGACAATATCATATATCTCTGCCCTCCATCTCTTAACAATGACTTGACTTTAACAGCAGTCAAGAATCCATACTTTTCTTCCTTAAGAAAGACTAGGGTTTTGTTTGCACAGTCTATAAGGATATGGTTAGAAGATAACCAGTCCATTCCCAGTATTACATCTAACCCAACAAGAGGCAAACAATTCAAGTTGACAGAAAACACACAGTCCTTTATAACAACAGGACAATCCAAACATATCTTAGATGTAAGTACAGTTTTAGCAGTTGGTGTAGATACAATCAGTTTAACATTCAGAGAAGACATAGGCAACTTCAATCTTTCTACACAATCATATGCAATAAATGAATGTGTTGCTCCAGAGTCATATAACACAGTCAGAAGATTACCTTCAATGGCACATTCCCCTTGAATCAGATCCTCAGACTATGAAACTTCCGTTCCAGTCATAGTGTATACTCGCCCTCCAGGCCTCGGTTGAACAGCACGAACAGTTCTCATAGTAGGTTTCCTTTCCGGCTGTGTACAATCCTTAGCTATGTGTCCTGGTTGTCCGCAATTAAAGCAAATTGTCCCTCTGATTGAACAATCAGTAGAAATATGGCCTTTCTTTTCACACTTAAAACATGTTGGCGTAAACACCACTTTCTGTCCAGCTCTACTACCGCTAGTATTTCCCCCAACTGGTGGTCGTTGAGGTTGACTCCCCAGTGGTCTAGTATACAACTTGCGCTGAAACCGACTGTTATTACTGCTACCACCCCTCTGAAATCTTGTTGGTCCAAAATTACGGTTTCTGGGATCCCGTGACGGCTCCAATTCCTCAAGGCGTGCACAAGCATCTAACAAAGCATGAAACTGATTCATCCTTAAGAATAATATTCCTCGTTTCAGTTCCACTCTCAGCCCTGCCGCAAACTTCCTACATCTCCACACATCATCCAGTCGAGTTTGAGCATAATCTGAGAACTGAGACAAACTCTCAAATTTAGAAGCATACTCATTAACTGTCATGTTATCCTGACGCAAACCAAGAAATTCCATCTCCTTGGCATGTCTAGCACTCGCAGGAAAATACTTCTCTAGAAATACATCAGAAAATACCTCCCATGTAATTTCCGTTCCTTCAGCCTGCAATAATTGGCGGGTTCCTCTCCACCAATGTTCGCCGTCTCCTCTCAACATGAAAGCTACATACGTCACCTTCTTGTCATTTATACATGTCATTCCTTCAAATATCTTCTCCAAATCTTGTATCCATTGACTTGCCTTCTCCGGATCAATCTTGCCTCTAAATTGCGGTGGATTGTTACGCCTAAATTCAGATAAATTTAGGGCATCAGCAGTAGCATCTTGCTATTAAGCTGCTCTCTGATTCTGCTGAGTAATTACTTCAGCCATTTGCTACATAGCTTCTACAGCTGCAATCATAGGATCCACAGCACGATTCAAATTCGCACGTCCTCCTCTTCCGCCAGACATCTTCTTTCTTCAATCATAACAAAACAAAGTCAGACACATCCTTTCGGAAGTAAATCATAGAGAATTACACAACATAAGCAAAAACAAACCCAACCACAACCCCGAAAGACTCTAACTTGGGCTCTGATACTAACTAATGTAACACCCTTATGGGGATGTCACATTTATGAAATAAAACAAAATAAAGATAAATAAAATTCCACCCAAGTTGTAAAACATTTGTTACATAGTAATACGGGTTGTAAAATTTTTCAGGTTAAACAGAATATTATGAAATAAAATAACATGGAACATAAAATAAACAAACTGTCATCACACATAATATACATATATTTTTGTTTTAAGTTATACAAATAATTTACAACTATAAATATTTAAACCAACACAGTAAACAAAGCAGTAAGAAGTCTATATATACAAAACGCCGACGCGCCCTAGTACGCATCACAGAACTCTAACCCTTTGAAGGATCACTCTCTGATGAAACTTCAGGTGATAAGTATCCAGGATGCCTCGACCCTCTACGGACTCTAGTCCGTGCTGTCAACACGCTGCTAATCGCACTAGGCGCATCAATCATACCACCCCAATGACGCCTAAGAGATAGCGATAGCTCTACATGTAAATATAATACAGTAGAAAAGATAGGCACTCCATCAAACTCTGTACGTATGGTCACAGTTAGACGCCCTACGTACGTAACCGAATCTCTATCCTCTCGCAGTCGCCAGGCTTCAGAGCCTCCATGAAAGTCCAACCTCACGAAACCAAAGAATCCTGGTAGCGTCATACTCACTCAATCAATCCAATGGGTATGGGTGATCGGATGGTTCTTGGTCGTCGAACTAATCTTCAGCTTGCTGCTGCTCCTTGTCCTCAGGATATACACACTCAAGAGGCTGTTCCTCTTCCTCAAACTCTTCTTTTAAAACATAATTTAAAATACAGAAAATAAAACATGTACAATAAAGAGGTAAGACAATCTATATCACCACAAACATGGTAAATAAGAAAACGATAATACAACAGATATAACAATTCATACAATATAACATACCATAACAGCATAAATAATAATATAAAGTAACACGAAATTAAGTGTAACAACATCACATAATGTCACAGATAAAATGGTACAGATAATAATATTATAATGCACAACACATAACTCATATGTAATGCGACTCAACCCTACTCCATGGAGCTACAACCACAGACATCAGAGAGAATGACCCGTAAGTCCTATTAGTACCTTAGGCTGCTCAACCAACTATTGCACTGTCTCACATTGTGTCTATAGCCCACTGTCGAAAACATCGTGGTGTAGTACACAGTCCATACATCGTGTAACTACAGGCATTGTACTAGCATAGTTCTTACCAGATCTTGATGAAGTATAGTGTGTGTCGAGATCACTAGTGTGTAGCCAGTTACCACGGCCCAGAGGAGCGACCAACTGTCCACATGTGGAATAATCCGCATATTAATGCCTCCAAGTCCATAAAGAAATGAACCACACTACGCTTATTACACCGACAACACGATGTAATTCATCTCGTCAATCAAATCACCTATTATCAATCAAATTGGCAAAACTCAATGCATGGCCAAAAAGAATATTTACCAATATACCCTCAATCTCAAATAATTACCAAAATGTCCTTAACCACCAAACGCCCCACTTGACAGTATTGTTCCTCAATCTGTCCGGGTCAACCACTTTGGCCCAACAGTAAAATTTACAGTTTTCGCCAATCGCGTAGAAATTTTATCGCGTTTTCACAATTTTGTCATTTTTACAAACGTTTTTAAATCGCGTAAATATATTTTGCTGTTTTTAAAATCGCATACTGTTTTTAAATCGTTTTCTCAATCGCATAAGATTTTTAAATCATTTTCTTGTTCGAATTCCTTAAAAATTACTATTTAAATAAACAGAAATAATATTTAATATGTAAATAACATTTTGGTTCCCATTTTGTGTTGAGGCCGTGAGCCTTGGATTTGTGCTCTTTGGAACACACAAACAAACCTTGCATATTATTCACATCCTACTACTTATTCATGTATTTCTAACACATACAATATATTCAAAGCTTGTAGACATGCATATCAATACAAATTACAACTAAGAAGACAATAACAACAAGCACACAAATGAATCCTTATGGATTCTACAATCACAAACAACTCCATTTTCTTATCACCACCCAAGGATGATAAGATTCAAGTCTTCCTTTTACCTTAAGTGAAGCTAAAATCTCTTTCACTCTTTTCTATGGGTTTCGGTTTCACCCTCCAAAGACACCTATGAAGCTTTAATAATTTCTACAAGTTACTAACATGAAAGAAAGCTTAAACCATGGATCAATCATAGCTTAGAACCTTGAAAAAGAATTTAGAAAAATGAAAAACAAGAAATTTCACCTTCATGGTAGAATCTCCAAAGTAGTTTTTCAAGCTTTAGATGATGGATTTTGCAAGAACTCTCAACTAGAGATGTTCTTAGAATTGTGTTTAGGTTTAGAAAAGTAGGTTGGATAAAATTTTGGGTGGATGGATGGTGACTTAGGGCTGTTGGCCGAATGGTGCACAAAGAAGACAACAATGGTGTTTTGTGTTTTTGGAAGAGAGAGAAGAGAGAAAATGTTAGAGAATGAAGTGATTTTTGCTCTCCAAATTGATGCATGGCCATGGAGTTCAATGCAAAGGAGGTGTCCACTTGGTTGGCTTCTTCCAAGCCTTAGAAATGATCAATGGTGAGGATTAAAACTTGGTCTCCATGCTTAGTTCTCATTGGTGCATGCAAACGTAGTCATGCAATGACTATGCATGGTCTTGAAGCTTCTTGGCTTGCCTTAGTGTGCTTTGGCCGAATGCCCTAAGGAGAAAGCAACTAACTAGTTAATTAATAAGTTAATTACTTAGGTTACACTTAAGTTAAATAATTTAGTTACTTGTCTAACTAGTTAATTACTTAGGTTAACTTAGTTAGCTTTATACTTATAGATTTTTATTAACTTAGATATCAACTAGATAGTTAACTAGCTTATTATCACTTAGTTACTTAACAAGCTTTCTAACTAATTTAGTTAGGTTTCAAACTAACTAGCTTAGGTTTTCTAATTACAAACTAATTAGTCTAACCACTTTTGTTGACCTCTTCCTATTGGTTGGAAATTGTCAAGCCTACTTCGTTGACTCACTCTTATTGGCTTAGAAATTCCTCTAGCCAAAACCATTGACTGTTTCTCTAAACGTGAGTCCCACAAGACATTTCTGGGTCCACTGTCATTTATTTGTACTGCCTAATAAAATAATATTATAATAATATAAAATTATTTTATTTAACAGTTAAATCCTAAAAATTAAAAGATTAATAACTTTATCATTCAGAATTGGGTTTAGTAAGATCTCTCAGCTCCAAATAATTAAAATAAGATTTCCCCGGCCCAGAAATTATTATTTTCCTGACCCAGAGCAAATCACACAAAAAGTTCAAATAAAATCACAGACAGTAAAATAAAATTGTATTTCATACAGAAAAACAACAAACAGTACAAAAAGGACATAACGGTCATTTATCCTAAAGTTTGGGGTGTTACACTTAAATATTTCACTATTACTTTTTGATATGCTAAAAACACTTAGATTTAGCTAAATCAAGTTTTTCAACTTCCACAAACTTTAAAATAAATACTAACATTCATATAAATTGTTGTTTCACCATTATCTTATTTTTTCATATATGTTAGTAGTCAATTTGACATTAAATCAAAACCAGTATGCCTAAAAATACCAAACTAAACCCGATTATCCATATTTATTTCCATCAACTTAGCCTTTAAAGCCATTATTTAAGTCATTTTAAGCTACTTTTCACCTTCTGGGTTGCAATAAAGTGCCCAGATCAACTTAGTTTGTCACAAAATTAAACAGGCATGTTAAGCAAGTCATATGCTACCTTTGTACACATATACAAGTCTAACATGTTATTAAGGGTATTACACGTATCTTGAAGCAACAAGTTTTTGGGTTTGGGCGCCCAACTCTGGCGCTTAGGCACCAAAACACCAGAATCCAAAAATCTCAGTTCCTCTGTTTTGGAGCCAAATTCAAACCTAACAAACATCAATGACAACATCAAATTCGTCATGTTCTATCATCAAAAACACTCTCAAAGCAACAAACCAAATATGGGTTTGAGCCCATTTTCATATCTCAAATTTTCTCAAGAATCAAAATCAAAGTTTGGAAGGTGTAACTCATAGTCAAAACATAAAGAGCATCATCTTTATTTATCAAGTCAAAATCTCAACAAAATCATTAATCCATCATTCTCAAAAGGTAGAAAAAGATGAACAAAGTGAAGGAAAACACCTACCTCAATTTGACGCATTCTTCTTCCCTTTTTCCTTTTCTCCTTTCTTGATTGCTCCCTCCTTCTTTTTCCTTTGTTCCTTTCTTGCTTTTCTTGTTCTCCTTTGCTGGGTGTGAAACCGAGAGAAAATAGAGAGAATGAGAAGGAAACATGAGAAATGGAAGGAATGTAAAGGAAGTAACCAAAATATCATATATTAGGTAGCTTTCATCATAATGGAACAGTAGAAGACGTGAAGAGAGTTTTATAAAAATGAATTCCAGCTGAACAACTTACATATGCTAAGAACACTTTAATCTTTCGTAAATGAATTTTTTAACCTGCATAGGTATCATAGAAAATTCTAGGATTTCATTCTATTCTCTATATTACAATTCCACTATTTTCATTTTATTGAATTATCTGTCTTTATGCTTCATTATTCTTTTCCTAGGTTAAATTAAACCTATGAAATTGAATTAAGAAGCTTTCAAATATCTATTCTAATTTGTTCATAGCTTAGAAATAAATCTTCCTTATTTATTTCTATCTTCTCAGCTCATTTAAATAAAATCCAAGTTTATAGGAGCTTTGTCTTAAATTCAGTGTTATATATTTATGCTCAAATGACACTAGATAGTTACCAGAATTAACTAGTGTCCTATACTAGTGTTGTTGAGCTTCTATAGCCCTAATCCAATCCATTAAGTTGGAGATAATGTTACAATTCTCTCTTTTTTTTTTATAAATTTTGTCCTCAAAATTTGCTTACCTCATTCAAAAAGCTCCGGATGATTCTTCATCATATAGGATTCGATTTCCCATATGGCCTCTTCTAAGCCACCTCCCTCCTATAGCATCTTTACCAAAGGAATTGTTTCCCTCTGAATTCTTTCATAGCCCTATCCATGATCTTTACAGGTTTAACTACATAAGTTAAATCATCTTTTAACTATATTGATTCATTTTCCAGAATGTGTGAAGGATCCAAATTATACTTTCGAAGTTGGGAAACATGTAAAACATCATGGAGGTTTGACAAACTGGAGGGCAAGGCTATTTGGTAAGCAACAGGTCTGATTCTTTTCAAGATCTAAAAGGGACTAAGAAACTGAGGAGTCAACTTTCTAGTTTTAATAGCCTTACCAACTCCCGTAGTAGGAGTGACTCTGAGGAACACATGTTCTCCTTCATTGAATTCCAAAGGTCTCCTTCTCTCATCTGCATAACTTTTCTTCCTACTTTGGGCTGCTAACATCCTATTGTTGATCCTTTTAATCTACTATGTGGTTTGTTGTACTAAGTCTGGTCCTAGGATAGTCTGTTCCCCTGTTTCGTACCAACATAAGGGTGATCTACATTTTCTACCATACAAGGCTTCATAAAGTGTCATTCCTATACTGGTATGATAACTATTGATGTAGGTAATTTCTATAAGGGGTAAAAATCTATCCTAACTTCCCTATTAGTCTAGCACACAAACTCTCAATATATCTTCTAGAGTCTGAATGGTTCTCTTAGTTTGGCCATCTGTTTGCGGATGATAAGTTGTGCTAAAGTTCAACCTTGTCTCGAAAGCTTTTTGAAAGGCTCCCCAAAATCTAAAGGTGAATCTAGGGTCTCTATATAATATTATACTAGTGGAGATCCTATAAAATCTAACTATTTCTTGGAGATACAGTTGAGCTAATCTATCTAATGGCTGGTTAGCCTTTATAGCTAAAAAGTGTGCAGACTTTGTTAGTCTATCCACTATAACCCAAATGACATCATGGCTTGAATGAGTCCTTGGCAATCCTATCACAAAATCTATTGATATACTTTCCCATTTCCACTTGGGAATTTCCAAGGATTGAAAAAGTTCTGAAGGTCTTTGGTGTTCTATTTTCACCTTTTGACAAACTAGGCATTTGGACACATATTCTACTATATCTCCTTTCATATTTGGCCACTAGAACATCTTTTGAAGGTATTGATACATTTTTGTGGCTACAGGATGGATGGTGTATCTATTCTTATGGGTTTCTTCTAAAATCTTTTCTTTAATTTCATCTTCCTTGGGAACACAAAGTCTATCTCTAAACATAAGTGTCCTATCTTAAGCCCTCTTAAAATTCTTTTTCTTCCCTAACTGGATATGTTCATCTATTAGTTTTAAAGCTTCATCATCTTCTTGAGCTCTCTAATTTGAGCCCTCAAATCATATGGAATCTCTAATCTCTTTAGGCAAAGACCATGTGGTAACACGATTGTTGCCAGGCTCAAATTTATGAAGCTCTCGAGGAGCTCCATCTCTTGCACCATCATTTAGGACAATATATAGTAGTTTTCTGCTAAGTGCATCAGCCATAACATTGGCCTTACCCAGATGATACTTTAGTTCAAATTTTTTGGAAACTTCATCCATCTCATTTGCCTCGTATTCAACTCTTTTTTATCAAACAAGTATTTCAAAATTTTGTGATCACTAAAGACCTCAAACTTAACCCCATATAGATAATGCCTCCAAATATTTAAACCAAACACAATTGCTGCTAGTTCCAAGTCATGGGTTAGGTAGTTTTCTTCATGGAGTCTTAGCTGCCTAGAAGCATAAGCAACCACTCGTCCATTTTGCATCAACATACAACATAACCCATTTTTCGAAGCATCACAATAAACCTCAGATTTCTTGTGGGTCCGGAATAACTAGCACATGTGTGGTGGTTAACTTTTCTTTCAACTTTTGAAAGTTATTCTCACATTTCTAGGTCCACTCAAAAGTGCTGCTCTTCCTGGTCAATCCGGTTAAGGGCAAAACTATTTGGGAAAACCTCTTTATGAATCTCCTATAATATGCAGCTAATCCCAAAAAACTCCTAATTTTAGTTACGGTGGTAGGTCTCTCCCATCGCAAAGGACATTACCAGATACTCATAATGCTCGTACCTGGTCCTAAAGACAGTCTTCGGAATATCTTCCTCTCTGACCCTAATTTTATGGTATCTTGACCTTAAGTCAATCTTTGAAAACACTGCAGCTCCCTTTAACTGATCCATCAAATCATCTATCCTAGGTAGTGAATATTTGTTCTTAATTGTGACTTTATTCAATTGCCTATAATCCACACATAATCTCATGTTGCCATCCTTCTTCTTCACCAAGAGCACAGGGGCTCCCTAAGGTGAGACACTAGGTTGAAAGAACTTCCTATCTAATAATTCTTCTATCTATTTCTTAAGCTCAGAGAGTTCTATAGGAGATATCCTATAGTGTGCCATGGAGATAGGCCATGTTCCTAGCATTAGAACTATAGAAAACTTAATCTCTCTCTTAGGAGGTAGTTCACTTACTTGCTTTGGGAAAACCTTTGGGTACTCACTCACAATAGTTATACTCTCCAAATTTTGTTCCCTTTTGTAATTCAATGAAAAGAGGAGAACATAGCCTTGAGCTCATTTTACTAGGTGGTTGATAACTTGGCTAGCACTCAAATACATCGATTTAAAAGATAGGTTTGGAGAAGAAAAGTTAGACATAAACACTAAGGTTTTATTTGAACAGTTCAGAACAACATGGTTTGCTGACAACCACTCCATGCCCAAAATAATGTCTAAATCAACAAGGGGTAAACATATCAGATTTACCAGGAAGTTTCTATGTTCAATAGTTTTACCATAATTTAGACATATTTTAGAAATTGTTATAGGCTTTCTCGTGGAAATGGAAACTTTCAAGTTATAAAGGAGGTCAGAAACAGGCAAATCCAACATCCTCACACAATCATAAGAAATGAAAGAGTGAGAGGGTTCAGAATCACACAATATAGTTAAAAGTATATTTTTAACAATGCACTTACCCTATAGCAGATAAAGAGATTGGGTTACTTCCTTGTCACTTAAAGTGAAAACTCTTCCTTGGGTCAAGGGTCTGGGAGTTGCTGTTTCTTGCCTCTAGGGACAATTTCTGGCATAGTGTCCCTTCTTGCCATAGTTGAAGCACTCCATTTGATCAATCCTGCAAACTTTATCTCCATGGTACCCCTCACACTTCGGACACTATGGTCCTTTGTCTTCTATCTTAAGTTATTTTCCTCATCCTTGTTGGTTCTTGAATTTTGAAAAGTTCTTCTTGGGGTCATCATCCATCTTTTTTCTCTTCTAGAAGCCTTGAGGTTTTTGCTCCTGTTGTGGGTTTTGCTGTGGTGGCCTCGAGGTATCTGACTCTATTATTCTACATTTGTTTACAAGGGTGTAAAACTCCCTAATCTCAAGAGGCCTCATCATCCTCCTCACTTCGTCCCACAATTTGGACTCAAACTTGACGCACTTCCAGTTTTCATCTGGATTACACTGGAAGTACAAAGAGAAGTGTGATAGCTCTTCAAATCTTGCCACATATTGCACCACTGTCATATTCCCTTGCTCCAATTTCAAGAACTCCAATTCTTTTTCTTCTTGCAGGTTCCTTGGAAATACTTATCCAAGAAAGCCTTCTTGAATACTGTAACACCCTAATGAGGATGTTACATTTTTTATGCAATAAAATAAAACCTTACCCAAGTTATAAAACGTTTAAGACATAAATAATATGAGTTGTAAAATTTTTCTTTTTATACCAGATATCATTAAATAAAATAAAACGAATCACAAAACAAAACGAACTATTATTACACACCATAATATACATATGATTTTGTTTCAAGGACCCAAATAATTTACAACTACAAATATTAAATAAAGCAGTAAAAAGTTCAATACCACACTAAGATATAAACATGCCCAAGTGCACATCAAAGATTTCTAACCCTTCGAAGGATCATCCTTAGATGGATCATCGGATGACAGAAATCCTGGATGTCTCGCAGCTCTACGAATAGGAGTCTGTGCTGTCGACACACTACTGATCTCACTAGGTGCATGAAAACGTCCTCCCCAGTAACGCCTAAGAGTCAAAGGCATCTCAAGATGTAAATACAGAGTAGTAGTAAATATTGGTGCTCCATCAAACTCTCTACGTAGGGTCACAGTCAGACGACCCACATAAACCACTGATCCTCTATCTTCACGCAGTCTCCAGGCTTCAGAACCTCCGTGAAACTCAAGTCTCATGAATCCTATAAACTCTGGCAACGCCATCACCACAAGATGAATCCAAATGATAAGGGTGATCTAATGGCTCGCCTTCCTCGAACTGGTCGCTCGGTTGTTGTTCCTCTGGGTACTGAATATCAAGAGGCTGCTCCTCTACCTCTTCCTCAAACTCTTTACAGAATATAATAATAATACAGAAACATATACAAAGAGGTGAGACAATCTACATCATTACCAGTATGGTAACAAAGAAAACGACAATACAAACAGATATCACAATTTAATACAATCATACATACCATCACATCATATACAATATCTCAAATTAACACATCAAACATAATATCACAAATTACGGTAACCAACCATATTAAGATGTAGACCATAAATGCAAATGTATACAGACTCGTTCCTACTCCGTGGAGCTAAACACAGACATCAGAGAGAATGACCTGGAAGAACTATTTGTACCTCAGGCTGCCCCAACCAACTATTACATTGTCAAACGTCGTGTAAATAGCCCACAATCAAAACATCGTGTAAGTAGTACATAGTCAAATACGTCGTGCACCACAGGCATCGTACCAGACAGTCTCCACAAGATCTTGATTAAGAATAGTGCTTGTCGAGATCATTAGTATATTGCCCGTTACCACAGCCTGGAGGAGCTACCAACTGTCCATATATGTAATCCTCTGCACACTAACGCCTCCAAGTTTAATTAATGAACCACACTACGCCTATCACACCTACAACACGGTGTAATTCATCTCGTCAGCCAATTGCCAATTTCAACAAAATTGACACAACTCTCAACATATGAACATAAACCAAAATTACACAAATACCCTCATCATCACTATAAGTCATAATTACAACAATACCCTCAGTATCGGTATTAACCAAATATAGTATGTCTCCACTTGACAGTACCATTTCTGAACATGTCCAGGTCCACCACTTTGGTCCGACAGTAAAACTCACTATTCCTTTTAGTCGCATAAAGATTTTATCGCGTTTTCATAATCGCGTCACCTTTTTCAAATATTTTCAAATCGCGTAAATATATTTTGACGTTTTTAACTATCATGCAATGTTTTTAAATCATTTTCTCAATCGCGTAAGATTTTTAAATCGTTTTCTCAATCGCGTAGCTTAAAAATCATCATTTTAAATACGCGTAAGCTATTTCTTGTATTTTTCAACTACGTATAATATTTTCTTTACGTTCTAATTATACTTTGAAACTTTCCCCATTATTTGTCCACTTCTAATTAATTTTGACAGCATTTTGTCTAGAAATTTTTATTAAATGATATTTTCTATGTTTTCCTTTAAAGACTACGTATTTTAACCTTAAACATTATTTACACCTTGAAACTTGCTAACGTGCTTCAAAACCCAAAGAGTGAGCTCTACGTTAGTATTTTTCAAGTGTTCACTTTATTTCTTACTTATAATAAATTCCTCTAATTTTGGTTTCTAAAACTAAGTTCATTCATTTTATTCCCCAAAAATTCATTGAAATTGAATTCTTTTGTAATTAACTACTTAATCTACCTTAGAAAATAATTTTGGAAATCAAATATACATTGAATGGCGTTTTGGATGAATTCAACATATTCTTTACAAATGGTCTTTAAATCATTTTTCATCTTCTAAATCATTTTCAAATTCATTAATTTACTTAAATCAATTGAGTCATTCTTTTAGAAAATAGTTGAGAACATCTTGGTTCTCTTTTTCTTGGTGAAACCGTGAGCTCCTTTTGTGTTCTTTGGAACACTCATGCAATCCTTACATGTTATTCACATCCTACAATAATAATGATACATCTATAAACACATGCAATATATTTTAAAGCTATAGACATGCTTACAAATAAAATCAACCACAAATAGAAAAGCATTAAATAACCAAGTGAATGAATCCTTATGGATTCTTCACCACAAATACAATCCATTTTTTCATCACCACACAAGGTTGATGAGATTAAATCTCCCTCTTGCCTTAAGAGAAGACAAACTCCTTCTAACTCTTCCTAGTGATTTTCATGTGACCTTCAAGGAATCCCTAACAAACTCAAATAAATTTTAAAGAGTCATAACTATAGGAGAAAAATATAAACCATGGATCAATCATGGCTTAGAACATAAAAAATCAAGTTAGAAGTAAGAAACAAAGATCTTCACCTTGTAGGAAAAATCTTCAAAGTGGTTTTCCAACCTCAAGATGAATTATTTTTTAAGAAACTTTCAACTAGAGAAGTTCTTAGAATGATGTTTAGATTTGAGAAGTAGGGTTAGATGAAAATTTAGAAGAGTGGAGGTGTTGGTTGTAGGTGTTGGCCAATAGCTTCAAAGAGAAAGCTTAGGAATTTTTCTTGGTGTTCTTGTTTTTGAGAGAGAGGTTTTGAGAATGAATGAACATAACAAAATGGTCTCTCACCTCCATAGAGCATTTGGCCGTGGAGCTCCAAAGGAGGTGGCCATCATTGTTGACCCTTAAGGACTCCTAATGGCCTTAGATTAGATCAATGGATGATATCAAAGGCTTTCTCTCCAAGCTTGCTTCTAATTGGTGTAGAAAAACCAAGTCATCAAGTGACTAAGCCTTCTTGAAGGTGCCAAAACCGAATGGCCTTAGGAGAAGCAAACTAGGTTTTAGTTCAATTGGTTTCCTAGTTAGGTTTAGGTAAATTTAGTTAGGTTTCTTAGTTACTTAGTTAGCTATTTAGTTAGCTAGGATTACTAACCATTTTCTTGATTCTTCTAGAACCTTCTCTAACTAGAACTTAATTGAATAGCTAACTAGGTTTACTTCATTTAGTTACTACATAAGCTTCCTATACCAACTTAGTTAGGTTTAAGCTAACTTGGTTAAGCTTTCTAGTTTAATCTTAACAAGTCCAACCACTTTTGTGGACTAAAACCCTATTGGTCTAGAAATTTTCAAGCCACTATTGTTGACCACATCTCATTGGCTTAGAAATAAATCAAGCCAGAAACGTTGACTGTTTATTCAAACGTGGGTCTCACAGACTTTTTCAGGTCCATGGTCTATTTTGGAGCAGAATTCTACTATTTTTGAGACAGTAGGTACTGTATAATAGAATAATATTATAATAATATAAAATATTTTTATTGCACAGTTAAATTCTAAAAATTAAAAGATTAATACATGTATTATTCAGAATTTGGTTTAGTAAGATCCCCCAGCTCCGAATAATTAAATTAAGATTTTTCCAGTCAGGAAGTTATTATTTTCTTGATTCGGAGTAAATCACACACAATGATCAAATACAGTCACGAAACAGTAAAATTCTATTTATAACTCACAGAAAACATAAAACAGCACATTTAGGACAATATCGTACTTAACTCAAAAGTTGGGGTGTTACAAATACTTCCCAAGTTATCTCTATTCCAGCTGCCTCCTTTATTCTTCTCGCGTCACTCCACCAATATTTGGCCTCTCCCTTCAGCATGAAGGAGGCAAAGGACACCTTCTGGTCATCCGTGCATCTCATCACTATAAAGATTTTCTCCAACTTTTTTCAACCATTCTTCTATCTTAGCTAGATCATAATCTCCCTAGAAAGATGGAGGGTTAGTCTTTCAGAACTTTGAAAGGTCATGGAAATCTTGATTTCTCACGACCGTTGCTTCATTTTCTTGTTGTAGGTGTGGGTTATTACCCATCCTTTCTAGAACTTTGTTAGAGACTACTATTTTCTCCCTCATGGCTGCAACCATCTCTCTTTGTTCCCTCATAACAACAGTCATCTCTCTAAACATCTCCATCATTTATGTCATGTTATCAATGGCAAATGCTCTGTCACCCTGCGTACACCTAGATGATGCCATAGACCCTATACACACTAAACATTATATATTGAGTTGATTAGGCTTAATACTTATATAACAATGCAACAGTAACCATTAACATACATACACAAGGATGTCATACAATTCCATCAATACATCTCAGTATTAAGATAAGAAAATGCATAACATTCATGCTAAAAGCATAACTAGTCTATACTAGGGCTCAATAGGATGAATACTCTGATACCAAAATGTAGCGTCTTAATACTTAAACTAATGACATATCCGGAATTATACATTAGCAATCATATTAGAGCATGTCACTAGATCAATATCAAGTTTTCTGAAGAAATATATTTTCAATATATAAAATATAAGCTTGAAGCAGTACATATTACATAACAATATAATTGTATTATATACAAATGGTACATCAAGGTCCATCAATATATATATATATATATATATATAAATACATCATATGCCTATAAGGCACAAAAATGGTGTTCAACCATATACATCAGTCAAATCAAAAGGAAAAGATATAGAAGATCAAGTTCTTCTTTGCCTCTATAGTCTGCACACAGATATCCTGGAATCATTATGGAAATTAAGAAATAGGGTGAGAATCTCTCAATTGTTAGTAATTTTTTTAAAATTATGTCATCATAATCATTCCAGCTATTTTGGGAAAAATCATTTCAAGTCATTATAATATGATCAATGGAAAGGTGGCTAAAGCCAAAACAAGTCATTTTCCTTCCCGAAACAGAGGTTCATTTTATATCTTTTATAAAAAATTATTTTTAAAATAATTAAATCAATCGTCAAATCTTATCAAAGTATCAAAATCATATCAGAAATCTATTCAAGATAGACTTGTGTAATAAGCTACCTCGCAATGGTCATCCATCAAGAATCATCATTTATCATTCATTAATAATCCTTATTCATCTCTTATCAAAATGGTATGGAGGGAATTATTCGTCCTCACAATACCATTCACTTGGTAGTAGTCTGCTTTCAGGTTGGTGCACATTAACCTATTTATAATGGTCTTTCTCGTTACACGGAACTACTCTGAGTAACCTAAATAAATCCACAACAAATGAGGGATGGATGATATGGGCACATGAAAAGAAAAAGCTACATGTGTTTGTTGGCTCAAAGTTGGCTACTAGGGGTCTATGTCGAAAAGGCTTAGTTTGAAAGGTTGCAACATTGATCCTAAGTTGATCTTCATCATATCCCAAGTATATCCACCATCTTACCACAAATCATGTAATGATGTTCTCAAAAAAAGTGCCTAATTCAATAGATCAATGAACGCTTATCATAATTTACTACGTTTGTAGGCTCTTAATCCTCTCCAAAAATCATATGAATACTTAAGCAAAAGAGTTCTCTAGATACATGTGTCAAACCACCAACTTATCACAAAGCTTGGATAAGTGCATTAGGGGTTCTGTGGATGCTTAAGCAAAAATAATTATGGTGGGTTTGGTGAATTCATGAAGATGTATCTGAATGAGAATGAGTAGGATGCAAATGTGATGCAAATTTTTTTTAAAAAAATTAACACATGAAAATATGCCATAGAGTTCCAACAAGCATTTTAAATATTTAATTTGCACCACCAACACCCCCCAACTTAAATGTCCCCAAACTGAAACATTGTCCTCAATGTTGAAGACTCAAAATTGAATGGGGAGTAGCTAAAAAAGGTAGAATACACCTGATGAGCAACATGGGTAGCTCGCTAAGCACCAAAGATACTAACATGAAATGACAAAATGAAACTAACCTATAAACAAAAACAACGAAAACAATAGCAAACAAAAATGAAAGAACGAAAATAAGAGAAAACAAAAACAAAAACAAAAACAAAAAAAAATAAATAAAGAAAAGCATACCTATAACACCCTAATATCGGTAACCTAGTATATCAAAATATACCTAGATAAGCAGTATTAGTTATGCTACTTCTAACTTAACATTGTACTAATCCATATTATTTAAACAAATAATAATGGAGAGCCTTGCGGAAAATTAAAAGTTAAACATATAACGTTGCCACTAAATGACTCATTGTATACATAACTTCATACAACTAAAAGCACGAAACTAAATACAAGCTTTAAACTAGAAAGTATAAAAACTATCTTTGTCTTCATACTTCTTCTTCTTAAAACTCTTATCACCTCTCTTGTGACATCTGTGCAACTTTAAGTTACTTAAGAAACTAAACTCTTGGTCTATGGCACTCCATATCCAATGGATGCACTCACTTTTCTTGTATCTCCCTTTTCTTGTATCTCCCTTTGTATGTCACTAGGTCTTTCTCTCAAAGAAATAACCTCTCAAGTGTCTCAACAATCTTTACTAGGCATAAACAAAGGATCCTAACAACTAGGGATTTCAAATCATCAAAATAACATCTTTGATGAAATCTGCTCTGGACCCTTAAAAAGGCTAATTTCATAAATGCACCAACTGTGCATCATAACTTTAGAAATTCTAAAATTTTTGGAGCAACTAGCTTTCTCTCATATCTTTCCAATGCCACCAACCTTGCCTCATTTGGCTAAACGTAGCCAAATTTATGAGACATTCTGTAGGAGCCAAAACAGGTTATTCACTAATTCACCCGATTTTGACCTGACTTTAAATTGTAACTGGGAACAAACCACAAGTGGCAAAATTCTACAATTTTACAGGCAATAAACCCTTCATGTTATCTTTAAAATGGCACTAGTTTCATGTCCATACGACATCGGAGCAAGAAATTATGCAATCTGGTTTGCTGGCTTCCAGAATGCCTTTTCTGCAGAATTTGTCTCAAATTCAAACAGAATCTGGTATTAATTGGCTTGGAAGAAAATTATGAAATTTTTACCACATTAAGCCTTATGTCTTAGCTTTAAATTGCCTCTAGAATCAGGTCAATCCGATATCTATAGCCCAAGTTATGCAACAAACACTGCAGGCTGTTCATAATTTTCCTGTTCTGGTTTTCAAGCCTCACGACGCGGCTCCACACTCCCCATGCCGCGGCGCCCATAACAGAAGCACAATTCTGCATAATTCTACAAGGCGTGGTACTGTTCTAATGGTCATTTGCACAGATTTTGGCCATTTTCAATCAGTTTCTAAGTGATTCTAGGTTCTTAACTAGTTCATTAACAATTAGGAAACATTAATCACCATCTTAAACATCTTGATTTGGATTATGGATCAAAATCCCTCATTCTTTGACCTAAAGCTCACTTTGTGAATCAAGGGTCTAAATGAGTTGTTCTAAGTTTTTAACTTAAACTTATGCTATGAACAAGTCATAAATGACCAAAGAAATACGTCCATGCAAGCCAAACACATCTAACATCTCTAGAACTCAATCTAACATATTGTGCACCTTATGTGCATTCATGAAAAGAATAGAGAAAAGAGATGTATAGAAGTCATAAACCCTACCTCTTGAAGACTCTTGATCTTGAAGCCTTAAACTTGATCCTTTAGCTTCCTTTTTAGATCTTTTTCCTCTCCTTCTCCCTTTCTTCCCCTTTCTCTTTTTTTTCCTTTTCTTTCTTTCTCTGTTTTTCTTCATTTTTCCGAGAGAGAAGAGAGAAATAGAGGGTGAGACGTAGAGGGAATTAAGAAAAAAAATTAACTTAAGTTTCTGTGTTGAAACTTATATCTGCTAAGGATACTTGAATTATGCTAATTCAAGTTTTTCAGCTTCCAACAACTTTAGAATAAATACTAGGATTCATCTAAATTGTTGTTTTACTTTTATTCTATTTTTCCATATCTACTGGGGATCAATCCAGCATTAAAATGCATAACTAGTATACCTAAAAATACTAAATTAACTCTGATTACTCTGAAACTTTAACTACACTTTACTTAGCTTATTTGTGACCTAGAAACAAATTATCTAAACTTGTTTCCCTTTAAATAGCAATTTATGATATTTTCTGATTTATTTTAGGCCATTTTCCACACTCTGTGTTGCAGCAAAGTGCCTAAACTAACTCTGTTTGTCACAAATCTTCACTAACATATCAGACAAGTTATATGCTACCTTTGTACACATATAAAAATCTAATGTGTTTTTCTGGGATGTTACAATATCAGCGTGGTGTGGTCAAGGTTGATAGACCGGATCCACAAGTGAAATGTCTTCCACTTCCGGAACTTGCCTATAAATTAAAACTTTAAGGCGTTGACCATTTACTTTAAAGATCCGACCATCCTTATAATCTTCTATTTCTACCACCCCATTTGAAAAAACATTCTTTGTAACGCCCCTTTTTCTAGGAGAAGAAGGAACGTCAAACCATAATAAAATGAAATGCGAAAAATAAATAAATCATAAATTAAGACCCGGTTCATTTTTAATATACGAATAAACATCTTCAAATCGTAATTGTATAGTGATTGGGTAGTGTATATATATTTTTTTGTTGTTGTGAGAGAATGGTAAACATAGTTACGGTAGAAATCGGCATGTAATCCACATATATAATATATATATATATATATATATATATATATATATATATATATATAAAATTGCATCAAGCCTATTTAATTACAACATCAAGTATACAAAAAGCAAAAGCTTTACCCACCCCAAGATGTTTACAAATGTACAACTCATCAAAATAGCAAAACATCAGGCTACCCAAAAAGATATATGGATAGCCATCAGTAGCCACTGACAGTACCAGCCCCCTAAGACTGACGAGAAGGAACCATAGCAGGATTCTCCTTTGGGTCTTCCTCGTCAGATGAAATCATCATCGGAGCGACCGAATTTCTAGCAAAAGCTTGAGCAGTAGATAGGAATGAATCCTCCTGTAGGGTGTAATAGAGATCATCCCACACAACACGGATGGGTAGGTAAAACTCTAAATGAACAAAAGCAGTAAAATTAAAAATAAGGGGGTCATAGCGACCCAAAGCTAAAGACACCGTCAAGTCCCCATGATAAATTCAACGGTCCGTGCACAGGTTTATATGCCAACAACCAGGACCTCCGTGGAAAGTCATCCTCGCATAACCCAGATATCTACGCAGACGAGTGACATCTTCAAGTAAGCACTAGTCATAGTCAGGCCAGAAACTAGGGAACTTGGGCACTTCCCCTTCTTCAGGAATGTCTTCTCAAAAGCATATAAATAAAACAGAAATATAGGGATACAAGAAAGAGGTGAGACACTCAGCATTCAACACCAATACGACAGTAAGAAAATAGAATAGCGCAGAGCGCCCACATAACATCACAACATATATATATATATATATATACAGTAATAATAAAATAAGTAATAAAAGGGAAACAACAATAATATCTCAAGCAATAAGCAGTTCATAAATCAGATAGTTATTTCAACAATTAAAAGGAGACAATTTGATAGTTATGGACACTCATGCCAGAAGAATTATGAGATAGACAATGCATAATGCATGAGGTACCAAAATCCTACTCCATGGAGTTAGACATAAACATTCAGAGAGAATGATCAGGGAGTCATGTCAGTATCTCGTTAGCCTATGAATAAAGTGCTCATCAGAAAAATAATATTTTGCGTAATGTGGCTTATACATGGCACTCTCAACAAGATCGCGATATAGGACAGTGCCTCGGTTTGGATCATCGGTGTTTGCATCGGTCTATCCCACGGCCCCAGTGGAGTTACCACTGTCTATTGTGAGACACTCGCACGCTGACGCCCCCAAGGCCAACAATATGACCTACACTTAGTCTACTCGCACCCGCACTAAGGTGTAATTCAATCTCCTAGGCATGCACAACCTTAACAATAGAGTCCAACTGACTTTCACAAATGCATGATGACTCAATGCATATCATGTATATTCATCAATAATATACTTTTCATGAAACATACCACATTTGATCAATTTAAACATCAACAAGTCTTTGGTCCCACACATGGACTCACAATGGCATATAATCAATTCTCAATAACAATATACATTTATAAGGTTCAACACAACCACAATTTCATTTTATGAATACAAAATTCCTAATTACCTAAGTCTTGATTAATCACACAAGTCTAGGTCAAATAGATCCTTGACGCTGTGGCCTCTCAAGAACAAAATCCAACCATTTTTCTTTCATCGCATTATTGATTTCATAACTCTAAATTGCTTAAGTCCAAAGGTTGCACAAAAGCATCACTTGGATCCCAAAAACCCCTTAGAGGTCGTGAGCCTCCCAAGAGCATAAAAATCCAATTTTTCCATTACATGCATCAATCCTTAAATACCTAATTACCTAAGTTCCAATTCATACAAGAATCAAATTCAAACCCCCAAATTTTAGTCCAAAACCGTGACCTCCCCAAAAGGGTACAAAACCCTACATTTTTTCATTCATCCAATCCAAGCAATCCAACACCATCAAGGCATTCAAAACAAACAACATTTTCATATAAATCAAATATACACAAAAGCATGAAAAACAAGCATACAAAGTGAGCAATCCATTATGTATTCCTCCATCAACAACCACTTAGAAGTTCCCTCACCACCAATAAAAGTTAAAGTGAGTGAATATCTCTTTTACCTAAAGGTAGATCACGAAAATCACCCCTTGAAGTGCTTGTGAGATTTTCGTCCAAAGTTCCACGAAACCCTAAGAATCATAACTAAAAAAAAATACCACCAATGGCTTGAAAAAGAAAGAATCCATGGCCATGAAAATGACCATAGAAAGAAAAAAGAAGAAGAGGAAGTAAAGAATCAAAGGTTTACCTCAAAAGCTTCTAGCTTTGTTCCTGAAGAAAAGTGAAGAAAATGATAGATTTGGAAGATGATCACTAAAGAGAAAAGGTTTAGAATGAGAAGAGAAGTGTAGGAATGGTAGTAGTGAAGCAAGCAAATGGAGATGGCCACATGAATGGTGCTGCTGCCATGGAGAAGAGAAAAGGAAGAAGAAGAAGATAAAAAACTATGAGAAGAGGAAATGAAGAGAAAAAGGTAATAGCTTTTGTGAGTTAGAATTTTGGAGTAAAATGATAAGGTAAAAGCTAATATTTTTTGCTCCCTAAAGGTCCTAAGCCATGGCATCAAGAGAGAAGAAGAGGGAGAGATTGGCTTCTCTTACAAGCTTTGGGCATTTTGGTCATTTTTTATCAAAGCTTCCTTGAGAAGCTTTGATTAAAATACATTACTTTTTGAATTAAATGTGATTTGATTTGACATAAAGTTGATTTCCTTTGGATAAGATAAGATTTCTACTACAAGTTATTATCCAATGGACAATAGTTACAATTGACAGAAGTCAATGTTAATTGTCCAACAGATAATAAAATACACAGTAATTTTTATTTATCACATAAAAATCTTGAAAAATGTAAAATCTCGTAAACCGTGTCCAGCCTCGGGTTTAGTAAGATCTCCCGTCGACGTTTCCACTGATCAAGGTCCTCGGAAAAAATATATCATTTCCCCGGCTCCGCTAAGTGTGCATGTAAAACGAGAAATAATATTAAAATATTCTATATTATCAAAAAAATCTAGAAAAATTCACAAATATAATAAAACAACTATTTAACATAAAATTATAAATTTTCGGGGTATTACAACTCTCCCCTTCAAATAGAAATTTCATCCTCGAAATTTTCATACCTTAGAATAGTTGTGGGTATTGCTCCTTCATCTTGTCTTCCAACTCCCTTGTTTCGTTCTAGATCACTTTTACCAATGGGATGTCTTTCCCTCTGAGTTGCTTCATCCTCTTATCCTCAATCCTTACAGGGGTTGTCTTATAAGTTAAGTTTTCTTTTAATTGTATCGTGTCAGGTGCTATGACATGATCAGGGCTAGGAATATATTTTCGAAGTTGTGACACATGAAAGACATTGTGAACATTAGAAAGAAAATGTGGTAAAGCTATTTGGTAAGCAATTGGACCTATCCGGCGAAGAATTTGGTAAGGTCCAAGGAATTTTGGAGTAAGTTTTCTAGACTTAAGAACTCGGCCGACCCCAGTAATAAGCATGATTTTCAAAAACACATGCTCGCCTTCCTCAAACTCAAGAGGCTTTCTCCTTTTGTCCGCATAGCTCTTTTGTCGACTCCGAGCCGTCCTCATCTTCTCCTAAATCATCTTGATTTTCTCAGTCATTTGTTGGATGAGATCAGGTCCAACAGTAAGTTGCTCTCCATCTTGGTACCAATACAAAGGTGTTCTGCATCTTTGCCCATATAGAGCCTCATAGGGCGCCATCCCTATGCTCGAATGATAACTATTGTTGTAGGTGAACTCTACCAATGGTAAAACTTCATCCCAACTTCCAGTATGTTCCAAAGCACAAGCCCTGAGTAAGTCTTCCAATAATTGAATTGTCCTCTCCGATTGACCATCGGTTTAGGGATGATATACAGAACTTAAACCTAGCTTCGTTCCCATCGCTTCTTGAAGACTTTTCTAAAACATTGATGTGTACCTTGGATCTCTATCAGAAATGATACTGGTAGGCATATCATGCAGTCTGACAATTTCACCAATGTACAATTGGGTTAGCTTCTCCAATGAATACCTTATGTTGATTAGTAAGAAATGTGCTGACTTCGTGAGTCAATCCACAATTACCCATATCGAATCATAACCCTTTCTGGTCTTTGGCAATCCAACCACAAAGTCTATTATAATACTATCTCACTTCCATTCGAGAATAACTAGGGGCTGTAACATTCCAGACAGTCTCTAATGTTCAACCTTCACTTTCTGACAAACTAGACAGGAAGACACACATCTGGCAATATCTCTCTTCATTCTGTGCCACCAAAATAACTTCTTCAAATCTTGGTACATCTTGGTTATTCCTGGGTGCATACTCAACTGACTCGTGTAAGCGTGTTCGAGTATATACTTCCTGAGTTCTTGATCCTTGGGTACACATACTTGACCTCTGAACTTTAGGATTCCATCGTTTCCTTCCTTTAATGTTGTCGCACCGCCTTGTTTCATCAGCTCCCTTTCTTGTAAAAATTTGTCGACTTTCTGCTTTTCTCGAATATCTTCCATTAAGTCATTGGAGATAGTGACCATGTTCATACAAATCTTTCCCGGTGTCAATTCCACAAAAGACCATATATCTCTGAATTGTTCTATCAAATCCTTTTCTTTGATCATCATAGCAGAAACACTGATCATTTTTCTACTTAAGGCGTTGGCCACGACATTTGCCTTTCCAGGGTGATATTGAAGTTAAAAATCATAATCTTTTAGGAATTCTAACCATCTTCGCTATCTCATATTAAACTTCTTCTTATCATACAAATACTTCAAGCTCTTGTGGTCACTATAGACGTTGAACGTCGCTCCATAAAGAAAATGCCTCCATATCTTCAAAGTGAATACAACAGTTGCTAACTCCAAGTCGTGTGTTGGGTAATTCTTCTCATGCACTCACAACTGTCTCGAAGCATAAGCTACTACTTTTTCATTTTGCATAAGGACACACCCTAATCCTTGGTATGAAACATCGCAATACACTTCGAAGGGTTCATTTGGGTCAGGTAGAACTAACACTGGTGAAGTAGTTAGTCGTCTCATCAGTTCTTGGAAACTTTCTTCGCAAGTATCCGTCCACTCAAAGGCTTGATTCTTTCTTGTGAGCTGAGTGAGAGGTCCAGCTATCTTAGAGAATCCTTCAATGAATCTCCGATAATATCCAACTAATCCCACAAAGCTCTGAATTTCTGTCACTATTTTCGGCCTTTCCCATTACAAAACAGCTTCCACTTTTGACGGGTCTATTGTAATTCCTTCCTTTGAGATCACATGGCCTAAAAACTTGACCTCATCCAGCCATAATTCACTCTTTGACAATTTGGCATACAACCTCTTTTCCTTCAGAATCTAAAGAACTATGTTGAGGTGTTCAACATGATACTCTTGATTTTGAGAGTAGATTAGGATATCGTCAATGAAGACAACAACAAATTTGTCCAAATAAGGACAAAATATTCTATTCATGTAGTCCATGAATATAGCAGGTGCGTTCGTCACACCAAATGGCATCACAAGATATTTGTAATGACCGTAACGGGTATGAAAAGCGGTTTTGGGAATATCTTCTACCTTTACTCTGATATGATGATAACTCGATCGCAGATCGATCTTAGAAAACATCACTGCTCCCTTCAGTTAATCCATCAAGTCATCTATCCTTGGAAGTGGATACTTATTCTTGATCGTGAATTTATTCAACTAGCAATAGTCCACACACAATCGTGAAGTACCATCCTTCTTCCTGACTAGCAATACTGGCGCTCCCCATGGCGACACACTAGGTCTAACAAACTGCTTCTCTAGGAGTTCTTCCAATTATTTCTTAAGTTCAAATAGCTCTATTAGTGACATTCTGTAGGGTGTTATAGAAATAGGACCAGATCCAGGTACAAGGTCAATGGTGAATTCAATCTCCCGCTTCGGCGGTAAACCAGGTACATCTTCAAGAAAGACTTCAGGGAACTCTCTAACTACTGGAATTGCATTCACATCTGCCTCGTTCTCAACTTTTAAGGAAGATAATAACATGTATCCCTGAGCTCCTTCTTTTAAGAAAGCTTTTAGTCGGTTGGTTTTCAAAAATCTAGAATTTTTATCCACAGGAAAAACTAGGGTTTTACTAGAACAGTCTAACAGGACATGGTTAGAAGACAACCGATCCATTCCTAAGATTATGTCTAATTGGGAAAGAGGTAAACAGATCAAATCAATTGAAAAAATTCGACCTTCAACAATTAAAGGATAATCTAAATAGACTTCGGTGGTAATAAGAGGTTTAGCAGTAAGGGTTGAAACAGTCAAGTCAAAAGGTAAAGAAGACACAGGTAAACCAAGTCGTTTCACACAGTCATAGGAAATAAAAGAATGGGTTGCCCCAGAGTCGTACAGCACAGTCAAAAGATTACCTTCTATGATACCTTCTCCTTGTATTAGATCTTCAGATTTAGAGGCCTCAGCTCCACTCAAGGTATATACTCTACCTCCTGCCTACGGTTTCGCAGCTTTCGCAGCATTGACTGAAGGCTATGCCTTTGCTTGGTTGCAATCGTGGGAAACATGTCCAGGCTTCCCACTTATAAAGCAAATGAATCATTTAATTGTGCAATCCCTCGTGAAGTGCTCCTTCCCGCACTTTAGACATCTTGGCATAGATGCCGTAGTCTGACCAGTTCTACCAGGACTCCTACTAGGACTTCCACCTTGCAAGTGTTGTTGTTGATTTCTAGGCGGTCTTGAGTAAGGCTTTCGTTGATAGAAATTAGCACTGCTGCTTCTTCCCCTCTGGGACCGAAAAGGCCCAAAGTTGCAGTTCCTTGCATCCCGCGCTTGGTCTAGGTCTTCTACTCGGTGACACGTATCGAGCAGCTTCAAAAATTGGTTGATCCTCAAAGTGATAGCTGCCGTCTTCACATCATACCTCAAACCTTCTTCGAATTTTTGACATTTCCACACTTCGTTCGGCTGGTGTTGGAAATAAGTTGAGAATCTTGACAAGCTTTCAAACTTTGCAGCGTACTCTACAACACCCCTAGATCTAATAACTACGGCACAATCATCATTACACCACAGTCACTAAATCCAGGCGTGTCACAACCTCGACAACAATCTTTTCAAAAATTTCCATTATACTTAAATAGAAAATATGAGCCCCGAATGAAGCATGCTTAGTACCCAATCATAATTTATACAACCACTGAAGGAAAACATATTTCATATATAATATTTGTCCTTAACACAAAGCACTGATAACACAAAACATAGTACTTACATAATCAAATAAAAGGTAACTTGTACAAAAGCACTAAAGGGGGAAAGTAGTAACCCTGGGATAGGTACTACTAGCAGACAAAGCCACAACCCCATATATATATGTGACACTCAAAGTCTTAGTCGACAATCAAGCATCAATGCCCCCATGAAGTTGCACCCGTATGTAGCCGAAAATCTCGTCCAGATGTCATATCGAAAATAATGAATCAACCCAGTCCAATCAGCAAGGGTGTGGTCCCTTTTCGTCTTCCTCATGATCTTTTATCAAATATAAATATAAAACAGAAATACAGGGATACAGGAAAGAGGTGAGACACCCAGCATTCAATACCAATACAGTAGTAAGAAAACAAAATGGCACAGGACGACCACATAACATTACAACAGATATATTCATCAACAGTAATAAATAGATTAACAGTAAGAGGAGAACAACAATACACAGTAATAAGAATCAATAATAAAATATCAACAGCAATAGTATCTTAAGCAATCAATAGTTTAATTATCAAACAATTATTGCAGCAGTAAAAGCAGATAGTTTGACAGTCATAAGTACTTATGCTCAATGAAATATGAGACTGACAATGCACAATGCATATGGTACCAAATTCCTACTCCATGGAGCTCAACATCAACATTTCAGAGAGAATGATCAAGGAGTCATGCCAGTATCTTGTTAGCCTTAAAAATAGTGTGCTTCATCTCATAAAAATATTTGCGCAATATGGCTTATACATGGCACCTCAATAGTTGATCGCGATATAAGACAGCGTCTCGGTCCGGATCGTCAGTGTGTTTGCATCGATCTATCACACGGCTCTAGTGTAGCTACCACTGTCTATTGTGAGACACCCGCACCCCAACTCCCCTAGGGTCAACTACTATGACTCTACGCTTAGTCTACTCGCACCCGCATAAAGGTGTTATTCAATCTCCTAGGCATACATTGCCTTTCTCAATAAAGTCCAATGGACATCACATATGCATGACGACTTAATTTTCAATCATGTATGTGTATCAATGTTATGTTCCACATAAGCAATGCATCACATGCATATTCGTCAACAAGTATTTCTCATGGAATATAGCACAATGGCATATAGACAATTCTCAATAATATCATGCTGCAAACTTTATCAAGTACACATCAACAAGTACTTAGTCCCTCATATGGACTCACAATAGCATAGAACCAATTCTCAATATCAATATATATATATATGGTTCAACAATTATCATGATTTCATATTATGGAATCCAACATATCCAATGTCTTAAATCTTAATCAATTGTGAGAATTTTAGGTTAACGAACCCTTAGAAACCGTGGCTCCTTTAAGAGTTATTACTCAAATTAATTCTTCCATCTCATTATGGATTATATATGTCTCTAAGTCCTTAATTCCCAAGGATGCACCAAAGCATCACTTGGACCCAAATTTCCTCTAAAAACCGTGGCCTCCCTAAGTCATCAAGGTTCCAAATTTCTTTTCATATTATGCATTGGTCACTTAATACTTAATCACTTAAATCTTATTTCACACAAAATCAATCCAATCCCTTAAAATCCATAACCAAAACCGTGGCCTCTCCTTAGGGTAGCAAACCCCCAAACTTTTCCATTTATTAAATCTAACATTATCATTCAACACTTAATCACATAAGCTTCATTTTATTCTTATACAAAATCAAATTCTCATCCCTAAAATTTAATCAAAACCGTGACCTTCATAGGTGATAGGAAAACCCTAAATTCTTCATTCATCCAATCCATTATTATCAAGACATTTATACAATCAAACCTTAATCTTAATCAAGATCACACCAAGCATGAAAATAAACCAAACAAGGTAAGCATCCAAGATGAATTTCTCCATCTACAACCACACAAGGTCTTCTCACCACCAATAATGGTTGAAGTGAGTAAATCTCCCTCTTACCTAAAGGAAGGATACGAAAATCACCTCCTTACTTACTCCTTGGTGGTTCGGTTTTGGGCTCCCAGAAACCCTAGAAAACAAAACTCAAAGAATCAACACCAAATCTTGAAAAAGAAAACTCCTTGGCCACCAATATGACCAAGGACCAGGAAAATGAAGAGAAAAGAAGAAAAAGTTAGGAGCTTTACCTTTAAGCTCCAAGCTTGAATCTTGAAGGAAAATGGTAAATGTGTGAACTGTTATGGATGGATCCAAGAAGGATGATGTCTAGGATGTGTAATAGCTTAAGAAAAATGAAGACTTGCAATTTTTGCCATGGTAGAGATGGGTGGAGATGGTGGTGCCGTGGAGAGGGTGAAGGAAAGAAGAAAAGAGAAAAGTTGAAGAAGAATGGGAGAAGAGAGAAAATGGAGAGAGAAAGTGTCTTGGAAACTTTTGAAAGTAAGAATGAAAGTGATAAAATGAAGAAGCAAATCTTGGCTCCCCTAAAGTGAAGCATTGCTGTGGAGTTAGAAAGAAGGAGGAGAAAATGGTTGAGAGAAAAGTGTAGAGAGAGAAAGTGATAGCAAAATTTGAAATGGAATGAAATGTGTAATTAGGTGCATTTTGTGTAAATGCAAGGAATAAAATATATGGCCACAAAGAACCCTCAAAATTATGTGGTGGAGAGGAGGAGAGAGGAAAATATGGCTTCTTTAAGAAGCCAATAGGAAAGTTTAAGGAAGCTTTCTCCAAGCTTTTCTAACAAGCCAAGTTCACCTTTTTGAAAAGTCAAGGTGATGTCATGGTGATGATGTCACCATTGTGACGTCACAAAAGTGCTCTCTAAATTATTACTAATACTATATCAGATTTATTATTAGTGGACAGAAATTACAGTTAACAAAAACTGATATTTATTGCCCAAGGATAATAAAATTATTTTGCGATTTTTATTTATCAGATAAAAATGTCAAAAAATGTGAAACCTCGTAAATCATGTTTGGCCTCAGGTTTAGTAAGATCCCCCGTCGACGTTTTCACAGCTCAAGGTTCTCGGGAAAAATATCTCATTTTCCCGACTCCACTTAGTGTGTACGTAAAACGAAAAATAATATTAAAATATTTCGCATTCTCAGAAAAATCCAGAAAAATTCACAAAATTCACAAATATTATAAAACGACTATTTATCATGAAATTATTAATTTTTAGGGTGTTACATACTCACCGATCGTCATGTTTCCTTATCTCAGACCAAGGAACTCCATCTCTTTAGCATATCTAGCACTTGTAGGGAAATATTTCTCCAAGAATTTCTCCTTGAATACCTCCCAAGTAATTGCTCGACCTTTCGTTTCCAGCAATCTCTGTTCTCCAGTCCACCATTCTTCTGCGTCCCCAACCAACATAAATGCAGCATAAGTCACCTTCTTATCGTTGGCATAATTCATGCCTTTAAAAACTTTCTCCAGCTCCTTGATCCAAAGAGTAGCCTTCTCCAGATCAAATTCTCCCTTAAATTGAGGAGGGTTGTTGCGACGAAATTCTGCTAAGTTTTAAGCATCGATAGTAGCTTCCAACTATTGTGCAGCTTTCTCTTACTGTTGAGTAGTCTGTTGGTTCTGTTGTAGCATGGCCTCAACCATCTTTTGAATCACCTCGATCGCTGCGGTCATATCCCCTCTACGAGCCATATCTCTTTTCAAGTCAAACTATACAAAACACGGGAAAAAGTTAGATGTAACCTTTCAAAATACCAAACACAAAGAATCACACAGCACAAACAAGACAGTCCTAACCACAAGACCCAAAAGAAAACTCAAACTGGGGCTCTAACACCAAAACCTAGTGTAACGCCCCTTTTTCTAGGAGAAGAAGGAATGTCACACCATAATAAAATGAAATACGAAAAATAAATAAATCATAAATTAAGACCCAGTTCATTTTTAATATATGAATAAACATCTTCAAATCATAATTGCATAGTGATTAGGTAGCGTATATTTATTTATTTTTTGTTGAGAGAGAATGGTAAACATTGTTACGGTAGAAATCGGCATGGAAGAAAACCATACATCCACATATTATATATATATATATATATAATTGTATCAAGCCTGTTTAATTACATTATCAAGTATACAAAAAGCAAAAGCTTTACCCACCCCAAGATGTTTACAAATGTACAACCCATCAAAATAGAAAAACATCAGGCTTCCCAAAAAGATATACGAATAGCCATCAGTAGCCACTGACAGTACCAGCCCCCTAAGACTGACGAGAAGAAACCATAGCAAGATTCTCCTATGGGTTTTCCTCTTCAGATGAAATCATCATCGGAGAAACCAAATTTCGAGCAGAAGCTCGAGCAGTAGATAGGAATGAATCCTCTTGTGGGGTGTAATAGAGATCATCCCACAAATCACGGACGGGTAGGTAAAACTCTAAATGAACAAAAGCAGTAAAATTAAGAATAGGGGGATCATAGCGACCTCAAGCTAAAGACACCGTCAAGTCCCCATGATAAATGCAATGGTCCGTGCGCAGGTTTATATGCCAACAATCAGGACCTCCGTGGAAAGTCATCCTCGCATAACCCAGAAATCTACGCAGACGAACTTGGGCGCTTCCCCTTCTTCAAGAATGTCTTCTCAGAAGCATATAAATAAAACAAAAATACAGGGATACAGGAAAGAGGTGAGACACCCAGCATTCAATACCAATACGATAGTAAGAAAATAGAATGGCATAGAGGGCCCATATAGCATCACAACACGTACATATATATATATATATATATATATATATATATATATATATATATATCGAAACAATAATAAAATAAGCAATAAAAGGGAAACAATAATAATGTCTCAGGCAATAAGCAGATCATAAATCAGATAATAATTTCAACAATTAAAAGGAGACAATTTGATAGTTATGAACACTCATGCCAGAAGAATTATGAGACAGACAATGCATAATGCATGAGGTACCAAAATCCTACTCCATGGAGTTAGACATAAACATTCGGAGAGAATGATCAGGGAGTCGCTAGTATCTCGTTAGCCTATGAATAAAGTGCTCATCAGAAAAATAATATTTTGCATAATGTGGCTTATACATGGAACTCTCAACAAGATCGCGATATAGGACAGTGTCTCGATCCGGATCATCGGTGTTTGCATCGCTCTATCCCACGACCCCAGTGGAGTTACCACTGTCTATTGTGAGACACCCGCACGCTGACGGCCCCAAGGCCAACAATATAACCTACACTTAGTCTACTCGCACCCACACTAAGGTGTAATTCAATCTCCTAGGCATGCACAACCTTAACAATAGAGTCTAACTGACTTTCACAAATACATGATGACTCAATGCATATCATGTATATTCATCAATAATATACTTTTCATGAAACCAACCACATTTGGTCAATTTAAACATCAACAAGTCTTTAGTGCCACACATAGACTCACAATGGCATATAATCAATTCTCAATAACAATATACATTTATAAGGTTCAACACAACCACAATTTCATTTTATGAATACAAAATTCATAATTACCTAAGTCTTGATTAATCACACAAGTCTAGGTCAAATAGACCCTTGAGGCCGTGGCCTCTCAATAACAAAATCCAACCATTTTTCTTTCATCGCATTATTGATTTCATAACTCTAAATTGCTTATGTCCAAAGGTTGCACAAACGCACCACTTGGACTCCAAAAACCCCTTAGAGGTCGTGAGCCTCCTAAGAGCACAAAAATTCAAATTTTCCATTGCACGCATCAATCCTTAAATATCTAATTACCTAAGTTCCAATTCATATAAGAATCAAATTCAAACCCCCAAATTTTAGTCCAAAACCATGACCTCCCCAAAGGGTAAGAAACCCTACATTTTTCTATTCATCCAATCCAAGCAATCCAACATCATCAAGGCATTCAAACTAAATAACATTTTCATATAAATCAAATATATACAAAAACATAAAAAAACAAGCATACAAAGTGAGTAATCTATTATGGATTCCTCCATTAACAACCACTCAAAAGTTCCCTCACCACCAATAAAGGTCGAAGTGAGTAAATCTCCCTCTTACCTAACGGAAGAGCATGAAAATCACCCCTTGAAGTGCTTGTGAGATTTTCGTCCAAAGCTCCACCAAACCCTAAGAATCATAACTAAAAAAAATCACCACAATGGCTTGAAAAAGAAAGGATCCATGGCCATGAAAATGACCATAGAAAGAAAAAAGAAGAAGAGAAAGTAAAGAATCAAAGGTTTACCTCAAAAGCGTCAAGCTTTGTTCTTGAAGAAAAGTGAAGAAAATGATAGATTTGGAAGATGATCACTAAAGAGAAAAAGGTTTAGAATGAGAAAAGAAATGTAGGAATAGTAGTAGTGAAGCAAGCAAATGGAGATGACCACATGAATGGTGCTGCTGTCGTGTAGAAGGGAAAAGGAAGAAGAAGAAGAGAGAAAAATGTGAGAAGAGGAAATGAAGAGAAAATGGTAATAGCTTTTGTGAGTTAGGATTTTGGAGTAAAATGATATGGTAAAAGCTAATATTTTTAGCTCCCTAAAGGCCCTAAGCCGCGACATCAAGAGAGAAGGAGAGGGAGAGATTGACTTCTCTTGCAGGTTTTAGGCATTATGGTCATTTTTGGTCAAAGCTTCCTTGAGAAGCTTTGATTAAAATACATTAGTTTTTGAATTAAAGGTGATTTGATTTGACATAAAGTGAATTTCCTTTAGATAAGATAAGATTTCTACTGCAAGCTATTATCCAATGGACAATGGTTACAGTTGACAAAAGTCAATGTTAATTGTGTAACAAATAATAAAATACACAATGATTTTTATTTATCAAATAAAACTATCGAAAAACGTGAAATTGTTCATTACAAAAGGGTTGGTCCACCTAGGCCAAAGTTTTCCTGGGTGCTTATGGAGTCTAGAATCATATAAGAACACTCAATCATTAGGCTTAAACATTTTTCTCAAAATATTTTTATTATGAAATGCTTTCATTTTAGCGTTATAGATTCTAGAGTTCTCATAAGCATCATTTTTCAATTCCTTTAACTCAATCAACTGAAATTTTCTAAGCTTACCTGCTTCTCCCGTGTCAAAATTGAAATGCTTGATGATCCAATAAGCTTGATGCTCAAGCTCCACAGCTAAGTGGCAAGGCTTTCCAAAAACAAGCCTATAAGGTGACATGCCTATGGGGGTTTTGAATGTTGTACGGTAGACCCAAAGCGCATCAATTAGTCTCAAAGACCAATCTTTGCGATCCGGGTTGACCATTTTTTTCTAAAAGTTGCTTAATTTTCCTATTTACAAGTTTTACCTACCCACTTGTCTAGGGGTGGTAGGCAGTAGAGATCTTATGTACCACTCCATATTTTTTCATCAAACTAAAAAAAATGGTTGTAAAAATGTATACCCCGGTCACTAATGATAGCACATGGTGTACCAAATTGAGATAACACATTTTCTTGAGAAATTTAATTAATATCCTATCATCATTGCTCCTGCAAGCTACTGCCTCTACCGATTTTGACACATAATCTATTGCCACAATAATATATTGATATCCAAAAGAAAGAGGAATGATCTCGTAAAATCAATGTCCCAATAATCAAAAATCTCAATCACTAAAATTGGGTTTACGGGCATTATATTACGATGGGACATAACTCCTAACTTTTGACACTTTTCACTTAAGCGACAATAAATGCTTGCATCCTTAAATAAGGTGGGTCAATAAAATCCACATTACATAATTTTTGCAGCAATTTTCTTCATTGAAAAGTTACCCTTATAAGCTTGGGAGTGACAAAATTCTAAGACGCTAGCAATCTCTTCATCGGGGATGCAACACCTTAGAATTTGATCAGGGTAGTATTTGAAAAGAAAATGATCATCCCAATAGAAATTACGTATCTCAGTCATGAACTTCCTCTTGTCCGGAGAGCTGCAATCAACCAGTATCTCACCTACAGCCAAATAATTCACAATATAAGCAAATCATGGTAAAGAAGCATGTTACCAAGTGGCTTCAATATTCAAGACGAGGTGAATAAAAACTCTTTGAAAACTTTTATCAAACACTTGAAAAGCAATTTTCTTTGAAACTATTTATCGATTGAAATGACTGAATAGAGAAGATAGAATGTTCCACTCACAATTAAGAAAAACAAAATGAAAGTATACAGGCTGATATATGAAATTAAAACACAAATATAAAGGAGTTTGAGTTAGAAGAGTAAACACAATATTTATCCTAGTTCAGCCACCAACCGCTTGTGACCTACGTCTAGTCCTCGAGTAATTACTCGAGATTTTTCCACTATCAATGCAAGCTTGAACAGGTGCTTGTTACCATTACAAACTAGAGCGCTCCTTACACCTTGGGATACCTTACCTTTGTGTTTGAGTCTCAACAACCAGGGACACATCACCCTTACAATTCCTTGAGGGATGTCTCACCCTCTTTACAATTCCTTGAGGGATACCTCACCCACTTTACAAAGAATCAAAGTGTATAAAAAGATGAAACTCTTATAAGGGTATATAGTACAAGTTAAAGTCCTATAAAGCTCTTCAAGAATATCTCAAAATCTCACAAAAATAGAGCACAAATGTTGAAAGGATTGATTCACAAATTAAAGCGTAAGAGATATGCTTCAGGTTGTTGGTTGGCTCTAAAAGATGGCCCAAAAACATGTATTTAAAGTGTTCTAATCCAAAGAGTTGTTGGGGGCAATTTATTCCATCATCAGAGTCGTTGCTGACTTTCAGGCTCGTAGTAATCGATTACAACAATGTGGTAATCGATTACCAAGCTCTTAGAACATGATCTGGGCAGGTGGTAATTGATTACAAGGCTTTTATAATCGATTACCATGCCTAAGTCAAAGTGGTAATCGATTACCAGGCTATGGTAATCAATTACCAAGCCTCTGACTTAAAAAAAAAATGATTCTTGTATGGCTGTAATTGTTTACCAGGCCTTGGTAATCAATTACCAACTTCCAAAGAAGCTGTTAATTGATTACTAAGCCTTTGGATAAGATTACAATCATCCTTGAAACCATTTTTGAGCCTAATTTAGCTTGGTAAACATTTCCAACTCAGAAAAATTAGATTTTTAAAGATATAAACTTATTTTTCATGATCCAAGATTAAAATCATAATTTCTTAAAAAGAAACCCTTTCAAAAAATATTTTGAGATATATTGAGAGCTTCTCACATAAAAGACTATAAGTCTTATAAACTGTACCAATTGTACTTTCTTTGGACTTGGTCTTCAACTTGGTTTTGTTATCATTAAAATCTTCATAATCTTCATGACATAAGCATTCACATTCTCCTCCTTTTTGATGATGACAAACCAATACAGGAAAAGAGAAACATTTATATATATTAGAGATTTAAGCGCAACTCTCCCTCATAATTTATGCATGAGGTAAAACAAATATTAAATAAAATTTGCATGTAAAGATCCTCCTTACTCATGCAAGTCATATCTCTCCCCATTTGGCATTATAAAAAAGACATAAGCATTCATCATAATAGCATGCCAAAGTAAATTAATGAACATCGCATAAATATAATTAGCAGTGTAACCAATATTATACCAAATATTCAATCAACAACTCATGATTAGCGTATAAACATGAAGAAGTGAGAACTCAAAAATAAATATCAGAGTTATAGAATAATCATAGTAAAAAAGCTAAGATTGAAGCAAAATATAACAGGATACAGACTATCAAGACTAAGCCCTATCATCACTTTGTCTTCTTGCTATCAGCCTTGTCATCAAGATCCTCATCTGGATGCTCTTAAACATCATCATTAGCATTAAGATGCTCCTCAACATCGACAGTAGCAACAAGATCACTATGTACATGCTCCTTAGTAGCAACCCCAGGTGTAGGTAGAGGAGGTGCAATAGGCCTCCTAAACACATGAATTCGACCATGCTGCATCATAGCTCGTAGAGCAACTACCTCTTAATCCGTGTGAGTTATGCACTCAATGTGAAGGGCTAACTGTTGACCCATCCAGTCCTCATGCCAGCCGAACTGATGTTCAACAAAAGTATAGAGGTTGCGTATCACTTGGAGTAGAAGCTCCATGGTAGGCTCTGTTGGAGTAGCCTATGGTGCTGCATCCTCATCATCTCCCCAGGATATGTGTCCATATACCCCATGATGTAAGTAGTGTAACACCCTCCGTAGGATGTCACATTTATTAATACTTACAATAAAACCTTTCCCAAGTTATAAATCATTTATTAATATAATAATACGAGTTGTAAAATTTTTCTTTTTGCAGATAACATAATTAAATAAATAAGACATAACATGAAAGACAATTACTGAATATAACACACCATAAGTATGCATGTAATTTTGTTTCTAAAGATACATATAAGTACACACTGTTAGACAGAACTATAAATTGTTTGACTCAAAATAAACTACAGACTAGCCCAAGTGCATAACTAAAAGTTCTGACCCTCCGACAGATCCTCCAATGGATCCTCAGAAGATAGGGACCCTGTATGACGTGTAGTCCTATGGACAGGTGTATGTGTGGAAATAGGTTCGCCCCAAAGGTTTAATATGTTAAGTTTTGATGATGACAAATACAAGACAAAAAGAATGATGCTTATGCTTGATAGATGTGCTTTATAGATGACAAATGCATCACAAAAGAATATTGATCATGTTACCAATATGTGCTTAAAAGAGATATATTGGATCATGCATGATTATATATTTTATTTAGTTATACTTCACTTAATAATCATGCAATGAGATATATGCAACATTCTTATATGCATGTTAGACTAACTAGAGTTATACATTTATGAATCATGTATATTAAGATATTAAGTTATGAATTTGGATTAACTATGCTTGTTTTAAGTGAGCAATACTTTATAAGATAGTCCTAGTACCAAGAGTGAGTGTTGCAACTAGAAAGCAAAAGATCACAACTATGCTCAACTCAAGAAGAATGAGAATGATAAAGATGTTCTAAGCAATTTATAAGATTTGAAGAGAAGAAATTTGTGGAAGCTCGGATTACATCAAGAAGCCTAAGGACTAGAATTGGTATATTTTCCTTTTAGGTTTTCTCCTATGTAAAGATAGAGGTTTTATAAGAAAAGAGCTCAAATATGTTTTTAAGTCTTTAAAAAGTGTTTCTTACATGTTTTAATGTCCAACAAACTGATTTTGGAAAGTTAGTCTTGGTGGTAGTTCCAACCTTTGACAAATAGCCAAGTTTGTGTTTTGTAAAACTGACATTTGGTTACTATTTAGATCATAACTTTTAAAATAATTTGAGTTTTGTTATGAAACTTTTTCATATGAAAATAGACACAAATATCTTTCCAATGAGTGGTCATTTACTTTAAACGGATAAGAAATGAAGTAGTTATGACCATTTGCTTTAAACTATAAAGTATAGTCAAGTTTAAGTTTTGAAAAACTGACCTTTGGTCAATATTTTGATCATAACTCTCAACTACTTTGAGTTTTATTGTGCAATATTTCATTTGAAAATAGACTCAAAGATCTTTCCAATGACTGGTCATTTGCTTTAATCAGATAAAAAATGAAGTAGTTATGATCTTTTAAAGTCAGTTTTCAAAACCAGAAATGATATAATCGATTACACAAGTCCTGTAATCGATTACAACATTGACAGAAGCCATGTAATCGATTACCAGAAGTGTGTAATCGATTACCACGTGCACAGAAACATTTCTAACGACTATAAATGGCTAGTTTTCATAAAAAAATCATTCTAAACACTACCAACGGCTATTTTATCACTTGAGCTCTATATATAAGTGTTGTATGAAGCTTATACTCCTCTTGAACACTTGATTTGATCCTTGAATCACTAAAATCATATTTTGAGCTCTTTATTGCAAAATCATTCTTTTCCTTTGTTCTTCAATTTGTATTATCCACTCTTGAGAGAGTCTTTTATCATCTATACTTTGTTCTTCAAGTTGTATATCTACTCTTATGAGAGTTTCTATTCTTTCTATTCACCTTGAAATCATTGTAAAAGGGTGAGGTATCCCTTGTAGTGAGACTCAAACACAAAGGGTGAGGTATCTCAAAGGTGTTATGAGTGCTCTTGATCGTAAAGGTCATCAAGCACTTGTGAAGCTTGAAGAATTGGAGGCTCTAGCACAAGGGTGAGGTATCCCAAGGTGTGAGGAGTGCTCTTGTTTGTACAAAGGTTTTCCTAGCACCTGTGAAGTCTAGGAGATAGTGAAGAAAATCTTAAGTTAAGCTTGGGGACTAGATGTAGGCCAGAAGTGGTTGGTGGTTGAACCAGGATAAATTCTTGAGTTTGATTCTCTCTTCCCTACACTCTTTAATTTCAGTATTTAGTGTAGTATATTTATCTATTGCATATCTTGTCATCTTGGTGATTTAATTCTATAAACTTGATATCTAGATTATTTGCTTAATTCATCATATATCCCAAGTTGTATTTGAGTAATCTATAATAATTGTACCTTTGTTGTGCATGTTCTGCTGCATTTATTACTTGAGTGATTCAAAATGCTTAATTTCTCAAAGTTGCATTAAAATTTGTAATCACCCAATTCACCCCCCTCTTGGGTGATGGTTTCCATGGCTAAAAAGTGGTATCAGAGCTTCGTGCTGTGGTGAAAGCTTAACCGCTTAGAGTTAAAGATCTTTGTTTGTTGGCAACCATTAAAAAGCTTTCCAAAATGGAAGGTTTTGAAATTGATAAACCACCATTCTTTGATGGTGTGTATTTTGTTTATTGGAAAGCTAGGATGGAATTGTATATGCAATCTATTGATCTTGATTTGGGGGATGTTGTGCTTGATAGATTTTCTCCTAAACCAAAACAAGATTTGAATGCTTATGACAAGAAATGTTTTTCCTTGAACATTAGAGCAATGCAAAAGTTAAGAAGTAGTTTGAATGATGATGCTTATGCTAGAATTAAAAGTTGCTCTAGTGCTAAAGATATATGGGATGCTTTTGATGCTATTTATCTTGCTAACAATGATTTCTTGCATAAAGTTATATATAGAGAGCAAGAAGAGAAAAAACCTCTAGAGGAAGACAACTTTGAAAAATGTCCTCAAGAACATGTTCAAAGCAAGAAAATGAACTCAATGCCTCTTGGTGATGTTGGTGCTCAATTTGAAGAAGAGGCAAAGTAAAACAAAATTAAGAAAGAAGATGTTCTTGAATGCTTGATGGACAACAATGAGAAAGATGGTGATTCCCTTAAAAAGGACTTTGAGGTAAATAATGTTAAACTATATTATAGTCCTTCTTATCATAAGTAAAATGTGCATATGATGAATTATATGATGATTTATTGAATTTAGAAAATAAAAATTTATCTTGTTTAGAAAACATTTCCTCCTTTGAAAATGAAATTGAAACTTTGAAAAATGAATATGCTTTTCTTGATGAAGGAATGTCTGTGAAATGTGAAACCTCAACTTTTTGTGAAAAGTGTATTGATTTAGAAAATCAAGTTGAGGACTTATATTCCAATTGTGCCATAGCAAATGATTCTAATTGTTTACAATTCATGATTGTTAATAAGAATGAAATTGATGTTATTTCACATGGAAATTCAAGTAAGGCTTGTGGCAAAAATGACACAGAATATAAAAACAACAAAAGGCTTATGTTTTCTAAAAATGATCTTCAAAAGACCAAGTCATCATTAAATTCAATTGTTTGCAATTTTTGTGGTCATCTTGGACATATTTTTCATTTGTGCAATTATAGAAGAAATCCTTATATGAGAAATAACTTAGTTTAGGTTTCAAAAAATCTTAAAGGTTCTAGTACTAACATTCAAGGACCCAAGATGAAGTGGGTACCAAAATGTCCTCCTAGTGTCTCAATTATGCAGAAAGTTTCTCAAAAGGATGGACTCATTGGTCAAAAGAAAGAGGAATCATCAAGAAGAATGCTTCCAAAGCCCATTGGTAGAAGTTTTGGTCAAAGAAGGAAGATGCCTTCAATCAAAGCTTCTCAAGTACAAAATGTAGAACTTGCAAAGTTCAAAACATCAAAAGAGAAACAATGGGTAAGGAAAAGAGTTTCCTTAACTACCAAGGTCAAGGTATCAAAAGTTTCTACCTCTTATGCACATTCACTTGTAAACTCAATGAATCTGAGGTATATTCCTTGTAGGCCTTAAGTGATTAATTGAATCATGTGTACTTGATAAAATTTGAATATTATATATAGCACATGATTATATTCTTGTTACACCCTTTACTCACTACCTTGTATATTTCTTGATAATATGGTATTCTATGACTATGGTTGCTTTCTATGCTTTAAATTTTCTATATATCTCTATATGTGATAATATGTTAGATAAGTTCACTTATTGTTTGAAATAACACATTTGATGAAAACATCTTAAAACTTAGAATATTGGATAAATCATAAATCTAACTCTTGCTAAAAATCATAACTTTTGTTGCATAAAGTTACAATCTTCTGCATAATTTGTAGTTTTTGCATAAACGTGTGTTTTGGATCAAGAATTGGTCAGTTTTTATGCTTACATGATGTTTGGAATTGTTTTGGGAAGTTTTGGAACTAATTTGAAAGCTTTGAGTTCGGTCCTTTACTATTTGAAATGCAAAAACTGAATTCAACAAGCTTGTAATCGATTACAAGAACTTTGTAATCAATTACAGAGACTCTGCCAAGCGTTCCAAGCAAAGTCAGAGAGTCTGTAATCGATTATACATACTATGTAATCGATTACAACGTTTCCAGAACTCATGTAATCAATTACACCAACCCTATAATCGATTACAAGGTTCCCAGAAAGTTGGTAATCGATTACACCAAACATGTAATCGATTACATGGATTCCAGAGGACTGGTAATCGATTACACACACATTGTAATTGATTACACAAGCTTTAAAAATGAGTTTCAGTGCGCAAAAAGCTATATTTCTTTTGTTACTCACCTTTTTTCTTTGTATGTGCTTAATGATCAATGAAATGAAATATCTTTTGCCCTAGTGAACTTATTTATTATTTTTTTAATGCTTATTTGCTCATGAGTTTGGTATAATGACTAACCTCTATGGATCCAAAATTGGTGGATGCCAAAGAAAGTTCTTTGAATTGTGTTGTAGGGTGACGTTACTCAAGCATGCATTGAAGTGAAATACAACTATGTCACTTGAGGTTGGAAAAATTTGAAATGGTCCAAGTTCTCCAAAGGTAATGAAAACATAAAAAGATGGCATGGAGAACCATAACATTCTCAAGGAGTCTTGATGCATATAAGTTGGAATCACCTACAAAAACTCAAAGAGTACACTTTTGGTGACATCAATCTCTTATCCTCATCTATGCTTTAAATTGAATATCATGTGATATTTGGAGAAGTAGAGAGTTCTTTTTACATGCCTTACATGATCATTGTTTGCCCCAAAACGCTTATATATGTTTTGATGATAATCATGTCTTTCTTGACAAACTTGAATCTTGCTTTGAAAATGCTTAAACTATGCTTTTGGATTCAAGTGCATATGTTCTTCTTTTATTCTTGTAAGAGCTAACATTGCATGGTTGATAATGTAGCACATGTTTTACATTGTATATCAACCTAAATTATGCTTGTAAATAAGCTTAAATGATATTTGATGCTAACCTATGTTTTAGAGAACTTTTAGAGTTAGCTTTGGAAGTGTCTCTATGTGCTTCAAATATAGTCATCAAATATTGAAATGTCAAGCATATGTGGATAAATGAGAAATGTTGAAGGAAGAGGAACATGAGGAGACTTTCTTTAAGTGAAATGGAATGACATACTCAATGGAAGAAAGTACAAACTCAAAGGACCTATAAATGAAGAACATTTTAAAGGAGCATCACTTTCTATTTAACCCAATAAGTATCTCTATCCCTAAACTATTGTGGTATTCTATATGCTATGGATTATATGATACTTGTTGATAATTTGATCTTAAATGATTAGATGTTTTCCTTACATGAGAAGTATGCTTAGCATTGACAAAGTGCCTAATTGGACATTAAATTGCTAGTTTTGTCATTGCATATGGGGTGAATGACATTAGTTCTATACATAAAGCATATTTCATCATGATGAATGTTTGATATCTTTGATTCTCTTAATCTATGGTTTTTTAATAGTATAACACTTATGAGAATCATGCTCTTTTTGGAAAGAATTTCTTATTTGATTAAAAAGTTTTTTTAAGGCAAAATCTCCTATCATATTTGAAAGAAGCTTTAGTTCCATATTCGTGAGAATCCTTTGAACTTGTCTTAAGGCCTTGAAAGTATTATCACCTCCTAATTGTCTTGAAAAATTAGAAATCATTCGATTTGTGCTATAAATGTAGTACTCTCTTCATTACTTTGAAATGTTTTATTAAATCTTGAGAGAGTATTTAAGAATGTTTCCAAATAAATCTTTTAAAATGTTCTATAGAGACCATCTTAATAGTTCAAAAGATAACCCTTGTTCTGCAAAAGTGTTTTATCTTTCCAAGGCTCTTGTTTAATGACAAAGAGAGGAGATGTACTTTCAAATGTTCCTTTGACTTGGATTTGTTCACTCTCAAGGAATATGTGGTTTCAATAAAAAAAACCTTTCTACCATTCTAAAATGCTTTTGGAAATGTAATATGTTATTATAAAATTCTTTTTGAAAGGGGAAGAAGTTTTAAGATAGTTTGTGATTGATGGATTAAGAATATATATCTTTGCCTTGCTTCTCTTTATGGTAATGTGCTTATATGGTCTTGGCATGCATATTTCTCTTTATCTATCTTGTGCTTAAATAAGGGGAAGCTTATCTTGCATATCTTTCTTCCATATCCTTGTTGACTAAGAACATATGCATAACTATGTTAAATTATTATATTTGATATTTTGATAATATGCATATTTTGAGGGGATCCTAATTCTTAAATTGTTGCTTATATCTCTTGGCTTACATCCTTATTTGACATAAAGTGTTTTATTGTTAATACTATCAACATGTCAACAAAGATCATCTCTTATTGTCTTTCCCTCTATCAATGAAAGAAGGTAAACATTTTTAAACTTTATATCTTTTGATTCTTTCATTGAGAAATGCTTGATATGTGACAAGTTATATGATCTTTCATTTGAAAACCTCAAATCCATGATCTTACATGAATATTTTGTAACTCCTAACAAGTGATATCAAGTTGTACTTATTTATCATGTGGTATGCAAGATATTATATGCTAGACATAATTTCTTAAGCTCATTGCTATCATGTGCTAAATGTTGATGTACCAAAATATGACAAGCTTTGCATGAATAATCTTTTATATCTTGAAAACATGCTTGTTTCATCTCTCTATTCTTGAATCATGTGTAGAATCAAATAAAGGGAGACAATTATGTTTTCAATAACTTGAAGAAGTTTTTGGTTTTGATGATCCTACTCTTTTTGACAACACGAGTTTTTTCTATAAAAGGAGTAAAAATATTATCTTTCCTTCCTAAGCCTTTTTGTTGATGTCAAATAGGGAGAGTGAAAATTGTAAAGAAAAATATGTTCTTGTACTTATTGTTTGATATGCTTACATGAATATCTATTCATGTATATTCCTCAACATATTTTTCTTTGGTGATTTGTAATCATCAAAAAGGGGGAGATTGTGGAAATAGGTTTATCCCAATGGCTTAATATGTTAAGTTTTGATGATGACAAATACAAGACAGAAAGAATTATGCTTATGCTTGATAGATGTGCTTTATAGATGACAAATGCATCACAAAAGAATATTGATCATGTTACATATATGTGCTTAAAAGAGATATATTGGATCATGCATGATTATGTACTTTATTTAGTTATACTTCACTTAATAATCATGCAATGAGATACATGCAACATTCTTATATGCATGTTAGACTAACTAGAGTTATACATTTATGAATCATGCATATTAAGATATTAAGTTATGAATTTGGACTAACTATGCTTGTTTTAAGTGAGCAATACTTTATAAGATAGTCCTAGTACCAAGAGTGAACGTTGAAACTAGAAAGCAAAAGATCACAACTATGCTCAACTCAAGAAGAATGAGAATGATAAAGATGTTCTAAACAATTTACAAGATTTGAAGAGAAGAAATTTGTGGAAGCTTAGATTACATCAAGAAGCCTAAGGACTAGAATTGGTATATTTTCCTTTTAGGTTTTCTCCTATGTAAAGATAGAGGTTTTATAAGAAAAGAGCTCAAATATGTTTTTAAGTCTTTAAAAAGTGTTTCTTACATGTTTTAATGCCCAACAAACTAATTTTGGAAAGTTAGTCTTGGTGGTAGTTCAAACCTTTGACAAATAGCCAAGTTTGTGTTTTGTAAAACTGACATTTGGTTACTATTTTGATCACAACTTTTAAAATACTTTGAGTTTTGTTATGAAACTTATTTCATATGAAAATAGACACAAATATCTTTCCAATGAGTGGTCATTTACTTTAAACGGATAAGAAATGAAGTAGTTATGACCATTTGCTTTAAACTATAAAATATAGTTAAGTTTAAGTTTTGAAAAACTGACCTTTAGTCAATATTTTGATCATAACTCTCAAAATACTTTGAGTTTTTTGTAAAATATTTCATTTGAAAATAGACTCAAATATCTTTCTAATGACTAGTCATTTGCTTTAATCAGACAAGAAATGAAGTAGTTGTGACCTTTTAAAGTTAGTTTTCAAAACCAGAAATGCTGTAATCGATTACACAAGTACTGTAATCGATTACAACGTTGACAGAAGCCATGTAATCAATTACCAGAAGTGTGTAATTGATTACCACGTGCACAACCATTTCTAACGGCTATAAATGGCTAGTTTTCATAAAAAATCATTTCTAAACACTACCAACGACTATTTTATCACTTGAGCTCTATATATAAGTGTTGTATGAAGCTTATACACCTCTTGAACACTTGATTTGATCCTTGAATCACTAAAATCATATTTTGAGCTCTTTGTTGCAAAATCATTCTATTCCTTTGTTCTTGAATTTGTATTATCCACTCTTGGGAGAGTCTTCTATCATCCATACTTTGTTCTTCAAGTTGTATATCTACTCTTGTGAGAGTTTCTATTCTTTCTATTCACCTTGAAATCATTGTAAAAGGGTGAGGTATCCCTTGTAGTGAGACTCAAACACAAAGGGTGAGGTATCTCAAAGGTGTTGTGAGTGCTCTTGATTGTAAAGGTCATTAAGCACCTGTGAAGCTTGAAGAATTGGAGGCTCTAGCACAAGGGTGAGGTATCCCAAGGTGTGAGGAGTGCTCTTGTTTGTACAAAGGTTTTCCTAGCACCTGTGAAGTCTAGGAGATAGTGAAGAAAATCTCAAGTTAAGCTTGGGGACTGGATGTAGGCCATAAGTGGTTGGTGGCTGAACCAGGATAAATTCTTAAGTTTGATTCTCTCTTCCCTACACTCTTTAATTTCAGTATTTAGTGTAGTATATTTATCTATTGCATATCTTGTCATCTTGGTGATTTAATTCTATGAACTTGATATCTAGATTATTTGCTTAATTCATCACATATCCCAAGTTGTATTTGAGTAATCTATAATAATTGTACTTTTGTTGTGCATATTCCGCAGCATTTATTACTTAAGTGATTCAAAATGCTTAATTTCTCAAAGTTGCATTAAAATTTGTAATCGCCCAATTCACCCCCCCTCTTGGGTGATGGTTGCCATGGCTAATAGTCTGAGCAGACGACACAATGCTAATCTCACTAAGGGTATAGTAATAATCATCCCAATACTGTCTAATAGATAACGGAAATTCCTAATGTACGTAAATATTGACAGTAAAGTAAGGGTTCCCATGATAAACCCTACTTAGGGAAATAGTCAAATCTCCCATATAGATAATACACTCTCTATCAAAATGAACACGCCAAGCCTCCGAGCTCCCTCGGAACTGTAGCCTCATGTACCTAAGGAAACTTGGCATCGCCATCGATTCAGAAATCAGCTTCCTCCACAGGAATTTGCTCCTTACCTTCTTGCTCAATGTCTCGCTCACAGTCTTTACCGAATATAAATACAGTACAAGAATAACATACAAAGAGGTGAGACTACCAACACCACCAATATGGCAGTAAAAAAATATAAATAACAATAATGTCATACAAATATAACAACAGTGAATATGGTCATGGTATCAAGCATTTAATCAATATTAACAAATAAAATACCACAAAGAGATATGCATTATGTTCAAACTATGCACATGCATATTGACTCAAATTTCTACTTTATAGAGTTAAACACAAGTCGGAGAGATTAATCTAGAAGATCTGTCGGTATCACAACTACCTCAGACCAAGTGCTATAATTTCATCATTTTTGCACATCTAGCATTATACACAATAATCTATGTCAGATCTTAATTAAGTATAGTGTCTAGGTCCAGATCGTCGGTGCGTTGCATCGGTCCAATCCGCGGTACAATAGAGCTACAAACTGCCCATTGAGGAAAACCCGCACCCTGACGCCCCCAAGGTCAACAAGTGACCTACACTACCTTATCGCACCTGCACAAAGGTGTAATTCTCTCCTAGGCCAATGGCCTTATTATCATAGTCCATCGGACTTTTTCAATGCATGTTTAATACATACAAACCATTTACAGTCAAAGTCACAATTTCACATACATGGGTCCACACATTGGCCCAACAGTAATTTTACTGTATTTTTTAATCACGTAATCACTTTATCGTATTTTCATAACAGCGCAACATTTATGTCGCGTTTTCAAATCGCGTAATAATATTCAACATTTTCTCAATCACGTAAAAAAATTTAAATATTTTTCAAATTGTGTAGCGTTTTTTCAACGTTTTTGAAATTGTGTAGCTTAAAAATCACATTTTTAAGTCCCGTAAAGCATTTTTCATCATTTTTCAATTGCGTAAAATTTTTCTCAAAATTCTAAACATTATTTTGGCCTTTTTAAAAATTAATATACTTCTAACGTAATTTTTCCACATTTTCTCACTTAAGAAATTCTTTCCACAATATTTTCTACAAAATTACTTTTTTACTGATTTAAATCAATGGTTCTAGCTTAAAATTCCCTAACGCACTCCAAAAACCCAAAGGGTGAGCTATACGTTAGTAAATTTTAAGTCACCAATTTATTTCTCATCATAACTATATTAATTCTAAAAGATTTGTTTACTGTATAAATATTTTGAGGTTCAAACACTTTCAACCTCACTTTTCTTTTCATAAAACGAAATCTCCCTTTTTCAAATAATAATTGTTTTGTTTCTATTTTTATTTCTTAAATCCTTGTATTAATTTCCTTGCATCTAATCAACTAAGTTACCATTTATAAATCATATTTTACACAAACAAATCCATTTTAGCCTTCATGGCCTTGACGTACATGGTCATTGGAACCAAAATATTTATTCATTTCCTTTGCTCTTCTAAGCATCCAATTTTGCCATTCATAAAAATATTAACTTGGAAACACCTATTTTGAGGTGTTTAGGCCGTGAGCCTCATGATATTTGGAATCAAAATTTATTTTCTTTTTCAACATCTATCATGGCATACATGGCATATAATCATCATACTATATATCAAGCCTACCATTAAAGTAATAAAATCATATATAGCATAAATAAATAAATTCAAAGCACATAAACACACATAAATAATTTACACAGCCATAGATATGAATCCTCACATGGATTCACCATCCATCACATACAAATTCATCTCTCACCGCCATACTTGGTTGGTGATATAGATCTCCCTCTTACCTTGTTGTGAAGCCTCCAAAGCTCCTAACTTTGCTTCTTGAATCCATTCTTCACCACCAAGAGATTCTTGAAAAACAACATAAACACACACAAATTAACATCTAAAGCTTTGAAATAGGAAACCATGGATCAAGCATAGCTTAGAAGAAGAAGATGAAATTAATAATGAAGATTCCATGAGTTTCACCTTAAAACCTAGAACTTAGGCTTTGAAGAAAGTCCTTGAAGATGAATGATTTAGGACTTGACCTTAACTACAAGGATGCTTGGATTGATATAAGGATTCAAGAAATGATATTGGTAGGAATTATAGGAATTTGGAGAGTGGATTTTGATGAGGGGGCCGAACCTAGAGAAAATAGGAAATGAGAGAGTTTTTATTGCTTGTTCTTGGTTCCTTGGAGAAAAGATGTGCAAGTGAGCAAGTGAGATGAATTAATGCATATTGTCTCCTATTTTTGAGTGTTTGGCCGTTAGAGACCAAGAGAGAGAAAGTGAGATATTGATTGCTTGTTTTATTGAATATTGGATGGAAGTAAGACCAAATACATTAATTGAACTCATTTAGCCTTCAATTTGGAGTGCATGGCCATAGGTGCTTCTTCAAGGAGGTGGCCACTTTGCTTGAGTCCTCCATGACCACACAATGAACTCTCAAATCCTATTTGCTAGCCATAAAGTTGTCATAAGCCATTTTTTGTTGAATAGGCTTCCTATTGGTTCTTAGAAAGTCCAAGCCACTAAGTTGGACTTATCACCACCATTGATTAGATTAAGGGTGGAGATCCAAAGGCTTCACCTCTAAGCTTGCACTAGATATTTTTCGGTAAATATTAACCGATGGACAATAACTATTGCATTTTTATTACACAATAAATAAAATAGTAAAATATACAGTAAAAGAAAACTTTAAAAACTATTTTCGGATTTGGGTTTAGTAAGATCTCACAGCCCTGTATCAATAATACAAAATTTTCTGGCCATAGAAAAATTTTCATTTTTCCAGGCCCGCCTCGGGTCCGTATACAGCCCAAGAATATTATTAAAATAATAAAAAATATAAAAACACACAAGAATTCAAAAAAATCATAATAATTATGAAATTCATGAAAATCTAATCAAATTGGTAAAAATCATTAAGGGTTGATAGAAATAAATAAAATACGAAGGCTCGTATACTGTCCAAAATAATATTAAAATAATAAAAAAACGTAAGAACTCCCAAAAATTCTTAAAAATCACAAAAATCATAAAATTCATGGAAGTCGAGTCGGATTACTCAAAATATTCAAGAATCGACCGAATTCAATAAAATACGAATTTTCGGGGTATTACTACACTCCCCTCCTAAAAAGAATTTTGTCCTCGAAATTCGTAGTAGTTTCAGAACAAATATGAATACTGCTCTTTCATCTTGTCTTCTAGTTTCCACGTTGCTTCTCCACTTATGTAACTCCAGACTACTTTAACTAACGAAATCTCTTTACCTCGGAGTTGTTTCGTTCTCCGATCCTCGATCCTGACAGGAAATGTTTCATAAGTTGAATTCTCCTTTAGTTGTACTGTGTCCAATTCGATAATATGAGTAGGATCTAGAATGTACTTCCGCAATTGCGATACATGAAATACATTGTGCAAATTTGAAAGAAAAATCGGTAACACAATTTGATAAGCTACCGGACCTATCAGATGAAGAATCTGATACGGCCCGATAAACTATGGAGTGAGCTTCCTAGACTTAATCACTCGTTTGACTCCGATCATAGGTGTTACTTGCAAAAACACATGGTCACCTTCTTCAAACTCCAGCGGTCTCCTTTTTTTTATCATAATAACTCTTTTGCTGAGTCTAAGTTATCCTCATCTTGTCTTGAATCGTTTTCACTTTTTCTGTAGTTTGTTGGACAAGCTCCGGTCCTAAAATACCATTTTCACTATCCTGATACCAACACAACGGTGTTCTACATTGTCTCCCCTATAATGCCTCATAGGGTGCCATCCCTATGCTTGAATGAAAACTGTTGTTGTAGGTGAACTCTATCAATGGTAAGAATTCATCCTAACATCCAAATTATTCTAGCACACAAGCCCTCAACAAATCTTCCAGTGACTGAATCATTCTTTCTGAATGACCATCTGTCTGTGGATGGTAAGCAAAACTTAGACGTAGCTTCGTTCCCATCGTTCCTTGCAAACTGTGCCAAAATCTCGACGTGAGTCTCAGATCTTGATCCGAAATTATACGGGAAGGTACACCATGAAGTCCAATGATTTCACCGATGTACACTTGAGTCAACCTCTCCATTGAGTACTTGATATTAATTGGAAAGAAGTGCGCCGACTTCGTAAGCCGATCAATAACTACCCAAATAGAATCATGACCTTTTCGAGTCTTTGGTAGTCCAGTCACAAAAACCATTGTTATATCATCCTACTTTCATTCAAGAATAGATAAAGGTTGCAACATTCTAGAAGGTCTTTGATGTTCAACCATAGCCTTCTGATAGACTAAGCAGGACGATACATACTCAGCAACGTCTCTTTTCATTCCTTGCCACCAATATAGTTGCTTCAAGTCTTGATACATTTTTGTAGCTCCGGGATGCATACTTAGCTTACTTCTATGAGCTTTATCCAAAATTAATCTCCTAAGTCCTTAATCGTTGGGCACACAAATCCTTCCTTTGAATTTCAAAATTCCTTCTGTTCCTTCTTTAAATTCCAACACTGCTCCTTGTTTCATTGCTTCCCTTGCCTCTTGTAAATATTGGTCATCATTCTATCCCTCTCGAATTTTATCTATCAAACTATTTGAGATAGTGATCTTGTTCAAACACATCTTTTTCGGTGTCAACTTCACAGACAACTGCATATCCCGAAATTCTTCTATCAATTCGATCTCCTTGATCATCATAACAGAAGCACTAACATTTTCCTACTTAAAGCATCCGCTATGACATTCGCCTTCCCGGGATGATACTATAACTGAAAATTGTAGTCCTTCAGAAATTCTAGCCAACGCCTCTGCCTTATGTTCAACTCTTTTTGGTCAAATAGATACTTCAAGCTTTTATGATCACTAAAGACACCAGAATGAGAGGCATTCAGAGACTGTGCAGGTATGGGACTGCATAGTTGAGGATGGCTTAAAGGAATTGATTAGGTGTAGCCATATCAATAAGTTGTAACTTCTTTTCGGAAGCCTAGAACATAAGAAAAAGCGTGCTTGACCTGAAGCAACTGTGGAATTAGTGACCTCTTGGGAAGTTTCCTAGGATGCGTGTGAGTGAGGACAAAGCACGCTGAAAAGATCCGTGTTGGTTTGTGGAGATACTTATCAATCCTGCAAGCAGTCTTGGGATGTTACAAATGGTATCAAAGATAGGACCTCTCCCAATACGGTGTGGTTCGGGGACGAACCAAGAAGAAGTTGGTGAGCATGTGGTGTCCCAAGGCCGACGAGGGCAGGGAATGGTCGCCAGTGCTAAAGTGAAAGCATCAATAAGTAGCTCCTAGCAGGCTTCTAGGCGAAGGGTCCTATGAATGAACTGAATACTCACCGGAATGAGAGAAATTCAAAGACTGTGCAGGTATAGGACTGCATAGTTGAGGATGGCTTAAAGGAATTGATTAGGTGTAGCCATATCAACAAGTTGTAACTTCTTTTCGGGAGCCTAAAACATAAGAACTCCATGGTTAAGCGTGCTTGAACTGGAGCAATTATAGGATGGGTAACCTCCTAGGAAGTTTCCTAGGATGCGTGTGAGTGAGGACAAAGCACGCTGAAAAGACCCGTGTTGGTTTGTGGAGACAATCGTCAATCCTACAAGAAGTCCCAAGATGTTACAAGTAGTATCATCTGTCATCAATTTTCTTCAACTATAGTTTTGTCAGGGTATGTGCATTAATGGACTCTGGTCCATCAGAGCTCTCATCCTTCGCCTCCCCTGCCAAAGGAATATGGAAATGCTCCAAGGTTGTAGTGATGAGCATGGTATAGGGTAGGGGATGGTTATTCTTTCCAGCTTTCAGCATATGCTGAATGATATAGTAGGCCCAATTAATTAATCAGTAGATGTTCATCGCCCACATGGTGAGTACGTCATCTTGTTGAACCTGGGAGTAATTACCTCCCCTGGCTATCAAGGCCCTAGCCCAAATGTAATAGAGGACCATGTTCTCCATGATAAACCCAGTGGCTATGATCCTCTGTTTGGGCCTGTAACCAGTTCTCAGTAAAGAATTCAGTGTAGTTTTGTAATCATAAGCATCTCCCCCAAACATCAACAGCCCCAGAAAAATTTGTACCATTAAATCTTAGGCTAGTTAATCTATACCATATATCATGAGTGATGACAATTTGTTTCTTCTTTACCTTAGTGAACAAGCAGGCATTTTCATATTTCAGATTGGCATAAAATACCCTAACCAAATCTGGGTAGATATCCTTTCTAATACTAAAAAAATTAACCAGTTCAAGATGCTCAATCAATCTAAAACACTTTAAAAGCTCACTAGAGTAAAAAGCTTCAGTGAAATACCTTGGTTGGATGATCTTTCTCAACTGAAATTTTTGGCAAACTTTTTCTACTTTCTAGGAAGTTTTAAAGTGTGTTGAGAGGTCCAAATCTGGAATGGTGAGTGGAGGAGATTGGGTGGACATCCCCATAGCCACCCTTGTTCGTGGCTTCTTTGTTCTTCATGAAAATTTAGCTATTAGAGTGAAATGGGATAAAAAGAATGGAAGGAAAGGGTTTTTAGGAGTGTTTGGTGGTAGGATATGGTAGAAAATTGTGAGAAATTAGAGCAAAATTTGAAGATTAGGTCGTGGTTCTAGGGAGAGAGGGGCATACAGTGAGTGGGGAATTTGTGTGAGGATTTGAGGATTTTGATGGGAAATAGATGAGCAGTTTTGGAGAGAAAAGATTTTGGAGTGATTTGGTGGTGTAAATATGGGATTTGATAAAGAGAAAAGAGAAAAATTGAGAGATTTAGGGAGAAGGTGTCACGGGTATAGAGAGAAAAGATAAAGGTTCAGCATAACAATGGCTGCCTCGCATGTTCAAGACCCTTTAAATCCCTTTGGTAATCAATAACTGTTCTATTATCATTGCTCCTGTAAGCTACTACCTCTACCAATTTTGACACATAATCTATTGCCATAACAATATATTGATATCCAAAAGAAGGAGGAAATGGTCCTATAAAATCAATGCCCCAGCAATAAAAAATCTCATTCACTAAAATTAGGTTTAAGGGCATCATATTACAACGAGACATAACTCCTAACTTTTGACACTTTTCACAAGCGTGACAATAAATGCTTGCATCCTTAAATAAGGTGGGCCAATAAAATCCACACTGTAGAATTTTTGCAGCAATTTTCTTCTTTGAAAAGTGCCCCCCACAAGCTTGGGAGTGACAAAATTCCAAGATGGTAGCAACATCTTCATCAGGGATACAATACCTTAGAATTTGGTCAGGGCAGTATTTGAAAAGAAAATGATCATCCTAATAGAAATTACGTACCTCAGTCATGAACTTCCTTTTGTCCAAAGAGCTCCAATCCACCAGTATCTCACCTCCAGCCAAATAATTCACAATATAAGCAAATCATGGTAGAGAAGTAATAGAAAATAAATGTTCATCGAGAAAATCATCCCTGATTGACAGATGATCAGAGGTGTCCTCAAATGTGAGCCTCCAGAGATGGTCAGTCACTATGTTCTCCACTTTGTTCTTGTCTTTGATGGTGATCTCAAATTCTTGCAAAAGTAAAATCCACCATATTAGTCACACCTTAGCATCCTTCTTTCTAAGAAGGTACTTAAGGGTTGCATGATATGTGAAAATAACAATAGGTGAACCAATCAAGTAAGCATGAAACTTATTCAAAGTAAACACTATAACTTGCAACTCTTTTTCAATGGTAGAGTAATTCATCTAAGCACTATTTAGAGTTCTACTAGCATAGTAAATGATAAAAGGCTTCCCCTGCCTTCGTTGTCCAAGAATAGAACCTACAGCAAAATCACTAGCAACACACATGATCTCGAAAGGTAAAGTTCAATTAGGTGGCTACATTATGGGTGCTGAGGTAAGTTTGCCAATTAATAGTAATATATTTTATTCATTTAATAATTCTATCACTATGTGTCTTAAGGTTCAGTTTAACTTAATTAAATTGGTTTTGTCATATTTTATAATATTGGGCCAAATTAGATCATTGAAGGAATTATTGTATGAATTGACCTTTATTTGTTTATTTGGCAGTGTTCAGTATTTTGGCTATAATTTGAGTTCCAAATATCTGATTAGTGTGATTCTATTCTTGTAGGAAAGCTAATACAAATCCCTACAAGTTTCATGAGACCTCGAGAGCTGAATCATATGTTTGGATAATTTAAATTGAAGTTGAAGAAAAAGCCACAATGTTGATCCTGACAGCTTGACTTCTACGCACTCATCAACCCATATCTAGAGTTATAGTAGTTCAATGAATGTAAAACTAAGCCCAAACGAAAGCTAAGACACAAAGATAAAACTCTTATGAGACTTCTAATCTAAACTATGACATTTTGGGCGTGTAATTGAAGCTGGAAAACAAAGATGGGTTGGTGATGAGATGGGCCACTTAATTGAGCATAACTTGAGTTGTAGGCCTCTAAATGACATGGGACTTGGGACCAATGATTCCTAATTGACCTAGCTTTGTACCCGTTGGAATTTTGATCATGTAAGGTAAAACTAAGGGTTAGTTATTGGAGGGGGAAGCAGAAATCTGAGACTCATCTTCTCATTCAGCATTTTTCACACACTCTCTAGATCTAGATATTTCTCTTTTCTTTCCTTTCTCTCTAGATTTTTTCTCTTTTTCTGAGTTCTTCCCTCCCATTCATGGAGGGGTATAGCCTTTAATCAATCCAAGGGATTGACATTCTTGAAGCTTAATCTTGAGATTCTATTTTAATTGTTCTACATTCAATTATTAATCAAGTTTCGCTCCTTTATCTTTGCTTAATTCTAATTAAGTTGCTTGATTTGATTGGGTTATTCATATGATAATTGCATAATTACCATGTGTGGAAGATGAATTGCAAAGACTAAACAAGGCATTGAAGGTGTTTGATGAAATGTTTAACTTGGTTGGATCTTGGTTTTTAAGTTGATTTGGGTTTTGGATAACTGCTTATTTTGTCTAACCTTAATTAACTGAATTCTTGATGCGTATCTAGTAGAAGCCCATGGATCATTTTGAGACATCTTGATGTGATCTAAGACCAAAGATTCGATTGATAATTGAATGGATCTATAGAGATCAAGGATGGATTAAAATCAAGATTGGTTAATTTTCTTGGATTGGTTGTTTCTTAATTCTGTTTTCTCTTCTTTAATTGCTCTCTATTTTTGTTGTTTAATTTCAAAACTCCCCTTGTTTATTAACCTCTTAATCTAACTTCATAATTAGAGTGATCTACGGGCTCGACTCGGTGTTACTTTATGCTATAAGTAATTTTGGTATTTCGGTTATAAATTGATTTAAATTTGGTAAACTCGACAGTTATCAAATTTTTGGCGTCGTTACCAGGGATAATTCTGATTTTGATCAATCTTATTAGGAGTATATTTGACTACTAATCTCTCACTAACCTCTATATTGCTGTGTTTTGGTGGATTTCAGGTGAAAACGGGTGATTATAGGTCACTTTGCATAATTTTGTACTGACAACAAACGTGCCTATAATGAGTTGAAACTTAGTCAATTGAAGGAAAATGGCCTAATAAACAAGGTTCACAGTTTTCTGTGAGGTCACCCCTGTATACCACTTTTTAAATTTTTTTAAGATTTTTTATTGCATTTTTTAGTTCATTTTTGTGTAGTTTTCATGCTGTTGCGGTCCTATGACTTTTAGAAATCATTAGATAGGTCAACTAGATTTATTTTAGTAGATTTTTAGTGTTGTCTAGTGTATTTTGCTTGTTTACTGATTTTGTGCTTTTTGTGCTTTGGATGATGCATGACTAGGTCTTCTGCTACCCAATTATGTGATATTGATCTTGAGATTGATAAGACCTTGCATAGGCAGATTAGAGTTCATAGGCTAAGTGCAAAGATTGCTTTTGAATTTGATTTTGATCTTGAATTTGAAAGTGAACTCGAGATCTTAAGTAATTTTGTAACTATTGGTGATAACATGCATAATAGGACTCTTAAGGAATTAGCTAGTCCTAATGTAACATATCAGTCATTGTGCATTCAACATCCTGATCTTAATACTGATTTTGAGTTAAAATCTAGACTGATACACTTGTTGCCTAAGTTTCATGGTCTTGCTGGTAAAGACCCTCATAAGTATCTTAAGGAGTTCCATGTGGTCTGTTCAACCATGAAGCCATAAAGGATCCCTGAGGAGCACATCAAGCTGAGGGCATTTCCTTTCTCCCTTGCTGATGCAGCCAAGGATAGGCTATATTACCTTTCATCAAGTTCTGTAATGTGTTGGAATGATATGAAAAGGCTATTCTTGGAGAGATTCTTCCGTGCATCGAGAGTCGTTGTCATTAGAAAAGACATCTATGGCATAAGACAAATGATGGGAGAGACCTTGCATAAATATTGGGAGAGATTCAAGAAGTTGTGCTCGAGCTGTCCCCACCACCAAATCAGTGATCAACTCTTGATTCAATATTTCCATGAGGGCTTGCTGCCAACGGATAGAAGCATGGTGGATGCTACCTCTAGAGGAGCCTTAGTAGCAAGACCCTTGATGCAGCAAGAGATTTGATAGCAAATGTAACACCCTAATCTTAAATATTGTAGTATATTATTAATATATTCAAGTATATAGAATCAAGGGTGTCATTTTTAAAACTAAAACATAAATCTGAAAACATACTCATAATCTGTAAAACAAATATAACACATACATATATAGAGCCTTGACAAAATAAAAGGGCAAGACATTTTACGCATTTGGCAACTTGCTTTTTTTCACAAAACTATTTAAAATTTTCTGAATTACAACTTTTTACAAAATTGATTACAACACTTAATTACATAACCATTAATATAAATGTAGAGCTTAATACAACTAAGAAAATATATAGAATTATATAAATCTAAACTTAGTCTTTGGCGTTTCCTTTGCCCTACTGTGGTCTACCTCTGGATTTATCATAGAAACATAAAAACTGGGGTGAGAATTTATAATTCTCAGTAATAAATTTATAAAACTTGACATCATAATAAATCCAGTTACTATAGTTAAAATAAGTTACATAAATAATAAATAGAAAACTGAGATAATCCAAAATGTAGTCCTTTCATTTCCAAGGTAGACCGTTCATAAAAAAAATATACTTATACCAACATTGCATAATACGGTTCTTATTAAAACAATTAACTTACATAAATAGGTTAATTCACCTATGGCTATAACCTTTTCATTTACCTTAGTGGCTACTACCACTTTGATCACAATAATCAATGATATACTTACTTTATGTTCTAATATTTTGAATAATAAGAAGAAGTCACGACCATAACATTTTCACATGACCAATTGATAAATATTTCCATCAACCACAACAATTTCCAAAACAATGTAATTTCAAAGTAAGAAAATGATGACAATAAGCCTTGACCGTGGAGATCAACAAAGTACAAAGCAATCCCTTAGCTACAGTCAAGGAGGTAACAATTCACAAATCAACCAAGTTTTTTGGTCAACCAAAGACACAACAAAATTACTTATCCTTAATTCAAAACATAATCATATCTTGATTATGTTCATCAATATACTTCATCACTATGCATATCTCACTATGCATTTCTTCATTCATAGATATCATTCATTCCATACAAAGTACTTATAATAATTCACATTGTAAGTACCCTAATTCATTAGGTTCATACATTACTTATTATACATTACTTTGATTTTTAAGTGAGTAAATCCCTTGATTGTACTTTTAGATATTTTCCTCTTAAGGGAACTTCTCATCTTTAAGAACAAGCAAATCATGCTAATCAAGGTTAAAACCATATAATTTACTCATTCTAATTATTCTTTACCATACATAAAACCTTATGTAACTTCAAGTTGCTTATACATCAAATACTAAACATTCACTTCATTATTATTTCCTCTAAATTCTTAATCACAACTTTGGATCTTTAATTGTAAACTCATATATCAAATATTATGCATTCATCTTATTTTCAACATTCATCATCACAATTTTTAATCATAATTTTTAATCTTTATATATACAAACTTAAATATAATTTCATACTCTCCATGAAACTTTTCATACTTATAGTCATTTATATAGTGTAAAATAGCAATATTTTGCATTAATTTCCATATTTTCTTCCTAATTCTTTGTTGGAACAACATCCAAACAGCATGAATAGTAGCATGATGCTATTGTTCATCAGCAGCAGCAACAAATAATTGCAGCAACAACAAGTATAAACAGAGACAATAGCAGCTAATTTAAAACAGAGATAGTAGTAATAAATAATTGCAGCAACAACAAATATAAACAGAGATAACAACAACACAAACAATAGCAACAACAAATATAAACAGAGACAGTAGCAACACAAACAACAGCAACAACAACTATAGAACAGAAACAACAACTCACAGTTTTTTGGTTCAATTACCCAAAATCTCACCATTCAACACCAAACCAACATCAATCCAGCAAATATCAACTCAACAATATCAAATCTATCATATTTAAGCTTCAAAAACCATCTAAAAATAGCAATCCAAAAGTGGGTTTCAAACCTATTTTTCATCTCTTAAAATCCATGTAAAAACAACAACATAAATCTCATCTCCATGCTTCAAAAACCAAGAACAAGCTATTAATAAGCTTAATGGAATGAAAGTCAAGCATACAAACCTCAGTTTTTATGGAAAAACTCATTCCCATTTCATGCTAAAACACAGCCAAAAAGAAGGAAATGGAGAGTGGAATTAAGAAAACGTTCCCCTACCTCAATCTTTGATTTCATTGAATTTTTCTCTTGATCTTCTCTCTTTTTCTCCATTTCGTTTCTACTCCCCTCCCTGTTTCAACTACCAGACGCACAAAAGAGTGAAAAAGAAAGTGAGAAATTCTCACTTTAAAACAATATGCATTAAGGGCATTTTAGTCTTTTCACTAAAACTTCATATCTTTTAGGAATACTTTGATCTTACTAAATCTAGTTTCCTAACCCCTAAAATTATTAAAATAAATCCTAAGATTCACCTTAATTTTTTATTTCACAATTTCCTTAATTTTCCATATTTGCACTGAGTCCATTCGGTATCAAAACACATACTCGGTGTGCTTAAAAATACCAAACGAATGCAGTTTACCTTCAAATTTTAACTACGACTTTCTTAACTCATTTATGACTTAAAAATAACTTATCCATAATTATTTATCTTATCTAGGCAATTTATGCCATTTTCTGGGTCATTTTAGGTCACTTTCCACATTCTGTGTTGCGGCAAAGTGTCTGAACTAACTCAGTTTGTCATGAAACTTTACAAACATGTTAAACTAGAATTGGGCTGTAACGCACCTAAATCTAACAACCGCAGCCCAATCATCATTGTACCATAGTTACTAAATCCAGGCGTGTCACAGTGTCAACAAAAGAGTAATTTCAGATAAAAAGAAATTTGATTCCACATTTACGTATAAGTAGAAAATACGAGCCTCAGAATGAAACATATTTAGAAATTAGCCATTAAAACACAATCACTGAAAGAAAAACATATTCCATATATATAATGTATTTGTCCTTAACACAAGGCACTGATAACATAAAATATAATACTTACATATTCAAATAAAATACAGCGAGAACAAAACACTAAAGGGGGAGTAGTAACCCTGGGGTAGGTACTACTAGCAGACAAAGTCGCAACCCCATATACATATATGACGGTCGGAGTCCCAGTCGACAAGTCCGGCATCAATGCCCCCACGCAACAGCACCCGCATGTAATCGAAGAAATATTGTCCAGACGTCTAATCCCCTCGACAGAGGGGTAGTCCCTCTTCATCTCCTTCACGATCTTTTATCAAACATAAATATAAAACAGAAATACAGAAATACAGGAAAGAGGTGAGATACCCAACATTCAATACCGATGTGGCAGCAAGAAAACGAAATGGCGTAGGACGCCCAAATAACATCACAATGCATACCTTTATCAACAGTAGTAGTAAAAATAAGAATTTAGATAGAAACAACAATAACATCTTAGATAATGAACAATAAGGCAATTCAAATAATCATAACTTCATTTAAAGCAATAGTCTCACAATAATAATTAAAATTAACAGTAAAAGCGACAATGTCCCACAGTAGTAAGAATTATCAATAGTAAACCAGTGAAATAATTATTACAGTAATAAAACAATTATTGATTCATAGTTACAAATGCTCATGCTCAATGAATTATGAGACTAACAGTTCACAATGCAAATGGTACCAAAATTCCTACTCCATGGAGCTAGACATAAACATTTTCGGAGTGAATGATCAAGGAGTAATGCCAGTATATCGTTAGCCTATAAAAATAGTGTGCTTCATCTCATAAAATATTTGTGTAACAATGGCTTATACATGGCACCTCAATTGTTGATCGCGATATAGGACAGCGTCTTGGTCCGGATCGTCGGTGTGTTTACATCGGTCTACCCCACGACACAGAGGAGCTCATAACTGTCCATGTGAGGCACCCGCACCCCGACGCCCCAGGGTCAACAACATATGACACCTACACTTAGTCTATTTGCACCTGCACATAGGTGTTATTCAAACTCTTAGGCAACTTGGCCTTTCCAACAATGTCCAACGGATGACACATGTATGACGACACAATGTCCAATCATGTATGTTTATCAATGATGCGTTCATCATAAGCATACCACAATGGCATATATTCATATTTCAATATTAACATGTCATAATTTCATCAAGAGCTTGGCCCCACATAGGAACTAGCAATTTCATCAAATAATTCTTAATATTAATACATATACATGTCCATCATTGCACACATACCGAAATTTTCATGTTATGGATCCAAAAATTCCATTTTCAAATTCATTTCTCCATCATTGGTTTGGATGTATAATCTTGTTGCATTTAAGTGAAATAAAATCTTTGAATCTGGGGTTTAAGATTTATGTTTGAGTTACAAGGGATAAGAAACCATGATTTCATCATTTTCAGCTCAAAAATCTCATTTTTGGGTCCTGGTAATCGATTACATGGATCTGGTAATTGATTACCAGCTTGGAAGAACCTTTGTAATCGATTACATAAAGGATGTAATCGATTACATAGCTTCCCAGAAACCCGATTGTCACTCTAGGAACCTGGTAATCGATTACACCACTCTGGTAATCGATTACCAGATGGACAGAACCTCCGTAATCGATTACGCACAGGATGTAATCAATTACGTGATTCCCAAAAACCATGATTTTGTAACTCAGAAGCTCGGTAATCGATTACAGATGGTGTGTAATCGATTACCATGCACGAACTTGCATAAAAACAAAGTCTTTAGGTCATTTTAACTTAAACCAAACTAATCAATATCATTTTTAACATCATATTAGCTCAAACATGCATCCATAATCACATAAAGGAAATCAATAACTCATACAAATCAAACCAAATACACCATTGTGAAAAGAAGAAAGAAAAACACATAATGAAGAGAGAAATCCACACATGGATCCCTCAATCAACAACAACATACAAGACATCTCCTTACTACCAAGACTAGTTGAAGAGGATTATCTCCCTCTTGCCTATTGAAGACAACCACAAGGATGCTAGCTCCTTTTTGTTCTTGATTTTCGTTTTCACCTTCAAGAAAACAATACTATGAGTGACTTCTATAATGTCCACTCAAATCATGGAAAGATGAGTTCTTGATCACATAGGTGACCAAGAAAAACGAAAATGAGAAGAAAATGGAAGAAAGGTGAAGGCTTTACCTCAAAAGCTTCAAGCTTTAGCTTCAATGGTGGAAAATGGAAGAAGAAGAAGAAGAACCAAAAGATGACCACCAAAGAGAATGGTCTTGGAGTGGTGTAAGAAAGCTAGAAATGTGATTGATTTAGCAAGCCATGGAAATTGTCTCCAAGAGGTGAGTGTACGGTGGAGAAGGAAGAAGAAAAAAGGAAGAGAAGAGTGCTTGGAAGAAAATGAGAAGAGAAAGAGTGTTTAGAAAAATAGAAGTGAGGTGGTAAAAGTGAGAATGTGAGAGTGAATATTTGGCTCCCAAATGGCTTATGCCATGGAGTGAGTGGGGAGGGAAGAGAGAGAAAAAGAAACATGTGTATTATTAGGGAAGTTTCTAGGAAACTTCCCTCTTTAAGCTCTTGTTAAATTAATCTTTCTTTTAAAAATAAAGCTAATTGATGTGATACAAAGTAGATTTTGGATAATGTAATAGGGTTTTTAATACATGTTATTATTTAGTAGACAATTGTTACAATTGACCGAAGTCAGTATTAATTTATCTGACAGATAAAATTTACACAGCGATTATTATTTTATCTGTTAAAATTTCTTAAAAAACGTGAAATCTCGTAAACCATGTCTGGCCTCGGGTTTAGTAAGATCTCCTGTCGACGTTTCCACAGCTTAAGGTTCTCGGGAAAAATATCTCATTTTCCCGAGCCCGCTCAGTTTGCACGTAAAATGAGGAATAATATTAAAATATTCTGCTCTCTCAGAAAAATACATAAAAATTCTCAAAAATCACAAATATTATAAAACAACTATTTATCCTAAAATTATTAATTTCCAGGATATTACATAGGTACCTTAGTAACCCTTTACAAGCCTAACATGTTATCTGAGATGTTACATTTTTCCCTTCCTTTTAAAAATTTTGTCCCCAAAATTTAGTTTTCCATACTAAAAGTTTGGAAACCTTTAACAAATTCTCTTAATGGTATACAACTTGTCCTTTCCAACCTTTAATCGAAACTTACAGATTCCCATTCTTTTATCTTAATAGGCTTTACTTTATGAAGGGTCTGAAGATTACACTTCCTATTACGCTTCCTGTTCCTGTGGATACCTCTTCACCAAGTATCTTAGTTGATTATTACATAACATACTAACAAAGATTGTTGTCGTGTCACTTTCTACGTTCTCTACATTCAAGGTACTTAGGCTTTATAATTTCTATTTAAACTGACTTGTCTTCATCTTGTGCATCGCTGGGTATAGTATCACTTTTCTTATCCTTATAAATTACCTTCTGTTTCTTTTAAAAATCCATAGTTCTCTGCTCTCATTGAAACCCAGTCTATACTTTGCACATTACATCAATATGTGCAACTTCTAATAATCTTATTGCCTTAAAAGTTCAATCAAATTAAGAATTTCCTTAATTTAGTTTTTACCTCTGACCCATTGCAAGGGTAGAGCCTTGCCAAAACTTCTAACATAAACTCACATCCATCCATATGAATACGTGGTTTCTAATTATCATGTACCATGTTACAATTTTCATCATGGCAATATACATCTCCAATAGTTTAAGCCTTTCTAGTTCCTAAGTCAAATTTTGAGTGTTAAGGTTTTAATAAAATGGGAGAATTTCTAGCCAAATACTTATCTACATTAGCTAACATGTAAACATACATGAATAAAGATCTATCTTCAAACATTGTCTTATTTGACAAAATGTAAGATGCCCTTAACAAACTTAAACCAATACAAGTTGTAATATCCCGAAAATTAATAATTTCAGAATAAATGATCATTTTACAATATTTAAGATTTTCTAGAATTTTTCTGGATTTTTCTGAGAACGCAAAATATTTTAATATATTCCTCGTTTTACGTGCGCACTGAGCTGAGAATTGCTGAGGTCAGTGTAACACTCCGAAAACTAATTATTTCGCCGCCAATAGTCATTTTCTAATATTTGTGATTTATGTGAATTTTTCTGGAATTTTTCGGAAACGACGAATATTTTAATATATTCTTCGTTTTGCGTGAAACTCGATCATAGTCGTGAAAACGACTGTAGTGCTTCAAAAATTGGAAAATTATATGACGAATAGTCGTTTTATAATATTTGCAATTTTTGGGAATTTTCTGAGAATTTTCCAGAACCGTCGAATATTTTAATATATTTCTCGTTTTACGTGCGCGCTGAGCAGAACCAGAGAAACGCGATGTTTTCTCTGAGAACCTTGGACTATGGACATGTCGACGGGAGATCTTACTAAACTCGAGACTTGACACAGCTTACGAGGTTTCATAATTTTTGAGAAATTCTAACAGATAAAAATAAATCAATACAACGAAAAATTCATTTGTCAGATTAATTAAATACTGACTTCTGTTAACTGTAACTATTATCCGTTGGATAATAGCATGCATTAGAAACCCTATCACATTATCCCAATGCAATCCACTTTATGTCAAATCAATCTCACTTTAATTCAAATTTGTGTACTTTTTCAAAGCTTCTTTGAGAAGCTTTGACCACCAAATGACCCAATTACCCTTGGCTTGCATGAGAAGCCAATTTTTTCTCCTCACTCTCTCCTCTATTCAGCAGCCCACTCATGCCAAGGAGGGCAAAAATGTAACTCATCCACACTTAACCTAAAACCACCAAACCCTAATTCACTTTACCTATCACTTTCTCTCTCTCACTTCATCTTTTTCATCTTTTCTCCTCCTTCTCTCTACCTCCACCATGAGCACGAAATTGCAGCCCCTCCTTCCTCCATTTTTGTTCATCTTTTCTCCTCTCCAAGCCCATTTCTACACTTGCCTTCACCTCCTCTACCTTCTTTGTGTAGAAAGTTTCTCCATTTTCCATTTCTATCTCCATTTTCTCTCCACCTCTTCTCTTCTTCCTCCTCTTAGATCCGAAAATTCCAGCCACCATTAGAGAGTCTCTTCTTCACTTTTCTCTCCATAAACACCATTTCTAGACTTCTCTTAACCTCCTCTACACTTTCTCTTTAGAAAATCTCTTCAAAAATCCAACTTTTCTACCCCTCCTTCTTCAAATCCGAAAATCACTCCTCCATGGATGGCCAAGCTTTTTAATTTTTCTCTCCACTAAACACATTTATACACTCATCTTCATCTTCTCTACAAGTTTTGTTTGGAAGGTTTGCTCAAAATCCAACCATGTCTCCATTGTCTTCCAAGGTAAAGATTCTTGATTTCTCCCCATTTTTCTTCTCATTTTCGTTTTCCTTGGTTACCTATGTGACCAAGGATCATTCTTTTCAAGCTTTAAATTTGTAAATATGAGAATTTGACCACTTTATGGTCCTCTTGAAGGTGGAATCCGAAAATTACAAATCAAGGAACCAACGAGTTGTTTTCTTGCATTGTCTCCTCTAGGTAAGAGGGAGACTACTCACTTCAACCACTTATGGTGGTGAGGAGACTTGTATGTGTGTTGATGGAGGAATCCATCCTTGTATGCTCTTTGTATGCTTGCTTGAATTATAAATTTTGTATGATTTAGTATTCTTGAATTTGATTGATACTTGATTATGCTATTGAATATGTTTGATATATTAATTGTGCTTGATCATGTTGGGGTTGTTAAATGGAAAATTTGGAGTTTCCTACCTCAACATGGTGCCACGGTTTTGATTAGAAATTAGGGGTGAATATTGGTTTGGTATACAAGTGAAATAAGACTTATCTAATCAAAGATTGAATGATAGTATTAACACTAACGAATGGAAGACTTTGAGGGTTTAATATCCAAGAGGGGTGCCACGGTTTTGGTCTTGGTAAAGAGACAAATGGATTGATTTTGATGATCTAAATTTAAGTGAATTAAGAGTGTAACATATAATGTGATAATTGTGACCTTAGATTGATTTGTTGTATATAATGGTATGTTGGATTGGATTATGTGATTGGAAATGGAAGAAAAATATTTGGGAATCTCTCTTGAAGGGCTACGGTTTTTAGGGTGAAAATTGGATAAATTATGGTTAATGTGTAACAAGCATTAGACTAGAATTAATCAAGTGACAAAATAGAATTTAATGGAAGAAAAGTTTGAGATTGAAGCCTAAATGATGGCTACGGTTTTGAGGCATAAAGATTAGGGTTCTTGGTGAGCTAATTTGATAAGTGAACACTTAAATGAATTAAGGGAATGACATGTAGTATGATGACTTGAGAGAATTTGGGATTGTAACCATTGTGAGGCCACGGCCTCTAGGGCAAGTTTTAGGTAAGTATGTGGTTTGGATAATTTGGAAGCATAAGTGATTAAGTAATTAGAAACCTATGTAATAAATGGACAACTAATAAATTGGAAGAATTTAGTATAGTCAAGATTTCATAAATTTTAGAAGACTAAGAGTGAGACCATTGTAAAACTTAAGGTGATTCTAAGTGAGTGAAGAACAAGAAAGTGTGAGGCTTAATAGCTTAATTAATTTACAAGTTATAGGAAATCGAGTTGCCTTGGAATATTAAGCTAGTTGCACGAATTGGATTTGGTCATGAACCTTGAAAAGAGGAATAAATTCTAAGTTAGGATTCATAATGAACCTAATGATGCATTGATTTACTTGATATTGATATTGTGTTGTTATGGGTCCATGTGAGTGACCATGTATACATTGATGCTTATATTGGCCTAAATGTGGCATATTATGAGATTGTATGAAATTGTGGATCATACATGTGCATGCATAGTGTCTTATGCATTGTGATTGTCCTTGTGGACTGTTGTAAGGCCTAGTTGCCTAGGAGATTGAACACACCTTAGTGCGGGTGCGAATAGACAAGTGTGGGTCGTGTTATGACCTCGGGGCGTCGGGGTGCGGGTCCTCCACATGGACAGTTTAGAGCTCCTCTGCACCGTGGGGCAAACCGATGCAAACACACCGACGATCCGGACTTGACACCGTCCTATATCGTGATCTAGTGTAGAATGTCCGTACAATGCCATGATTTGCGCATGAGAAAATTTATTGATAGCACCGGCCTCGGCGGTAGGAGTTACGTACATGTCTCCCGATCTTTCTCTCCGCTTGATTGAGTCTAGCTCCATGGAGTAGGAATTGGGAAAGCATGCATTGTGCATCATTCATTACTTGGTCTTATAAACTGTTGAGCATGAATACCTGTAAATGATTATTTGATTGTTGTGCTTGATTTCTGGAATTACTATTGTGATCTACCTGCTATTGCCTGTTGTTGTTCTACTTTACTATAAATATCGTTGTTATTTTTAATTCTTATTATTACTTACAATTGCATTGCTTTTGTTATAAATTCCGTTGTTGCCGTTGATAAATATATGAACTGTATTGCTTTATGGGCGCTCTACGCCGTGTCGTTTTCTTACTGCCATAATGGTAATGAAGGATGGGTGTCTCACCTCTTTCCTATATCCTTGTATGTCTGTTTTATACTTATATTGATAAAAGATCGTGAGGAAGATAAGAAGGGACCACACTTTGGTTGATTGGATTGAGCGTTTGGACAAGGTTTCTTCGGCTACGTACGAGTGCAGTTGCGTGGAGGCATTGATGCCTGACTTGTTGACTGGGACTCCGGGCGTCGTACGTGTATATGGGGTTGCGGCTTTGTCTGCTAGTAGTACCTATCCCTGGGTCACTACTTTTCCCCCTTTTAGTGTTTTATTCCCGCTGTATCTTATTGGACTCTGTAATTATTATATTCTATGTCATCAGTGATTTGTGTAAATTGACTATATATATATATGTATAAGAGATATGATATTACTTCAGTGGTTGTATCATGGCTTGAATACATTTATATTTCATTCGAGGCTCATATTTTCTACCTATGCAAATTGTCAAAAAAAAAAATATATAGACTCTTGAGAATTTAAGTTACTGTTATCATGACTGTGACACACTTGGATTTAGGAACTGTGGTGTAATGACGATTATGCTTCGGTTGCTACATCAAGGGGTGTTACACAAGTCACAAACTAAGCTTGACAAAGAGAAACCATGGATCAAACATGGCTTAGAAATTCAAGAACCAAACTTTGAATCAAGAAACAAGACTTTTTACCTTTGAGAGTAGAAAACTCAAGCTCGATTTCCTAACACAAGATGGATGAACTAGGAGAAACTTACATCATGAAAAGTGTTTAGAATGGTGTTTGGGTTTAGGAAATGAAGTTAGATAAAAAATTTGAAGTTTGGATGTTAGCTTTTGGTGTGAAGGCTGTGAGCTTCAAGATGGAGAAGAATGGAGTTCTTGGTTCAAGTTAGATGAAAGAGAATGGATAGGAAGTTTATGGTCTCAAAGTGAGATAGAAATGAACATAAACACCCTCCCCTTCTAGTGATTGCCATGAATGTGTGTAGGAAAGGAGAGTCAAAGATTTTTGCTAACAATTATGATTATCACATGGCCTATGTCACAAATTATCATGCTTTGATCACCTAAGTTTCTATTGGTTTAGATGCAAGTGAATCACCTAATTCTAGATGGTTCTTGAAGCTTCTTAGCCATGGAGCTTAATGGAGAACTAACCAAGTTTCTAATTCAATTGGTTCCTAACTAAATTAAGCTAACTTAGCTGGATTTCTTAGTTCTATTGCTAACTATCTAGTTACCTAGGTGTGACTCACAATTTCTAGAAGACACTAGAATACTCTAGTAACCATAAGCTCAAATGAGTAGAAAAGTAAGTTTGCTCCATTTAATTACTGCATAGACTTTATGCTAACTTAGTTTAAGTCATCTAGTTTCATTTAGTTACATAGCTAACTAGTCTAGCCATTTTTGTTGACCACTTTCTATTAGTTTTCATCAAGCTTTAAATATTCTAATTGGTTCACAAAACAAGTCATCAAAACTTTCTCTACATACTATTATCTAATGGACAATAGTTACAGAAATTATTACCTAATGGACATAACATACTGCTCGCAAGCCAGTAAGTATTTGTTCACTAAATAATAAAATATGAAATATTTTTTATTTAACATATAAATTCTAAAAATTAAAATATTATGACACGTATCTCTCGGATTCATGTTTAGTAAGATCCCCCAGCTCCGAATAAATCAGTAAAGATTTTTCCCAGCCCGAAAATTATTATTTTCCTGACTTGGAGTAAATCACACACAACGATCAAAAATAGTCACAGAACAGTCAAAATAATTTTGCAGCACATAAAAAATACAAAATAGTATAATTTAGTCATTATTGTAAAATAATAAATTTTGGGGTGTTACATTATCCAAGATCCTTACAGGTTTAACTACATAAGTTAAATAATCTTTTAACTGTATTCTTTCACTTTTTATGATATGTTAAGGATCCGAATTATATTTTCTGAGTTGGGAAACATGGAAGACATCATAAAGGTTTGAGAGACTAGGTGGTAGGGCAATCTGGTAGGCAACTGGTCTGTCTCTTTTTAAAATCTGGAATAGACCAATGAATCTAGGGTTTAACTTTTTAGTTTTGATGGACCTACCAACTTCCGTAGTAAGGGTGACTCTAAGGAACACATGTTCTCCTTCTTTAAATTCCAAAGGTCTTCTTCTTTCATCAGCATAACGTTTTTGCCTACTTTGGGCTGCTAAGAACCTATTCTTGATCTTTCTGATTTGCTTAGTAGTTTCTTGCACTAATTTCGGACCTAGGATAGTTTGTTCTCCCATTTCATACCAACATAAGGGTGAGCTACATTTTCTACTATATATAGCTTCATAATGGGTTATTCCTATGCTAGTATGATAACTGTTATTGTAGGAAAATTTTGCTAAGGGTAAGAACCTATCCCAACTACTCTGTTGTTCTAACACACAAGCTCTCAGTATGTCTTCAAGGGTTTAGATGGTTCTCTCAGTTTGTCCATTTGCTTGCGGATGATATGTTGTACTAAAATTCAATCTGGTTCCAAAAGCTTTTTGCAAAGCTATCCAGAACCTAGAGGTTAGCCTAGGATCTCTATTTGATATTATACTCGAGGGGATACCATGCAGTCTGATTATGTCTTGGATATATAGTTGAGGTAACGTATCCAATGAATAATTAGCTCTTATGGCCAAAAAGTGTGCTGATTTTGTCAACCTATCCATTATAACCCAAATGTCATCGTGGCCAGACTAGGTTCCTGGTAAAAATCCATAAATATGCTTTCCCACTTCCATTTTGGTATTTCTAGGGGTTGCAGAGGTCCTGAAGGTTTTTGATGTTCTATCTTGACTTTTTGACACACTAGGCATTTGGACACGTATTTTGCTATTTCCTTTTTTATGCTTGGCCACCAAAACATCTTTTTAAGGTCTTGATACATTTTTTTGAACTAGGTTGGATGGTAAACTTGCTTTTATGAGCTTCTTCTAAAATCTTTTTCTTAATTTCAGCTTTTCTTAGGATACAGAGTCTATCTCTGAACATAATTGTCCCATCATCAGCCCTTCTAAATTCCTTTTTTTTTCCTAATAGGATTTGTTTACCTTTTTCTTTTAGGTACTCATCCCCTTCTTGGGCTTCTTTAATTTGAGTCCTTAGGTCATCATGGATTTCTAACTTATTCAAATAGAGACTGTTTGGTAACATAGTCATTACTAGACTCAAATTCATAAAGCTCTCTATAGGTTCCATTTCTTGTACCATTATATAAGACATATAGAGAAGTTTTCTGCTAAGTGTATCAGCCACTACATTGGCCTTACCCAGATGGTACCTCAGTTCAAAATCATAATCCTTTAGGAATTCCATCCACCTTCTTTGTCTCATATTCAATTCTTTTTATCAAACAAATATTTCAAACTTTTGTGATCATTAAAGACCTCAAATTTAACACCATATAAATAATGACTCCAAATCTTCAATGCAAATAACACTGCTGCTAGTTCCAGAGCATGGGTTGGATAGTTTTCCTCATAGAGTCTTAGTTGCCTAGAAGCATAAGAAACTACTCTTCTATTCTACATCAAAACACATCCTAACCCTTTCTCTGAGGCATCACAATATACCTCAAAGTTTTCTTGAGGATTTGGTATTACTAGGACAGGTGTGGTGGTCAATTTCTCTTTCAATTCATGGAAACTGTTCTCACACTTTTGTGCCCATTCAAAGGTACTGCCCTTCCTAGTTAGCCTAGTCAAAGGTAAAGCTATTTGAGAAAAAAAACATTTATAAACCTTCTGTAATACCCTGCTAGACCCAAAAAGCTTCTAATTTCAGTTACAGTGGTAGGTCGTTCTCATTGCAATATTGCCTCCACTTTACTAGATATCCCTTCACCAGATATCACATGTCCTAGAAATTGCAACTCTTTCATCCAAAATTCACTTTTTGACAACTTAGCATACAATTTCTTTTCTTTCAGGATTTCTAAAACTATCCTAAGATGTTCTTCATGTTCTTCAGTTGTCTTTGAATAGATAAGGATATCATCTTTAAAGACAACAACAAATTTATCTAGGTAAAGTCTAAAAATCCTATTCATATAATCCATAAATACTGCAGAAGCATTAGTTAGACCAAAGGACATTACAAGATATTCATAATGCCCATATCTGGTCCTAAAGGCAGTCTTAGGGATATCTTCTTCTGTTTGTTCCTTTTTGTACCACAAGTGCACGCGTCGCACAAGTAATAAAATGATAAGTAGGATATCGTTACCACGAGGACAAGGACTAAATCTAATGTTAAATATCAACCAATAGCTTAATTAATTCTATTCGAGAACATTCAATAAGGGAAAGATGTGTATATGATAACTATGAAGTCGAAGACTTAAATGCAATAAATTTGGGAATAAGATATAATGATTAGAGAATAGGGAATCTTTCTTCACGCCTTACTTCAATTAGTAATATGCAATCCTCTTAAGCAACATAAATGAAAGGATTTTGTTAGCTTGAGAAACTAACTTAGTTAAAAGCCTATGTCTAGGTCAATTAATCATGTTTCATTTGCCTAGTTCATTTTGTTTCCATGAGAGCTAGTGCAAACTCCACTTATTAAGGACTATTCTCAAACACTTGATATGCATAACCAAGGGATATATTTCTATCCCATTAGTTAACTAACTCACCCTACCATTAGAATGAAATTAAATATGCATCAACCATATCCATAATCTCAAATCTAAATCCCTATGTCTAGTTCAATAAATTCAATCAAATCATATTAAAAGTTGGCAAAACAATCAAGAGCATTAAGAGAAATATGGTTAAAGAAACACAAATCATCATTGTTAACTCAATAGGTTACAAAATCATGATATTCATAGGGAGATCCAAATGAATTCCCTAAATACAGCTTAGCTATCCATGAAACATGAAAATTTAACACAGATATTCATGTTCATGACAAAGAAAAAGAGAAAGTAAATGGAATGGGAAAAAGGCACAATGATTGTGGTCCTTGATGCTTGAATCTTCCTCCTTGAAGAAGATGACCTCAAACTTGGCTACCTTTTGCTTCCTCTAAATCTCAAAATGAAACCCTAGTAGTTGTGTTCTATTAACAAAAAAAAAATCTCTTTTGAATGCTTTTAAAACAGTATTTATAAGCCAAACAATTAGTTTCACACTGCGGCATGATACACTTCACGCCGTGGCATACATTAATTTAGGTCACTACATGATGTGTGTGAAACAACATCATATTTTGTTCATGTGTTTGCATGCATTTTTATACATTCTAGGCATTTTAGTTTCCCTTTTTGTTTGTTTTTCCCTTTAGTTCGGATAACTGCGGTGTTTTTGGTGTTGTTGTGCAGGATTGGTGCTTAATTGGCCTTTAAATGGATGGAAAGCTTGCACAATTGAAGTTGGAGCTTAAAGGGTAGCAAATTGGGACAAAAAGCTCATTCCAGAGAGTTCCACGGCCTGCCCGTGGTCTGAACCACGGCCATAGATCGAGCGGCTGCGTGAAAAAGCAAAAAAGGGAGTTTCCAGAACCAACCACGGCCTGGCCGTGGTGGCCACCACGGCCGTGGTTGAGAGACAAAGATAAAAATCATGAACCCAGAACCAACCACGCCCAAAGTGGTTCGGGTGGTTCGTGCGTGTCGATGTTTAAGTCCGTTTTTCTCTTTTCTTATGGGCTTGAACCAGTTTTAACCCATGGGGTATATATAGATGTTCTGAAGACAACATTAGGGTTCGAATTTGGTTAGAAGGAGGCACATTGGAGGCTCTTGATCTTCATCTTCCTCTCTTCTCTCATGGATTACGGGTTTGGTTGTTCTTGGAACATGAATTCTAGTTTCTTCTTCTCCATGTCTGAGTAGTTCCCTTTTGTTTCTAGGATTGGGCAATGCCCTTTGATACATCGATAATGATTAATTGATATTGTTTACCCTTTTATTAATCTTGAATGTTGTTGATTCAATCCTTATTGCGATTATTCATGTGAATTTGTTTGGCCACTTATTTGCATCTCATAGATATCTAGGGACGTACTGAAAGGTGAACCTAGGTGTTGGAACTATAAGAATTGAACTTAAGGTTTAAATCACGAGAGTAGGTTTAGCCTTTCGAGGATTAATGAATTACCAAAAAACGTAATGGGTTCAATTTAAATTCAATTACCACGAGAGTAGGAATTGGTTTAATTGGGCACGGTTCTTGTATCTTGAAAGGGAACATTAACTAATTTAGGGTAATTCACCTTCAATTGAATTTCAAGTGTTAATAAGAGGATTGTCAATTAGAGTCTTGTATCATTGTGGTTAACCCCAATCCTGGAAGCTTTCTTAATTCTGAAATCTTTTCTCAACAATTTGCTATTTTTATTCTCAATTTTGCGTCTTAACTTTTATTTATTTAATTGTTTGGTTTCTACGTTCTTGTTCAACAATTATATTCTCTTTTGTTTAATTTAATTGAATTAATTAGTTAATTGGTATTCATAAACATAGTTCCCTGTGGATTCGATATTTTATTACTTGACGACGAAACCGTACACTTGCGGATTTCACCCCAATCAAGTTTTTGACGCCGTTCGGGACTGTGTTCTTCTTGAATATCGCTTAAATTTTTAATTTAATTATTTTAAACCTTTTTACTACTTTCTTGTTTTCTCTTTGAGTGTCTACAGTAATTCTCTTGTTTATGCGAAGAACTAGATGTTTTGGGACTCTTGAAGAAGCTGATCCTGAAATTGAAAGAACCCTTCGCGAGAAGAAGAAGACAACAAAGCCAAAGAGTAAGAGATAGACTTGAGCCAACGCTTGTCATGGCTGCACCTGCTGATAATAGACCTCTTAAAGAGTATGCAGCCCCTAATGCTCGGGGTTTGCGTTCTGGAATTGCTCGGCCAAACATTGAAGCTAGACAGTTCACCATACCACCTGCTTTACTCACCATGATAAGGCAAAACCAGTTTGGAGGATGGCCATCAGAGGACCCAAACGATCATGTGGATATGTTCTTGGAATTCTGTGAGACCCTCAAGATTGAAGGTGCCTCTGTTGATGCTATTCGTCTTCGCCTATTTCCATTATCATTGAGAGATAGAGCTAGGGCTTGGTTGAGGTCAATTCCCGCTGAGACCATCACTTCTTGGGACCAATTGGAGCAAACTTTCTTGAACAAATTCTTTCCACCATCCAAGACTGCTCATCTGAGGACCCAAATCACAAGCTTTTTTCAGAAAGATAGTGAATCATTGTCGGAAGCTTGGGATAGATACAAGGCTTTGCTGGAAGCCTGCCCACACCATGGGTTAGAAAAATGGTTGATCGTCCACACCTTCTATAATGGGCTGGAATATTCTTCGAAGGTGTCTCTAGACTCCGCAGCTGGTGGAGCTTTGATGAATAGAAGACTGACAGAAGCCTATGAGATCATTGAGAGTGTTGCCACAAATCATCACCAATGGGCAAATAAAAGAGGTAATAACCCGAGAAAACTCTCGGGAGGTAAGTTTGAGGTAGACGGAGTTGATTTAATTATGTCAAAATTTGATTCTTTGAATAAACGTTTTGACATGCTTGAAAAGGCTCATGTAAATGCCATAGGTGCCTCTAACAATTTTTGTGAGATTTGTGGAGCACAGGGACACATAGGTGTTGAATGCCAAGTTGGAATTGGCTCCTCACAAGGTGCACCGGTGGAGCAAGTGGAATCATGCCACAATTTCCATGACTTCAACCAAAAGGGGAGGAATGATCCATATTCTCAAACTTACAACCCCAGTTGGAAGTCACATCCCAACTTCTCCTACCGGAATAGTCAACACCAAGCAGGGCAAGGTAGTGGTAAACGCTCTTCTGGACTCCAACAGGTACAAAACTCTAAACTTGAGTCTCTTCTTGAGAATTTTGTTGAGAGTCAAGCTAAGCAAAATGAGGAGTTTAGGCAACATGGGCAAGTTGTGATCGAGGCCATTTGAGAGTTGTCATCTAAAGTTGAAAATTTGGCCATTCATAATAAATTGTTAGAAACTCAGATTGCCCAACTTGCAGGCACTTCACATAGGCAACAAGGTAAATTTCCTGGTCAGCCTGAAATGAATCCAGGTAATGAACACTTGCATGGCGCTTAGTTTGAGAAGTGGTAAGACATTAGAGGATCCCAAGGGTAAGGAGGTGAGTGACAAAGATGAGGGAATGAGGAAAAAGACACTAAGACACAACCCTTAGAGGAAGAGAAAATTAATGAAAAGGTGTCTAAGTATGTACCCCCTGAACCATACCAACCCCCAGTGCCATTCCCTCAAAGATTGGCTAAGGCCAAGCTAGATATGCAATTTGGGAAGTTCCTAGAGGTCCTTAAGAAATTGTACATTAATGTACCCTTCACTGAGGCGTTGAAACAAATGCCTACCTATGCTAAGTTTCTTAAGGACATTTTGTCTAATAAGAGAAAGCTTGATGAATATGAGACCGTAGCTTTAACTGAGGAGTGTAGTGCTTTAATTCAAAATAAATTGCCTCCTAAGCTAAAAGATCCAGGTAGCTTCTCTATTCCTTGCTTGATTGGTAACACAAATTTTGATAAAGCTCTGTGTGACTTAGGGGCTAGTGTCAGTCTTATGCCCCTTTCTGTGTGCAAGAAGTTGGAGGTGGGTGAGCTGAAACCCACAACTATTTCACTTCAGTTGGCGGATCGGTCCGTCAAGTACCCCGTAGGCATCTTGGAAGATGTTCCTATCGAGTGGGTAAGTTTTTTTTTACCCGTTGATTTTGTTGTGCTTGACATGGAAGCGGATGCTAAAATGCCGCTCATACTTGGGCGACCATTCCTCGCCACTGGAAGGGCAATTATTGATGTCCACGAAGGGAAATTGACTTTGAGATTGAATAATGAGGAAGTAGTTTTTAATGTTTTCAATTCTGAAAAAAATCTTAATTCCTCTAATTCATGTAATTGCATAGATGCTACTGATGATGTGGACAAAGTTGTACTTTCAAGTATGCAGGAATCTGTGACTCATGCTGTATTAGAGGAGACCTTGCCCAAGGTTGCTTCCAAGTTCGAGAAGGTCAAGCCTTGCAAGAAAGGACCAAAGAAGCGGGATGACAAGTGTGTCAAGAAGCGTGAATTTAAACCAGGGGATAAAGTTCTTGTTGATAACTCGCTTCTACGTTTCTGTCCAGGTAAGTTGTGGTCGAAATGGTCTGGGCCATATGAGATTGTTCGAGTCTTATCCTATAGTGTGCTTGAGGTGAAGATAGAAGGCCAGAAGACATTTCTGATAAACGGCCAGAGAGTGCAACACTATGAAGATGGAGTGGGGACTGAGTACCACTCTATTGACATCACCTAAGCATAGAACAAACTCACAGTCAAGCTAATGACTATAACTTAGCGCTTCTTGGGAGGCAACCCAACATTCTATCTCTTTTCCTTTATTTTCTTATTTTTATTGATTAACATTTTTTTTATTTATTTTGTTTCTTAGTTAGCTATTGTTGAGTCGGCTTTGGTGCCTCCCGAGTTCGGAGCCTTTGTAGGGGGATGTATATAGTTGTCGGCCACAAAAAAAAAATGGAGTTTTAGACCGGGTGTTCGAGTTCATGGCTACATGTCTCCTTTTTTCCACCACCGCAGTGAGTTCTTTTCATTTATTCCTTCCATAGTTTTAGATTTTTACATTGGGGACAATGTAAGATCTAAGCTTGGGGGTATTTATTTTTCATTTTTATTTTTATCTTCATTATCATGCATTCCCATATCTCATTTTGCATTGCATTTTCACACCATCTTATATTTCTGCTTTTTGGTTGAACCTTGTCCCCCTCTCTTTTGGGGATTTTGAGATGATAATTGATTTGGAACCCAATTTATTGATTCTTGTGGTAGGCAATAGGCATTGTCTTTAATTGATAGTGGAGGTGATTTCTTGATAGTTGATAATTAGCATATGTTCTCTGAATTTGTGCTTCTCATTGATTTTTGAACCTCTAAAAGTGAGTTTTGAGCCTGTATGGGATTTATTTCTATATGATTTTTCATCCCATTCTTTGTGTTGAGTGGTCATTCCTCATTGATTTTGTGTTCTAGAACTTGATTTGAAACCATTTTGAGGCGAAATCTTGGTTTGCATGCTTGAATGTGATTAAGGCATCTTAGGTATTTTTCTCGGCCTTGAATTTGTTACACTTTCATCCTCTAGTTGCCCATTTTGAGCCTATTGTATAATTGTTTTCTTGATGCCTATGATGATACATTGTCGGTGATCATTTAGAATATTGAATGGAGCAATCTGAGTTTGAATGTTGTATTGGGAATCATGTGTTTTGAAAATGAGGTCTCTCCCCTCTTAAAAAAAATGAAAAAAAAAGGAAAACAAAATAAAAGAAAAGCTTGAGATGAAAGCTTGAAAAGAAAGGGAGAAAATGTGGAATTATGCCTTGATTGAAAATTGTCTTTGCTCCGTGTATGTTCTATTGGGTTTCTTGTGCTTGTTGAAAATGTTGTTAGCCCTTTGTGCATACCCTCCTTTCTTTATCCTTCCTGACATCATTCCCATGGCCCCATTATATCCCTTGAAAGACCTTTTGATTCTTGCATTCATGCTGATTATTAGTGGAAATTTGGTTTCTTATCAAGCTTATGGAAGTGCATTTTCTTTGAGGAATATTGAGCGCATTGTCTTCATCCTTGAAGACTTTGAGTGTGGTTAGTGGAGTGATCCTAATTTAGTGAGGAGCATGATTTCTGAGAACTTTAGCCTCTAATTGGACTTGATTTTGATTACCTCTCTATTTCTTAGTTTGTCTTTGCTTATTGCTTGGTTGGATGTTTTCTCGGGTTCCTCATTTATTATTGTCTTTTGATCCCACTCCTTGGTTTGGTCTTAGTTATTGCTTGGGGACAAGCAAAATCTTAAGCTTGGGGGTATTTTGATGTGTGTGAAACAACATCATATTTTGTTCATGTGTTTGCATGCATTTTTATACATTCTAGGCATTTTAGTTTCCCTTTTTGTTTGTTTTTCCCTTTAGTTCGGATAATGCGGTGTTTTTGGTGTTGTTGTGCAGGATTGGTGCTTAATTGGCCTTTAAATGGATGGAAAGCTTGCACAATTGAAGTTGGAGCTTAAAGGGTAGCAAATTGGGACAAAAAGCTCATTCCAGAGAGTTCCACGGCCTGCCCGTGGTCTGAACCACGGCCATAGATCGAGCGGCTGCGTGAAAAAGCAAAAAAGGGAGTTTCCAGAACCAACCACGGCCTGGCCGTGGTGGCCACCACGGCCGTGGTTGAGAGAAAGATAAAAATCATGAACCCAGAACCAACCACGCCGTGGTTCGGGGTGCGTGTCAGATGTTTAAGTCCGTTTTTCTCTTTTCTTATGGGCTTGAACCAGTTTTAACCCATGGGGTATATATAGATGTTCTGAAGACAACATTAGGGTTCGAATTTGGTTAGAAGGAGGCACATTGGAGGCTCTTGATCTTCATCTTCCTCTCTTCTCTCATGGATTACGGGTTTGGTTGTTCTTGGAACATGAATTCTAGTTTCTTCTTCTCCATGTCTGAGTAGTTCCCTTTTGTTTCTAGGATTGGGTAATGCCCTTTGATACATCGATAATGATTAATTGATATTGTTTACCCCTTTTATTAATCTTGAATGTTGTTGATTCAATCCTTATTGCGATTATTCATGTGAATTTGCTGGCCACTTATTTGCATCTCATAGATATCTAGGGACGTACTGAAAGGTGAACCTAGGTGTTGGAACTATAAGAATTGAACTTAAGGTTTAAATCACGAGAGTAGGTTTAGCCTTTCGAGGATTAATGAATTACCAAAAAAACGTAATGGGTTCAATTTAAATTCAATTACCACGAGAGTAGGAATTGGTTTAATTGGGCACGGTTCTTGTATCTTGAAAGGGAACATTAACTAATTTAGGGTAATTCACCTTCAATTGAATTTCAAGTGTTAATAAGAGGATTGTCAATTAGGAGTCTTGTATCATTGTGGTTAACCCCAATCCTGGAAGCTTTCTTAATTCTGAAATCTTTTCTCAACAATTTGCTATTTTTATTCTCAATTTTGCATCTTAACTTTTATTTATTTAATTGTTTGGTTTCTACGTTCTTGTTCAACAATTATATTCTCTTTTGTTTAATTTAATTGAATTAATTAGTTAATTGGTATTCATAAACATAGTCCCTGTGGATTCGATATTTTATTACTTGACGACGAAACCGTACACTTGCGGATTTCACCCCAATCACTACACCGCGACAGGAACTCCTCTGCACTACAGCGTGCTAGCCTCAAGTTTAAGTATCTAGCAAGGCTGATGCCACCATGCCGCAACATGAACATGCCTATGTCGAGCATGGGTTGCTGAATTACTCCTTGGGTTTTCTCTTCCAATATTGGTCTAAATCTTCCACCAATCTCCTTGTTTGGAGCCCTTCCTGCAATTGAGAAATCACCAAGTTAATAACGGTTGCAAATCTACTTAATCACTCAAAGAATATGCAAGATTTTCTCAAGATTATATAGGAAGATATCAAGATTGAATTCAACGAATATGAGCCTAAAATCTTCCATTTATGCATAAGAACAAGGACTAAGCTATCTATAGAGCATAGATATAGGACATAAATAACTACATTTTATGGAGTTATCATACCCCTAAACCTAGATTTTTGCTAGTCCTCTAGCAAAATAAAGTAGGATTAAATACTCTAGCTTGATAAATCATGTTCAACATACATTTAGCAACAGTTATGAATTCAATTTTCAATTAACCACAACCAATGTATAATGATTGTATAAGCCCTCATAGAATGCTAATGCTTTATAATCAACTCCACACTTGAACAATCCTTAGCATTCAAGGCCTCTTTTTATGCAAAACACATTTCCCACAATCATGCAAGCTAAACTTCTCCTATTCAAGTCATACTCATCCGGATAAGTCTATAAGCATACATGTATATCCACAAGATTGTCTTTAAACTCTCTCTTCATTAATGTAAATCACACATTATTGAGGATCAAAAGGGACTTCAATAGCTTGTAATGTAAGACCAATGATTATGGGCAGAAGAACAAAAAAGGAAAAGATTCAGTACAAATATTGAGAATCATAATTCAAGACTTGAGCCTCCAAGTGAACTAGATGGGTATTCAAAAGTGAAAGAATAAAACTCTCTAGAACCATTCAATGCTTGTTATATTTTTCCTTATTTCATTCATTTGCTTGTTGTTGTTTTTTTCTTGGGCAAAGCAATGCTTTTTTTTTCTACTGCATATGGTTCCTTCAAGCTCATATTATATTGAACATGCATTAATACTCCCAATCACTGGACTCACTTCAAGAAATAACATGTTATGTATTCAATAAACATTAATGGTAAGATGAAAATGCAATGCTTTCACATGTATGAGAATGGCTAACATGGTAGGGAATATAAGGATGGTCGAAGAATATACAAGGTCGAACATTTAATAAGCTTCAAAGGGGAGCTATGGATATAATCTTATAAACGTAAGTTTGAAAGGCACAATTAGTCCAAACAATTCCCTAATCATTTCCTCAATCATGCATCATCTAGGATTTCGATTCAATAGAGTTTAAAAACAATTTCTAGGATACATGAAGTCTCTACATGTATATTCCATAAACTTTTTCTAGATACACACTCTTATCATTTTCAAAGTTACTCATGCATACGAGTGGGATATAAATAATGCATAAACAAAGACTAGATTATTTCAACATGCTTCTATGATCGCATATCATTTTGATAAAAGAGGTCAAATCGTATACATTTTTATCATTGGACAACCAATTCCACACTAGCAATTGGCAACATGTTATGCATTCCAATAGATCAACACCCATCAACAAACATGTTACGTAAAACATTATGTGTTCCATATAAAAAAAAATCAAAATTTTTTTATCAACATCCATCAGTAATAGCCAAAATCAATATATAAACATGATAAAACAATGACTATTACTACTTCATACTTTACATATCAAAACATGTTTTACATTAAACTCAATAATATCCAAAACATATATCACATGTTACTCCCCCAAACCAAAAGGAAACAGTGTCCCCACTATTCAAAATATATCAAAAGTAAATACAATAAAAAAAGAAGATGCCCTGTATGCATCAGATCTAGTCATCTACATCATCATCATCAGCCTCCTCATGCTCGGCCTGCTCTACATCATTAGTAGCCTCTCCATGATCCTATTGTTGTGGGGGAGGATCAACGACCGCCTCCAAAGGGAACTCAGGAATAGGGAAGTCATCCAACGGATGCCCCATACGCTCCACAATGCATCAAAGACTCTGAATGGTGTAATGGTACTAGCGGGTCTATAATGCAGCCAAACTTGCCATCTGGGTCTCTATGGTTGTATGTCACTCTGCATCAGGTGGAGGGGCTGGTCTGGGCTCTCTATGAGCTTGCCTCTGTCTCCATAGCGCTAGGGTTAAAGCTACTCCTAACCGCTCAATGATGTAATCATTGAGAGGTTATTTTACATCAGTCAACTCCTCATGCTCATCCCATTGAACAAGTGATCTTGTACAAAGAAGCTGGATGAGGGAAGGGAATAAGAGGCTCTTGTACTCTCGCACTGATCTTTGGATCTGGTCATGTATGATCTGGGTGACATTGATGGAATGGTGATCAATGATAGCATATATTAGGATCGCCTTGTCTCAAGTCACCTCTGATAAGTTCCCATATGGGAGGATGCAGTGGGAGATGAAGTGGTACCATACCTTCACCTCTAGGGCGAGGCATGATCGAGGGAAGTTGAGCGACCTCTGTATCTATACACTGACGTTCCAGACCACAAGCTAGTCTGGGTAGCAAATCCGAGCCATGACCATGTTAAGATCATTGTAGTCGTAAACCTTTGGGGGTTTTGGCAAGCGTAGAGCCGCTCTAATCGATGCTATTAAGCAAGAGACCATGCTACCCCAAACTTGTGCTATAGTCTGCTGGTCGGAGAAGGCGGAGTTCACATAGAATTCACGAATGATAGGTAGAACAACAATATCTAGATGTTTGGAAAACTCACCCTAACTGTGGTGGCGGATGACATCGTATATATTCCGATGAATGGCCTCAGTGAAGTTGAAGCCACACTATGGGATTACTGGTCTAGTGACCAATGATGTGTTATACGTGGCACCTCAATAGTTGATCGCGACATAGGACAGCGTCTTAGTCCGGATCGTCAGTGTGTTTGCATTGGTCTACCCCACGGCACAGAGGAGTTCTTAATTGTCCATGATGAGGCACCCGCACCCCGATGCCCCTAGGGCCAACAACATATGGCACCTACGCTTAGTCTATTCGCACCTGCACATAGGTATTATTCTACTCTTAGGTATACATATGCATAACGACGCAATGTCAAGTCATGTATGTTTATCAATGATTCATTCATCATGTACAATACATATGCATGACGACGCAATATCCAGTCATGTATGTTTATCAATGATGTGTTCATCATATACAATACCACAATGGTATATAGTCTTTTATCAAATTACATATGCATGACGACTCAATGTCCAATCATGTATGCTTATCAATGATACATTCATCATATACAATGCCACAATTGCATATATTTGTTCCCAATATCAATAAATCATTTCTCATTGAGAATTAAATCAATAGATATATATATATATATAACCCTTCACAGGGATTCACAATACATAGAGTCGAATCTCAATACCAATATATTTTATGGCTTATCATAACTGTCATTTCCCACTAAAGGTTTAACATTTCCAAGAATCTAAGTCTTGATCAATTATGCCAATCTCTAGGTTAACTAACCCTTAAAAACCTTAGCCTCACGAGCCTTCAAGGTTCTAAATTCCTTTCCATATTATGCACTAATCTCTTGATACCAATCACTTAGTTTTGGTTCCACATGGGATTAACTCAATTCCTCATTATCATTAAGTATTCATGGTTTATCAATTGCCACAATGTCCTTATTAGGGATACTTATTTTCAAAGTCTTAAGTCTTTGATCAATTATGAAAAGGTTAGGGTAAATAACCCTTTAAAACTATGGTCTTCTCAAATACCATTACTTAATTTAATTCTTTTGCTTTATTAAGGATTATGCAATTCTCTAATTCCTCAATCTCCAAGGATGCACCAAGGCATCACTTGAGCTCAATCTTTCTCTCTAAAATTGTGGTCCCTCAAAGTTCTCAAAATCTCAATTCCTCTCCATTTTATATAATAGTTTCTTGTTAATAAATCACTATAATTTTAGTTCATCAAAGTCAATTTCATCCCTTATGATTCCAAGCCAAAACTGTGGCCTTCTTTAGTCTTTAAAGTGTCATTCTTTCTCTATATTATGTATTGGTTACTTGATACTTAATCACTTAAATTTCCATTTCTCACAAGATCAATCCAATTTCCTAAGGTCCATGCCAAAACCGTGGCTTCATAGGTCATCTAAGTTCCACTTTATATTTCTCATTTGTGTATTGATTCTTTAAGATCAATTTACTTAAGTTTAATGTATCAAGGTCATTCCATTTGCCTTATTGTTCAAGCCAAAACCGTGGCTATCATTGAGTCTTTAAAGTCCAATTTTTCCTTCCTTTTTATGTATTAACTTCTTGTCATCAATTCACTTAAATTGTTAGTTCATTAAGATCAATCCAATGGCCCAAAGTTCAATGCCAAAATCGTGACTTCATGGTGTCCAATGTCCAATTTTTCTTTCCACTTTTATGCATTAGTTTTCTTAATATTAGTTCACTTAAATTTAGTTTATCAAAATTAATCCAATTGCCTCTTTATCAAGATCAAAACCGTGGCTTCATGTGGGGTAGTAAACCCTTAGAATTTCACATTCATAAATTTTCATTATCATCATTTAACATTTAATTTCATAGCTTCCTTTTATTATGTACAAAACAAATTTATCATTCAAGAATCATCTCAAAACCGTGGCATCAAGTTAAGGTAGGAAACTCCACATTTTCCATTTAACAACCCTAACTTGATCAAGCACATTTAATACATCAAACATATTCAAGAACACAAATCAAACATTAATCAAATTTAAGAACATTATATCATGCAAATTTACAAATCAAATAGTATGCAAAGATGGATTTCCCTATCAACATACATACAAAGTTCCCTCACCACCATAAATGGTTGAAGTGAGTAATCTCCCTCTTACCTAAAGGAGACAATGCAAGGAAACAAACTCTTTGGTTCTTTGATTTGCAAATTCAGATTCCACCTTCAAAAGAACCATAAAATGGTTAAATTTTCATAGTCATAAACTAAGGATTGAAAAGAATGATCCTTGGTCACATAGGTGATCAAGGAAAATGAAATTGAGAAGTGAATGTGAAGAACTTTACCTAAAGCCTTAAGCTTGAACTCCTTGAGATTTCTTTTTGGTGATTTTCGGATTCCACTCACTCAAGAACCCCAGAGTGTTCAAAATCACTCACATCACACATCAATGCTCAAAAAGAGAAGCCCTTGGTCACATAGTAACCAAGGAAAACGAAAATGAGAAGAAATAGGAGAGAAATCAAGAATCTTTACCTTGGAAGACAATGGAGACAAGGTTGGATTTTGGGCAACCTTTCTAAATGAAACTTGTAGAGAAGATGTAGGTGAGTGTATAAATGTGTTTAGTGAAGAGAAAAATCAAAAAGCTTGGTCATCCATGGAAGAGTGATTTTCGGATTTGGAGAAGGAGAGGCTAAAAGGTTAGATTTTTGAAGAGATTTTCTAAATAGAAAGTGTAGAGGAGGTTGAGAGAAGTCTAGAAATCGTGTTTATGGAGAGAAAAGTGAAGATAAAGCTCTCCAATGGTGGCTGGAAATTTCGGATTCAAGAGGAGGAAGAAGAGAAGAGGTGGAGAGAAAATGGAGATAGAAATGGAAAATGAAGAAACTTTCTAAACAAAGAAGGTAGAGGAAGTGAAGATGAGTGTAGAAATGAGCTTGGAGAGGAGAAAAGATGAACAAAAATGGTGGAGGAGGAGGGCTGAATTTCGTGGCTATGGTGGAGGTAGAGAGAAGGAGGAGAAAAGATGAAGAAGATGAAGTGAAGAGAGAGAAAGTGGTACGTTAAAGTGAGATATTTTTGAGTGTGTATGATTAAGTGTGGGAAGCAAAATTGCTTCCCCACCATGCCCCTAAGTCCACGGCCAAGAGGGAGAGAAGAGAGTTGGAGAGGCTTCTCCAATAAGCCAAGGGCAATTGAGTCATTTGTGGTCAAAGCTACTAGAAGAAGCTTCATAAATGATATTCAAAATTTGAATTAAAGTGAGGTTGATTTGACATAAAGTAGATTGCATTGGGATAAGATGATAGGATTTCTAATGCATGTTATTATCCAATGGATAATAGTTACAGTCGATAGAAGTCAATATTAATTTATCTGATAGATGAAATTTACACAACGTTTTATTATTTCGTCTGTTAAATTTCTCAAAAAACGTGAAATCTTGTAAATTGTGTCCGACCTCGGGTTTAGTAAGATCCCCCGTCAACGTTTTCATAGTTCAAGGTTCTCGAGAAAAATATTTCATTTTCCCGGCTCCGCTCAGCGTGCACGTAAAACGAGGAATATATTAAAATATTCAACGTCTCCGGAAAAATTCTAGGAAATTCCCATAAATCACAAATTTTACAAAACAACTATTTGTCACAAAATTTTTCAACTTTTGAAACGTTACGGTCATTTTTCGTCTCTGCCCAATGTGCACGCAAAATGAGAAATAATATTAAAATATTCTGCATCCTCAGAAAAATTCCCAAAAATCCTAAATATTGTAAAATGATTATTTATCATAAAATTATTAATTTTTGGGATGATACAATTCTCCCCTTCAAATAGAAATTTTGTCCTCGAAATTTTCCTCCCTTAGACTAAACCTTAACATTTTTCTTCACCCCACGTTCTAACTTTCATGTCGCGCTTCTAATCGCGTCAGTTTAGATCACCCTTACCAATGTGATCCCTTTGTCCACTTTTTGCTTTGCTCTCTTATCCTCGACTTTGATAACAAACTTTTTTCACAGATTATATTCTCTCTCCATCCCTTACGACTGACACTTCCGCTTTAACGTTTGATATACCTTGGTTACTTTTCTATTTCCCTTGAATTTCTCCCAACAGAGAATTTGAAATAGCAACCGTATCTAGACATACTTCATCCGGTATCACTCTCAATGATAACCACAAGTTCTCAAATTACTCAGCTAACTTCTTCTCCTTTAAAGTTCAGAAAACTGGATCAAAATGTCCAACATACTTCTCCACATATTTGAGAATAGATCAGAATGTCGTTGATAAGGACAACAATAAATCTATCTAGGTAAGGACGAAAGATCTGATTCAGAAAATTTATGAATACGACAAGAATATTGGTTACTCTAAACGGCACCACAAGATACCCTTAATGTCCAAAGTGCGTCCGAAAAATCACTTTGGGAATATTCTAAATTTCCCATGAATTTAATGATGATAAAAGTGTACTTCTATATTGGAGAGAACAACGACTCTTTTCCTGCCAATCCATTGAATCGCTCATCTTTCTCCAAGAACATTCATCCTTGATAGAAGTCTTGCTCATTTTGCGACGGTCCTCATTTCACCGAGAAGTCTCATTCTTTCCCTTAACTAATAGCATCGTAGCGTAACGTGCGAACTCTTTGACTATCAGAGTGGCATTTATATTCTCCTTACTTTTGGTTCTCTACGGAAGACATTAACATGTATCCTCAGGTTCCTTTCCCTTGCAAAGCTTCAACTTTGTTGGCCGCCATGAATTCAGAAGTCTTAGTTTCAAAGATCACTAAGGTTTCCATTGGAACGGTCTAGTAGGATATAACCAGGAAATGACCAATCAATCTCTAAAATCATAAACTCTAATAAATATGATTTTAGGTAAGCAAGATAGACTAACAAAAGGTCTAATCTTTATTAAAAGTAGGATAGATTAAGCAAACTCAGGTGTCAAGATAAGTCTCAACAACAAAAATGGAAACAACTGAGTCGAAGATAAGAAAGATACAGCTGAATCCATATGATCCATATAGTTATGAATTGAAAAAGGAAGAGTCACCCCCAGAATTATATAGCACGATTACTGGGTCATCACCTGAGGCATAACTTCCCTTGTTTGGATTCCTAAATGTTGAGGTCTCAGCACCTCCCAGGGTATAAATTTTGCCCTCTGCTTATGGTTCCACAACTCTTGCAACATTGACTGAAGAATCTGCCTTCGTTTGGTTGCAGTTGCGGGAAATGTGTCTAGGATTTCCACATTTGAAACAGATGATTCTTGCAATTGCGTAATCTCTCGTTAGGTGCTCCTTTCCACACTTACGATAGAACATTCTCTTGGTCTTACATTCCTTTGTTGAGTGGTTCTTTCCGCATCTCGTACACTTCGGCAGAGATGTCGAGGTCTGCTTGGATCTACTGCCACTAACATTCTCTCCATGAGCTGAATGTTGCTGTTGCTGCCCTGACAATCAAGAATACGGTTTCTGCTTAAACCTACTAGTCTTTCCATTATTCCTCCTTTGGAGTATGGGCGGTCCATGGTTATCCCAAGTCTGACTTTCCTTCAACAGATTCTGAATCTCGACTTCCAATTCTCGTTGTAGTGCAGTCCTTTAATCTTGGTGAATTGTCACATCAGCTATCCTTTGTATTTCTCCTACAGTCACAACCATACTTCTATGGTCTTGTCCTACGCTCACATGCGTACATCTGCCACGTGCCATTTACTTTCTTCGAAGATGGACAAAACATGACACGACAAAACAAACACAATCATTTCAAATGACATTGTCTCATCTTGGAAACTAAAGACAAAGAGTCATACAATTCACACAATTCAAACAAGACAAGTTCAATTCATGAACCCTAACGATCTCTAACTCGAACTTCTTCATTCTGCTTCCACAGCGTAATCCCTCGTAAGCCATTAACTTCCAAACTGCTTCTCGAGCCTTGTTTACGCCAACTATTTCTTTCTCCAGAAGATCGGTTTTCAAAACCTCTTGATCTCCTTATAAAAAAATTTCCTATTTTTCCTAGTATAGGACGCCTAAGTGAAGTCATAGTTTCCTGTACACACAGAACATTACATATTGAGTAGGCTAATCCTTAATATCATGCAATTGTATAACAGTAGCTGTCAACATTCAACCTACAGCAAGCCATGCATTCCTTTCCCATAATCTCAATCAAGAGATAAGGAAGTGCACAATAGAAAAAACTTCTAACATGCCTAAACATAGCAAATCCATACCCCGACTCAACAGGATGAACTGCTCTAATACCACCTTAGTGTAATGCACCTAAATATAACAACCGCAGTGTAATAGTCATTACACCACAGTTACTAGAACCGGGTGTGTCACAGTCACGATAACAGTAGTTTCAAAGTTTCACAAGTTTATTTTTCACATTTATGCATAAGTGGAAAATAGGAGCCTCGAAATAAAACATATTTATTACCCAATCATTTTATACACAACCACTAAAATAAAATAGATATTCCTTATATATATTTTATAATCATCCTTAACGCAAGTCATTGATAACATATAATATAATAATTACAGAGTCAAATAAAATGCATCGGAAACTAAATCACTAAAGGGGAAAAGTAGTAACCCTAGGGTAGGTACTACTAGCAGACAACGCCACAACCCCATATACATATACGATGCTCGGAGTCCCAGTCAACAAGTCAGGCATCAATGCCTCCACGCAGCTGCACTTGTACATAGCTGAAGAAATCTTGTCCAGACGCCCAATCTAATCAACCAAGGTGTGGTCCCTCTTCATCTTCCTCACGATCTTTTATCAAATATAAATATAAAATAGAAATACAAAAATACAAGAAAGAGGTGAGACACCCATCTTTCATTACCACTATGGCAGTGAGAAAACAACACGGCGCAAAGCGCCCACAAAGCAATACAGTTCAGTCATTTATTAACAGCAACGGCAGAATTTATAATAAAAGTAGTTCAGTCATAAGCAATAATAAGAATCAATAATAACAGTGATATTTATAGTACAATCAGAACAATAGCAGGCAATAGCAAGATTTGACGATATCAGACAAATCACAACAATATTTTCAGAAATCAGCACAATGATCAGATAATCATTTACAGAAGTAAAACAGTTACTTTCACAGGTGTTCATGCTCAACAACTTATGAGACTGACATTGAACGATGCACAATGCATTATAGTACCAAATCCTACTCCATGGAGCTAAACATTAACCCTTTCAGAGTGAATGATCAAGGAGTAATGCCAGTACATCGTTAGCCTTAAAAATAGTGTGCTTCATCTCATAAAATATTTGCGCATCATGGCTTATACGTGGCACCTCAATAGTTGATCGCGACATAGGACAGCGTCTCAATCCGGATCGTCAGTGTGTTTGCATCGGTCTACCCCACGGCACAGAGGAGTTCTTAACTATCCATGATGAGGCACCCGCATCCCGACGCCCCCAGGACCAACAACATATGGCACCTACGCTTAGTCTATTCGCACCTGCACATAGGTGTTATTCTACTCTTAGGTATACATATGCATGACGACGCAATGTCAAGTCATGTATGTTTATCAATGATTCATTCATCATGTACAATATATATGCATGACGACGCAATGTCCAGTCATGTTTGTTTATCAATGATGTGTTCATCATATACAATACCACCATGGTATATAGTCTTTATCAAATTACATATGCATGATGACTCAATGTCCAATCATGTATGCTTATCAATGATGCATTCATCATATACAATGCCACAATTACATATATTCGTTCCCAATATCAATAAATCATTTCTCATCGATAATCATATATTTTATTCATTAAGAAACCCTTATGTTTAGTCATTTGCACTCTCCATATTCTTAATTGATTGAGTTTGGTATGATTTTGTGAGTTTAAGCTCAAAATGGTCCTAATTGAATATTTTCAGCATTATTGAGATTTGACACTGTTTCTGTATTTTGGCCATAACTTGAGTTCCTGATATCTAATAATCATGAATTTTATCTTGTAGGAAAGCTAGGAGGAAGCTCTACAACTTTGATGAAGAGCTAGAAGTCCTACACAGATGTCTAAGGGACCTAAGTTTACATGGAAGTCAGAATACGGGTTCTGTCACTAGAATCCGAACGGTGTGCACTCATAAAATCATATCTCAAGCTGTAATAATGGAGATGGGCTGAAATTTGGATAGTTGATAGTTAATATCCAAATAAACAACTTTCATGAAGAACACTTTTTGAAAAAATGAAGTCTAATGGGTCAGTTTGAGCTTGCAAGTCGGAATAGAGGTGCTGAAGTTGGGTTTGAGTAACCTGCGGTATTTGGGTCACATCTTGGGCTGTAGGAAGCCAAATTGGACGATCCAGATATGCATCTTATAGCCAAGACAAAGATCTACAACCTTCATGAAGAGTACTTTTCATGGATCTGAAGTATAGTTGGTCATTTTTGGCTTCCAAGTCAGACAAGAAATTTTTGTCCTCAACCACCCACTCATTCATCCACTAATCCACCCACTCATCCACTAATCCATCCACTCAACCACCCCACTCATCCACCCACTCCCCTTTGTCATTTTGTTACCCTAGACTTCTATAAAAGGCACCATTGGTTATCATGAATAACAAGTTGTATTCTCCTTCATTTCTCTCATAGTTTCTTCTTGTTTCTTCATAGTTTCTCATAGCTTTTGTATATTTTGATACTCCCCTTCATGGTAATGGAGGGCTAAGCTACTTTCGGTCAATTTAGAACTCTTGAAGAGATTGTGGTTTGGATTCTTGAGACCTTGGTTATGTATTGTATTTGATTTGTAATTGAATTCCTCTTTTATTTTTCTTTTTTCTTCTTCTTGATCTTGAATGCATGAATGGTGATTCTATTTATGTTGATCTGATTTGATCTTGGTTTAAAATTGAGATTTGTGATGAAACTTAGAACCGATTGATCTAAACTAATCACATAAATGAAGATTGAGATTTGTGATGAAACTTAGAACTGATTGATGTAAATTAATCACAGAATTGAAAAGGTTAGGTTACTGATTTGTGCCTAAGTTAATTGAATTCGATACTTGAAATTAACATAGATCTTCATGAATGGTGTGATTACGGATTTGTGTTTATCACTTGTTAATTAAATTCTAGACGATCGTCTAGTATGAATTCTGGATTTGATGCAGAGATCTCAGTTAGATCCAAATTAACAATTCAATTGCGCTTCAAGTGTTCTATGAAGGGTCTATGATTGAATCCACCCAATCTTGGATAGGTTTCTAAATTGACTGTTTTTTAATTGTTATTTCTTCTTTTAATTTTGTTAAGTGCGATCTTAAACTGTCAAACCCTCCTTTGCTAACTTTCACTTGATTTGATTAAATTGCATCTACAATCCTCGTGGAGATGATCCGGTGTTGTCACTGTGCTACAAGCTTAGGTAATAACTTCGGTTATAATTTTGACTGAGTTCGGCGCTCGTCAAAATTTTGGCGCTGTTGCCGGGGATTAGTAAGTGTAATCTTTTCATTTTAAGTGTTTTTACTAACTTTTGCTTTTTATTAACTTTTCTAACATTTTTATCCATTGTCTAGTGTACTTTGCTTATTTATTTGTTTTTGTGTGATGCATGACTAGGTCCCAGCCTGATAACTTAGTTGACTTTGATCCTGAGATTGATAGAACCTTGCATAGGTTAATTAGAGCTCGTAGGCTAAGTGCAAGAATTGCTTCTGAATTTGATCTTAATATTGGGAGTGAACTTGAGATCTTGAATAATTCTAAAACCATGGCTGATAACATGCAGAATAGAACTCTTAAGGAACTTGCTGCTCCTGATATAACTAACCAGTCTTTGTGTATTCAATACCCAGATCTTGATGCTGATTTTGAGTTAAAATCTGGATTGATACATTTGTTGCCTAAGTTTCACGGTTTTGCAGGTGAGGATCCCCATAAGCATCTAAAGGAGTTCCATGTGGTTTGTTCAACCATGAAGCCACATGGGATCTCAGAAGAGCACATCAAGCTGAGGGCATTTCCTTTCTCACTTGCTGATACAGCCAAGGATTGGTTATTTTATCTTTCACCAGGTTCAGTAACAAGTTGGATTGACATGAAGTGGTTGTTCTTAGAGAAATTTTTCCCTGCCTCTAGAGCTGCTGCCATTAGAAAAGATATATGTGGCATAAGACAAATGACAGGAGAGACCTTGCATGAATATTGGGAAAGATTCAAGAAGCTGTGCTTGAGCTGTCCCCACCACCAAATCACCGATCAACTCTTAATTCAATATTTCTATGAAGGCTTGCTGCCAAATGACAGAAGCATGGTGGATGCTGCCTCTGGAGGAGCCTTAGTAGACAAGACCTCTGCAGCAGCGAGAGATTTGATAGTAAACATAGCAGCCAATACCCAACAATTTGGCACACGAATTATTACCTCAACCAGAGGAGTCAATGAGATTCAATCATCTCATGTAGACCAACAGAGAATGGAACACAGACTTGATGAATTGACTTCTTTGGTGAGGCAGTTAGCAGTGGGACAACAAGCACCAATGCAGATGGCTGCAACTGTGTGTGGCATTTGCTCTTGTTCATCTCATCCTACTGATGCATGTCCCACACTCAGGATGGTGGTTCTATTTTTCCAGAGCAATCTGTTGCAGCAGCTGGTACTTTTCCTGGTAGACCCCAATATCAGCAATCACAGTAGCAGCCCATATATGATCCATTTTCTAATACCTATAACCCTAGCTGGAGGGACCATCCCAACCTGAGATATGGAAATTTTGGTCAACAACAACAACAGCCTTACCAACAGCAGCAACCATAGTTTAGATACCAAGCTACAGGCCCTAGCAACAAGTACCAACCACCTGCATTTAGGCAAGCACAACCTACGTCGCCACCCATGCAGCAGCCCCTCCAGCTACCTGTTCCAGCAGCCACTCCAGCTGAGCCACCTTTCGAAGACTTGATGAAACAGTTTCAGTAGAATGTCAATGCCACCATCCAGAATTTACAAACTCAAATTGGGCAGATGGCAACCATTCTGAGTGAGCTGAAAAGTCAAGGGTCGAACCAATTGCCTTCACAAATAGTCAACAACCCAAGAGGCAATGTAAGTGCCATTAGCTTGAGAAGTGGCAGAGAAGTTGACGGTCCTACTCCACCACAACCTGAACTACAAGTGCAACAACCAGAAGGTGACCAAAAACAGAAGAAAGTGGATAACTCAGTCCAAAAATCTATGACACAGAAGAAATGTGCAGAGAATTCAAATCTGGCCATTCCACTACCTTTTCCAAACAGAGTCGCACAGTCCAAGCATACTGCGCAAATAGAAATAGAAAGAGAAGTCATGGACACATTCAGAAAGGTGGAAATCAATATTCCTCTTCTTGATGCAATCAAGCAGATTCCCAAGTATGCCAAATTCCTCAAAGAGTTGTGTAGTCACAAGAGAAGACTTAAGGGTACTAAGAAAATAAGCATGGGCAGAAATGTTTCTACAATGATTCTACCAAGCATGCCACAAAAATGCAAAGATCCTGGAATTTTCACAATTCCTTGCACGATAGGTAACTCCAAATTTGAACATGCAATGCTAGACTTGGGTGCTTCGATTAATGTCATGCCTATGTCAATATATCAGTCCTTGAACATTGGCACTTTGCAACCTACTGGTATAGTGATTCAGTTGGCAAATAGGACCACTGTTCATCCTGCAGGAGTGCTAGAAGATGTGTTAGTTCGGGTGAATGAGCTAATTTTTCCAGCGGACTTCTATATTCTGAACATGGAAGATGAGTCTTGAACAAACCATGCTTTATTGATCCTAGGCAGACCTTTCCTCAAGACAGCCAAGACCAAGATAAATGTGCATGTTGGCACCCTTTCCATGGAATTTCGCGACGATGTGGTACAATTTAACATTTTTAAGGCCATGAGACATCCCCTAGAGGAGCATTCTGTTTTCCATGTTGATGTGATTGATATGCTAGTTGACGATGCTTATGCTGATATTTATGCTGAATTTCCTGATATTGCTGATTTTCTAGATTATGTTACCTGTGAAGCATGTGCTGGCTGTGATATCGTACCATGTGCTGCATGTGCTGAGATTTATGCAGTTATGAGTGGTGATGTAGCTGCTGACTTGAATGATGCAGCATGTGAAAATGAGAGTCAGAAGTATGTTGAATTTAATGTTGCTGAGTTAGTTGTTTCAAACAGCTTGTTGCCCTTTGTAACACCCCTTTGGAGGATGTCACACATAAAAGAAAATAAAAGAAATAGAAATAAAATCTACCCAAGTTGTGAAACATTTGTTAAATATTATTACGGGTTGTAAAATAATTCCTGATAGACAGAAATATGTAATAAAAAGATAATGCGAAAAATACGAAATAAAAAAAACATCATCACTAATAATATACATATGGTTAAGTTATAAACTGTACAAATAATTTACAACTAAGACTACAACTATTTAAACAAAAACAAGAAAGAAAGCAATAAAAGAGTTAATATATACGATCATATACGCCGACGCGCCCAAAAAAAACATCATGGTTATCTAATCCTCGGATGGATCACTCTCGGCCGAAAATGATCATCGGGAGATAGATATCCGGATGTCTCGACACACGGCGATAACGGGATCGCGCGGTCGATACGATGCTTATCTCACTAGGCTCGGGGTTTTCGGCACCCCAATAACGCCTAATGGATAAGGGTAACTCTAAGTGCGTAAATAACGTCGTAGTCATAATGGGCTCTCCATCAAACCGGTGACGTAAAATCACGGTCATACGTCCCGCATATGTAACGAAGCACGATCTCCTCGTAAATGCCAAGCCGATCACCTCCATGAAATACCACTCTATGAATCCCAAAAATGCGCGTCGCCATCCCACACAATCAATCCGAGGATATGGATGATCGGATGGTTCTTGATCGTAAACCGATCGTCGCTTGTTGACCTTCCTCTTCCTCAGGGTACACGATCTCAAGAGGTCTGTTCCTCTTCTTCCTCTTCAAACTCTTTACCGTATAAAATAAACAGACAAGAGACACATACAATAAAGAGGTAAGACAACATAAAATCATCACAACATGGCCAATAAGAAGACGACAATTAACAACTATACAGTTCATACAATACAAAAAAACTATAACAAGAAATAATAAATGAAATAGAGTACATATTAGATATCCTAGTGTTTCGAACATCACAGATATAACACAAATAAAGAAAACCACATAAATAAATCAATCTCACAGATAAAATAGATTAAGAAATGGACAACTAACATAAGAATTATCAGATAAATATAAATAGAGAAAATGTAAAAACATCCAAGATATTACCAGATAAAGATAAATAGAGAAAATGGAATATTATCCAAGATATAATCAAATACACCAAAACACAATCCTACTCCATGGAGCTAAACCCAAACAGATATCAGAGAGAATGACTTGCAAAATCTATTAGTACCACGGCTGCCCAACCAACTATTATGCGGTCACACGTTGCGTCAATAGCCTACGGCACTGGGAATCCACCATCCAAGCGTAGTATAGTTCACGGTCTCCCGTTGTGGCACTATAGGCAATGTACTACTAGACTTTACAAACCTCGATTAAATATAGTGAATGTCGAGTACATTAGTGTGCTATCGGTTTACCACGGCCCAAATGGAACTACCAACTGTCCACATATGGAATCCCGTACACTAAAGTCTCCAAGTTCATTAGAACAATGAACCACACTACATTTATCGCATCGACAACACGATGTGATTCGTCTCGTCAACCAAAACACCAAAAATTGGTATAAAGACAAAACATAATTCCAAATATATGAAATTACGAAAATGCCCTCAAGATAAAAATATGCCCTCAATGGCAAAAAGCTTGTACGGGTTCACTTTTTCCCGACAGCGAAATAACCTCAAAAGCCTGTACGGGTTCACATTTTCCCGATAGCGAAAAATAAATATAGTAACGGTCAATCGCGTAGAAATTTTATAGCGTTTTTGAAATCTCGTCGTTTTTACAAACGTTTAAAAATCGGGTAAAGATATTTTTCTGTTTTTAAAATCGCGTAGCATTTTTAATACGTTTTCTCAATCGCGTAGGATTTTTAAATCATTTTCTTGTTCAAATGCCTTTAAAATTACTGTTTAAACAAACAGAAATAGTACTTAGTACATTTAAACTACGTAGAATAATTTTTCATACCGCATACTGTCTTTTAGATATTTTTGCTATCTTATTGGTTCATTTTCACTAAAAATTGACAAGATTTTTGTTTAGAATATCATAATAATGGTTTCCTAATTTATCCATAAAATTTCCATTTACCTAATTTTTTTAACCATTTCATTTAATTCTTTTTGAAATCTCTAACATGCTTCAAAACCAAAAGTGAGCTATATGTTAGAAAATTTCTTAACATTACTGTATTTCCTTTCTAATGATAAAATTATGAACTTTTAATCCTTTAGACTTACTTCTAATCAATTGGTCCCTTCAAAAATCATTATAGAAAATTTCTTCTTAACTTGTATTGTTTCTTTTTAATTGAAAAAGGTTTAGAATCAAGTTTTAGAAATCATGATTACCTATAGTGGCATGTTGGCCAAATTTCATAAAACTTTTGCATTTGATTTCCAAAATGTCTTTCACCTTTTAAATCATATCAAATGTATTATATTGTCTAAGTTCATTAAATCATTTTAGAAAATAGTTAACAATAGTCAATTTAATCCTTTAGGCATGTTGGCCCAAAATATTAAGTTTTTACCATTTGATTTCTAAATGCATTTTCTTTGATCAAATCAATTAGAAACTTTCTTGATTCTCCTAGGTTAATTAAGTTACACTTTAGGAAAAATCAAGAGAACATTTTGGTCCTCCAAGCTTGTCATTGCCGTGAGCTATTGGATGTGTTCTTTGGAACACTCATGCAAATTTACACATGTTATTCACATCCTATACTTTATCATACAATTCTAACACATGCATTATATTTCTAACACATACAAAAATATTTTCTAACACATACAACCTAAATTAAAGCTTGTAGACATGCTTTCAAAAGCTAATAGACATGCAAAATTATTGCAATCATCAAACAAGAAAGCTAATAACAATTACCACATAAACTACTAGCAACCACAAAAATTAACAAATACACACATAATTAACACATGACCACCGAATCCTTATGGATTCTACAAACATCACAAATGGCTCCATCTTCTTACCACCATCAAGAGATGATAAGAATTGTCTTCCTCTTACCTTAAATGAAGACAAAAGGCTTGCTTTCACACCTCCTAGGTCACGGTTTTCACCACCAAAAATACCTAGAAATCTCAAACAAAATCTACATGTTACTAACCATGAAAAAGAAGCTAAACCATGGAAAAATCATGGCTTAGAACTTTGAAAAAGAAGAGAGAAAAGAAAAGCATGAAATTTCACCTTCTAGGTAAAACTTTCAAGGTTGGTTTCCAAGCCCTAGATGGAAGAATTTGAAGAAACTCCCAACTACAAAGGTTCTTAGAATAGTGTTTAGGTTAAGGAAACTTGGTTAGAAAAATTTTTGGATGGTTGGATGGTGTAGTTTGTGTTTTGGCCGAATGGAAGGAGAAAAAGAACAACAATGGTGGCTAGGGTTCTTGATGAGAGAGAAGAGAGAAAAACAAGGAAGACAAAGTGATTTTTGGTCCTTCCTCCTTCACTTGGCCGTAGCTCTCTAAGGGCATGCAAGGTGGCTCCTTGCTTGGCTTCATCCAAGCCATTGGATGAATCAAAGGCCAAGATCAAGCCTTGGTGAGCAAGCTTGATTCCCATTGGTTGGTTCCCGGTGACTCACATGCTGAGTCACACAGCGTATTAAATGCTCTGCTGAGTCAGCTAGCTGAGTCAGCCTGTTCTGGAAAGTTCTACAGCTTACGGTGATTAATTAAGCTACCGATCTAACCGTTCTGCTAATTGTGGGTCCCGCAAAATATTTTCGGGTCCACTGTCACTAAATTATACTGACTAATAAAATAATATTATAATAATATAAAATTATTTTATTTGACAGTTAAATCCTAAAAATTAAAAGATTATTTTTAGTCTCATTCAGAATCGGGTTAAGTAAGATCCCCCAATTCTAAATAATAAAATAAGATTTTCCCTACCGAAAAATATTATTTTCTGCCTCGAGCAAATCACACAAAAAGTCCATATAAAATTACAGACGGTATTTTCGGGCATTAAATCAAGAAGAAAACAATTAAAAACAGACAAAAACAAATAAAAAAGACGTTCGGGACGTAACGGTCATTTTCCCGTTTTTCCCACAACGTAGGTAATCGTCCAAAACGTTCAAATAAAATATTCAGCAGTATTATTTAGTCAGTATATCTTTCGAAAAAAATTAATACAAAGAGTTCGAAAAATTTTTATTTTTCCGTCTCGAAACAAATTACGTAAAACGATCAAATAAAATTTGAACCTGTATTATCGTAATTGTTCTCATACAAAAATCGAGAACAGAAAAATAGGGACACAACGGTCATTCATACAAAAGCATGAAAAACAGAAAACAGTACATTCAGAATATTTTCTAAAAATTGGGGCGTTACACCCTCCATTGTACAGCCTCCATCCTTAGAATTAAAGATTTTGCCGGACCATCTTAAATATGCATATTTGGACGATGGTGAGAAGCTGCCTGTGATTGTTGCTAAAAATTTGCAACCTGATCAAGAAGAAAAATTACTGCAGGTTTTGAGGCAGAATAAACAAGCCATCGGATGGACACTTGCAGATCTTCCTAGTATCAGTCCCTCCACATGCATGCATAGGATTTTGTTGGAGGAAGATACTAAACTAGTACGACAGCCCCAAAGGAGACTGAACCCCCTGACTCTGGATGTGGTAAATAAGGAAGTTACCAAGCTACTGCAAGCTGGCATTATTTATCCCATATCTGATAGTAAATGGATGAGCCCCGTGCAGGCTGTTCCAAAGAAATCTAGGGTCACAGTAGTTGAAAATCAGAACAATGAGCTACTACCCATAAGAATTCAAAACAGCTGGCGGGTTTGCTTTGATTACAGACGACTTAACCAAGCCACCAGGAAAGATCATTTCCCATTACTTTTCATTGATCAGATGTTAGAGAGACTAGCTGGCAAGTCGCATTACTGTTTCTTGGATGGATATTCGGGTTATTTTCAGATCTATATAGCCCCAGAAGACCAAGATAAAACTACTTTCACTTGCCCATTTGGCACATTTACATACAGAAGGATGCCTTTTGGTCTGTACAACGCTCCAGGCACCTTTCAAAGGTGTATGGTAAGTATATTTTCTAACCTTTTAGAAAATTGCATGGAAGTATTCATGGATGACTTTACTGTCTATGGCTCTTCCTTTGATGCATGTTTGGATAGTTTGACTCAGGTTTTGCATAAATGCATTAAGGCTAACCTTGTTCTGAATTTTGAGAAATGTCATTTCATGGTGGAGCAAGGCATAGTTTTAGGGCATATAATATCTAGCAAGGGTATTGAGGTAGATCCTGCGAAAATAGATGTTATTTCATGCCTATCTTACCCCACATGCGTGCGGGAGGTTCGTTCTTTCCTTGGTCATGCAGGTTTCTATAGGCGATTCATAAAAGATTTCAACAAAATTGCTCTTCCACTATCCAACTTGCTACAAAAAGAAGTGGAGTTCCATTTTGACCAGAAATGCAAGGATGCCTTCAATCACTTGAAGCAAGCATTGACCAGTACACCTATCATCCAGCCACCAGATTGGACACTCCCATTTGAGCTCATGTGTGATGCCTCTAATTATGCTTTGGGAGCTGTTCTTGCACAAAGGGTCGGCAAAATATCTCATGTCATCTCCTATGCTTCAAGAACTTTAGATCCTGCACAAGTCAACTACACCACCACTGAAAAGGAACTTTTAGCAATTGTTTTTGCTTTAGACAAATTTCGATCATATTTGCTTGGTTCTAGAGTGGTTGTGTTTTCATATCATACAGCTCTGAAGTTTCTCCTGAAGAAGCTTGATGCAAAGCCTAGGTTGATTAGGTGAATTTTGCTCCTCCAAGAGTTTGATATTGAAATCCGTGATAAAAGTGGAGTGGAGAATTTAGTGGCTGATCACCTAAGCCGAATTGAAAGGGAGGCAGATACTTTTCCTATCCATGATGTCTTCCCTGATGAACAGCTTTTCAAGCTGCAAGGTAACACTCCTTGGTTTGCTGATTTAATAAATTTCTTAGTTGCTGGTGTTTTCCCTACACATTTTATTAGGGCTCAGATTGATAAATTGAAGAGTGAGTCAAAATATTATGTGTGGGACGACCCTTATCTATGGAAATTTTGTAGTGACCAAGTCATTAGGAGATGCGTGCCTGATAATGAATTCCATTCTATTCTTAACTTTTGTCATACACTTGCATGTGGCGGTCATTTTGGTCCCCAAAGGACTGCTAGGAAAGTTTTGGAATCTGGATTATATTGGCCCACTCTATTTCATGATGCATATGTGTTTTGTAAATCTTGTGATCAATGCCAAAGAGCAGGAAACACTTCTCGAAGGAATGAGATGCCCCAGAAATCCTTATTGTTTTGTGAGATTTTTGATGTATGGGGTATTGATTTTATGGGACCCTTTCCTATTTCTTTTGGTTTTGTTTACATTTTGCTAGCTGTTGATTATGTATCCAAGTGAGTGGAGGCGAAAGCTACTCGGATTGATGATTCCAAAGTTGTTGTGGATTTTGTTAGATCACAAATTTTCTGCAGGTTTGGAGTTCCGAAGGCCATCATCAGTGATCAGGGTTCACATTTTTGTAATCGAAGCATGGAAGCTTTGATGAAAAAGTATGGGGTCTTGCACAGAGTTTCTACACCTTACCATCCCCAAACTAATGGGCAAGCCGAGATTTTCAACAGGGAGATCAAGCAGATACTCCAGAAGAGAGTTCAACCTAACAGAAAAGACTGGAGCAAGAGGCTTGAGGATGCTTTATGGGCTTACCGGACTGCTTATAAGACACCAATCGGGATGTCTCCGTATCGGATTGTTTTTGGAAAAGCCTGCCACCTACCGGTAGAAATTGAGCATCATGCATTCTGGGCGGTGAAAAGGTGCAACTTGGACCTAGATCAAGCAGGTATAGAGAGGAAGCTGCAACTGCAGCAATTGGAGGAGATTTGCTTGGAGGCTTATGAAAGTTCCAAACTTTATAAGGAGAAGACCAAAGCCTTCCATGATAAGTTGATTCTGAGGAAAACATTTGAGATTAGTCAAAAAGTTCTCCTCTATAACTCCCGCCTCCGACTCATGCCTGGCAAATTAAGGTCTAGATAGGATGGACCATTTATTGTTACTAAAGTTTTTCCTTCTGGTGCTGTTCAGATTAAAAGTGAGGTCACTCCCAACGCTTTCCTCATAAATGGACACCGTCTCAAACAGTATCATGAACTTCCAAAGAATACAGAAATGGAGATGATGAACCTTCTCCATCCACATTATGAATAAAAAAAAAGAAAAAAGAAAAAAAAAGAAAAAAAAGAAAAAAGAAAAAAGAAAAAACAGCTGTGTGCCCGACAATGAGGTAAGTAGTGCCATTAAATTTTGTCACTCGAAAGCATGTGGAGGTCATTTTTTTCTTTAGCGACAACAACTGCGAAAATCTTGCAGTATGGATTTTATTGGCCTACTTTATTCAAAGTTTGTTACATCTTTTGCAAAAGCTGCAGAAATTGGTCAAAAAAGTTCTGCTTTGAGATTATCATCTGCACCTACTCCTTGGAAAATTGAGATCTAGGTGGCGCAGTTCTTTTGTTGTCAAACACGTGTTTCGTCTTGGGCCGTAGATATTGAGGATCCTAGGAATGGTAGTGCGCTTAAAGTTAATGGACAAAGAGTCAACCATTCCTGGAAAACCAAGTTCTTGAGTTCATTGTGTTGCCGGTTAAGTGGCGGATACAGTACTCCGTGACTCTCAAGTCGGTTTATTTTTCAGTTTTCCAAAATAACTGAACCCTTCTTCTCCTTCAAAATGGATGTCATTCTTTCAAACCTGAGAATACATTTTCCTTCTCTTCCTCAAAATGCTCTAAGAAAAATCTACAAAGTTTGATGTGAAAGATTGAGACTGTTAATGCACAAAGGTATGTCTGTAACATCCCGGGACTGCCTGCAGGATTGACGAGTGTCTCCACAAACCAACACAGGTCTTTTCAGCGTATTTTGTCCTCACTCACACGCATCCTAGGAAACTTCCCAGGAGGTCACCCATCTCACAATTACTCCAGGTCAAGCACGCTTAACAATGGAGTTCTTATGTTCTAGGCTCCCGAAAAGAAGTTGCAACTTGTTTTCGGGAGCCTAGAACATAAGAACTCCATGGTTAAGCGTGCTTGACCTGGAGCAATTGTGGGATGGGTGACCTCCTGGGAAGTTTCCTAGGATGCGTGTGAGTGAGGACAAAGCACGCTAAAAAGACTCGTGTTGGTTTGTGGAGACACTTGTCAATCTTACAGGCAGTCTCGGGATGTTACAGATGGTATCAGAGACGGGACCTCTCCCAGTACGGTGTGGTTTGGGGACGAACCAGGCGGAAGCTGGTGGGCATGTGGTGTCCCGGGGTAGATGAGGGCGGGGAGTGGACGCCGGTGCGAATTGAAGCATGTACAATGGGCGGCTCCTAGCATGCTTCTAGGCGAAGGGTCCCATGAATGAACTGAATACGCATCGGAATGAGAGGGATTCAGAGACTGTGCAGGTATGGGACTGCATAGTTAAGGATGGCTTAAAGGAATTGATTAGGCGTAACCATATCAACAAGTTGCAACTTCTTTTCGGGAGCCCAGAACATAAGAACTCCATTGTTAAGCGTGTTTGACTTGGAGCAATTGTGGGATGGGTGACCTCCTGGGAAGTTTCCTTGGATGCGTGTGAGTGAGGACAAAGCACGCTGAAAAGACTCGTGTTGGTTTGTGGAGACACTTGTCAATCTTACAGGCAGTCTCGGGATGTTACAATGCCAGAAGATGTACGCTGGATAATTGAAGCAAAGGTCCGATTAGCTGGTGAGTCCTCAATTTCATTTGACTCATATATGCCCGGTCTTGGAAGAAGTTCATATTCTAAAAGGAGAAGAGCAAAAAGGTTACTAGTCTGTCACAAATGTGGACGATGGAACTGTAACAAGCGATGTCATACTTTGGGGATGGTTTCCGCAAATAGAGAAGATAAAATTTTCTTCATTAAGAATGGACTGAGTAAGGAGTCATTAAATGATATCTTATTGACTCTTGAGACGCATTCTTGTGGATTGGTGCATCGTGAAATTCTTAAATTGTGGAATCTCTTCAAGAATGAAGAAAAACGCTACAGTCTTGGGAATCTAACTCTAAAAGACCCTGTTTGCTAATTTGAAAATTGGATGGGAAGCTTATCCTCGACTCATAGAAGATGTTTAAGCCGTTACTGGATGTTAAACTAGAGGCAGATGTGAGCCATATCCACAAACAATCTGTACATATCATCCTCTTCTTCTTCTTCATGTCATCTTTCAAACAAAAAAAATATATATATATATATTAAAAAAAAAAAAAAAACAAAAAAAAAAAAAATTATGTATACGTCTTAGGGTTGGCTTTGGTAACACAAACCGTGAATGGGGAAATGCATGCATCCTGATCCAGCCTTCTTAATTGAAAAACAAAGAAGGTAGATTGTATCCCACATGTGAGGCAGCCAGTTGCATTATGGCCACTTGTCCCTTTTGGGAGTCCTATGTTGCGCTGGTCTTGAATGGGTCAAATACTGATCAACAATGCTTTGGCATAAAGCTGAAAGAGCATACTACCTCCATCCCAATCTTAAGTAAGTATACACTCATCTTTCATCAAGTTTTTCTAACAATTTCAAAAAAAAAAAATGGACGTGATGTCTACTGTAGTTATGACGCGCAGTATAAAGATACGCCATGGATACTGTACATACAGGTATGTCATCATTTTCTATTTCTTTTATCTTTGTATCATTTTGTTGTATTTTGATTTTTGTACAGACGATCCTTTGAGCAGGGTCCTTCAGGGGTTTTTAGACTTCTTTACCTTGATGGTTTTCTTGAAGTCAAAAAAAAAAAGATTCTGTGTCTCTTAATTTCAACCTTTTCTGACAACAGCCAACCTACCCTTATAGATACAATTATTTCCCTTTCCATTCTTTTTCTTATTTAAACACTCTATTTTCTCCATTTTCCTTCAACTCAGAAACACTCAAAGGGAGGAAGAGTATAGAATGGGGCCTTCTATTCGTAACCTCAAAAATGTCTGTGTTTTTTGTGGGTCGAGTTATGGGAAGGGATTAAAGTTTGTAAATACAGCTAGCACTCTTGGTCGATCACTTGTTGCGAGGAATATTCATCTTGTATATGGGGGAGGTTGTCGTGGGTTAATGGGGGCTGTATCACTTGCTGCCTTTATAGGAGGCAGTCAGGTTTTAGGTGTTATTCCTAAACCTTTAGCTGAAAATAACATCACTGGAAAGATAGTTGGAGAAGAAATTCAGGTCACATCTATGCATGGACGAATGAAAACAATGGTTGACAATTCTGATGCATTTCTTGTCTTACCAGGTGGTTTCGATACTTTGGAAGAAATTTTTCAAATTATCTCTTGGGCCAAACTGAACATCCACCATAGACCCATTGGTTTGTTGAATGTTAATAATTTCTTTGATCTTTTGTTATCTTTTCTTGACAAAGTTGTGGAACAGGAATTTATCACTCCTTCAGCAAGACAACTTCTTATCTATTGATGAGCTCATTGATAAATTAGAAGCTTTTAAGTATGTACCTAATAAGGTATTAGCTCAGATAGATTGGTCAACAGGAAGCAGCGAAGGAAGTAACAAGAAAAAAAAGCTAGATCTGAAACTTTATCTTTAATGGGTTTGATTTTATTGTACTTTGTTTCTGTTTAAATTTGTGTCAGCTTTCTCCAACAGGTAATATCTTCTATCCTTTACTCATCTATATTTTAACATTGAGGACAATGTTGTGATCTAGTTGGGGGGGAAGGATAGTTGACCAAAAAAAAAAATTTGTTGTTGTTTTGTTTGGAAAGTATGATATGATTGTCATAGACTTATTAAACCAATTAGTGATGGCAGAGTAAGGAGTAATTTTACTCTTGAGATGCATCTTAATTAGTGGCAGAGTAAGGAGTTTTTTAGGTAGTAATTAATTAGTATTAAATTGTTGAAGTACTAAAGTTTTATTGTTTGATTTCTTTTCAGGGTCTGATGCGTCACTGATAGTGTTCTATATCTCTCTTTCACATTGAAGGCAATGTTATATTAAGTGTGGGGGAGAGATTTTTAGCATTTTTTTTAAAAATAAAAATAAAAAAAAGGTTCATTGCATGATTGAATAACTTTTCTCCCTTCTTGAACTGATATGCTTGGTGATGGATGATTGAATTGATGAATTGAGTTTGATGGATGCATACCTTGTGAGATTTTGAGCCTAATGGATAGATTCAACATTTATGCCATTCTCTTCTTTCTTGTGTGATTTTCACTCATGTTAATGACCACTCTAGAACTTGTTTTGATTCTTTTTGAAGCTGCATTTCACTTGCATGCATGAACATGATTGAGGCCCTCTTTCTTAATTAGCCAGTTTAACCGAATAGTCAACCTTGTTTTCAATATGATATCAAGCACTCTTTTGACTTCTTGAAAATTCTCTGATTCCTGCCAACCTTGTATATTTTCCTTTACTTAACCCCTTTGAGCTTATTTGACCATTCCTTGTTTCTAGCTCATTATGTGCCTTAAATGAAAAATCGTGTTCTTACTTTACCTTAGGGAATAAAAGAACATTAGCTTGGTTAATGGATGAGTTTTTGAATAAGTGTGGGGGTGTGTTTACAAAATGGTTGTTGAAAAAGGAAAGAGTGCCTAAAAAAAAGAAGAGGAAAAATATATGTATATAGTTATGTTCATATATATATATATAAAAAAAATAAAAGGATTGGGAAATGAATATGTAAAGGGATATACATTAGAGTTGGGATGAACTTTTATGCTTGTTATTTGAACTCACTCTCATTTGCTTTTATTCTCTTTGGTATTTATCTTCTATCCATTTTATCCTCTTCTCATTACCTTGACCTCACTACAACCTTGAATAAGGTCCTCATGATTTGTGTGTGCATGTGTTTTGAGTAGTGGAGAAGTAGAAGATAAGCAAGCTTATGGTAGTGCAATTTTCATGGGTTGAATTGAGTGAAATACCTACCTTTTAAACACTTGAGAGATTGAGAGGGAATCTTGTGAAGATCTATCATTCTCGATTCATGTTGAAGATACCTTGCTTGTTGGTTTGAGATGTGGAGAATTGTTAACTCATGAATGTTTTGATCCCTTGAACCTTTGGTTGTTCTTCTTGATTGTAAAATTTTGGGCTCTTGAATGTCGTTGGAATTTAAATTTTTGTTAATATCTTATGTCCTTGTTTTGGTCTTGAGTTTTGCCCAGGAGTGCAAAAAGCTAAGTGTGGGGGAATTTGATAATCAAATATTTTATTCATTAAGAAACCCTTATGTTTAGTCATTTGCACTCTCCATATTCTTAATTGATTGAGTTTGGTATGATTTTGTGAGTTTAAGCTCAAAATGGTCCTAATTGAATATTTTTAGCATTATTGAGATTTGACACTATTTCTGTATTTTGGCCATAACTTGAGTTCCTGATATCTGATAATCATGAATTTTACCTTGTAGGAAAGCTAGGAGGAAGCTCTACAACTTTGATGAAGAGCTCGAAGTCCTACACAGATGTCTAAGGGACCTAAGTTTACATGGAAGTCAGAATACGGGTTCTGTCACTAGAATCCGAACGGTGTGCACTCATAAAATCATATCTCAAGCTGTAATAATGGAGATGGGGCGAAATTTGATAGTTGATAGATCCAAATAAACAACTTTCATGAAGAACACTTTTTGAAAAAATGAAGTCTAATGGGTCAGTTTGAGCTTGCAAGTTAGAACAGAGGTGCTGAAGTTGGGTTTGAGCAACCTGCCGTATTTGGGTCATATCTTGGGCTGTAGGAAGCCAAATTGGACGATCCAGAAATGCATTTTATAGCCAAGACAAAGATCTACAACTTTTATGAAGAGTACTTTTCATGGATCTGAAGTATAGTTGGTCGTTTTTGGCTTCCAAGTCAGACAAGAAATTTTTCTCCTCAACCACCCACTCATTCATCCACTAATCCACCCACTCATCCACAAATCCATCCACTCAACCACCCCACTCAACCACCCCACTCATCCACCCCACTCATCCACCCACTCCCGTTTGTCATTTTGTTACCCTAGACTTCTATAAAAGGCACCATTGGTTATCATGAATAACAAGTTGTATTCTCCTTCATTTCTCTCATAGTTTCTTCTTGTTTCTTCATAGTTTCTCATAGCTTTTGTATATTTTGATGCTCCCCTTCATGGTAATGGAGGGGGCTAAGCTACTTTCGGTCAATTTAGAACTCTTGAAGAGATTGTGGTTTGGATTCTTGAGACTTTGGTTATGTATTGTATTTGATTTGTAATTGAATTCCTCTTTTCTTCTTCTTTTTTCTTCTTCATGATCTTGAATGCATGAATGGTGATTCTATTTATGTTGATCTGATTTGATCTTGGTTTAAGATTGAGATTTGTGATGAAACTTAGAACTGATTGATCTAAACTAATCACATAAATGAAGATTGAGATTTGTGATGAAACTTAGAACTGATTGATCTAAATGAATCACAGAATTGAAAAGGTTAGGTTACTGATTTGTGCCTAAGTTAATTGAATTCGGTACTTGAAATTAACATAGATCTTCATGAATGGTGTGATTGCAGATTTGTGTTTATCACTTGTTAATTAAATTCTAGATGATTGTCTAGTATGAATTCTGGATTTGATGCAGAGATCTCGGTTAGATCCAAATTAACAATTCAATTGCGCTTCAAGTGTTCTATGAAGGGTCTATGATTGAATCCACCCAATCTTGGATAGGTTTCTAAATTGACTGCTCTTTAATTGTTATTTCTTCCTTTAATTTTGTTAAGTGCGATCTTAAACTGTCAAACCCCCCTTTGCTAACTTTCACTTGATTTGATTAAATTGCATCTACAATCCTCGTGGAGATGATCCGGTGTTGTCACTGTGCTACAAGCTTAGGTAATAACTTCGGTTATAATTTTGACTGAGTTCGGCGCTCGTCATTTAACGTTTCCAAGAATCTAAGTCTTGATCAATTATGCCAATCTCTAGGTTAGCTAACCCTTAAAAACCTTAGCCTCACGAGCCTTCAAGATTCTAAATTCCTTTCCATATTATGCACTAATCTCTTGATACCAATCACTTAGTTTTGGTTCCGCATGGGATTAACTCAATTCCTCATTATCATTAAGTATTCATAGTTTATCAATTGCCACAATGTCCTTATTAGGGATACTTATTTTCAAAGTCTTAAGTCTTTGATCAATTATGAAAAGGTTAGGGTAAATAACCCTTTAAAACTATGGTCTTCTCAAATACCATTACTCAATTTAAGTCTTTTGCTTTATTAAGGATTATGCAATTCTCTAATTCCTCAATCTCCAAGGATGCACCAAGGCATCACTTGAGCTCAATCTTTATCTCTAAAATCATGGTCCCTCAAAGTTCTCAAAATCTCAATTCCTTTCCATTTTATATAATAGTTTCTTGTTAATAAATCACTATAATTTTAGTTCACCAAAGTCAATTTCATCCCTCATGATTCCAAGCCAAAACCGTGGCCTTCTTTAGTCTTTAAAGTTTCATTCTTTCACTATACTATGTATTGGTTACTTGATACTTAATCACTTAAATTTTCATTTCTCACACGATCAATCCAATTGCCTAAGGTCCATGCCAAAACCGTGGCTTCATAGGTCGTCTAAGTTCCACTTTATATTTGTCATTTGTGTATTGATTCTTTAAGATCAATTTACTTAAGTTTAATGTATCAAGGTCATTCCATTTGCCTTATTGTTCAAGCCAAAACCATGGCTATCATTGAGTCTTGAAAGTCCAATTTTTCCTTCCCTTTTATGTATTAACTTCTTGTCATCAATTCACTTAAATTGTTAGTTCATTAAGATCAATCCAATGGCCTAAAGTTCAATGCCAAAACCGTGGCTTCATGGTGTCCAATATCCAATTTTTCTTTCCACTAATATTCATTAGTTTTCTTAATATTAGTTCACTTAAATTTAGTTTATTAAAATTAATCCAATTACCTCTTTATCAAGATCAAAACCGTGGCTTCATGTGGGGCAGTAAACCCTTAGAATTTCACATTCATAAATTTTCATTATCATCATTTAACATTTAATTTCATAGCTTCCTTTTATTATGTACAAAACAAATTTATCATTGAAGAATCATATCAAAACCGTGGCATCAAGTTAAGGTAGGAAACTCCACATTTTCCATATAACAACCCTAACTTGATCAAGCACATTTAATACATCAAACATATTCAAGAGCACAAATCAAACATTAATCAAATTTAAGAACATTATATCATACAAATTTACAAAACAAATAGCATGCAAAGATGGATTTCCCCATTAACATATGTAACACCCTAAACTTTTGGGGTAATACCGTTGAGTCCCGAATGTACTGTTTTCTGTTTTTCAACTTTAGGATAAATGACCGTTATGTCTTTTTTGTACTGTTTGTTGTTTTTCTGTATGAATTACTGCTTTATATTACTGTCTGTTATTTTATTTGAACTTTTTGTGTGATTTGCTCCGGGACAGGAAAATAATATTTTCCGAGCCGGGGAAATCTTATTTTAATTATTCGGAGCTGGGAGATCTTACTAAACCCAATTCTGAAAGATACGGTTAGTAATATTTTAATTTTTAGGATTTAACTGTAAAATAAAATAATTTTATATTATTATAATATTATTTTATTAGTCAGTACAAACAAGCGGTAATGAACCTGGAAATGTTTTGCGGGACCCACGTTTAGTGAAAACTTAACAGGCTTAGTAGCTTAATTAAACATCATTAGTGGTGGAACATTCAAGAGCATGTGACTAAGCTTAATGACTAGGCTTAGTTAGTGACTAAGCTTGATAACAAGGTTAGTGACAAGGCTAGGATTATCCAATGAGAGCAAAGCTTGGTAATCAAGTCTTAATCCTCACCATCGATCAATTCTAAGGCTAGGATGGAGCCAAGCTAATGGACACCTCTTGCCATTTGAAGTCTACGGCCATTCACTCATTCAAGGCTATTCTTCACTTGATTTCCATGCATTTTCTCTCTTCTTTCTCTTCCAAAAATATCAAACTCCATTGTTGTCTTCCTTGTAAAGCATTCGGCCAAGCAACCATATTCACCATCCATCCACCCAAAATTTCTTCTAACCAACTTTTCTAAACCTAAACACAATTCTAAGAACATCTCTAGTTGGGAGTTCTTACAAAATCCTTCATCTTGGGCTTGAAAACCTACTTGGAAGATTTTACCTTAAAGGTGAAACTCTTTGATTTTCATTTCTTAATTCTTTTTCAAAGTTCTAAGCCATGATTGATCCATGGTTTAAGCTTTCTTTCATGGTTATAACTTGTAGAATTTTGTTTAAGCTTGATAGGTGTCTTGGAGGGTGAAAACCGAAACCCTAGAAAAGAGTGAAAGAGTATTTGTCTTCATTTAAGGTAAAAGGAAGACTTAAATCTTATCATCCTTGGGTGGTGGTAAGAAGATGGAAATTGTTTGTGATTGTAGAATCCATAAGGATTCATTTGTGTGCTTGTTAATAGCTTTCCTATTTGTGATTTGTATTAATATGCATGTCTACAAGCTCTAAAAATATTGTATGTGTTAGAAATGCATGTGTAAATAGTAGGATGTCAACAACATGTCAAGGATTGCATGAGTGTTCCAAAGAATACACCACTAAGGCTCACGGCCTCAACCAAAAAGGAGAACCAAAATGTTCTCAACAATTTTCTAAAAGAGTGATTTAATTGACTTAGGTAAAAGAACAAGATGCAACATGATTTAGAAGAAGAAAAATGATCCAAAGATCAAATATCAAAGTTTTGACAAATTCGGCCAACATGCCTAAGTTGAATATTTTGATTTCTAAAATTGTTTTTCAACAAAGGTTAGGTAATGATGCTAAAAGGAATTTTATTACAATGAGTTTTAAGGAATAAAAATGATTAGAACAAGTTTAAAAAGTTAAAACTAATGATTTTAGTGGTTAAAAGTAAATACAGTAGCTTTTGTAAAATTTATAACGTAGAGCTCATATTATATTTTGAAGCACGTTAGTAGTTTTCAAAAGTGTGATTAAATGGATATAATATAAATAAAAGGAATTTTTACGGAAAACTTAGAAAATCATCATTATACATTTTCTAAGCAAAATACTGTCAATTTTTGCTAAAAACAGACAAATAAGATAGAAAAGATAGCAAATATACTTTATACGGTATGAAAAATATTCTACGTAGTTCAAAAGTATTAAATATTATTTCTGTTTATTTAAATAGTAATTTTTAAGGAATTCAGACAAGAAAATGATTTAAAAATTTTACGCGATTGAGAAAAAGTTTGAAAAATAGTATGCAATTTTAAAAACAGTAAAATATATTTACGCGATTTAAAAACATTTGTAAAAGCGATGAAATTTTGAAAACGCGATAAAATTTCTACGCAATTGACGAAAATCGCAAGTTTTTACTGTCGGGCCAAAGTGGTGGACCCGGACAGATTTTGAAACAGTACTGTCAGGTGGGACGTACTGTATATATATGCGATTTGCCAGTGAGGGCATATTTGTAATTTTTGCCAGTGAGGGCATATTTGTAATTTTTGCCAGTGAGGGCATATTTGGAATTTTTGCCAGTGAGGGCATATTCGTAATTTTTATCATGCATCGTGTTGTGTCAATTTGGTTGATAATTGGTGGATTGATTGACGAGATGAATAACATCGTGTTGTCGGTGTGATAAGCGTAGTGTGGTTCAACTTGAATGAACTTGGAGACATTAGTGTGCAGATTATTCCATTTCTGGACAGTTGGTCGCTCCTTTGGGCCGTGGTAACTGGTAACACACTAATGGACTCGACACGCACTATGCTTAATCAAGATCTTGTGAAGTCTATTAGTGCAAGCCTGTAGTGACACAACGTATGACAGTGAACTACACCACTATGCTATTTCAGTGGGCTATAGACGCAACGTGTGACAGCGCAATAGTTATGGGCGGTCGACGGTACTAATAGATCTTGCGGGTCGTTCACTCCGATGTCTGTATTTTTAGCTCCATAGAGTAGGGTTAAGTCACATTTCATATATTTATGTTTTATACATTTTAAAGTTATTTATTTGCTCTATTTTATCTATCTGTATTATTTTATCTATCTGTATTATTTTATCTATCTATATTATTTTATTTATTTGTACCATTTTATTCATATGTAACATTGTATGTTGTTGTATTGAGTTTTTGTATTATTTAATATTATGATTTATGTTATTATAGTATGCTATATTGTATGAATTGTTATGCCTGTTGTATTGTCGTTTTCTTATTTTACCACGTTTGTGGTGATACAGATTGTCTTACCTCTTTCTTGTATGTGTTATCTGTATATTTTAAATTATGTGATAAAGAGTTTGAGGAAGAGGAACAACCTCTTGAGTATGAGTATCCCGAAGAGGAGGAAGAGCAGCAAGCCGAAGATCAGTTCTACGATCAAGAACCATCCGATCATCCTTACCCATTGGATTGATTGTGTGGATATGACGCTACCAGGTTTCTTTGGGTTTGTGCAACTGGAGTTCCATGGAGGCTCTGAAGCCTGGCATCTGCGAGAGGATCGTGACTCGGTGACGTACATAGGGCGTCTGACGATGACCATACGTACGGAGTTTGATGGAGTGCCGATCTTTTCTACCTTGCTGTATCTACATGTGGAGTTGCCGCTGTCTCTTATGCGTCATTGGGGTGGTATGTTTGATGCGCCTAGTGAGATCAGCAGCGTATCGACTGCACGAACTCGTGTCCGTAGAAGGTCAAGGCATCCTGGATATTTATCACCTGAAGTTTCATCTGAGAGTGATCCTTCAGAGGGCTAGATATTTATGATGTGTACTTGGGCGCGTCTATGTTTGTATATATAAACCTTTTACTGCTTTGTTTATTGTTATGTTTTTAGTTTTAAATATTGGTAGTTGTACATTACTTGTATAATCTAAGATGAAACCATATGTATATTATGTGTGATGATAGTGTGCCTATTTTATGTTCTATGTTATTTTATCTTGTAATATTCTGTTTAATCGGAAAAAAATTTCAACTCGTATTATTTTATAATAAATATTTTACAACTTGGATAGATTTTATTTATCTTTCTTTTATTTTATTTATATATGTGACATCCCCACAAGGGTGTTACAACATACATACAAAGTTCCCTCACCACCATAAATGGTTGAAGTGAGTAATCTCCCTCTTACCTAGAGGAGACAATGCAAGGAAACAAACTCTTTGGTTCTTTGATTTGCAAATTCGGATTCCACCTTCAAGAGAACCATAAAATGGTCAAATTTTCATAGTCACAAACTAAGGATTGAAAAGAATGATCCTTGGTCACATAGGTGATCAAGGAAAACGAAATTGAGAAGTGAATGTGAAGAACTTTACCTAAAGCCTTAAGCTTGAACTCCTTGAGATTTCTTTTTGGTGATTTTCGGATTCCACTCATCCAAGAACCCTAGAGTGTTCAAAATCACTCACATCACACACCAATGCTCAAAAAGAGAAGCCTTTGGTCACATTGTAACCAAGGAAAACGAAAATGAGAAGAAATAGGAGAGAAATCAAGAATCTTTACCTTAGAAGACAATGGAGACAAGGTTGGATTTTGGGCAACTTTTCTAAATGAAACTTGTAGAGAAGATGTAGGTGAGTGTAGAAATGTGTTTAGTGAAGAGAAAAATCAAAAAGCTTGGTCATCCATGGAAGAGTGATTTTCGGATTTGGAGAAGGAGAGGTAGAAAGGTTGGATTTTTGAAGAGATTTTCTAAAGAGAAAGTGTAGAGGAGGTTGAGAGAAGTCTAGAAATGGTGTTTATGGAGAGAAAAGTGAAGAGAAAGCTCTCAAATGGTGGCTGGAAATTTCGGATTCAAGAGGAGTAAGAAGAGAAGAGGTGGAGAGAAAATAGAGGTAGAAATGGAAAATGAAGAAACTTTCTAAACAAAGAAGGCAGAGGAAGTGAAGATGAGTGTAGAAATGAGCTTGGAGAGAAGAAAAGATGAACAAAAATGGTGGAGGAAGAGGGCTGAATTTCGTGGCTATGGTGGAGGTAGAGAGAAGGAGGAGAAAAGATGAAGAAGATGAAGTGAAGAGAGAGAAAGTGGTAGGTTAAAGTGAGATATTTTTGAGTGAGTATGATTAAGTGTGCGAAGCAAAATTGCTTCCCCACCATGCCCCTAAGTCCACGGCCAAGAGGGAGAGAAGAGAGTTGGAGAGGCTTCTCTAACAAACCAAGGGCAATTGAGTCATTTGTGGTCAAAGCTTCTAGAAGAAGCTTCATAAATGAGATTCAAAATTTGAATTAAAGTGAAGTTGATTTGACATAAAATAGATTGCATTGGGATAAGGTGATAGGATTTTTAATGCATGCTATTATCCAATGGATAATAGTTACAGTCGATAGAAGTCAGTATTAATTTATCTGACAGATGAAATTTACACAACGTTTTATTATTTCGTATGTTAAATTTCTCAAAAAACGTGAAATCTTATAAACTGTGTCCGACCTCGGGTTTAGTAAGATCCCCTGTCGACGTTTCCATAGTTCAAGGTTCTCGAGAAAAATATTTCATTTTACCGACTCCTCTCAATGCACACGTAAAACGAGAAATATATTAAAATATTAAACATCTCTGGAAAAATTCTAGGAAATTCCTATAAATCACAAATATTATAAAACAACTATTCGTCACAAAATTTTTCAACTTTTGAAACGTTACGGTCGTTTTTCATCTCTGCCCAATGTGCACGTAAAACGAAAAATAATATTAAAATGTTCTGCGTCCTCAAAAAAATCCAAAAAAATTCTCAAAAATCCCAAATATTGTAAAATGATTATTTATCCTAAAATTATTAATTTTTGGGATGTTACAGTTTCTTCTTCTTCTCTCTCTCCTATTTATCTTGAATACAAATTTTTGTATTTCATTTTCATATTCAATATGTAGTTAGTTGTGTTTAGAGTATTCTTTGAATCTTCCATTGAATACTGATTGATTTGTACCCTTTTGAGTTTATATGAAAGATTTGGGTTTTGTTCTATGATACAGTTCTTAATGCTCTTATTTGTCTAATCAACTTATGGGTGATTTGTGAAATCTATTGAGCCTAGACATAGAACTTTAGGCTTTAGATCATTTGTATGGTAGATACATGTTCGATTTCATTCCAATGGCGGAGTGGGTTGATTCATTAACAGGATAGCGATGAGACCATGACAAGTGTACCAGATCATCAAGTAATAAAAACAGTGAGAAACCAGATATTGTTCTCAGGGATCGATGACTAAATACCAATTCACGAAATTAGCTACTATTTAAACTAAGATTTTAATCAAAGTGAGCTCTAATAACAAAACAAGAGAAACACATGAACTCATGCAAAGACAATATTTTTAGATTTTTATAGTTGGCAAAATAAGAAACACCTGGTATGCAAAACGATTGAAATTCAATTTATGAAAAAGTTGGGATCAAGCTTCATTTGATTTTACTTGTTGCAAATCAATTAGAACTAACACAAGCTACTATTCCTATTTTTGTTATCGAATTCTCTAAGATACTCAACTCCTAATTCCTTAGGTAGTTAACCATTTGTTCCCAATTAAAAACCCTGATTCCTTAGGTGAATCTAAGAGATAACAAGCATTACGGTTTAGAATTCAAAGAGGTAACGAGCAAATCAATGACTATTCCTAGCCTAGAGATAAACAAGGTTCATAATCTCATAGCACAAATCATATACCAAATTTCCATTCAATATACAATCCAAAAATCATCCTAAAGAGAATCAATCTTTAGAAAGCATTAGGAGAAGAGATCATAAACTCAAAACAGAGTAGCAACTTGTATTAAGTAAACCCAATTTTAAATACAAATAGGTTTCATCAAAATCCACCTAATCCCAACAAAGGGAAATTTAGCTATACATAGCAACAATGACAAAAACTAGAATAAGGGAAGAGAATAGAGAAAACTCTATAGGTAGGTGAAGATCCGATTCGTTTCCACAATTTCTTTTCTTCAGAAAACCCCAGAACTCTCCAGAATAAGGTTAGTTCCTGCTTTCTTACCTCCTCTGCTGACTGCTTACTCTAATTAGGTCAGAAATGTGAATTTATACTCTGTTATGGGCGCCTAGGCACTGCGTCTAGAGCACCTAGGTGCTAGACATCAAGAACTTCCTTTCTTTCATAATCCAGAGCACCTAGCCGCTTAGTCTTGAGCGCCTAGGCGCTCAACATCCAGGGAGTGCTTTCTAAGGTCTCAAGGGCGCCTGGTGTAACACCCTAATACCGATAACCTAGTATATCAAAATATACATGGATAAGCAGTATTAGTTATGGTACTTCTATCTTAACATAATACTAATCCATATCATTTTAAACAAATAATAATGGAGAGCCATGCAGAAAACTAAAAATTATACATATAACATTGCCACTGAAGGGCTCATTGTATACATAACTTCCTGAACAAACTAAAAGCAGTGTAAATAAATACAAGCTTTAAACTAGAGAGCATAAAAACTATCTTTGTCTTTGTACTTCCTCTTCTTGCCTTTAGATGAACCTTTGCCTGGATTTACATGGTAACAACGGGGTGAGAAATCACATTTCTTAGTATAAGTATGCCAAAACCAGTAGTTTAAACATTTACAATGAATAAACCAACCTGAACTAATACTTCCTGCATAAGAAACAATTGCAACTCTCTTTTTATGTAACGTTCCTTAGCAAACAATACTATTGTTCTGATAACCGAAACCACGATGATATCAAATAACCGCCTATACAATCATTTGAAATCAACGGCCAGACAATCGACCATACAGCTGTCACCGATAACACAAAGTAACACATACACAACAATCACACCAATATATTCAAACCGAACAAAATATTAAACAATGCAATGATGTAATGATGCATGTTTATGCTCAAAGAAAAGTGTATGCTAGTGTTGGTGCAATGTCATGAATACTCAGCTATTTGCCCTAGGCACCGAGAAATTCTACCATGGTAACGTGTGACCCCTTATAGCTTACTTTTGGGAACGAAGTCTGTCACCACAACACCTGACCTCCTACACCCCTAGGCAAAGAGGAATTTTGCCATGACAACATGTGACCCCTTATAGCCTATTGTTTAGAAACGAAGTGTGTTATCACAACACATGACCTCCTACACCCCTAGGCAGGGAGGGAATATGATACGATAACAAGTAACCTCCTATAACCTACCAAGTAGGGAGGGAGTCTACTATCATATTATGTAACCTCCTATAACCTGCCATAAACTGAGTGGATGCCTCCACCATCTGCTCTCTAGGAATAGCAAGCATATGTGAATTGTGAAGTGTGTGTAATGCGGAGTTATGTCCTAATTCTAACATAACCACCACATGATTTCATACTAAGTCCATCTTGCATTACTAACTCCACCTCTTCTCTATGGGAGCATTTCATGCACTACGACATTGAACCAATGCCAACTAGACTTAGTACACTGTTGTCTTTGCATTACTAACTCTCTTTAACTCTTTGAGAGCTCTTCATGCACTATAGCATTCACCCTTGCCAGCTAGGGTCTTTGGTACTTAACTTTTGCCAACTCGGAACCTTGGCCCTTCACTTTTGCCACTTAGGCACTATGGTACTCTGCTATTGCCATCTTGCTTCTTAAAACTCTTATCACCTCTCTTGTGACATCTGTGCAACTTTAAGTTGCTTAAGAAGCTAAACTCTTGATCTCTAGTAATCCATGTCTAATGGATGCACAACTTTTCTTTTATCTTTCCTTGTATGCCACTAGGTTTTTCTCTCAAAGAAATACCCTCTCTAGTGCCTCAACACATTCTACTAGGCATAACCAAAGGGCTCCATCCACTAGGGATCTCTAAACATCCAAAAACAACATTTTGGAGCTTCAGGGTCTCATGTCGCGGCACAAAACTTTTCACGCCGCGGCACCCAACTCTTGTGTGCAACTTCTGGGCTAATTTTTCGTCTCACGATGTGGCATGGTACTACCTATGCCGCGGCGTGCTATGCAAAATACCCTCACGCTGCAGTGTACAACCCCCATGTTGTGGCGTTCTTAGCAGAAACTAGATTCTACAGAATTCTGCAGAATTGTGGTACTGTTCCATTAACTTTTCTCTTGGATTTTGGCCATTTCTATACAATCTCTCAGTGATTCTATGTGCCTAATCAGTTCTTTAACACATAAGAAACATCAAACACCAACTTAAACCTCTTAATTTAGATTATAGATCAAAATTCCCCATACTTTAACCTAAACCCCTCTTTAGGCTTTTAGGATCGAACTTGGATAGTTTTTGTTTCTGATTCAAATTCCTTGCATGAACAAGTCATAAACTTGATTTATAACTCATTCAAACAAGTAAAACACCTACAAAATCTCTAGAACTCAAAATGACACATTAAACCTCAAAGGCCTAACATGGAAAGATGAGGAAAAAGAGGAAGTTAGAGCTCAAGAACCCCTACCTCTTGCTAGATGAAGATCCTGAAGCCTTGATCCTTGTCTTGATCTTTCCCCTTTGATTTCCTTCTTTTTCCTTCTTTTCTCCCTTTCTTTCTTCTGCTTCTACTCTCTGCCGTGGGAAAATATAAGAAGCAAAGCCTCAATTTGCTTCTAATAATATATTAACTATCTTATACTAAAACTCCCGATCTACTATAAAACTTAGATTCCTCTAAATCAAGGTTTCTAACTTCCAATAGACTCCAAATAAATCCTAAGATTCATTAAAAATCATATTGTACTTTTTCTCTATTTTTCATATCTGCTGGGGGTCAATCTGGTATTAAAATGCACAACCAGTATGCCTAAAAATACCAAATCAACTTCGATTACTCTGAAACTTTAACTACACCTTACTTAACTCATTTATGACCTAAAAACAAATTATCTAAACTTGTTTCCCTTCAAATAGCAGTTTATGCTATTTTCTGAGTCATTTTAGGCGACTTTTCACACTTGGGGTTGCAACAAAGTGCCTAAACTAATTCTGTTTGTCACCAAACTTGACTACATGCTAAACAAGTAATATATTACCTTTGTAAGTAATTATAAGCCTAACATGACTTTTCTGGGATGTTATATTCTCCCCTCCTTTTTAAAAATTTTATCCCCAAAATTTGATTTACCTCATGCAAGAAGTCACATACAACTCACACTTTAAAACAAGTATAACCAAACCTCGAAGAAACAAAACCAAACATTTACCTTTCTATGAATCCTTAGGTTGCGTTCTCTCCTTGCCTTGCACGATGTAAACCCTTCCCGGAGCTGTGGGTCTACTATCGGGTTGCACTTCTTCCCTTTGCAGACATTCCTTGGCAAAATGCCCTGGCTATCCATAATTATAGCACATTGACTGCCCTACTAAATAAGGTCTATCACCATGCTGCCTTCCACACTTAGGGCATTGACCCTTCTTGGACTCCACCTCCTTTGATTTACCTTTCTCACCCCTTGTGAACTTTGACTCACTATGCTTTATTTTCTGGGAACCTTGGGACTCTTGGCCCACTGTAGGTCTCCTCTCATGTTTCTCTATTCTACGGCACTTGTTGACCAAAGAAGAAAAATCTTTGATCTCCAAGGGCTTTACTGCATCCCTGATATTAACTCTCAGACTGGATTCGAATTTCACACATCTCTAGTTCTCATTCGGGTCATCTCTGAAATGATATGAAAACTTTGACAGCTGCTCAAACTTGGCCTCATACTGGCCCACTAACATACTCCCCTGTTCTAATCTCATAAATTCCACCTCCTTCGCATCTCGTAAATTTTACGAAAAATACTTTCCCAAGAAAGTTGTTCTAAACATTTCCCAAGTCATCTGAGCTCTTGCTACTGCCATCACTCTTGTGGTACTCTTCCACCAATGCTCTGCCTTTCCCTTCAGCATAAAAGAGGCAAAAGAAACTTTCTGCTCATTAGTTCAAACCATCACCTAAAGAATCCTTTCGATCTCATTTAACCACCCTTTTGCTTTCACCGGGTCAAACTCACCATTAAAAGGTGGAGGGTTTATTTGTCTAAATGCTGCCAAGTCCTGGAAGTTCTGATTCCTTTCGACTGGTTCTTGCTGCACAGGTTGTACAAGTTGATTAGCTTCCAACCTCTCTAACATCCTCGCCATCACATTGGTAATAGTCACCACTACATCGACCATGTTGGGGATCTTCAGGAGCTGTATTCCCTACTACTCTGGTTCACTTCTTTGGTGCCATAGCTTCCTGCACACACCGAAATAATTAATATTGAGCTATAGTCTCAATATCATGCAACCGTGCAATAGTAGCTAATAACCACCGACTCAAAGCAAAACATGCAATTCAAGCATCACCTTAAACATATGAGACAAGAAATGCATGACACTTAGTGGAAAAACATGAAACATGTCTAAGCCTAGTCAGTCCATACCCCGGCTCAACAGGAGGAACTGCTCTGATACAATAATATAACACCCTAATACCATTAACCTAGTATATCAAAATATACCTGGATAAATAGTATTAGTTATGCTACTTCTATCTTAACATAATACTAATTCATATCATTTTAAACAAATAATAATGGAGAGCCTTGTAGAAAACTAAAAATTAAACATATAACATTGCCACTGAAGGGCTCATTGTATACATAACTTCCTGAACAAACTAAAAACAGTGTAAACAAATACAAGCTTTAAACTAGAAAGCATAAAAACTATCTTTGTCTTCATACTTCTTCTTCTTGCCTTTAGATGAACCTTCACTTGGATTTACATGGCAACAACGGGGTAAGAAATCACATTTCTCAGTATAAGTATACCAAAACTAGCAGTTTAAACATTTACAATGAATAAACCCAATTGAACTAACACTTCCTGCATAAGAAACAATTACAACTCTCTCTTTATATAACGTTCCTTAGCAAACTATACTTTTATTCTGATAACTGAAACTATGATGATATCAAATAACCGCCTATACAATCATTTGAAATCATCGGCCAGACAATCACCCATACAACTGTCACCGATAACACAAAGTAACACATACACAACAATCACACCAATATATTCAAACCGAACAAAATATTAAACAATGCAATGATGTAAAGATGTATGTTTATCCTCAAAGAAAAGTGTATGCTAGTGTTGGTGCAATGTCATGAATACTCAGCTATTTCCCCTACGCACCGAGAAATTCTACCATGGTAACGTGTGACCCCTTATAGCCTACTTTTAGGAACGAAGTCTGTCACCACAACACCTGACCTCCTACACCCCTAGGCGCAGAGGAATTTTGCCATGACAACATATGACCCCTTATAGCCTATTGTTTAGAAACGAAGTCTGTTATCACAACACATGACCTCCTACACCCCTAGGTAGGGAGGGAATATGATACGATAACAAGTAACCTCCTATAACCTACCAAGTAGGGAGGGAGTCTGCTATCATATCATGTAACCTCCTATAACCTGCCATAAACTGAGTGGATGCCTCCACCATCTGCTCTCTAGGAATAGCAAGCATATGTGAATTGTGAAGTGTGTGTAATGCAGAGTTATGTCCTAATTCTAACATAACCACCACATGATTTCATACTAAGTCCATCTTGCATTACTAACTCCACCTCTTCTCTATGGGAACATTTCATGCACTACGACATTGAGCCAATGCCAACTAGACTTAGTACACTATTGTCTTTGCATTACTAACTCTCTTTAACTCTTTGAGAGCTCTTCATGCACTATACCATTCACCCTTGCTAGCTAGGGTCTTTGGCACTTAACTTTTGCCAACTCGGCACCTTGGCCCTTCACTCTTGCCACTTAGGCACTATGGCACTCTGTTATTGCCATCTTGCTTCTTAAAACTATTATCACCTCTCTTGTGATATATGTGCAACTTTAAGTTACTTAAGAAGCTAAACTCTTGATCTCTAGTAATCCATGTCTAATGGATGCACAACTTTCCTTTTATCTTTCCTTGCATGCCACTAGGTTTTTCTCTTAAAGAAATATCCTTTCTAGTGCCTCAACACATTCTGCTAGGCATAACCAAAGGGTTCCATCTTCTAGGGATCTCCAAACATCCAAAAACAACATTTTGGAACTTCAGGGTCTCACGCCGCGGCACAAAACTTTTCACGTCGCGGCACCCTACTCTCAGGTGCAACTTCTGGGCTAATTTTTAGTCTCACGCCGTGGTATGCCGCTGCCTACGCCACGACGTGCTATGCAAAATACCCTCAAGCTGCGGCGTTCTTAGCAGAAACCATATTTTGCAGAATTCTACAGAACTGTGGTACTATTCCATTAACTTTTCTATTGGATTTTGACCATTTCTATACAATCTCTCAGTGATTCTATGTCCCTAATCAGTTCTTTAACACATAGGAAACATCAAACACCAACTTAAACCTCTTAATTTGAATTATGGATCAAAATTCCTCATACTCTAACCTAAACCCCTCTTTAGGCATTTAGGATCTAACTTGGATAGTTTTGGTTTTTGATTCGAATTCCTTGCATGAATAAGTCATAAACCTCATTTATAACTCACTCAAACAAGAAAAACACCTACAACATCTCTAGAACTCAAAATGACACATTAAACCTCAAAGGCCTAATATGGAAAGATGAGGAAAAAGAGGAAGTTAGAGCTCAAGAACCCCTACCTCTTGCTAGATGAAGATCTTGAAGCCTTGATCCTTGTCTTGTTCTTTCCCCTTTGATTTCCTTCCTTTTCCTTCTTTTCTCCTTTTCTTTCTTCTCTTTCTGCTCTCTACTGTGGGAAAATATAAGAAGCAAAGCCTCAATTTGCTTCTTATAATATATTAACTATCCTATACTAAAACTCCCGATCTACTATGAACACTTAGATTCCTCCGAATCAAGGTTTCTAACTTCCAATAGACTCCAAATAAATCCTAAGATTCATTAAAAATTATGTTGTAATTTTTCTCTATTTTTTCATATTTGCTAGGGGTCAATCCGATATTGAAATGCACAACCAATATGCCTAAAAATACCAAATCAACTCTGATTACTCTGAAACTTTAACTACACCTTACTTAACTCATTTGTGACCTAGAAACAAATTATCTAAACTTGTTTCCCTTCAAATAGCAGTTTATGCTTTTTTCTTAGCCATTTTAGGTGACTTTTCTCACTTGGGGTTGCAATAAAGTGCCTAAACTAACTCTATTTGTCACCAAACTTGACTGACATGCTAAACAAGTAATATATTACCTTTGTAACTAATTATAAGCCTAACATGACTTTTCCGGGATGTTAGACCTGGGCGCTTCTTTTGGAGCGCCTGGGCGTTGAACATCCAGGAATTTTTCTTTTGATCTTGCTTCCCAGGCTCTAGTTATCCTTGCTTGCATGTTTTCCTTTGCCACATTGAGCTTCATCCTATTTCCCTTGGTTCTTACAATAAAAAAAACAGCAATTAAGATAAAGTATCGATAATTCTAATCAAGATGAAATCAATCTAACAAACTAAAATGGATAAACTAAAAAGATAAATCTTAAGGTTAAAACAACATCAAAAGTTAGGCTTAAGCGGTGAAATCCACTCAAAAAGCATTGGAAAAACAGATAATCTAGCAGATTATCACCACCCCAAACTTAAAACTTTGTTTGTCCTCAAGCAAAACAAAATAACAAATAAGCTAAATAAAAAGATAACTCTACAACTCAAACACCAACGCTGAACTGAATAAAACAAACCAAGAGTGTCCCATAACTCAAAAGCATGAAAGTCATAACAAATCAATTCATATATGTATTCTTGAAAGTAGAACTTTCAACTGTGTAGCTGAAACTTAGAGGGTCAAAAATAAGGATCATCACAACCATGCATTGATTAATTACATCTTGAAAGTTAAAGAACATGGCAGCAAGGTTCACCTGATAATTGGGTCACTAAAACTCTCTATAGGTGAATAGAGACTGTCGGTCACTCTCGTATTTGGGCTTGTGTTTCCCTTAAGCATCACTTACTGAGCTCACCCTCCTTAGATTTGTTTTTCATCTCATACATGCATGCACGCCACTCACAAATGCAACAATCAAAAGGACTTTATTCAAGGTCGCTTTGGTGCCAAGGTACAAGGTAGATAAAATGAACATATAAACTACTACCTTAGAGAGCAAGTGAGCATTGGTACTTCTAACAAATCTTCAATTCACAAATCTCATACCTTTCACGTTCTCTCTTTCTTTTATATTTCCCCAGTAACCTACATGGTCTCAAAGGGGTACCTGATCATTGAGTCAAATATTTCCCCAGTAATCCCTCAGTCTCAAAGGGGTACCTATTCAACACGCCAACTCTCTTTTTTTTTGTTTTTATTTTTTTTTTATTTTTTTTTATTTCAACAACGATTACCCCAAACTTAGTACATTGCTAACCCACACCTTCAATAAATTCAATGCTCCATTATGTAACACCCCAACTTTTGGATAAATGACTATTTTGTCCCGATTGTGCTGTTTTATGTTTTTCTGTAAGTTATAAAAATTATTTGAGTGTTTTGTGTTCATATTTGAGTGTTTTGTGTAATTTACTCCGAGTCAGGAAAATAATAATTTTCGGACTAGGAAAATCTTATTTTAATTATTCAGAGCTGGGGGATCTTACTAAACCCAATTCCGAGTGATATAGTTGTTAATCTTTTAATTTTTAGGATTTAACTGTGCAATAAAATAATTTTATATTATTATAATATTATTTTATCTGACAATACCTACTGTCTCAAAAACAGTAGAAATCTGCTCTAAAACGACCATGGACCCAGAAAAGTCCGTGGGACCCATGTTTAATGAAACAGTCAACGTTTTTGGCTAGATTAAATTCTAAGCTAATGAAAAGAGGTCAACATTAGTGGCTTGACAATTTTTGGACCAATGAGAATTTAGTCCACAAAAATGGTTAGACTTGTTAGATTAAGATTAGAAAGTTTAACCAAGATAATTAAAAACCTAACTAAGTTAGTATAGATGGCTTAATAAGCAACTAAGTGAAATAAACCTAGTTACAAAACTAGATAGTAAACTTGTAACTAAACAACTTAACGTGATGCACTTAAGACTAACTAAATGACTAGCTAAGTTTGCCTAAACCTAATTAGGAGATTAGGAGAAAATTAAACCTAATTTGCTTCTCCATTAGGGTGGTTCGGCCAAGCAAGGAGCAAGCACATGCAAGAAGCTTCAAGAAGAGCTTAATCATTGCATGACTAGGTTTTCATGCACCAATGAGAAACAAACTTGGAGCCCAAGCTTTGTTCTCCACCCTTGATCAAATCTAAGGCTATTGAGTGGTCTTAGAAGTCAAAGAAAGAGGCCACCTCCTCTTGGATGTTCTACGGCCAAGCTAGGTAAAGGAGACCATTTTCACTTCATTTGCTTCATCTTTACAATCACAAAACCTCTCTTCTCTCTCTTCAAAAATTAAAACCCACCATTTTGCTCTTTGAAGACCATTCGGCCACACCATTATACACCATCATCCAACCTTCAAAAATTTTATCTAACTCACTTTTCCAAACCTAAACACCATTCTAAGAACATCTCTCGTTGAGAGTTCTTCCAAAATCTTTCATCTTAAGCTTGGAAAATTGCTTTGGAGGTTTTTCCTAAAAGGTGAAGATCCTTGTTTTTCATTTCTAACTTCATTTCTAAGGTTCTAAGCCATGATTGATCCATGGTTTATGTTTTTCTCCTATGGTTATAGCTTGTAAAAATTTATTTGAGCATGTTAGGTTTTCTTGGAGGAGAACACGAAATCATCTAGGAAGGAGAAAAAAAGATTTTATCTTCCTTAAAGGTAAGAGGGAGATTTAATCTTATCAACCATGTGTGGTGATGAGAAAATGGATTGTATGTGTGTGAAGAATCCATAAGGATTCACTTGTTTGATTATTTAAATGTTTTCCTATTTGTGTTTGATATTGTTTGTATGCATGTCTACAAGCTTTAAAATATATTGCATGTGTTGATATATGCATGATTATTAATTAGGATGTGAATAACATGTAAGGTTTGCATGAGTGTTCTAAAGAACACAAAAAGGGGCTCACGGCCTCAACAAGAAAAAGAGAACCAAAATGTTCTCAACCATTTTCTAAAGGAAGGATTTAATAGAATTAGGTAAATGAATGAAATCCAAAATGATTTAGAAGGTAGAAAATGATCTAAAGATCAATTGCCAAGGCTTTACTAATTTCGGCCAACATGCCTTGTAAATGTGAAATCAATCCAAAATTTATTTTCTAAAGTGTAGATTTAATATTTTACCTAAAAAGAATGCATTTGTAATGAATTTTTAAGAATTAAAGAAGTAAACTAATTTTTATTAGAAATATAGTATAGAAGAAAAATAAACAAGATTCTTAAAAATTACTTATCTTTGAGTTTTAAAAGTATGACTTAAATTTGAAAGTGTATTTAGTAGTAATAAACTAAACCAAAGAATTTTTAGAGGAAAAGCGAAGAAAACACATTTTAAATAGATTTTATAGACAAAATGCTGTAAAAATTTATTAAAAACAGACAATTAAAAGAGAACGCTTTAAAATATACTTATAACATAAAGAAAATATTCTACGCAGTTTAAAAGTATTAGAAATAGTTTATGCAGTTTAAAAATAATAATTTTAAAGCTTTTTGATAAAAAAATGATTTAAAAATCTTACACGATTGAGAAAATGATTTAAAAATACTACGCAATTTTAAAAACAGCAAAATATATTTACACTATTTAAAAACGTTTGTAAAAACGATGAAATTGTGAAAATGCGATAAAATTTCTACGTGATTAATTAGAATAGTGAGTTTTTGCTGTCGAGCCAAAGTGGTGGACTCGGACATGTGGAGATATGGTACTGTCAAGTGGTGACGTACTATATATTGGAATTTTGAGGTTAAGGGTATTTTTTTTGTAAATATGATAATGTTTTTAAGATAAGGGTAATTTGGTAATTACTATTTTATTCATGCATTGAGTTGTGCCAATTTAGTTAATATTGGTGATTGATTGACGAGGCGAATTACACCATGTTGTCGGTGTGATAAGCGTAGTGTGATTCATCTTGGGTGGACTTGGAGGCATTAGTGTGCGGAGTATTCCACATATGGACAGTTGGTCGTTCCTCTGGGATGTGGTAACTGGCAACACACTATTGATCTCGACACACACTATACTTAATCAAGATCTTGTAAAGACTGTTTAGTACAATGCCTGTAGTGCACGATGTTGGACTATGTGCTACTACACAATGTTTGGACTGTGGGCTATAGACACGACGTTAGACAGTGCAATAGTTTGGTTGGGCAGCCTGAGGTACTGATAGATCTTTACGGGTCATTCTCTCTGATACCTGTGTCTAGCTCCATGGAGTAGGAACGAGTCGTATTACATTTGCATATGTGTCATGCATCATAACATTATTAATTGTGATATTGTATGATACTGTTGTATTAAAATTTCTGTATTAAATTATATTATTATTTATGCTGTTATGTTATACTTTATTATATTAAACTGTGATATCTGTTGTACTGTCGTTTTCTTATTTGCCATGCTGGTATTGATGTATGATTATCTCACCTCTCTATATGTATTGTTTCTGTATTATTAATTATGTTATAAAAGAGTTTGAGGAAGAGGAACAACCTCTAGATTGTGTGTATCCTGAGGAGGAGGAGGAGCAACAACAAACGGGGGATCAGTTCAACGAGTGCGAGCCCTCTGATCACCCTTGTCCTTTAGACTAACTTGTGAGTATGGCATTGGAGGCTAGAGTTTCACGGAGGTTCAGAGGCTTGGCGATTGCGGGAGGATCGAGGATCGGTGATCTACTTGGGACGTTTGACTTTGTTCCTACGAGCAGAGTTTGATGCGGAGCCTGCTTTTACTACGACTTTGTATCTATAGTTGGAGATGCCGTTGGATCTGAGGCGTCACTGGGGAGGAATGTTTCGTATCCCTAGTGAGATCAGTATAGTGTCAACAACACGGAACTGTTCGTAGAGCTGCGAGACATTCGGATTTTCTATCTTCTGATGATCCATCGGAGGGTTAGAAATCTATGATGTGCACTTGGGCACTTTATGATGTTGTATTGTATAACAACTCTTTACTGTTTTATTTAAATATTTTGTAGTTATAAATTACTTGCATAACTTAAAACAAAATCCTATGTATATTATGTGTGCGATGACAGTTTGTTTTATTTCATGTTCTATGTTATTTTATTTAAGGTCATTATGTATAAAAAGAAAAATTTTATAACTCATATTAATTATTTATCAAATGTTTTATAACTTGGGTAATATTTTATTTATTTTTATTTTATTGCATCATAAATGTGACATCCCCACAAGGGTGTTACACATTACTCTTTTTAGGTGGATAAGACATTCATTATTTTGGCTATGACATGCTGTATGGGTCAAACAAAGAATTCAGTCTATTAGGCTCAAAGGGGCAACACAAAGGAAATAAACATCATTTGGTTGGCTATCTGGCTATCTGGCTTAACAACAAAACTGCCTTTATCATGTCGATGCATTGTGCAAATCACGACATGCAAATGAGATTCAAGCAGAGCTAGGAGAATAAAAACTCACAAGCGACCTCTCATCAAAGCAAAAATGTTGAAGGCTAAAAAAAAACTCTTAAGGATTAATTATGAAATCCAATCACAAAAATTACCAAGTACATTAACAACAAGCTATAAGATTCATGCATGGAAGTCATAGTCCTCATTCAAGTACCACAATCTAACAAATAAATCCACAAAGCCTTCAAGTTGTCCTAACAAGTAGTGCATGCATGGTTAACTCATGTTACAATGATACTATCGAACATGGGAACCCACAAAAGTAAACTTTAAATAGTTCAGCATTGGCTTGATGCATGAAATGCAAGACTAATGAAAATGTAAAATAATAAAAATAAAAGAAAGTGGAAATAGAAACTCTCCCTCGTAGATCAATCATCGCTGCTCTCACTGTCGTCTCCACCAAGTTCAGCTCCACCTTCACTCTTTGAGTCCTCCTTTGGAAGTGGAATGCTGCCTAGGGCATCTGGATCAACATTGAGCTGGACAGCCAGGTTCCTCAACATCACTTCTAGTGCTTGGCTCGAATGAACCATATAGTTCTCGTTTTGTCGGAGGCAACACTCAACTCCACTGGAGGAAGGTTCATGGCATGGACGAGGTGGTCTAGCTACACGAGCTCGAGCTGCTGGAAGAATCTGAGTGGGGTCATCCTCTTGCAAGTAACGGTTAATCATAGCCACATCTACAGCTGGAGCTGGCCTGATTAAGACATCACCACTGATCTCCACCCCAACTGCCCGACAAAGCTGCGTGATAAGGCTGAGGTACCATAATCGAGACTATCAAGTCTTACTCTGTGCTGGAGTTTGAATGTTATGGGAGATCAGTAAGCCCACATCCACTGATCTTCTAGTAACAATGGCAAAAATCAGTAGTGCCTGGTCTCTTGTCACCTTTTGATGGTGAGAGTTGGGGAAGAATCCAGCTTCAGAAAACGTGCACCAAGCTTTTAGGATTGGTAGCAAATCAGATTTCTTCAGAAATTTGGGATAGCCTCCCGAATCAAGCTCCTACTATGCCCTCTCTTGCATATGGTTCGTGTAACATCTCGGGACTGCCTGCAGGATTGATAAGTGTCTCCATAAACTAACATGAGTCTTTTCAGCGTGCTTTGTCCTTACTCACACGCATCCTGAGAAACTTCCGAGGAGGTCACTTGTAACACCCCGACTTTTGAGTTAAGTACGATATTGTTCTAATTGTACTGTTTTATTTTTCTGTGTGTTATAAAATGAATTTGGTTGTTTTATGATTGTATTGACTGTTGTGTGTGATTTGCTCTCAGTCAAGAAAATAATAATTTTCTGGCTGGAAAAATCTTATTTTAATTATTCGGAGTTGGGGGATCTTACTAAACCTAATTCTGAATTATACGTGTATTAATCTTTTAATTTTTAGGATTTAACTGTGCAATAAAAATATTTTATATTATTATAATATTATTTTGTTGTACAACACCTACTGTCTCGAAAATAGTAGAAATCTGCTCCAAAATAGACCATGGACTCCGAAAAGTCTGTGGGACCCACGTTTAGAGAACCAATCAACGTTTCTGCCTAGATTAAATCCTAAGCCAATAAGAGCTAGTCAACAATAGTGGCTTGAAAATTTTAAACCAATAGGAAGCAAGTCCACAAAAATGGTTAGACTTGTTAGTTTATGACTAGAAAGCTTAACCAAGTTAGCTTAAACCTAACTAAGTTAGTATAGAAAGGTTATGTAGTAACTAAATGAAGTAAACTTAGTTAGTTACCTATTTAAGTTCTAGTTAGAGAAGATTCTAAAATATCAAGACAAAGCTTAGTTATCCTAAGTAACTAGATAGTTAGGCAAGTAACTAAGCAAACTAATCAAATGCACTTCAGTGTAACTAGATTACATAAATGAGAACAAACTTGGTTTGCTTCCCATTAGGCCATTCGGTCAAGCAAGGTTCACGAAGGATCAAGAAGGCTTAGTCACTTGATGACTTAGTTTTTCTACACCAATCAGATGCAAGCTTGGAGGCAAAGCCTTTAATATCATCCATTGATCACATCTATGGTTGTTAGGGGTTAGGAGAAGTCAAACAAAGTGACCACCTCCTTGAATGAAGCTCACGGCCAAGTGCTAGGCTAGGAGACCAAAAATCATTTCATCTTCATTTTCATTCTACTATCACTTGAAACCTTTCTTCTCTTTTTACCAAAAACCAAAGAAACACCATTGCTACTCCTCTTGAGAGCTCACGGCCACCACCCTAAATATACACCTACACTATTCTAAATTTTCATCTAATCCAACTTCTCAAATCTAAATACTATTCTAAGAACATCTCTAGTTAAGAGTTCTTCTAAAAAAATTCATCTTGAGCTTGGAAAATCATCTTGAAGATTTTTCCTACAAGGTGAAAATCTTTGTTTCTTACTTCTAACTTGATTTTTGAAGTTCTAAGCCATGATTGATCCATGGTTTGTATTTTTCTCTTATAGTTATAACTCTTTAAAATTTGTTTAAGCTTGTTAGGAACTCTTTGGGAGCCACAAGAAATCACTAGGAAGGGTTAGAAGGAGTTTGTCTTCCTTTAAGGTAAGAGGGAGATTTAATCTCATTAACCTTGTGTGGTGATGAGAAAATGGATTGTATGTGTGGTGAAGAATCCATAAGGATTCATTCATTTGGTTGTTTAATGCTTTCTTATTTGTGGTTGATTTTATTTGTGAGCATGTCTATAGCTTTAAAAATATATTGCATGTGTTTATAGATGTATGACTATTATTGTAGGATGTGAATAATATGTAAGGATTGCATGAGTGTTCAAAGAATACAAAAGGAGCTCACGACTTCTCCAAAGAAAAAGAGAACTAAAATATTCCCAACCGTTTTCTAAAACAATGATTTAATGAATTTAGGTAAAACAATGAATTCGAAAATGATTTAGAAGATGGAAAATGATTTGATGACCATTTGTAAAGGATATGTTGAATTCGGCCAATATGCCTTTCAATGTATATTTGATTTCCAAAAATTATTTTTTAAGGCAGATTGAGTAGTTAACTACACAAGAATTTAATTTCAATGAATCTTTGGGAAATAAAATGAATGAACTTAGTTTTAGAATCCTAAATTAGAAGAATTTGTTATAAGTAAGAAATAAAGCAAACACTTGAAAAATACTAATGTAGAGCTCACTCTTTGAGTTTTGAAGCACATTAGCAAGTTTCAAGGTGTAAATAATGGTTAAGGTTAAAATATGTAGTATTTAAAGAAAAATGTAGAAAATATCATTTAACAAATTTTCTAGAGAAAATACTGTCAAAATTTACTCAAAATGGACAAATAATAAAGAAAGTTTCATAATATATTTATAACGTAAGGAAAATATTCTACGTAGTTGAAAAGTACTAGAAATAGCTTACACGTATTTAGAATGATGTTTTTTAAGCTATACGATTAAGAAACGATTTAAAAATATTACGCGATATTTAAAAATGTCAAAATATATTTACGCGATTTAAAAACGTTTGTAAAAGTGACGCGATTGTGAAAACGCGATAAAATTTCTACACGACTAAATGGAACAATGAGTTTTACTGTTGGGCCAAAATGATAGACTCAGACAGGTTGGGTTATAGTACTATCAAGTGGAGATGTACTATATTTGGAAATATTGAGACTGATGGTATTTATGTAAATATGGTGACATATTGAGACTGATGGTATTTATGTATTTATGGTCCTTATTCATGCATTGAGAGTTATGTCAATTTGGTTAAAATTGGTGATCAATTGACGAGATGAATTACACCATGTTGTGGATGTGATAGGCGTAGTGTGGTTCATTGATTGAATCTTGGAGGCGTTGTGTGCGGAGGATTCCACATGTGGACAGTTCGTAGCTCCTCTAGGCCGTGGTAATGGGCAACACACTAATGATCTCGACAAACACTTTTCTTAATCAAGATCTTGTGGAGACTGTCTAGTACAATGCCTGTAGTGCACGACGTATTTGGATTTTGTACTACTACACGATGTTTTGGACTGTAAGCTATAGACACGACGTTGGACAGTGTAATAGTTTGGTTGGGCAGCCTGAGGTACTAATAGTTCTTTCGGATCATTCTCTCTAATGTCTGTGTTTAGCTTCATGGAGTAGGAACGAGTCGTTATACATTTGCATTTGTGGTATGTATCATAATGTTATAATTTGTGATATTATGCATGATGTGTTAAATTGCGATATTGTTTATGATACTGTGGTATGCATTATTGTGTTAAACTGTGATATCTGTTTGTATTGTCATTTTCTTTATTGCCATGCTGGTAATGATGTAGATTGTCTCACCTCTGTGTATGTATTTCTCTGTATTATCATTTATATTCTGTAAAAAGTTTGACGAAGAGGAAGAGGAGCATCCTCTTGATATTCAGAACCCAGAGGAACAGCAACTGAGTGACCAGTTTGAGGAAGGCAAGCTGTTAGATCACCCATATCATTTGGACTGATATTGTGGTGATGGTGTTGCCCGGATTCTTTGGTTTTGTGAGACTTGAGTTTCACGGAGGATCCGAAGCCTGGCGACTGCGTGAGGATAGAGGATCAGTAGTCTATGTGAGGCGTCTGACTGTGACCCTACGTAGAGAGTTTAATGGAGAGCCTATTTTTACTACTACTTTGTATTTACATCTTGAGATGCCTTTGACTCTTAGGCGTTATTGGGGAGGACTTTTTCATGCGCCTAGTGAGATTAGTAGTGTGTCGACAGCACGGACTCCTGTCCGTAGAGCTGCGAGACATCCATGATTTCTATCATCTGATGATCCATTTGAGGAGGATCCTTCGGAGGGCTAGAAATCTTTGATGTGCACTTGGGCATGTATATATTTCCGCACTGTATTGACTTTTTATTGCTTTATTAAATATTTATAGTTGTAAATTATTTGTACAACTTAAAACAAAATCATATGTATATTATAGTGTGTATTATTAGTTTGTTTTGTTTTTATGTTTCGTTTTATTTTATTTAATGATATCATGTATAAAAAGAAAAAATTTTACAACTCATATTAATTATGTACTAAATGTTTTTATAACTTGGGTAATTTTATTTTATTACATCAGAAATATGACATCCCCACAAGGGTGTTACATCACTCATCCCACAATTGCTCCAAGTCAAGCACGCTTAACCATGAAGTTCTTATGTTCTAAGCTCTTGAAAAGAAGTTGCAACTTGTTGATATGGCTACGCCTAATCAATTCCTTTTAGCCATCCTCAACTATGCAGTCCTATACCTGCACAGTCTCTGAATCCCTCTCATTCCGGTGCGTATTCAGTTCATTCATGGGACCCTTCGCCTAGAAGCTTGCCAGGAGCCACTCCTTGTCCGTGCTTCTCTTACACCGACGTCCACTTCCCGCCTTCGTCGGCCCCGGGACACCACATGCCCACCAACCTCCGTTTGGTTCATCCCCGAACCACACTGTACCGGGAGAGGTCCCGTCTCTGATACCATTTGTAACATCCTGGGACTGCCTGCAGGATTGATGAGTGTCTCCACAAACCAACATAAGTCTTTTCAGCGTGCTTTGTCCTCACTCACACGCATCTTGGGAAACTGCCAAGGAGGTCACCCATCCCACAATTGCTCCAGGTCAAGCACACTTAACCATGGAGTTCTTATGTTCTAGGCTGCCGAAAAGAAGTTGCAACTTGTTGATATGGCTACGCCTAATTAATTCCTTTTAGCCATCCTCAACTATGCAGTCTTATACCTGCACAGTCTCTGAATCCCTCTCATTCCGGTGCGTATTCAGTTCATTCATGGGACCTTTCACCTAGAAGCCTGCCAGGAGCCGCTCCTTGTCCGTGCTTCTCTTGCACCGGCATCCACTCCCTGCCCTTGTCGGCCCCAGGACACCACAGTTCACAGCACTAGGTCAGGGTTTAATGTCTCTTTCTTTAACTTTGTGTACCCACAATCGCCCACTTCTTCGAGTGTCTCCAGAAATCGGTCTAGAGTTCGCGTATCAAATAGAATGCGATGACCCCGGACGTATGACTCAAATTTGTTGCGGTCATCATCCTTTGACCAAAATGCATTTGCATAGAATTCTCAGACAATGGAAGTAAACCCATCGACCGACAATTTGCAAAGCTTGGACCAATTCCTCCTTAGGATTTGGTTGAAGATCTCATCACATTCACTATTTGCCAGTATAATGCCGCACATTGGCACGAAGCCCCAATTGCAGAGGATGTCGGTGAAGCATTTTTCATGCTCTTCCGAGAGAAATAAATTAGCATTAAAAACTGGTTATTGGCGTGAGCTCTCAGCCTGGGTCTTGCATTTGCACGTAGGTTGAAGCTTGGGTGCCATGAATATTCAAATGAAACAAAGATAGTATGAGTGTATAATCTAGGATTTCAAAATCCCTCAGAACCTATCCACATGTAATGTGTTTCCTCTCAGAACAGGCACGTCAAATCAGGGCATGCACATCAAATCCATAATTCATTATTTCACTACAATGCATCGATTCACAACATGCACATTTCAACCAAACCAAAAATTACCCAATTGACATAGAAACAGAGCATGCCAGAGAGATTATAAATTTATAGTCAAATCACCCAAAATTTTGAAAATTCTAATTAACCAAAATCACCCATACACAGTCAATGTGTCAATGAATTCAATAGTGAAAATAAGCAACATTCCAGCATCAGAAACCCTTAACACAAAATAATTGCATGAAAAATATATGAAATCTAAGAGAAACCCATGCGTGAAATGACAAACCCACACAACCCAAACACTTGTATAAAAATAATGAATTAAGAGGAGAAAATGAGGGAAACTCACCTGGATGGCAAGGAAGCAAGAAGGGAAAACCACAAGTGCGAAAATAAGATTGGGAGCGTGAGGAAGGGGGGTTGATGGGTTGTGAAGAAAAGAAAAGGAAAGGGGAGAGGGAGTGAGGTATGGTGGAGAGGGTGAAAAGGAGAGGAAAAATAGAGAGGGGATGATTGAGATTAGAAATGGGAAAGAGAGAGAGAGAGAGAAAGAAAGATGTAAGAGGGGCTGGAGAAGGGAAGAGGGAGATGAGGGGAAAGGGAAGGGTTATGCGTTTAAAATGCGTAGACTCGATATGGGCGCCTAGGCGCTATGTACACAGCGCCTAGGCGTTGAGTTCTTTTTTTTTTTTTTTTACAAGCACCTAGGCGCTAAATACCAGTGCCTAGACATTGGTGTGCTAGAACAGATGTGCCAAGGGCGCCTAGGCGCCCTGTTTACAGCGCCTGGGCACTGTACAGGCTGAGAAAAAGTTATCATTCATTTAATAGCGCCTAGGAGCTACAGAGTAAGTGCCTGGGCGCTCTTACTGCAGAATTGAAACTTCTGTAAACCTGTTTTTGCCCCCAGATTCACAGTAAAAGTTCCCCAACCCAGCTCTTCTTCACCTATTTTCAACTCTAAACCATTTCAACTGGTATCAATTAATAAAAATAGGGTAACAAACTAAAATCATATCCAACCCGCAATAATTAAACAAAAGCAAAATAATAAAATGTAACAAGAATGAAAAAAAGTAAAACCAAGCTTGGGTTGCCTCACAAGAGCGCTTGTTTAACGTCCCGAGCCTGACGTTTTACTACTTTAAGTGGAAATCAAGTTGATGGACTCCCTTCTCCACTCAACATCTCCCTCGAAATAAGGCTTGAGCCTCTGTCCATTCACCTTGAAGCTTCTATCCGAGTTCAGATCCTTCACTTCCACTGCACCATTAGGGAACACTTGCTTGATCACAAAAGGTCCCGACCATCGAGATTTGAGTTTTCCTGTAAACAACTTGAGTCTTGAGTTGAATAACAACACTAGGTGGCCTTCCTGGAATTCTTTATGAATGACCCTTTTGTCATGCCACTTCTTAGTATTCTCCTTGTAGATTTTGGCATTCTCATAGGCTGAGTTCCAAAATTTTTCAAGTTCATGGAGCTGCAAGATCCTTGACTCTCCCGTTTTGGCCAAATCAAAGTTCAAGTACTTTGTTGCCCACAGTGCCTTATGCTCCAATTCAAGAGGTAAATGGCATGCTTTGCCATAAACCAATTGGAACGGAGACATACCAATTGGAGTTTTGAAGGCCGTCCTATATGCCCAAAGAGCATCATCCAGCTTCATTGCCCAATCCTTCCGAGAGGAGTTCACTATTTTCTCTAGAATTTGCTTCAATTGGCTGTTAGACACCTCAACTTGGCCACTTGTTTGTGGGTGATATGGGGTAGCAACTCTATGGTGGACATTGTACTTTTCAGTAAAGTCTCCAGCTTCCTATTGCAGAAGTAGGTTCCCTCATCACTCATCAATGCTCTAGGCACCCCAAACCTTGAGAATATGTTCTTCTTCAAGAAATTGATCACCACTTTTGCATCATTGGTTGAGGTTGCAACAACTTCCACCCACTTTGATACATAGTCGATAGCCACCAAAATGTAAACCTTAGAAAATGAGGAGGGAAACGGGCCCATGAAGTCGATATCCCAAACGTCAAATACTTTGACCTCTAATATGGGATTTTGGGGCATCTCATTCCTCTTTGATATGTTCCCGGTCCGTTGGCATCTATCACATCTCTTAACATAAGCAAATGCATCCTTGAAGAGTGATGGCCAAAATAACTCGGATTGTAGGACCTTCGCTGCTGTCCTATCTCCACTGAAATGTCCACCATACCTAGGCTTGTGACAATACCACAGAATTTGTTCTTGCTCTTTTTCAGGCACACATCTTCTCAACAGACCATCAACACCTCTCTTGTATAGAAATGGTTCGTCCCACACATAAAACTTGGCTTCATGAAAGAACCTTTTCCGCTGTTGTGAGTTGAAGTCCACGGGAATCACCTTGCCAACCTTATAGTTGGCTATATCGGCATACCATGGCAAGCTCACCATGGTCAATAACTGCTCATCAAAAAACTGATCATTGGTTAGTCTTTTCTCCTTATTTTTATCTGTATTTTTCAACCAAGATAAGTTATCAGCCACAGAATTCTCTATTCCTTTCTTATCTTTTATCTCCAGATCAAACTCTTGAAGCAATAGAATCCATTGGATAAGCCTTGGTTTCGAATCTTGCTTAGCGAAGAGGTATCAGACAGCTGCATGGTCTGTATACACAATCACTTTGGAACCCACCAAGTAAGAACGAAACTTGTCAAATGCATAAATAACAGCCAATAACTCTTTTTCTGTAGTAGCATAATTAAGTTGTGCAGCATTTAAGACATGACTCGCATAATAAATCACATGCAACAACTTATCTTTCCTTTGACCTAGAATGACACCTACAGCCATGTCACTTGCATCACACATAATTTCAAATGGCAAACCCCAATCAAGTGCAGTTACAATTGGTGCAGTGCTCAGTTTATGCTTCAAAGTATTAAAAGCTAACATGCATGCCTCATTAAAATTGAATAGAGCATCTTTCACTAGGAGGAGAGGTTTAGTAATTTTCGAAAAATCTTTTATGAATCTCCTATAAAAGCCAGCATGTCCTAAAAGAGGGGATTAACACAAATCCAAGAAGCTTCATTTGATTTTACTTGTTGCAAATCAATTGGAACTAACACAAGCTACTATTCCTATTTTTGTTACCGAATTCTCTAAGATACTCAACTCCTAATTCCTTAGGTAGTTAACCCTTTGTTCTCAATTAAAAACCCTAATTCCTTAGGTGAATATAAGAGATAACAAGCATTATGGTTTAGAATTCAAAGAGGTAACGAGCAAATCAATGACTATTCCTAGTCTAGAGATAAGCAAGGTTCATAATCTCATAGCACAAATCATATACCAAATTTCTATTCAATATACAATCCAAAAATCATCCTAAAGAGAATCAATCTTTAGAAAGCATTAAGAGAAGAGATCATAAACTCAAAAATAGAATAGCAATTTGTATTAAGTAAACCTAATGTCAAATACAAACAAGTTTCATCAAAATCCACCTAATCTCAACAAAGGGAAATTTAGCTATACATAGCAACAATGACAAAAACTAGAATAAGGGATGAGAATAGAGAAAACTCCATAGGCAGGTGAAGATCCAATTCATTTTCATGATTTCTTCTCTTCAGAAAACCCCAGAACTCTCCAGAATAAGGTTGGTTCGTGCCTTCTTGCCTCCTCTGCTGACTGCCTACTATAATTAGGTTAGAAATGTGAATTTATACTCTGTTATAGGCGCCTAGGCGCTGCGTCTAGAGTGCCTAGGTGCTGGATGTCTAGAACTTCCTTTCTTTCATAATCCAAAGCACCTAGGCACTTCGTCTTGAGCGCCTGGGCGCTCAGCATCCAGGGAATGCTTTCTGAGGTCTTAAGGGCACTTGGGCGCTTCTTTTGGAGCGCCTGGGTGCTGAACGTCCAAGAATTTTTCTTTTGATCTTGCTTCCCAAGCTCTAGTTCTCCTTCCTTGCATGTTTTCCTTTGCCACGTTGAGCTTCATCCTGTTTCCCTTGGTGCCCACAATCAAAACAATAGCAATTAAGATAAAGTACCAATAATTCTAATCAAGTTGAACTCAATCTAACAAACTAAAATGGATCAACTAAAAAGATAAAATAAAGTTGTCTTAAGGTCAAAACAACATCAAAAGTTGGGCTTAAGTGGTGAAATCCACTCAAAAAGCATTGGAAAAATAGATAATCTAGTAGATTATCATATAGACATATACCTATTAGCTGTGCATAATCTTAGTTGAGAATCGATCTTAATGCTTGTTGTTTGCTCTGGTTCTCATGGACGCATAGTGAACTAGGTAAATAGCATAGGGTTAATATTTAGCTTTGGAAGTTACCATTGTAACATCCCGAAAATTGTCTATTTTACCATAAATACTCATTTCCTATTATTTGTGATTTTTTTTGGATTTTTCTGGGAACATAAAATATTTTAATAGTATTCCTCATTTTATGTGCGCACTGAGCCGAGCCGGGGAAATGAGATATTTTCCCCGAGAACCTTGAATTGTGAAAGCGGTATTGGGCGATCTTACTCAACCCGACACCGGACACGGTTTACAAGGTTTCACGTTTTTTGAGATTTTTATCAGATAAATGAAAATTATTGTATGACTTATTATCCAATGGATAATAAATACTGATTCTATTAACTGTAATAATTGTTCATTGAGTAATAGCTTGTAGTAGAAATCTTATCACTTTATCTAAAGAAAATCCACTTTATGTCACATCCATCAACTTTATTTCAAAAAGATGATTTATTTAATCAAAAGCTCCTTAAGGAAGCTTCCTAGAAATTTCTTATGCATGCATGAAGCTCATTTTTCCCTCCTCTCTCTCCTTGTTTCCACGACAATGCATCATTTTGGGGAGCCAAAATTTGTGTTTTCATTTCATCACATTTTCATTTACTCATTTCAAAAACTATCACTTTCTTCCTCCATCCTTCCTTCTTCTCATTTTCCGTCAAGTTCTCTCTTCCTTTCCACCCCACGGTTGCAACCACCATGGGAGACCACCTCTATTTGCTTGCTAAAACAAATCACATTTCTTGTTTCCTTTCACCATTCTAAAACATTTTCCTTTGATGACCATCTTCAAAAACTCAACATTTCCTCTCCTCTTCCACGACCTAGACAACCATTTTTGGGCCATCCAAGCTTTTCACCCAACCAATCTCATTTCCTATAATTTCACATCACTTAGAACATTTTCTCTTTTGTGACCATCATCAAAATTCACCATTTTCATTTTCATCTCTTCAAGACTTAAAGCTTGAAACTTTATGGTAAAAGTTCATGTCTTTTTCCTTTTTCCCCCTCATTTTTGTAATCTATGGTCACTTTGGTGATCATGCATACATTTTTCAAGTCTTGATTGTGTTTCTTGTGAGTTTGATGTTCTTAGGGTTTCTTGAAGGTAGAGGACGAAATTTCAAAAGAGAAAGGAGCTTGCTTTTGTGTTGTCTTCTCTTGGTAAGAGGGAGATAATCCTCTTTAACCAATCTTGGTAGTGAGGAGATGTCTTGTGTGTTGTTGGTTGAAGAATCCATGTGGGATTGCTCACTTTGTGTGTTGTTTTTCGTGATCTTGTACTTATTTTGACTTGCATGAAATTATTGATTGTTTTAGAGGTATTGATGATCATGGATTGCTTGGATTGATGTATGAAAAAATGTAGGGTTTTCCCACCATTTTTGGGGGTCATGACCTTAGGGCAATTTTTGGGGGTTTAAGTTTGATTTTTGGAGATATTGGAACTTAGTTAATTAGGTGTTAAAGAATTAATGAATGCAATGGAAAAAAATAGGATTTCTCACCTTGGGAGGCTCACGGCCTCTAGGGGTTTATTGGTCCAAGCTGTGATTTTTGTGCAACCTTGGGACTTAAATAATGAAGTGATAAGTGACCAATAATGTAGTGAAAGAAAAAAGGTTAAACTTTTATTATAGTGAGGTCATGGCCTCAAGGGGTCTCTTGGACCTATATTTGTGTATCCACTAAGGCTTAGGTGATTAGGATCATGGATTCAAAGAAATGGAAATGTGACTAGTATTGGATTGAAATGACTATGTGTTATTATTGAAGATTTAATATTGTTATGTTGCTGATAATTGCATCGGCCAATTATAGCATGATTATGAGAAAGTATATCATTGTGAAATATACATGAATATGTCGATGTTTAACTTGGCCAAATTGTGGCGTGTTATGGAAAGTATATCATTATTGTTGAATATAGATGATTATGCATTGAGTCAACATGCATTAGACAATTGCTTAGTCGATGACTGTTAAAAGGCTGCTTGAGCCTATGAGTTGAGCGAGAATTGGATAGTAGAACTATGATGGATCTTAGGGCGTAAGGCGCGATGATTCATTTCGTGATGATGTTATCACATTATATACCCCTAGCCATGATAAATCGTTGCAATGCATTACGAGCCCGACAAACACTATTCTTTTCGCGGTCCGGTGTAGACTGTCATTGAGGGGGGGCAGATCTTCTGGAACGTTCATCTCTAAAATTTGGTTTAGCTCCATGAAGTAGGATTTTTGGTATCATGTGCACATGCATAGTGAGTCAGCATGTTATTTGGCACTCATTTATATGATGATTGGACTATTGTTTTAATGATGTTATAATTATTTGAACTATTTTATTGTTTATTATATGAGACTCTATTGTTATTTCTTTTATCATATGTGATTATTGTTGTTCAATATTATTGCTTTGCTATGTGGGTGTCCTGCGCCGTTATGTTTCTTTACTGCCATAATTGGTAATGAAAGTAGGATGTCTCATCTCTTTGTTGTATTACTCTATCTTATGCTATGTTTGGATAAAGACTGTGAAGAGGGCAAGTTGAATTAGCTTAGTTTAGTTTGGGATCGACTTTCGTCTCTTTGTGATGGCATCTGGACAAGTTTTCTTCAGTTGTATGTGGATACAATTCCATAGAGGCTTGGAAGCCTGATATTCCGACTGTGATGCGGAGTGTTTTATGTACATAGGGGATGCGACCTTAATTCGGAGTGGTAATTATCCTGTAACTACTACGAGCATCTTTTATACTTTTATGCATGTGGAGTTTCCTATACCCATTGGGGAGTTGTGGGATGACCGCCACCTCTTTCATAGAGAGGTTTCGATTGTGTCACCTATTTAGCTTCCTATGCATCATGACGTCTCTCAAGGGGGAAGTTCATCTATCATAGATTCGGAGGAGGATCAAGTGCAGGACCCTTCTCTCCAGGTGTTTAAATTTGGGAGAGGTCAAACTTTTATATGGTAGTTACTCTATGTAAACTTATGTTTAATATTGTTGTATGTTACTTTTATGCATGGATTGTGGAAATGTATCTTTATTTAAACTGAAGTTGTATTTTGGATACGAGTAAATATAAAAATATTTCATATCGAGACTCATATTTTCTATATATGCACAATGATCAAATTTTCAAATGTGTGGATTGAGTTGTAGCACGTCTACATTTAGTGACTATGGAATAATGATGATTGTGCCATGGTTATTAAATCAAGGGGTGTTACATTAGGTGGTATCAAAGCAGTTCATCTTGTTAAGCCAAGGTATGAACTTGCTATGTTTAGGCATATTAGAATTTTTGTCTGTTGTGCATTTCCTTGTTTCTTGATTGAGATGATGGGAAAGGAATGCATGGTTTGCCGTAGGTTGAATGTTAGTAGCTATTGTTACATAGTTTCATGATATAGAGGACTGGCCTACTCAATATGTAATGTTCTATATGGACAGGAATCTATGACTTCACCTAGGCATATTAGGAGAATATGAGTTCTTTTAGTAAGGAGACCAAGAGGTTTTAGAGAGCCAATTTTCTAGGAAAAGGAATAACTGGTATAAGCCTGGTTTGAGAAGCTGTTTGGGGGTTGACAACTTGCAAGAGGCTATGTAATACCCTTAAACATATGTTAGACTGGTGAATGGCTACCCAAGGTAGCATTTTACTTGTTTAGCATGCCAGTGAAGTTTTGTGACAAACTGAGCTCGTTTAGGCACTTAGTTGCAACACAGAAGTTATAAAGTAGTTTAAAATGACTCAGATAATAGCATAAGTTTCTAAGTTGAGGGAAATAAACATAGAGAGTTTATTTCTAGGTCACAAATAAGCTAAGTAAGATGTGGTAAAAGATTCAAGAGAATTGGAGTCAGTTTGGCATTTTTAGGCATACAAGTTGTGCTTTTAATGCCGGATTGATCCCCAGCAGATATAAAAAATTATGAAAATGGTGAAACAACAATTTAGATGAATCCTATGATTTATTCTAAAGTTGTTAGAAGCTGGGAAACTTGAATTAGCATGATTCAAGTGTCCTTAGCAGATATAAGTTTCAGCACAGAAACTTAAGTTAATCTTTTTCCTTAATTTCCTTTGCGTCCCACCCCCCATTTCTCTCTTCTCCCTCTGCAGAGAACCAAAAAACAGAAAAAAAAAAAGAAAGAAGAAAAGAGAAAGGGAGAAAGGAAGAAAGGGGAGAAGAAGAAGGGAAGAAGAAGAGGAAGAAGATCAAGGATCAAGCTTCAGGATCAAGAGTCTTCAATAGGTAAGGGGTTTTTATCCATCACTTCATTGCTTTGTTGCTCTTAAAAAGGGTAAGGGTTTGAGATGGGGGAAATGGATTTGGAGAGCCAAATCCGAGTTCCTATCTTGATTCTTGGTTTCCAAGAGTTAAGTAAGGTTAGTTTAAGCTTAGTAAAGCTAAGAAAGTCGTTTATGGCTCAAGATCAACCATTAGGATTTATGGTTTTAGGATTTAGACAATGGTTGGAATTATGTGATTTGGACCTAGATCTATGCCTAAGAGAATCCATAAGTTGTAATTGAGTTACAACAAGTTTAGGGGCCTAGATTGGTGCTAAAAATCACTAGAAAACCGATCATAGAGTGATTGGAAGTGAGAATTCGACCAATAGAACAGTACCACGGTTTTGCAGAATTCTGCATAATCTGGTTTCTGCTATGAGCGCCGCGGTGTAGGTGGTGCATGCCACAGCGTGAGACCAAAAATCAGCTCAGTATTAGCACCCGAGAGCAGGGCGCTGCGGCGTGAGACCCTGAAGCTCCAAAATGTTATTTTTGGATGTTTTGAAGTTCTAGAGTAAATGGAATCATTCATATATGTTTCCTAAAGTGTGTTAAGGTACAAATAGGGATATTTTCAAGTCGAAAATAGTTACCTATCAAGCATGAGAAAGCATAGGCCTTTAAGCATCCTAAAGGAAAGGTTTGCTTCAGGTAAGGACATTACACCTTAGGCAACTTAACGTTGTAATAGATATCACTCAAGATGTGAAGAGATTGTGCACTGGAGATAAGTATACTAGGATAAATAGTAGTATTCACTCTAGTAGAGAATAAGAAAGGTATGAACCTTAGGAAATCTAACAGTAGCGGATTACCTTAGGAAGGTACTTAGAACCTTATGCAACAAAGAGTTGTAAGTAAGAATCACACTTGAGTTAAATTACTTGAGTGGAGATAGATAAGGTTATGTATTAGTTCCAAAGAGGGAATGTTTATGTACTAAGTCGCTAGATAAGTAGGACTTTGTGCATTGCTAAATACACAAAAAGATGAATTGTGACTAAGAAGATATCATAATCATAAGGTATAGTAGAAATATACAATAACTCATGTATTAGCAAAGATGAGTTAGAAGTGCAACATAAAGGGAATTTACTTCCTTAGATACTAATGAAAGTATGGAAGTTAAGTTCTTAAGCATTCCATGAGTTTGGAATAATTAAAGAGGTATCTGGAACCTTAAGCACACAAGTGTAGTATAAGCTACTACTAGAAGTGTGATGGAAGGGAAAACTAGATACAACCAGAATAAGTATGTTATACTTATCTAGATGCATGACTTACTCGCTTTAGTTAAAGTTGAGTTAATTATGCAAAGTTTTAGAGAAATGCTCATTTATTTCCTTAAGCAAGGGTAGATGAGGCATTAGCTAAGATAGACTCTTTCACTAGGGTGAGTTGAGTCTATAGGAAAGTTAAGAAGGTGGTTATGTAAGAGTTAAATATAACACTACGCTTTTCACACACTAGTTAGTTAATCTAATATGTATGTGAAGAGATAGAACCTTAGTCCAACCAAGAAAAGTGGTTTGCCATAGGTAAGTACCTAACTCCTCAGTAACATAGTGTTGCAATAGAAATCACTTAAGAGGTATGAGTGATGAGGTGGAGTTTAGGTACAAGTATGAGAAATGGTTTGGTAATGTTTACCTAAGAATGTAACATTATATGGCGTGAGGTCATTTAGCTAATAAGGTAAGAAATCAGAGAAGTTCCTAAGGGGACAAGTATTTCTAACCAAATGCTAAGGTTACATGTAGTATGAGGTTACAGATTCTCCTCATTATAAAGGGTAAACATAAGAAGCCAAAGTTCCTAGGAGAATATGCTTAGATCGTAAAGGAACTAAGTACATAAGTATGTATGTAAGTCTACGAATTAGTCAAGTAGTATCGATCTTGGTGAGTATCCTTTGATGTTCATTCATGGAGGCAAAAAGAGATAGATGGGTGTTTGAAGGACCTTTGAGAAGGGCATAACACCGATGTCTTGATAGTACCAAGGCCAAAAAAGATAAGAGGGAAATCCAAAGACGCTCTTTGAGCAAGGATGAAGCCCGAATTTCTCAGCGTGCCAGGATATGTTTAATGTGAGGATGACCTTTCCCTTTATTTACCACTGGATGATATACTGAACCAGTTCCTAGCAAGCATCTTTGTTTTTAACATAAACTTCTGCATGTATTTCAAAACAAAATCCAACATATGCATTTCATCCACATACTCTTAGGATCTTCTTAGGCATATTCATATTGCATATCATTTTCACTGCATTTACAGACAGTTGTATGGGCATTGTCCGTCACTGTTGGTATTTACAGCTGTATGGGCGTTGTATATATTAACAGTGTATAGGCTATAGGTCGTTATCACACTATAAGAAAGTGTGCAGATATGAGAAAAGAGGAGGAAACTCCTAAGTTAGAAATTATAGCATTTGTTATATACAATGTTATAGTTAGATGGTATTGGAATTACTTTTACTGAGAATGTTTATTCTCACCCCTGTTGCAATTCCATGTAAATTCAGATGCAGGCACAGATGCAGGTACAGAGGTACAGACCCTGCTAAGGGTGAGAAGATAAAGCATAAAGACTAGCATAGTTTTTTTATTGATTTAAGTAGACAAAACTTATGTAATCAGTTTATATTTGTTCTGTATGTTTTATGTTATATGTATTACAATAAGCCTTCTTGTGGCTAAGTTTGTATATTTATATGTATAAGTTTTTGCGCAATCTCTCAAGGCTTTCTATAATTACTCAGTTGTGATTATGGATATATGTTAGAATAAAGTATGAGGAAGTGACAACTCTAGTACCGTTATCTTTATATATCGTTGTGAAACTATGATATATCTAGATATTTGTATTAGGGTGTTACATTATGGTATCAGAGCAGTTCATCCTGTTGAGCCGGGGTATGGACTGACTATGCTTAGGCATAAGTAGCAGTTTAGTAGAAAGTTATGCATTCTTTTATCTTTTTTTGAGATATGCAGATGGAATTTCATGACTAGCCTTAGGTATGTGTGCTAATAGCTACTATCACACAAGTACATGATATTGAGCCTAGCTAACTCAATATGTAATGTTCTGTGTGTACAGGAAACTATGGCAACTACCAGGTGAACCTATGAGACTAGGAGATTGATAATGAGGAAATAACTAGAACTCTTAGAGAAATGGCTGCTGTATTGACAGAGCAGACTGCCGTTAGTAGAAGTCTATCAGAAGCGATAGAATAGGACTCGCAGTGTTAGTTGCGGGGACGAGAAGGAACTTTTGAGGAATCAGTATTTCTCAGAGTTCAAGAAAGTTAGTCCTTTTTTTCAAGGGAGAGTTTGGTTTAGTCAGAGCCAGAAGATGACTTCACATGATGGAAGAAATCCTTGAGGTCATGTTCTGCACTGATGAACAAAAGGTGACCTTGCTTTGTAAGGGTTAGTAGGAGAAGTCGAATGTGGTTGAGATGAAGCAAAGAGGTTACTAGAGATGGTTGGTACTCGAACCACCTGAGAGGTGTTTAGAGTTACTTTGCTAGATAAGTATTATTCCCTTGAGTTATAGAAAGCAAAGGAGTAGGAATTCCTAAAGTTAGAGCAAGGGGATATTACTGAAGACCTATATGTGAAGCAATTCAAAGAATGTCAGAAGTTCTTTTCTTATTTTACGTCTAACCCAGATGAAGCCTGGAAGTAAGTAAAATTTAAAGTAGAACTTGGAGAGGACATTAGAAGAGTTGCAATGCAAAAGAAGGTTAAGGACTTCTTCACTCTAGTAAGTGAATGTAGAGTTATAGAAGTAGATAATCTCAGAACCTTGTTAGAACAAGAGTTAGTAGAGGTTCCTAAAGAGGAAAAGATCATATGTTGAGATCAGTAAGGGTGCCTTTTGATCTCAATTTGTGTCAGAGTTGCGCAGTGAAAGCTTGGAGTGATGATACATATAAGTAGAGTGCTTTTAGATG